>OW388298.1:0-1390000 GCA_936450465.1 Gibbula magus | reverse complement strand
TCCTCAACTGAGAGAGTTGGGGGATTATAATGTCTTTCTAAAGTATAAAAATAGACATTGAGTCACAGGCCAGGTGTCAGGTGTGCTTCGCTTCAAAGGGCTATTATCTATAGACCACATGGGTGTCAGACCAGGTGCGCGACACACCTGCATCACAGGTGTGCCTCGTTTCAAAGGGCCAGGTGCATGCCACACCTGCATCACAGGTGTCCCCCCCTCAAGTACAATATGTTAACTATTATCTATAGACCACATGGGTGTCAGACCAGGTGCATGCCACACCTGCATCACAGGTGCCTTACTTAGCAAGGCCATTATACTCCTTAATTCAAAAGGCCATTGTTCGTTAACAATAGAAGGATTAAAAAAGACCAGGTGCATGCTCATTAATTATTCAAAATGGCGTCAAAAAAAATCTCAATTAACATCCCTACAACAGTAATACAGGAATCTGGAATGTCAATCTCTCCACTATGACATTATCACATTGCAGTTGAGATGTGGTTATGATCTTGTTTTGACTCAAATACCTTTCAGGGGACCACAGATCCTACGCAGATTTGACAGTTGCAGAATCGACTGTGAATGAATATGAACAATTGCAGGTCCAACAAGGTATTTGTAGTGAGATGAGTTGCAGTTGCAGAATGTTCATACTGTTTCATCGGGGCAACTGCTAATTCAAATCCAATGATTGTCAAAGATAGCGTATTTTTTGTCTCGTAACGGTAATCAGTTACTGACTTATTGCTTTTTAAGCATAAACTTGAAATTTGTGTATTTTGCCTAAACGAGAAAATCAAGAACTTGGGTATAGGGTTGTACACAGTTTATTCCACACTATAATTATAACCCGGAAATACAGGAATAAAACAATATAAACACATCGTAACGCACAAACGCAGGCACTGTATCAACTTGACATCTTGATATCTTTATGTTCTCATTTGTCAGCCCAATAGAGCTTTAAGTGAAATTTGATTCACTGTGGTAGCATAATTAAACCATCAAATTTGCTTTACTATCATTTAATTACAAAGAACTGAAAATAAGAAACAACAATAAGAAGCTTCCGTCTGTCGTGCTTCTTTCGAATAACGTCACCACGGTTATGACGTCAAAATAGTAAACGGTTGTGACGTCACAATGACGCAGCATCGCTAGCGAAGCTTTCAGCAATGCCTTCAATTCTCCTTATACTTTGCGCGTTTCTGCCTTGTAATGATAATTTGAGTAACATTTACCCTTCTTGTGCTGTTAATATTAGGTCTAAATCCAAGCTGATACTTTAATCAACTAAAGCATTACCAGCAGTGTAAATTCCGGAGATTGAATTGGGAAAACATTGAACAGTACGGAAAATCTCGAGAAGTTTAGAGAAAGTAGAACCGTCAGCCGTGCAATACAGAATTCACCGTGCAATACGAAAATCGACGACGCAAACCGTATTGCATCCCTGTATTACTATCTTAAGTTTATATGGGTATATACACCTTATTCACATCATGATTGTACATAATACTTAGTGATACATGAAAATACAAAACAAATTCAAAACATGTGTAAATATATAAAATATTCAACCATAACGCTCCGCGATCCGCGTCTGAGTCAATGTATGGTCACAATGAGATAGTTATCAAATAATCACACATTAGCAATTAATTAAAACAACTTTTCTTATATTGAAAATATATCAATGACATTCACTTAAGTATATATCTGGTTTATGATAATTAATGTCATATGCATTTCACTTATGAACTTCAAGGAACAACTGTATGATGACAACCTCACAGTACGAACATCTTGATGATAACCAGCATTATGAATGCAATTGACTGTCTTAAAATGCTAAAACCTGGATCTTATAAAACACATAAAAACAATAGAAAGCAAGCTGGACTGTTAGAGAGAGAGAGACAAGTTGAAAGCGAGATAGTTTGGATACAGCGTGAAGTGCGTGTGACAGGGCATGGCCTGGAGTGCAGTGGCTATATACTTTAAAATATTTAAAATGGAATCAAGTGGCTTAGTATGCTAATAATTCCATCACTAATGCTCATTCTAAAAACCTTGAATAATAATAAAATGCTATACACAACACAACTGTCAATAAACCATAAGTATATACTCAACATCACAACTGCCACATTTTTTCAGACAATAAAATAGTGTGATTGATTGTTGCGTTCACACGTGCTCTGACAATATTACTTGATATAAAATCCTTTCATTGACACATTTTTCCAAGTATCACTATACAAAATCGTCTCAGACAATCAAGAGTTTGAAGATTGTTGAGTTCACACGTGCTCTACCAATATTGTTTGATACTAATTAAGGCATTTGATTGACAATATTAGTTTATATTAAGGCATTTCATTGACACTATTGGTTATTATTAAGGCATTTCATTGACACTATTGGTTTATATTAAGGCATTTCATTGACACTGTTGGTTTATATTAAGGCATTTGATTGACAATATTGGTTTATATTAAGACATTTCATTGACACTATTGGTTTATTTTAAGGCATTTCATTGACAATATTGGTTTATATTAAGACATTTCATTGACACTATTGGTTTATATTAAGGCATACTGTTCATTAACAAATTATTTATCACGATACAAAATCGTATCAAACAATCACGGATTTGAATGGATTTGCCCTTAGTAGTAAGGTGATAAATTGGTTTTAAGAAACATTACTGATCTGTTTTATTATTACATGAATATATTTTTCACCCATATCATGATATAACCAGCGTTGAAATCTCAAAGTTGATGAATTTTTTGATGATTTTAATGAATTAGCTGTATGACTTGATTATATCATTGATATTGGACATATTTATAATTCTGTGTGATGTATTATTTATGTTTTATTTCGTGGTAAAGATGCTATTGTTCAGATTATATTCATATATAATATACAATGTTTGAAAATTAAAGAAACGTTTTAATGAAGAGATGGAACTTTTATTTTCAGGACCATCAACGGATTATCAGAATGTTTGAGAATCAGGTGCGAACATGTCCAGGGCTACTTAACAATTCAAGAACTAAAGTTTGGAAAACCTTTGGAGACACATTGGGAAAAGAGTGAATGAGTGATTAAAACGTACGTTTTAGAAGTCATAACAATCAAAGAGAAAAACGTGTACATTGATTACCAAAGCGCCGATATATTCAGTGAAACAGAGTGGACATCATATGATTGAAAATACCTTACAAGTGAGTCGGGAGAATGATCTGTCATCCACCCTCAAGAGCAAACAAAGAAATGGAGCATTCTTAAGTTGGCCAGTCTACAAATGTAGTTGCATCAGCCTGAAATAAAGTATTGTTCATGTCCTCTTATGTTATTTCATATCAAATTATTAAAAAATAGAATGATAGTTTCAGTGACCCTATGATATTATATCTAAAGTACATTAACGTGCGTTTGTTAGCTGAATATCAATTTTGATTAAAACTTACTTTGTTTGTACAATACGTTGTATTTTTGTTCCCCATTGTTCCCAAACCGCAACCGTAGCAACTAACAGTTCGAGACTTAATACAACAATAGAGAATCTCACCAAAGTCTCTTCTGATATCAAATATATAAACACAAGTTAATTAAAACCGAGATATCTTTACTTCAGTAGACGGATGTTCCATGGGTATCGTCTTGAAAGTCTGTAACGAGTCGAGAACCAGTTTGTTGATAAGACCTTAAAACTGTAGATTCCAGTACAGTGGAGAGAGAGAAGGTGGGTTTAATGCAGCAAGTTACCAAGTGAGCTTTTTGGGTTTTTGGTCTATTCAGTTACGTTTAAAGGTACCTGATGCATAGTTGTACATTATTATTTATTACTCAACCGTGGTGAGATCACTCATTAGATATCAATGAGTTGGTGACACACATGTCTGAAACCACTGTGTGCTTCCGTAACGTCATAATCGGTGCACGACGTCACAATCCTTTTTGGTTGACGTCACAATGTTAGCCGCTCGACATCAGTAGCGGATGGCCTATTTACAAGTGAGCGTCACTAACAACGATTTTATTTCGATTCATAGAGTAATAAATAAAATACTTAACTCTGTCCCGTTTGATAACATGTTTATGAAATGCGTGAAAGGCATCGGTATCTAACTCGCTTTTGCTCATTAAAATACCAAACCATTCACTCATTTCATAAACATGTTATCAAACGGACATCGTTTAGCATTCTATATATATAACTAGCAATGAAATATGTGATTATATGATGAAAATATAATCCATATTTGCACATAAGCAGTAGAAAGTCATATTTTCACTGCAGTGAAAATATAAGTCATATTTTCACTGCAGTGACTAACGTGTGGCCGGAATTATTTTCACAATTGTCTCCCTTTGAAAAGAATTAATCTCCCTTTGCAAAGTGATAACCTCCCTTGCTTTCCACGTCTGACGGTGAACGACTCTGTTATGATGTTTCAGTCAATAACTGTTGACCTTTTGAGGTGTTAATATCATATCAATATTCCATAACATTCTGAACTTCATTTATTGTTGATATGATGCATAGTAGTTCTTTTACTCGTGAACAACTTGGTGAGGCGAGAGGTATGTGACAGACAAAACGAAAGTCACTCGCTGTATCACTTGGCATTTGAAATAACAACAAAACTTTGAAAACACATATACAGCAGTTGTGATCGTCAGTTCAGCTGCTGTATCCACACTTGAGTAATATACATATACATACAGACATACACACATATACAGCTATAGCATTCTTACAATAGTGTATACATATATATGAAACTTACTCTTACACAGACATGATTCACCGGAGAAAATGTTTATCTTGCTCTGCGACAGTATTTGTCAACACAGAAACTTTCTCCTCCAAAGCTTTAATTTGAACCACTAAGTCCTCCATTTCTTGTCGGAACATGGGCCTAATAACCTCGCTAACAGCAGTAGATATAGCAACGAGGACATCTTTATTTTGAAAAGCTTTCAAAATTTCGTTGACTAAGGAATCAGATTTTGATTCAGTGTTACCAACGTTCAGCATTTCACTTTCCTCACTCATTATGACAACACTATTGGTAACTTTAAGCTCAGAGTTGCCTTGACACTTGCGTTTTAGATCAAAATCAGAGTCAAAGTCTGACGATGTAAACACTTGTTGACGATTTCGTTTACTAGAGTTCGATAATGGCGTACTTGTAGTAATTTTAGCCGTAGGTTTCAGTCCAGTGAATGTAAATATCATAAACACAAGATTTAAACAAGTACTGACTTTGTTTTTCAATACACCCGAGTGAAATCCTCAGAAATCCAGCGAATCACATCTAAGCTAAAGCACATTTCACTGATTGCCACTGAGTGTCTACGTGTCAAGCACAGTGATGACGAGATTCACGATTTGCACGGTCGTATTCACTTTCTGACAATCTGATGAATATCGTCAAAAGTAAAAGTCATCTTCTCAAATGTACAATGGCCTGTAGGCTTTATTGGCCTCTCTTCAAATCAACTATAATAATTATTTGTTTAACAATTTCAATAAAGCCAATTGGCCTCCCTCGTTTCATCATGTGTGTTTATTTACATCTTCAATAAAGCCTACAGGCCATTGTTTATCTACTTACTCCCCCTCATGTTTGTATTGCAAATCCTCATCATTCTCATGCTTCTACTCCATCATGTTTGTATTACAAATCCCCATTGTTAATCCCCCTGATTGAGTTTCCTCACAATTTTTTTGTTTACTATATAAATGTACCATATTTTGTTATTTCCTTACATTCCACCTGATGAAGGGGTGAGTATGTACTCCGAAACGTCGTGTATTTTCACATTAAAGACGTTGTTATCCAGAAAATATTCATGTTCCTATGTATACCACTTCTAAATGCCCTTCAAAGACCCGAACCTCACTTATGCTATTATAAACGCTGCAAAACAATCCATCCCCTTTTCTTCCCGCAAAATTACTAAACCCATGGTGGACTGAGGAAATTAAAGTTCCAGCAAACAGCGTAAAGCGGCCTTTAAAAAGGCAAAGCGCAACCTCTCAAAATTACCTCAAGCTAGGCAACTAAAAAAAACAAGTAAACCAACCCATAAAACAAACCAAAACACAACACTTTGAAAATGTATGCGAGGAGCTTAACGGCAAGGCCAATTCCAAACAAGTTTGGGATAAACTCCAAGTCATTCGTGGCAGCAAATGCAGAAGCAAAATTCCACCAATAATTAATCTTAAAAATCCTAAAGATACTAATGCAATCGCATCACACTTCGCAGCAACACAAATAACTTTCAGGAGTTCCTAAAACACAAAAATAACACCACAAGCACTGTAAAACAACCCACAGATAACACACCTTTCAACAAAGCATTCACTATAGAGGAGCTTCAATTTGTATTAAATAGTAGGAAAAAGAGAACAGCCCCAGGGCTCGACCTCACTTCCTATCAAATCATTAAGAAGCTACCCACCTCCACCCTCACTATCCTCCTAAACATATATAATACCATTTGGCAGCAGGTGAAGCTTCCTACCAACTGGAAGGAAGCTTTAGTAATACTAATACCTCAAACAAATAAACTCTCCGGAACCCCAACTCCTAAAGGCCCATCTCTCTATTCTCAAACCTTTATAAAGTAATGGAATCGATGGTAAAACATCGCCTCCAATCTCACCTAAACATAAATCCCCCAAACAACGACCAAAGTGGCTTCATTCAGGGCCGTTCCACTCTAAACAATCTTGCTCGCTTAGAGCAAGATATTAAAACAACACAAAACAAAAAGCATTATACACAATCGCAATCTTCCTTGATTTTTCCAAAGCTTGCGATATGGTTTGGCATGACGGCCTCATGCAAAACTTAACTAAAAAAAAGGCCTCTCTGGCAATATAATTAATTACATCCAGGATTTATTACACAATATGCAAATAACTGTCTGGGTTGAAACCAAAAAATCTGAAAAATTCTGAAAAATTCCTTTTGGAAAATGGCATCCAACAAGGCAGCATCATTAGCCCTACGTTACTCAACATCATAGTGGTTGACCTTTTTGAAGGCATCTAAAAAAAAATAATGCCTCCAAATTTGCAGACGGTGCCCTGTGGGCACGTTGTAAAAACCTAAGCAACGCTACTTCCTTACTTCAATCCGCACTCCATAAAGTCGACAAATGGGCCGACAAATTGGGCTTCAAAATAAATGCCGAAAAAAACATAGGGATATTCAAAAATAAAAACTTGCGCTCTATCTCCCCCAATCTTAATCTAAAAAATAACAAAATTAAATTCCAAAAACAAACACAATTTATTCAAGGTAATCACACCATGCTGTTTAAAGTAGATACAGGCGCACAAGGTAAGATTTATAACAATTATACAGAATGAAGTTTCAAGAAAATCTAGATGTATACATTTTCCGAAATTGTGCACAGCTAAGACTTGACATTTCAGGTTGAGTGCATATCCCACTGTACTTCAAACACTTCATCACTTCTAATCCGTGTGGACCATTTCATACACCTCAAGTTAATGTGTACCGCGTTACTATTGATTCAGTGCCGACACCATCCTCTAATATACGTGATATTAGAAGTTGTAACAGCCGTCTGTCTCCTGGCTCTTCTGGTTATTGTCCTAGTGTTCCTCTACAGGAGAGTAGTCTTCAAGGAATCACGTTTGTTACAGATGATGGACTCCTTTCAGATTATCTCTTTAGTGTGATGAAATTTCTAAACAATGATTCATGTCATATGACTTTCGTTATAGGTCATACACAAGATTTTAACGGCAAATCAAAACTTAAAACAGTTCGCTGGAGTAATCAATATTCAATATCATATAGTAATATCATAATATTTTAGTATTAGTAAAACTTTCAAACTTTGAATGGTAATGACATCGACGACGAGTGTATTATTTTCTGATCTGATCTTGTAAATGCAAGAGTTCAATATCTCAAGTCTTATTTTATACTAGGTCATAGTTTTGTTTTTAAATGATGACATTATAAATAATATGTTGCATAATTAATAACCTTAAGTTGAACTAAGTCTTTATGCTACAAACACGATGATTGATCTAGGTTATGTACAATATTTTTTTACGGATAAAACTATCACAATAAACCCTTTTCAATCAAAACTTACAAGATAAAACTTTATCTAATCATCTATCAGTCAGTCCATAATCATTTTCTTTTTAGAGCTTAAAAGCCATTCATTACGTCTCTTTTGAATATTTTTATTTACATTATCCCACGTTTTTTTCGGAAAGGCTTTAGCCCCATTAATGGGTTCGTTTCTGGAGCAGAGCTAAACATGTGTTCATTGCACCTTTCGAAATTCTGTTGATTTTGCATTTCGGAAGTAAGTGGTACCTTTTGATTGTTCAAATTAGTGATTGTTTTTCCCTTTTCATTACATTAATTCGTTATTGTCCCCTAAATTGTTATGTTTTTAAGTGGACCTGAATGAGGTAGATTGCATGGATTACAGTTTATTATAAACTTCACTTAATTCAGTCGTTTAATTCTTATGAACTAAAAATGATTCTACTGAGGGAAAGTTTTGTGAATAAAAGAGAGGCGTGGTAATATGTCATATTCTGATGATTTTATTGACCATACTTTTCGATGTCTGCTCTTGACTTCCTCAGCAACCCATTTACTTCAGCCGCTCCCAGTCCTTAAAGCGATTTGGACCACATAAACTCGGACAAACAGACGTACACTGCACTAAGTACCTACCAGAATCAAGGCGCCATTGCTGGTAATTGTACTGTACTGGACATTGCTTAATAATAATGATAGGAATATAAACAAAAGATTACACTTTCTCATGTGTACACGTTGTTTCAACATTTAATTATGGGAGATAGATTAATGAACATCAGTGCATACATTAGAATATCAATAAGAATTACACTGTATTTTTAATGTCTCTTGATCTCCCTTGATGATTTCCAGAGAGAAACCTATACTACCACTATTGAATACTTTCCACCACAGACATCACAGATCAATTCCCTGTTCAGAATCCAAATAGCAGCCTATGATTCCAAATCCATATATCGTACCAGTTTCTATTCTTAATCATGTCCACTTTTAAATATACACACATTTAATTCATTTTCATTCCATTCCAACTTCTAAGTACGACAAAGTTCACAGTTCAAATAAATGTTTAGTTTTATTCCTTATATATTGTTCATTCCATATCTTTAAAAACAGTTCCAATCCAATATTCAAACATGGCTTCCATTCACATTATTCAACACTTCAGTACAAAGCTCAATCCAATATTCACAGTCATTTGTGTAATCAACTTGTAATTCATACATCTCAAGTTCCAAATCCATACTATATTGTTCTATTTTTCTATTCCAATTTTCATACAAAGTCAAAGATCCTCTTTCAATGTTCATTTTTGATATTCAAAGTTCCAATTCATAAATGTTCCAAGTTCTGATTCCATATATATTCAATGTTAAATTTTATTTCTTGCATCATAGTTCACAATTCATTTCCGAATTCTTATATTATCCACGGTTGTTTTAACAGTAGATTAACTGAAAATAACAGAAAAACTAAATCACTTTAGGAGATAATAGTGCATTTAAATTACTAAAATTACCAAAATAATTTAACTAAATGATACATAGCAACGTGTTTACTGGCAGACTGACAGATATATTTTATGAACGCTTTACACAACTCATCTTCAAAACAGACAAAAACACATGGCCTACGACATTTTTTAAATATCCATTCAAAACAAATGAAAAGTGAATAAATATTCATAACCTTATGCCTAGAAAATATGTATTTTCATAACTTTGACAAACTCACCACTCGCCACAAACATTACAAAATAAAGCAAAATTTCTATCCTAAGGTACATGAAAATAAAGTATCTATAACTAGGTATCCGCTTCTGTACACAACATGTTAATGTCTGGATATCATACATACGTGTATTCCAGCTTTCCTTAGAAGAGACGAGATAACCTATATCCATGTACTATGTATTAATATGTGCTATGCTTTCAATACATATTGACGTCTTCTAGAACGGAATGTAAAACACTATCAGTATTTACGAAGCATTACTTGTTTATAACAACAATGCCCTGTATGCATGATATATGTAAGCCATATTTTTTTATAATGTATACTCTTAGCTTGTTCCTCATGCATGTATCTTAGTATGTGTTTGTGTTTATTATCATTATTGTTTTAAGGGCATCGCTGTACTAATCATGTTTTTCTCACCTTCATGACATGAAATAAACCTCAATTAAGCCAGGCAGGATGTTGTGTTATGTTTGACTTAAACCTCATCACTCATGCAATAAACTCTCTCTGAAATATAATATATGCAGATATTGACACACGTATTGTCAGTCGCATATTTTGAAATTCAAAATATGTGTGTTGTAATAAATGATATTATTGTTTTAAGGGCATCACTGTACTAATCATGTTTTTCCCACCTTCATGACATGAAATAAACCTCAATTAAGCCAGGCAGGATGTTGTGTTATGTTTGACTTAAACGCCATCACTCATGCAATAAACTCTCTCTGAGATATGCAGATATTGACACACGTATTGTCAGTTGCATATTTGAAATTCAAAATATGTGTGTTGTAATAAATGAAAATATTGATTTGTTATCAAACACATCACCTCTTTTTCTTTCACACAGAGTGAATCAAATCAAATGTACACTTACATCAATATTCAATTATTGTATGAAACTATAGATATGTTTTTCTTATTGGCAAGGCATTGAATACTGGAATAAAATGTCACTTTGCAATCTGTCAACTGTTAATGTATCAATCATGAAAAACATTATTTAACGTTTCACAAGAGGAAATTCACACAAGGAAAATCGATACAGGAAAAATCACACACGTTCAAAACAAGGAAACATTTTCCTGTTTTATTGATTTGTAAATGAAAGACAAAAGGGGTATTTTTCTTGATTTATAGCGTAGTGTACACATCATTCGGTATTTCACACAGTGCACTCGAACACTGAAGGTGGGTATACTCTCAGATTTCCATTGAAACGTTCCTTTGTATGGTAATAGTGTTATAATTGCAAGCATAAGGAATATTTTCGAATTCGTTTATAATGCAGCTGTTTTCCAAATAATAGGTCGCGACTCTCTGTGATTGTCAGAAATAAATTTAATATCAAAATCTATAACGTAATAATGTACTTAGTTTTATTTATTATGGCAACAGTTCAATCAACATCAATAACGTAATATTGTACCGTCCATAGTTATATAATTTATAAATCGTACACTTGCATTGAAATGCAAAATAGTTGTTTCAATTCTTTACCATAGATTGTTGCATTCTGAAAAGGAACAATATTTAAATTCATAATTACAAGTTTATTTCGATGCACGTTCTACAATCACCATTGATGCGAGTATGTCAGGAGTTGACGTCATCTTGTCTAATACAATGTCATTGTAGACACAAGAAGATGAGGACAGTCCCTGTGGATTGCCTTCTGTTGATGTGGGTTCTCAATACACTTCTCAAATGTGAGTACTACACAAAAGCATTATACAACAATACAATCATTTCAAAAGATGAATCATATCATAATGGTACTGAAATGTGAAGATTCTACGATAGACATAAACCTTAGTCTAAAACCTCAAAGAAAACAAGTGATACGTTTTCAGAAATAAAATAGTAAGTATGAATTTATATACTATCGAGCTTTTGTGTTTAGTCTTGTTGAAAGTTTCTCCAGAAAATAACCAACAGTACTGCAACTCAACGTGAGGCAAGCAATGAAATTTGCATAAACAAATTTACTTTTTTTGTATTCGGTTTGAGACGAAAGTTTTGAGTCGAAATGCAAAAACAGTTTCTTGTCTCGGGACGTTTGGAGTGTTTGTCACGTTTATTATTTGTCAATGTTGCGTGGCTCAGACAACACAGGTCATGACGACGACACGATTTCTCATGAAGGAGAGTCTGGTGCCACATATGTCTCTGAGTGAAGATGCCACTTTTGATGACCTTGAAGACCAAATGTGGCTCGATGTTGATTAGGTCATCCGGGTAATATCAATAAGTTTGTTCATTGGCTAATTGTCATAGCCATTTACTGTGTAATGTCATTTTATAAATAATGGCTAATGATAAACACTTATCTGAGAATTGTTTTAGTATTTGCGGGTTATTCCATAGACACCAAGGGGAAGGTCACTGGTTTTGATCTGCCTTGAAATAGTCCCAAAACAAGCATTTGATAAACAATTTATGTCTTCATGAGGAAATATCTAATCGGTTCGTTAACATCTAATGATAATAAAACCACTCATAAATATTTTAGTTAGGATTGTGACTATATACCGTTCTCCAAATGTGTTCGTTCTCGTTGAAAAACGATTGGTAACACGATAAGAAAACAATATGGAATATTAGAAATGATAAGTATTCGAAAAGTATGAAGTAAATTATTGATAGCCATTCAGAATGCTAAAAACTTAATCTTTGTTAAGGGATGGGCTAATGTACCGTTTTCATTCAATTTGTTACATTCTAGTTGACAAAAGTTCAGTAACTAGTCATAGTGTCGCACATAAAATTTTAATAAATGTCGGTAAAATCACAGACATTTTCAAGAAAATACTCAACGAGTTGTATTTGGTTACAACGATAGCAATGATAGCAACCGCTAAATTGTTTATGTTTTGAATACTCTGTAACTTTAATCACGTATGAGGAGAATTGTCTCCTCTTACTTAAATTAGCTGAGAATACTGCCTCGCCATGAGTTGTCTCCTCCTGACTCTGTCAATCCCTTTGTTATTTTGGAAACATTATATCTCTAGCTCATTATTCACGAACATATTGATTGAGTTCAAGATATGCGCTCCAGTAGATAATTCACAATATGTTCACGGAAAGGGTTATCTGCATTTTGAAAGTAACAAACGTTTGGTACATATCTTTATAATGTTCCATAGAAATATTTTACTTCACATTTCTATGACTGTGACTGCCCATGATAATACAGGAATAGTTAAACAGCAACCTTTCACCCTACTGTGTACATAATATTACAGATTATATATCTAAATTCCAGCTACAAGCTGACTGGTGGTAAAGGAATTGTTCAACAACAACCGCTTACCCTGCTGTGTAAATAGATAGTATTATATCTTACATATCTATATTCCAGCTGCCAGCACAACGGTGACTGTGACTGCCTATGATGGTACACGAATAGTTCAACAACAACCGCTTACCCTGCTGTGTAAATAGATAGTATTATATCTCACATATCTATATTCCAGCTGCCAGCACAACGGTGACTGTGACTGCCTATGATGGTACACGAATAGTTCAACAACAACCGCTTACCCTGCTGTGTAAATAGATAGTATTATATCTCATATATCTATATTCCAGCTGCCAGCACAACGGTGACTGTGACTGCCTATGATGGTACAGGAATAGTTCATCAACAGCCTCTAAATCTGCCTTGTAACTACACAAAAGATAATTCTGATGAGATTGCTGACTTCTCCTGGAAACGAGAAAATTTTGTAATAATCACAGGATCAGTCACTGCTAAAACTGCAAGATTCCAGGACAACACAAGTTGGACAACAAACGGTGTTTTCCTTGGAGACTTTGTGTCCTCACTAACAATCCAGCTTCCTGCCTCCAGTGTCACCCCCAGTATAGCTGGAGAGTACACCTGAAGCCTTTCCTCCTTGGTCGACAGTGTTCAGGATACAGCAACAGCGACAGTTATCTGTGAGTTGTTCAAAATTCAGTTTTGCGATGACACATGCTATAAATGTTCTTGTAACTTCAACTTCATCTCCTTGATATCTTAATGTGTGTTCTAAACATTAGTACAATCATTTCATTGAAGCAAATCTAAATCTAATATGCAGCTCACTCACTCAGGTTTAACCAACAATATGCAGTCATCTTTCTACTCCACTATTTTATTTACAAGGATGTTCAATCACGTCTTCACAGTAATACAGATTTACTCTTCAGAATTCTCCTTGAAGGGTAATTCGAAAACTCTGTGTAGTGTTGAAGCTTTATCAATTGTGTTTCAATGTATATTTGCTTTATATATTATACCCTTCTCTACTCTATCTGTACAACTGTACACCCACTGATATCACAACGAATCATAAAATGGTGATATCCTCGGCCATGGCCATTGCCCATTTCAAATCTCTATCTTCACTTTGACTGTGGACTTTAGAGAAGAAAACATACATATATGTAATGACGACATTGCTCATTGGCAAAGTCGTGTAGCTGCACGCTTTCTGTATGTGACGATGTTTTCTTTTTCTTTTTCTTGTTGACCGTGCATCAGCCTTTCTTCCTTTTATCCAAAATTTCACCTTTTATTTTCTATCACAAACACCAGAGTGGTTTCAAACAGCGTATGTATGTATACATGGTCAATATGGTCAGTTAATTGCAGATCATTCAAGCTGTTCACTGCATAGTGCGGCACAATTGATGTTGTAAAGCTATTTTGAAAGCTATATATATATATATATATATAGGAATATGGACACAGTGTAGTATTTGTCCTGTAAGTCACATTGAACTTTTAAATTTTCCTGGCTTTTTATTGGCTCTTACAAAAAACAAACGATTTCAGAGGTTGCTGGAAATACGTATACTTTTTTCCTTTTGTACATAACTTGAGAAACCGTCCTCTGCATTTACTTTATTTATTTGTTCCCCACAGTTGAAATAAACATTTTCTTACATGTGGCGTCGCATCAAATGTCGTAGGAAGCATTTAAATTATCATAACATAAAGGAACTTGCCATTATTTGTTTACGACATAACCACAGAAGGCTTAAAGAGTGACAGCTTTCGTTAGCTTAGCAATGACGTTATAGGCACGAGCGGTTATGGCGCCACAGTTTTGATTGTAACATCACATGGGTTTTCGGATTGAGCCAAGTTGCTTTTGAGCTACACAGACCTCTTGATATGAAATGTGTTATTGCTTCTATCATATAATCATGGCTTGATAGTAATGGGCAGAAATACAAAACTTGCAACTGCAACCACATTTTTCTTTATTGTAAATTGTAACATGATTTTGGGGTTTCCTTGATTCTGATTGGTTGATTTGCCTATGTTGAATGACAATGAATACCCGCAAATTACTTGGGGCGAATCACCGCGAACATATACATCGTGTTCACGAGATTCGGCCAGACTCAAAATTTATTTTGTTCTATTTCTCTTAATATGTGCTCCTTACTCAAATTTGACAGGTGGCATTGTCATTTTCTAACTTGTGTATAGCAGTACAGGTCACAAATAACTCTCAAAATTAATTAGTTTCAAGTAACTAAAATGTTTTTAACTAGTAAGATTTGTCCAAGTTTGACGCCTTCTTCCATGCCCCTCTGATTACCGAATGCCGTTGCCATGGCGTGATGTCATAGTGATAAACCGTTTTCACGTCACAATGCTAGCGTCATTGTCACAATGGATTAAGTCAAGTTTAAGATTTTTATTCCTAGGTAGTTTACCGTGTTGATGTCGTAGATAAATGTTTATCGCCATCTAAAAGGAAACGTGAATATTGTGAAGTGAACATATAGTTGAGTGATACTGTTTGAGATTATGTGTAAATTGTTGCTAATGTACATATAACGCCGAGTATTTACATTTGTTTTGACCTGACCATAACTCTTACGAAATTGGAACAGTCGCAAAGTCCTTTCCACTCAGAGA
This sequence comes from Gibbula magus, assembly GCA_936450465.1. Taxonomy (NCBI): domain Eukaryota; kingdom Metazoa; phylum Mollusca; class Gastropoda; order Trochida; family Trochidae; genus Gibbula; species Gibbula magus. The sequence continues at coordinate 1,374,196 of OW388298.1, read as the reverse complement.
TAGGTACGCAAAAAGAGAGTTCGTTTCAAAACGCCTTATAACTAACGGTCATGTTACAAAATCGATAAATAGTTGCGTTTGTAAAATTTCCGGGATTCATTGCTATTAATCACCCGCAAATTTAGTTTAAAACCGACGGCGTTTGTTTGCAGTAGAAAGATTTTAATCATGTGTAGTAAACAAGGATTGGTACACTGTCACACACCTGTCGATATGGAGCTTCTGCTCCTTAGTGGGTTCTTTCAGGGAAACCTTTCACTTTTAATTTGCAAGTTGGATTCTCACATGTAGTAAGTTATATACATGTAGAAAAGACAAGCACAAACTATGAATAAACACATTTGTTAGCCATATTATAGACAAAATAACCAAGTAATATATGATGTTTGACTAAAAACGATTGTAGTTTGCCTCACTAGGGTCATACATAATATTTTTATGACGTGAAATGAGCCCTTTCCTGACTATTTCTACGTGATTCAACAAGATTAAATGTCTCATAAATAAAACATTAGACTCTTATGTGCACAATGTGACTTGAACTCTTGCATATTGGGTACAGCTACACCGCGAAAGTTTCTTCATTTACTTGTATATTTTAGTGAAATTATCAAGTAATTTGGGGTGCCTTGGGGTAACCGATCTGTTTCCGTTTTCGTTTAATAAGAAGACAGTTGCATATTCTATAATGATTTATGATTTCATTCCTTGTCGTAAACAGTTACAATTTGTTCAGCTGTTCAAAGTGACCAGGTGTCATTTTTTTAACCACATATTTTACCTTCCAGTATATCCGGTATCCAGTAAGTGATCAAACATGCACCAAGTAGTTTTGCTTGCAAAGAATTTTTCATGAATAAATTTATGTTCATTTATAAACAATATGTGAAAATCTATTTAAACATTGACAATGTTTGACGTCATTCTGACTCCGTTCTTTCTATTACATTATATCTATGTTTTAAACATGTGCCACTTACGTGAAGGAAGATTCATCCTTAATTTATCTGATATAATTCATAATTGTTTGGTAATAATAATAATGCACACTTCCTCAGGTAATAATCCCTTTAAATATTTTTAAGATGTGCTGTGTAAGAGTCATATTTAACCGTTGGTGCCATCTAGCGAACTACACGTAGTTAAATTTGACGTTCACTTAAATGAAAGTTAAGGAAAGTTGACATATCAAGAGTAACTGTTTGATTTGATGATTGGCATAATTGAACAGCCTCTTAATGAATTAATTGGACGTTGTTCAGTGCAATTTTTTAATACAAAGCACAAAGTGTGGTACAATTAACTTAATAATGAAGTCCCATGAGGAATCTAGCAAATGAAAACAGAACAAGACAAATTACTATTCAAATTATATTGACAATGAATTAGATATAATAGGGTCCCAGATATAAATATAGAGCTACCAATGTCACTCTACAGTCACCACAAAAGTCTTGTAAAGTTGTACCTTGAAAGTAGAATGTCCGTCCGAAAAGGTAGTGTGTTGACAGACAGTGTTGGTCAGTGATGGACATTGTCCAAGAATGGTATCAAGTATAGAAAGAGGAAATGTCAATATTTTCCATAAACATGCTTATTTATAACCACATGTACATCTAGAACATTCCCTCAGATTGAAGACTGGAGAACTCACTGGAAAAGTTACTTGCAAGGCAAAAATAGGAAGGGAGGGGAGGCAACTCTATACGAATGACTTCAGTACATTTTAGTCCCCACACATTCCACTGTGTTACGGGTTCAGAACCAGGTGATCCTAACTTAAACTTATGGATATTAAATATATAATATTACCCATATGGGAAGACGGACACAGGGTAGTATTTTTCCTGAAAGTCACATGGGAGTTACACCTTTTTTCTGGCTTTTGATTGGCTGTTACAGAAAAATAAGAATTTCATTGATTGCCGGAACTACTTCATTCATCTTTCTTACTTTTCCCGACTAGTAACTTTAGAAACTGTCTTCTGCATTTTAACATGTTTTATTTGTTTCCCGCAGTTGAAATTAGCGTTTTCGTACATGTGCCGACGCATCAAATGTCGGAGGAAGCAATTAAATTGTCCGAAATTTAAAGAAACTAGCGATTACTGCTTGACTGTATAACCACGGAAAGCTTCAAATGCGATGGCGATCGTTCGAATGTAATGACGTCATAGGCGCGAGCGGTTATGACGTCACAGTGTCGATTGTAACGTCAAAGGGCTTTTCGGTTTGAGCCGATTTGTTTTTGAGCTTCGCACACCTCTTGATGTGGATGTTGCAATAACTTATATGTATAATAATGGATTGATAGCAATTAGCAGGAATACAAAACTTTCAACTAAAGCCACATCTTTCTTTTATTGTGAAAGACATTTTCGCAGGGGACATTTTAATTGTGCGGAGTAAACAAGGATAGGTACATAAGAAGTGAATCCACGTCACACGCGTATGGATATGGAGATTCATCTCCTTCTCGGGTCCTTTTAGAGAAGCTATTGGCTTTTAATATTCGCGTTTTTACTTTAATTTGTCATATGGGTAATATAAACAATAACCAACTCGTGACGGGGAATGGCAGGTTATCTTTCCCTCGTTATATCAATTGTGTGTAATTGTCTCGCCAAGGCTCGAGAATTACTCAAATGATATAACTCGGGAAAGATAATCTGTCATTCCCCGTCATTCGTTAGTTATTGTCAAAATAATACATTAATAAATCATTCTCATAACGATTGCTTCAATTAGATCTTGCCTTGTATAAAAGTACTTACAATAACATTCATGTACAGATATGTCATTATTCTATTTCTGTTTTCAATGTGGTGATCACAACACCATATGAGGTGTATGGCTGCTACTTCAACTTTACCGTTAGAGGGTAATAATGTGGCTGAAGTCGTGTACACTTCAAAACTAAATCGTGAATGAACGTAATGCTACCATCGACTAAGCTGTCAATGGTATACTTGAGGTTTAAATAAACAATCACATATCACTTAGCAACTGGTACTCGCATGAAACAGAGCTGTAATGCTTCTCAATGGCTTTTGTAGACACCTGACTTTTCTTCCTACATTCATATGAAAAACGGAATTAATTTCCCATCTTTAACAAGTTATAGACAAACAATAAATGAATAGGTATCACTACATCAGTCAGATCACTTGAACTACCTTCGAGTTGCCATTTTAATGTGAACACCATAAAATGGCCGCTCGATGAAAATGGACTCGTATGGTTTAACCGAACATTTGTGTTAGAACTTTTGATTGATTCAGGAGTATTATTTAGCAATTGGTAACACATATTTATATTTTTGAGAGAACACTTTATTTAAGTACAAATTCGTGCTACAGCGTCTTTAACATGTTGAAAACTTGAAATTGAAAACTTCAAAATGAAATCAAAATGGCGGCTAAACCATGTGATCTGCAACTTCGCCATTATTCACTGTTTTGCTCGCATTGTCATTTTGCAACCTTTGAACAAAATGCAAATGTCTAAGTGTATTTTGAAAATTGTTTCCATGTTAGAAATCGATCCGAAGTTGACCTTAGATGACTTGACCACTTGGGCCCAAAAGTTTTGTTTGCGACATCATAGAGAGACCTATTGGTCGAATTATCTGCAGCGGTTTTTGCTGAATCATCTAGACAAAACTCGTTGAATAATTATAATATACAAAACCAAAAACACACCAATAACAATAAGGGTTCAAACTTAAGGCTCTATCTTTAATAATGTAATGTTTTGCTAATGTTTAGATATTTCATATTTATCATAATTTAAAATACATATGTATTACATCCATTCAATTACATTTTCAGGTAGCCCAAGATACGATAACAGACAGCTGCAGGTGTTCATTAAAGCTGTTAAATGTACAAGATGTTGTCATGAATCCATCTAAAACAATTTCAGGTAGCCCAAGATACGATTACAGACAGGTGTTCATTAAAGCAGTTAAATGTATAATATGTTGTCATGAATCCATCTAAAACATTTTCAGGTAGCCCAAGATACGATTACAGACAAGCTTTTGTCCAAGTAGTGAAGTGTGGTCTAGGAGATGTTGCTTCTCTAGCCATGTATGTCATAGCGAATCCATCACCGACCTTCGACTGGTATGTCATGAGGAACCAACAACTTCTGCCAATCCCAGCCTCAACAGATCATACCATTGTGTCATACCAACAAGCTTCAGTTTTACAGATAACCGTGAAGAACATGGGAGACTATGGAACCTATGCTGTTGTAGCTGAAAACAGTTTGGGGAGGCTACAAATGACTTTCACAGTGTCTCCCATCTGTAAGATTCAATGTTCTCATTTTAATAGTGCAGTGGTTAAAATCTTACCTTATTTCTTATTTCGTGTTTATAATCAACGGAATGATAATTTACCTATTGAGTCTATATTTCACACCGATGCCAGTACAACGATCTTCATGATATGTTTCAGCAATACCAAAACCACCCAATGAAGTCACAGTTGAAAATGTCACTTCTACCAGTTTAACGATTACCTGGATATCAAACGACAATGGCGGAGCTAACCAGACGTTCAGTCCAGAGTTTCGGACGATGGAGGGTGAATGGAGACTCTGGTCTGAAGGAATCGTTGATCCAGGGGATGGCGAGACTCAGAACTCTGAAATCAGAAATCTACAACCTGGTACCCAATACGAAGTAGGGGTTTATGCACAGAATGTGTATGGCCAAAGTGAAAAGGTTGTCAGAGAAGCGAGCACAAGCAATGACAGTAAGGTTTTCTCTCGTAAATCGAGGGTTCCATTAAGTCAATGTTTATATAAGTTAAAGTTAAAGTTAGTTTCTTAGTAAAAATATACGTAACTGATATTCACACACATTCGCCCGCGGTCTATCTGCTCTACCTGACCCACCCACGGTCTATCTACTTGCAACAGGATCGAGTCTGAGTACCTTAATCTTTAATTACAGCACCTGATAGCTGTCTACAGGAACCTGACAGACTGGGTCTAGGTGCCAGAATAGGAGTCAGTGTCATGATACCAGTCATCATTGTTATACACAGTAATGGAATGTCAGTATAAGTAAACATAAATCTACTTACAGCACCTGATAGATGTCTACAGGAACCTGACAGACTGGGTCTAGGTGTTGGAATAGGAGTCAGTGTCATGATACCAGTCACCATTGTGAAACTTAGTAATGGAATGTCAGTATAAGTAAACACAAATCTACTTACAGCACCTGATAAATGTCTACAGGAACCTGACAGACTGGGTCTAGGTGCCAGAATAGGAGTCAGTGTCATGATACCAGTCATCATTGTGATACTCAGTAATGGAATGCCAGTATAAGTAAACATAAATCTACTTACAGCACCTGATAGATGTCTACAGGAACCTGACAGACTGGGTCTAGGTGTTAAAACAGGAGTCAGTGTCATGATACCAGTCATCATTGTGATACTCAGTAATGGAATGTCAGTATATGTAAACATAAATCTACTTACAGCACCTGATAGATGTCTACAGGAACCTGACAGACTGGGTCTAGGTGTTGGAATAGGAGTCAGTGTCATGATACCAGTCACCATTGTGAAACTTAGTAATGGAATGTCAGTATAAGTAAACACAAATCTACTTACAGCACCTGATAGATGTCTACAGGAACCTGACAGACTGGGTCTAGGTGTTAAAACAGGAGTCAGTGTCATGATACCAGTCATCATTGTGATACTCAGTAATGGAATGCCAGTATAAGTAAACATAAATCTACTTACATCACCTGATAGATGTCTACAGGAACCTGACAGACTGGGTCTAGGTGTTAAAACAGGAGTCAGTGTCATGATACCAGTCATCATTGTGATACTCAGTAATGGAATGTCAGTATAAGTAAACATAAATCTACTTACAGCACCTGATAGATGTCTACAGGAACCTGACAGACTGGGTCTAGGTGTTGGAATAGGAATCAGTGTCATGATACCAGTCATCATTGTGATACTCAGTAATGGAATGTCAGTATAAGTAAACATATATCTACTTACAGCACCTGATAGCTGTCTACAGGAACCTGACAGACTGGGTCTAGGTGTTGGAATAGGAATCAGTGTCATGATACCAGTCAGCATTGTGATACTCAGTAATGGAATGTCAGTATAAGTAAACATAAATCTACTTACAGCACCTGATAGATGTCTACAGGAACCTGACAGACTGGGTCTAGGTGTTGGAATAGGAGTCAGTGTCATGATACCAGTCACCATTGTGAAACTTAGTAATGGAATGTCAGTATAAGTAAACACAAATCTACTTACAGCACCTGATAGATGTCTACAGGAACCTGACAGACTGGGTCTAGGTGTTAAAACAGGAGTCAGTGTCATGATACCAGTCATCATTGTGATACTCAGTAATGGAATGCCAGTATAAGTAAACATAAATCTACTTACAGCACCTGATAGATGTCTACAGGAACCTGACAGACTGGGTCTAGGTGTTAAAACAGGAGTCAGTGTCATGATACCAGTCATCATTGTGATACTCAGTAATGGAATGTCAGTATAAGTAAACATAAATCTACTTACAGCACCTGATAGATGTCTACAGGAACCTGACAGACTGGGTCTAGGTGTTAAAACAGGAGTCAGTGTCATGATACCAGTCACCATTGTGATACTTAGTAATGGAATGTCAGTATAAGTTAACATAAATCTACTTACAGCACCTGATAGATGTCTACAGGAACCTGACAGACTGGGTCTAGGTGTTGGAATAGGAATCAGTGTCATGATACCAGTCATCATTGTGATACTCAGTAATGGAATGTCAGTATAAGTAAACATATATCTACTTACAGCACCTGATAGCTGTCTACAGGAACCTGACAGACTGGGTCTAGGTGTTGGAATAGGAATCAGTGTCATGATACCAGTCAGCATTGTGATACTCAGTAATGGAATGTCAGTATAAGTAAACATAAATCTACTTACAGCACCTGATAGCTGTCTACAGGAACCAGACAGACTGGGTCTAGGTGTTGGAATAGGAATCAGTGTCATGATACCAGTCACCATTGTGATACTCAGTAATGGAATGTCAGTATAAGTAAAAGTAAATCTACTTACAGCACCTGATAGATGTCTACAGGAACCTGACAGACTGGGTCTAGGTGTTGGAATAGGAATCAGTGTCATGATACCAGTCACCATTGTGATACTCAGTAATGGAATGTCAGTATAAGTAAAAGTAAATCTACTTACAGCACCTGATAGATGTCTACAGGAACCAGACAGACTGGGTCTAGGTGTTGGAATAGGAATCAGTGTCATGATACCAGTCATCATTGTGATACTCAGTAATGGAATGTCAGTATAAGTAAAAGTAAATCTACTTACAGCACCTGATAGATGTCTACAGGAACCTGACAGACTGGGTCTAGGTGTTGGAATAGGAATCAGTGTCATGATACCAGTCACCATTGTGATACTCAGTAATGGAATGTCAGTATAAGTAAAAGTAAATCTACTTACAGCACCTGATAGATGTCTACAGGAACCCGACAGACTGGGTCTAGGTGTTGGAATAGGAGTCAGTGTCATGATACCAGTCATCATTGTGATACTCAGTAATGGAATGTCAGTATGAGTAAAAGTAAATCTACTTACAGCACCCGATAGATGTCTACAGGAACCTGACAGACTGGGTCTAGGTGTTGGAATAGGAGTCAGTGTCATGATACCAGTCATCATTGTGATACTCAGTAATGGAATGTCAGTATAAGTAAACATAAATCTACTTACAGCACCTGATAGATGTCTACAGGAACCTGGCAGACTGGGTCTAGGTGTTGGAATAGGAGTCAGTGTCATGATACCAATCACCATTGTGATACTCAGTAATGGAATGTCAGTATAAGTAAACATATATCTACTTACAGCACCTGATAGCTGTCTACAGGAACCTGACAGACTGGGTCTAGGTGTTGTAATAGGATTCAGTGTCATGATACCAGTCATCATTGTGATACTCAGTAATGGAATGTCAGTATAAGTAAAAGTAAATCTACTTACAGCACCTGATAGCTGTCTACAGGAACCTGACAGACTGGGTCTAGGTGTTGGAATAGGAGTCAGTGTCATGGTACCAGTCAGCATTGTGATACTCAGTAATGGAATGTCAGTATAAGTAAACATAAATCTACTTACAGCACCTGATAGATGTCTACAGGAACCTGGCAGACTGGGTCTAGGTGTTGGAATAGGAATCAGTGTCTTGATACCAGTCACCATTGTGATACTCAGTAATGGAATGTCAGTATAAGTAAACATATATCTACTTACAGCACCTGATAGCTGTCTACAGGAACCTGACAGACTGGGTCTAGGTGTTGGAATAGGAATCAGTGTCATGATACCAGTCATCATTGTGATACTCAGTAATGGAATGTCAGTATAAGTAAAAGTAAATCTACTTATAGCACCTGATAGATGTCTACAGGAACCTGCCAGACTGGGTCTAGGTGTTGGAATAGGAATCAGTGTTGTAGGATTTTGAATTTTAATTTGAGCTAAAATAAGTTCATTTCGTTCGCTTTCATTTACTTCGAAAGATCGTTTAGTTTTTAATAGTGGTATGCAACCCGCTAAGGGAGATAACTCTGTTATGTTCTGTTTATGTTTTCGACTTCTCGATATGCTTCACCCTCGACTCGACAATCGAGCATATAAACGGTATGTTATGTATTAACTTATTCAATGTGCATAATATGTCATGTTAGAAAGGTACTTTTCAAGCGCTATAGCATATGACAAAGCATATTTCTACGTAATAAGTGTATAACTCGCATTACAAGTGTAACATGTGAATCGCTGTTACTAAATATAGATTTTTCGATTTTTGCAGTCAATCTACATCTACATCGATTGTAAAACCTCGACTATTGGAATAAATAACTCGAAGATGGTGAATTGTCGTTTTTCGAGTGAAGAATGAACCCTAGAACCCAACATTATTGACGTTTACTGTATTCGAAATTAGAAGCATACATTCGCCGACCCGTGCTGCACGCTTTCCTCGCACTACAGTTCGACCGCCTCACGGGGATGTAAACACAAGCTAGCAGGCCGCTCGCGGATGACGCTCTACAGTTCAACCCAGTTGTTACGGCTCTATTGACACTATGGCTGAGGAAGAGGATTTTGACTCGAATTTGGGACCAAATGGTGATGAATCGACACGTAAAAGAACTTTGACACCAAAGGGTTTACAGTATTACTTAGACATTAAGAACAAACACTTGAAACAGCTGTGTGATAAGATTATAAAGGTAGAAAGTGCTATTTTACCACTCTTAGACACTGAATGTGAATGGTCAGACTATGAACACGTTAGATCTATGTATACTGACTGGTTAAATGTTTTTGAGAGAATTCTTCAGGAAAGAAATGATTTTTCTAGAGTAGTTACGACACCTGAAGCAGATATTTCAGAAGCAATTTACACAAAACTTTCTACATTGGAAACATTTATTGATAATGAACAGTGTTTCAAGAGGAAAGTTGACAAGTGGTTACAAGACAAGGAATCAGAGCGGCAGAAACAGGCAAAAGAGAACGACATGAAGTTGAGCTTGGACCGTTCTTCTCGAAAATCAAGATCTGTTTCTTCTCACGTCTCCTCAGCGCGATTGAAGGAAGAACAAAGGATGGCAGAGCTGAAGGCAAAGGAAGCAGCACTTGAAGAGAAACAGAGGATAGAACTTGAAAAACAGAAACTGGAACTAGAGAAAATCAGACTCACAATGGAGGAAGAAAAGTTAGACATTAAAACCGAAATGGCAATGTCAGATGCAAGGCGCAAAGTTATTATTGATTTCGAAGGTGATAGTCTCCGTAGTCAATCTTCAAGTCAATCTTCAACAAAATCGAAAGTCAAACCTCCCCTTATCCTTACAGGTGCCCAAGCTCCCAGCGGCAAGAACAAACCACCTGATCCTGTTGCAAATAGCAATTTGGTAAACCAGGAGATTGTTTCCATTGTCCAGCAACTCAAGAAGCCGGTGTCCGACATCATAATTTTCAATGGAAACCCGCTGGAATATAAAAAATTCATGAGACAATTCAAATCAAGAATTATGTTGAACACAGTAGACAATGATGAACTCCTGAACTACCTCGAACAGTACACCTCCGGCGAAGCTAAGGCCATCGTTAGCAGTTACGGATACTTGAATTCGGACATAGGCTTCCCTGCGGCAATGAAAGAGTTGAAGGAAAGGTATGGCGATGAAGAGATAATCCTCAGTGCCTTCATAGGAAAGGCCTTAGACTGGCCAACGATTAAACCTGAGGACCCAAAGGCTCTGGACAAGTTCACAGTATTTCTTTCAGAATGTGAGCATGCTGTTGAAAGTGATGTCTTAGACAACAAGGAGAACTTGAAAAAGCTAGTTATGAAACTTCCCTACTCATACCAGGAAAAGTTTAGAACCCTCGTCCAAACTTTACGAGACACTGGTCAGGAAATCAAGTTTTCAAACCTTGTCACTCTTTTGAAAAGAGAATCAAGAAAAGCAAACGACCCCATGTTTGGAAGAGATGCTTTACAGACGAATGACAGACGAAACAAGGGAAACCAGAAGACGTCTAGGAACTGGCAATCTAAACCCAAACTCTCCATGGTCACAGGAGTACAGACACCAAAAACACAGAACGAGAAGGCACACAAGCTACCTGATAAACCTCAAGCTTCCCTTCCAACACCAGCCCAGGACACAGCAACACCTACTCCTCGGACTCCAAGCTGCATATACTGTGGCGCTGCAGATCACATCATCGATGGCTGTAGAGGCTTTAGAGAATCAAACTTTGTGGAAAAGACCAAGTTTGTTAAAGATGAAGGACTTTGCTTTAGATGTCTAAAGAAAGGACACCGAAGTAGAGATTGTCAAGCAAACATAACTTGTACATCATGTCAAAGGAGACATAATACACTTTTCCACCTTGATAGACCATTACCAAAAGAGATGCAAGCAAGTACCTTCAGTTCCTGCATACATGAGGATATGGGGGTCGGCGCGACCTCAGACAGTGCCTGCACTATGGTAATTGTCCCAGTGAAGCTGAAGATGACTGGTGGAATACATGCAGTGGAGACATATGCATTCCTCGATCCCGGCAGCAGTGCTTCATTTTGTACCACAGATCTGATGAGACAGCTGAACGCCAGTGGAAAACCAATGAAGATAAGTATTGACAGCATGGGTCACCCAAGAACAATTGACACTCACGCAGTAAGCGGACTTACAGCGTGTAGTATCTCGATGGACACTCATGTTGACTTGCCAACTCTGTACACAATCGACAAGCTACCTATGTCAAAGGCACACATTCCCACCATGGAAGATATATCTCAATGGCCACACCTCCATGACATACAGATTCCTCAACTAGATGCGGAAGTTGGACTTTTGATAGGCAATAACGTCGCAGATGCCTACACCCCAATAGACGTAAGAATTGGAGAGGAACATTCGCCACATGCTACAAGAACACGTATAGGATGGGCATTGTGGAACCTACCTAGACATGGAGTGACCAGCGAGACAGTCCAGTTTTCGAACTGACCATGAACAGGACGGAAATAGTAGCAATCCAAGAGATGGAGGAACTTCAGCAATTGGATCGCATGGTTCGACATTCATACAACATCGACTTTCCAGAAAGGGCAATAGATGATCATAAGCAGTTCTCGCAAGAAGACAAGATGTTCATGAACAGAGTTGAGCAGTCAATTAAGCTGAGAAATGGACATTATGAGATTGACTTACCGTTTAGAGACCAAGAAGTGATGTTTCCGGATAACTATTCTCTCGCTTACAAGAGCTTATCTGGACTCAAGAAACGCATGGAAAAGGACACACAGTTTCACCAGGAGTATGCTTCCTTCATGGAGAACGTGTGCGAAAAGGGCTACGCTGAAGTTATCCCTGATAACGAACCAGAACCTAGCTACGGACGGAAGTGGTACATCCCTCACCACGGGGTGTACCATCCCAAGAAAAAGAAGTTGCGAGTCGTATTCAACTGTGCCGCAATCTATGCAGGCACATCCCTCAACGAACAGTTGCTCTCTGGTCCCGACCTTACGAATAGCTTGATTGGTGTCCTGATGAGGTTTCGACAGGAAAGGTATGCAGTAATGGGCGATATAGAGTCCATGTTCTACCAAGTTCTCGTACCTGAACATCATTGGAATTACCAACGCTTTCTATGGTGGCCAAACGGGGACTTCAACACATCACCTGCAAGGTATCGAATGAAGGTACACATGTTTGGCACCACTTCTTCGTCCAGTTGTGCTAACGCCGCCCTGCTGAAAACTGCGGATGATAATGAGAAGGACTTTGAACGTGAAATATCGCAGATCATAAGGGACAACTTTTACGTCGACGATTGCTTGGCATCAAAGGCAACTGTGACTGAAGCAGTTTCAACTGTAAAGCAAGTTTCATCCCTCTGCCAGAAAGGTGGTTTCCGTCTTACAAAGTGGACAAGCAACAGCGAAGAAGTGTTGAGAGAAATTGCCCCTGAAGACAGAGCTGTGAAAGTAAAAGACTTTGAACTTGACAAACTTGCAGCTGGCGACATCACAGAGGCAGCACTGGGTGTTACATGGACGATACACAATGACTCAATTGGATTCACAGTCAATCCTAAATCTACAGAGTGTACCCGAAGAAAGATACTGTCTGTGGTATCATCGTTATACGACCCGCTCGGATTGGTATCGCCATATGTTCTAAAAGCAAAGATGCTACTTCAAGACATGTGCCGCCTCAAGCTAGGATGGGACGAACAAGTGACTGGTTCCCATTGCAGACTTTGGAAACAGTGGATATCGGATCTCCCACGCCTACAAGAAATCAGCATTCCATGATGCTACAAACCCGATGATCTTGATAAAGAAACGTCTTGTCAGCTACACATCTTCGCCGATGCAAGCAACCAAGGATATGGTGTCGTGGCATATCTGAGATTCACCTACGAAGTTGACAATGTACATTGCATGCTGATTATGCCGAAGGCAAGAGTAGCGCCACTAAAGACCGTCACTATCCCAAGACTGGAATTGACCGCTGCATGTGTAGCTGTTCGACTCGCTCACGTCATCAAGAGAGAACTACAGTATGAAATTCACAAAACGTTCTTCTGGACGGACAGTATGAGCACGATCAGATACATCAGGAATGAATCTTCTCGCTTCAGAACATTCGTAGCCAACCGAATCGAAGTCATCAGAGACGGATTGGAACCCCAGCAGTGGCAGTATGTGCCAACCCTAGTGAATCCTGCCGATGCCGCATCTCGCGGGTTGAGCTATGATGCATTTGTGCAGATGAGCCAGTGGTTCGAGGGACCCGCATTCCTCTGGAGGTCAAGTGGGGACTGGCCATCGCAGAACGTACCATCAGAGATTAGCTCTGATGACCCTGAAGTCAAGAAAACTGTTAATGCCACCATGACAAGTGAGTACGAAGATTCAGTAGAGAGGCTCCTCAACTACAGCTCCTCTTGGATGAAACTGAAAAGAATAGTCAGCGTCTATCTGTTCTTGAAGAAGATCCTGCAGAAGAAAGTATCGAAAAGACAGAAATTGTTGCTTCGCATGGAACAAAACGATGTAACGCCAACTTCGACTGAAACCAAAAATACGTACCTGTCGGTGACAATGCTTCAGAAAGCCGAGTTAGCCATTGTCAAGTATGTTCAGAAGAGGCACTTCCCACAGCTCCTTAGGAAACTGGAAAGTACAGGTTCAGGACAATCTGAAATCAACAAACAGATAAGAAAACTAGATCCAGTTCTTGTCGACGGTGTGATAAGGGTAGGTGGACGATTATCTAATGCCCTTATTCCATATGAAGTGAAGCATCCAGTCTTGATGCCAAAGGATTCTCCTGTGTCAAAGTTGATAATAGAACATTGTCACACAACTACAAGTGTCGGACACATGGGAAAGGCAGCAATGCTCGGCCAATTACGACAGAAGTTCTGGATCATTAGAGCAGGTTACCTCATAAAAGGCATCATCTCCAGATGCGTAAAAATACACTGCACAACAGAAGGTACAGAAGATGGGTGATATCCCATTCGATAGACTTAAATCGGACCAACCACCATTCTCAAATGTTGGTGTCGATTTCTTTGGACCTTTTCTCACAAAAAGAGGTTGTGCAACTGTCAAGCGATATGGAGTTGTGTTTACTTGCTTGACAGTTAGAGCTGTGCACCTTGAATTAGCTTTCACCCTCGACACTAGCTCTTGCATCAATGCCTTCCGTCGCTTCTTTGCCAGAAGAGGATATCCACACCGGATCAGATCAGATAACGGTACAAACCTCGTTGGATGCGAAAGGGAGTTGAGAGAAGAGATCCAAAAGTGGAATTTGCAGCAAATCAACAAAGAATGTACACAGAGGGGAGTAGAATGGGAATTCAACCCGCCTTCAGGTTCCCATCATGGAGGGATATGGGAAAGAATGATCAGAACAATTAGACGAATCCTGTATTCCATTCTACACGATCAAGTCATTCGCTTGGATGATGAGGGCCTCCAAACAGTTTTTTGTGAGGTGGAATCGATTATCAACAATCGCCCGATCACAACTGTGTCCAGTGACCCAAACGACCTGACCCCACTCACGCCAAACCACCTTCTGCTTCTATGCGGCAATCCACAGCTGCCTCCAGGATCCTTCTGCAAAGACGATTGTTATGCCAGAAGAAGATGGCGACAGATACAGTACCTATCAGACATCTTCTGGCATCGATGGTCACGTGAGTACATAACTATGCAGCAGGAGCGACAGAAGTGGACTCGCGAAGAAAAGAATGTTGCCGTGAACGATGTTGTCCTGGTAATGGACAACCTTCCTCGAAACGCCTGGTGTTTGGGACGAGTCCTGGATGTGTTCCCGGACAAAAGGGGTCACGTTCGAGTTGTAACTGTGAAGACACAAAATGGGACGCTGAAGCGTCCTGTGGACAAACTCTGCGTTGTCATCGAAACAGATGAACAACTAAAATGACTGTTCAAAAGATGAATGTGAACTATCAGAAACGGGACGATTATCAGAGACTGTTTATAGTAATTGTTACGTTTATCCTCCACAATTAGGGGGTCGGAATGTAGGATTTTGAATTTTAATTTGAGCTAAAATAAGTTCATTTCGTTCGCTTTCATTTACTTCGAAAGATCGTTTAGTTTTTAATAGTGGTATGCAACCCGCTAAGGGAGATAACTCTGTTATGTTCTGTTTATGTTTTCGACTTCTCGATATGCTTCACCCTCGACTCGACACTCGAGCATATAAACGGTATGTTATGTATTAACTTATTCAATGTGCATAATATGTCATGTTAGAAAGGTACTTTTCAAGCGCTATAGCATATGACAAAGCATATTTCTACGTAATAAGTGAATAACTCGCATTACAAGTGTAACATGTGAATCGCTGTTACTAAATATAGATTTTTCGATTTTTGCAGTCAATCTACATCTACATCGATTGTAAAACCTCGACTATTGGAATAAATAACTCGAAGATGGTGAATTGTCGTTTTTCGAGTGAAGAATGAACCCTAGAACCCAACAAGTGTCATGATACCAATCACCATTGTGATACTCAGTAATGGAATGTCAGTATAAGTAAACATATATCTACTTACAGCACCTGATAGCTGTCTACAGGAACCTGACAGACTGGGTCTAGGTGTTGGAATAGGAATCAGTGTCATGATACCAGTCATCATTGTGATACTCAGTAATGGAATGTCAGTATAAGTAAAAGTAAATCTACTTACAGCACCTGATAGCTGTCTACAGGAACCTGACAGACTGGGTCTAGGTGTTGGAATAGGAGTCAGTGTCATGGTACCAGTCAGCATTGTGATACTCAGTAATGGAATGTCAGTATAAGTAAACATAAATCTACTTACAGCACCTGATAGATGTCTACAGGAACCTGGCAGACTGGGTCTAGGTGTTGGAATAGGAATCAGTGTCATGATACCAGTCACCATTGTGATACTCAGTAATGGAATGTCAGTATAAGTAAACATAAATCTACTTACAGCACCTGATAGATGTCTACAGGAACCTGACAGACTGGGTCTAGGTGTTGGAATAGGAATCAGTGTCATGATACCAGTCATCATTGTGATACTCAGTAATAGAATGTCAGTATAAGTAAACATATATCTACTTACAGCACCTGATAGCTGTCTACAGGAACCTGACAGACTAGGTCTAGGTGTTGGAATAGGAATCAGTGTCATGATACCAGTCATCATTGTGATACTCAGTAATGGAATGTCAGTATAAGTAAACGTAAATCTACTTACAGCACCTGATAGCTGTCTACAGGAACCTGACAGACTGGGTCTAGGTGTTGGAATAGTTGTCAGTGTCATGATACCAATCACCATTGTGATACTCAGTAATGGAATGTCAGTATAAGTAAACATATATCTACTTACAGCACCTGATAGCTGTCTACAGGAACCTGACAGACTGGGTCTAGGTGTTGGAATAGGAATCAGTGTCATGATACCAGTCATCATTGTGATACTCAGTAATGGAATGTCAGTATAAGTAAAAGTAAATCTACTTACAGCACCTGATAGCTGTCTACAGGAACCTGACAGACTGGGTCTAGGTGTTGGAATAGGAGTCAGTGTCATGGTACCAGTCAGCATTGTGATACTCAGTAATGGAATGTCAGTATAAGTAAACATAAATCTACTTACAGCACCTGATAGATGTCTACAGGAACCTGGCAGACTGGGTCTAGGTGTTGGAATAGGAATCAGTGTCATGATACCAGTCACCATTGTGATACTCAGTAATGGAATGTCAGTATAAGTAAACATAAATCTACTTACAGCACCTGATAGATGTCTACAGGAACCTGACAGACTGGGTCTAGGTGTTGGAATAGGAATCAGTGTCATGATACCAATCACCATTGTGATACTCAGTAATGGAATGTCAGTATAAGTAAACATATATCTACTTACAGCACCTGATAGCTGTCTACAGGAACCTGACAGACTGGGTCTAGGTGTTGGAATAGGAATCAGTGTCATGATACCAGTCACCATTGTGATACTCAGTAATGGAATGTCAGTATAAGTAAAAGTAAATCTACTTATAGCACCTGATAGATGTCTACAGGAACCTGACAGACTGGGTCTAGGTGTTGGAATAGGAATCAGTGTCATGATACCAGTCACCATTGTGATACTCAGTAATGGAATGTCAGTATAAGTAAAAGTAAATCTACTTATAGCACCTGATAGATGTCTACAGGAACCAGACAGACTGGGTCTAGGTGTTGGAATAGGAATCAGTGTCATGATACCAGTCATCATTGTGATACTCAGTAATGGAATGTCAGTATAAGTAAACATAAATCTACTTATAGCACCTGATAGATGTCTACAGGAACCAGACAGACTGGGTCTAGGTGTTGGAATAGGAGTCAGTGTCATGATACCAGTCATCATTGTGATACTCAGTAATGGAATGTCAGTATAAGTAAACATAAATCTACTTACAGCACCTGATAGCTGTCTACAGGATACTGACAGACTGGGTCTAGGTGCCAGAATAGGAGTCAGTGTCATGATACCTGTCATCATTGTGATACTCAGTAATGGAATGTCAGTATAAGTAAACATAAATCTACTTACAGCACCTGATAGCTGTCTACAGGAACCTGACAGACTGGGTCTAGGTGTTGGAATAGGAGTCAGTGTCATGATACCAATCACCATTGTGATACTTAGTAATTGAATGTCAGTATAAGTAAACATATATCTACTTCCAGCACCTGATAGATGTCTACAGGAACCTGACAGACTGGGTCTAGGTGTTAAAACAGGAGTCAGTGTCATGATACCAGTCATCATTGTGATACTCAGTAATAGAATGTCAGTATAAGTAAACATATATCTACTTACAGCACCTGATAGCTGTCTACAGGAACCTGACAGACTAGGTCTAGGTGTTGGAATAGGAATCAGTGTCATGATACCAGTCATCATTGTGATACTCAGTAATGGAATGTCAGTATAAGTAAACATAAATCTACTTACAGCACCTGATAGCTGTCTACAGGAACCTGACAGACTGGGTCTAGGTGTTGGAATAGTTGTCAGTGTCATGATACCAATCACCATTGTGATACTTAGTAATTGAATGTCAGTATAAGTAAACATATATCTACTTACCTCACCTGATAGCTGTCTACAGGAACCTGACAGACTGGGTCTAGGTGTTGGAATAGGAATCAGTGTCATGACACCAGTCAGCATTGTGATACTCAGTAATGGAATGTCAGTATAAGTAAACATAAATCTACTTACAGCACCTGATAGCTGTCTACAGGAACCTGACAGACTGGGTCTAGGTGCCAGAATAGGAGTCAGTGTCATGATACCTGTCATCATTGTGATACTCAGTAATGGAATGTCAGTATAAGTAAACATATATCTACTTACAGCACCTGATAGATGTCTACAGGAACCAGACAGACTGGGTCTAGGTGTTGGAATAGGAGTCAGTGTCATGATACCAGTCATCATTGTGATACTCAGTAATGGAATGTCAGTATAAGTAAACATATATCTACTTACAGCACCTGATAGCTGTCTACAGGAACCTGACAGACTGGGTCTAGGTGTTCGAATAGGAGTCAGTGTCATGATACCAGTCACCATTGTGATACTCAGTAATGGAATGTCAGTATAAGTTAACATAAATCTACTTACATCACCCGATAGCTGTCTACAGGAACCTGACAGACTGGGTCTAGGTGTTGGAATAGGAGTCAGTGTCATGATACCAGTCACCATTGTGATACTCAGTAATGGAATGTCAGTATAAGTTAACATAAATCTACTTACATCACCCGATAGCTGTCTACAGGAACCTGACAGACTGGGTCTAGGTGTTGGAATAGGAGTCAGTGTCATGATACCTGTCATCATTGTGATACTCAGTAATGGAATGTCAGTATAAGTAAACATATATCTACTTACAGCACCTGATAGATGTCTACAGGAACCTGACAGACTGGGTCTAGGTGTTGGAATAGGAGTCAGTGTCATGATACCAGTCACCATTGTGATACTCAGTAATGGAATGTCAGTATAAGTAAATATATATCTACTTACAGCACCTGATAGCTGTCTACAGGAACCTGACAGACTGGGTCTAGGTGTTGGAATAGGGGTCAGTGTCATGATACCAGTCATCATTGTGATACTCAGTAATGGAATGTCAGTATAAGTAAACATAAATCTACTTACAGCACCTGATAGCTATCTACAGGAACCTGACAGCCTGGGACTAGGTGTTCGAATAGGAATCAGTGTCATGATACCAGTCACCATTGTGATACTCAGTAATGGAATGTCAGTATAAGTAAACATATATCTACTTACAGCACCTGATAGATGTCTACAGAAACCTGACAGACTGGGTCTAGGTGTTGGAATAGGAGTCAGTGTCATGATACCTGTCATCATTGTGATACTCAGTAATGGAATGTCAGTATAAGTAAACATATATCTACTTACAGCACCTGATAGATGTCTACAGAAACCTGACAGACTGGGTCTAGGTGTTGGAATAGGAGTCAGTGTCATGATACCAGTCACCATTGTGATACTCAGTAATGGAATGTCAGTATAAGTAAACATAAATCTACTTACAGCACCTGATAGCTATCTACAGGAACCTGACAGACTGGGACTAGGTGTTGGAATAGGAATCAGTGTCATGATACCAGTCACCATTGTGATACTCAGTAATGGAATGTCAGTATAAGTAAACATATATCTACTTACAGCACCTGATAGCTGTCTACAGGAACCTGACAGACTGGGTCTAGGTGCCAGAATAGGAGTCAGTGTCATGATACCAGTCACCATTGTGAAACTTAGTAATGGAATGTCAGTATAAGTAAACATATATCTACTTACAGCACCTGATAGATGTCTACAGGAACCTGACAGACTGGGTCTAGGTGTTGGAATAGGAGTCAGTGTCATGATACCAGTCGTCATCGGGATATTCGGCATGTGGTTGTGTTTGGTGCGTCGACGTGAAACAAAGAACTCAAAAAGTAATACGATTAGAAATAAGTTCTTGTTATTGAAATATTTTACCAATAAAACAAGTCTTATGTAATAATCAGTCATCTCATTAAGATAGAATTGGGATTTTGTTCTGGGTTATGTTCTTATATGTAATGTAAAAGAGATTTTAAATTTAAGTTTGAATTCAAGAGTTTGGTAGTGACAGGTGTATATTAATCTGATCATATCCTTCTATTATGATGATTTGTGTTTATCTTTTTATATTTCAGACTCTGCCAATGAGAGGAATGGGTTGTGAGTATTATAAAATGTTGTTGTCGTTTAATAAACAAGTTTGAAGATATGAGATATGTTGTTAATAAAAACACTCATAAGTTTGTTAACCTTGTTTTAAATTCAACCTTAACATCCTCGACTGTTCCAGACATTTACAAGACAGCAGTGCCGCAGGTACGTTAGATTTATTAAATTATTTTACTCGGGTTACTAACTCCTATCATGCCCACACGTGATATGTCATCAATTACATGAACAAAACATGATAAGAACATGTAAGGGTAATAATGCAATATGATCCTGTAGGCCAGGACCATTAGACATGAGGTGGAAAAAAATAGTAGAAAGCTGATTTTCTCTGAATACCTTAAAAATATTGTCCTTATATCAATGGCACAAAGTTCTGCAAATTCTAGCTGGTGGCTTTTTCAAAATGGTCGCCATTTCCAAGATGGCCGCCGACGTTTTGGTAAATTAATGAATTATTTTTTATTTTTAAGTTTATCATGTCATGTCATATATCAAATGAAAGCTTTCTTCAAGTGCATTCTAAAACTAAATAGTGTTTCCACATGGGATGATTAGTTTATCCATTATTGGGTTTTGAAAATGTCTTCAATACCTTTTTTCGGTTTACTATTTTAAAACATAATTTCCAAACCCTAACCATGCTTATCATGATTAATGATGATACATTAAAATCATATTACGCGTATTGATGATTAAAACATTTAGAAATACATTCGTGCATTTGGAGGATTCAGTTATAAAGTTGACTAACATATTCCAGCTGGTGGCATTTTCCAAAAGGCGGCCGTTTTGGACGGAGATTTGCCGGATCATCGACTTGTATAATACATTTGTGCTAATCATGGCATGTAGTGTATCAAAAGAAAGGCTATAATCCTGTTCAGAAATGTGGAACTCATTATTGTAGAAAGGAAATGTAGTGTAATAATGACTATAATCCTTGTCAAATACATATATCATGTATTCACAGTAAGTCAAAGACTGGTGCAGTTTCCATGACATCCAGTACACAGACTTGAACACTCTAACCCAGCTTTAAAACAAGTTCATTAGTTACCACAATGCGTGTCTTGCATCCAAAAGAAAAAATCTTCATAACTTTTACAACTTCATTGCTTTTGCTACATGTCTGTCTATGTGAGGTATGCTCTGAAGATGTTGGAGGGAGTGATTCCAATTTGAAAGTGGATGATAATCTAGCTCTATGGACTGATTTTAAATACTTTTTGCATCGATGGTTGTCCAGAGACATAGAGTTGCAAGAGGACTGTTTCTCAAACACAAGTTATGTCATCCTGGGAATTCCATTCTGATCGAACATATCCAAAGAATCCTAGTTTTGAGCATTGTCCAACAGGAAGGCTAGAGCTTCCTTCTTTCCTTGATTATAGAGAGTTGAGATAGTGTCACACCCAGAACACTAGATGTTCATGCTCTAAACAAACCTGTTTGCACATTGGATATTATCATATCCATCAAACACTGCTGTGGGTTCTGAACCACATAATGATTATGTGTAATATATAACGGTCAAAGATTTGACCATATGTAAAATCAACAGGTCAGGAAAGACAACGGAGAAGGTGACCACCATCATAGACAAAGAGTGCATCTCCCGGGAGTTCATCGTCAGAAATCACAGTGATATGAGAAGATTTGCCATTATACCGTTTGTGTTTTCCTTGATCAGAGAATTTTTTAAATACGAGGGTGGTTGTTTTGCAAACTCGTGGAGGAGATATGATTTCATTTCTGGACTTGGCTTGAATCACACATGTGACTCTCATGAATAGCATGGTTTAATTTACTTCCAATTCAACCCCACTCACTGTGATTTGGCTACGTTTACACATATTTGATCAGTTATAGCTAATGCTGCTTTGCTTCCAACTGAAATTGCTGGATCTGTATTTGGCGATTTTCTAGCAATAACCTTGTGCATTTTCAGTCGGTTGAAGAATATATGTTTCATAGTTTCTCGCACCTCTAGACATGCTACTCAAGCGCAAGTGTGTGTGTGTGTGTCTTTGGACTTTTTCAGAGCATGGAATGGACTCATTTTAAGACAAGAGTCATCAGAAGATGGCATATCCCACCGGTCCCACATAATTTCGAATACACATCTTTGACAGATAATTGTATATAAATTACTTCAGTTAGGGGGTAATACACATGGTGAGGTTTTGGAGTTCTACAACAGAAGCAGACCTATGCCTGAACAAAGTGCAAATCCAACGTGTTTCTATTGTAACGAAAAAAAAAATATTCAGAAATTTGAAAATATCAAAAGGCACCACTTCAGTTAGTGGGTAATACACATGCGACGTTTCAGGAAGATATGTAAAATAGTTTTGGAACTATGCTCCGGAAACGAACCTATCTCTGAACAAAGTCCAAATCCAACACGTTTCTATGGAAACGAAAAATAATAAAATATTCAGAAATCTCAAAATCAAAAGGCACCACTTCAGTTGGTGGGTAATACACATGGACAGTTTCAACAAGATATCGTTTTCGAGTTCTGCTCCGGAAACGAAACGATTACAGACGGACGGACAGACGGACAGGGCGACGACTATATCCCACGGTATTACATACCGGTGGGATAAAAAGTGCTATCCTTGGTGCCATGGCCAAGTGTCATATCTCCAGATACTTTCAACAATCTCATTAGATTCTTCTAAATTTTGTTTGATCACTAAATTCCCACTCAAGAATGTGTACTTGTAGGATTGGTCAGAAGACCATCTGGTCAACATAGAGGCGAGCAGACTTTGCAAGAGCAAGATTACCTGCATTTCTTGTGCGTTCAGCTCGGATTTAAAGTAGAATTGATACTTGCTTAACATATGCAGTCCAAAGTTTGCCTGTCCTACTCGAATTGGCAGCAGATTTTGAACACATTCTTCATCTATGACTGCATCAGTAGAACGTTCTCTATTCAGCAGGGATTGGAGGACATTTCTGAGCAGATTGACATCCATTGTTGTACAGGGAGGGGTTGTGGAATTTTTGGTCGGCCATTTTGTTTTTTCAAATAGCCTTGACATGACCTTTAAGTGACCTTTAATTAAGGTAGAAGGTGACCTTTAGGTCACCTGTACCCTCGCACATGATATGTAGGTGACCTTTGATTACTGGGGTTCAAGTGACCTTTAGGTCACCTGTACCTTCACACATGAAATGAAGGTGACCTTTAGGTCACCTGTACCCTCTCATGTGACTTGAGGTAACTTTGATTTGACAGGTGTGATCAATAACTTGAATGAAAATATCTTACAAGTTTTAACTATTTTGATTAAGAGCTTACTTAATGTTTTGAGTTGGATTAAGGTTTTTGATTTCTATCCATACTAATTCATAATTCATACAACAACATTTTACAGAAGTGTTTAAAATTGCCTGAAGATAAATTAACCGAGATGTCATTGACCAGTGGTCAGTAAGTGTAGAAATGCCGACGGAAGTGAACAGGATATAACATCTCAAATACTCCTTCAGTTTGACCAGTCCCTATACTGAGCAGGAAGTTAGCATGAGCTTTCTGTACGTGCATACACATCAACATTGATTCAATATTTAATCTGAAATAAAAGACTTGCACTCAGTCTGCGCTATTCTAGAAAAGAGGTTGTAGACTGTCTACATATTGGGGAACACATACTGAACACAATATGACAATAAAACAATAAAATCAACATTTGTCTTAAAAACTGAGAGTGACTTAGAACATGTTTTAAAAGTGTGGAATAATGTATTTTTTTTACAACTATGTTAGTGACATGAATGAAGGATAAAATATACCATATGACAAATCCATATGTAGCTCTATTTGTAGCTTTATTTGTAGCTTTATTCATATTCATTCAAAAGGAGTTTTGGGGGAGAAAAGGACACAAAGCTTGATACGATAATATCAAAATGAAGGACAATAATCAAGTCTATCATTTGCCATTTAGCTGCTTACAAACCCGTGGGGAGGGCAACACTGACACACTAAAACCTCAGTAGTCATTTCCTTAATTACATAATGCGTTCTTATGCACCCAGATAAGAATGTGGAACAAGATTCATATAAATGATCATACTTATAATACCCTAGACTTTGCATAAGTTTGCTTAAACATCTGAATACCATTTTCTAAAAATGTCATTTACAAGTGATTAGCGATATGCTTTATTCTAAAACATTCAATCAATACATTTGCGCTAGCATTTCTAGAAAAAAATGTAACTTTATGGGGGGTGTTTACGCAATTGATATGAGATAAATGATACTGATAAAATGAGACATTGTTATGAGAGAAAGGTCTAAATATTTTCCCTAGCACATTCTGTATTAGGGAAAATGTTTAGACAGGTGACCTTATGGCCCATCACAAACATTATTAACTAATATCCTTAAGTAGGAACATCCTGTTTTTTTTGGTAAAAATATGACAGATGGGCAGCTGGACTTTTGACCTGTCACAGAAATAGAAAAATTTAAAAGTGGGCACATCCTGTTTGTGGTAAAACTCTGACAGGCAGGTTACCATTTCACCTGTCACAACAGATATCCTAAAGTGGGCACATCCTGTATCACAGAAAAATTTAGTCAATTGACCTTTAGACCCTACCAAAAACACCTATAAAAACCCGTGCTTTCCCACAATGTTCATTTGTAAATTTTTTAATAATGTTGTATTAATTACCAGACTCTACATATTTTATAAATTATGTTAAATAATTTGTTTCCATATATTTTATAATACACAGTGGTGTAAAATATTTAGTATCAAATATAATATTTATTTAATGTGTACATCACAAGTTGAAGCTGCCAGCTTCTTAATGAATCTTCATCTTACAATTAAAATGTGTGAGAATGACCGGCCATCATCAATGACTTATTTGTTGAGGAGATAATGAGGCAGCCGAGTGGTCACTCAAAGAGGTGTTCATCCTATTCAAACCAACAGTATAGTGGTGAAGTAGTTAATGAGAGCCAATTAGTAACCGGGCCATAAGCCTGTGTATTGGTGAACTGCTTGAGTAACAACTACTCAAGTACTTCACACATGAGTGATTCTCACTGGGGGCAGTCAACATATTTCACTGTTGATGGGGGTTCTATTACATCTAGCGGACCCTTTAAGGGATATGAGAGAGAGAGAGAGAGAGAGAGAGAGAGAGAGAGAGAGAGAGAGAGAGAGAGAGAGAGAGAGAGAGAGAGAGAGAGAGAGAGAGAGAGAGAGAGAGAGAGAGAGAGAGAGAGAGAGAGAGAGAGAGAGAGAGAGAGAGAGAGAGAGAGAGAGAGAGAGAGAGAGAGAGAGAGAGAGAGAGAGAGAGAGAGAGAGAGAGAGAGAGAGAGAGAGATGATGTATTATCTCTGAAAGAGTTTTCAAGTAGTGAAAGTTTGTTAGTAAGGATTATTTCGATTTGTTTGGCAAGTTAACATAGTTACATGCTGGGACAGTTGGTGAATGTTTAACAGGGTATATTGGAATACATTGGAATAAATTGAAAGTATTGTTTCAAGACAATGTGTGTATGTTATTGTAGTATTATTTTATGAAATATTGATAAATCGCATACAAACAGAGTGTATGTAAGAGTTAACACATTCATGTATTTTAAAAATTGTCTCAATTGTACAACAAGTAGTTGTCACTAAGGTGACATGATCCCCCGCCGCAAATTAATACTTCAAAATTTAAAAATAATGTCAAGATCAGCAAAATTGACCGTCAAACATATTAAAAAAGTCAAAGTTCCACTGTGACCTTGAGAAAAATGGCAAGGTCATCAAAATCTAATCTACCCTTTGTGTAAGATATGATGAAATTCCAGTGAATGGTTCTTGAGATATCCCGCTGACAAGTATTACACACATGTACATCAACATGTCGAACAATTTAAAATTCCACTGTGACCTTGAGAATAATGTCAAGGTCACCAAAATCTTATCAGTCCTTTTGCTTTTTGTAAGATATAATGAAATTTCAGTGAAAGGTTCTTGAGTTATTCTGCTGACAACCTTAACATGTACATTAACATGTCGAAAAATTCAAAGTTCTGCTGTGACCTTGAAAATAATGTCAAGGTCACCAAAATCTATTCAGCCGGTCGTCTTCCCTAGAAGGTGCTTTGAGTAAGAAATGATGGAATTCCAGTGAATGGTTCTTGAGATATTCCGCTGACAAGCTTTACATGTACATTAACATGTTGAAAACTTCAAAGTGCTGCTGTGACCTTGAAAATAATGTCAATTTCACCAAAATCTAATCAGCCCATCATCATCCCTAGAAGGTGCTTTGTGCAAGAAATGATGGAATTCCGGTGAATGGTTCTTGAGATATCCCGCTGACAAGCTTTACATGTACATTAACATGTTGAAAACTTCAAAGTTCCGCTGTGACCTTGAAAATAATGTCAAGGTCATCAAAATCTAATCAACCCGTCGTCTTGCCTTGGGGAAGCTATGTATAAAATATGAAGAGAATCCAGCGAATGGTTATTGAGATATCCCGCTGACAAGGGTAAAATGACAAAGTCTCGTTGTGACCTTGAAATGAAGGTCAAGGTCTCAAACTACTGTAGGAACATTACTCTTCCTATGATGAACCCATATGCAAAATATGAAAAGAATCCAGTGAATGGTATTTGAGTTATTCCATTTCGTACGGACGTACGGACGGACGCAGCCGAATACTATATCCCCCGCTTCGCGCTAAACGCGCGGCGGGGGATAATAACTAAGTAACCATCTGTTCAGTGAGTGTGTGAATGTATCACTTATAACAGGGTTGGCTACTTTTACTACAGGAAGAAAAATCCCATCATCCAAGTGTTTGTAAAACTGAAATCTGGCACTGTACTGAAATTCAGTGTAGTATTTCATGCAAACTTTGCAGTGTGTAGAACAGTTGTTTAAACCAAGACCATTTCAAAACGTTTATGTCATGAGTATCATAAGAAAATAACAAATAATAAACTAGAATACAACATCAAACATTTTTTATTAGCCCCATTTCAATGAGCAGATTTTAGGATAAGGAGCACTCCTATAAATCTGCTTTACAACGTCTATTGGCTTTCATCTTCATCCTCCGATACCTCACTCTCGTCATCAGATAGCGTTTCGTCGTCATCATCAATTAAATCTTCTATCCAAGATTTATATTTGTACAATTTAGAAAACACAGTGTGATATATATCATTGGTGTCTTCTACTTGATTCAAAAGTCCTTGTGTCTTTGGTCCCCATTGCAAATAGTGCAGATACATAATAAAGTGTGCATACATTTCTTTAAAAGCTCTCCATGTTAACTTCTTCAGTTTATCATCTATCATTTCTTCAGTGAGACCTCTTTTCAAATAAAGTTGTCTTTTCTCTTCCAAAAAGTCTTTATTTTCCTCACGTACACTTTTATACATTTGTCTTATTCCTTGCTCCTCAAGATCACCTGCTTTCTGTGGTTTATCAGCATGGTTTGTAACACTATCATCATCATCGTCGTCATCAGTAGCATTTTCCATTTCAGGACATTGTTTATCATGGAGATGTCTCTGCAAGTTATGACTATTACTGAACATTTGCCCACAATAAACACAATCTTCCATTTGACGTGTTTTTTTTCACAGTAATGAAATCCTCTTCCAATTTTCTTTTCATTCTCCCATCAGGTAATCCAGGAGGACTCTGTCTAGAGTCTCCACTTTCTGGACACCAATTTTTTCTATGTTTTTGCAGATCAGAATTGTCCTGAAATACTATTCCACAATCATCACAGGAAGGCATGTTTGAGAGGTAATTTTCACAAGTCAGCACTCTATGGAGATTTCGCTCCAAATGAATCTTCTGTGGGGTGTTCTCTTTTAATACTAAATACATTAGGACAGAGCCGATCAGAGTTGGGAGTAAATGGTTTAAGGTCGACAAGTAAATACCCATACGGTTTTTGAGTAGCCAACTGAAATGTTTGCATAAAATTTTGAGATCGGGTTGGATACATTTGCCTTGCTAAAGTCATGATAGGTTGTTGATCCACTGGATTGTTGAAAAGGATCAAATAGAGACAATTTCTCCGTTGTGTTGGGTCCCTATTATAGAAAAGGTTTTGATTGATGGCGATGACAGAGAGGTTGCGATGATGACTTCCCTCTGTAAATAGATCTGTTATGCATGGGTCCTTACTCGCTGAACTCATTAGATCATCAAGAACGAGGACATTCACCATAGTAGGATCAAGAAAATCATCCTTTTCAAGTCCAGAAGGAATACCTTGGAAGAACTCAACATTTGGATAAACGTCTGTAAGAATTGTGTTGTACAAAGGCTGCCGTCTTGTATAACCAGATTATTCGTTCTGGATATGGTTTAATCTTCATCCTCTCTAGAAACTGCTTCACTAATAAACTTTTACCACTTGAAGTGGGCCCAGAAACTACCATTGTAAAGGGATGTAATAGCCTGAATTCTTCAGTCGAATGATGAGTAGCATCATGAGGAGGAGGGCCATGAGGAGTAGGAGGAGGGCCATGAGGAGTAGGAGGAGGGCCATGAGGAGGAGGAGGAGGGCCATGAGGAGGAGGAGGAGGAGGGCCATGAGGAGGGCCATGAGGGGACGGCGTCGGTAATGGTTGCTGCCTGCGGTTGTCTGTCGTTGGCTGTGTATTTGTCTGTGACTGTGAATTTTCAAAAGCAGGTTTGTGTTTAGATCTCCTGTGTCTCAACATATTGTCAGTTCTGGAAAAAACTTCCCCACACACTTGACACATCACCATGTTGACAGTTCAATGGTTTATTTCAAACTGACTTTATAATTTGGTGTTGTTGGTAGTTAAAAGATTGTTTTCATTCGTTTTCTTGGACCTCCTCTCACTTTGATTTCCTTTGACTGTTTTAAATTTGCCTGTACTCTTTTTTCCTGAGCTTGGACTTGCTCCACGACGTGTTGTGTAGGGGAGATAAAGTTTAGTTTGGGTTGTTCAGAATAAGGCATGTTCCTTGCCTGTTCTTTTCGTTTCCTTTCTTCCAAAATTTTAGGCCACTCGGGATCGTACAGCTCCAATGTTCTGTCCACAGACATTATACCCTGCTGTTCCCCACCTCTCATGACAAAATTATATGGTTTCAGTTTACCCTGGACTTGTAACATATAATAACGAGTCCATTTCTCAGTGTCTGGGACAAATAGTTTGTATTGACTCATGGTGATGCGTTCAGTTTGAATATTCTGAAGCAAATGAGGTTAGTCATTATCTCGACCTATTATATAAGTTCTGTCAACCTATATTGAATTCAGTTCCCATATCAGTCTGATTAAATACCAAGTATACGATCTTGTGTTTTTCAAAAGTCTGTCAAAGCTTTCACCACTTCTTGACCTTTGGTAGACTGCAGTGGACAGACCCAAAAGATAACGTGAAATTAAATCGAATCTTAACCTTCAGCTTTCACAGCTTCGAATAACTTCTTTGGTCCGGCATAACTGATGTTAAGGATCATAATAAATATCATGTAATGTAAGGTGCCATGATGGATAAATGGGCCTATCCTATTGATTTTCACTGTATTTATATATCTACCAAAAGTAGACCAACACAAGAAAAATACATACAATATGTTTATTACAAAATCATGGTATACCAATCACACTGTTGAACCAAGGTAACATGTTTTGCCAGGATTGTCTCTCTTTTGGTTTGGTTGTCCTACCATATACAAATAGTCAGTCTTGTGACCACCTCTTATGTTCCACCCAGGGGTCATCTGTATAGGCCAGTCCTTAAATGAGTCAAGTCTCAGCGCAGAATGAGTTCTACCAGTTGATATAGTCACTAGGATTGCACTTCGAACATTGCAAATGCTCCATTTGACCCTGATGAAAATGTTCATCATCTACACCAAGATGATCATTGTCAACACTATCATCATCATTACCATCATCAGAAAATGGTGGTGACCTTAAATCGAGGTACATTGGCGGCGATTCATCTGATGTATTGAAAGGTGTTGCAACCTCATAATGTGGTCTTCCATCAGATGCTGTGGTTTTAATATAACCAATAGGATAATGATCAGGTTTCTTCCCCTTAACCAAACTGCTATACCCTGGAATCAGTAAGTCCATCTGCTGATCACATCTTCTGTAGTCTTTATCCATCTCCTCACGGATCTGACGTATTTGTTGATCTACATGATCCTCTCCTTCAGTGTTGGGAACTTCTTTGTCAGACTGAGACCCATCATCATCCGGTAGTTTTCTCTTTAAGGATTCATTCGAGTTCTTAGACTCATGGGTCTCGTTCTTCTTCTCTATAAGTTTATTTGAATCTGGACTCTTAAGAGAGTCAGTTGGGCATGTCATCATGTTCCTCAGTTCAGGCACAAAGTCTGGCATCACATCACAACAATCTCTCAATCGTTTCCACTGGTGTTGAGATAGTAGAATACCCTTTGAGGTTGGAACTAGTTTACCAGCATCATCTTGTTCCCATCGCCTAAGATCCACACCATGGTCTTCTGATGTTGCATACACATTTGCTCCAACATGTGTATAACCACCTGTCTCACTGCATTCCTCCAAGTAATAGAAAACTCCAGGAAACTCAAGCCAGTGTTTAAGAGTTAGCATAATACCACGTTTTGTAGGGTAAGACTTGCCACTACCATACACTGTATACTTCCTGATGTCAATGTATACAATATCGTTCCATGTCTTTGCTGTCGCAAAGACATTGTCACCAAGATCAAGATGACAATAATGGTCTTGAAGAGTAGTCAAGGTTTCATCCAGGGAATTATTGTCTGAAGTATTCATCCTTGCAGTGTTAGTTTACAACTGTTGTAATGACTTAAAAAAGATAGGTCCTTTTATAATGGATAACATGACCTAGTTTTCTACAAAGGTGACCTAAAGGTCACCTGAACCCCTTATGAAAGGTCACTTAAAGGTCATGTCAAAGGCTACTTGAAAAAACAAAATGGCGGAAAAATTCCACAACCCCTCCCTGTACAACAATCCATACAACCAGGTGTTTCTAACAGAGTAGGCATGATGACATGAAGAAAGAAATGGGCACGTTGGGCTCAGGCATATGCATGACCACTTATCAGATGAATTACACTGTTTTGAGCAAATAATGTTGCCCATAAATCTTCCAACCCACTGCCTCCCACCACATATCTAATCGATCCCATATATGACATCAGTAAATGAATAGCTCCAAGGTGAATAATAATCTTGTTCAGCTTTGGAGATTTCACAATTTCAACTGCTCTGAAATACAGAAGTAGATCAAATGGCAAATGCATGTTTTTCGGCCAATTGTAGTGCAAAACACAGGTCAGAGTGGATGGTGTCGGGCCGGTAATGATCTTCATTTAGAAAAGACAAACTAGTGATTTTACTCTTCTCATGATTGTCAACTTGGACTGCACACATTAAGCTGTAACAGAAGTGATTGTAAGATCACCTCCAGTGGGAATTGAACCCGGGACCAGTAGCCCCGTAGGAAGCCAGTAGGAACACTTTCATCTCACCATGCCACATACACCCCCTCCACAAAGCGACTCGTCCTCGAGTCAAGCTTTTGCGAGTTAGCAAGCACCTCAGTTCGACGTACCCAGGGTGTTGTGAGCACCAGGGAGTTGCGACAAAACTTCAAGGATGTTCCTCTTGAACCACTGAAGCAACTCCTGTTGAGTGTGCAAAACCCAATGATGGATACACTAATTACCCTATTAAACTATGCATTTTTGGATTCCATTTGAAGAGGGCTTTCATTTGATATATGACATGACATGATAAACTTTAAAATAAAAATAATTTAACAATTTACCGAAACGCCGGCGGCCATCTTGGAAATGGCGGCCATTTTGAAAAAGCCACCATCTAGAATTTGCAGAACTTTGTGCCATTGATATAAGGACACTATTTTTAAAGTCTTCAGAAAAAAATCAGCTTTCTACTATTTTTTTCCGGGTTGTCCATATCTTTTGACTAATGGTCCTGGCCTACTGTACAGTTCATCAATGAAAGGAGACGAGTAGAAGCCAACTGCTTTATTGATGTTTGGGACACACATTTAGTGTGTATGTTCAATAGCGGAGGTTGACAAGGGCTGCCATTGATACCCCCGAATTCAACTTCAGTATTCAATGATGTCATATTCAACCTAATAAATCCTGCTATGCCAGGGCCAATTCAAGATCCACAAGGACCCGCTTAAAGCAGAAATATATGTTCTACACATGCATAGCTTCCGTTTCCTTAGGTAAATAATGTCCAAAGTCCAAGGTTGGCGTTTCCCCATCTTTAGTCAACCAGATGAAAGAAGCTAACGTCACAGCTACGATGTAATTCACCAACATCTCCTTACAGGAAATCTTAGATGACGTCCCATATAGACAGGACAATATCATCAACCTAGCTTCACGGCTGCTTCCAAAATGCCTCTTTCCCTTTCAATGACAACATTTTCAAGCAAATTCTAGCCATGTCCTCACCTCTGTTCCCCTCTCATTAAAGAGAAAATCAACCCCCTCTACTGGTCTATCTGTAATAAAAGCAAGGTAGACGACACCTTCTTTCCATGAACATCCTCCAGCATCCAGGTAAGGCAAAATAAACTGACTAAATCTTCCTTCTTCCCAATGTCTATTTGACAGGATGCAGAACCTAAGCTGAGAACATTCGTCTCCCGTAAGCCAACATTCATCTACTATAACTCCTGTCATTATTCACAAATATTGTACTTTCCCGTCTTGACTACTGTAACTGTCTTCTTGTCGAAATCAACTCTACTCATCTACGGAAACTCCAGAAAATTCAGAACAATGCAGCTCGTATCATCTGTCTTAAATCCAAACGTGATCATAAATTCTCTTCTCTAAAGTTCCCCCACTTGCTTCCTGTAGAATTTCGCATTAACTTCAAAGTCATGTGTATCACCTACAAGTGTCTCCATGGACAAGCTCCAGCCTATTTGTCTGATCTCCTCTCCTGGTACCAGCCAAGCCGAACATTGAGGTCACAGAACCAGCGTCCTCTCACTATTCCCCGTGTCAGACTCTCATCCTATGGTCAAAGAACCTTTGAATTCACAGCTGCCTCATTATGTAACTCTCTACCCACTGAAGTCAAATCTGCCACTTCTTTACAGTGTTTAAAATCCTCTCTCAAAATCCACTACTTCCAACTCCCTTATCCTCAGTAGACATTTTCCATACTCTTAACCCTTCTGTTCTCAGCGCCATGAGCTGGTATTAGTACCTGGATATAGGCGCCTGTACACATATCTATTATTACATTTTATGTAACTCACACCAACTAGGCTTGTTAACTGCATCTGCCATCCTGAAACCTGTAATCAAGCATTTCAAAACGACACCTTCACTCAATTATCCCAATGGCTACAGCATCCAGGTGAGGCATAAACTGACTAACACCTTCCCTCTTCCCAATGTCTCCTTTACAGGATATAAAGCATGGACTGAGAACATTTGTCTTCCACAAGCCAACATACCCAACTTTTCATCTACTATAACTCATGTCATCATTTACAAATCATGTAACTCACACCAACAGGACTTGGCAAATCCATCTGCCATCCTGAACTGTAACCAAGAATTTCAAAAGCAAATGGATTCATTCTCGGACGTAGTAACCAATACAAATATTATTGAACAACACTCCCAGTATTAAAGACACAATCCCCAAGACGAACCATCAAGAACAAATCCAGATTTGACGTCAACTTTTACAATGACAAAAACCTCAAGAATCTATTTAGAGCCAGCACTGCAGAATAAGGAACACAACATACATTTATATGTTTTGCAGTGAACAACAACAACTGATTTCAAAGAAAGTGATCGCTCCAATCGGTTTCAAATCCGGGTGGGTCCATGCAACCTTCAATCACGGGAGCCTGAACCAAGTACCATTGTTGTTTCTTTCCAATCAAAACCATCACATCGTATCCAAACTTAAACAAACATTCGACCTCTACTTGTATCCACCGCCACCTTTTACAGTCACATATCAACTGTATTTGCTTAATCTACCATATCAAATTGCATTGCCAATCAATCCCCTGGAATCCACAACTTTAATAAAAAGAAATGTACTAGTATTTATCCCCAATGCAAATCCGTCATGTAAGCATATTTCAATATCCTACACACATGTATTTATACTGAGAGTATATATAAAAAGTACAAAGTAGTATAAATGTAACCGATTTATGCATGAATGTACGTCGTGTATGTTATGCATGCTTTTTTAATATGGTTGCTTGATATATATCATCTTCCGCATGCATCGGTGCACATATGCACATTTCGAAAATGCATACTGACCCTTGCAACATTTATTATTTCAGTTGTTATTAAAATATCAAATAATGTATTGTCATGATATATTAGTTTAATTAGTGTATTATAACCGTGTCTGTTTATCGGCAGACCAGAGGACCTACACAGATTTGAAAGTGGCAGAATCAACTGTGAATGAATATGAACAACTGCAAGTCCCATAAGGTAATTGCAGTAAAGATATGAGTTCGTTTGAGCGGATTAACATGAAGGAAAATAATTGAGACAGTATCGACATGATTAATGACCCATAGCCCCTTGACATATCCGCGTTTTGATCGTTAGAAAAATATCTATATACATAAAAGTCCAACTGTTATTGATGTAATATATTTGTGTGTGTATGTTACAGGCTTTTCGTGATGAGGAGAGATATCCTGTTCAATTTCCGATCCATCAAAGGAATATGAGAATGTACAATTTTATAACCGGCCGACTCTTACCTTTGTGAATCCCTTTAAAGCACAAAGACAACGCCTGACAGGGACAAATAAACTGGCATCCTGCTTTGTAGAAGAAACATTGATTAGAAGAAAAACATAAATACAATCTATAAGGATCATTTGATTCCAACACTTCAACATTAAAATAACCATTTAACTAGCAGAATGCAAACGTTTTATAGCCAGTCGAGTCCTACCGCTGTGATACACACTTGACAGAAATAAAGAATCTGACATCCTTTCCAATAACCATTGATAACAGCTGATAATGAAACCTCCAATGAATGTAGAAAACTTGATAACCGTCTGTTCATAACCAATTATATTCTAGAATAAAATTTGTGTTCGGTTTAGAAAAGTATCTGGTAACAATCAAATCCAAAAAGGCAAGACGTAGAATTACTTTATTAAGAATTGGTGAGCTACAAATCTATAAAAATGTTGGTAGACGAGATGGTATTCCACGTGAATGTCGTTACTGCAAGATATGTAAATCCAACATTGTGGAGGATGAATTTCACTTTCTTTACAAATGTCCAGTTTATAATGATTTACGTGATAGATATTTCGAAAATATACCAATGTACATGAATGAAGGCATAATGATACATAAACTTCAAGATTATAACGTCACACATTTGACAGCTATTTCAAATTATGTGAAAGATGCCTTGATTGTACGAAATTCGTTTACTTGACTATAAGCAACTCTGTTTATATATTTGATTTGTTGATTTTGTACGTGGGCCGTAGGCCTTTCTACTGAAATAAAAGATTGATTGATAACCAATGGCTTTGTCATGGAGACCAATTGGTGTACAACTTTTCAAGATGTCATCATACGTAGATAATCATTCAGGACCTGGATTTTCAAGATTCACTCAGCACAAAGATTGTCATAATAACATACAATAACTGTTGTGTACGACTAAGTTAAAAACTTCAATAAGCTTCGAAAATATAGGTGTAGGTCATTATCAATTAGCTTCACAATTTTTGTTTGTCATCTAAGGTATCTTATTATCATCAATTCTTTTCAGTTTCAATTTGTCTTTTTGATTGCAATTATAATTTAAGCAGCATCATGTCTAACCACAAAAGACACGTAACTACATTTTCAACGGTGTAAACTGAGCCTGCATTTAATAAGGACATGATTAGGTAAGAGGTACCCGCAATATCAAACATCAGCGTATAATTCATTCATGTTTATGTCTGATCAAATGAAATCGCTTTTTAAAAAAATGTTTATTGCCAAAATGTTTGGGATTCTACTTAAAAGCTCACAATGACGAATTTCAATTAAAAGAAGATGATGTGGACATAGATAACCCCCTTTACCGTAGGGCGTCATCAAACCAGCTAAACAAAAGCTATTTTGAATCTCCTATCTTGTCTTTTAAGGAGATTCGAAAACAATGGCAAATACACTCCTTTGATTTGTAACTATGCCGTGAGTATGGATATACCCGGTTTTTGAACTATTAATAGATTTGGAAAAACATTCAACAAGTTAAGACGTGTGGTAAGCCCTGAAATAGCCAGTGATGAATATATATATATATATATATATATATATATATATATATATATATATATATATATATATATATATATATATATATATATACTGGCGTGAGTTATGCCTTGCGCATGGACTTGATACATTTATATGTAAATACTTCATCAGAATTAGTTTTTTCTATATAATACCTAAGAGTTTGATGAGTTTGTTGAACTGTATATTTAATTTGCGCTCTATCCCATGATGCCGCATGTACTGTCCTTATTATTAGGGAAAAGCAATTTTAGTATATAAAAAAAATACCTCCGAACCGATTTAAGTTAATATCTGTATACTGATGACTAGACTAGTATGAATAGACATGATGCTACCTTGATACTGAGCTTCTCCTGTTAGAACCGCACTTCATGGTGTGTAGTTTCAGCCAATACATGGATTGTTATACGGGCTAATCAGTACTGCATTGTTTTTTTTGTTTTTATGAGATGATTAAAACCCTTTCTATCGATTTTGTATTAAATAACTCACTCATCTTTGTATTCTGTTTTGTGTTTAGTTGATCTGTGTGCAATTCATCGTCAAAACCTGTAACCTCCGTCCTACTGTCTCTGCTGTGGAAGCGAATAACGCTGAATGAGAACAAGTTCTATGGATAGTCAACTTCTTTATTACCTTATATTACTTATGAACTTATATTACCTTACAATATGTTAGGCGATTTTTTATTTTTGTAAAAACTGAATTTTGATTTTCATAGAACATTGCGCTGTGTTAAGCAAATTGCGTAGATCTGTTTTTATTTGATAGCTTGACATGTCTGTGTTTTCTAAATGTTTCTTCAGTTGAATTTCAGTTATCCTTAGATTTGTAGTTAATACAACGGTAGGAATCGGCAATAAAAGATATTATCATGAACAATTTTTAATAAGAATTTTCATTTAGTGCAGTTTAAATGGTTTGTTGTTAGTCATTGTCGAAGCTCTCTTAGCGTCAAGATAGCCGTGTGCATTACATGTACATTAACACTGGTTTACAACGGTCCTAGTGCTAAGGGAGCTTTGAAAATATGAGCCCTGATCAATGCTAGTTGATTTGCAGATAATACAGATTACATTTAAACGAATAATGTCAGTATTAAGGCCTTTTTTATTTTATGATTTATGTGCTTGGTAAATGTTTCAAACATTAACTTCTATTAACTCATTATCAAACGTGGCTGAACCCACGTTACGCTTGCAAGACTTCTCACAACGAGACATTAATTAGGCTTTGAACGCCCTGCAACGAGACACTTGGCGTTAATGGACCTCGCTTCACTTCACAGTGGATGGATATCACACCTCTTAAACGTCTTGTTTACGACATTGTTTTCTTTGTAAAACAATTACTTAAATACAACAAAAACATGGAGTTATCTAGATTTATGTGTACTGCATAATGCTACATTGATACTGAGCTTCTCCTGTTAGAACCGCACTTCATGTTGTACAGTTTCAGCCAATACATGGATTGTTCTACTGGCTTATGTGTACTGCATAATGCTACCTTGATACTGAGCTTCTCCTGTTAGAACCGCACTTCATGGTGTATAGTTTCAGCCAATGCATGGATTGTTATACGGGCTAATCAGTACTGCATAATGCTACCTTGATAAGGAGCTTCTCATGTTAGAACCGCACTTCATGGTGTATAGTTTCAGCCAATGCATGGATTGTTATACGGGCTAATCAGTACTGCATAATGCTACCTTGATACTGAGCTTCTCCTGTTAGAACCGCACTTCATGGTGTATAGTTTCAGCCAATGCATGGATTGTTATACGGGCTAATCTGTACTGCATTGTTTTTTTATTTTATGAGATGATTAAAACCCTTTGTATCGATTTTGTATTAAATAACTCACTCATCTTTGTATTCTGTTTTGTGTTTAGTTGATCTGTGTGCAATTCATCGTCAAAACCTGTAACCTCCGTCCTACTGTCTCTGCTGTGGAAGCGAATAACGCTGAATGAGAACAAGTTCTATGGATAGTCAACTTCTTTATTACCTTATATTACTTATGAACTTATATTACCTTACAATATGTTAGGCGATTTTTTATTTTTGTAAAAACTGAATTTTGAATCCATAGAACATTGTACGTGTATAAAGCAAATTGTGTAGATCTGTTTTTATTTGATAGCTTGACATTTCTGTGTTTTCAAAATGTTTCTTCAGTTGAATTTCAATTTCTTTAGATTTTTAGTTAATACAACGGTAGGAATCGGCATTAAAACATATTCTCATGACCAATATTTAATAAGAATTTTCAATTAGTGTAGTTTAAATGGTTTGTTGCTAGTGATTGTTGAAGCTCTCTTAGCGTCAAGATAGTCGTGTACATTGCATTTAGATTAACACTGGTTTACAACGGTCCTAGTGCAAAGGGAGCTTTGAAAATATGAGCCCTGATCAATGCTAGTTGGTTCGTAGATAATACAGATTACATTTAAACGAATAATCTCATTATTTAGGCCTATTTTATTTCATGATTTATGTCACGTGCTGTGTAAATGTTCAAAACAATAACTTCTATTAATCAGACATTTTACTTTCTTTTGAACAGTTATGGAAAACATGTCAAGTATTGTGTATTCCATGAATACGAAATATACCATCAATAGTTTGATTAAGCTGTACATTGTTATTGGTGTTCGAAATAAGAAAGCGTGTGACGTCATCTTTATTTTCAAAAGAGGTTCTGTCACTTGACCTCTTTAATTTTAATTTAACTGTATATGACCAAAACGGATATCGTAAATATCTTGCCGAGAACATTATCCATTGCAAAATAAATAACCAATTGGATATAGAAAATACTATCAAATGTATGATAAAGAGGTATTCAGGAATTTTGGTTTCATATTTAAATTCGCTGTGCATACTGAAATAAAGTGATCTAACAAAAATATTAACATTGGCTAAACAACACACCTTAACCAATAAAACGAAGTTCTCAAAATGTACATTGTTCGATAAAGCCATGAGAGTCCCATTTTACCATCGAGCGGAGATTTTTAGGTGTTCACATTAAAATGGCCGCCTCCACCCAAAGATTTGTCAGCTTCACTGCAAAATCTTGCAATAAGTATTTAACTTGTTATAACAATGTCAACACATGTTATCGTTATTTTGACTATATTGACATAACATGGACACGCTGTTGTGCTCCAAATTGTTATAATTGCTCCAAATTGTAATACCTGCTCCAAATTGTAATAAAAATTGCTCCAAATTGTAATACCTGCTCCAAATTGTAATAAAAACTGCTCCAAATTGTTATAACTCGATTTTCGTAAAACATACTGTCAAGCTGCTCCAAATTGTAATAAAAGTGCTCCAAATTGTAATAACTGCTCCAAATTGTAATAACTGTAGTGAAGCTACATCTCGTGTTGATGAAAATGAAAATGCATAGAGTTGATGAAAAAAAAGAGCAGATACATAAGAAGATATAAGAGTTTATGTAGATGTAGATACATATGTAAATCGACATGTAGATGTAGGTGATGATTTCGATCTAGATGTATGTATAGATGTAAGGCACGATGTTGATGTAAATATAGGCGTTGATGTAGATGTAGATACAGGCGTTGATGTAGCGTAGATGTAAAGATATGTATGTATACATAGATGTGTATGTAATGTATGTAAGATGTAGATAAAGATGTAGATATAAGAGTTGATGTAGATGTAGGTGTAGATGTATGCGAATATGTTGGCGTAGATGTAGGTATAAGGGATAATGTAGATGTCGATCTTGGTGGAGATTTAAATGTGGATGTAGATGTATAAGTATGAGAAGATGTTGACGTAGATGTACATATACACATTGTGGTAGATGTTGATATAAAGGTATAGATAAGTAGATATAGGTTTCGTGTAGCTGAATGTGTAAATGTAGATGTAGAAGCAACGATAGACGTTGGTTAAGATATAAATTGAGATTCAAATGAATATTTAGATGTAGATGTAGATCTGGGATGTGATTTAAATGTAGATGTAGGTGTACATCTATGCGAAGACTTAGATGTAGATATAACGGTTGATGTATATATAACAGTTGATGTACATTTAGCTAATATTGCTGACGTATGTACAGAAAGAGTTGATGACGATAAAGGAAATGATGTACGTGTAGATATAACTTGATGTGGATGTAAATATAATAGTTGAGAGTACATTTACATGTAGATAGAAGAGTTGGTGTTGATATATCAAGAGTTGATTGTAGACATATATGTTGGTGGAGTTACATATGTAAAGGAACATGTAGATGAAGTTGAAGATCTAGGTGATGATTTATATGTAGATGTAGGTAAAGATGTTTGCGAAGATGAAGATGTAGATATATGACTTGATGTACATACAATAGTTGATTTAGATATAAGAGTTGATGTATAGGTAGATGCACACGCAGGAGCATGTTACCATACATATGTAGATACATATGTTCATGTATAGTTGTCAATATATACGGAAATGAAGATATAAATATAGACGTAAATGAATGACGTAAATGAACATATAGATTTTGATCGTGATGATGATTTAGATGTAGTTGTAGTTGTAGATGTAGGTTTAGACGATAGATGAAGTTATAGATGTAGATCTAAATATGTATGCATATTTAGATCTTCATTTAGATATAGTTGTAGATGTTGATTTATATGAAGATGTAGATGAAGGAATAAGTGTAGCTGTAAATGAAATGGAGATGAAGATCAAGATGGTGAAAGAGATATAGATGTATCTTGAAATGTAAATGTTTGCTTAGATCTAGATGTATGCGTAGCTGCAGTTGCAGATACTATGGTATATGCCATTTTATATGTTATTGTAGGTGTAAATGTGAATGTGATCTTGACGTTATTGTTGATATTAATTTTAGTTGTAGTTTTTAGATGTAAATGTACGATAAGACAATGGTCTTATGTGTACAACAAAACCCGATACAGGGGTTTTTAAAACCTGAGGTAAGAAAGTTTAGCGGTAAGTAAGACCGAATGCAAAGCTCATACGGGATTATTTTTGAAAGAGAAACCCCAAATTGTAATAACATGAGTGAAGCTACATCTCATGT
Organism: Gibbula magus; assembly: GCA_936450465.1. Lineage (NCBI taxonomy): Eukaryota > Metazoa > Mollusca > Gastropoda > Trochida > Trochidae > Gibbula > Gibbula magus. Next base: position 1,332,274 of record OW388298.1, on the reverse strand, counting down.
TGAGAATAATTAAATTGTAAGTGCTGATATAGATATCGATATAAAAGTTGATGCATAGATGTAGATGTAGACACAGATTTAGATGTATATACAGACGTAAATGAACAATATGTGGGTGATGATTGCGAAGTATATATGGGTATAGATGTTGGCAAAGATGTAAATATATTATTTGATGTAAAAATAAGAGGTATAGATAAGTAGATGTAGAAGTAGGTGTAACTGTATGTATAAATAGAGATTAAGAAGCAACGGTTGATGTTGGTTAAGATATAGATTTAGTTGTAAATGAACATATGTAGATGTTGATCTTCGTGGTGATTTGAATGAAGATGTAGGTGTGAAGTAGTAGTAGTGGCAGTGGTATATACATGCAAAGATGTAAATTTTGATATAAGAATCGATGTAGATGTAGATGCAAGGGTTGGTGTAGATGTAAGTGGTCATGTAAATGTAAGAGTTGATGTAGATGTAATTGGTGATGTAGATGTAAGAGATGATGTTGATGCAAGTGGTGATGTACATATAGATGTAGATGTAAGAGTTCATGTAGATGTAGATGATGATGTAAGAATTGAATGAGATGCGGATATATCAAAGTTGATTGAGATATGGATATAAGAGTTGATGTAGATATAGACGTAGGAGTTGATGTAGATGTATGTGTATGAGATGATGTAAATATAGATGTAACAGTCGATGTAGATGTAGAGGTAAGAATTGATGTAGATTTAGATGTAAGAGGTGATGTAGATGTAGGTGTAAATGTAAGAGTTGATACAGATATAGAGAGAATTGATGAAGATATAAGAGTTGATTGAGATATGGATTTAAGAGTTGATGTAGGTGTAGATGTAAGAGTTGATGTAGGTGTACATGTAAGAGTTGATGTAGGTGTAGATGTAAGAATTGATGTAGGTGTACATGTAAGAGTTGATACAGATATAGAGAGAATTGATGAAGATAAAAGAGTTGATTGAGATATGGATTAAAGAGTTGAGGTAGGTGTAGATGTAAGAATTGATGTAGATGAAGATGTAAGTGTTGATGTGAGGTCGATATAAGAGCTGATAAAGAAATAGAAAGAGTAAATGTACATATGGAGTTGACATAGAAATAGAGTTAAGATATAATGTAGATGTATATATGAGTTGACATGAGTTGTCGTAGATATAGATGTTGATGTTGATATAGTTACAAATGAATAATAGATAAGTGTTGCTTTAGATGTAGATGAAGATGTAGGTGTAGATGTAGATAGATATGTAGTAGTAACAGTAGACGAAGTTTTAGATGCATACATGTATCTCAATCTAAATAAAGATTTAGATCTTCATTTAAATGTACATTTATATATAGGTGTAAGTGTAGATGTATATGCTGATGTAGATGTCAAGGTAAACGTAGAGCTACGCGTAGTTCAAGGTGTTGATGGAGATGTAGATGTATCTAACGTAAATGTATGCATAGATATAGATTCAGATACAAGTGTATATGCCATTTGGAGATATCATTGTATGTGTTAGTATAGATTTAATCTTGATGTTATGGTTGAGTTTATTCTAGTTGTACATTAAATTTATTTAAAATAAAATGTCGATACACATTTGATGAAAGATGAAAGTCTCATTTCAAGAGAAAACTATGTCACCCAATTATATTATATAAGTTATATTTTATCACAATATTATGTACTAATTATTGTATCATGGCAGATTGATAGTGTAATAGTCCTGATTGTCGTATATGTATACTGTCATCAAAAACAAACTAAAATAAATATTCAGATAGTTACATTGGTGATTTCAATTTGGAGCAAGTATTATAATTTGGAGCAAGCTTTTGCTCCAAATTATAATAAATGCTCCAAATTGTAATAACAGCTCCAAATAACATTTACAAGTGTAAACACCCGAAAACTAGTTGTAATGGTTTGATGACGACAGTCACAATGGTACATATACTGTCAATAGAGATTTATTTACGCCTACAGCCTTTGGTCCTTGCATAAAGAAATAAAGACCTACTGCGACTGAATTGAAATGTTTTACACTTGAATGACATAAACATTCATTCCGTCATCAACCTGGTAATGTCATTAATTTCAAATAATGACATGAAAGTCAAATAGATCACATTCCGAATTTTGTCCATTTGGTTATGTTTGGTCACATGATATTAGATTTATGAGCATTATTACAATTTGGAGCAGTTATTAGAATTTGGAGCAAGCTTTGCTCCAAATTGTAATAACTGCTCCAAATTGTAATAACAGCTCCAAATTGCACTCAAGAGTGTAAATACCCGAAATATGGTTGTAGTATTATGATGTTGATAGTCACAATGGTACATCTGATATCAATAAAGTTTGATTTTTTTTATGCCTACAGCATTTCTATTTTTGGTCACATGATATTGAATTTATGAGCATTATTACAATTTGGAGCAGTTATTACAATTTGGAGCAAGCTTTGCTCCAAATTGTAATAACTGCTCCAAATTGTAATAACAGCTCCAAATTGCACTCAAGAGTGTAAATACCCGAAATATGGTTGTAGTATTATGATGATGATAGTCACAATGGTCCATCTGATATCAATAGAGTTTTTGTTATACCTACAGCATTTCGTTTTGCACAAAGAAATAAAGACCTACAGCGACTAAAATGAGTTCTTGTTTTATATTTGAAGGATATAAAAACATCATTCTGTCATCAACTTGGCAATGTCATTAATTTATAAATAATAACATGAATGTCAAAAAGATCTTATTCCGCCTTGTGTCCCTTTGATCACATCTACACCAACGCATGCTTTTATTCATCTACACCACTCTTTATTTATAATTCATAACCACATTACATCAGCAGTTACATCTGCATCAAAACTAAAGTACCCATTATACATTAACAATTACATCTTCATCCCCGCCATGTCCACGTCTACATGAACATGTACATCGTGATAAACAGACATCTACATCTCCATATTCAGCTTGGTACAGGACATTTTACATCGTCATGTCCTTCAACGTTCACATGGCTACGTCTACGTCTACATTAACATATACATCTTCATCTACAAGTTCATCATACGTATATGTCAACTTAAATATGTAAATCCTAATCAACATCAACATTTACATGCATGTAGATACAACTTTCGTGTATATCTACCTTACTATTATACACAAATGTTGTTGAAAATCAATACAAGCAGACAGAGTCTACTACAAATCCGACAAGTAGCCATGGAAACCTGTTACAGAAATATGTATTGAACAATTATTATGGAGCCTTATGCAATAGTAAATCCTAAATCACTAATTAGTTATTAATTCATGCTACAGAAGAAAATGTACTTCCTACAATAGAATACTGTCTTATTTTAAAATAACCAAGTTCTGTTCCGGAAGCGATATTGTTGAACACATCTGCATCTGCGCCCTAGTTTGTATATGTATCTTCATATACTTCTGCATCATCTCTTATATCTACCTCAACTCTTATATCTACATCTTCATCTCTGTAAACGTCTATATCTTCATCTAAATCTAAGTCTAAATCATCACCTCGATCTTCATCTAAATCTATATTCACATATATATACACATTTTATCTACATCTACATCGGCATCGCCACCCAGATCTACATCTACATCTACATGTTAAGATAGCTCTACCAGTACGTCTACACCTAGATTTACACATACAACTGCATTTGCATCTGTATAATCATCTACATCTTCGCATAATCTTTTCCTACAGCTGCATCTATACATTCATGTGCAACTACATCTACTTCAACATCTATATTTATGACAACTCATGTCAACTCATACATGTATATCCATCTACATTATATTTTATATCTATTTGTACGTAAACTCCTATATCTACATTTACTCTTTCTATACCTTTAACTGCTCTTATATCTACCTCACATCAACTCTTATATATACATCAATTCTCTCTATGTCTGTATATATGTATATATATTTACATATGTAACTACACCAACATCTACGTCTACCATCAACTATTGCTATATCTACACTAACTCTTCGATCGACATGTAAATGTACTCTCAACTATTTTATTTACATCCACATAAACTGTTTTATCTACATGTACATAATCTCCTATATCATCATCAACTCTCTCTGTATACATCATACATCAGCTATTTTATCTAAATATACATCAACAGTTATATCTACATCAACCGTTATTTCTACATCTACATCTTCGCATAGCTGTAACACTTACATCTACATTTACATTAAAATCACCACCCACATCTACATATACATTTACATATTACGTTGCTTCTAGATCTACATGTACACATATAGCTACACGTAACCTACATGTACTTATCTATACCTATTATCAACATCTACCACAACATCTACATCTACATGTACATCTACGTTGACATCAACATCTACATCCACAGTTAAATCTCCATCAAGATCGACACCTACATTATCCCTTATACCTACATCTAAATATATGCACCTATATCAACTCTTATATCTACATCTATATCTACATATTTACATACACTACATACATATCTATTTCTACATCGAAATCGAAAGCTTATTGTAACAGAACATAATCTGTATTTTGATCTACTCATGATTGTACTACGGGCCTGTGGCCTTCTAAATACCGTAATAAAGATTGATTGAAATCGCCACCCAGATATACATTAACATCTACATGTTCATTTTCCATCTCAATATATGTATTTACTTACATCTCCCATTACGTCTACATTTACATTTACACACACAACTACACATACATCTAGATCTACAACTGCGCCTGCGCCTGCGCCTGTGTCTGCATTTGTATCAATATCTACATCTACATCCAATTTTATATTTACATCTACATATTCGTATTCATCTATACATACGTCTAATTACCATCTACAACTACACCTAAATTGCATGTAAATCATTATCGCGATCAACATCTACATATTCATGTACATCAGTTTGTATCTATATTTAAATGTTAATTTGCATGTGTATCTATACCTATATCTACATCTACGTCTACATCTATATCAACATCTACGTGTACATCCACATCAAGATGTCTACCGCTATATCAACTCATCTACATCTATATCAATGCCTATATTTACATCAAGATCGTGGCATACATCTAAACATCTAGATCGATATCATCCCCTACATCTACATGTTGATGTACATCTGTATCTACGTCTACATCTACGTCTACGTTTACATAATTGTTTTCTACATCTACACCAACTCTCATGTCTACATCTATTACAGCTCTTCTTTTCATCAACTCTATATATTTTCATTTTCATCAACACGAGATGTAGCTTCACAACAGTTATTACAATTTGGAGCAGTTATTACAATTTGGAGCACTTTTTATTACAATTTGGAGCAGCTTGACAGTAGGTTTTTCGAAATTGAGTTATTACAATTTGGAGCAGTTTTTATTACAATTTGGAGCAGGTATTACAATTTGGAGCAATTTTTATTACAATTTAGAGCAGGTATTACCATTTGGAGCAATTATTACAATTTAGAGCACAACACACGCTCTTTTAAAACTTACCGACACAACATGCCAACACACTAACTTAATACTAATTCAACGTTACGGAGACCTTTGTAAAGACAATTCCTCCTTAACCATACTTCAAACTCCTCTATTGTATTCATACCCACAGGACGAACATGGAGTGGATTCCGCATTGCTGGATCCTATCGGATCCCCATCATTTTGGGAATCTAATAATCCAGCCCTTTTTGCTCAGTGGTCTTATCATCCTGAAAAAGCTGTGTGTCCCTTTTTTTAAATCAAGAAGTTCCTTGATATATTAAACCTGTCTTTATTTATTATCCATGTTATCTTGGTTTTGACATTAATTTTGTATTTTGATGTTACAGCGACATGTGCAAACTGTATAAGATGGACACAACAATAACATTTACTGCTTTGTATAAATAAACATACATTACATCATCAAGTTGGTTAAAAAAGCCACTAAAACACATAATTTATCCTAAACTAACGCAGACAAATATCCCTGAAAATATCAACAACATGTTTATATCCCCTAATATATTGTAAATGATCTAACCATGTTATGGGCATCGTTCACAAATCAATATAATACTTGCAATAACTTAGAACTGCATGTAACGCATAGGCTAAGGTTCGATAATGCAGCATGCCCTTTTAAATTTGTTAATTTATGTCAAACCAGAACACACCAGGCAAAGTTTTCTCACTTCCGTACGTCACATTAAAACAACAATGTGGGTGATGCGCTCGTAAAATAATACATACGCCCTGTGAGACTGATACAGTTGAGTTTACAGTGACCCTCCCCCAACATACATCTATACAACGTCTTGAAAGTTATATTCGGTTCTGCATTTAACAGTTTATTCTTTTTTCAAGAAGTATTCTCTTTCGAAAAAAGAGTAAATAGAGTGTTGGAAAATACGCATTAAACATAACAGTAATCAATTTAACATGATGTGTAACGTATAGGGTTAAAAGTATCCGTAAAAAAGAGAGCCCCTTTTGACTTTTTGTTGTGAAACAGAGAACACACCTGGCAAAGTTCTCTCACATCTGTAAATCGCATTAAAACAACAATCTGAGTGAAACGCTCGTAAAATAACACATAATGAGATTGAAACAGTTCAGATTACATGAAAGGCACCACAAATGATTTTTTTTTTCATTTTTTGCTCATGAAGGTAATTTGTTTAGGAACCAGCAAAGTTAGGATTTGAAAATAAAATATTATATATAGAAAAGTAGAAAGTATATGAAACTACATTTGAGTCACTTTACAGATTTCAAACATTAATGTTAATACAAACATGCAGTATTTAATTTATTGACTTACGTTTTAACAAATGATTGGACTTAAAGGGGCTAACTAGAGCAATTTTTTTGCAAAATGTATTTTTTCAAATTTCCCATTCATAATGTTATTAATTGTCATTAGTCATTTACTTTAGAGGGTAAAACATGTTATTACACAAACCAATTATCCGGAGTGGTAATAACGATGTTGCATATATAGCAAAAGTGCATGGCGGTCATTTTATTGTGAACACATTTTATTATTTCGGATTACAAAAACGATTTTCATGTTTTTACCGAACCATGTACACTCATTTTTTAACTTGGTTTACCGGGGAGAGATGGGTGTTTTACTATTGGTGGAATTATTTTTCAAATGCATTTCATAAAATTATTTGAAAGAAAAAAAGGTGCTAGTGCCCCTTCAAAATCATTAATATTTTAAAATATAACGTTTCAAAACATGATTGAACTTTAAATAAATAATACTAAAAAATGCAGTTCAGGTTTTGAACACCGCATAAGCATAAGCATATTCATTGGTTATGAAATTTAGTTCTTATCAATTTATGTGTTTATAAATAAAACAAATGAACTATGAATTTGTTAACATTCTCTAATAATACTCAACTGAAATTGTATCATTTATTTAATAGTTTCTTCAATCAGTAATTATAATTGATCTGGTTTTATCTGTTCAAGTGTGATAAAACAATTTATATGAAAATGTGCTTCAAAATATGGATGGATAGTTGATGCATTGATAAATATTGATATTGAAATTATGCATCCATTATCTACATGTTGAATAATAAACACAATACTTGACGTTGTTCTGTTTCAGAAAAAAATCAATGAACTTGGTTTTGTTGCAGTGTCCCACTTGATTTACTTTTCCTTAGATTGAGAGTATAATACGTGTTTTGAGGCGGGAGTAACTGTACTCACTTTCTTCACAGAATAACTCCAGTTAGTTTTACCTCGACACCTTGGTGTAGACAGTTCCTCCTTCAGTCATACTTCAAACTCAACTATCGTTAATCGTTAATAGATCTTACAATCCCGAACAAACTAAACTGAGGTACAAAAGAAACTTAACACTCATACAGTAAAAATAACAAAACAAATTGAAATGATAGAACCGGTATATTATTTAATGTTCAATGTTAACTGACTCGACAAACAATCATAGTCGGGTTTTTTTCAAACATGCAGAGTTAGAGTCAGTGAAAGGACCAAGGAGTATAACATCATTTTTACACCAACATGACCCCTACCATGTTTATAATGTTGTAAATGTGTGCAGAATGAGGCACATTTATTGATTTTCACTTAGCAGATGTCTTATATGTCGATGATATGTTGTATTTTATCCACATTAATTTTGGAAGAAATTATGAATTTATGAATTAAAAAAATTAAAACCACATAAAATTATTCCTTGACTGATGACTAAACGCCTGCAATTTTAAGTTTTAGAGTACGACTTCGGAAACGTGAGATATTTGTAATTGAAAATCAAACATATGATAAAACCAACTGGCGTGTAAAGTTTCTTTTGTACCACAGTCTATATCTCCCCTGTTTCTCTGAACATGTTAAATACATGCAATACCCTGATACAATGTATATAATAAACTGAGGTGCAAAAGAAAGTATATCAGTCAGTAGTTTTCCAATAATTCAATATTTTAAAGAAATTGGATGCATTTGATTATGGCATGATACAATAACACCTTTCGGCAGTAGTTTGAATGACTAAATTAGTTAATATCATTATTTAATGTAGACGGAGTTAAGAAATGAAATTAACACAAACGTGACCCCTACCATTTTCAAAATGTTGTCAATGTGTGCAGGACGAGGCACATTTATTGATTTTCACATAGAGTATGTATTTTATGTCGATGAACAGTTGTGGTTTGTCAACATTAATTTGGAGGACTTTAAAAATTAAATTTTAAAAATTGTATTCCAAAAAAAAAAAAAAAATAAAAAATAAAAACGCGCAGAGGTATTCATTGACTGATTTAATGTTTTGGACTAATTTGCCAAAATAGTAAGTTTTCGGAAACGACGTCGAAAACTCGAGATATGTGACTTTGAAAATTAAACATATGATAAATACAACTGAGTGATATACTTTCTTTTGCACCTCAGTTTATGTGTGTCACGACTCCACATTCAGCTATTGTTAATCAGATCATACAATCCAACAAATTATATGTGTGTGTCCCTTGTACATTGGGAGTGATTCACCAAAGCAGTACCCTGATATAAAATATATGTAATACGACACCATAGTTTATCAGCAGGTTTCAGTGACCTTCTTGTGGTAATGACAAACAACCAGTCAGCTATCGTTAATCAGATCTTACAATCCTCAACAAACTACATGTATATGTCTCATGTTCATTAAGAATGTTAAATCCAAGTAGTACCCCGATTTATTACTACCCGTTGAAGATATCGCAGTTTAATAAATCTACCGTGTTATTGCAGAAAATTGGTTTGTGTAATGTAATAACATCGCGTGCTGCCGATTGACGTGACGTCATTATGGCAAAAATATGACGTCACACTGTCAGCGCCGCGGTCGCAATGGAGTGTGTCCCATTTATCGACGAGTTTGTGGAATTAAGTGCCATTTAAATCAGTGAGTAATAAATAAAATACTAAACTCGTTTCCGTTTAATAACATATTTATGAAACTTGTGAGATGGTATTTCTATTTAACTCGCTTTTGCTTGTTAAATACAAACCACTCACTCGTTTCATAAATATGTTATTAAACGGAACGACGTTTAGTAATATCTATATTTAATATACGTCTCACGACTCCACAGTTTATCAACAGGTTTCAGTGACCAGCTTGTGGTAAGGACACACATCCAGGAAGTAATATTCTACTGTGTTTATTTTTGGCTTGAGTGTATTGAAAGGGACTTCCACTTACGATATGAACACAAGTCAACTTAAACCGGTCTGTAAGGTATGTACTGTGTTTTGAACTATTTTCTTTATACTCCATAATGTATATTTGTCATGAACTATATCTTACAACATGTCATGTCAGTGTAGTACGTATATGTTATTATACACTACACCTTTTACAGTATGATATCTTCGAAACAAAAATGTACAACTGCGAAAACTATGTTATAAACTATCTTTTAGAAACACAGTGAATAGAGTTTTGTCTCTTTATCACTCAGCTTCGGCATATCGTCCTCTATGTAATAGGTAGAGGACGATTAGCAGTACATTATCGGGATATAAATGTACGGGTTTGCGAGGGTTGGCCGATTATGTACTGCTGCGAGTTCTCTATCTATCTTAGAGCACAGTCAAATGCTTGAGCCGTCAAGATAATGTCTTAAAATGAACATATTTCAAATGAATTGTCAACAAATTTGGTAAACATTCTCTCGAAAACAACATGCAAAACATTGACATTTCTCCTTTTCATATGCAAATGTTAGGGACATTGACGTCATCATCAGCACTGAGCACTGAATTTCTTATATTGTCAGAGGTGCATGAGGCGTACATTTTATATAAAGCGTACGAGTCGTGCTACAGCATAAGCGTTGTGCTTGAATCACGAACATTTAAGCACGTTTTATTCAGCAACATTGAGCAGTAATACATTTCATTGCCTATGAAGACTGAGTGTTTTTTAGAATGAATCAGTTCACATAATGGCTTGATCATGGACAGTCCAAGGACAAGTAAACTATTCATTCAGGAAAGGTAACTTTACTTTTTTACTCCTTACTTTTTAAAATGTGAATTTTGCAAATTCAAACTTATTTTCACTAAATTGGTTTATTTAATAACAGTATATTGTTTTTTAAATATGTTCCCATCACGTTATGTTGTTTGTTGAGCTGTAAAGTATTTACCAATATGCGAGTTGTATTATCTATTGTTGCATATGCTATTGTGCATCCCGTCTATTGCATATACATTATTTCAGGTTACTGCAGCAACGAAATTGTACTCGAACTATCTATGGGAAAGAATGCAACGTCGTACTGGACACCGCTCGGACGCTGTGTGACCATACAGGGGTTTCAGTGAGACGACAATACAGCCTCCATGATCCTTCGTCTAACACTCCAAGAAGGTAATTTTATATCACTTTCTTCTCATGTTTTATGTGGTTCTATATAACTTCTGAATATTATTTTGTTATATCGTGGTTGAAAATATATTAAACATCGGAAACATGATTTGATGATTTTTATAATTTCACTCACTCTTGATATAAATGAAATACACTCAAAAAATCCTAAATTATTCTTCTTTTAGGAATATCATAGCAAACCCCCATCGACGGAAGCGACTATATCCTTTCGGAAAGGGAACACAGCAGATCATTTGTCAATTTACTAAGTGTTTAGTTGTGTATTATCTACATAAATAAAACAATCAATCAGTTGACCTTGTTTGTTATTTTTATGGAAGTCTGTGTGAACCAGTTTTATGATGAGCATGCTACCCGAACGCAACCAGACAACCGTACATCTATCTGGATATAAATGTACTCCACGTGACCACTATACAATCATATCATTGGACGAAAGCATTTGACTGTGCTGTAAGATGAATTACATTCAACTACACTATATATGTAGCGGGTAAAGCAGAAAGTAAGGGGTATTCAATATGTATCTATGACAACGTTACGCAAACAATCCCCAGAAAGGATAGAGCTAATGATATTCCATTCTTTAAATAACACCGACATATCCCAATATGTCAAACCTTATCTCAAATGATATAACTCTGCACAATATGTCAACATTGACCATTCAACAATTCAAGTTCTTAATATTCCAGCAGGATGAAACGCGGATTTACAGACTGCTGGTGTCTCTCAGTGTGGATCTTCTTTTCGTTGTTTAAGTGTAAGTATGGATCCTTTAATTTAACTATACAATCAACATTTCGTTGAGATAGCACCAAATAAGTTTACAACTTTGTTTCGCTTTTACGAGTTACAATATAGTGTACATGTTACGTTATATTTGATTGTATTTGGTCTTTAACATTTCACAATATATGGTATCATATATATATTTTCCAGCTACCAGCACAACAGTGACTGTGACTGCCTATGATGATACAGGAATAGTTCAACACCAACCTCTCACTATGGTGTGTAAATAGATAGTATTATATCTCATATATCTATATTCCAGCTACCAACACAACAGTGACTGTGACTGCCTATGATGGTACAGGAATAGTTCAACAACAACCTCTCACTCTGGTGTGTAAATAGATAGTATTATATCTCACATATCTATATTCCAGCTACCAGCATAACAGTGACTGTGACTGCCTATGATGATACAGGAATAGTTCAACACCAACCTCTCACTATGGTGTGTAAATAGATAGTATTATATCTCATATATCTATATTCCAGCTACCAGCACAACAGTGACTGTGACTGCCTATGATGGTACAGGAATAGTTCAACAACAACCTCTCACTCTGGTGTGTAACTACATAAAAGGTGCTTCTGATGTGATCCTGGTCTTCAGCTGGAGACATGGAGATGTTATTATAGGAACAGGAACTATTGCTAGTCAGAGTTACAGATTCCAACTCGGCGCTAACACTGGATGGGAATCAGGTCAGTTCCTGGGAGACTATACATCATCTCTGACAATCCAGCTTCCTGCCTCCAGTGTCACCCCCAGTGTAGCTGGACAGTACACGTGTGTTGTTACTACACTGAGTGTGGGAGTTCAGGATACAGCAACAGCTACCATACAATGTGAGTACGAATCATATTTGGTGCAATAGATTTATGTTTAATCAGTTTTCCAAATAGAGATAACCATATTTGTTAGAAAAGTGATCTTAGTCTCAGTCATTGATTACAACATTATTCCATTCAATGCAATAAGTCAAATCAAGCAAGAAATACTTAAAATATCAAACGAGCAATAGTGATAGCAGCTATAAAACTACCCACAAATATTTTATACTGACTTAGTAGTAGTTTCAAAATATGCGGTAAATGTAGTAATGTGATGTATTCCTGGGACTCCTTTCATCTTTTTGATTTATAACTATTTCTGCTGTTATTATATTAAATTGATTCCCATACTATTGTTTTTGAATTTATGTTGACATCTAATGGTCTGGCTGATGCGTATGGTTATTATTATGGAACTGCTCAGATGAAGATCACATTAATGTTTAATTCCAAGTAAAGCTTATGAACTGATTTTAAGATGACTAGCGGTTAGAAAAATCGAGAAAGATACTTTATGAGACATTAAAGGCATAGTAGTTCGATGACGTCCCCCCTGTTCCACGTTGATCCTCCAACCAATACCTTTTTTATATTTTCCAAATAAACACTGTCGGCAGAGAATATCAAAATGGGCAATCCCCCATCCACCACGCTATCATTTGCAAAGAAAACATTTCAATTTAATCCTAGCTCAACTAACTTGAAATGTGGATTATGCACATGTCTCTTGTTTGGGTTTCATCTTTCTGGCATTAGTTGTTTTATTTATCTTCAATTAAATTCAATTTGGAATTTCAAACGCAACTCATAAATGTTTAGCCTATTTTACAACTGTATCGTTTGTAAGCATTATTATCACAAGGATGAAGTAATGAAGATGAACAACATAAAGTTGTGTAAATGTAAGATAAGTAACATGACGAGCACTCTGGGGTTCAGTGTAGGCTCACAAACAGTAACCAATTATTTTATACATAATGTACACAATGTAATATACTGAACCTAACATAAGCCCCTTCACGTAGAGCTAATATTAAAACTAAATATAAATAACTTAAACACAACTTACATATTGTGATGTGCAACTTGTGACGGTCAAAGTGAAAAATATGCTGAGTAATGAGAACGAGGGTTGGTTAATTGGCTTATTTTGTAGAGTATCTGACTGTCTGAAACCAAACCAATTTTAACAATAAAAACTGGTCACAGGACAAGTCTTTGACCATCCAGACACCCAAGTAAAACCCTAAAATAAAAACTAACTTAATTACCTAAGATAAACGGAATAAGTAGCTTGCATTGTAATGTTGCAATTGTCAGAAGTAACAAAGGTCAGGAGATATAGTAAATATCCTCCCTTGGTTATCTCGAGAGTCGACAATATATGTAGACTGATTTCAGGGGCTGGCACTCGTCAACATCCTGGACATTTAAACCTGCACTCTGCACTCTGCCAATGTCCGATCTCTCCCCATCATGATGAAACAAACAACAAACAAATTTAATTACCTAAGATGAAGGGAATAGGTAGCTTGCATTGTAATGGTTCAAAAGTTAGAAGCAACAAAGGGCAAGATATATAGTAAACATTTGAGAGGGATTCTGTAGGATATTATAAAGGGTATAGAGAAAATAAGAAATTTGTTATTTAAACACATGTAGTATGTATGAGATTTAAACGGTAAACAGTGATACAGATTACAGATTAAGATGAAATATTTCCACATGGTTACATTATTTCCGACAAGGAAAATGTTGGCTCGACATTTTGCTGACAGCATAAGTAATGAATGCACCTGAAATGAACGGCAGCATGGTGTTGGCAGGTCCTGGACTTACAGTTCGACAGTGCAGATGTTGACTGTAGATATAGACTTACAATTGGTCTTCTGGGATGACCGCAAAGATTCAAGCATTTAGATCAAATCATGTTGAACCGCTGAGTAATTCCATACCTTTTGAGATGTACTGAGTGGTTTTACTCTTGTCAAACCCGGCTAAACAGTACAATACCTTGACAAAATTGCCATCTTGATTGTTGTGAAATAGTTTGTAATGACGAGGTAAGGTTAAAGTGTGCTGTTTTCCTCCTTGGGCATCTCAAGACGACCTATGTGGACTAATTACAGGGGTTGGCTCGTAGTTACATAGGAGAGAGTAGCAATTTTCTCCTCTGATGTTCCGTATTTCTTGCCACATGTCTTGATCAATTCGTTAAAATTCATTATAATCTGTCTCTGCACTGTCCCAATGCACTGTGCCAATGCCCGATCTCTCCCAATGTGTCCAATCTGAGTGTTTTCTTGATGAACTCGGTGGGAAGAACAAGTTGTTCTCCATTGTAATCCTATAAAGAACTCCTTGATGTAGCTGCAGATGGCTCAACTCAGTCAAGAATGAAGCTTTCGTAATCAAGCGATTGTTTGTCTGAAACAGGATTCTTGTCTTGAGCCTTCCTCCAGTCACTGAGAGGCAAACTGGAAATGGTGTGACTGTCTTCTTCACCTTAGATTAGTTTGACAGCTCATTACAATCGTTATGCATAATTAGATGCCTGACAGCTTCCACAGCTTGTCTGATTAATGTAGAGTCGATGTCCGAGATTATATCTTGAGGCATCAGCAACTGCACCTGCATTCCATTACCTGGACGATCTTTTATGTCAAAGATTGACAGATTTGGGGATCCTGTCAGATCATCCTTCAACCGTTTAAAAGCACAGTTCTGATCTTGTCTCCATGTCCATTTGACTGGTTGAACTGGTGCGACCTTTCTTCTTTATTGTAGGAAAACGAAATTTAGAGTGTGGTATTACAATGTAGGATAAATACTTGACGTAATTTAGGTAATTGCGGTAATATTGAAAATTCCCAAAAATTTGTAGACATCATCAGGATTGTCAAGATTGAGGATATCCTTGGCAGGATCCGTCTGAACTCCATTAGCTGATATGATGTGTCAAACACACTACTTTTGGCTCCTCTTTTCAACATCCACACTTTCGTGGTGTTTAGTTGATTTGTGGTATTCGCACTTCATATCAATGACACTAAAGTACCTGGATCTGGTAAGTCTGTCAAATATATATTCCACTCTTGACAAAGCATAGACATCTTTAATACTCCGACAGTTGAGCGCCTTGTAGTTTATATACAAGCTTGACCTAGGAGAGATAACTCGTCTGGTTAGTCAGGTTGGAAAGTGGCCTGAAGAAATAGCTGTGACTTTTTGTGTTGTGAGAGATGCAGGTGGCAGAT
Source organism: Gibbula magus (assembly GCA_936450465.1). Lineage (NCBI taxonomy): Eukaryota > Metazoa > Mollusca > Gastropoda > Trochida > Trochidae > Gibbula > Gibbula magus. Next base: position 1,316,364 of record OW388298.1, on the reverse strand, counting down.
GTGTTGTTCTCACTGTTTAAAACTACAGGAAAGTTCTTGGTTTCTTGGTGCTATGATGGTGGTACTGGCACTACCTATCAAGGACTATAACGTACCTGGGTTTGAGGTGGAGTTAGCCCTAACGTTTTTGTTGATTATGTTTTTTACACTTATTTCGTTCTTTTGTTTATTTCGTTTCTATATCGTTTTATGTTTGGATCCTAAATTTATATGATTGAGAGTTAGCTCCCTTGTGCAGCCACGAAGCACAAGTTTGTCACGGGAAAAACTTTGTGTATTGAATTATGTACGCACACAAAACTCATAAACATTCTCAGTGTTTCCCGGCAAATAAACACACGCAAAACGGACACGAATTCTCTTATGAACAGTTTCCACATAAACCTCTACATATTCAGCATATGGAAGATACCCACCCTTGACACGTTCTGTTTGTACAAAGTCTTCCAAGGGCTTCATATCTACCGATGACAAGTGATATCTGTAGAATCTCTCTGGTAATGAAGAACATGGGTAAGCAGTGATGACGAGGGCTTTCTACTGTACATACATGTACTTTGATGAGGATGGTAGTGTCATCTCTAACCCAATTAGTACGGGTGGTATTCCAAGGTCCCGTACTTCAGTGAGACTCTGTCTGTATGAACTTAATGTCCGCCCCTTGACATTCTTGCTACATCATTTAAATGACATTTCCTTATATGATTCACGTTTGCCATTTAACCTCTCAAAATATGTTCACAATATCCGTAACCTGTAGTGCTGTTTGCCTTAGAAAATGAAGTGTAGGCGCTTGAAATCCTTGAGATTGAGGTAGGAATCCTTGATGATGAGTCATGGATGTCTGTTGAAATCCACGTGATTTTACAGACTTGAAGGATGTGAGTTGAGGTATACTTGATTCCATGTTGTAAACTTAAGTAGATACATTATTGATCACTCTCATAAGCACTGATGAATGCTATATGTAGAATAGAGAAAGGTCTCTTCTGTTCCACTTTCGTCATCTGTTCTCCTGACTCTCAACTGGTCAAAGTCCTATTTTGTGTTAAACACACTGTTCAGCTTTCTGATGCTCGCATGACAATATTGCAATCTATCAGTTCTAGTTGTAAGGTTCTTAAATGCAAGATGTAGGATCAAATTACAAAGTTTTAAATATTGTTCCAGACGCTCCCCAAATCAGGTCCACATTCCCCTCCAGCAGACCTGTTACAGAGTTATCCCGTCTCCAGATAGACTGCAGCAGTTACACTACACCAGGCAACCCTCCAACAACCAGCTACACTTGGACCTATGGAGGATCCACCCTCAGTTCTGGAGCTGTTCTGGATATAAACAACATTGGCAGAGATAGGAGAGGACAGTACACCTGTACAGCTAGAAACACTGTGGGTTCAAGTGGGGCTAATGTTACAGTCGATGTACAGTGTGAGTATTAACTTGAAACACATTTATTTCATGTCCTAGAAGTCGAGTCACACATACGATACAGTTGAAGGTTCTTTACCTTTAAACAGCAATATTTAGAGAATAGCCAACGAGGTACGAGTGATTACGGGAAATATCCATGAGCCTAAATAATGTTCAGCCACAAGCTTCGTTAGCCTGAGCGGGTCTACACCCTACATTAGTAGTTTGTACGTCATTCGCTATCAGCTTTTGCACATTTCACCTGTCTCTTGGCGAGTCGCCTAAGATCTACCGGTTGTGTCGGCCACTCGGCTTGCGACTTTGTCTTTTACCATTCGCACTTAGCTTGAGTAGCCTTCGATCTCGCTATAGGAGGTCTACGTGAGACTAGTTGTATTCGTCTTTCACTAGTGAGTTGCCTTACGCCCTCCGTCAGCTTACAACTGTCACTGCCCGCCCACTGACTTCCGCACCTGTGGAACGTAAGCACTTAAGGGACCAAACGTACGTGGCTAGGCGTGCCACCTTGTCTGGCGACTGGAAGCTCACTCAGGAGTACTCACCTCCTAGAAATGCGTCCCAGAATGCGGAGGTTGACGTCGAGAGATCCAGTCGTTCCTGGTACTTGCTCCCCTCAGCTACTGTCGGTCAGGCCTCTGACACCTCATGACACCAGCCCTGACCACTGGCGTCAGTTTTCCAAGGAGGGCTCGATTGGCTTTTCATGTCAGCTCATTACGCTGTTGGACGGTTGGGGCCGCCTACAGGTGGTTGTAGACAACTGGAGTCAACTGGGGTGTGACCTGTTTGACTGTCGAATTTTCTTTGTCAGGACCGGATTCTACTAACCTTGGAACAGGGAGAGGTTCTAATCTCCAAGGAAGCGGCGCATGGCATCCTAACACTGGATCTGACTCCAATTTTGTTCACCCCATTCTGGGAAGTACCATACTGGGAAGTTTGTCGGCTGGTTCAAGACTTGAAGGTTATTCTACCACAGCTGTCTCGTTCTCAGCATGCTTGCCTGCACATTCCAGGACGAGGGGCATTTCAAATGGCGCGTCCTCCCCTTTCTGATTTCATCAGCTCCGTGTCTGTGTCACTCGTGGAACCAAGCTCACTTTCCAATACCTCCATCAGTGCGCCAAAAGAGTCCTTATATATCGATAATTAACAGAACACTTTTCTGAATGGTTGCCATGGACAACGAGCTCTGAGTTGTTAATATCTAAATCGACCATGAAATAACCCTCTTGTAATACAACTTTGAAACTAATCATCTTAAACTTATACATGTTATGTCTACCATAACTACAACTTTAACCTTTTTTGTAATATTTAAACAAATATGAAAGTTGTTACTGTAAATCAGAAATCTTGGTAGACATCAAACGATTTCTCGAGAACTGCAGGAGTTGAGTCCCTTGATGACATATTCAAAATTGATTGATTTAATTTTTCATTTTATATCGACACAGAAATACATGATTTTCTATTAAACTCTCTTTTAAAATATCTAAAGGTGATTAATTAGTCATTACAATATGTTGAACATCGATGTAAGTTGACTAAATAAAATTGTGAAAAGAAAATACCATATTTAAGGTATGTGTCTTATATTTTATCTTAACTAACCTAAACATAACCAATAATTCTGAGTAGTCAATTGTTGATATATTGAGGTGCATGTATGAATTGTATGAATTGCATTATATATGTTCATATTATAAAAGAATAAAATCAGTTCTGACTACAAAAATATCTTTCAATGATTTGATAATAAATGGAACAAATCTAGCACAGCTATCTGTCCATGCAGGAAAAAGGCTTATCGTGGACCATTAAACCATTTTGATGTTCAGAAAAGATTATCAGTCATCTTCACTGTAAATTGTATCCAGAACCCATGACTTGTAGACTCGGTAGGATCTAAACTAAAAGCTGCTGACTGACTACAGGGTTAAGGATATCCACGGTTTTGAGTCCCTCTAAGCCATCAAACTGGATAAAGTCGATGCATACGGTAGTAGCTAAATACTTTTGCCAGAATGACATGACATCTTCTGATTCATTAACATCTATATCTTTGAGTTCAGGGCACCACGTTTGTCCTGAAATAACAGTCCATAAACGTCACAGGAATGTTAAGTAATGCTTGGTCCATAACACTTTTGTAATTCCCGGGATACATTTGCTTTGCTAAAGTCATGTTTTTTTTTTAAAAAGAATGACAATCACTTCAATAAGTAGTTACTTGATTAGTTGTTATTGTAAAACGAATTTCATACCATAATGCATCTTTTACCAGGCCAGAATGACTACACTGGTAGATTATAAATTATTTTTTACCGAGGCTGTACTATAGCTGCCATCTCTTCTATAACCAAATAATTCGTTCTTGATATGATTTAATCTTCATTTTCTCTAGAAACAGCTTAACTTTTACCACTTAAAGTAGGACCAAACAACCATAGAAATTAGATATACAAAAAGATAAACAAGTTTTTTGTACAGTTTTGACAAAGAAGACGATCCACTTGATAATGTGTCAGAACTGATAATGTCACCATGTATCCAGAGCATTGATGTCACATGAGGAGATTCGCCTATGTACCAGAAGTAGGAATGTGTCACTGAATTTCAGTCAAAGAGGGTGCATCAGGTCGCATAAACCGTTCAACATAATTTCCATATTTGATTGACTTTCAACTCAAAAATCAAAATAAACCTTTTTAAAAATAGCAATTTTTGCACCTCATTGTTATTTGAACAGGTGTGAAAAAAAAAGTTTGATACCATGTTTAGAGAAACTGAAACATATCGAGGGATTTCAATATTGACTTTGAAATGCTGCAAAAGTTTGTTATTTTGGTTAGTTGTGTGTATATGTCCAGGTAACAGTGAAAAAATAATGTGTATGTGACGTTTCTATTCTGTAAGATGACGCAGGCAAAATTGTACAAGAGATCCCTCTGATGGTCCAGACAACAGTGTACAAGTGATGTATATGTCTTGTTTCTATCCCTCAGATGGTCCAGACAACAGTTTACAATTGATGTATATGTCATGTTTCTATCCCTCAGATGGTCCAGACAACAATGTACAAGTGATGTATATGTCATGTTTATATCGCTCAGATGGTCCAGACAACAGTTTACAATTGATGTATATGTCATGTTTCTATCCCTCAGATGGTCCAGACAACAGTATACAAGTGATGTATATGTCATGTTTCTATCCCTCAGATGGTCCAGACAACAGTTTACAATTGATGTATATGTCATGTTTCTATCCCTCAGATGGTCCAGACAACAATGTACAAGTGATGTATATGTCATGTTTATATCGCTCTGATGGTCCAGACAACAGTATACAAGTGATGTATATGTCATGTTTCTATCCCTCAGATGGTCCAGACAACAGTTTACAATTGATGTATATGTCATGTTTCTATCCCTCAGATGGTCCAGACAACAATGTACGAGTAATGTATGTGTCATGTTTCTATCCCTCAGATGGTCCAGACAACAGTATACAAGTGATGTATATGACATGTCTCTATCCCTCAGATGGTCCAGAACACAGTGTACAAGTGATGTATATGTCATGTTTCTATCCCTCAGATGGTCCAGGAAACAGTGTACAAGTGATGTATATGTCATGTTTCTATTCCTCAGATGGTCCAGACAACAGTGTACAAGTGATGTATATGTCATATTTCTATCCCTCAGATGGTCCAGGCACCAGTGTACAAGTGATGTATATATCGTGTTTCTATCCCTCAGATGGTCCAGGCAACAGTGTACAAGTGATGTATATGTCATGTTTATATCGCTCTGATGGTCCAGACAACAGTATACAAGTGATGTATATGACATGTTTCTATCCCTCAGATGTTCCAGACAACAGTGTACAAGTGATGTATATGTCGTGTTTCTATCCCTCAGATGGTCCAGACAACAGTATACAATTGATGTATATGTCATGTTTCTAACCCTCAGATGGTCCAGACAACAGTATACAAGTGATGTATATGTCATGTTTCTATCCCTCAGATGGTCCAGACAACAGTGTACAAGTGATGTATATGTCATGTTTCTATCCCTCAGATGGTCCAGACAACAGTTTACAATTGATGTATATGTCATGTTTCTAACCCTCAGATGGTCCAGACAACAGTGTACAAGTGATGTATATGTCATGTTTCTATCCCTCAGATGGTCCAGACAACAATGTACAAGTGATGTATATGTCATGTTTATATCGCTCTGATGGTCCAGACAACAGTATACAAGTGATGTATATGTCATGTTTCTATCCCTCAGATGGTCCAGACAACAGTTTACAATTGATGTATATGTCATGTTTCTAACCCTCAGATGGTCCAGACAACAGTGTACAAGTGATGTATATGTCATGTTTCTATCCCTCAGATGGTCCAGACAACAATGTACAAGTGATGTATATGTCATGTTTATATCGCTCTGATGGTCCAGACAACAGTATACAAGTGATGTATATGACATGTTTCTATCCCTCAGATGGTCCAGACAAAAGTGTACAAGTGATGTATATGTCATGTTTCTATCCCTCAGATGGTCCAGACAACAGTGTACGAGTGATGTATATGTCTTGTTTCTATTCCTCAGATGGTCCAGGCAACAGTGTACAAGTGATGTATATGTCTTGTTTCTATACCTCAGATGTTCCAGACAACAGTTTACAATTGATGTATATGTCATGTTTCTATCCCTCAGATGGTCCAGACAACAATGTACAAGTGATGTATATGTCATGTTTATATCGCTCAGATGGTCCAGACAACAGTTTACAAGTGATGTATATGTCATGTTTATATCGCTCTGATGGTTCAGACAACAGTGTACAAGTGATGTATATGTCTTGTTTCTATACCTCAGATGTTCCAGACAACAGTTTACAATTGATGTATATGTCATGTTTCTATCCCTCAGATGGTCCAGACAACAATGTACAAGCGATGTATATGTCATGTTTATATCGCTCTGATGGTCCAGACAACAGTATACAAGTGATGTATATGACATGTTTCTATCCCTCAGATGGTCCAGACAAAAGTGTACAAGTGATGTATATGTCATGTTTCTATCCCTCAGATGGTCCAGACAACAGTGTACGAGTGATGTATATGTCTTGTTTCTATTCCTCAGATGGTCCAGGCAACAGTGTACAAGTGATGTATATGTCTTGTTTCTATACCTCAGATGTTCCAGACAACAGTTTACAATTGATGTATATGTCATGTTTCTATCCCTCAGATGGTCCAGACAACAATGTACAAGTGATGTATATGTCATGTTTATATCGCTCAGATGGTCCAGACAACAGTTTACAAGTGATGTATATGTCATGTTTATATCGCTCTGATGGTTCAGACAACAGTGTACAAGTGATGTATATGTCTTGTTTCTATACCTCAGATGGTCCAGACAACAGTTTACAAGTGATGTATATGTCATGTTTATATCGCTCTGATGGTTCAGACAACAGTGTACAAGTGATGTATATGTCTTGTTTCTATACCTCAGATGTTCCAGACAACAGTTTACAAGTGATGTATATGTCTTGTTTCTATCACTCAGATGGTTCAGACAACAGTGTACCAGTGATGTATATGTCATGTTTCTATCCCTCAGATGGTCCAGACAACAGTATACAAGTGATGTATATGTCATGTTTCTATCCCTCAGACGGTCCAGACAACAGTATACAAGTGATGTATATGTCATGTTTCTATCCCTCAGATGGTCCAGACAACAGTGTACAAGTGATGTATATGTCTTGTTTCTATACCTCAGATGTTCCAGACAACAGTTTACAATTGATGTATATGTCATGTTTCTATCCCTCAGATGGTCCAGACAACAATGTACAAGTGATGTATATGTCATGTTTATATCGCTCAGATGGTCCAGACAACAGTTTACAAGTGATGTATATGTCATGTTTATATCGCTCTGATGGTCCAGACACCAGTTTACAATTGATGTATATGTCATGTTTCTATCCCTCAGATGGTCCAGACAACAGTTTACAATTGATGTATATGTCATGTTTCTATCCCTCAGATGGTCCAGACAACAATGTACAAGTGATGTATATGTCATGTTTATATCGCTCTGATGGTCCAGACAACAGTATACAAGTGATGTATATGACATGTTTCTATCCCTCAGATGGTCCAGACAACAGTGTACAAGTGATGTATATGTCATGTTTCTATCCCTCAGATGGTCCAGGAAACAGTGTACAAGTGATGTATATGTCATGTTTCTATTCCTCAGATGGTCCAGACAACAGTGTACAAGTGATGTATATGTCATATTTCCATCCCTCAGATGGTCCAGGCACCAGTGTACAAGTGATGTATATATCGTGTTTCTATCCCTCAGATGGTCCAGGCAACAGTGTACAAGTGATGTATATGTCATGTTTATATCGCTCTGATGGTCCAGACAACAGTATACAAGTGATGTATATGACATGTTTCTATCCCTCAGATGGTCCAGACAACAGTGTACAAGTGATGTATATGTCGTGTTTCTATCCCTCAGATGGTCCAGACAACAGTATACAATTGATGTATATGTCATGTTTCTAACCCTCAGATGGTCCAGACAACAGTATACAAGTGATGTATATGTCATGTTTCTAACCCTCAGATGGTCCAGACAACAGTGTACAAGTGATGTATATGTCATGTTTCTATCCCTCAGATGGTCCAGACAACAGTTTACAATTGATGTATATGTCATGTTTCTAACCCTCAGATGGTCCAGACAACAGTGTACAAGTGATGTATATGTCATGTTTCTATCCCTCAGATGGTCCAGACAACAATGTACAAGTGATGTTTATGTCATGTTTATATCGCTCTGATGGTCCAGACAACAGTATACAAGTGCTGTATATGTCATGTTTCTATCCCTCAGATGGTCCAGACAACAGTTTACAATTGATGTATATGTCATGTTTCTAACCCTCAGATGGTCCAGACAACAGTGTACAAGTGATGTATATGTCATGTTTCTATCCCTCAGATGGTCCAGACAACAATGTACAAGTGATGTATATGTCATGTTTATATCGCTCTGATGGTCCAGACAACAGTATACAAGTGATGTATATGACATGTTTCTATCCCTCAGATGGTCCAGACAAAAGTGTACAAGTGATGTATATGTCGTGTTTCTATCCCTCAGATGGTCCAGACAACAGTGTACAAGTGATGTATATGTCTTGTTTCTATTCCTCAGATGGTCCAGGCAACAGTGTACAAGTGATGTATATGTCTTGTTTCTATACCTCAGATGGTCCAGACAACAGTTTACAATTGATGTATATGTCATGTTTCTATCCCTCAGATGGTCCAGACAACAGTGGACAATTGATGTATATGTCTTGTTTCTATTCCTCAGATGGTCCAGACAACAGTGTACAAGTGATGTATATGTCTTGTTTCTATCCCTCAGATGGTCCAGACAACAGTGTACAAGTGATGTATATGTCATGTTTATATCACTCAGATGGTCCAGACAACAGTGTACAAGTGATGTATATGTCATGTTTCTATCCCTCAGATGGTCCAGACAACAGTGTACACGTGATGTATAAGTCGTGTTTCTATCACTCAGATGGTTCAGACAACAGTGTACAAGTGATGTATATGTCATGTTTCTATCCCTCAGATGGTCCAGACAACAGTGTACAAGTGATGTATATGTCTTGTTTCTATTCCTCAGATGGTCCAGACAACAGTGTACAAGTGATGTATATGTCATGTTTTTATCCCTCAGATGGTCCAGACAACATTGTACAAGTGATATATATGTCATGTTTCTATCCCTCAGATGGTCCAGACAACAGTGTACTAGTGATGTATATGTCATGTTTCTATCCCTCATATGGTCCAGACAACAGTGTACAAGTGATGTATGTGTCATGTTTCTATCCCTCAGATGGTCCAGACAACAGTGTACAAGTGATGTATATGTCTTGTTTCTATTCCTCAGATGGTCCAGGCAACAGTGTACAAGTGATGTACATGTCATGTTTCTATCCGTCAGATGGTCCAGACAACAGTTTACAATTCATGTATATGTCATGTTTCTATCCCTCAGATGGTCCAGACAACAGTGTACAAGTGATGTATATGTCTTGTTTCTATTCCTCAGATGGTCCAGACAACAGTGTACAAGTGATGTATATGTCATGTTTCTATCCCTCAGATGGTCAAGACAACAGTGTACAAGTGATGTATATGTCATGTTTCTATCCCTCAGATGGTCCAGATAACAGTGTACAAGTGATGTATATGTCATGTTTCTATCCCTCAGATGGTCCAGACAACAGTGTACCAGTGATGTATATGTCATGTTTCTATCCCTCAGATGATCCAGACAACAGTGTACAAGTGATGTATATGTCATGTTTCTATCCCTCAGATGATCCAGACAACAGTGTACAAGTGATGTATATGTCGTGTTTCTATCCCTCAGAAGGTCCAGACAACAGTGTACTAGTGATGTATATGTCATGTTTCTATCCCTCAGATGGTCCAGACAACAGTGTACAAGTGATGAATATGTCATGTTACTATCCCTCAGATGGTCCAGGCAACAGTGTACAAGTGATGTATATATCGTGTATCTATCCCTCAGATGGTCCAGACAACAGTGTACTAGTGATGTATATGTCATGTTTCTATCCCTCAGATGGTCCAGACAACAGTGTACAAGTGATGAATATGTCATGTTTCTATCCCTCAGATGGTCCAGACAACAGTGTACAAGTGATGAATATGTCATGTTTCTATCCCTCAGATGGTCCCGACAACAGTATACAAGTAATGTATATATCGTGTATCTATCCCTCAGATGGTCCAGACAACAGTGTACTAGTGATGTATATGTCATGTTTCTATCCCTCAGATGGTCCAGGCAACAGTGTACAAGTGATGTATATATCGTGTATCTATCCCTCAGATGGTCCAGACAACAGTGTACTAGTGATGTATATGTCATGTTTCTATCCCTCAGATGGTCCAGGCAACAGTGTACAAGTGATGTATATATCGTGTATCTATCCCTCAGATGGTCCAGACAACAGTGTACTAGTGATGTATATGTCATGTTTCTATCCCTCAGATGGTCCAGACAACAGTGTACTAGTGATGTATATGTCATGTTTCTATCCCTCAGATGGTCCAGGCAACAGTGTACAAGTGATGTATATATCGTGTTTCTATCCCTCAGAAGGTCCAGACAACAGTGTACTAGTGATGTATATGTCATGTTACTATCCCTCAGATGGTCCAGACAACAGTTTCCAAGTGATGTATATGTGATGTTTCTATCCCTCAGATGGTCCAGACAACAGTATACAAGTGATGTATATGTCTTGTTTCTATCCCTCAGATTGTCCGGGCAACAGTGTACAAGTGATGTATATGTCATGTTTCTATCCCTCAGATGGTCCAGGCAACAGTGTACAAGTGATGTATATGACATGTTTCTATCCCTCAGATGTTCCAGGCAACAGTGTACAAGTGATGTATGTCATGTTTCTATCCCTCAGAAGGTCCAGACAACAGTGTACGAGTGATGTTTATGTCATGTTTCTATCCCTCAGATTGTCCGGGCAACAGTGTACAAGTGATGTATATGACATGTTTCTATTCCTCAGATGGTCCAGACAACAGTGTAAAAGTGATGTATATGTCATGTTTCTATCCCTCAGATTGTCCGGGCAACAGTGTACAAGTGATGTATATGTCATGTTTCTATCCCTCAGATGGTCCAGGCAACAGTGTACAAGTGATGTATATGACATGTTTCTATTCCTCAGATGGTCCAGACAACAGTGTAAAAGTGATGTATATGTCATGTTTCTATCCCTCAGATTGTCCGGGCAACAGTGTACAAGTGATGTATATGTCATGTTTCTATCCCTCAGATGGTCCAGACAACAGTGTACAAGTGATGTATATGTCATGTTTCTATCCCTCAGATGGTCCAGGCAACAGTGTACAAGTGATGTATATGTCATGTTTCTATCCCTCAGATGGTCCAGGCAACAGTGTACAAGTGACTCCAGAAGGCAGCACAGCACGTCTGGAGGGATCAGGACCTTTCACTGCCACATGTACAGCTGACTGTAACCCAGATTGTACTATCAGCTGGAGATCAGCCACCAGCAACCTGAACTCTGTCAGCATCAGCAACGTGTCCCGGACAGACCAGGGGAGCTACACGTGTCGAGCTGAGAATCGGATTGGAGATGCTCGGGAGAAAACCATCAACTTGGTCGTGTTCTGTGAGTTGATACAGTTGACATTAATTAAAAGTTGACTTACGTTTGAAGTTATACACTGTCGGCCAAAAAAAATGCCTACTTGATTTTCCTTAAAATGAAAGGTGAACTAATTCCTTCAATATAATTAATGGTGATCTCCACGTTATGCTGAAACAATAAATTATATGAAAGTCCATTGAAATCGTGGAAAAACTGTGATGATACAGTGTAAATTAATTCAAAGATGAAAACAAACTGTTCGCTTGAAGAAGACCTATTTCCAGGACAAGTAATTCTTATTCCATTTCGTAGAATACTAATTCATCAAAGAATAACCATTTTGAATGTACAGATCTGGACAGACCCGACCTGACTCTGGACAAGACTGAAGTGGTGGAGAATGAAACAGTCGGTCTGACTTGTAACGTGGAGAGCTACCCAACAGCAGAGCAGGAGATCAGGAATGTGGACAACGACACAGTTCTAGTTGAGAGAGACACCAACAGACTTCAGTTCACTATTGACAGAGTCCAGTGTCTACACAACGGCTCCTTTCTCTGCTCCGCTCGGAACACTCAGACTGGAGAATATTCTACAACCAAACATCTAAATGTGTTGTGTATGTGTATCTGTCATAGTGTGTCCAAATTGTAAAGTAAGTGGAAGGGTTCTAACACATTAAATGCAAAATGTTTCAAAAGGTGCGGGACCCGCCACTTATTATTGCAATTCGTATATTATAATTTGTCATACAATGGATGGTGATCTCGGCAGGTATAAAGGCAACGGATCTTTTCTGTATCCATTGGGGTCATAAACGTATAAAGATGCAAATTACAGAGGTCAAGTGACGGAACTTCTTTTGAAAATGGCGTCACAAATGTTAACATTTCGAACGCCTGTTGCCGTAACAGGTGTAACAGCATAACATCTTCATGTAAATATACATGCTTCATTTCATATACACTAATTTAAGAAATGGCGAAACGAACAGTGTGCAAAGCATAGTTGTGATCAAGCAGAACCAATAGTTGAAATCTACCGAGCCAACACTTTGTAAATACTCACAGGTAACAAAGGCAGTTTGAGGCATAAATTCATTTGCCGAACGTCAATTTGCACTGTTGCATAATGTGCTTTGTATAAAGGAGATTTAAGAATAAGCTGTTTAATGTTCACTTTAGCTCTCTGTGTGATATGTAAGGTTGCGGAAGGGAGGCAACTCTCACCAGTTTCAGTCATGATTACACGAAAGAGAATTTGAATTCGCCGTCCTTACGTTAAACATTCTTCATTTGTAAAACGCATTTTGAAACGTATTAAAACACTGAAAGTTTAGATCATGCCAAACTAACCAGTATATTAACTCAAATCGTATCATGTTGTGTCGTTTTAACCGTGAGAATAGCACAGGTTCATTTGCATATATCATTATGCGTTGTTAAAGTTCAACTTTGAATTAATGTTGCCAAGCTCTTTTGCGGAAAATGAATAAAGAATGACTTTACATGATAGAGAAGTTATCATTCTCGTGTGTTCTGATAGGGTAAATATCCTGCATTAGGAATAAACACTATGTATTTAGCTCGCCAAGGTTTGCAGGATAATGACCATCCCAAAACAAACTCTCATGATGTAATTTATTCCTGTTGTACACAGAACTCCATTTAGGTCAAAGCCATAGTTACTCATAACGTGCACATTGAGTGGATTCTGTTTTTTTAATTCATCTATTCCTTAACAAGTGAAAACATATAAAATATTTATTTAGCTCATTTGTAATGAATTTCCACCCACATCTCTACCAAGGTTCCCCACGCCATGACTTCCGACACAGACTAGAGAACGTGGTCGCCAAACATATCAACGAGACTGCTGTTCTGGTTGCTGACGTCATTGCCAACCCAGTTCCCGAGTTCCGCTGGTTCAGACAGGGATCTGAAGGTCTGACAAACATCAGCAGAGACACCGTCCACTCCATCAGCAACACCCGTCTACAGTCTGTGCTTTACATCAACATCAGCAGAACACAGGACTACGGGGACTACGTACTAGAAGTAGAGAACAGCCAGGGACAAGACCGACTCCTCTTCACACTCACCTCTAGAGGTAGGGACACGTTCTGTAGCCAGCGTCACTCAAGATAATAACAATAGACTTCGTACTAGAAGTAGAGAACAGTCAGGGACAAGACCGACTCCTCTTCACACTCACCTCTAGAGGTAGGGACACGTTCTGTAGCCAGCGTCACTCAAGATAATAACAATAGACTACGTACTAGAAGTAGAGAACAGTCAGGGACAAGACCGACTCCTCTTCACACCCACCTCTAAAGGTAGGGACACGTTCTGTAGCTAGCCACACTGACGATAAAAACAATAACTCAAAGCTCAAAGATGTTCTCTGTAAGAGTCGTCTTTTCTGTAGATGGATACAATAATTGATAAGTGGTTCTTGTTTGAAATTCAAGATGTGTACATCATTCAGCAGTTGATTATATATGTGTTTATTTACATGTCAATTGATATCATTGTTTCGTATCTATTTGTATATTTTACTTCATTGTCATTTTCATCAACATCAACATCCTGAGTGGTTTGCTGCAATAGAGCAAGATGATCACCCATTCGTGTGTTGCATAGACAGCAGCTGCGATGACAGGAAATGGAGATAAGAGTGGCTTGTAGTAGTAGTAGTAGTAGTAGTAGTAGCAGCAGTAGTAGTAATAGTAGTAGTAGTAGTAGTAGTTGTAGTAGCAGTATTAGTAGTAGTAGTATTAGTAGCAGCAGCAGTAGTAGCAGTAGTAGTAGAAGTAGTAGTAGTTGTAGTAGCAGTATGAGTTTTAGTAGTAGTAGTAGCAGCAGCAGTAGTAGTAGTAGTAGTGGTAATGTACAAACTCATGACTTTGTATCCTTGAAAAGCTGATGAATGCATTACCTCGGTAGATCCTAATTAAATGCGAGCCCACAATTTATTATAAAGATTGAGTGATATATATGAAGATGATGCATTTTGTTCAAATGTTGGGCTTTCACCGTAAGCTAATTTTCTAGATCATGGTAAAGGATTGGGTTTTATCCATAAAAGCGGTTGATGAATTAGTTTACTTTTAAAATATACAAACAGAACTTGCGTGGCTCATTGGTTAATTGATGTGACAATGTGACTAGATGTTTCACTATATGGTTCTGCATCAGACTCGCCCTTTCCAGGTCCAGGGACCAAATTCCACTCAGTTGGTCCAACATCTAACGTGGGAGTGATATCAGGAGTTGTAACAGCCGTATGTCTCCTGGCTCTTCTGGTTATTGTCCTAGTGTTCCTCTACAGGAGAGGAGTCTTCAAGGATTCACGTATGTTACAGATTATCTCTAGCCTCAATGTAATGTACAATGTAAAAGTATTACTTCTTGCTGACATTTCCAACGTAAACCTGTTACAAAAATAAGAAATAAGAAATAAGACATATGCTATAACAGACTATAACGACGATATGTTTATAGACTATTATTACATTATACACCACGTGGTGTGGTTATCAGGTCAATATCAGAGGTAGTTATTTTTAGATAACCGACCTCCAAGCTACCGAGAGGTCGGTTATCAAGAGGTTGGTTATCAGATAACCAACCTCGTGATAACCGACCTCTCGGTTCGATATGGTGAACATGTCTCGGCTTCGCCTCGCCATATTCACCATATCGCACCTCGAAAAAAAACTTACCCTCGGCTTGCGGGTCTAAATGACCCTTTGCCTCTATTTGTGACTTTCGACATTATTTACATTATTTTTTTCAGTCAGTTTTGTCATGCCAATATTTTCATTTAGTTTACATAAAATACGACAAAAGCTGATTTAAAGAATATCAAAGGTCACAAATACGTGTATATGAAAGAAAACATGATACAGAATCCACATAATTTATTTACCATCATTTTAATTTCATATTACATGTTTACACACATATTCTTGTTATCCTTTTTATAAGTTCAATTAAATGAGTCACTTAGTTTGTTAATATCCCGTAATTCAGCACACACTATCGATGGTGGTCCTCTCTGCAACTGCAGGAAATGGCACAAAACAATGATCAGTAACACGGAAAGATCCCTTTTCAAGCAATCCATTTGATCGTCAACTTTGATGCTGTCTTTTCTTAATGACGACTCCAGCTAAATTCGTTTGGTTGTCCCTGAAACAAGCAAAAGTGACACATATAGTAACAGACTCATGATGAATGAATTGTTGGGGGATGTTTCTGATGTCTCATCTTGTATTAGCTTTGTAGACTTGTGTATGTGTGATATAGGCTACTTACTTTTACTTTACTTAAAAGTGCATCCATTGTGTCGTTTGGGGTCACATATGCCAAATTTATGAATGGTGTTATTTTATCTGGAAGTACTGACTGTTGCCGAAAATTGCCGTTTTGGTGATAATCGACTCAAAACATCAGGACAAATTATGGTTGATAATGTTGAATAGGTCATGACTATTGTACATGAAAATGGCACGTGTAGTTTCGGTTTCTACACATGTATAATGATGTTGCTCGATTTAAATTGGAAACTATTAGTTATGATATATTTGACGATTGGGGATGGGTATGCAAGTTGAGTGAATCTATTTGAACTTAAATCCGCACGTATTAAACCCAAACAAAATATAATGAAACAATACTAGATGCATCTTTAATAGCAGAATATTTACGGAATATCTAAATGATAAAATTACAAATTTTGATAGCAAGAAAATCAACGATATTAATTTAATACTCGATATTGATTATCGAAAACGAGCTATTCATTGTTGAAGTCAATGAAAATGACATGCAAAGGTATACGAGACGGTAATGTCAAAATGGTAAAGACAATCATCCCACGCCCTGGTGAAAATCATTATTACGATTTGTCAAGCAAAGTTGTATGATATTATGAAAGAAACACTATCGTGAACATGTTTATATTTAGTTTGGTCCCTCGAAAACGCCCTATTACATGAGCTAAAATGTCAAATACGGTTAAACAGAAAATGAATTAGTGTCAAATACAATGTAACTCACCTTCATTTCGCTCCGAACAGACCTTGAAACACTTATTATGTGTACTATTGTTTGAAACATCAGACCACTCCATTTTGGCCACTTCCTCGCAACCGCGCGCTTTTGATTGTGTGCAGCACGTGAAGTTAGAAACTTAGCTTGGCAACATGACATTCATGATGTCCGTGCATCACAAGATGCAATGAACAACGTTCGTGCAGCCACGGTTTTCCCTGAACGCCAGTTGATAGTTGGTCATGGACTGAATGGCTTGTTAAAACAGAATATGTTGTCAAAAACAATCTTATAAATGTTTGTTTTATTTTGAAAAAATCATCTTTATTGCATATATATTCAAAGAAAAGGTTATGTAGTTTCTGTAGTAAAAACGAAAATAAACAGTTGGTTACTTGCTAGAAATTTCTGTTTGACAACAATGAATGTACACGACTCGATTTGCACGTGAATTTCGCGAAGTGTACACGTGATGTTGAAGCAATGTTTAGAGTAGTATTCACTCAAGCATTACAACATTACAACTATTTCAAAACGTTCAGTTAAAGTAACTGTTTCGTATTTATATTAATGAAAATAAAAACGACTTGTCGCTTTGTCAATCATAACCATGTGGTGTATGTGAAATAATGACCTCGACCTCGTGAATATCTGTGATAACCATCTCGCGTACCGCTCGATGGTTATCACAGATATTCACTCGGTCTGCGGTCATTATTTCAACCACAACCAATTTTGACATACAAGCGCCGAGAAACGATTAGCAATTTTACACAGTAATGAACCTTAAATACAACGTGACAACTCCAGCAAGAATAGAATACAATGCAATAGAAATCCTTCTACATTGACATTAAGAATATGATATGCAAGTTGAAATATATGGTATAAACTTATATATACATTATGTCAAATGATTTAAGAAACAAACGTCAAAATTAATATGCACATTATCTAATTAGTTAACGTTTTCACATTTCAGGATGTTTTAAGAGGTAAGACATGCTTTTTTCAAAACTGATAATACAACAATAAAATAAAGTCGGAAATGTCATGAATTTAAAATGTCAGAGTAAGACAAACCTCGTCTTATATTTTATCAACTCAACCTGTTTGTAGCAGTTCAGAAAACAATTAATGTTGAGAATCCATTTCATTTAAGACATAAACTGGATAAAATGGAATGTAATCTGTTTGTCTCCATTAGAGAGAAAGGAGGACCAGCTAACTCCAACCCTGTTCCAGAGGTTCAAGGTGAGTCATATCTTACCATAGAAACAGTCACATAAACAACGTGTATCATCGCACCAATGCCATCAAAAGTTCAGTAGGTACTTTGACAAATTATACTTAAAACCGTATCCAATCAAAAATGTTTCAAATGATATCATACATCAATCAAAGTTATACGGTTTAGATAGTTCTCATCTTCTGTATTTGTATCAGCATCACATCCAGCTGATGACGGTGCAAGTACAGTTCTCAAAATATCGTGTAAAATTATACACTTGGAAATTAATTAAGCAAAACCCTAGTTTGTAAACTGAAATGTGCTCATCTGGGATTGTTAAGATAAATTGAATGATTTTATCGCCCCAGACCTAACAATTGACTATTTAGCGACTCATTCATTGAAATAAACATCCATTACATGCACAATTTATGAAAATGTGTGGGAAAATTTGATCGTACTGATTTTTACTTAAAATAAATGTTGTCCTAGAGGAGCAACTACACTTCAAACTTTAGAATTGTAAGCAACATGTCTGATACTAAATTGACATTCACAAACCAAAATATATTTTATCAAACATGACAACAAGTTAGACACATATTAAAGGTTCATCCATTGTGTTGTTGGGGGTCACATATTGCAAACGTTATAAATGGTGTAACTTTCTCGAGAAGCACCGACTGTTACCGAAAACTACAATTTTGATGATAGTAGACTTGGCATATTGACAATATGAAGGTAAACGTAGTGATTTCTGATCGAAAACCGGACAATACACAGCGTGTGGCGCGCGTCAATGAGTCAAACGTAATTTTGGAATCGTATTTATAACAGACAAAAATACAAACTTGAGTTGATAATGTTTAATAGGTCACATAACTACTGTGCATGTAAATGGGGCGTGTAGTTTCGGTTTCTGCACATGCATACTGATGTTACTCAAGTTTAATTGGAAAATAGTTATATATATAGTAATGATATATTTTGGCGATTGGGGATAGATATGCAAGTTGAGTGAATGTATTTGTACTATAGACAGCACATGTGGTGAGTTGGAACCTATTAAAGCCAATTAAAATGTTATGAAACACAATGTATGTACCTTTAAACTTCCAGTCCCTTTTTAACGATAATTGTGAAAAAGTCTACAACCGTATGATCTGTGAATAAACTTTATATTATTTGAGTTCAATCTGTTTATTCTTCTCGCTTTAGATATGCCAATACTGTAAATAGTGACCGTGACCGTTTATTGAAATTGATAATTTCATGATTGTGTGAGTTTGAAGGTGCATACTGCATTAAAGACTTTTGTTAAAAAGTCAGTAAGTAAAGTGTAATTACTTCACTTGAAAGAATGACACTAATAACATTACAGCAACAAATAGTGACTTTTATTAGCTCATCTGGCATGGTGTCCGGCGTCCGTCCGTTCGTACGTCTGTAAACTTTTCGCATTTTCGTCTTCTTCTTCTTTCGTCTTATGTTAATTTCAAGGTTTATATAATCCAAAACATGCCTTGTCATACATATAACTAATGTGTTCTATATAACGCATATCAATAAAAGTGTTCTAAAGAAAATATGAGCATTACCTGTGCTTCAAATATCTTACAATTATTACAACAAATACCAAGAGCGCAGGGTAGGAAGTTTATATAAAGTGCTCCGGGGATATCCCCTGTACATGTGCTTTCATATTGTTGTCGCTGTGTAATGTTTATATCCTAAGTTAATTCCGAACTTTTCCCAGCAGCTACCAGTCATTACAGTGACTTGGACCACATCAACTCGGACAGACAGACGTACACTGAACTGAAGACCTTCCAGAACAAACAGGGCACCGCTGGTAATTGTGTTACCACAAACGTCAATGCTGAACATTGTAATAGCAAGCATCTAAAATCCTTAAAAACGTCGATTCATATCAGCCATAAACAAACATGACAATGTTCAGTCATGTATTATCTATCTCTTAATGAGTTGTGGTATCTGGTATATTTACAGATTACGAAGAGCCCATTGCCCCACCATCAAATACATCACCAACGTACGAGAATACGTCTTTGAAAAAGAAGGGTATTTATTGCTTGATGAAATTAATATATATATATATATATATATATATATAAGTAAATTTAAATAATACACTGAAGACGTATATCAACTTTCATAATCAATACTTTATATTCCGATATGCATATTTCGGCTTCTTGTTTATTTCTTGTATATTTCGTAAAAAGGAAATATTTTGAATGTACCTTTACATTCAAAATATTTCCTTTTTACGAAATATACAATAATGGAGGTAACATTACCACACAATTAGTAACAAAAGAACAGTATTTCATTTCAAAATTTTCCCCTTCATTAAACAGCAGTTAACACCACAATCCCTAATCCTATCACGGCCAATTAAGACCAATCAGATTATAGTGGGGATAACTCTCAAAGACGCTTGTTGATTGCTTTGACGTTATTAGCAACCTGTGTTGCCAAGACAGACATTTTTACAGAGACTATAAGACTACTGCTATGCTTCAAACAATTATTCCCTGATGAAGCTTCGAAACAAGAAGCCGAAATATGCATATCGGAATATAAAGTATTGATTATGAAAGTTGATATACGTCTTCAGTGTATTATTTAAATTTACTTATACACTTCTCCACGTTTGATACCACATACCTATTTCAATATATATATATATATATATATATATATATATATATATATATATATATATATATATATATATATATATATATATATATATATATATATATATATATATATAAACATGCTCTATTTGTTTTTATTTATATGCTACGTTAAATCAAAAGTCAAGGCCTTCATCTAATCACAACTACTTCAAGCTCTTATCACAAATTTAAAACTTGCTGCATTTAATTGAATTTGCTGTACTAGCGAAGCTTCGCTAACAGAGAAAGATTCGTGAAATGTAGCGAGGCCTAATGGAGCCATTGAATGAGACTAACGAGAGTTATGACTGATTGTTTTGTCTAATATTTTAAAGGAGTTTCGCTTATTCTCCAACTTGGACATGTAGTTAATGACCTATATTTATATTTATTATTTATATAAACTTTTTTTTCAGATCCAGTGTATGTCAACGCCAGTTCGAACTGATGCAGTTTGATCAGCAAGCAGTCGTTAAACACAATTATGATCTCCATTTGCATAATCTGCATAATTAATTTGATACTAGACCGAGAATAGGGCCCCTATGAACCCAGTGTAACAGAAGTGATCTAGAGATCATCTCCAGCGGGGTACGAACCCGACCTCCAGCTGAGAGACCTGCGCTCTACCAGTTGAGCCAGGGGGATATCCCCTAAGCAGAAAGTCATTTGGAACATTTACATCTCATTCTACTACACATGTATTGACACATTCTCTGCTGTGTCAATACATGTGTGCAATAAGAACCTATAGAAAGCTTTATCATATCTTCACATATTCAGCATCTGAATGTGTCTTAGTGGCATGCATCTATTAACGATGTTTGATCGTAAGTTGGTCATAAGTACTTAATGAAGAACAGTCAACATTCAACTGTACTTTAATTTGGATTAACATTGAAAATGTAATTTTGACCTCAGCAAACTTCCAGGATATTATGTTACAACACGTGATGATTGCTATGTGTACAATCCGCTGATCAACAAGTCATTTCAGAGTAGAAAATATATATAAATATCATTTATCTCTCACTGTATACAATCAACATCCTTTAACTATCGGTGTACAAAACCAATAGCATTTATCTCTCACTGTACACAATCAATAGCATTTATCTCTCACAGTACCCAATCATTGTCATGTATTTCTTACGGCATACAATCAATGTCATTTATCTCTCAATGTACGCAGTCAATGTCATTTATCTCTCACTGTACAAAATCAATAGCATTAATCTCTCACAGTACCCAATCATTGTCATGTATTTTTTACGGCTTACAATCAATGTCATTTATCTCTCAATGTAAGCAATCCATGTCAGTTATCTCTCACTGTACAAAATCAATAGCATTTATCTCTCACAGTACCCAATCATTGTCATGTATTTCTTACTGTATACAATCAATGTCATTTATCTCTCAATGTACGCAATCAATGTCATTTATCTCTAACTGTACAAAATCAATATCATTTAGTTCTCACTGTACACACTCAATATCATTTATCTCTCACTGCACACAATCAATATCATTTATCTCTCACTGTACACAATCAATATCATTTATATCTCACTGCACACAATCAATATCATGTATCTCTCACTGCACACAATCAATATCATTTATCTCTCACTGTAAAAATCAATATCATTTATCTCTCACTGTACACAATCAATATCATTTAGTTCTCACTGTACAAAATCAATATCATTTATCTCTCACTGTACACAATCAATATCATTTATCTCTCACTGTACAAAATCAATATTATTTAGTTCTCACTGTACACAATCAATATCATTTATCTCTCAATGTACACACTCAATATCATTTATTTCTCACTGTACACAATCAATATCATTTATTTCTCACTGCACACAATCAATATCATTTATCTCTCACTGCACACAATCAATATCATTTATCTCTCACTGTACACAATCAATATCATTTATATCTCACTGCACACAATCAATATCATGTATCTCTCACTGCACACAATCAATATCATTTATCTCTCACTGTAAAAATCAATATCATTTATCTCTCACTGTACACAATCAATATCATTTAGTTCTCATTGTACAAAATCAATATCATTCATCTCTCACTGTACACAATCAATATCATTTATCTCTCACTGTACAAAATCAATATTATTTAGTTCTCACTGTACACAATCGATATCATTTATCTCTCAATGTACACACTCAATATCATTTATTTCTCACTGTACACAATCAATATCATTTATTTCTCACTGCACACAATCAATATAATTTATATATCGCTGTACGAATTCAGTATCATTTATTTCTCACTGTTCAGAGTCAATATAATGTATCTATCCTTGTACACACTCAATATCATTTATCTATCGCTGTTTTAATTCAATATCATGTATATGTCCCTTTACGAATAGTAGGGAATTTTGTACATGTCTCATATATAACTCATTATATCTCGCTTTGAAATACATTAAGATATTATCACATATTATCCCACTTTATCTGTCACTGTTAAAAACATACAATATCACAGTATATTACGCTTTAAGCTCATCACGGTGTGCATGATTTAATGTCTAAAGTTAAAAATCTAAAAAACATAGTCTCAAGTAAAACATCAAAATCTAAAATCATTGACATTGAAATAGCTAAAAAGTGTATACAACTCATGCAATTACCTGTTGTACAATCTCTGTGCTCCTATATCTCCAATACTAACGAAGTTCTAGGGACAGTAAGTGTTTGCAACTCCTTAAGCTGAAACTAAATGGGCAGTTGATATATTCTTCGTTAACCAACATTGTGGCCTCTTCAGTCACCATATTTCCCCAATGTAACCTCTACCCTCAACAATGAAGACATTCCAGTGAATTATAATTACATAAGTCTGTTTTCCTGTTTTCTATGACGGTACAAACATGCCATATTGTCCGTTGATTACGTGTGACATTCTATTAAAGAAAAAATGCTTAGTCAAGACGTAATACAAAAATCGGAGAAAGTGATTGTAGGGAGTATAGCCTGTCACGGCCATAATTGAGAGGGTATCAGAACTACTTGTACAAACTTGATCGTCTATCGAAGTATATAAGATACCCACTGTAATAAAACACGGGCGGTCGATTTGACAACATACTTGATGAGACAATAAAACATGCTCGTGGCTTAAGACGTCAGTTAGAGCATCGCTTAGCAAATGACGTAATATTTTACGTCACTTTGTTTGTTAATTGCAGTGAATGTGTTCTATGACGTGAATCATTAACATTCGCAAAATATAGTTTATAAAAATAACATAATATCTCAATGGCGTATGTATTAAGTGGGTAAGTGTTAAGGGCACCCCGTATAAGAAATAGAATACGAGTTGCTGCGCCCTTTGTGTTTTATGCTATAAATCTTGCTGTTTGATTTACATTCCACCGTACTAATCACTATTGCCAATAAAGTCTATTTCCGCTTACTTGTGTTACTGTTACATCATTTGTTTCATTCAGATGTCGGTAATGTCGTGGAACCCTATTGTAAGTGGTGTCAATTGTTGAAAAAGTTTGTAAAATATATAGGTAGAGAAGTAGTAAATAAGAACAAAAATAACCACTATCACGAGTGTATCTGGTGATTTGTTGACAAACAAAGAAATACTAATGGACACTAAACACCAATTTGTTACATTTGAATCTCACCAAGTATCACCGTATGTACTGTACTGTAAAATATTGGAAAATATATTCACCATTTATAATCACCGTCAGTTGTAGAAGACATGGAATGTATAGACGATCTTATCTAACAATAGCAGTTTCAGTATAGATGCTTAAACCGTTAGAGGGTAGAGATGATAAAAACAGGACGTTATAGACAGGAAACACATCTCCAAATGCAACATTGGCACTTTGGAACATGTGCTAATAAAGACATGCTTACAATCGTTACGTGAAACTAATTTCACGAAACTTGTACACATTTGTCTTGGTCGGCCAATACAAATGGTCCTTGTAATCTACTATCGAGGAATAAAGAAAACATATACGATAACAACCTCTCTGTGTACATCGACGGAAACATATGGTTTAACAGGAAAGGCAGACTTGTCATCCACTCAAACATATCCAATCCCTCCTCTTTAAACAAATAAGGATGTCAATTAGATCATGTTTAACATCACGTTGGTTGATCCTGTTGATGAAGATAACACATGGACATTTGGAGAGCGGATACGAACAATAAACAGTCATTTAATCGCAAATCATTTATGCGTATTAAAACAATTTATTACAGACATGAGCTGAAAGGGGACATATTGTAATTACAGTTACATATAAGCTAACCCTTCATTTTATTAGTATTATGTTCCGTAATATGATCGCTTTTTTATCAAAATAATATTGACAGGTTTGACAGTGCACTATTTGAAAAGGAAAAGACATTTAACTT
Source organism: Gibbula magus (assembly GCA_936450465.1). Taxonomy (NCBI): domain Eukaryota; kingdom Metazoa; phylum Mollusca; class Gastropoda; order Trochida; family Trochidae; genus Gibbula; species Gibbula magus. The sequence goes on along the minus strand of OW388298.1, from coordinate 1,291,181 downwards.
CAGTTAATGCCTATGAAATCATTTAATTATAGTATAACCATGAGTCATATTTAACATAAACGTATCTGAAAATCTGAACAAAAACGTATTATATGTTTATGCATCTGCATGTGTAATTTATCCTGTGTCAGAACAAAACAAATGAATCTCATCGACGAAAATAAAATTTACTCCACCCAGAGTAAGTAAGCAGTATTATCGTATCGTTGCCTGTTTCGGAATGTATGCGTATTTTGTACAGCAAGAACCATGTGCTGACTAAACTATATGGTGCAACACGAGTGTGAACTGAAATCACTTTGTACACGATGTCATATAGTATATTATTATGAAATATTGTAGAAACCAGCAGAACCATTTTAAGGTGATAATATGATACCGTCATGCACATCATATTCCTAATGTATGTTCAGACAAGAAAATATAGATGTCCATCATATTCAGACAATGTGTATGAACAATTTGATAAGTTGTTAGCACAGTCAGTAGTGGGGGTTGTGGCCTTTCTCTTAGGGTTCGTTTCCCGCATGAATTTATAGCTCTTCATATTGTTTTATCCCCAACATCACCATGTTGGAATGTTACATTGAAGTGTGCTGAGGTTAGAGACTTATCCCCGGGTTCCACTTGTATGAACGTTGTATAGAGAAACTCACTCAAGTTTCCCACGATATCAAGTATATCAACTTGAGTTTATACAAGTTACGAACATCCGAGGCTTGCCGGGGTTCTGTTTGATATCAGAAGACTCGAGGGTGAGATTCTATTTATCATCCAACATCATTCCCCACTGCGTTACAATGAAATTGTACATTCCTGATCATTGTGACGTCACTATGTTGATGATTTCATAGCAGTGTAATGCCATTACTTGATGATGTAAAAGCATTGTGGTGTCATGTAGTTGACACTGGCTATACATTGTGCAAAGCACAGGGGATCGAATCGCTATTTTGACAATATTTTCAAATTTCAAAATCTAGATTTTTGCATTCATATACAGTTTATATACGATAGTGTGAGCTTATATTCCAAATTTGAGCGACATCAATAAATAAAAATTGTTGATAATGACAAATGACAAATGTATTTTTTCAAAATGTGAGCCCACACCCACTTAGCGCTCATAGGAAACAGATGTGGCGAGTCTGATGTCAGTAAGGAAACTGGCTGTGTTAACTGTCATCAACGTATTTGATATCAGGAAACATTTGACTATTCATAAATATATAACATCCTGTGTACAACATACTCATGATAACTAATACTCCGCTTCATTTCTTACGCCCCTAAATGATCTTGCGTACTTAAAATGATAACCAAGTCTGTGGTATGAATTACCAGTAAGTAGTCATGTGTGAAGTATTATGTCCTCGCTGAATCTCTGAATTTATCACAAGAATTTACTCGAGACGGATTTCATCGCAACTCGTTGATTATTCTTTTAATATTTACAAATATAATATTTACAAATGTCAATATTTATAGAGATATTCAGTATATTGTTGGAGTCAATATTTCAAACCTTATAAATAGTGCCATGTTATCGAGAAGTACTGACAGTCATACAAAATCCCGCTTTTAATGCTAGGAATACTGCTCTCTATAGTGATAGTATAAAGAAAATCAGACAATGCTTACTCGCTTCAAACATAATTTTCGAATTTATCTACAACAGACATACTGACAATTTGTTGGCTAAGTGTTTACTAGTATAAAGATGAATGCAAAACGATTTCCGATCGAAAATCGGACAATGCTTACTCGCTTCAAACGTAATTTTGGAATTTATCTATATCAGACAAACTGAAAATTTGTTGGATAAGTGTTTACTAAATCCTTTAACAAATGTTCCTGTAAATGGGACCTATTGCTCTATTTTCAATAAATAAGTAATTATCATATATTTGACGATTGGGATTGAATATGAAAGTTGATTCAAATTGACAGGACAAAAAGTGGTGGAATCAGATTTCCGGATCCTTTCGGATTCTCCCAAAAATTGGCGGATCCCGAAGAATCCATAAGATTCCGGCAAGCGGATTCCACCAATTTTGTTCCTGTGATTATGTTAACTGAAATCAACGTACATTGCAAAATGCAAAATGCCATGATAAGCACCACATGTCAATTTAACGGAAGATGGGATGTCGATGTACTCACATGTGTGTAGCTATTGTTGTGCAAGTAACTATTTTTGTGCAACATCTTTACAGCTGCATTGTTTTACATTCATGTGTTGGTATACGACTACATCCATCAGGTTGAAATCAATTGGCTGCCTAATGTCTTTCAAGTTATTGAATTAGTATTGTAAATAGATAGACAAACCTAATATGGAGTGTACAGGTCCAGTTTTTTATGTCGTAAATTAGACAAAATGCTATCAAGAGATGTTTTAACACTGACGTACCTCGTCTCCCTTAACAGGCAGACATACCTACATACATACAAACATACATACATACATACATACATACAGACATACATACATACATACATACATACATACATACAGACATACATACATACAGACATACATACATACATACATACAGACATACATACATACAGACATATTTATTCCGTACAGTGGCCATGAAGTCAATAGTACAGTGGCAGTCATTCACAAACAATTTTTCAGAGCGCTTGTATGTAAAATACATCCAGTATAAAGATTTATAAAAATTATAGTAGTTTATTTACAGATAGGGCTAGACGTAAGATAACTATTGCGTTTTATTTTTAAGTAGATGTACAAACTTCGGCTTGCTTGTGTTTAAATGATGTGCTGTAGAATATATGCTACGGATATCAGAGTAAAACAAGCGTTGCATTTATATTTTGAAACTAATTTGTATCCATTGACTGAAAGAAGTTATATTCAAAAGCTTAAGTTGATGCACAAAATTGTAAATAATGATCTAACCGGACCTGCCCTTGCGGCCATTGGAAAGAAGACAATGTTCACTACTTTTTCACTTGTCCTTTATATGATGACTTACGTTTTTCACAGTACTTTTATCACCATGGATATGACTTACATTCAATAGTATATGGTAATCCTAATGTTGACTCTGAAACTAACAACAAAGTAATTTCCTCAGTTCATTATTCCATTCAATTTTCAAAACGATTCGACACGACTTAAAGAGTCCTTTGTGAAGTTCAACAATCAAATACCATATAATACTCAATGAGCAAACGTGTGGTACCAACACTAATATTAGTATTTGCAATTGATCTGTGATTATGTAACTATGTGTTCGGGAGCGGCATCGATATACGCCTATTGACCTTGTTTGCCAATCCCTTTTCTTTCTGAAATAAAATAAAACCAACGGGCGTTGCAACAATACGTGATACTCATAGTCAACAACGTACACAATTGGAGCACATGGTTAAATGTATATCATCGTCTTTAGAGCTTATATAGGCTTGTACATTACGTTTACTAATGTCACATGTGTTTCGGATTTGCATAGATGTTAATACATTTAAATATGCGTTTCTTCTTATTTATTGGTGCTGCAGTCATGACATTTGCACTCCTTCGAAAGAAAAGAAGGAATAAACATCAATAATCCTAAAGTTAGTCAAATATTTAAATAAAGAAATTAAAGAATACCCCGAAAACCCCCTTTTTTAAGGAATCATAACATATCAATGATGATATGAGAAAATTAGAGCCTTAGACTCTGTGGCTCAGATTTATTTCTGTTTGTTAATGTAGACTAGAGTTATACTTTGATTATACTTTAAAATGAAATTAAGAAATTGTTAATACAAGTTTGTCAAGTTTACATGAAGAAAAGTGTATGCTAATCTTAACCCCTAACTCCTAAATAGAGCCATTGACTCTATTTAGATAATTTGTATTACATTGGACATTTGATCAGCAATTAAAGGGGTGCACCACTTTACGTTCAACCTCTGCCACGCCCTCATCTGCGTGGATAGGGTAATGAAGCTTTAGAGCATTGCTGGTTCTCGAGAAGAAGTCGTTTAAGATTTAAGGGTTGACATCCACTGCCACGCCCTGCAAGGATCAAATGAACCAATATTTATTTGACTCTTCTTATTGTGTTTATAGTCAGCTAGTTATCCTCGACAATACACGCTCCTGTACATCCGATAGTTTGGCCAGCTGACGCCATGCTTCACGCTTTTCCGTCTGAAATATGTCCCTAGAAACTTTCTGATTTTAAAAACGTTGCCCCACACCAGACAATGGTTGACTAGTGGGAATCTCTACCACATATGACGTGTTGGGCTTGGCTTTAATTAATTAAAAACACCCTCAACCCAAATAGGGGAGTAAATATCTTCTTTTTTTACACATAAATTTACATACACGTTCTCAAAACCACATCCCGAGCAGGACTATCTATACAAGTTACCTCCCTTCACTATAAAACCCAGGGACAGATAAACACCCTTATGTAGACAACACACCAAATGATGAGAGTAACACAATCGACATGCTGACACAGACGTCATAGTAATATGCAACATTGCAGAGTAATATAAGAAGAACAGGCAGGCTACCCACTGTTTAATGTTCCAGTTCTATGGGACATGCATAAAGGAGGGGAAACGCAAATCATTTATTCTGATATGTAAAATGCCAATAATATATTATTATTATTATTTTGATAATATTCACGTGTAAAAGTTATAACATTATGATAACCATGTATTCACCAATGCCTCAGCTGTAGACACATATACATTTAAGCTTCGTTGTGCAAGTATCTTCAGAGGAGAATATTGTCAAAGGTACATGGGGTCGGACACTTTTAAAAAGTGAAAACTTATTGCTCGCAATGTCATTGCTCATCTATTAAAGGAGCAGTAGCACGTTTTTTCGCTGAAATAAGTCGATGAAATGTTTTTGAAAAATAATGTCACCAAAAGTAAAACACCCTTCTCTCTTCGGAAAATCAAGTTAAAAAATGAATGTACGTGATTCTGTAAAGCAATGAGAATCATTTTTGTCATTCGAAATAATAAAATGTGTTCACAATAAAATGACTGCCATGCAATTTTTGCTTCATACGAAAATCGTTATTACCACTACGGATAATTGGTTTGTGTAGTAAGATGCTTACCCTCTAAAGTAAATATAAATGACATAAACTATCATTATAAATGGAAAATTTGAAAAAAAGTGTTACTTCCCCTTTAAGAAAAAAATTACCTTTAATGAGGCAAGCAATGAAAAATTCCGCTCAAACACAATCACTCAATCAATTGTATTTATACTAATGTGATGTCTTGTGTTAAAGGCGCTGACGAATCTGATTCAGACTTCTTCATTTACGACTTTGGAGTAAGACAGCTAGGGTGTCCCACATTTGAAGTACTTGGAATCGTATTTACATCATCTGGTAGCTTCTCGGAATGTCAACAACCTTTGGCTGAACAAAGTAGCAAAGCACTCTTCTCGTTATACCAGGTATTTAATAATAACAAACATATTCAATGTCTGTTAAGGATCATTATTAAAATCTTCTATTACACCTATTCTACACTACACTGTGAAGTTTGGGGTTCATGGAAGCCAAAGCCATTTAAAGAGTCAATCTGAGGTTTTTAAAACATATCTATGTCTATGTCTATCTAAGTCTATGGTGAATTGGGTGTATTACCATTGCGGTGCGAAATATTGATAAGAATTGTGAAGTACATATATATATATATACTATATATATATATATATATATATATATATATATATATATATATATATATATATATATATATATATATATATATATATATAAATAAGATGAGTTGCTTTCTCACGTGAAGTAAGGTTAAATATAGAAAATAGTGACCAGTGTATCGGCATGTTTTAGCAGAGCAACTTTTAATTCTTCTAACCGTTTTCATCCTTAATCATTGTACATATGCGTTATGCTAGACCATAAGGTTGATTAGTTTTTACATGTTTTTCATTGGAACTTTTGAAGTGAACTTAAGAAAAAAACGGTTTGAAGAATTAAAAGTTGCTCTGCTCCAACGTGCCTTTCCTCACAATATGATTGACAAAGGCATTGAAAAGGCAACTAATCACACCATTTCAGAATTGCGAACGCCCATAGAAAAATTAGTACCAACAAGTACCATTACATTTGTAACTACCCATAACCCCAACAATTCAACATCTACCCCCTAATACGGGACAACTTTAACATTCTAACACAAGACAAAATGCTTAAAGCTATGCTTGATAAAACCATTATAATCAAAAGTAAACGACAGCCAAATAACTTGAAAAAAATACTCACAAGAGGAAAATACAGCAATAATGAAACTCATTCCGTCAAGATAAGAGATTTGGTACCTGCCCAATCATTATGGAAGGCCAATAATTCCAATTGGAAAATGGACAAACTTTTAAAGTTAAACACCAAATGAGTTGCAAATCTAAAAATGTAATTTATGCAATCCTCTGTCCCAAAAGTAATCTCACTTATATTTGCCAAACAAGCAATCTTCAAGATAGGGTAACAGCAAATAAATGACCCTAACCTCCGTCACCTAAAGATAAGCAAACATATAGCAGATTGCAACAATTGACAATTTATCATCTTCCCGTTCTATAAAGTATTTTTCAAATGAGACAATTCAAACTTAACTTTAGAAACCAGAGAAGCCTTTTTTATCACAAAATACTGTCTCTCACACAGAAGGAAGTGATAACCTGTAAATACATGCTTGTGTCCACCTAGTGACTAAAGAGACAGACTCATTAAGCCTCACAAGGCTGCATTGTTCTAGAGTCACACCCAGTTAGTGTGCTCGAGGAAATTATGATGTGCGTGATTATCGAACAATGACCATGTCTTACTGCCATGTAAGGATATTGATGTTGTAATTATTTATTGTTCTTGTTCATATATATATATATATATATATATATATATATGCGATCTTCCACTTGTCTAAACATACTTGATATACTGGTCGAAATGGGCTCATCGTATTAAATAAAATAGATCCAGTCAAACCCATCTGATGTTTACTCTCTTCTATATATAACCTTATTTCACGTGAGAAACCACGTATATATATATATATATACACATATATATATATATATATATATATATATATATATATATATATATATATATATATATATATAATCTCTCATCAAAGCATCACAGAATATATAATTTTATGTTATCAATCACCACATATAAACATTACACTTGGTAATGGCGGATTACTGATTAACTTTCAATTACATTACACATAACAATGGATACTGAATATCACACACTTACAATTACTCATTATCACATTGTGATTATTATTGTCCAGCACATGAACATAACATTATGCAATCGATTGCATAATAGGAAACATATATAATACATGAATAATATACATAAGCAAATATAGCATACCCTGAATGTGGTTCTGGGGTGTTTATCCAAACTCCACGTGGATACTGCCACTCATCTAAATGCAATACCAGAACAATATATACAATGCTACACACGTATATTGCAGACACCATGATACATATAACTAACACAACTTATAAACCATCATGAATGATTTATTCACACATGTAAGTTACTTAAAATATTCAATCAATCACTCAACTTACCATTCGCCCAGAATACATTCATACAAAGAAGAGAAAGAGATAAAACACTACTTTAGATTAAAATGCTACAAATGAAATAGATTAATTACCTTAGAAGAATTATACAAAATGGCGGCATGCACCATTACATTTACAAATTATTTTTTTTCAAATATTTTTTATTCACATGAGTAGGGACATTCACACAAGATTGTTCTAATATTGTACATACTTAGTGGCAGATTGCGAAAGATTCACATATTGGAGTTTGACATGTCAATTGAATATATTCTGCAATGGAAACCATGTTCTTGTAAATTCATTTGGTTGGTTTTTCATTCTGGCAATATATCTCTCAACTTGAAAAATATCTTTCAATGTGACAATGAATGTTTTAAAAGACAATGGTTCATTTCTAATACAACTTATATAAATGTGTCTCTTTCCAGCTAAAGAATATGATTCAGCAGCTTGAAATTTGCAGTCTCCTGAATGCGGAATAAAATGGTTTTAAGGCTCAATTTAGTCACAAAACCCAAATATTGTCTTAGAAATCTTTCAAGTTCAGCCCGGAAAGGAACAACCAATGGACATTCAATATATACATGTACTATAGATTCTTATTCAAGGTTGCATCTATTGCAAATACTGTTGTCAATTAATTTCATTTTATCCAGTTCGTGTTTGGTATATATACTACAATGCAAACATTTATATTGAAAATCTTGTAACTTAATATATCTGCAGCATTGTCTAGGAAGACTAAATATTTCTTTCCAGTTAAGAACGGCTAAGAACATGTGCTGCCATTTGCTGCAGCCTTTAGGAAGGTGGGCATTTTGCATAAGTTTGTCATTAATCTTTCGAGAGCCCTTCACAGGTTTGATCCAATCCATTAAGGTAGTATTGATGTTAAGGTCATAAAGATACATGGAGAGTGAGATTTTTCTATCACATTTACAAAGTTAATGAAATAGTTGATTTATGCATTTTAATAAAATTACTTTACACTACTCTATAAACTACATTTATGATAATGAATACACTGGTTACTAACCTTGTTTATTCATCTGTAATAGTCTGTCAGTGCTTACATCTTTTGTGATCAGTGCAAAGAGAGAAGTGAAAATGGAAGAACATTTACTGATTCAAATCAGCCAATGAGAGGACAGATAGGTTAAATTGACAGAAATAGATTATTGTAAAATGACCGAACTCAACCTCCCTTCCAATTATAGATAGACTGACCCATGTACTACAAAACTTAACCTTAAGATGGTACTCACAGAACAACTGGAAACTAATAACCTTCAAATTAAAATGCATTAATAAAAACAGAAAGACTTGACATGAATAACATCTTTATTGCAAAATATATAGAGATTATTACCCGAGGAAGTGTGTCATATGACTTTTACGAAACGAGTGTGAATTTTTGTATTGCCCGAGCGAGAGCGAGGGTTATACACAAATTCGCACGAGTGGAGAGTACTGGTCAGCTGCTGGTAATTGATTCCGGATTCGGTCGTCAGCCAATAGAGAACTAAGAAAATTGGCCCGAGGTAACCAATCATTAGGTCCGGAAACCACACTTGAAACTCCCACAACTGGGGCAGCAGAACAAACATAATTCCACTCCTCATCCATGCTGGCTGACGATGGGGCTGGTCATCTGGCTGTTCCTGTTTGTCATCATCATCGTCATCATCATCGTCTTCATCACCACCACCTGTGGCCGCAGATTCATCTTCATCCTGCTGATCGTCATGACCAGCACTACCAGTTGGCTCTTCTTCCTCCCTCTCCTCAGTAGGAGTCCCATCTCCTGCAACAGCTTCCGTGGGCTCTGCTTCAGTTGGCCGTTCTACTGGCATCTCAGTAGACACTGAAGGTACTGGGGGACGGGCGATCAGCACAACTGATTCCTCATTAGATGAATCTCGATACATCGATTCCACGACCACAATTCTCTGTCTCTGTGGCCGCACAGGCGTTGGTGGCAATAGTCGTTTCCGTGGTTTAGCAAAAACTGGTTCTTCAAAGGGCAATGATCCAACAGGATGCAGGAGGTTCCTGTGTAGCACTCTCTTACGTCCTTCTCTACTCTCCTTTCCTACTTGAAAAACAGGAATAGATGGATTTGACTGGCAGAGCACTACATAAACGTCTTCCTCCCACTTGTCCGGAAGTTTATGTCTCCCACGAAGGCCACTACTTTCACAAGCACTCGATTCACTTTCTGCTGAAGAAGCCAGGTTGTAAGCCTCCGAGAGCCGTTGTTCCAGGGATCTGGTGTATTCGGTCGTTGATCTTGCCTCTTGCTTTTCTATATCTAGACCAAAAGCTAGATCTACGGGAAGTCTTGGGTGACGTCTAAACATGAAGAAGAATGGGGACACTGATGTGGAATCGGGCCTGGGTACAATTGTAGGCATGCACAAGTGGACCAACATGAGCCTTCCAATTCTTCTTTTCTGATGGATCCAAAGTGCCAACATATCACAAAGGGTTGAAGCGGTCGGTCATCCCATTTCCAATAGGGTGGTGTGGCGTTGTCCTTGACTTCTATATCTTGAGAAGCTGGCACAATTCCTGCATCAATTTGCTTGTAAAGTTTGCACCTTGATATAAATGAATCCGTCTTGGAAGCCCATAGTGCACAATGAAGTTATTGAAGAATGTTTCAGCTGTTGTCTTGGCTGACATGTTCTTTTAGGGGTAAGTCTGGGCATAACGAGTGAAAGGGCTGTTACCACCAACACATTCTCAATTCCTCCTTTCGAGGGTTCCAAGGATAATAAATCCATACAGACAAGTTCAAGGGGTTCGGAAGTCCTGATGTTCTGCAGTGGAGCTTTGATGTTAGTTGGCGTTTTCCCCCTCAAGCAGCGCTCACAGTTCTGAAGATGCACATCAACATCGTTTGTCATCCCTGGCGAATGGAACCTTTCTCTGAGTAGTGTAACTGTTCTGTCGCGTCCAGGATGTCCAACGTTGTCATGTAGACTCCGTAGAGCAGATCTTCGCACTGTTGAGGGTAAAACAAGTTGCTCCCTTGACACTCCATCAATGCTTGGGACTCTGTATAGAACTCCTCTCTTGAGCTTGAGGTGGTTGAAGCTCTTCATGATTGTTGTCATCTCTTGATCCTTTAGGTGCTTGGTCCTGTCTGGTCGCAAACCGTTTTTCAGGTTGGTAATTACCTCTGTCAGCAGTGGATCTTTTGCCTGGGCTCTTCTCCAGTCCCTGGCATTCTGCTCACATCTGTCGGTAAGGTCACAATCATCTTCATCCACAACGTCCTCAGAGAGGCACAAACTTTCCACAAAGTTGTTGGCATGAAAAGAGAGACAGATTCAATCCCGATCTGTTCCATGTCATCTGTATCCTCTTTGACCGGCAGGCGAGACAGAGCGTCGGCATAAGTGGTGGCTTTACCTGGGCGGTACTTGATTGTAAAGTTGTAGCTTGATATTGCCGATAGCCAACGATGAACCGTAGCATCCACCTTGGCAGTTGTCAGGACATACGTCAAGGGGTTGTTGTCTTTGACAACCACGAAGTCATGCCCCCAAAAGTAGTCATGAAACTTCTCTGAGATAGCCCACTTCAGACACAGAAACTTAATGTTGTAAAATTTTGCTAATGTTGTCTTCTTCTATGATATTCCTAGTACAATATAATTTTCATGCCATTAAAACATCTTTCCAAAAGGGATTATCAGTTTTAACAACATTCTGAAAATTTGCTCCATATTTTAAAATATCATTTAATGGAAAATTGCATGGATTACTCACATTTGTTTTTCTCAAATAGTGCTTGAGGGTAGAAAGTTTCATAGCACTTACAAAGGTTTTAATATCGGTCATGCTAATCCCCCTTCCCTATAGTCCGTTTTTTATATACTCCTTTTTATTTTATCATTTTTGTCATTCCGGATGAATCTGAAAAATATCCTCTCAAGGGAGGTAATAAAATTATCAGGAGGGTTAGGTAAATGTTTAAAATATGCACCAACTTTGAAAGAGCTAATGTCTTAATAACAGTTATTTTCCCAATCAAAGTCAAATGTCTCAATGTTGCTAGAAGTCTTTTAATTTCCTCAAGTCTTTTCCTTGTGTTGATTACCCATAAGTCATTTAAATCAGGTGTAAAAGTAATACCCAAAACTTCAAATTCACTTCTATATCTACATCATGACAGAGTATATCTCTGCTACCTGCTTTTGATCCAATCCAAATTGCCTTAGTCTTGTCTACATTCATCCTTAACCCTGACATACTGTAAAAAGTATTAATAGTGTCAATAGCAGCATATAAACATTCTTTTGATCCATCCAGAAATAATTCAGTATCATCAGCATATTGTTCCAATTTATATTCCTGGCCATCAATTACAATACCTTTAATGTGATTATTTTTTCTTGTCATACATCCAAGAATTTCAGCTACAAAAAGAAAGAGATATGGTGATATGGGATCACCCTGCCTGCAGCCCCGCTCATTAGGGAAGAATTCAGAGAGATGCCCATTCTGTATGACACATGAAGTTGTATCATAAGTTAAAATAATTATCCAGCGTATAATCTCTGGGCCGAAACCAAATTTCAATAATACAGAATTAATGAAAGCTTTTGAAACTGTATCAAAAGCCTTTTCAAAGTCAATCAAAATCAACAAACCTGGAATATCTATTTTCTTGGTTTCAAACATAAGATAATATAGTAATCTTGTATTTTCACTTATTGTTCTACCTGGAATAAATCCAGTCTGGTTCCCATGAATCAAAGAGTCTAAGGTGGGCTTTAACCGGTTAGAGATACATGCAATTTTTATTTTATATAAAGAATTTAATAAAGTAATTGGTCTCCAATTTTTTAATAAATTCCTATTTTTATTAGCCTTAGGGATGCAGGTTATAACACCTATCTTCATAGTAAGATACATCTTATTGCTTCTAGAAACATCTTGAATAAATCTAAAATCCAAACATTTAGATCTTTCCAACAGAACTTAAAGAATTCTACAGGAAATCCATCAATTCCAGGGCTTTCATTATTCTTCCTATTTTGTACTGCTTGTGATATATCATTCATGTCTATGTCCTTTTCTAGTGTGCCTCTCAGCTGGTCACTCAAAGTCGGAGTTACAATATGGTCTAGGTGATCATCATATTCATAATTCTTATTTGTAGCATAAAGATTTTTTTATAAAATCCTTGAAGTTCATGTAACATTGATTTACTGTCAGTGATTTCTTCATTCTTATCTGTAATAATTTTATTTATTGATTTGCTGACATAATTCCTATTTTCTAAGTGGCAAAAATCCTTTGTTGGTTTTTCTCTTTCTTTATACCATAAGATCTTATTTTTGAGTTGAATTCCTCTTATCCCTTCTTCTTTAATTTGTTGTAATTCCATTTTCAATTTTGTTAGATTAGATGTAAGGGATTCATTAATATTTTGAAAATCTTTTCTGATATTGTCTTCACAATCCTTTATTTTGGTTTCTAATTGATTTGTGTTATCTTTCCTTTTCTTTTTAAGGAAAGATGAAAAAGAAATTGACTTTCCCCTTACTTTCATCATAAATGTTTCCATGAATAAGCTATCATTAATGTTAAGTTTAAAATCAGCATAATCAAAATTATCTTCAACATTAGTTTCAGTTTCTGAGTATTCTTCAATTGTATCTCTCAATATTGATCTAACTAAGTCAGGATATTCAGGATGTAAGAGTAAGGAAGTATTGAATTTCCAATAACCCCTTCCTCTTTCCTGATTAATGGAGTTGGAGAAAGAGAAGCTAATAGCTGAGTGGTCTGATTTATAACCAGGAATGATATCAGAATCAAGTGAAATATTTACTAAGTCTTGTGAGATCAAAAAGAAATCTAATCTAGCTTGTTGTCTAGGTTTTCTTCTCCACCACGTATATTTTCTTAAATCAGGATTTAATTCTCTCCAAATATCAGTTAGATCAAGTGATTCTAATTTGTCTAAAACAATATCTCTGGCCTGAGGATTGTTAATGTTTTTATAGTTTTCCAGATCAGAGGCAGGGTCAATCACCAAATTCCAATCCCCAACAATAGCTAAGGATTCATTTTCAAAGTTAGAAATGTTTTCAAAAAGTTTAATGTAAAAGTTTGGGTCATCACTATTTGGTCCATAGAGATTTGTAAGGGTAAATCTTTTGTCTTCAACAGTAACATCAGCAATAATATAATTGCCATTTTCATCTTCTAATGTTCTATGTATATTAAAATCAATATCATTGTTGAAAAGGATAGCTACTCCTCTAGAATTTGATTTAAAAGGGGCAATTATACCCTGTAAACCGCCATTCATTTTTTTTTATCATAGTAACATCTTTTTCCGCAATATGGATATCTTGCAAGCAAATTATTGAATATTTCTTTCTATAGAGATAACTATGTCATAACTTCCCTTCTTTTATTGTTTTCTGCTAAACCTCTACAGTCAGCTGGAATAATTTTTATGTTCTTAATCTTATCCATAGTCAGGTGTTAAAAGAATTATATTCTTCATAAAAAAAGCTATTTGAATTATATCTCATGTCAGGTAGAAGGTGAAAACAAGGTTCTGAATGAACAAATATATCAAATATCAAATAATGGGAACAAAGTTTTTCTATGATTTCTTCATCAGAGGAAAAATGGAAATTTAAATGAAGTGTTGAAAAAATAGAATTTCTTCCTGTTTCTAAAAATGTCTGAAAAATAAAACATATAACTATGTACAAACATAAAAACCAAAAACGAGGCATTGCATTGCTCAATGCCCAAAGCCCAGTGTTTACATACTTAAGAGCAACAAGTGTGCCAGAACATGCCAGCTGATTGTCACATAAACATGACCCCAATGTCAAGGTCGGTCAAAGAAAAACACTGCCGACCGCATCCTCAATACATTATACAACTTGTAGTGGTATTGCGATATAAACAATCCTACGATTACATTAGAACAGTGCTGCACACAGGTGGCATATTCCATGCATAAATACACACGGCAACAAGCCTGGTATCTCGTCGATAGGGCATACAGTGTCAAAAATAAGCATGTTATAGCAACTTACGCGAGGCCAGTGAAGACACCGGCAACACACCCGGAAGCACTTATCAGCAGTGAATGTGTTCTAATAATAGCATGCCACGTGGTAATGTTTACAAACATTCTGCTATACACATGATACAAGTATAAAGATGTTATGACACTTTCGCTTGTGATCGTCTGTTTGTAACATAAACACAGTTGAGTTGCCCATGTCCTTACAGCAGTCGTGCTTTGTTTGTTCATGATCTAGTAAGTCCAGTGGTATTATATTTATGTGTATTAATTATCTACTAGTCTTTACCCGTGTTACGAGTGGGAGCTGTGAAATGTCACTTGACCAGTAAGATCACGGATTCTCCTCGCTGCCGACTGTCCTCCAAGGTTCATCGGGTTTTTTTCTAATCTGTAGGAAAATATCTATCCCCTTCTCTTGGATCCTGGTTTGAACCTTGTGTGTTTTCCGCAATTCGAAAGCACGATTTGCCAAGCGACCCCTCTGTTTCTTCAGGATTACCGGGAGATCTGTGCGAACAGTTATCCTATTTTCTTTAAGGGAAGCCCATCCTTTGATTGAAGCATTAAACACTTTTTGCCAATCCTCGGCCCTCACGAATTTTACAACAATCGGTTTCGGCATATTTGCTCGAAAATTCGCTGGGTCCGTACTGTTACGGGGTAACCTGTGCACATTCACAAACTGCATGGTGTCAGCTCCCTCCACACCGAGCAGACGAAATACCTCCCGTGAGGCAGTCCCCGGGTCCCTGTCATCGGGTACCCCATAGAAGAGAAGGTTAGATTTACGTGAGTATAGTTCCTGTATAAGGAAACGCTTTTCGAAGTCTGCCTTCATTTCTCTCATCTCCTGCTTCACTCTGTCTATCTCACCCGTGTTTAACTCTATCTGCTCGGCGTTGTGTTGGACTGAAGATAAAATATCCGAGGTTTTCTCTTGTAAATCTTTAATTTCGGAGTTGACACTGTCTATCTGACTCATTATCTGTGAGGTCTGGTTCTTCAGACCAGCAAGAATAAATACTTTCAGGTCTGAGCTGTCGCCGTCTTCCTCGATATCAGCAATACCAGCGACCATACCAGGCGGCGTGATCACCTTGTTGGGTGGACTGTCTGCTCCAAGGAAAACCTGAGAGATCGTAGTCTGCTCTGAATCACCTCCTGGTGTGTCAGTGTCATGTCCTGATTGACGTTTACCCCTCTTCCCTCTTCCTTTGCTGGACATTTTGGTAGTTTTTATGGGCTAAGCGAGCATAGCCTGTCACCATTCGGGCAGTGCCACCTAGCCTCCCTGTGGTTTCATTCTTATCTCATTAGATAATTTATATATTTCGCTACTTTTAACAATGTAGGTTTGTTTGATTCTTTAAACAATGACACTCACTTATACACATTACACATACACAATCCCATAAAATTGTTTAAGTTATAGCTTTCTCGGTTGTGAATAGTTAGGACAATTTGGCAGAAAAATTAATGATACTCGTCTTCAATGACCTTATCACCTTGACATGAACGATATTCACAATTCCGGTCTTCCCTTGGAATGCTATTGTACTAATTGCTATCATTAGGCGGTGTGTAGATGCTCGAAATTGTGTAACCCATTTTATTGAAAACAAAGTTTATTGACAATAAAAATGAGTATGATGAAACCGTAGAAATCAAACCGAAAAAGGTATGTCATATTGATGTATAACTCCATAAATATGAACAAAATTATTGATGCACAGCTAACACAATTTCAAAGATGTTTCTTAAGTTTTACAACAATGTATTATTTGACATTACGTTTTCAACAATATGTCCAACTCCAAATCATGCAAATTTTGCTGAACTGCCAATGTCTCTTTTTTCTTAAGTAAAACATATTGTGTTGGAAATACATGCAACAATGGTATAGATATATTGTGATATTGATTTGATAATAATGATGATAATGTCATATTGCTTTTATATAACAAGAACAATTGTGATATTGATTTCGTAATGTAAGATATAATGTGGTATTGATATTACAGATATTTTGTCCACAGAGCGATAGGGCGTTACTGGTTTTGGAAAGCGAGAGTTAATCTGACTGTGAAAGATAATGTTATATTAATTACGTAACGTGAGAGATACAGATATATAGATTTTGTAAAGTGTTAAATGATGTCATATTGAAAATGCATATCGAGAGATTATGTCATGCTACAAATGTATATTCATACAAATACAGAGATAACAATGTCGGATTTGTTAAGGCAGGAGATAGATTTGTTTGTTTTTAATGTGAGTTATATAAGGGTAATTATTCTACAAAGCGATGGATAATGTGATATTGATTTTGGACTGTAGAAGATAAATATAATTGATTAATAATGTTGATTTTGTAAAGCTTGAGATAAATGATATTTATTATGTACAGTGACAGATACATATTTATTTATGACGTGCAATGACATACTGGGATTTATCAGTGAAATCAAACTACAGTGAAAATAACTTATATTTTCAATGCAACCAGTGACTGTTATCATTTGACGATATAAAACAATGGTCTAACGCAGCGAATTGGCTTATATGACGTCACAGTGTTACTGTATTGTATTGCCCCTGGGCGTGAACACGACACTTTTCGTATGTATTTACAAGGATAACATCATATAATAACTAGAATATCCGTCAATTCTTGACTAATATCATGTTTATCTTACCGAGTGAGGTGAAAACATATAACTTTTGTACCTCACGAGATGAGATAAACGTGGTATTTGTCAGAAGAAAAGACAGATATCCTCTATGTAAGTATTTAACAGTGGTAATATATTCATTACATTGGTAAACATCAATATGTTGAATAATGAGAAGACTTGAGCATGCTTTCTCCATGCAGGTTCTTGCTACACACAACACATGTCATAACTCGTGTCATTCTCCTCATGTGCTAACTCAAGTCTTGCTGTATTTCATTAACTTTCTCTGCCAGCGTAGCACAGCAAACTATATGCAGCAATGTTTAAACTCGCTTGTGGTGGATGATTACACGAGTTGTGACTTGTTGAAGGCCTTACTGCTTGCCTAGACTTTTCATATAAACTAACAAACAGTTTGACTTTGTAGCTCATCGGACTATACAATGTAATCTAAATAAATTTACATCAACATTATATTAGGTTATACCGTGTTGATCAAACATCCTCCAATGTAGAGGGCTGCCATTTCACAACTAAGCCTATAGAAAAATAGCTTCATCTTGCTAGAGCTTTCTCAAGACTCAAACATTGTTTACGGTGGAAGGAGTAATTAACTATCATTTGGAAAACAAGGAGGGATCAAGTCCTGGTCGCAAATAAGGATAAATGAAAAACAATTAAAACTTGCGTCAGGTGCCAATTTATTTGATGCTGGAAGAAGTCGAAAAAGCAAAATGTTTACGGATGAACGGATTGACGGACGGATGGATGGATGGATGGCTGTACGCCGGACGCAATGACATCGATAAACCCATCGAACCTGTCAGGCTTGGTGAGGTAAAACATTGACCATGTTTTAAAAAAAATATATCTACTTCTTGATCGTCCAGCAATAAATACCTTCCTTTTTCAAATACGTGTTCCCGTACATTAGTGATTTATTTGCTGGCGGAGCAATGAGTTCTTCATAATCTGTAAATATACCAGATACCACAAATTATAAGATAATTCATACATGATTGAACAATGTCATCACTTATATAACAGTTATAATTATATAATAAAACTTCGTAATGTTTATGGCTGATATGCAACTGACGTATTTATGGACCCTTTAATTGCCTTGATATTACAATTTTCAGTATTGATTTCTGTGGACGATTTTGACAAACTTTTGTTACCTAGGTATAAGTTATGACCATAATCAACTTGACTGTGTGTAACCACTCACCAGGATCAACCAACGAAACAAACCATCTTTCAGTTGTTTTTCAATTGTAACTGATATCTTATATTAACATTTTATGTTCATCTTTGTTTAGTATATATTCTATACAATCACCAGCGGTGGCTTGCTGGTTCTGGAAGGTCTGCAATTCAGTGTACGTCTGTCTGTCCGAGTTGATGTGGTCCAAGTCGCTGTAGGGACTTGCAGCTGCTGGAGAAAGTTCTTAATTACAATGAAATATAAACAATAAACATACAGCGATATACAAACATTTTACCATCTATTTAAGCTTCTCATGCTGCTTTGTTGGCATCTGTTGTAAATAGTGTGTATTATTTGAGGTGAGGTGAGTTGGGGTTTATCGCCGCTTTCAAGAGTATTTCACTTATATCGCGGCTGCTAGTATTTTGGCAGGAGAAAGTCCGCAACACCATGTGGCTATGCATTGTGGTGAACTTGAACATACTAAAGTTGAATGATAGCAAGACGGAGGCATTACTGTTTGGAACACGCACTAATCTTGCCAAAGTGAAGGAAACAGAGATACGGGTAGGGACGTCCGACTCCATTTTTCGGAGAAAATAAAAAATCTTGGTGTGCTATTAGACAGTGAGCTATCAATGGATGCCAACATCAGTCAGAAAATCCGGTCCTGTCACTACCATCTGCGGAATATTGGAGCCATCAGACACCTTCTTCCAGCCAGTGCAGCCCATTCTCTTGTGCGCTCCCTAGTATTATCACGTCTGGATTTTTGTAACAGTCTTTTGGCCAACATATCAAACGAACAACTCCAGAGGTTGCAACGTGTGCAAAATACAGCTGCCAGGATTGTGATGAAATACAAGAAAACAGCTCATATAACTCCTGCTCTAGCCAAACTTCACTGGCTCCCTGTTCAAGCCAGAATTGAATATAAGATACTAACCATAGCGTATCAATGCTATCATCATTCTGCTCCTGCATATCTTTCTGAACTGACAACCCACTATGAACCATCACGGCAACTTCGATCTGCAGATCAATGTCTCCTCTTTGTCCCAAAACCAAAACTTCGGTGGTTTGGCAAAAGAACCTTTTCCTTCAATGCAGCAACATTGTGGAATGAACTCCTCTTCACATGAAAAACTGTGCAAATCTCTGCAGTTTCAAAAGGACTTTAAAAACCTATTTGTTCAGCAAATACTACAACACTACCCCCTCTTGTTGACAAATTCAAAAAGTTGTATATACCAGTGAACGTTGTAAATACCAGTGACTGTTGTAAATACCAGTGAACTTCTGTAGCGCTATGAGCATTCACCTAGTGAATGGAGTTTTAGCGCATTACAAATGCACTTATAATAATAATAATATAATAAAAACCTGCGAGCATCGACTGGAACTATGGAACCATGGGTGGTAGTGCATTGAATTTCAGTGTAGCATTGCACCCAAACCTTACTGCGTGTAGAACAGTTCTTTACTGCAGACAAAGTTGCCGTGCCCCTGGCGGGATTCCCGGACCTCTTGATCCAAAGCCGAACGCGCCAGCCACTGCTAATCCCGCCCCCTGTATTATTTGTAAATGCGCATTTTGATTTATTGTAAAATCTGTATGTAGATGCTTGATTGGGGTTATAGAGTTGATAATTTATGAATAACAACTTCTTTATTACGAACATATACGACGTTTCATTATGCTTTCACCTTCGGATCTAATGTGGGGTGTAACAAGGTAGTATACATTAATACAAAATATTAACAAAGTGTATTCCACTTCCAAATTCCTTTCAAAGAATGACGCTATTCATAACCAACCACTTTTTCGATTATTATGTACATGACATATCAGCTAGTTGTGATAATGATGTAAATAATAAGATAGATCGGTGGATATGTATGCAATTATTTGATGATTTTGGAATGAAACTTTTTTATCGCTATAAATTGTCTAAGTTACCAACTGGCTTTACCTTGTGCCTAGATTGATGAAGTACGATTGTTTAGGTGACTGTTTCAATGGTAAGATGTGACTCACCTTGAACCTCTGGAACAGGGTTGGAGGTTGGTGGCACACCTTTCTCTCTAATTAGTACGGTGGCCCATAAGGGACATAACATATTTTGTATAGTTTATTGCATTTCTCTCATTGAAACAACAGAAAATTGTACTGAAAATACGGACAACCTAGCATAAAACACGATAAACTCAAATGGAAACACAAACAAACTCAAAATGAAACACAAAATACTCTTATGAAAGGCAAACAACTGATTCATGAAATTCTTAGAAACTAAGAAGCTACCCTCTCTACCCAAAGGGACATTGTAATGAATTGTAAAAAACTTCTTTACAAATATTATTTTCTCGAAGTTGCAATTGAAATAAAGACTCAGGTGCAAACCCTTTCCGAGGTGAGAACCCATTCCACCGCAGTGGAAACTCTTTCATCCTGCATAAGCCATCAAATATAAAATTATAGGCAAACAAAGGGTGTAATCTTTTAAAAAATAAATTCAAATTTATATAAAAGTAAAATTACTTTTATGGTTCCGATATAACTCATAGGTTATTTTGATTTATTTCAAATCTTCAAATGTATGGTATGTACAGACATATAAAATAATAAAAAAAAAAACCAATATTTTTGTACATTTTATTTTATTTCAGCTGTGTGATTTTAGCAATACTATATTGATATCATTGTTCACGTCATTGTAAAAATATGCAAGTTGTTTGTTCGGCCCCGAGCTTTGTATGCGCCAAGTCAGCAGATAATAACACCTTCATTTCGTAACATATAAACTGACTAGCAAAAGAAATCTAACACCTCAGTTGGTATTATCATATCTTTTATGTTCAATTACAAATATCTTATGTTTTCGAAGTCGTACTCTAAAACTGAAAAGTGCAGGCGTTTAGTCATCAGCCAAGAAATAATTATATGTGGTTTTAATTTTTTGGGGAAAAAATGAAATTTTAAAGTTATAAATTCTTCAAAAATTAATTTGGATAAAACACAACTGTTTATCGACATATAAGACCTCTGCTAAGTGAAAATCAATAAATGTGCCTCATTCTGAACACATTTACAACATTATAAACATGGTAAGAGTCATGTTGGTGTAAAAATGATTTTATACCCCTTGGTCCTTTCAGTGACTCTAACTCTACATGTTTGAAAAAAAACGAGTATGATTGTGTGTCAAGCCAGTCAACATTGAACATTAAATAATATCCCGCTTCTATCATATCAATTTGTTTTGTTATTTTTACTGTATGAGTGAAACAATGGGGTGTAAGGTTTCTTTTGTTTATATTCTGGAGCATTATCATTATTATCATTATAAAGAGAAACAGATTGTCTCCAATATTCATCACATACTTTCTTGCGCACTTTTCAACCATGTGGTGATGCTCCATCACGTTACATCATCGTATGAGGAAAATAATTTGCTTTGTTATGAAGCGAAAGAGCGATAATGCGATAGTGATAACTCGTTACATTAAGTGCGCATGTTTGAAGCGAAGACGAAAATCACATGTCACATGTCGACCTTTATCTATCATAACAGTAGAATACTGGTTTCATTTCAATGTTGTTTTTCATTTCACTGGGCTTTTGGATTCACATAACATAAGAATTGGTTTGATAATGGAATCTTTTTGTGATGACATGTCGCACAACCCCTTTCTCGGAGAACAACTTTCTTACATCCCTTCCGTCAGTGAAGAAGAACTACACAAAATAATCCAGGTGTCCAAGCCAACTTCTTATGGTTCCGACATTTTTCTGCTTCTGATCATGGATTGTGTGCTTCCAGTTATAACTAAGATCGTTAATCTTAGTCTCACATCAGGAATAGTTTCTGGATACTTGAACCTAAAACTCCTGATGTGGGACCTGTCAGTGATGGAGTCTGACCTGTAAACAGTGATATTATATCTTACAAAATGGTAATGCTACTACAAGAGAAGAGCTTCCAGGAAGTGTACAGATGAGGTGGATACTTGAACCTAGAACTCCTGATGTGGGACATGTCAGTGATGGAGTCTGACCTGTAAACAGTGATATTATATCTAACAAATGGTAATGCTACTACAAGAGAAGAGCTTCCAGGAAGTGTACAGATGAGGTGGATACTTGAACCTAGAACTCCTGATGTGGGACCTGTCAGTGATGTGGTCTGACCTGTAAACAGTGATATTATAACTTACAAAATGGTAATGTTACTACAAGAGAAGAGCTTCCAGGAAGTGTACAGATGAGTAGATAGAATTTAGGCACCAAAAAAACCACTTGCCAACCAGTTATTGTTTCGAAGACAATAGTATTTCAAAAGAGTCATTGCTAAATTTGAATAGCTCATTGTGATATTGAAAAATGTATTGTGATACTGAATAAAGCCATTGTAATACTGAAAAGCTCTTTGAAATATTGAATAGTCCATTGTAATATTGAATAGTCCATTGTATAATATTGAATAGTGCATTGTAATATTGAATAGTGCATTGAAATATTGAATAGTGCATTCATATATTGAATAGAGCATTCATACATTGAATAGCGCATTGTGATTTTGAATGGTTCATTGAGATATTGAATAGTGCCATTGTAATACTGAAAAGCGCTTTGAAATATTGAATAGTCCATTGTAATAGTGAATAGTGCATTGTAAAATTGAATAGTGCATTGTACTATTGAATAGTGCATTGTAATATTGAATAGTGCATTCATATATTGAATAGTCCATTCATACATTGAATAGCCCATTGTGATTTTGAATGGTTCATTGAGATATTGAATAGCGCCATTGTAATACTGAAAAGCGCTTTGAAATATTGAATAGTCCATTGTAATATTGAATAGTGCATTCATATATTGAATAGTGCATTCATACATT
The DNA here is from genome assembly GCA_936450465.1 of Gibbula magus. Lineage (NCBI taxonomy): Eukaryota > Metazoa > Mollusca > Gastropoda > Trochida > Trochidae > Gibbula > Gibbula magus. Next base: position 1,267,694 of record OW388298.1, on the reverse strand, counting down.
GAAAAGCGCATTGTGATTTTGAATGGTTCATTGAAATATTGAATAGCGCATTGTGATTTTGAATAGTTCATTGTGATATTGAATAGGTTATTGTAATATTGAATGGCGCATTGATATATTGAATAGCGCATTGCGTACTCTGCATTGAAATGAACTTTTTGAATAAAAAGATAAAGACGGGATTTGAATGGAGACAGGGTTTGAATGGAAGACCGTGCTCAATAGACCTATCCTGTCCATTGATATCGGTGTTGAGGAGAGGGGGCCCCCATCCCAATTGAAAAAGAATTGAATAGAGTTCGCACACAAAGGGTCCCCCGGCCGTCTTTGGGAGCGTGTCATCCCCCCTAACAGTGGAATGGGGGAGGGAATCTGGAGAGCTGAATAGAAACGATTTGCTCCCTAATGAATCCATGTTGCAATATTGCATTTGACACGATAACACATCATCATGTTCAATAATCATTATACGACTGAAAAAGACATATATTTTAGAAATAATCTTTACATGCACATTCTAATATTTTGAACGGAGGGAAGCCATTGAATTTACATTGAATAGATTTCATATAAAGGACCATGGGACTCCACTGTGGTCGAGTCCCCACCAGCAGTGAAAAGGATATTGTACTTGTGTCAACTCCAATGAATGGCTCTGCATACACGCGTGCATCAGTAGTAAACTTCCATATATGGACATATTACTATAAGAGTCAGAGTTCTCATCGGGAGTAAACTTCTGTATATGAATATAGTACGTACTATCAGAGTTTGTGTGGTTCTGACAGAATGAATATATTAAGCTAGAACAAAGGCGTCATCATGCAGTTGTACACTGATTTTAACTCAGCAGTGTATATTGTGCTTTTGTCTGATTTTCTATTTGTCTCTGACTTCAACCTGGTCGGGATGTGTGTTGACCCCTTTGGTAGGTTATCTATATTGTCCCTTCCCATTTCTGTGTGTGAATAATATATATGTTATCAGTCTGATTAAAATCGACGGTTTTTTCGTGGAATACAAATTGCAAAACCTTACCTTTTTTAAAAAAACTATTGGTATATGTCTGAACGACTTTTACAAAAAAGATATCATTTCTAGAATATCGAACTAAACTATCTTATTTTCACATTACTCCATGTGTGTACGAGCGTGTGTGAGTGGCGCGTGTTTGTCTTCGTTATGAAAATAGAAAACTGTTGATTCAAGCATGAGGCGATACCTTACAAGAGGGACAAGTAACGTGGAAGATGTATTTACTTAAGGGGCGGATACTATCCACAGGAGATCAAGTCTATTTACGTACCTGTCTCATTAAATTCACCGTGTTACCATTATTGTTATCAATGATATGATACCCAACACATGTCTAGTAACAGAAATTTCTAAGTTTAAGTTTCGTGAAATATTGTGTGACAAAAATGCAAAAATCAGATCACTCGTGTTTTTCTCCAGATATCAGTATAATAAAAATTGTTTGAAGGATGAAAATATCGGTTAATAATTACTACCACATAATGCAGTTAATTGTTCTTAGTGCAACGAATGATGTTTAACATTTTGCATGATAAAAAGGCTTGCCAATATGATTAGTTGACCATCCGATATTGACATGAGGAATTTAAATGTATCAAACACATTTTAAATGAGAGGTTTCTCGTGCGTCCTTTGAATTGTTTTAAGTTTAATTACAAATTTATGAAATGTACCTTTTAGTGGTTTTACCTAACCAATAGTTCTTTATGTAATTTTGTTTGTTATATTCAATCATCTAATCAAACATATATCCTATACATGATATTTAAGTCGATGAAAAGTTTGTTGACAATATATTTGATGTGAAACCAAAGATATGAATGATTTGCAAACGGTTGACACAGTTATGCAATCATTCTTGAACCAGATTTTGAATTCAACCAATTCCCGTGATGCTTCATTTTATCCACATGTTTTTTGAATGAACCAATCATGGAATAGGATATCGCTATTCAAGTAAGTTATAAATCCAGACAGTCCAACGTCGGTTTTAGTCAAGCTCTTTCAACTGGCGTGGACAGATCAAATCGCATCTTAACAGATATCATGGGAACGACATGCATAGACAGGTTAGTATTTTCTCTTTTATTTTTAAACCTGAAATTATTACCGATGTTGTTAAAAGCTGTCTATGGTAATTTCAATCCAAAGAGAAATGTTTTTTTTATTTTGTATTATTTCAAACTAATGGTGAAATATTTATTCATTGACAGAGAAGCTGACAGCAAAACCACCCTCTATTCGTGGAAACAAGTGATGAGAGATCCTCATAGTTTGAAAGAGTCCATCGTTTCACAGTCCAACGATTTGTTTCAAGTTCGCAGTGAATGCGTGAAAGATGCTTAAAGGAAGTTTGAAGATGATTCAGGGACAACTAAACGAATCATCGTCAAAAAGAACAGAACATTACCAGTTTGTATTGACGAAGTCGACAGGACGAATATGGTCACCCATATAGAGAGGCTGCTCACTTTGTGTTACTTTCTAGAAGTCGCAAAATGTATTCAACGACTTTCATTAGAACTATGTTTTGGTTGTATGTTTGACGAAGAACAAGTTCATACTTGTCAGATCTTGCCAGAACAGGAACAGGTCAGCAAATACGTTAACGCTGCCATGAACGAGGTCAATGAGGACAGGGTGCTAGATCACTGGTTTAAACTGTTGGACAATGATTCATCACTGAAACCAGTGCCTACTTTCGATTTAGTTCCATATCAGTGTAAGGACTATCGTGACACACATTTCAAAACAGCTCAATGGTTGACGGATTTGAAACCACTTGTAGTAAAGATTTTAATTTTAGAGAAACGGTTTCAGTAAAGTCTACTTTTATAAATTTATGCAAATAGGAATTTGAATGTATCTATCTTTATAACATGTATTAATAAAACGTTTATTGCACCATGTACGACTTTGTGTTATTCATTACTATGCCCGAGTATAAACCCAGATAGATATAAAATTGGACAGCGTGTTAAGAACAGATCATTCTGAGTTTCAGTCATGAATAAGAAGGAGTATTCTTGGATCATTGTGGCTCATCCCACTGTAGAGTCAGAAACTACATTACATCAATGTAAATTCTGGTATGCAAGTAAAACGCTGGCTATGAACGACCTCAAACGCCATATTGCTAATGGGATAGACATACCAAACAGATGGGGAGGACCCTTTTACCACGTGCTTAAACGAACCAGTGTACTCTGCAAGTAAACAACACCAACCATATGAACTTGCTTGATTGAACAACGATACATCATTTTTACTTTGATGTTATTTATTGTTTAGCTCGGTCAATTTCCCATCACTTCACCATGAATTCTCAAAAGCATAATAATTCGGCTTCGAACAAAGCACTGCAAAAGTATTATTTTAATCCACGCAAACCAGGTGGTTATTACAGTGGAACCAAACTCCGTGATGAGTTAAAGTTGAACAAACAAGCAAACATTCGACTGAGGTCTGTGAAAGGTTTTGTGAATAAGCAGGATGCCTACAGTTTACACAAACCTGTCAAATACAGATTCAAACGAATGAAAGTCATGGTGAATTATATCAATGAAATGTTTGATGTGGATTTAGCAGATATGTCTAGATACATGAAATGGAATGATGGTGTGCGGTATTTGCTTGCAGCTGTGGATATTCTTTCAAGATTCGCATTCGTTCTACCTTTGGAAAATAAGAGACCAGAAAAAGTGTTGAGAGCTTTCAAACAAATCCTCAAGCAACGACGTCCTAGGAAAGTACGAGTAGATGGTGGAAGTGAATTCAAAGGGGCATTTCAGGCATTCCTACGAAGGGAAAATATAAAACTTACCATAGCTCGCAATGAAATGATTAAAAGTAATTATGTGGAACGTTTTAACAGGACACTAAAATCACTGATCACGCGGTACATGAGTCATAACAACACCAAACAATATCTGGATGTTCTGCAAGATTTAGTGTATAACTACAATCATACCACACATTCTTCTTTGCCTCATCTATCCCCCGCTCGTGTCACTAAAGCCAACGAAGTGAAATTGTGGGATCATATCTACCTGAAACCTCTGAGAAAGGCCAAGCATAAAATCAAAAAGTACTTATTTAAAGTAGGTGACCTGGTTCGCATCTCATACCTCAGAAAACCTTTCAGCAAAGAAGCTGATCTCAGGTAGACCGAAGAACTATTTAAAGTGACCCGACGTTACAAGAAACAGTCGTTTCCCCAGTACAAACTGAAAGATTTTCATGATGAGCCCGTGATAGGTTCCTTTTACACGAATGAGCTTCAAAAGGTCAACAAAGACCCAGATGCATTGTGGCAAGTCGAGACAATTCTGAAAAGGAAAAAGGTTAAGGGGAAGAAGTATGCACTGGTCCGCTGGCTTGGTTGGCCAAAGTCTTTTGACTCATACGTGAAGGAAAGCGAAACTATGGAGAAGTACGTATTTCTAAAGAGCTCGGACTCCAAAACAACATACTTCAAAGACAACACTTCCTATCATTTTCGAACAAAACTCAACCAAAGACTAATGTTTGACGGATTCTGGGTGGTATCTTTAACCGAATTGAATTTTGGTGACTTGGATCTAAAAAAAGTGAAGAATTCGTATGTGGACGTTTTATGTAATCTGTGCGACAGTTCATTAGTAGGTGACAGACAGTTACCTTTGTTGAGACGCATTGACCTCAGGAACGGTCCTTACTATTCATTTGCTAATGAATACTACGTTCATGTGAAGGTTAAAGAGTCTCCTGATATAGAAATCTGTAAAAAAACGAGCGACGACACACCATTGTCATTCTTGAAAGAGGAGACTCACGTAACACTTCATTTGAGACGCTACCCATTTGCTGATTGAAAACCAGCCAGAAAAATGGATTCTAAACCTCTTTATGTACCGGATTATGAAAAATGGAAAAATTATTTCGAGAAACACATTACAGGAAGTTCTCGTCTCGTCAGAGGAAAGGTCAAGCCTAAAGTCATTCCCACTACACCCACGATCGAGGCGGATCCGAACATCACACTTCACGTGACCTCGGAGACACAGAGTACAGTGGAGAGAGCAGCTGCTAAACAAAAACGTAAGCGATCTTTAAAAAGAGCTGCAGGTCACCAAGTTGTCACAACCAAGAAGCTTCATCGTACCAACAACATCAGACCTTCCAAGACAGCCAAAGCACTCAAGACCACCCCTGTGAAAGCGGAGGATATCTTTGTTTAAAACACTACAAATCAAGCCAAACATCATGTCACTGTTCAACGACAAAGCCTTTGAAGAGGTCGTGTTGGAAAATTTAAACGTATTCAGCATGCCTCCATATCAGACTGGCATTCAGAAGCATTATTTCGTCAATATACGTCCTTTGAGTCAAATCAACGATTCCTCCCCTCTCGAATTTCAAGTGTCCAATTCCAGAGGGGATTACATTGATCTGAAACGCACTCGTCTACACGTTAAGGTTAAGGTAACCCACGACGATGATACGTTAATGACAAAGGATGAAAACGTCGCCCCGGTGAACCTGTTCATGCAATTACTGTTCTCACAAGTTGCTGTCTACCTACAGGATCAGTTAGTGTCTTCCACCAATAATCACTACGCCCACAAATCAATGATGCAGGTCCTATTGAACTATGGAGAAGAAGCCAAGAAGACTCAGTTGACCTCCCAGGTGTTTTGCAAAGATTATGCCGAAAGCAACACTGATCTGGAAAGCAGCGACGTCACCGGATCTCTCAATTCAGGAATGGCAGCGAGAGCCAGCTTCATAGCAGCAAGCAAAGTTCTGACCATGTCCGGGCCCATCTACGAGGACTTCTTCAACATGAACCGTTTCCTAATCAACGACGTGGACTTGAAATTGAAAATGTTTAGATCGGAACCTAAATTTTCTCTAATGAGTAGTGTGACTGCTCACGAGTTCAAAATACAACTCTTGGATGCCTATCTGCAAGTGTGCAAGGTAAAGGTCAACCCAGCTTTAATCTTGGCTCACGACACCTTATTCAAGAATAACAATGCACTCTATCCCTACACCAAAAGCGAAGTCAAAGTAACCAGTATTCCTGCCAGTCAGCTGAGTCACACCATTGACAACGTGTCAAACCCAGTGGCTAACAGATACATCGTCGGATTGGTGGAAAGTGCCAGCTTAAACGGAAGTTACAACGGTAACCCATTCAATTTCAAGTCCTCCATGCTTAAAAAGGTTACACTCTCTATCAATGGCGTTAGTGTACCGGGACAGCCCACGGAAGCAGATGATGTAGGAAGTTATGTGAACATGTAAGATGGTATGGGTTTATGGAAGGAAGACAAGGGAAACGGTATCAGCAGAAGAGAATTTCTCCTGGGGAATGCATTGTTTGTCTTCAACATAGACAACATGTGTGCAGAGTCTGAATACCTAAACCTGGTAAAAACGGGAGATGTAAGTCTTGAACTCGAGTTCAAACCAGCCCTCACAAAGACTCTCAGCTGCATTGTCTTGACTCAGAGAAACTCTATCCTCGAAATCGATCAAGCCCGCAACGTGTTTGTGAAGTAACCAGACGAGATGAAAGCTACTCAGTTGACGTGTGCCATACAGTGTGAGTCGAGCTTACGCAGACATGTTTTAGGTGTTTATGCGAAAGACACTCTACCCATGCTCTCCCCTTCTATGCTAAAAAGGGGAGTTGGTCTCGTTGTCAATACAGATGTTAGAAAACGCACGGGTCGCCATTGGATTGCAATGCATCTGAAGGGAAATAGAGCAGAACTGTTTGACAGTTTATCAGAACCGGTTGATGGAGTATTCGATCGCTATTTAAAGTCTTATGTTGACTCTTACACTAACAATGTTCAACAGTTACAATCTGCAGATTCACAAGGGTGTGGCTTTTACTGTTTGTATTTCCTACTGTGTCAATGTAAAGATCATCTAAGATTGAATCAGATTGTTCATCAGTTCAGTGCAAATGACTAACTTTGGAATGATGCTTTTGTTGCTCGCTTCATTTGTAACTACTTCAAATACTGCACCCATGCTTGTACAACTTGTATTGACATATAACAATGTTATTCGTCTGTCATGTGAATAAAATTATTCAGTTAAAACTATGTTTTTGTTGTGTATAAATACCCGCTTCAATTGTCATATGTAAATTGTCTACATAGAAAGTACAATAAAAGCTAGCTGTAGCATGGACTGACGGTTACTTTTAGTCTTGTCTGCTGAGAGTTAAGACGTCCCCTTTCATGAGGAAACTTTAAGGGAAACAAGCATTTTCAAAATGTTGGGTAAGGCCAAGTCACTGTCATCAAAAACACGTCAACGAAAAATATTGACAACAAAACAATCCCTTAAGAGACGGTTTACATCTAACAAGGGAAAAAGAATCATAAAGAAGAAGAAAAAGACTGCACTTAAAATACAACCCATGTCAAGACAAAAGACTGTTGTTAAACGAGCCAAAGCTGTCTTGAAACGTCACAAGGCTGAAGGGTATAAAAGAATGCTTCCACTGATCTAATTGCATACTTGCTACCTTATCACCATGGGGGTTACAACCTGTCCCGACTGTGACAAGGGTTTTACAAGAAAAGATAATCTGTGGAGACATTGGAAACAGATGCATCAATCGACTGAAGATTCGACTCCTTCTCCCCCTTCTACTCCTACACTTCCGGATAAACAACTAGCTAATAATGATAATATACAAAGTCCTCCTCCTCTGAATAGACACCTTCAAACACTCACTCCTCCCCCTCCTCCTCTGAATAGACACCTTCAAACACTCACTCCTCCCCCTCCTCCTCTGAATAGACACCTTCAAACACTCACTCCTCCTCCTCTGAATAGACACCTTCAAACACTCACTCCTCCTCCTCCTCCTAGGTCTCCTCTTCGTCATGGTAACCTAGTAACTCCTCCTCACGAAAACCAACGCGAGCAGGGAGGGTTTAAGTTCCGGTTCCATCAAATAGCATTGTTGTTGGACCGAGTGGATGTGGAAAATCAGTATTTGTCTTCAATCTATTACGATGTGGATTCATTAACCCTCTGCCCGAATGTATTATCTGGTGTTATACTGTGTGGCAGCCTCTTTATGATTGCATTCTTCAAACATTACCTCAAGTAAGCTGCGTTAAAGGAATACCTTACAATCTCGAAGACGACAACTACTTTGATGCTGATAAAAATAATATGATGATAATGGATGATTTTTTGTCTGAAGCAAAGAATGATAAGAGGATTTCCCGTCTGTTTACCCAAACTTCCCATCACAAAAATGTCATTATCATGTTGCTGCTGCAAAATCTCTTCCCGAGAGGAAAGGAATCCCGTGACATTGTTCTCAATTCCCATTACATAACACTTTTTAATTCACCAGTGGACAGACAGCAGGTGAAGCTTTTTGCAAGAAGGATATTTCCTGAAGACATTGGTAAATTTTTGACCCTTTATGGAAGAGCTGTTGAAACGCCTTATGGAAACCTCACATTGGATCTCAAACCCGACACAGGTGAGAAGAATAGACTACATGTGAACATTTTGACACCCGATGACATTAGTTGTGATAAACAGAATGATTCACAACATCAGCCACAACGGGTAAAAGATGCGTCTCCAGCATTGGACGTTCAGACAGCTCCTGACATTCGTCCCGATCACACTTCCACTTCTAAAGTAAGGTCGCTTGGCGTGGAAACAACATCTATGTCCAGTGACGACACAGGACCTTTCAAAATGGCCACTGCTTGTATGGACTGTGGTGTGTTAATAGAAAACACCGACGATTTACAGCGACACGTTAAGGCATGGTGTCCAGCAACTGATAGTTTGAAAACTAAGAGGAAACGTGTCAGATACGAGAGCGATGACAATAGTGAAGATGATGATCAGAGAGGAGGAGGTTCTGGCATCCAACACCATCGTGGGACTAACATGGAAAATGAGGAATGGCAACATGTTGGTTTACAATGCATCTGGAATCGTATGTTCAACATCAAAAATGACATGATGAAACTCAAGAGGAAAAAGTACAGACAATATGGTCGAACAGAAGAATGGATTGATAGAAAAATGAAACAAATGTGGGAAAAAGAATTGGTTAACAGTCTTAACAATGTTATTGAGTTCACTCAATACTTCCGACAGGCACCTCTATTCAAACCCAACCTAGAAAGCTTGAGTGATCTGGACCCTGCCACTGATCAAACTATCATCAAAAGCAAGATATCACGTTTCACGAGAACTATCATGAAAGACATTATGACACATGTGTATATACCGGAAGAAGAAAGTGATACTGAATCTGTCATCGCTGCCGAGGATGAGGATAATGATGATTATGACGATGATGATAATGATGATGATGATGATAACAATGACGGCAATGATAAGGAATAGATCAACATTGAGAACTTTCAATTATGTATTCTGTAAGATGGTATACTTCAACCCTCATCACCTGAAACTGAGTAGTGTATTTCATATCAATAAACAATATACATAATGAATATAAGAAATGTAAATGAAATTACATTTGTTTTGTAAATCATTTCATTATTTGAATCTTACACTTGTAAACATTACCACTCTCAATTGTTAATGAAAAGACCTGATTTGCATTTTATGTTGCTGTTTATATTCTAATGTTTGTAATGTTATGTGCACAATAAATGTAATTTTCGACAATAGTCATTATTTTTTGTATAATGCTTAGATGAACAACATTACATGATGACAGATGGTGTATCATAATATTTTATGTGAGCTTGCATCAACAGTTTTCTATTTTCATAACGAAGACAAACACGCGCCACTCACACACGCTCGTACACACATGGAGTAATGTGAAAATAAGATAGTTTAGTTCGATATTCTAGAAATGATATCTTTTTTGTAAAAGTCGTTCAGACATATACCAATAGGTTTTTTTTAAAAAGGTAAGGTTTTGCAATTTTTATTCCACGAAAAAACCGTCGATTTTAATCAGACTGATAACATATATATTATTCACACACAGAAATGGGAAGGGACAATATAGATAACCCACCAAAGGGGTCAACACACATCCCGACCAGGTTGAAGTCAGAGACAAATAGAAAATCAGACAAAAGCACAATATACACTGCTGAGTTAAAATCAGTGTACAACTGCATGATGACGCCTTTGTTCTAGCTTAATATATTCATTCTATCAGAACCACACAAACTCTGATAGTACGTACTATATTCATATACAGAAGTTTACTCCCGATGAGAACTCTGACTCTTATAGTAATATGACCATATATGGAAGTTTACTACTGATGCACGCGTGTATGCAGAGCAATTCATTGGAGTTGACACAAGTACAATATCCTTTTCACTGCTGGTGGGGACTCGACCACAGTGGAGTCCCATGGTCCTTTATATGAAATCTATTCAATGTAAATTCAATGGCTTCCCTCCGTTCAAAATATTAGAATGTGCATGTAAAGATTATTTCTAAAATATATGTCTTTTTCAGTCGTATAATGATTATTGAACATGATGATGTGTTATCGTGTCAAATGCAATATTGCAACATGGATTCATTAGGGAGCAAATCTTTTCTATTCAGCTCTCCAGATTCCCTCCCCCATTCCACTGTTAGGGGGGATGACACGCTCCCAAAGACGGCCGGGGGACCCATTGTGTGCGAACTCTATTCAATTCTTTTTCAATTGGGATGGGGGCCCCCTCTCCTCAACACCGCTATCAATGGACAGGATAGGTCTATTGAGCACGGTCTTCCATTCAAACCCTGTCTCCATTCAAATCCCGTCTTTATCTTTTATTCAAAAAGTTCATTTCAATGCAGAGTACGCAATGCGCTATTCAATATATCAATGCGCCATTCAATATTACAATAACCTATTCAATATCACAATGAACTATTCAAAATCACAATGCGCTATTCAATATTTCAATGAACCATTCAAAATCACAATGCGCTTTTCAATATGAATGCACTATTCAATATATGAATGCACTATTCAATAATACAATGGACTATTCAATATTTCAAAGCGCTTTTCAGTATTACAATGGCGCTATTCAATATCTCAATGAACCATTCAAAATCACAATGCGCTATTCAATGTATGAATGGACTATTCAATATATGAATGCACTATTCAATATTACAATGCACTATTCAATATTGCAATGCACTATTCAATTTTACAATGCACTATTCACTATTACAATGGACTATTCAATATTTCAAAGCGCTTTTCAGTATTACAATGGCACTATTCAATATCTCAATGAACCATTCAAAATCACAATGCGCTATTCAATGTATGAATGCTCTATTCAATATTACAATGCACTATTCAATATTACAATGCACTATTCAATATTACAATGCACTATTCAATATTATACAATGGACTATTCAATATTACAATGGACTATTCAATATTTCAAAGAGCTTTTCAGTATTACAATGGCTTTATTCAGTATCACAATTCATTTATCAATATCACAATGAGCTATTCAAATTTAACAATGACTCTTTTGAAATACTATTGTCTTCGAAACAATAACTGGTTGGCAAGTGGTTTTTTTGGTGCCTAAATTCTATCTACTCAGATGAGGTGGATACTTGAACCTAGAACTCCTGATGTGGGACATGTCAGTGATGGAGTCTGACCTGTAAAGAGTGATATTATATCTCACAAAATGGTAATGCTACTACAAGAGAAGAGCTTCCAGGAAGTGTTCAGATGAGGTGGATACTTGAACCTAGAACTCCTGATGTGGGACCTGTCAGTGATGGAGTCTGACCTGTAAACAGTGATATTATATCTCACAAAATGGTAATGCTACTACAAGAGAAGAGCTTCCAGGAAGTGTTCAGATGAGGTGGATACTTGAACCTGGAACTACTGATGTGGGACCTGTCAGTGATGGGGTCTGACCTGTAAACAGTGATATTATATCTTACAAAATGGTAATGCTACTACAAGAGAAGAGCTTCCAGGAAGTGTACAGATGAGGTGGAAACTTGAACCTAGAACTCCTGATGTGGGACCTGTCAGTGATGGAGTCTGACCTGTAAACAGTGATATTATATATAACAAATGGTAATGCTACTACAAGAGAAGAGCTTCCAGGAAGTGTACAGATGAGGTGGAAACTTGAACCTAGAACTCCTGATGTGGGACCTGTCAGTGATGCGGTCTGACCTGTAAACAGTGATATTATATCTTACAAAATGGTAATGCTACTACAAGAGAAGAGCTTCCAGGTAGTGTACAGATGAGGTGGATACTTGAACCTAGAACTCCTGATGTGGGACCTGTCAGTGATGGAGTCTGACCTGTAAACAGTGATATTCTATCTTACAAAATGGTAATGCTACTACAAGAGAAGAGCTTCCAGGAAGTGTACAGATGAGGTGGATACTTGAACCTAGAACTCCTGATGTGGGACCTGTCAGTGATGGGTTCTGACCTGTAAACAGTGATACTATATCTTACAAAATGGTAATGCTACTACAAGAGAAGAGCTTCCAGGAAGTGTACAGATGAGGTGGATACTTGAACCTAGAACTCCTGATGTGGGACCTGTCAGTGATGGGGTCTGACCTGTAAACAGTGATATTATATCTCTTAAAATGGTAATGCTACTACAAGAGAAGAACTTCCAGGAAGTGTACAGATGAGGTGGATACTTGAACCTAGAACTCCTGATGTGGGACCTGTCAGTGATGGGGTCTGACCTGTAAACAGTGATATTATATCTCTTAAAATGGTAATGCTACTACAAGAGAAGAACTTCCAGGAAGTGTACAGATGAGGTGGATACTTGAACCTAGAACTCCTGATGTGGGACCTGTCAGTGATGGAGTCTGACCTGTAAACAGTGATATTATATCTTACAAAATGGTAATGCTACTACAAGAGAAGAGCTTCCAGGAAGTGTACAGATGAGGTGGATACTTGAACCTAGAACTCCTGATGTGGGACCTGTCAGTGATGGAGTCTGACCTGTAAACAATGATATTCTATCTTACAAAATGGTAATGCTACTACAAGAGAAGAGCTTGCAGGTAGTGTACAGTTGAGGTGGATACTTGAACCTAGAACTCCTGATGTGGGACCTGTCAGTGATGGAGTCATACCTGTAAACAGTGATATTCTATCTTACAAAATGGTAATGCTACTACAAGAGAAGAGCTTCCAGGAAGTGTACAGATGAGGTGGATACTTGAACCTAGAACTCCTGATGTGGGACCTGTCAGTGATGGGTTCTGACCTGTAAACAGTGATACTATATCTTACAAAATGGTAATGCTACTACAAGAGAAGAGCTTCCAGGAAGTGTACAGATGAGGTGGATACTTGAACCTAGAACTCCTGATGTGTGACCTGTCAGTGATGGGTTCTGACCTGTAAACAGTGATATTCTATCTTACAAAATGGTAATGCTACTACAAGAGAAGAGCTTCCAGGAAGTGTACAGATGAGGTGGATACTTGAACCTAGAACTCCTGATGTGGGACCTGTCAGTGATGGGTTCTGACCTGTAAACAGTGATACTATATCTTACAAAATGGTAATGCTACTACAAGAGAAGAGCTTCCAGGAAGTGTACAGATGAGGTGGATACTTGAACCTAGAACTCCTGATGTGGGACCTGTCAGTGATGGAGTCTGACCTGTAAACAGTGATATTATATCTTACAAAATGGTAATGCTACTACAAGAGAAGAACTTCCAGGAAGTGTACAGATGAGGTGGATACTTGAACCTAGAACTCCGGATGTGGGACATGTCAGTGATGTGGTCTGACCTGTAAACAGTGATATTTTATTTCTTAAAATGATAATGCTACTACAAGAGAAGAACTTCCAGGAAGTGTACAGATGAGGTGGATACTTGAACCTAGAACTCCTGATGTGGGACCTGTCAGTGATGGGGTCTGACCTGTAAACAGTGATATTATATCTCTTAAAATGGTAATGCTACTACAAGAGAAGAACTTCCAGGAAGTGTACAGATGAGGTGGATACTTGAACCTAGAACTCCTGATGTGGGACCTGTCAGTGATGGAGTCTGACCTGTAAACAGTGATATTATATCTTACAAAATGGTAATGCTACTACAAGAGAAGAGCTTCCAGGAAGTGTACAGATGAGGTGGATACTTGAACCTAGAACTCCTGATGTGGGACCTGTCAGTGATTGAGTCTGACCTGTAAACAATGATATTCTATCTTACAAAATGGTAATGCTACTACAAGAGAAGAGCTTGCAGGTAGTGTACAGATGAGGTGGATACTTGAACCTAGAACTCCTGATGTGGGACCTGTCAGTGATGGAGTCTGACCTGTAAACAGTGATATTCTATCTTACAAAATGGTAATGCTACTACAAGAGAAGAGCTTCCAGGAAGTGTACAGATGAGGTGGATACTTGAACCTAGAACTCCTGATGTGGGACCTGTCAGTGATGGGTTCTGACCTGTAAACAGTGATACTATATCTTACAAAATGGTAATGCTACTACAAGAGAAGAGCTTCCAGGAAGTGTACAGATGAGGTGGATACTTGAACCTAGAACTCCTGATGTGTGACCTGTCAGTGATGGGTTCTGACCTGTAAACAGTGATACTATATCTTACAAAATGGTAATGCTACTACAAGAGAAGAGCTTCCAGGAAGTGTACAGATGAGGTGGATACTTGAACCTAGAACTCCTGATGTGGGACCTGTCAGTGATGGAGTCTGACCTGTAAACAGTGATATTATATCTTACAAAATGGTAATGCTACTACAAGAGAAGAACTTCCAGGAAGTGTACAGATGAGGTGGATACTTGAACCTAGAACTCCGGATGTGGGACATGTCAGTGATGTGGTCTGACCTGTAAACAGTGATATTTTATTTCTTAAAATGGTAATGCTACTACAAGAGAAGAACTTCCAGGAAGTGTACAGATGAGGTGGATACTTGAACCTAGAACTCCTGATGTGGGACCTGTCAGTGATGGGGTCTGACCTGTAAACAGTGATATTATATCTCTTAAAATGGTAATGCTACTACAAGAGAAGAACTTCCAGGAAGTGTACAGATGAGGTGGATACTTGAACCTAGAACTCCTGATGTGGGACCTGTCAGTGATGGAGTCTGACCTGTAAACAGTGATATTATATCTTACAAAATGGTAATGCTACTACAAGAGAAGAGCTTCCAGGAAGTGTACAGATGAGGTGGATACTTGAACCTAGAACTCCTGATGTGGGACCTGTCAGTGATGGAGTCTGACCTGTAAACAATGATATTCTATCTTACAAAATGGTAATGCTACTACAAGAGAAGAGCTTCCAGGTAGTGTACAGATGAGGTGGATACTTGAACCTAGAACTCCTGATGTGGGACCTGTCAGTGATGGAGTCTGACCTGTAAACAGTGATATTATATCTTACAAAATGGTAATGCTACTACAAGAGAAGAGCTTCCAGGAAGTGTACAGATGAGGTGGAAACTTGAACCTAGAACTCCTGATGTGGGACCTGTCAGTGATGCGGTCTGACCTGTAAACAGTGATATTATATCTTACAAAATGGTAATGCTTCTACAAGAGAAGAGCTTCCAGGTAGTGTACAGATGAGGTGGATACTTGAACCTAGAACTCCTGATGTGGGACCTGTCAGTGATGGAGTCTGACCTGTAAACAGTGATATTCTATCTTTCAAAATGGTAATGCTACTACAAGAGAAGAGCTTCCAGGAAGTGTACAGATGAGGTGGATACTTGAACCTAGAACTCCTGATGTGGGACCTGTCAGTGATGGGGTCTGACCTGTAAACAGT
Source organism: Gibbula magus (assembly GCA_936450465.1). Classification (NCBI taxonomy): domain Eukaryota; kingdom Metazoa; phylum Mollusca; class Gastropoda; order Trochida; family Trochidae; genus Gibbula; species Gibbula magus. The sequence continues at coordinate 1,251,827 of OW388298.1, read as the reverse complement.
GATACTATATCTTACAAAATGGTAATGCTACTACAAGAGAAGAGCTTCCAGGAAGTGTACAGATGAGGTGGATACTTGAACCTAGAACTCCTGATGTGGGACCTGTCAGTGATGGAGTCTGACCTGTAAACAGTGATATTATATCTTACAAAATGGTAATGCTACTACAAGAGAAGAACTTCCAGGAAGTGTACAGATGAGGTGGATACTTGAACCCAGAACTCCGGATGTGGGACATGTCATTGATGTGGTCTGACCTGTAAACAGTGATATTATATCTCTTAAAATGGTAATGCTACTACAAGAGAAGAACTTCCAGGAAGTGTACAGATGAGGTGGATACTTGAACCTAGAACTCCTGATGTGGGACCTGTCAGTGATGGGGTCTGACCTGTAAACAGTGATATTATATCTCTTAAAATGGTAATGCTACTACAAGAGAAGAACTTCCAGGAAGTGTACAGATGAGGTGGATACTTGAACCTAGAACTCCTGTTGTGGGACATGTCAGTGATGTGGTGTGACCTGTAAACAGTGATATTATATCTCTTAAAATGGTAATGCTACTACAAGAGAAGAACTTCCAGGAAGTGTACAGATGAGGTGGATACTTGAACCTAGAACTCCTGATGTGGGACCTGTCAGTGATGGAGTCTGACCTGTAAACAGTGATATTATATCTTACAAAATGGTAATGCTACTACAAGAGAAGAGCTTCCAGGAAGTGTACAGATGAGGTGGATACTTGAACCTAGAACTCCTGATGTGGGACCTGTCAGTGATGCGGTCTGACCTGTAAACAGTGATATTATATCTTACAAAATGGTAATGCTACTACAAGAGAAGAGCTTCCAGGAAGTGTACAGATGAGGTGGATACTTGAACCTGGAACTCCGGATGTGGGACCTGTCAGTGATGGAGTCTGACCTGTAAACAGTGATATTATATCTTACAAAATGGTAATGCTACTACAAGAGAAGAACTTCCAGGAAGTGTACAGATGAGGTGGATACTTGAACCTAGAACTCCGGATGTGGGACATGTCAGTGATGTGGTCTGACCTGTAAACAGTGATATTATATCTCTTAAAATGGTAATGCTACTACAAGAGAAGAACTTCCAGGAAGTGTACAGATGAGGTGGATACTTGAACCTAGAACTCCTGATGTGGGACCTGTCAGTGATGGGGTCTGACCTGTAAACAGTGATATTATATCTCTTAAAATGGTAATGCTACTACAAGAGAAGAACTTCCAGGAAGTGTACAGATGAGGTGGATACTTGAACCTAGAACTCCTGATGTGGGACATGTCAGTGATGTGGTGTGACCTGTAAACAGTGATATTATATCTCTTAAAATGGTAATGCTACTACAAGAGAAGAACTTCCAGGAAGTGTACAGATGAGGTGGATACTTGAACCTAGAACTCCTGATGTGGGACCTGTCAGTGATGGAGTCTGACCTGTAAACAGTGATATTATATCTTACAAAATGGTAATGATACTACAAGAGAAGAGCTTCCAGGAAGTGTACAGATGAGGTGGATACTTGAACCTAGAACTCCTGATGTGGGACCTGTCAGTGATGCGGTCTGACCTGTAAACAGTGATATTATATCTTACAAAATGGTAATGCTACTACAAGAGAAGAGCTTCCAGGTAGTGTACAGATGAGGTGGATACTTGAACCTAGAACTCCTGATGTTGGACCTGTCAGTGATGGAGTCTGACCTGTAAACAGTGATATTATTTCGTACAAAATGGTAATGCTACTACAAGAGAAGAGCTTCCAGGGACTGTACAGATGAGGTGGATACTTGAATCTAGAACTCCTGATGTGGGACCTGTCAGTGATGGAGTCTGACCTGTAAACAATGATATTCTATCTTACAAAATGGTAATGCTACTACAAGAGAAGAGCTTCCAGGAAGTGTACAGATGAGGTGGATACTTGAACCTGGAACTACTGATGTGGGACCGTCAGTGATGGGGTCTGACCTGTAAACAGTGATACTTTATCTTACAAAATGGTAATGCTACTACAAGAGAAGAGCTTCCAGGGACTGTACAGATGAGGTGGATACTTGAACCTAGAACTCCTGATGTGGGACCTGTCAGTGATGCGGTCTGACCTGTAAACAGTGTTATTATATCTTACAAAATGGTAATGCTACTACAAGAGAAGAGCTTCCAGGGACTGTACAGATGAGGTGGATACTTGAATCTAGAACTCCTGATGTGGGACCTGTCAGTGATGCGGTCTGACCTGTAAACAGTGATATTATATCTTACAAAATGGTAATGCTTCTACAAGAGAAGAGCTTCCAGGTAGTGTACAGATGAGGTGGATACTTGAACCTAGAACTCCTGATGTGGGACCTGTCAGTGATGGGGTCTGACCTGTAAACAGTGATATTATATCTTACAAAATGGTAATGCTACTACAAGAGAAGAGCTTCCAGGAAGTGTACAGATGAGGTGGATACTTGAACCTGGAACTCCTGATGTGGGACCTGTCAGTGATGGGGTCTGACCTGTAAACAGTGATATTATATCTTACAAAATGGTAATGCTACTACAAGAGAAGAGCTTCCAGGAAGTGTACAGATGAGGTGGATACTTGAACTTAGAACTCCTGATGTGGGACCTGTCAGTGATGGGGTCTGACCTGTAAACAGTGATATTATATCTTACAAAATGGTAATGCTACTACAAGAGAAGAGCTTCCAGGTAGTGTACAGATGAGGTGGATACTTGAACCTAGAACTCCTGATGTGGGACCTGTCAGTGATGGGGTCTGACCTGTAAACAGTGATATTATATCTTACAAAATGGTAATGCTACTACAAGAGAAGAGCTTCCAGGAAGTGTACAGATGAGGTGGATACTTGAACCTAGAACTCCTGATGTGGGACCTGTCAGTGATGCGGTCTGACCTGTAAACAGTGATATTATATCTTACAAAATGGTAATGCTACTACAAGAGAAGAGCTTCCAGGAAGTGTACAGATGAGGTGGATACTTGAACCTAGAACTCCGGATGTGGGACCCGTCAGTGATGGAGTCTGACCTGTAAACAGTGATATTATATCTTACAAAATGGTAATGCTACTACAAGAGAAGAACTTCCAGGAAGTGTACAGATGAGGTGGATACTTGAACCTAGAACTCCGGATGTGGGACATGTCAGTGATGTGGTCTGACCTGTAAACAGTGATATTATATCTCTTAAAATGGTAATGCTACTACAAGAGAAGAGCTTCCAGGAAGTGTACAGATGAGGTGGATACTTGAACCTAGAACTCCTGATGTGGGACCTGTCAGTGATGGGGTCTGACCTGTAAACAGTGATATTATATCTCTTAAAATGGTAATGCTACTACAAGAGAAGAACTTCCAGGAAGTGTACAGATGAGGTGGATACTTGAACCTAGAACTCCTGATGTGGGACATGTCAGTGATGTGGTGTGACCTGTAAACAGTGATATTATATCTCTTAAAATGGTAATGCTACTACAAGAGAAGAACTTCCAGGAAGTGTACAGATGAGGTGGATACTTGAACCTAGAACTCCTGATGTGGGACCTGTCAGTGATGGAGTCTGACCTGTAAACAGTGATATTATATCTTACAAAATGGTAATGATACTACAAGAGAAGAGCTTCCAGGAAGTGTACAGATGAGGTGGATACTTGAACCTAGAACTCCTGATGTGGGACCTGTCAGTGATGCGGTCTGACCTGTAAACAGTGATATTATATCTTACAAAATGGTAATGCTACTACAAGAGAAGAGCTTCCAGGTAGTGTACAGATGAGGTGGATACTTGAACCTAGAACTCCTGATGTGGGACCTGTCAGTGATGAAGTCTGACCTGTAAACAGTGAGATTATTTCGTACAAAATGGTAATGCTACTACAAGAGAAGAGCTTCCAGGGACTGTACAGATGAGGTGGATACTTGAACCTAGAACTCCTGATGTGGGACCTGTCAGTGATGGAGTCTGACCTGTAAACAGTGTTATTATATCTTACAAAATGGTAATGCTACTACAAGAGAAGAGCTTCCAGGGACTGTACAGATGAGGTGGATACTTGAACCTAGAACTCCTGATGTGGGACCTGTCAGTGATGGGGTCTGACCTGTAAACAGTGTTATTATATCTTACAAAATGGTAATGCTACTACAAGAGAAGAGCTTCCAGGTAGTGTACAGATGAGGTGGATACTTGAATCTAGAACTCCTGATGTGGGACCTGTCAGTGATGGAGTCTGACCTGTAAACAATGATATTCTATCTTACAAAATGGTAATGCTACTACAAGAGAAGAGCTTCCAGGAAGTGTACAGATGAGGTGGATACTTGAACCTAGAACTCCTGATGTGGGACCTGTCAGTGATGGGGTCTGACCTGTAAACAGTGATACTATATCTTACAAAATGGTAATGCTACTACAAGAGAAGAGCTTCCAGGTAGTGTACAGATGAGGTGGATACTTGAATCTAGAACTCCTGATGTGGGACCTGTCAGTGATGGAGTCTGACCTGTAAACAATGATATTCTATCTTACAAAATGGTAATGCTACTACAAGAGAAGAGCTTCCAGGAAGTGTACAGATGAGGTGGATACTTGAACCTGGAACTACTGATGTGGGACCGTCAGTGATGGGGTCTGACCTGTAAACAGTGATACTTTATCTTACAAAATGGTAATGCTACTAAAAGAGAAGAGCTTCCAGGGACTGTACAGATGAGGTGGATACTTGAACCTAGAACTCCTGATGTGGGACCTGTCAGTGATGGGGTCTGACCTGTAAACAGTGTTATTATATCTTACAAAATGGTAATGCTACTACAAGAGAAGAGCTTCCAGGGACTGTACAGATGAGGTGGATACTTGAATCTAGAACTCCTGATGTGGGACCTGTCAGTGATGCGGTCTGACCTGTAAACAGTGATATTATATCTTACAAAATGGTAATGCTTCTACAAGAGAAGAGCTTCCAGGTAGTGTACAGATGAGGGGGATACTTGAACCTAGAACTCCTGATGTGGGACCTGTCAGTGATGGAGTCTGACCTGTAAACAGTGATATTCTATCTTACACAATGGTAATGCTACTACAAGAGAAGAGCTTCCAGGGACTGTACAGATGAGGTGGATACTTGAACCTAGAACTCCTGATGTGGGACCTGTCAGTGATGGGGTCTGACCTGTAAACAGTGATATTATATCTTACAAAATGGTAATGCTACTACAAGAGAAGAGCTTCCAGGAAGTGTACAGATGAGGTGGATACTTGAACTTAGAACTCCTGATGTGGGACCTGTCAGTGATGGGGTCTGACCTGTAAACAGTGATATTATATCCTACAAAATGGTAATGTTACTACAAGAGAAGAGCTTCCAGGAAGTGTACAGATGAGGTGGATACTTGAACCTAGAACTCCTGATGTGGGACCTGTCAGTGATGGGGTCTGACCTGTAAACAGTGATATTATATCCTACAAAATGGTAATGTTACTACAAGAGAAGAGCTTCCAGGAAGTGTACAGATGAGGTGGATACTTGAACCTAGAACTCCGGATGTGGGACCCGTCAGTGATGGAGTCTGACCTGTAAACAGTGATATTATATCTTACAAAATGGTAATGCTACTACAAGAGAAGAACTTCCAGGAAGTGTACAGATGAGGTGGATACTTGAACCTAGAACTCCGGATGTGGGACATGTCAGTGATGTGGTCTGACCTGTAAACAGTGATATTATATCTCTTAAAATGGTAATGCTACTACAAGAGAAGAGCTTCCAGGAAGTGTACAGATGAGGTGGATACTTGAACCTAGAACTCCTGATGTGGGACCTGTCAGTGATGGGGTCTGACCTGTAAACAGTGATATTATATCTCTTAAAATGGTAATGCTACTACAAGAGAAGAACTTCCAGGAAGTGTACAGATGAGGTGGATACTTGAACCTAGAACTCCTGATGTGGGACATGTCAGTGATGTGGTGTGACCTGTAAACAGTGATATTATATCTCTTAAAATGGTAATGCTACTACAAGAGAAGAACTTCCAGGAAGTGTACAGATGAGGTGGATACTTGAACCTAGAACTCCTGATGTGGGACCTGTCAGTGATGGAGTCTGACCTGTAAACAGTGATATTATATCTTACAAAATGGTAATGATACTACAAGAGAAGAGCTTCCAGGAAGTGTACAGATGAGGTGGATACTTGAACCTAGAACTCCTGATGTGGGACCTGTCAGTGATGCGGTCTGACCTGTAAACAGTGATATTATATCTTACAAAATGGTAATGCTACTACAAGAGAAGAGCTTCCAGGTAGTGTACAGATGAGGTGGATACTTGAACCTAGAACTCCTGATGTGGGACCTGTCAGTGATGAAGTCTGACCTGTAAACAGTGAGATTATTTCGTACAAAATGGTAATGCTACTACAAGAGAAGAGCTTCCAGGGACTGTACAGATGAGGTGGATACTTGAACCTAGAACTCCTGATGTGGGACCTGTCAGTGATGGAGTCTGACCTGTAAACAGTGTTATTATATCTTACAAAATGGTAATGCTACTACAAGAGAAGAGCTTCCAGGGACTGTACAGATGAGGTGGATACTTGAACCTAGAACTCCTGATGTGGGACCTGTCAGTGATGGGGTCTGACCTGTAAACAGTGTTATTATATCTTACAAAATGGTAATGCTACTACAAGAGAAGAGCTTCCAGGTAGTGTACAGATGAGGTGGATACTTGAATCTAGAACTCCTGATGTGGGACCTGTCAGTGATGGAGTCTGACCTGTAAACAATGATATTCTATCTTACAAAATGGTAATGCTACTACAAGAGAAGAGCTTCCAGGAAGTGTACAGATGAGGTGGATACTTGAACCTAGAACTCCTGATGTGGGACCTGTCAGTGATGGGGTCTGACCTGTAAACAGTGATACTATATCTTACAAAATGGTAATGCTACTACAAGAGAAGAGCTTCCAGGTAGTGTACAGATGAGGTGGATACTTGAATCTAGAACTCCTGATGTGGGACCTGTCAGTGATGGAGTCTGACCTGTAAACAATGATATTCTATCTTACAAAATGGTAATGCTACTACAAGAGAAGAGCTTCCAGGAAGTGTACAGATGAGGTGGATACTTGAACCTGGAACTACTGATGTGGGACCGTCAGTGATGGGGTCTGACCTGTAAACAGTGATACTTTATCTTACAAAATGGTAATGCTACTAAAAGAGAAGAGCTTCCAGGGACTGTACAGATGAGGTGGATACTTGAACCTAGAACTCCTGATGTGGGACCTGTCAGTGATGGGGTCTGACCTGTAAACAGTGTTATTATATCTTACAAAATGGTAATGCTACTACAAGAGAAGAGCTTCCAGGTAGTGTACAGATGAGGGGGATACTTGAACCTAGAACTCCTGATGTGGGACCTGTCAGTGATGGAGTCTGACCTGTAAACAGTGATATTCTATCTTACACAATGGTAATGCTACTACAAGAGAAGAGCTTCCAGGGACTGTACAGATGAGGTGGATACTTGAACCTAGAACTCCTGATGTGGGACCTGTCAGTGATGGGGTCTGACCTGTAAACAGTGATATTATATCTTACAAAATGGTAATGCTACTACAAGAGAAGAGCTTCCAGGAAGTGTACAGATGAGGTGGAAACTTGAACTTAGAACTCCTGATGTGGGACCTGTCAGTGATGGGGTCTGACCTGTAAACAGTGATATTATATCCTACAAAATGGTAATGTTACTACAAGAGAAGAGCTTCCAGGAAGTGTACAGATGAGGTGGATACTTGAACCTAGAACTCCTGATGTGGGACCTGTCAGTGATGGGGTCTGACCTGTAAACAGTGATATTATATCCTACAAAATGGTAATGTTACTACAAGAGAAGAGCTTCCAGGAAGTGTACAGATGAGGTGGATACTTGAACCTAGAACTCCTGATGTGGGACCTGTCAGTGATGGGGTCTGACCTGTAAACAGTGATATTATATCTCTTAAAATGGTAATGCTACTACAAGAGAAGAACTTCCAGGAAGAGTACAGATGAGGTGGATACTTGAACCTAGAACTCCTGATGTGGGACCTGTCAGTGATGGGGTCTGACCTGTAAACAGTGATATTATATCTTACAAAATGGTAATGCTACTACAAGAGAAGAGCTTCCAGGAAGTGTACAGATGAGGTGGATACTTGAACCTAGAACTCCTGATGTGGGACCTGTCAGTGATGGGGTCTGACCTGTAAACAGTGTTATTATATCTTACAAAATGGTAATGTTACTACAAGAGAAGAGCTTCCAGGAAGTGTACAGATGAGGTGGATACTTGAACCTAGAACTCCTGATGTGGGACCTGTCAGTGATGGAGTCTGACCTGTAAACAGTGATATTATTTCGTACAAAATGGTAATGCTACTACAAGAGAAGAGCTTCCAGGGACTGTACAGATGAGGTGGATACTTGAACCTAGAACTCCTGATGTGGGACCTGTCAGTGATGGGGTCTGACCTGTAAACAGTGTTATTATATCTTACAAAATGGTAATGCTACTACAAGAGAAGAACTTCCAGGAAGTGTACAGATGAGGTGGATACTTGAACTTAGAACTCCTGATGTGGGACCTGTCAGTGATGGGGTCTGACCTGTAAACAGTGATACTATATCTTACAAAATGGTAATGCTACTACAAGAGAAGAGCTTCCAGGTAGTGTATAGATGAGGTGGATACTTGAAACTAGAACTCCTGATGTGGGACCTGTCAGTGATGCGGTCTGACCTGTAAACAGTGATACTATATCTTACAAAATGGTAATGCTACTACAAGAGAAGAACTTCCAGGAAGTGTACAGATGAGGTGGATACTTGAACCTAGAACTCCTGATGTGGGACCTGTCAGTGATGGGGTCTGACCTGTAAACAGTGATATTATATCTTACAAAATGTTAATGCTACTACAAGAGAAGAACTTCCAGGGACTGTACAGATGAGGTGGATACTTGAACCTAGAACTCCTGATGTGGGACCTGTCAGTGATGCGGTCTGACCTGTAAACAGTGATAGTATATCCTACAAAATGGTAATGCTACTAAAAGAGAAGAGCTTCCAGGGACTGTACAGATGAGGTGGATACTTGAACCTAGAACTCCTGATGTGGGACCTGTCAGTGATGCGGTCTGACCTGTAAACAGTGTTATTATATCTTACAAAATGGTAATGCTACTACAAGAGAAGAGCTTCCAGGAAGTGTACAGATGAGGTGGATACTTGAACCTAGAACTCCTGATGTGGGACCTGTCAGTGATGCGGTCTGACCTGTAAACAGTGATACTATATCTTACAAAATGGTAATGCTACTACAAGAGAAGAACTTCCAGGAAGTGTACAGATGAGGTGGATACTTGAACCTAGAACTCTTGATGTGGGACCTGTCAGTGATGCGGTCTGACCTGTAAACAGTGTTATTATATCTTACAAAATGGTAATGCTACTACAAGAGAAGAGCTTCCAGGAAGTGTACAGATGAGGTGGATACTTGAACCTAGAACTCCTGATGTGGGACCTGTCAGTGATGGGGTCTGACCTGTAAACAGTGTTATTATATCTTACAAAATGGTAATGCTACTACAAGAGAAGAGCTTCCAGGGACTGTACAGATGAGGTGGATACTTGAACCTAGAACTCCTGATGTGGGACCTGTCAGTGATGGGGTCTGACCTGTAAACAGTGATATTATATCTTACAAAATGGTAATGCTACTACAAGAGAAGAACTTCCAGGGACTGTACAGATGAGGTGGATACTTGAACCTAGAACTCCTGATGTGGGACCTGTCAGTGATGCGGTCTGACCTGTAAACAGTGATATTATTTCGTACAAAATGGTAATGCTACTACAAGAGAAGAGCTGTCAGGAAGTGTACAGATGAGGTGGATACTTGAACCTAGAACTCCTGATGTGGGACCTGTCAGTGATGCGGTCTGACCTGTAAACAGTGATATTATATCTTACAAAATGGTAATGCTACTACAAGAGAAGAGCTTCCAGGAAGTGTACAGATGAGGTGGATACTTGAACCTAGAACTCCTGATGTGGGACCTGTCAGTGATGCGGTCTGACCTGTAAACAGTGATATTATATCTTACAAAATGGTAATGCTACTACAAGAGAAGAGCTTCCAGGGACTGTACAGATGAGGTGGATACTTGAACCTAGAACTCCTGATGTGGGACCTGTCAGTGATGGGGTCTGACCTGTAAACAGTGATACTTTATCTTACAAAATGGTAATGCTACTACAAGAGAAGAGCTTCCAGGGACTGTACAGATGAGGTGGATACTTGAACCTAGAACTCCTGATGTGGGACCTGTCAGTGATGCGGTCTGACCTGTAAACAGTGTTATTATATCTTACAAAATGGTAATGCTACTACAAGAGAAGAGCTTCCAGGAAGTGTACAGATGAGGTGGATACTTGAACCTAGAACTCCTGATGTGGGACCTGTCAGTGATGCGGTCTGACCTGTAAACAGTGTTATTATATCTTACAAAATGGTAATGCTACTACAAGAGAAGAGCTTCCAGGAAGTGTACAGATGAGGTGGATACTTGAACCTAGAGGTCCTGATGTGGGACCTGTCAGTGATGCGGTCTGACCTGTAAACAGTGATATTATATCCTACAAAATGGTAATGCTACTACAAGAGAAGAGCTTCCAGGAAGTGTACAGATGAGGTGGATACTTGAACCTAGAACTCCTGATGTGGGACCTGTCAGTGATGGGGTCTGACCTGTAAACAGTGATATTATATCTTACAAAATGGTAATGCTACTACAAGAGAAGAACTTCCAGGGACTGTACAGATGAGGTGGATACTTGAACCTAGAACTCCTGATGTGGGACCTGTCAGTGATGCGGTCTGACCTGTAAACAGTGATATTATTTCGTACAAAATGGTAATGCTACTACAAGAGAAGAGCTTCCAGGGACTGTACAGATGAGGTGGATACTTGAACCTAGAACTCCTGATGTGGGACCTGTCAGTGATGCGGTCTGACCTGTAAACAGTGTTATTATATCTTACAAAATGGTAATGCTACTACAAGAGAAGAGCTTCCAGGAAGTGTACAGATGAGGTGGATACTTGAACCTAGAACTCCTGATGTGGGACCTGTCAGTGATGCGGTCTGACCTGTAAACAGTGTTATTATATCTTACAAAATGGTAATGCTACTACAAGAGAAGAGCTTCCAGGAAGTGTACAGATGAGGTGGATACTTGAACCTAGAGGTCCTGATCTGGGACCTGTCAGTGATGCGGTCTGACCTGTAAACAGTGATATTATATCCTACAAAATGGTAATGCTACTACAAGAGAAGAGCTTCCAGGAAGTGTACAGATGAGGTGGATACTTGAACCTAGAACTCCTGATGTTGGACCTGTCAGTGATGCGGTCTGACCTGTAAACAGTGATATTATATCCTACAAAATGGTAATGCTACTAAAAGAGAAGAGCTTCCAGGGACTGTACAGATGAGGTGGATACTTGAACCTAGAACTCCTGATGTGGGACCTGTCAGTGATGGGGTCTGACCTGTAAACAGTGTTATTATATCTTACAAAATGGTAATGCTACTACAAGAGAAGAGCTTCCAGGTAGTGTATAGATGAGGTGGATACTTGAACCTAGAACTCCTGATGTGGGACCTGTCAGTGATGGGGTCTGACCTGTAAACAGTGATATTATATCTTACAAAATGGTAATGCTACTACAAGAGAAGAGCTTCCAGGAAGTGTACAGATGAGGTGGATACTTGAACCTAGAACTCCTGATGTGGGACCTGTCAGTGATGCGGTCTGACCTGTAAACAGTGATATTATTTCGTACAAAATGGTAATGCTACTACCAGAGAAGAGCTTCCAGGAAGTGTACAGATGAGGTGGATACTTGAACCTAGAACTCCTGATGTGGGACCTGTCAGTGATGGAGTCTGACCTGTAAACAATGATATTCTATCTTACAAAATGGTAATGCTACTACAAGAGAAGAGCTTCCAGGAAGTGTACAGATGAGGTGGATACTTGAACCTAGAACTCCTGATGTGGGACCTGTCAGTGATGGGGTCTGACCTGTAAACAGTGATATTATATCTCTTAAAATGGTAATGCTACTACAAGAGAAGAACTTCCAGGAAGTGTACAGATGAGGTGGATACTTGAACCTAGAACTCCTGATGTGGGACATGTCAGTGATGGGGTCTGACCTGTAAACAGTGTTATTATATCTTACAAAATGGTAATGCTACTACAAGAGAAGAACTTCCAGGAAGTGTACAGATGAGGTGGATACTTGAACTTAGAACTCCTGATGTGGGACCTGTCAGTGATGGGGTCTGACCTGTAAACAGTGATATTATATCCTACAAAATGGTAATGTTACTACAAGAGAAGAGCTTCCAGGAAGTGTACAGATGAGGTGGATACTTGAACTTAGAACTCCTGATGTGGGACCTGTCAGTGATGGGGTCTGACCTGTAAACAGTGATATTATATCTTACAAAATGGTAATGCTACTACAAGAGAAGAGCTTCCAGGAAGTGTACAGATGAGGTGGATACTTGAACCTAGAACTCCTGATGTGGGACCTGTCAGTGATGCGGTCTGACCTGTAAACAGTGATATTATTTCGTACAAAATGGTAATGCTACTACCAGAGAAGAGCTTCCAGGAAGTGTACAGATGAGGTGGATACTTGAACCTAGAACTCCTGATGTGGGACCTGTCAGTGATGGAGTCTGACCTGTAAACAATGATATTCTATCTTACAAAATGGTAATGCTACTACAAGAGAAGAGCTTCCAGGAAGTGTACAGATGAGGTGGATACTTGAACCTAGAACTCCTGATGTGGGACCTGTCAGTGATGGGGTCTGACCTGTAAACAGTGATATTATATCTTACAAAATGGTAATGCTACTACAAGAGAAGAGCTTCCAGGAAGTGTACAGATGAGGTGGATACTTGAACCTAGAACTCCTGATGTGGGACCTGTCAGTGATGGAGTCTGACCTGTAAACAGTGATATTATATCTCTTAAAATGGTAATGCTACTACAAGAGAAGAACTTCCAGGAAGTGTACAGATGAGGTGGATACTTGAACCTAGAACTCCTGATGTGGGACATGTCAGTGATGGGGTCTGACCTGTAAACAGTGTTATTATATCTTACAAAATGGTAATGCTACTACAAGAGAAGAACTTCCAGGAAGTGTACAGATGAGGTGGATACTTGAACTTAGAACTCCTGATGTGGGACCTGTCAGTGATGGGGTCTGACCTGTAAACAGTGATATTATATCCTACAAAATGGTAATGTTACTACAAGAGAAGAGCTTCCAGGAAGTGTACAGATGAGGTGGATACTTGAACTTAGAACTCCTGATGTGGGACCTGTCAGTGATGGGGTCTGACCTGTAAACAGTGATATTATATCTTACAAAATGGTAATGCTACTACAAGAGAAGAGCTTCCAGGAAGTGTACAGATGAGGTGGATACTTGAACCTAGAACTCCTGATGTGGGACCTGTCAGTGATGCGGTCTGACCTGTAAACAGTGATATTATTTCGTACAAAATGGTAATGCTACTACCAGAGAAGAGCTTCCAGGAAGTGTACAGATGAGGTGGATACTTGAACCTAGAACTCCTGATGTGGGACCTGTCAGTGATGGAGTCTGACCTGTAAACAATGATATTCTATCTTACAAAATGGTAATGCTACTACAAGAGAAGAGCTTCCAGGAAGTGTACAGATGAGGTGGATACTTGAACCTAGAACTCCTGATGTGGGACCTGTCAGTGATGGGGTCTGACCTGTAAACAGTGATATTATATCTCTTAAAATGGTAATGCTACTACAAGAGAAGAACTTCCAGGAAGTGTACAGATGAGGTGGATACTTGAACCTAGAACTCCTGATGTGGGACATGTCAGTGATGGGGTCTGACCTGTAAACAGTGTTATTATATCTTACAAAATGGTAATGCTACTACAAGAGAAGAACTTCCAGGAAGTGTACAGATGAGGTGGATACTTGAACTTAGAACTCCTGATGTGGGACCTGTCAGTGATGGGGTCTGACCTGTAAACAGTGATATTATATCCTACAAAATGGTAATGTTACTACAAGAGAAGAGCTTCCAGGAAGTGTACAGATGAGGTGGATACTTGAACTTAGAACTCCTGATGTGGGACCTGTCAGTGATGGGGTCTGACCTGTAAACAGTGATATTATATCCTACAAAATGGTAATGTTACTACAAGAGAAGAGCTTCCAGGAAGTGTACAGATGAGGTGGATACTTGAACCTAGAACTCCTGATGTGGGACCTGTCAGTGATGGGGTCTGACCTGTAAACAATGATATTATATCCTACAAAATGGTAATGCTACTACAAGAGAAGAGCTTCCAGGGACTGTACAGATGAGGTGGATACTTGAACCTAGAACTCCTGATGTGGGACCTGTCAGTGATGCGGTCTGACCTGTAAACAGTGTTATTATATCTTACAAAATGGTAATGCTACTACAAGAGAAGAGCTTCCAGGGACTGTACAGATGAGGTGGATACTTGAACCTAGAACTCCTGATGTGGGACCTGTCAGTGATGGGGTCTGACCTGTAAACAGTGTTATTATATCTTACAAAATGGTAATGCTACTACAAGAGAAGAGCTTCCAGGGACTGTACAGATGAGGTGGATACTTGAACCTAGAACTCCTGATGTGGGACCTGTCAGTGATGGGGTCTGACCTGTAAACAGTGTTATTATATCTTACAAAATTGTAATGCTACTACAAGAGAAGAGCTTCCAGGAAGTGTACAGATGAGGTGGATACTTGAACCTAGAACTCCTGATGTGGGACCTGTCAGTGATGTGGTCTGACCTGTAAACAGTGTTATTATATCTTACAAAATGGTAATGCTACTACAAGAGAAGAGCTTCCAGGTAGTGTACAGATGAGGTGGATACTTGAACCTAGAACTCCTGATGTGGGACCTGTCAGTGATGCGGTCTGACCTGTAAACAGTGTTATTATATCTTACAAAATGGTAATGCTACTACAAGAGAAGAGCTTCCAGGGACTGTACAGATGAGGTGGATACTTGAATCTAGAACTCCTGATGTGGGACCTGTCAGTGATGCGGTCTGACCTGTAAACAGTGTTATTCTATCTTACAAAATGGTAATGCTTCTACAAGAGAAGAGCTTCCAGGTAGTGTACAGATGAGGTTGATACTTGAACCTAGAACTCCTGATGTGGGACCTGTCAGTGATGCGGTCTGACCTGTAAACAGTGATACTATATCTTACAAAATGGTAATGCTACTACAAGAGAAGAGCTTCCAGGGACTGTACAGATGAGGTGGATACTTGAACCTAGAACTCCTGATGTGGGACCTGTCAGTGATGCGGTCTGACCTGTAAACAGTGATATTATATCTTACAAAATGGTAATGCTACTACAAGAGAAGAGCTTCCAGGGACTGTACAGATGAGGTGGATACTTGAACCTAGAACTCCTGATGTGGGACCTGTCAGTGATGGGGTCTGACCTGTAAACAGTGTTATTATATCTTACAAAATGGTAATGCTACTACAAGAGAAGAGCTTCCAGGGACTGTACAGATGAGGTGGATACTTGAACCTAGAACTCCTGATGTGGGACCTGTCAGTGATGCGGTCTGACCTGTAAACAGTGTTATTATATCTTACAAAATGGTAATGCTACTACAAGAGAAGAGCTTCCAGGGACTGTACAGATGAGGTGGATACTTGAACCTAGAACTCCTGATGTGGGACCTGTCAGTGATGGGGTCTGACCTGTAAACAGTGTTATTATATCTTACAAAATGGTAATGCTACTACAAGAGAAGAGCTTCCAGGTAGTGTATAGATGAGGTGGATACTTGAACCTAGAACTCCTGATGTGGGACCTGTCAGTGATGGGGTCTGACCTGTAAACAGTGTTATTATATCTTACAAAATGGTAATGCTACTACAAGAGAAGAGCTTCCAGGGACTGTACAGATGAGGTGGATACTTGAACCTAGAACTCCTGATGTGGGACCTGTCAGTGATGGGGTCTGACCTGTAAACAGTGATATTATATCTTACAAAATGGTAATGCTACTACAAGAGAAGAGCTTCCAGGGACTGTACAGATGAGGTGGATACTTGAACCTAGAACTCCTGATGTGGGACCTGTCAGTGATGGGGTCTGACCTGTAAACAGTGTTATTATATCTTACAAAATGGTAATGCTACTACAAGAGAAGAGCTTCCAGGGACTGTACAGATGAGGTGGATACTTGAACCTAGAACTCCTGATGTGGGACCTGTCAGTGATGGGGTCTGACCTGTAAACAGTGTTATTATATCTTACAAAATGGTAATGCTACTACAAGAGAAGAGCTTCCAGGTAGTGTATAGATGAGGTGGATACTTGAACCTAGAACTCCTGATGTGGGACCTGTCAGTGATGGGGTCTGACCTGTAAACAGTGTTATTATATCTTACAAAATGGTAATGCTACTACAAGAGAAGAGCTTCCAGGGACTGTACAGATGAGGTGGATACTTGAACCTAGAACTCCTGATGTGGGACCTGTCAGTGATGGGGTCTGACCTGTAAACAATGATATTATATCCTACAAAATGGTAATGCTACTACAAGAGAAGAGCTTCCAGGAAGTGTACAGATGAGGTGGATACTTGAACTTAGAACTCCTGATGTGGGACCTGTCAGTGATGTGGTGTGACCTGTAAACAGTGATATTATATCTTACAAAATGGTAATGCTACTACAAGAGAAGAGCTTCCAGGGACTGTACAGATGAGGTGGATACTTGAACCTAGAACTCCTGATGTGGGACCTGTCAGTGATGGGGTCTGACCTGTAAACAGTGTTATTATATCTTACAAAATGGTAATGCTACTACAAGAGAAGAGCTTCCAGGTAGTGTATAGATGAGGTGGATACTTGAACCTAGAACTCCTGATGTGGGACCTGTCAGTGATGGGGTCTGACCTGTAAACAGTGTTATTATATCTTACAAAATGGTAATGCTACTACAAGAGAAGAGCTTCCAGGGACTGTACAGATGAGGTGGATACTTGAACCTAGAACTCCTGATGTGGGACCTGTCAGTGATGGGGTCTGACCTGTAAACAGTGATACTATATCTTACAAAATGGTAATGCTACTACAAGAGAAGAGCTTCCAGGGACTGTACAGATGAGGTGGATACTTGAACCTAGAACTCCTGATGTGGGACCTGTCAGTGATGGAGTCTGACCTGTAAACAGTGATATTATTTCGTACAAAATGGTAATGCTACTACAAGAGAAGAGCTTCCAGGGACTGTACAGATGAGGTGGATACTTGAACCTAGAACTCCTGATGTGGGACCTGTCAGTGATGGAGTCTGACCTGTAAACAGTGATATTATTTCGTACAAAATGGTAATGCTACTACAAGAGAAGAGCTTCCAGGGACTGTACAGATGAGGTGGATACTTGAACCTAGAACTCCTGATGTGGGACCTGTCAGTGATGGAGTCTGACCTGTAAACAGTGTTATTATATCTTACAAAATGGTAATGCTACTACAAGAGAAGAGCTTCCAGGTAGTGTATAGATGAGGTGGATACTTGAACCTAGAACTCCTGATGTGGGACCTGTCAGTGATGGGGTCTGACCTGTAAACAGTGTTATTATATCTTACAAAATGGTAATGCTACTACAAGAGAAGAGCTTCCAGGGACTGTACAGATGAGGTGGATACTTGAACCTAGAACTCCTGATGTGGGACCTGTCAGTGATGGGGTCTGACCTGTAAACAGTGATATTATATCTTACAAAATGGTAATGCTACTACAAGAGAAGAGCTTCCAGGGACTGTACAGATGAGGTGGATACTTGAACCTAGAACTCCTGATGTGGGACCTGTCAGTGATGCGGTCTGACCTGTAAACAGTGTTATTATATCTTACAAAATGGTAATGCTACTACAAGAGAAGAGCTTCCAGGTAGTGTATAGATGAGGTGGATACTTGAACCTAGAACTCCTGATGTGGGACCTGTCAGTGATGGGGTCTGACCTGTAAACAGTGTTATTATATCTTACAAAATGGTAATGCTACTACAAGAGAAGAGCTTCCAGGGACTGTACAGATGAGGTGGATACTTGAACCTAGAACTCCTGATGTGGGACCTGTCAGTGATGCGGTCTGACCTGTAAACAGTGATACTATATCTTACAAAATGGTAATGCTACTACAAGAGAAGAGCTTCCAGGTAGTGTGCAGATGAGGTGGATACTTGAACCTGGAACTACTGATGTTGGACCTGTCAGTGATGGGGTCTGACCTGTAAACAGTGATATTATATCTTACAAAATGGTAATGCTACTACAAGAGAAGAGCTTCCAGGAAGTGTACAGATGAGGTGGATACTTGAACCTAGAACTCCTGATGTGGGACCTGTCAGTGATGCGGTCTGACCTGTAAACAGTGATATTATATCTTACAAAATGGTAATGCTACTACAAGAGAAGAGCTTCCAGGAAGTGTGCAGATGAGGTGGATACTTGAACCTAGAACTCCTGATGTGGGACCTGTCAGTGATGGGGTCTGACCTGTAAACAGTGATATTATATCTTACAAAATGGTAATGCTACTACAAGAGAAGAGCTTCCAGGGACTGTACAGATGAGGTGGATACTTGAACCTAGAACTCCTGATGTGGGACCTGTCAGTGATGGAGTCTGACCTGTAAACAATGATATTCTATCTTACAAAATGGTAATGCTACTACAAGAGAAGAGCTTCCAGGAAGTGTACAGATGAGGTGGATACTTGAACCTAGAACTCCTGATGTGGGACCTGTCAGTGATGGAGTCTGACCTGTAAACAGTGATATTATTTCGTACAAAATGGTAATGCTACTACAAGAGAAGAGCTTCCAGGTAGTGTACAGATGAGGTGGATACTTGAACCTAGAACTCCTGATGTGGGACCTGTCAGTGATGCGGTCTGACCTGTAAACAGTGATATTATATCTTACAAAATGGTAATGCTACTACAAGAGAAGAGCTTCCAGGGACTGTACAGATGAGGTGGATACTTGAACCTAGAACTCCTGATGTGGGACCTGTCAGTGATGGAGTCTGACCTGTAAACAATGATATTCTATCTTACAAAATGGTAATGCTACTACAAGAGAAGAGCTTCCAGGAAGTGTACAGATGAGGTGGATACTTGAACCTAGAACTCCTGATGTGGGACCTGTCAGTGATGGAGTCTGACCTGTAAACAGTGATACTATATCTTAAAAAATGGTAATGCTACCAGAAGAGAAGAGCTTCCAGGAAGTGTACAGATGAGGTGAATACTTGAACCTAGAACTCCTGATGTGGGACCTGTCAGTGATGGAGTCTGACCTGTAAACAGTGATATTATTTCGTACAAAATGGTAATGCTACTACCAGAGAAGAGCTTCCAGGAAGTGTACAGATGAGGTGGATACTTGAACCTAGAACTCCTGATGTGGGACGTGTCAGTGATGGAGTCTGACCTGTAAACAATGATATTCTATCTTACAAAATGGTAATGCTACTACAAGAGAAGAGCTTCCAGGAAGTGTACAGATGAGGTGGATACTTGAACCTAGAACTCCTGATGTGGGACCTGTCAGTGATGGAGTCTGACCTGTAAACAGTGATACTATATCTTACAAAATGGTAATGCTACTACAAGAGAAGAGCTTCCAGGAAGTGTACAGATGAGGTGGATACTTGAACCTAAAACTCCTGATGTGGGACCTGTCAGTGATGGAGTCTGACCTGTAAACAGTGATATTATTTCGTACAAAATGGTAATGCTACTACAAGAGAAGAGCTTCCAGGGACTGTACAGATGAGGTGGATACTTGAACCTAGAACTCCTGATGTGGGACCTGTCAGTGATGGAGTCTGACCTGTAAACAGTGATATTATATCCTACAAAATGGTAATGCTACTACAAGAGAAGAGCTTCCAGGAAGTGTACAGATGAGGTGGATACTTGAACCTAGAACTCCTGATGTGGGACCTGTCAGTGATGGAGTCTGACCTGTAAACAGTGATATTATATCCTACAAAATGGTAATGCTACTACAAGAGAAGAGCTTCCAGGAAGTGTACAGATGAGGTGGATACTTGAACCTAGAGCTCCTGATGTGGGACCTGTCAGTGATGGAGTCTGACCAAAAACAATGATATTCTATCTTACAAAATGGTAATGCTACTACAAGAGAAGAGCTTCCAGGAAGTGTACAGATGAGGTGGATACTTGAACCTAGAACTCCTGATGTGGGACCTGTCAGTGATGGAGTCTGACCTGTAAACAGTGATACTATATCTTACAAAATGGTAATGCTACTACAAGAGAAGAGCTTCCAGGAAGTGTACAGATGAGGTGGATACTTGAAACTAGAACTCCTGATGTGGGACCTGTCAGTGATGGAGTCTGACCTGTAAACAGTGATATTATTTCGTACAAAATGGTAATGCTACTACAAGAGAAGAGCTTCCAGGGACTGTACAGATGAGGTGGATACTTGAACCTAGAACTCCTGATGTGGGACCTGTCAGTGATGGAGTCTGGCCTGTAAACAATGATATTCTATCTTACAAAATGGTAATGCTACTACAAGAGAAGAGCTTCCAGGAAGTGTACAGATGAGGTGGATACTTGAACCTAGAACTCCTGATGTGGGACCTGTCAGTGATGGAGTCTGACCTGTAAACAGTGATACTATATCTTAAAAAATGGTAATGCTACTACAAGAGAAGAGCTTCCAGGAAGTGTACAGATGAGGTGGATACTTGAACCTAGAACTCCTGATGTGGGACCTGTCAGTGATGGAGTCTGACCTGTAAACAATGATATTCTATCTTACAAAATGGTAATGCTACTACAAGAGAAGAGCTTCCAGGAAGTGTACAGATGAGGTGGATACTTGAACCTAGAACTCCTGATGTGGGACCTGTCAGTGATGGAGTCTGACCTGTAAACAGTGATACTATATCTTAAAAAATGGTAATGCTACTACAAGAGAAGAGCTTCCAGGAAGTGTACAGATGAGGTGGATACTTGAACCTAGAACTCCTGATGTGGGACCTGTCAGTGATGGAGTCTGACCTGTAAACAGTGATATTATTTCGTACAAAATGGTAATGCTACTACCAGAGAAGAGCTTCCAGGAAGTGTACAGATGAGGTGGATACTTGAACCTAGAACTCCTGATGTGGGACCTGTCAGTGATGGAGTCTGACCTGTAAACAATGATATTCTATCTTACAAAATGGTAATGCTACTACAAGAGAAGAGCTTCCAGGAAGTGTACAGATGAGGTGGATACTTGAACCTAGAACTCCTGATGTGGGACCTGTCAGTGATGGAGTCTGACCTGTAAACAGTGATACTATATCTTACAAAATGGTAATGCTACTACAAGAGAAGAGCTTCCAGGAAGTGTACAGATGAGGTGGATTCTTGAACCTAGAACTCCTGATGTGGGACCTGTCAGTGATGGAGTCTGACCTGTAAACAGTGATATTATTTCGTACAAAATGGTAATGCTACTACAAGAGAAGAGCTTCCAGGGACTGTACAGATGAGGTGGATACTTGAACCTAGAACTCCTGATGTGGGACCTGTCAGTGATGGAGTCTGACCTGTAAACAGTGATATTATATCCTACAAAATGGTAATGCTACTACAAGAGAAGAGCTTCCAGGAAGTGTACAGATGAGGTGGATACTTGAACCTAGAACTCCTGATGTGGGACCTGTCAGTGATGGAGTCTGACCTGTAAACAGTGATATTATATCCTACAAAATGGTAATGCTACTACAAGAGAAGAGCTTCAAGGAAGTGTACAGATGAGGTGGATACTTGAACCTAGAGCTCCTGATGTGGGACCTGTCAGTGATGGAGTCTGACCAAAAACAATGATATTCTATCTTACAAAATGGTAATGCTACTACAAGAGAAGAGCTTCCAGGAAGTGTACAGATGAGGTGGATACTTGAACCTAGAACTCCTGATGTGGGACCTGTCAGTGATGGAGTCTGACCTGTAAACAGTGATACTATATCTTACAAAATGGTAATGCTACTACAAGAGAAGAGCTTCCAGGAAGTGTACAGATGAGGTGGATACTTGAACCTAGAACTCCTGATGTGGGACCTGTCAGTGATGGAGTCTGACCTGTAAACAGTGATATTATTTCGTACAAAATGGTAATGCTACTACAAGAGAAGAGCTTCCAGGGACTGTACAGATGAGGTGGATACTTGAACCTAGAACTCCTGATGTGGGACCTGTCAGTGATGGGGTCTGACCTGTAAACAGTGATATTATATCTTACAAAATGGTAATGCTACTAAAAGAGAAGAGCTTCCAGGAAGTGTACAGATGAGGTGGATACTTGAACCTAGAACTCCTGATGTGGGACCTGTCAGTGATGCGGTCTGACCTGTAAACAGTGATATTATTTCGTACAAAATGGTAATGCTACTACAAGAGAAGAGCTTCCAGGGACTGTACAGATGAGGTGGATACTTGAATCTAGAACTCCTGATGTGGGACCTGTCAGTGATGCGGTCTGACCTGTAAACAGTGTTATTCTATCTTACAAAATGGTAATGCTACTACAAGAGAAGAGCTTCCAGGAAGTGTATAGATGAGGTGGATACTTGAACCTAGAACTCCTGATGTGGGACCTGTCAGTGATGGAGTCTGACCTGTAAACAGTGATATTATTTCGTACAAAATGGTAATGTTACTACAAGAGAAGAGCTTCCAGGGACTGTACAGATGAGGTGGATACTTGAACCTAGAACTCCTGATGGGGGACCTGTCAGTGATGGAGTCTGACCTGTAAACAGTGATAGTATATCTTACAAAATGGTAATGCTACTAAAAGAGAAGAGCTTCCAGGAAGTGTACAGATGAGGTGGATACTTGAACCTAGAACTCCTGATGTGGGACCTGTCAGTGATGGGGTCTGACCTGTAAACAGTGATATTATATCTTACAAAATGGTAATGCTACTACAAGAGAAGAACTTCCAGGAAGTGTACAGATGAGGTGGATACTTGAACCTAGAACTCCTGATGTGGGACCTGTCAGTGATGGAGTCTGACCTGTAAACAGTGATATTATATCTTACAAAATGGTAATGCTACTACAAGAGAAGAACTTCCAGGAAGTGTACAGATGAGGTGGATACTTGAACCTAGAACTCCGGATGTGGGACCTGTCAGTGATGGGGTCTGACCTGTAAACAGTGATATTATATCTCTTAAAATGGTAATGCTACTACAAGAGAAGAACTTCCAGGAAGTGTACAGCTGAGGTGGAGACTTGAACCTAGAACTCCGGATGTGGGACCTGTCAGTGATGGGGTCTGACCTGTAAACAGTGATATTATATCTCTTAAAATGGTACTGCTACTACAAGAGAAGAACTTCCAGGAAGTGTACAGATGAGGTGGATACTTGAACCTAGAACTCCTGATGTGGGACCTGTCAGTGATGGAGTCTGACCTGTAAACAGTGATATTATTTCGTACAAAATGGTAATGCTACTACAAGAGAAGAGCTTCCAGGAAGTGTACAGATGAGGTGGATACTTGAACCTAGAACTCCTGATGTGGGACCTGTCAGTGATGGAGTCTGACCTGTAAACAGTGATATTATATCTTAAAAAAATGGTAATGCTACTACAAGAGAAGAGCTTCCAGGAAGTGTACAGATGAGGTGGATACTTGAACCTAGAACTCCTGATGTGGGACCTGTCAGTGATGCGGTCTGACCTGTAAACAGTGATATTATATCTTACAAAATGGTAATGCTACTACAAGAGAAGAGCTTCCAGGTAGTGTACAGATGAGGTGGATACTTGAACCTAGAACTCCTGATGTGGGACCTGTCAGTGATGGAGTCTGACCTGTAAACAGTGATATTATTTCGTACAAAATGGTAATGCTACTACAAGAGAAGAGCTTCCAGGGACTGTACAGATGAGGTGGATACTTGAATCTAGAACTCCTGATGTGGGACCTGTCAGTGATGCGGTCTGACCTGTAAACAGTGTTATTATATCTTACAAAATGGTAATGCTACTACAAGAGAAGAGCTTCCAGGAAGTGTACAGATGAGGTGGGTACTTGAACCTAGAACTCCTGATGTGGGACCTGTCAGTGATGGGGTCTGACCTGTAAACAGTGATATTATATCTTACAAAATGGTAATGCTACTACAAGAGAAGAGCTTCCAGGAAGTGTACAGATGAGGTGGATACTTGAACCTAGAAATCCTGATGTGGGACATGTCAGTGATGGAGTCTGACCTGTAAACAGTGATATTATATCTTACAAAATGGTAATGCTACTACAAGAGAAGAGCTTCCAGGAAGTGTACAGATGAGGTGGATACTTGAACCTAGAAATCCTGATGTGGGACATGTCAGTGATGGAGTCTGACCTGTAAACAGTGATATTATATCTTACAAAATGGTAATGCTACTACAAGAGAAGAGCTTCCAGGAAGTGTACAGATGAGGTGGATACTTGAACCTTGTAATCCTGATGTGGGACCTGTCAGTGATTGGGTCTGACCTGTAAACAGTGATAGTATATCTTACAAAATGGTAATGCTACTGCAAGAGAAGAGCTTCCAGGAAGTGTACAGATGAGGTGGATACTTGAACCTAGAACTCCTGATGTGGGACCTGTCAGTGATGGAGTCTGACCTGTAAACAGTGATATTATATCTTACAAAATGGTAATGCTACTACAAGAGAAGAGCTTCCAGGAAGTGTACAGATGAGGTGGATACTTGAACCTAGAACTCCTGATGTGGGACCTGTCAGTGATGTGGTCTGACCTGTAAACAGTGATATTATATCTTACAAAATGGTAATGCTACTACAAGAGAAGAGCTTCCAGGAAGTGTACAGATGAGGTGGATACTTGATCCTAGAACTCCTGATGTGGGACCTGTCAGTGATGGGGTCTGACCTGTAAACAGTGATATTATATCTTACAAAATGGTAATGCTACTACAAGAGAAGAGCTTCCAGGAAGTGTGCAGATGAGGTGGATACTTGAACCTAGAACTCCTGATGTGGGACCTGTCAGTGATGGGGTCTGACCTGTAAACAGTGATATTATATCTTACAAAATGGTAATGCTACTACAAGAGAAGAGCTTCCAGGGACTGTACAGATGAGGTGGATACTTGAACCTAGAACTCCTGATGTGGGACCTGTCAGTGATGGAGTCTGACCTGTAAACAGTGATATTATATCTTACAAAATGGTAATGCTACTACAAGAGAAGAGCTTCCAGGAAGTGTACAGATGAGGTGGATACTTGAACCTAGAAATCCTGATGTGGGACATGTCAGTGATGGAGTCTGACCTGTAAACAGTGATATTATATCTTACAAAATGGTAATGCTACTACAAGAGAAGAGCTTCCAGGAAGTGTACAGATGAGGTGGATACTTGAACCTAGAACTCCTGATGTGGGACCTGTCAGTGATGGAGTCTGACCTGTAAACAGTGATATTATATCTTACAAAATGGTAATGCTACTACAAGAGAAGAGCTTCCAGGAAGTGTACAGATGAGGTGGATACTTGAACCTAGAACTCCTGATGTGGGACCTGTCAGTGATGGAGTCTGACCTGTAAACAGTGATATTATATCTTACAAAATGGTAATGCTACTACAAGAGAAGAGCTTCCAGGAAGTGTACAGATGAGGTGGATACTTGAACCTTGTAATCCTGATGTGGGACCTGTCAGTGATTGGGTCTGACCTGTAAACAGTGATAGTATATCTTACAAAATGGTAATGCTACTGCAAGAGAAGAGCTTCCAGGAAGTGTACAGATGAGGTGGATACTTGAACCTAGAACTCCTGATGTGGGACCTGTCAGTGATGGAGTCTGACCTGTAAACAGTGATATTATATCTTACAAAATGGTAATGCTACTACAAGAGAAGAGCTTCCAGGAAGTGTACAGATGAGGTGGATACTTGAACCTAGAACTCCTGATGTGGGACCTGTCAGTGATGTGGTCTGACCTGTAAACAGTGATATTATATCTTACAAAATGGTAATGCTACTACAAGAGAAGAGCTTCCAGGAAGTGTACAGATGAGGTGGATACTTGATCCTAGAACTCCTGATGTGGGACCTGTCAGTGATGGGGTCTGACCTGTAAACAGTGATATTATATCTTACAAAATGGTAATGCTACTACAAGAGAAGAGCTTCCAGGAAGTGTGCAGATGAGGTGGATACTTGAACCTAGAACTCCTGATGTGGGACCTGTCAGTGATGGGGTCTGACCTGTAAACAGTGATATTATATCTTACAAAATGGTAATGCTACTACAAGAGAAGAGCTTCCAGGGACTGTACAGATGAGGTGGATACTTGAACCTAGAACTCCTGATGTGGGACCTGTCAGTGATGGAGTCTGACCTGTAAACAGTGATATTATATCTTACAAAATGGTAATGCTACTACACGAGAAGAGCTTCCAGGAAGTGTACAGATGAGGTGGATACTTGAACCTAGAACTCCTGATGTGGGACCTGTCAGTGATGGAGTCTGACCTGTAAACAGTGATATTATATCTTACAAAATGGTAATGCTACTACAAGAGAAGAGCTTCCAGGAAGTGTACAGATGAGGTGGATACTTGAACCTAGAACTCCTGATGTGGGACATGTCAGAGATGGAGTCTGACCTGTAAACCGTGATATTATATCTTACAAAATGGTAATGCTACTGCAAGAGAAGAGCTTCCAGGTAGTGTACAGATGAGGTGGATACTTGAACCTAGAACTCCTGATGTGGGACCTGTCAGTGATGGGGTCTGACCTGTAAACAGTGATACTATATCTTACAAAATGGTAATGCTACTACAAGAGAAGAGCTTCCAGGAAGCGTACAGATGAGGTGGATACTTGAACCTAGAACTCCTGATGTGGGACCTGTCAGTGATGGAGTCTGACCTGTAAACAGTGATATTATATCTTACAAAATGGTAATGTTACTACAAGAGAAGAGCTTCCAGGAAGTGTACAGATGAGGTGGATACTTGAACCAAGAACTCCTGATGTGGGACCTGTCAGTGATGGAGTCTGACCTGTAAACAGTGATATTATATCTTACACAATGGTAATGCTACTACAAGAGAAGAGCTTCCAGGAAGTGTACAGATGAGGTGGATACTTGAACCTAGAACTCCTGATGTGGGACATGTCAGTGATGGAGTCTGACCTGTAAACAGTGATATTATATCTTACAAAATGGTAATGTTACTACAAGAGAAGAGCTTCAAGGAAGTGTACAGATGAGGTGGATACTTGAACCTAGAACTCCTGATGTGGGACCTGTCAGTAATGGAGTCTGACCTGTAAACAGTGATATTATATCTTACACAATGGTAATGCTACTACAAGAGAAGAGCTTCCAGGAAGTGTACAGATGAGGTGGATACTTGAACCTAGAACTCCTGATGTGGGACCTGTCAGTGATGGAGTCTGACCTGTAAACAGTGATATTATATATAACAAATGGTAATGCTACTACAAGAGAAGAGCTTCCAGGAAGTGTACAGATGAGGTGGATACTTGAACCTAGAACTCCTGATGTGGGACCTGTCAGTGATGTGGTCTGACCTGTAAACAGTGATATTACATCTTACAAAATGGTAATGCTACTATAAGAGAAGAGCTTCAAGGAAGTGTACAGATGAGGTGGATACTTGAACCTAGAACTCCTGATGTGGGACCTGTCAGTATGGAGTCTGACCTGTAAACAGTGATATTATATCTTACAAAATGGTAATGTTACTACAAGAGAAGAGCTTCCAGGAAGTGTACAGATGAGGTTGATACTTGAACCTAGAACTCCTGATGTGGGACCTGTCAGTGATGGAGTCTGACCTGTAAACAGTGATATTATATCTTACAAAATGGTAATGCTACTACAAGAGAAGAGCTTCCAGGAAGTGTACAGATGAGGTGAATACTTGAACCTAGAACTCCTGATGTGGGACCTGTCAGTGATTGAGTCTGACCTGTAAACAGTGATATTATATCTTACAAAATGGTAATGCTACTACAAGAGAAGAGCTTCCAGGAAGTGTACAGATGAGGTGGATACTTGAACCTAGAACTCCTGATGTGGGACCTGTCAGTGATGGAGTCTGACCTGTAAACAGTGATATTATATCTTACAAAATGGTAATGCTACTACAAGAGAAGAGCTTCCAGGAAGTGTACAGATGAGGTGGATACTTGAACCTAGAACTCCTGATGTGGAACCTGTCAGTGATGGAGTCTGACCTGTAAACAGTGATATTATAACTTACAAAATGGTAATGCTACCACAAGAGAAGAGCTTCCAGGAAGTGTACAGATGAGGTGGATACTTGAACCTAGAACTCCTGATGTGGGACATGTCAGTAGGGAGTCTGACGTGCAAACAGTGATATTATATCTCACAAAATGGTAATGTTACTACAAGAGAAGAGCTTCCAGGAAGTGTACAGATGAGGTGGATACTTGAACCTAGAACTCCTGATGTGGGACCTGTCAGTGATGGAGTCTGACCTGTAAACAGTGATATTATATCTTACAAAATGGTAATGCACCAACAAGAGAAGAGCTTCCAGGAAGTGTACAGATGAGGTAGATACTTGAACCTAGAACTCCTGATGTTGGACCTCTCAGTGGTGGGGTCTGGCCTGTAAACAGTGATATTATATCTTACAAAATGGTAATGCTACTACAAGAGATTCCAGGAAGTGTACAGATGAGGTGGATACTTGAACCTAGAACTCCTGATGTGGGACCTGTCAGTGATGGAGTCTGACCTGTAAACAGTGATATTATATCTTACAAAATGGTAATGCACCAACAAGAGAAGAGCTTCCAGGAAGTGTACAGATGAGGTAGATACTTGAACCTAGAACTCCTGATGTGGGACCTGTCAGTGATGGAGTCTGACCTGTAAACAGTGATATTATATCTTACAAAATGGTAATGTTACTACAAGAGAAGAGCTTCCAGGAAGTGTACAGATGAGGTGGATACTTGAACCTAGAATATGGAATCTTACAATTGTCTGTTTTAAAAGAAACGGGAACATCAACGTAGTTTTCTCTTAATTCTGAGGATCATTCATTTTATAACATGAATGGATGACACTCAGGAATCAGGGGTTGATGTGACACAATGTGAGAACAAAACTTTACAGAATTAACCATTATTGAGAAGGTAGACATGTAGTTATAGTTTCACTAGTTAGTTAGTGTTTTGAGTACACTTTGTTGCATCTCTTCACTGTTAAACTGCTTTGTATTTCTAATGCATCAAACGGTAGGAAATATGTCAATAATCAGAAAAGTACTGAATGTACATTTCTTCGTTTATATTGCGCTCTTGATAGCTTAAAGAAAACAAGTTTTCATGTTCTAATTCGATTCTCTTAAACGAACTTAAAATATTTACTTTCTAAAACATACTCATATATGGGTAATGTCTACCGCAGCCTCGAGGCGAGCAGATTTATTTTCGATATTATACTGTACAGTGAAGGATTGAAGAGATTGCGACTTCGGCAGTTGATAAGTCCGTGGTTCATCCAAGGTTGAGTATGACACGCATACACTGGGCAGCCCAAACGCATGAAGGTCTAGACATCCGACCCTGATGAGGGGAAGTACATCCATCCGTAAACACAGGGAGAAGCTGTGAATAAAAACACTCAGTGTCTGTGTCCTCATAGGCAAACGCATAATTTTTTCCTGCATCATGGAAACATTCATAACTTTACTTAAGTCAAATACGCCCATATGTCAAAACTGATCAATCTTTTGTCATGGAATTAATTCTTATTTGACAACTCCGTGTGGATATATATGCATCATGTCTCTGCCATACGCTTGATATACATACACGTTATACTCATCTTAAACAAATACAAAGTTAACGTAGTATCCTCCAGCCAGAAGACCAGACAGCATGGTCGCAATCCCATAAGCGTTGTCCCATGTCTAAAAGGCGTTACCCCAAGTCAAAACAGCGTACTCGTACAAACGGGGTAGTCCCAAGTCCAATCCGCGTTGTCCAAGTCCAATCGGCGTTGCTCCAAGTCCCATCGGCGTTGTCAAAAAATGTACTCGGCATCACCTTGACATCAGCATTTGGCACCGTAACAATGACACTCGGCTGCAACATATTGCCACTGGGATCCATCGCGTTGCCGCTTTCCATCATCGCGTTGCCGCTATCCACCATCGCCTTGCCACTCTCCACCATCGCCTTGCCACCCTCCACCATCGCCTTGCCACTCGGCACCAGCAGCATTGCCACTAACCACAGTTGCCTTGCCACCCGGCGCCATCGCCTTGCCACTCGGCGCCAGCACAACTGCCACTCGGCATCATGACTCGGCCTCTCAATACTCCGCATATACATGCATACGTATCAGCAAACCACTGTGTACCACTTCAACGTTCCCGATGTCACATGATATAAATATGCATACACTATTAAACCAACTGTTTCACACAATCTTACGGATCTCACAATAGATACATACACATAAAGCAATTGTATTTCAGCTCAACCTTACTGATGTCATACGACATAAGCATGCATACACATTATGAAGCAACTGGTTTCACGCAGCCTTACTGATGTTACAAATAAACATGCATACGCATTATCCAACAAAATGTATTTAACATCAGCCTTGCGATGTCACTCGACACAAACATGCGTACGCATTATCAAAGCAACTGCTTCACACAGCCGTACTGATGTCAAATAAACATGCATACGTGCCATTCGTATATCAGTCTTACCGATGAAGACGGCATAACAATGCATACATATCAAAGCAACTAATGAACACAGCCTTACCGAAGTCACAGGACACACATATGCGTACGCAATATCAAAGCAACGGTTTCACAAAGCCTTACTGATGTCACAATGCATAATCATACGAACGTATTGTCGAAACAAGTGTATCAAACATCAGCCTTACCGATGTAACAATAATTAAACTTGCATACGCACAAACAAAGCAACTATTTCATGCATCACACTTACCAATGACGCATTACATAAACATGCATTACCTATAACCAAACCAACTATTTTACAAATCAGCCGTACTAATGTCACATTACACACATGCCTACATATGATCAAGGAAACTATTTCACACGTCAGCCGTACTGATGTCACACGGCAAACATGCATTACGTATTACCATTCCATACATGAGTCTTATTATGCCACACGACACATGCGTACGTATGACTAGGGGAAATATTTCCCACAGCCTTACATATGTTACGACACACATGCATACTATTATAAACGTAACTATTTCACTCAGCCATCCCGATGTCGACATAAACATGCATACATATTATCAGAACTACTCCATTCCACATAGCTGTAAAAACAAGCATACATATTCTCAAAATTGTATTCCACATTCCACATCAGCTTAACCCATGTTATACAACATGCTTAAACATGCTTACAAACTATGTCTGTCTTCCTCCACATCACCTTTACCATTACAACGTGCCCTAAACGTTCACTCGTCTTATCACACTTCTTCATTCAAAGTCAGTATTCTCAATAACACATGACCTGTAACAACCGCCCGCATTAATACAGTTTATCACATAAAGAGCATTCCCCAATGTAACCTGCCATCAATCGTACATGTATTGTCGTACAAAACCTCAATAACCTTACCGATGTCAATCGACCTCAAGTTGCACTGATGTTGTCAATGCAACCTCAACATCAACTTGAATGTGCATACGCATCATGAAATAGATCATCGCATTAGTCACACCGATGTCAGACGACTTTAATTAAAAATGCACTCGTAATATTGAACATTTCCATTACACGCCCAATGACACGCGTGTTACGACGTAAGTTGTAATAAACGCGGTAAGATGTAATAACTGCGGTAAATTGTAATAAAAACGCGGTAAGATGTAATACTGCGGTAAATTGTAAGAAAAACGCGGTAAAATGTAATAAAGTTTACTGCTGTAAATTGTAATAAGGGGGTGCGGTAAAATGTTACTAAAAAGTGCGGTAAAATGTAATACATAATGCGGTAAAATGTAATAACCATACATCTAATTTTTAGCTGCAATGAATGCCGAATTTGGGTAATTCATTGAACATATACATATGTATTTTTTGAATGAGAGTATTATTATAAGTATTATTGCATATTAAAATCATAAGTTCTCCAAAATTTAAAGACGAACTGTGTTGATTAAACCTCCGCCTTACATGGGAGTATACAGGGTTTATTCTGTCAATCTGTCTGAAACTTTACATATGTATTTCAAATTTACTGGAGTGGTGCCTCTTGATATTGACTCTGTTCACGTTTACAGATAGATAGGTTGTTTCCTGAGAAGAGATTGATAACCATTCATCATATCTTTCTGAAACCTATTCATGTCGTGTATTATCCACTTACATAATTAAAACGTCTATCATCATTTATATCAAAGATCGATTATACATGCTAATAAAGCACTCTGAGTTAATAGGGGACCGTTTGGATATTTTGTCTTCTGATGACTCTTGTGTTTGTTTGAGTTTCTATGGAAACGAAAAAGTGACTTTATGTGTACAATGGAAGAATATATATTCCATTGTTTTGCAGAATCGCTGAAACTATCATATGTTTCACTTCATTAAACTGTATTCATATGCATACCCACAGATTTACATTTTGCAAGTTTTTGAATTTTTATGTAACGGTAATCATATTGTCTTGAACTGTTAAAGTATAAGGTTCCATGTAACATGTTCGTAACTTCCGGTGTCATGAAGTGTTACCATTCCAACAAAATGAGCCTAGGGTATATGACTTTACAGTTGATATGAGAAATTTTTTTATGTTACATGCAATGCATAAAATAATTTAATTCCATACCTAATTGATAGCGGAAACTTTTGAAGTTGAAATTATTTTCTGCTAGTACCTTTGCTCTATTCTGGCAAGCCAAACTCTCGATAGACATTTTAAAACATAAATAATTATTTGTCTATGTGTGTGTGTGCGTGTTTGTGCGTGCGTATGTGTGTTATTATTAGGGTTTAATGTCATTTTCAAAATGATTTCACTTATGTCATGATGGCTAGTATCATTGCACAACATCCCAGGGTGGAAATGCGTCAATTGGGAGACGTTTACATGTGTGCGTGTGTGCCTGTGCGTGTGTTGAATTCAAATGTTAATTCATTTAGAAAACGTTCAAATATTTTCTATTTTTCTTGAGGTTATTGTGTAAAACTGTAATTGGCACACATGTTTGGTCAATATTTTGCCTAAAGGAGCTGTAGCATGTTTTTTGCCAATTTTATTCTTTCCTTTTTACCATTTATATTACAAATTTATGCAATTTATAATTACTTTAGAGGGTAATAGTTCTCATTACATGAACCATCTATCCGTAGTCGCAGAAATTTGTGTAGTGGTCATAATGAAAACCACTGGCGGACTTTTCAAGGTGAACACCTTTGACTGGCCGCCAAGTACAAAATGATTCCCATAGCTTTAAAAAAAAGATGTGCACATGTTTTTTAACTTTAATATTGCGAAAAAAAATGGTGTTTTTCGAATGGCGACATTATTTGTCAAGTTCATGACATTGATTTATTTCAGAGAAAAACACGTGCTACCCTTTAAACTGTGGAAATAGCATATAGATATCACGTAGTCCCTTTTCTGATAAATCGATTTTATTGCAGTAGTTAGCATTTGGTTGGCGAAAGCATATGCCTCCGTCACACAAAAGAAGTTCCTACTACGTTCTTTTCCTTCCAAAAAATGTTGTAAAACGGCCTCGAACGGGACAGAGACAGCTAACTGTTATGAAGAAGTTTTCAAATACGATAGACAATTCTTAGTACGCCCATGTCGTCTTTACTTCGTCCTCTAATAGTTGGTACCATGTTTTGATTGAACAAAATTGCCCGTTCATCTCGTGCTCAAAACGTTTTACTTCAGTCCAACGCCGTTATCAGTCAGTTTATATGCGTTCTCAACCAAACCTATCTCGTTCTTAATATGACCACATTCTTGCATTGATATATCCGTTTTCAGTTTTAATTTGAATTTTTTTTACATATTGTGGACAAAGAATTTTGTCCATTAAAATCTCTTGCCTCAAACCAAACAATTAGATAACAAAGGAAAGGATATATATATGTTTTGTGGATAATTTGTTCCCAATCCGTTTATTATAAATATTATATGTTTAACCAAAGAACTCTGCACACGTGTACCTGTACTGTTTCTCTGTTTCCATCCAAAGGTTGTAGAAAACCATCAGTCAGCATATAAACAGATTGTTCATGTTTCACTTGTTAAACTAAATGGAATTATATCCGTCCCTTCATAATTTCTCAAACGTACTACGAACGAATAGAACATAACGAGGACCAATTGCGAACTTTAAGAACTGTGTAGGAACGTAGTACCAACTCCTTAAAGGGGCTGTAACACGTTTTATTTGCTAAAATAAGTTCATGTCATGAATTTTTAAAATAATGTCGCCAATTGAAAAACACTCTTCTTAACACAAATATTAAAGTCTGAAAACTTTTCCACATGCTTTTTAAAACTATTGGAATTCAGTTCTGTATTTTTCGGCCATTTCAAGTTGTTGACATTAAAATGGCCGCCAGTAGTTTTCATTATAACCGCAACATAATTGTCTGCGACTACGGATAACTGGTTTGTGTAGGGAGAAGTTTTACCATCTAAAGTGGTAAAATTATTAAACTTTAATCGTAAACCGCAGATTTTGAAAAATACATTGAACGGTGCAATGTTATATGTATTATCATAAAGTATGTAGGTAAGACACATTCATCATGTAACTGCTAATATAAGATACCCACGAGAGCGTGACTTATTCAACGATATATTCATGACACACAAAATTCGAAAATTTGTATAAATTATGCAAATAAGACAAACCGAAACAAACAAACAGCACATCTGCAAATCATAGTGATTAAATTTGTAAAGTTTAGAAACATATCATCAATAAGTATCAGAGCTGTTAGTGAAACAAAATCAGACGGACGAATTGTCAGACGGACATTTTGATTGGTTAATTTTACTTTCATCAACATCAACTTCTATAAAAGAAAATATTACAATTTACCGCACATCGTATTACAATTTACCGCACCTTTCATCGAAACATTTTACCGCACCCCCTATTACAATTTACCGCAGTAAACTTTATTACATTTTACCGCGTTTTTATTACAATTTACCGCAGTATTACATCTTACCGCGTTTTTATTACAATTTACCGCAGTTATTACATCTTACCGCGTTTATTACAACTTACGTCGTAACACACGCGACCTTCAGACTGTACCACATCAAAACAGCTATATCACACAACATCCTTATTATATCACATGTAAACATTCACCCGTATGATCAAAATCTTAATCTTCATTTCAGATTGACATTATAAGTATCACAGGACATAAACATGCACACATTTATAAACATACATGAAGACGCACCTGCGTTAGAAGAAACTTTACCAAAGTGCAAACATTACCACAAAGGTGAATACACTTACATACTGAACACAGTTGTTAAAATCAATGAATAGGAACCATGCTCGCCACACAAAGCGTAGACCTCGAATGAAGATACAACTTCTTCAACCTTCTTTATAACCTCTGTCACGTGACCACACACGCACGCCCTTCACGTGCATTGAATGCACCTTGCTGCGATAGAAATCTCTATGCTACCGTATTTACCATAAGTATATTCATTTAAGATATATAGTGCTGATGATTGGTGCTCGATATATAAAGGAAATACAATAATCATAAACACAGTAATATAAGGAGAATTCCTCAAAGAAAATTTCACTGCAAATAGTGTACAATAGGTGTGCATGATGATCACTCTTCGAAACTATATTTAGCTTCATACTCGCTTTAACATTCACATATACTATCTGACTAGGTCTGTAGGTGTCAACAGCTTAATCACTAGACAAGGCCCAAGGCCAGGCGAACTGCCTTTGTTCCGTTCACAAGATAAACATTGAGAATTTTATTCTCTAAATAACTCCTAAAACATCTACTTACATTAAAACTCACCTGTGACCTGTTCGAGGAACAGCGTGAGCAGGAGAAAGCGGCCAGCAGCCATTCTCAATATAAACATGCATTGACTAGTTTACAGACGCACTCAAACCACGCTACATGATATAACACAGTGCAGTACCACAGCATTGTCAATGTGTATAGAAACATACGCTATACTCAAATACAAGGACCGCAGAGTGAACGTTTCATACCTAACCAGGAAGTAGGTTGATATACCCGGCTGAATATAGGCCGGGTCAGATGACAGAATCGAAATATCAGCTACATATATCTGCACACAGTTATCCTTGTATTGTTGCTAGATCTCTCGCATTTAACGGTGGGGTTTAATTGTAAAAAATCTTTCAATGTATATGCTCATAGATGTCTACCGCGAGTGTTTGAAGTCGCCTGGCGAAGAAGTGAAACGAGTTGTTATAGTGAGAGCATGTCACCTCCGCCCCTTGAAACAGTTCTCTGTTGATGTTACTGGCCCTGTAGCTCCGCCCCTTCAAACAGTTTTCTATTGTTATTGCAGGTCTTGTAGCTCCGCCCCTTCAAACAGTTCTCTATTGTTATTGCAGGTCTTGTAGATCCGCCCCTT
Source organism: Gibbula magus (assembly GCA_936450465.1). NCBI lineage: Eukaryota > Metazoa > Mollusca > Gastropoda > Trochida > Trochidae > Gibbula > Gibbula magus. Next base: position 1,214,847 of record OW388298.1, on the reverse strand, counting down.
GTAACAGTTCTCTATTGTTATTGCAGGTCTTGTAGTTCCGCCCCTTCAAACAGTTCTCTATTGTTAGTGCAGGTCTTGTAGCTCCGCCCCTTGAAACAGTTCTCTATTGATATTGCAGGATCTGTACCTCCGCCCCTTGAAACAGTTCTCTGTTGATATTGCAGGATCTGTAGCTCCGCCCCTTGAAACAGTTCTCTATTGATATTGTAGGATCTGTAGATCCGCCCCTTGAAACAGTTCTCTATTGATATTGCAGGATCTGTACCTCCGCCCCTTGAAACAGTTCTCTATTGATATTGCAGGATCTGTAGATCCGCCCCTTGAAACAGTTCTCTATTGATATTGCAGGATCTGTACCTCCGCCCCTTGAAACAGTTCTCTATTGATATTGCAGGATCTGTAGATCCGCCCCTTGAAACAGTTCTCTATTGATATTGCAGGATCTGTAGCTCCGCCCCTTGAAACAGTTCTCTGTTGATATTGCAGGATCTGTAGCTCCGCCCCTTGAAACAGTTCTCTATTGATATTGCAGGATCTGTAGATCCGCCCCTTGAAACAGTTCTCTATTGATATTGCAGGATCTGTAGATCCGCCCCTTGTAACAGTTCTCTATTGATATTGCAGGATCTGTACCTCCGCCCCTTGAAACAGTTCTCTATTGATATTGCAGGATCTGTAGATCCGCCCCTTGTAACAGTTCTCTGTTGATATTGCAGGATCTGTAGCTCCGCCCCTTGAAACAGTTCTCTGTTGATATTGTAGGATCTGTAGATCCGCCCCTTGAAACAGTTCTCTATTGATATTGCAGGATCTGTAGATCCGCCCCTTGAAACAGTTCTCTATTGATATTGCAGGATCTGTAGCTCCGCCCCTTGAAACAGTTCTCTATTGATATTGCAGGATCTGTAGCTCCGCCCCTTGAAACAGTTCTCTATTGATATTGCAGGATCTGTAGATCCGCCCCTTGAAACAGTTCTCTATTGATATTGCAGGATCTGTAGCTCCGCCCCTTGAAACAGTTCTCTATTGATATTGCAGGATCTGTAGATCCGCTCCTTGAAACAGTTCTCTATTGATATTGCAGGATCTGTAGATCCGCCCCTTGAAACAGTTCTCTGTTGATATTGCAGGATCTGTAGATCCGCCCCTTGTAACAGTTCTCTGTTGATATTGCAGGATCTGTAGATCCGCCCCTTGAAACAGTTCTCTATTGATATTGCAGGATCTGTAGATCCGCCCCTTGAAACAGTTCTCTATTGATATTGCAGGATCTGTAGCTCCGCCCCTTGAAACAGTTCTCTGTTGATATTGCAGGATCTGTAGCTCCGCCCCTTGTAACAGTTCTCTGTTGATATTGCAGGATCTGTAGATCCGCCCCTTGAAACAGTTCTCTATTGATATTGCAGGATCTGTAGATCCGCCCCTTGAAACAGTTCTCTATTGATATTGCAGGATCTGTAGATCCGCCCCTTGAAACAGTTCTCTGTTGATATTGCAGGATCTGTAGATCCGCCCCTTGAAACAGTTCTCTATTGATATTGCAGGATCTGTAGCTCCGCCCCTTGAAACAGTTCTCTATTGATATTGCAGGATCTGTAGATCCGCCCCTTGAAACAGTTCTCTATTGATATTGCAGGATCTGTACCTCCGCCCCTTGTAACAGTTCTCTGTTGATATTGCAGGATCTGTAGCTCCGCCCCTTGTAACAGTTCTCTGTTGATATTGCAGGATCTGTAGCTCCGCCCCTTGTAACAGTTCTCTGTTGATATTGCAGGATCTGTAGCTCCGCCCCTTGTAACAGTTCTCTATTGATATTGCAGGATCTGTACCTCCGCCCCTTGAAACAGTTCTCTATTGATATTGCAGGATCTGTAGATCCGCCCCTTGTAACAGTTCTCTGTTGATATTGCAGGATCTGTACCTCCGCCCCTTGTAACAGTTCTCTGTTGATATTGCAGGATCTGTACCTCCGCCCCTTGAAACAGTTCTCTGTTGATATTGCAGGATCTGTACCTCCGCCCCTTGAAACAGTTCTCTGTTGATATTGCAGGATCTGTAGATCCGCCCCTTGAAACAGTTCTCTATTGATATTGCAGGATCTGTAGCTCCGCCCCTTGAAACAGTTCTCTATTGATATTGCAGGATATGTAGATCCGCCCCTTGAAACAGTTCTCTATTGATATTGCAGGATCTGTACCTCCGCCCCTTGTAACAGTTCTCTGTTGATATTGCAGGATCTGTAGCTCCGCCCCTTGAAACAGTTCTCTATTGATATTGCAGGATCTGTAGATCCGCCCCTTGAAACAGTTCTCTATTGATATTGCAGGATCTGTACCTCCGCCCCTTGAAACAGTTCTCTGTTGATATTGCAGGATCTGTAGCTCCGCCCCTTGTAACAGTTCTCTATTGATATTGCAGGATCTGTAGCTCCATCCCTTGTAACAGTTCTCTATTGATATTGCAGGATCTGTAGATCCGCCCCTTGAAACAGTTCTCTATTGATATTGCAGGATCTGTAGCTCCGCCCCTTGAAACAGTTCTCTATTGATATTGCAGGATCTGTAGATCCGCCCCTTGTAACAGTTCTCTATTGATATTGCAGGATCTGTAGCTCCGCCCCTTGTAACAGTTCTCTATTGATATTGCAGGATCTGTAGATCCGCCCCTTGAAACAGTTCTCTATTGTTAGTGCAGGATCTGTAGATCCGCCCCTTGTAACAGTTCTCTATTGATATTGCAGGATCTGTACCTCCGCCCCTTGAAACAGTTCTCTATTGATATTGCAGGATCTGTACCTCCGCCCCTTGAAACAGTTCTCTATTGATATTGCAGGATCTGTAGATCCGCCCCTTGAAACAGTTCTCTATTGATATTGCAGGATCTGTAGATCCGCCCCTTGAAACAGTTCTCTATTGATATTGCAGGATCTGTAGATCCGCCCCTTGAAACAGTTCTCTATTGTTAGTGCAGGATCTGTAGATCCGCCCCTTGTAACAGTTCTCTATTGATATTGCAGGATCTGTACCTCCGCCCCTTGAAAAAGTTCTCTATTGATATTGCAGGATCTGTACCTCCGCCCCTTGAAACAGTTCTCTATTGATATTGCAGGATCTGTACCTCCGCCCCTTGAAACAGTTCTCTATTGATATTGCAGGATCTGTAGATCCGCCCCTTGAAACAGTTCTCTATTGATATTGCAGGATCTGTAGATCCGCCCCTTGAAACAGTTCTCTATTGATATTGCAGGATCTGTACCTCCGCCCCTTGTAACAGTTCTCTATTGATATTGCAGGATCTGTAGCTCCGCCCCTTGAAACAGTTCTCTATTGATATTGCAGGATCTGTAGATCCGCCCCTTGAAACAGTTCTCTATTGATATTGCAGGATCTGTAGCTCCGCCCCTTGAAACAGTTCTCTATTGATATTGCAGGATCTGTAGATCCGCCCCTTTAAACAGTTCTCTATTGATATTGCAGGATCTGTAGCTCCGCCCCTTGAAACAGTTCTCTATTGATATTGCAGGATCTGTAGCTCCGCCCCTTGTAACAGTTCTCTATTGATATTGCAGGATCTGTACCTCCATCCCTTGAAACAGTTCTCTATTGATATTGTAGGATCTGTAGATCCGCCCCTTGAAACAGTTCTCTATTGATATTGCAGGATCTGTAGCTCCGCCCCTTGAAACAGTTCTCTGTTGATATTGCAGGATCTGTAGATCCGCCCCTTGTAACAGTTCTCTATTGATATTGCAGGATCTGTACCTCCGCCCCTTGAAACAGTTCTCTATTGATATTGCAGGATCTGTAGATCCGCCCCTTGAAACAGTTCTCTATTGTTAGTGCAGGATCTGTAGATCCGCCCCTTGTAACAGTTCTCTATTGATATTGCAGGATCTGTACCTCCGCCCCTTGAAACAGTTCTCTATTGATATTGCAGGATCTGTACCTCCGCCCCTTGAAACAGTTCTCTATTGATATTGCAGGATCTGTACCTCCGCCCCTTGAAACAGTTCTCTATTGATATTGCAGGATCTGTAGATCCGCCCCTTGAAACAGTTCTCTATTGATATTGCAGGATCTGTAGATCCGCCCCTTGAAACAGTTCTCTATTGATATTGCAGGATCTGTAGATCCGCCCCTTGAAACAGTTCTCTATTGATATTGCAGGATCTGTAGATCCGCCCCTTGAAACAGTTCTCTATTGATATTGCAGGATCTGTAGATCCGCCCCTTGAAACAGTTCTCTGTTGATATTGCAGGATCTGTAGATCCGCCCCTTGAAACAGTTCTCTATTGTTAGTGCAGGTCTTGTAGCTCCGCCCCTTGAAACAGTTCTCTATTGATATTGCAGGATCTGTAGATCCGCCCCTTGAAACAGTTCTCTATTGATATTGCAGGATCTGTAGATCCGCCCCTTGAAACAGTTCTCTATTGATATTGCAGGATCTGTAGATCCGCCCCTTGAAACAGTTCTCTATTGATATTGCAGGATCTGTAGATCCGCCCCTTGAAACAGTTCTCTATTGATATTGCAGGTCCAGTAGCTCCGCCCCTTGAAACAGTTCTCTATTGATATTGCAGGATCTGTAGCTCCGCCCCTTGTAACAGTTCTCTATTGATATTGCAGGATCTGTACCTCCGCCCCTTGAAACAGTTCTCTATTGATATTGCAGGATCTGTAGCTCCGCCCCTTGTAACAGTTCTCTATTGATATTGCAGGATCTGTAGCTCCGCCCCTTGTAACAGTTCTCTATTGATATTGCAGGATCTGTAGCTCCGCCCCTTGAAACAGTTCTCTATTGATATTGCAGGATCTGTAGATCCGCCCCTTGAAACAGTTCTCTGTTGATATTGCAGGATCTGTAGATCCGCCCCTTGAAACAGTTCTCTATTGTTAGTGCAGGTCTTGTAGCTCCGCCCCTTGAAACAGTTCTCTATTGATATTGCAGGATCTGTAGATCCGCCCCTTGAAACAGTTCTCTATTGATATTGCAGGATCTGTAGATCCGCCCCTTGAAACAGTTCTCTATTGATATTGCAGGATCTGTAGATCCGCCCCTTGAAACAGTTCTCTATTGATATTGCAGGATCTGTAGATCCGCCCCTTGAAACAGTTCTCTGTTGATATTGCAGGATCTGTAGATCCGCCCCTTGTAACAGTTCTCTGTTGATATTGCAGGATCTGTAGATCCGCCCCTTGAAACAGTTCTCTATTGATATTGCAGGATCTGTAGATCCGCCCCTTGAAACAGTTCTCTGTTGATATTGCAGGATCTGTAGATCCGCCCCTTGAAACAGTTCTCTGTTGATATTGCAGGATCTGTAGCTCCGCCCCTTGAAACAGTTCTCTGTTGATATTGCAGGATCTGTAGATCCGCCCCTTGAAACAGTTCTCTGTTGATATTGCAGGATCTGTAGCTCCGCCCCTTGAAACAGTTCTCTATTGATATTGTAGGATCTGTAGATCCGCCCCTTGAAACAGTTCTCTGTTGATATTGCAGGATCTGTAGATCCGCCCCTTGAAACAGTTCTCTGTTGATATTGCAGGATCTGTAGCTCCGCCCCTTGAAACAGTTCTCTATTGATATTGTAGGATCTGTAGATCCGCCCCTTGAAACAGTTCTCTGTTGATATTGCAGGATCTGTAGATCCGCCCCTTGAAACAGTTCTCTATTGATATTGCAGGATCTGTAGATCCGCCCCTTGAAACAGTTCTCTGTTGATATTGCAGGATCTGTAGATCCGCCCCTTGAAACAGTTCTCTGTTGATATTGCAGGATCTGTAGCTCCGCCCCTTGAAACAGTTCTCTGTTGATATTGCAGGATCTGTAGATCCGCCCCTTGTAACAGTTCTCTATTGATATTGCAGGATCTGTAGCTCCATCCCTTGAAACAGTTCTCTGTTGATATTGCAGGATCTGTAGATCCGCCCCTTGAAACAGTTCTCTGTTGATATTGCAGGATCTGTACCTCCGCCCCTTGAAACAATTCTCTGTTGATATTGCAGGATCTGTAGATCCGCCCCTTGAAACAGTTCTCTGTTGATATTGCAGGATCTGTAGCTCCGCCCCTTCAAACAGTTCTATATTGATATTGCAGGATCTGTAGCTCCGCCCCTTGAAACAGTTCTCTATTGATATTGCAGGATCTGTAGATCCGCCCCTTGTAACAGTTCTCTATTGATATTGTAGGATCTGTAGATCCGCCCCTTGAAACAGTTCTCTGTTGATATTGCAGGATCTGTAGCTCCGCCCCTTCAAACAGTTCTCTATTGATATTGCAGGATCTGTAGCTCCGCCCCTTGAAACAGTTCTCTGTTGATATTGCAGGATCTGTAGATCCGCCCCTTGTAACAGTTCTCTATTGATATTGCAGGATCTGTAGATCCGCCCCTTGAAACAGTTCTCTATTGATATTGCAGGATCTGTACCTCCATCCCTTGAAACAGTTCTCTATTGATATTGCAGGATCTGTAGATCCGCCCCTTGAAACAGTTCTCTATTGATATTGCAGGATCTGTACCTCCGCCCCTTGAAACAGTTCTCTATTGATATTGCAGGATCTGTAGATCCGCCCCTTGAAACAGTTCTCTATTGATATTGCAGGATCTGTACCTCCATCCCTTGAAACAGTTCTCTATTGATATTGCAGGATCTGTAGATCCGCCCCTTGAAACAGTTCTCTATTGATATTGCAGGATCTGTAGCTCCGCCCCTTCAAACAGTTCTCTATTGATATTGCAGGATCTGTAGCTCCGCCCCTTCAAACAGTTCTCTGTTGATATTGCAGGATCTGTAGATCCGCCCCTTGTAACAGTTCTCTGTTGATATTGCAGGATCTGTAGCTCCGCCCCTTGAAACAGTTCTCTGTTGATATTGCAGGATCTGTAGCTCCGCCCCTTCAAACAGTTCTCTATTGATATTGCAGGATCTGTACCTCCATCCCTTGAAACAGTTCTCTATTGATATTGCAGGATCTGTAGATCCGCCCCTTGAAACAGTTCTCTATTGTTAGTGCAGGTCTTGTAGCTCCGCCCCTTGAAACAGTTCTCTATTGATATTGCAGGATCTGTAGCTCCGCCCCTTCAAACAGTTCTCTGTTGATATTGCAGGATCTGTAGATCCGCCCCTTGTAACAGTTCTCTGTTGATATTGCAGGATCTGTAGCTCCGCCCCTTGAAACAGTTCTCTGTTGATATTGCAGGATCTGTAGCTCCGCCCCTTCAAACAGTTCTCTATTGATATTGCAGGATCTGTAGCTCCGCCCCTTGAAACAGTTCTCTGTTGATATTGCAGGATCTGTAGATCCGCCCCTTGTAACAGTTCTCTATTGATATTGCAGGATCTGTAGATCCGCCCCTTGAAACAGTTCTCTATTGATATTGCAGGATCTGTACCTCCATCCCTTGAAACAGTTCTCTATTGATATTGCAGGATCTGTAGATCCGCCCCTTGAAACAGTTCTCTATTGATATTGCAGGATCTGTACCTCCGCCCCTTGAAACAGTTCTCTATTGATATTGCAGGATCTGTAGATCCGCCCCTTGAAACAGTTCTCTATTGATATTGCAGGATCTGTACCTCCATCCCTTGAAACAGTTCTCTATTGATATTGCAGGATCTGTAGATCCGCCCCTTGTAACAGTTCTCTATTGATATTGCAGGATCTGTACCTCCGCCCCTTGAAACAGTTCTCTATTGATATTGCAGGATCTGTAGATCCGCCCCTTGAAACAGTTCTCTATTGATATTGCAGGTCCAGTAGCTCCGCCCCTTGAAACAGTTCTCTATTGATATTGCAGGATCTGTAGCTCCGCCCCTTGAAACAGTTCTCTATTGATATTGCAGGATCTGTAGATCCGCCCCTTGTAACAGTTCTCTATTGATATTGCAGGATCTGTAGCTCCGCCCCTTGAAACAGTTCTCTATTGATATTGCAGGATCTGTAGCTCCGCCCCTTGAAACAGTTCTCTATTGATATTGCAGGATCTGTAGCTCCGCCCCTTGAAACAGTTCTCTATTGATATTGCAGGATCTGTAGCTCCGCCCCTTGAAACAGTTCTCTGTTGATATTGCAGGATCTGTAGATCCGCCCCTTGAAACAGTTCTCTATTGATATTGCAGGATCTGTAGATCCGCCCCTTGAAACAGTTCTCTATTGATATTGCAGGATCTGTAGCTCCGCCCCTTGAAACAGTTCTCTGTTGATATTGCAGGATCTGTAGATCCGCCCCTTGAAACAGTTCTCTGTTGATATTGCAGGATCTGTAGCTCCGCCCCTTGAAACAGTTCTCTGTTGATATTGCAGGATCTGTACCTCCATCCCTTGAAACAGTTCTCTATTGATATTGCAGGATCTGTAGCTCCGCCCCTTGTAACAGTTCTCTATTGATATTGCAGGATCTGTAGCTCCGCCCCTTGAAACAGTTCTCTATTGATATTGCAGGATCTGTAGCTCCGCCCCTTGAAACAGTTCTCTATTGATATTGCAGGTCCAGTAGCTCCGCCCCTTGAAACAGTTCTCTATTGATATTGCAGGATCTGTAGATCCGCCCCTTGAAACAGTTCTCTGTTGATATTGCAGGATCTGTAGCTCCGCCCCTTGTAACAGTTCTCTATTGATATTGCAGGATCTGTAGATCCGCCCCTTGAAACAGTTCTCTGTTGATATTGCAGGATCTGTAGATCCGCCCCTTGTAACAGTTCTCTATTGATATTGCAGGATCTGTACCTCCGCCCCTTGAAACAGTTCTCTATTGATATTGCAGGATCTGTAGCTCCATCCCTTGAAACAGTTCTCTATTGATATTGCAGGATCTGTAGATCCGCCCCTTGAAACAGTTCTCTATTGATATTGCAGGTCCAGTAGATCCGCCCCTTGAAACAGTTCTCTATTGATATTGCAGGATCTGTAGCTCCATCCCTTGTAACAGTTCTCTATTGATATTGCAGGATCTGTAGATCCGCCCCTTGAAACAGTTCTCTGTTGATATTGCAGGATCTGTAGATCCGCCCCTTGTAACAGTTCTCTATTGATATTGCAGGATCTGTACCTCCGCCCCTTGAAACAGTTCTCTATTGATATTGCAGGATCTGTAGCTCCATCCCTTGAAACAGTTCTCTATTGATATTGCAGGATCTGTAGATCCGCCCCTTGAAACAGTTCTCTATTGATATTGCAGGTCCAGTAGATCCGCCCCTTGAAACAGTTCTCTGTTGATATTGCAGGATCTGTAGATCCGCCCCTTGTAACAGTTCTCTATTGATATTGCATTATCTGTACCTCCGCCCCTTGAAACAGTTCTCTATTGATATTGCAGGATCTGTAGCTCCATCCCTTGAAACAGTTCTCTATTGATATTGCAGGATCTGTAGATCCGCCCCTTGAAACAGTTCTCTATTGATATTGCAGGTCCAGTAGCTCCGCCCCTTGAAACAGTTCTCTATTGATATTGCAGGATCTGTAGATCCGCCCCTTGAAACAGTTCTCTGTTGATATTGCAGGATCTGTAGCTCCGCCCCTTGTAACAGTTCTCTATTGATATTGCAGGATCTGTAGATCCGCCCCTTGAAACAGTTCTCTATTGATATTGCAGGATCTGTAGATCCGCCCCTTGAAACAGTTCTCTGTTGATATTGCAGGATCTGTAGCTCCGCCCCTTGAAACAGTTCTCTATTGATATTGCAGGATCTGTAGCTCCGCCCCTTGTAACAGTTCTCTATTGATATTGCAGGATCTGTAGATCCGCCCCTTGAAACAGTTCTCTATTGATATTGCAGGATCTGTAGATCCGCCCCTTGAAACAGTTCTCTGTTGATATTGCAGGATCTGTAGATCCGCCCCTTGAAACAGTTCTCTATTGATATTGCAGGATCTGTAGCTCCGCCCCTTGTAACAGTTCTCTATTGATATTGCAGGATCTGTAGATCCGCCCCTTGAAACAGTTCTCTATTGATATTGCAGGTCCAGTAGCTCCGCCCCTTGAAACAGTTCTCTATTGATATTGCAGGATCTGTAGCTCCGCCCCTTGTAACAGTTCTCTATTGATATTGCAGGATCTGTAGATCCGCCCCTTGTAACAGTTCTCTATTGATATTGCAGGATCTGTAGCTCCGCCCCTTGAAACAGTTCTCTATTGATATTGCAGGATCTGTAGCTCCGCCCCTTGTAACAGTTCTCTATTGATATTGCAGGATCTGTAGATCCGCCCCTTGAAACAGTTCTCTATTGATATTGCAGGTCCAGTAGCTCCGCCCCTTGAAACAGTTCTCTATTGATATTGCAGGATCTGTAGCTCCGCCCCTTGAAACAGTTCTCTATTGATATTGCAGGATCTGTAGATCCGCCCCTTGTAACAGTTCTCTATTGATATTGCAGGATCTGTAGCTCCGCCCCTTGAAACAGTTCTCTATTGATATTGCAGGATCTGTAGATCCGCCCCTTGAAACAGTTCTCTATTGATATTGCAGGATCTGTAGATCCGCCCCTTGAAACAGTTCTCTATTGATATTGCAGGATCTGTAGATCCGCCCCTTGTAACAGTTCTCTATTGATATTGCAGGATCTGTAGATCCGCCCCTTGAAACAGTTCTCTGTTGATATTGCAGGATCTGTAGATCCGCCCCTTGAAACAGTTCTCTGTTGATATTGCAGGATCTGTAGCTCCGCCCCTTGAAACAGTTCTCTATTGATATTGCAGGTCCAGTAGCTCCGCCCCTTGAAACAGTTCTCTATTGATATTGCAGGATCTGTAGCTCCGCCCCTTGAAACAGTTCTCTATTGATATTGCAGGATCTGTAGATCCGCCCCTTGTAACAGTTCTCTATTGATATTGCAGGATCTGTAGCTCCGCCCCTTGAAACAGTTCTCTATTGATATTGCAGGATCTGTAGATCCGCCCCTTGAAACAGTTCTCTATTGATATTGCAGGATCTGTAGATCCGCCCCTTGAAACAGTTCTCTATTGATATTGCAGGATCTGTAGATCCGCCCCTTGTAACAGTTCTCTATTGATATTGCAGGATCTGTAGATCCGCCCCTTGAAACAGTTCTCTGTTGATATTGCAGGATCTGTAGATCCGCCCCTTGAAACAGTTCTCTGTTGATATTGCAGGATCTGTACCTCCGCCCCTTGTAACAGTTCTCTATTGATATGGTAGGTCCTGTAGCTCCGCCCCTTGAAACAGTTCTCTATTGATATTGCAGGATCTGTAGATCCGCCCCTTGAAACAGTTCTCTATTGATATTGCAGGATCTGTAGATCCGCCCCTTGAAACAGTTCTCTGTTGATATTGCAGGATCTGTACCTCCGCCCCTTGTAACAGTTCTCTGTTGATATTGCAGGATCTGTAGCTCCGCCCCTTGAAACAGTTCTCTATTGATATTGCAGGATCTGTAGATCCGCCCCTTGAAACAGTTCTCTGTTGATATTGCAGGATCTGTAGATCCGCCCCTTGTAACAGTTCTCTATTGATATTGCAGGATCTGTACCTCCGCCCCTTGAAACAGTTCTCTATTGATATTGCAGGATCTGTACCTCCGCCCCTTGAAACAGTTCTCTATTGATATTGCAGGATCTGTAGATCCGCCCCTTGAAACAGTTCTCTATTGATATTGTAGGATCTGTAGATCCGCCCCTTGAAACAGTTCTCTATTGATATTGCAGGATCTGTAGATCCGCCCCTTGTAACAGTTCTCTATTGATATTGCAGGATCTGTAGATCCGCCCCTTGAAACAGTTCTCTATTGATATTGCAGGATCTGTAGCTCCGCCCCTTGTAACAGTTCTCTATTGATATTGCAGGATCTGTAGCTCCGCCCCTTGAAACAGTTCTCTATTGATATTGCAGGATCTGTAGCTCCGCCCCTTGAAACAGTTCTCTATTGATATTGCAGGATCTGTAGATCCGCCCCTTGAAACAGTTCTCTGTTGATATTGCAGGATCTGTAGATCCGCCCCTTGTAACAGTTCTCTGTTGATATTGCAGGATCTGTACCTCCATCCCTTGAAACAGTTCTCTATTGATATTGCAGGATCTGTAGATCCGCCCCTTGAAACAGTTCTCTATTGATATTGCAGGATCTGTAGATCCGCCCCTTGAAACAGTTCTCTATTGATATTGCAGGATCTGTAGCTCCGCCCCTTGAAACAGTTCTCTATTGATATTGTAGGATCTGTAGATCCGCCCCTTGTAACAGTTCTCTATTGATATTGCAGGATCTGTAGATCCGCCCCTTGAAACAGTTCTCTATTGATATTGCAGGATCTGTAGATCCGCCCCTTGAAACAGTTCTCTATTGATATTGCAGGATCTGTAGATCCGCCCCTTGAAACAGTTCTCTATTGATATTGTAGGATCTGTAGATCCGCCCCTTGAAACAGTTCTCTATTGATATTGCAGGATCTGTAGATCCGCCCCTTGAAACAGTTCTCTATTGATATTGCAGGATCTGTAGCTCCGCCCCTTGAAACAGTTCTCTATTGATATTGCAGGATCTGTAGATCCGCCCCTTGTAACAGTTCTCTATTGATATTGCAGGATCTGTAGATCCGCCCCTTGAAACAGTTCTCTGTTGATATTGCAGGATCTGTAGCTCCGCCCCTTGAAACAGTTCTCTATTGATATTGCAGGATCTGTAGATCCGCCCCTTGTAACAGTTCTCTATTGATATTGCAGGATCTGTAGATCCGCCCCTTGAAACAGTTCTCTGTTGATATTGCAGGATCTGTAGATCCGCCCCTTGAAACAGTTCTCTGTTGATATTGCAGGATCTGTAGATCCGCCCCTTGAAACAGTTCTCTATTGATATTGCAGGATCTGTAGCTCCGCCCCTTGTAACAGTTCTCTATTGATATTGCAGGATCTGTAGATCCGCCCCTTGAAACAGTTCTCTATTGATATTGCAGGATCTGTAGATCCGCCCCTTGAAACAGTTCTCTATTGATATTGCAGGATCTGTAGCTCCGCCCCTTCAAACAGTTCTCTATTGATATTGCAGGATCTGTAGCTCCGCCCCTTGAAACAGTTCTCTATTGATATTGTAGGATCTGTAGATCCGCCCCTTGTAACAGTTCTCTATTGATATTGCAGGATCTGTAGATCCGCCCCTTGAAACAGTTCTCTATTGATATTGCAGGTCCAGTAGCTCCGCCCCTTGAAACAGTTCTCTATTGATATTGCAGGATCTGTACCTCCGCCCCTTGAAACAGTTCTCTATTGATATTGCAGGATCTGTAGCTCCATCCCTTGAAACAGTTCTCTGTTGATATTGCAGGATCTGTAGATCCGCCCCTTGAAACAGTTCTCTATTGATATTGCAGGATCTGTACCTCCGCCCCTTGAAACAGTTCTCTATTGATATTGCAGGATCTGTAGCTCCGCCCCTTGAAACAGTTCTCTATTGATATTGTAGGATCTGTAGATCCGCCCCTTGTAACAGTTCTCTATTGATATTGCAGGATCTGTAGATCCGCCCCTTGAAACAGTTCTCTATTGATATTGCAGGATCTGTAGCTCCGCCCCTTGAAACAGTTCTCTATTGATATTGCAGGATCTGTAGATCCGCCCCTTGAAACAGTTCTCTATTGATATTGCAGGATCTGTAGCTCCGCCCCTTGTAACAGTTCTCTGTTGATATTGCAGGATCTGTAGCTCCGCCCCTTTTAACAGTTCTCTATTGATATTGCAGGATCTGTAGATCCGCCCCTTGAAACAGTTCTCTATTGATATTGCAGGATCTGTAGCTCCGCCCCTTGAAACAGTTCTCTGTTGATATTGCAGGATCTGTAGATCCGCCCCTTGAAACAGTTCTCTATTGATATTGCAGGTCCAGTAGCTCCGCCCCTTGTAACAGTTCTCTATTGATATTGCAGGATCTGTACCTCCGCCCCTTGAAACAGTTCTCTATTGATATTGCAGGATCTGTAGATCCGCCCCTTGTAACAGTTCTCTATTGATATTGCAGGATCTGTAGATCCGCCCCTTGAAACAGTTCTCTATTGATATTGCAGGTCCAGTAGCTCCGCCCCTTGAAACAGTTCTCTATTGATATTGCAGGATCTGTACCTCCGCCTCTTGAAACAGTTCTCTATTGATATTGCAGGATCTGTAGCTCCATCCCTTGAAACAGTTCTCTATTGATATTGCAGGATCTGTAGCTCCGCCCCTTGAAACAGTTCTCTATTGATATTGCAGGATCTGTACCTCCGCCCCTTGAAACAGTTCTCTGTTGATATTGCAGGTCTTGTAGCTCCGCCCCTTGAAACAGTTCTCTATTGATATTGCAGGATCTGTAGATCCGCCCCTTGAAACAGTTCTCTATTGATATTGCAGGATCTGTACCTCCGCCCCTTGTAACAGTTCTCTATTGATATTGCAGGATCTGTAGATCCGCCCCTTGAAACAGTTCTCTATTGATATTGCAGGTCCAGTAGCTCCGCCCCTTGAAACAGTTCTCTATTGATATTGCAGGATCTGTACCTCCGCCTCTTGAAACAGTTCTCTATTGATATTGCAGGATCTGTAGCTCCATCCCTTGAAACAGTTCTCTATTGATATTGCAGGATCTGTAGCTCCGCCCCTTGAAACAGTTCTCTATTGATATTGCAGGATCTGTACCTCCGCCCCTTGAAACAGTTCTCTATTGATATTGCAGGATCTGTAGCTCCGCCCCTTGAAACAGTTCTCTATTGATATTGCAGGATCTGTAGATCCGCCCCTTGAAACAGTTCTCTATTGATATTGCAGGATCTGTAGCTCCGCCCCTTGAAACAGTTCTCTATTGATATTGCAGGATCTGTAGATCCGCCCCTTGAAACAGTTCTCTATTGATATTGCAGGATCTGTAGATCCGCCCCTTGTAACAGTTCTCTATTGATATTGCAGGATCTGTAGATCCGCCCCTTGTAACAGTTCTCTGTTGATATTGCAGGATCTGTAGCTCCGCCCCTTGAAACAGTTCTCTATTGATATTGCAGGATCTGTAGCTCCGCCCCTTGAAACAGTTCTCTGTTGATATTGCAGGATCTGTAGATCCGCCCCTTGAAACAGTTCTCTATTGATATTGCAGGATCTGTAGCTCCGCCCCTTGAAACAGTTCTCTATTGATATTGCAGGATCTGTAGATCCGCCCCTTGAAACAGTTCTCTATTGATATTGCAGGTCCAGTAGCTCCGCCTCTTGAAACAGTTCTCTATTGATATTGCAGGATCTGTAGCTCCATCCCTTGAAACAGTTCTCTATTGATATTGCAGGATCTGTAGATCCGCCCCTTGTAACAGTTCTCTATTGATATTGCAGGATCTGTACCTCCATCCCTTGAAACAGTTCTCTGTTGATATTGCAGGATCTGTAGATCCGCCCCTTGAAACAGTTCTCTATTGATATTGCAGGTCCAGTAGCTCCGCCTCTTGAAACAGTTCTCTATTGATATTGCAGGATCTGTAGCTCCATCCCTTGAAACAGTTCTCTATTGATATTGCAGGATCTGTAGATCCGCCCCTTGAAACAGTTCTCTATTGATATTGCAGGTCCAGTAGCTCCGCCTCTTGAAACAGTTCTCTATTGATATTGCAGGATCTGTAGCTCCATCCCTTGTAACAGTTCTCTGTTGATATTGCAGGATCTGTAGATCCGCCCCTTGAAACAGTTCTCTATTGATATTGCAGGATCTGTAGCTCCGCCCCTTGAAACAGTTCTCTATTGATATTGCAGGATCTGTAGATCCGCCCCTTGAAACAGTTCTCTATTGATATTGCAGGTCCAGTAGCTCCGCCTCTTGAAACAGTTCTCTATTGATATTGCAGGATCTGTAGCTCCATCCCTTGAAACAGTTCTCTGTTGATATTGCAGGATCTGTAGATCCGCCCCTTGAAACAGTTCTCTATTGATATTGCAGGTCCAGTAGCTCCGCCTCTTGAAACAGTTCTCTATTGATATTGCAGGATCTGTAGCTCCGCCCCTTGAAACAGTTCTCTATTGATATTGCAGGATCTGTAGATCCGCCCCTTGTAACAGTTCTCTATTGATATTGCAGGATCTGTAGATCCGCCCCTTGTAACAGTTCTCTATTGATATTGCAGGATCTGTACCTCCATCCCTTGAAACAGTTCTCTGTTGATATTGCAGGATCTGTAGATCCGCCCCTTGTAACAGTTCTCTATTGATATTGCAGGATCTGTAGATCCGCCCCTTGAAACAGTTCTCTATTGATATTGCAGGATCTGTACCTCCATCCCTTGAAACAGTTCTCTATTGATATTGCAGGATCTGTAGATCCGCCCCTTGAAACAGTTCTCTATTGATATTGCAGGTCCAGTAGCTCCGCCTCTTGAAACAGTTCTCTATTGATATTGCAGGATCTGTAGCTCCATCCCTTGAAACAGTTCTCTATTGATATTGCAGGATCTGTAGCTCCGCCCCTTGAAACAGTTCTCTATTGATATTGCAGGATCTGTAGATCCGCCCCTTGTAACAGTTCTCTGTTGATATTGCAGGATCTGTAGATCCGCCCCTTGAAACAGTTCTCTATTGATATTGCAGGATCTGTAGATCCGCCCCTTGAAACAGTTCTCTGTTGATATTGCAGGATCTGTAGATCCGCCCCTTGAAACAGTTCTCTATTGATATTGCAGGATCTGTAGATCCGCCCCTTGAAACAGTTCTCTATTGATATTGCAGGATCTGTAGATCCGCCCCTTGAAACAGTTCTCTATTGATATTGCAGGATCTGTAGCTCCGCCCCTTGAAACAGTTCTCTATTGATATTGCAGGATCTGTAGATCCGCCCCTTGAAACAGTTCTCTGTTGATATTGCAGGATCTGTACCTCCGCCCCTTGAAACAGTTCTCTATTGATATTGCAGGATCTGTAGATCCGCCCCTTGAAACAGTTCTCTATTGATATTGCAGGATCTGTAGATCCGCCCCTTGAAACAGTTCTCTATTGATATTGCAGGATCTGTAGCTCCGCCCCTTGAAACAGTTCTCTATTGATATTGCAGGTCCAGTAGCTCCGCCCCTTGTAACAGTTCTCTATTGATATTGCAGGATCTGTACCTCCGCCCCTTGAAACAGTTCTCTATTGATATTGCAGGATCTGTAGATCCGCCCCTTGTAACAGTTCTCTATTGATATTGCAGGATCTGTAGATCCGCCCCTTGAAACAGTTCTCTATTGATATTGCAGGTCCAGTAGCTCCGCCCCTTGAAACAGTTCTCTATTGATATTGCAGGATCTGTACCTCCGCCTCTTGAAACAGTTCTCTATTGATATTGCAGGATCTGTAGCTCCATCCCTTGAAACAGTTCTCTGTTGATATTGCAGGATCTGTAGATCCGCCCCTTGAAACAGTTCTCTATTGATATTGCAGGATCTGTAGATCCGCCCCTTGAAACAGTTCTCTGTTGATATTGCAGGATCTGTAGATCCGCCCCTTGAAACAGTTCTCTATTGATATTGCAGGATCTGTAGATCCGCCCCTTGAAACAGTTCTCTGTTGATATTGCAGGATCTGTAGATCCGCCCCTTGAAACAGTTCTCTATTGATATTGCAGGATCTGTAGCTCCGCCCCTTGAAACAGTTCTCTATTGATATTGCAGGATCTGTAGATCCGCCCCTTGAAACAGTTCTCTATTGATATTGCAGGATCTGTAGCTCCGCCCCTTGTAACAGTTCTCTGTTGATATTGCAGGATCTGTAGCTCCGCCCCTTGTAACAGTTCTCTATTGATATTGCAGGATCTGTAGATCCGCCCCTTGAAACAGCTCTCTATTGATATTGCAGGATCTGTAGATCCGCCCCTTGAAACAGTTCTCTATTGATATTGCAGGTCCAGTAGCTCCGCCCCTTGTAACAGTTCTCTATTGATATTGCAGGATCTGTACCTCCGCCCCTTGAAACAGTTCTCTATTGATATTGAAGGATCTGTAGATCCGCCCCTTGTAACAGTTCTCTATTGATATTGCAGGATCTGTAGATCCGCCCCTTGAAACAGTTCTCTATTGATATTGCAGGTCCAGTAGCTCCGCCCCTTGAAACAGTTCTCTATTGATATTGCAGGATCTGTACCTCCGCCCCTTGAAACAGTTCTCTATTGATATTGCAGGATCTGTAGCTCCATCCCTTGAAACAGTTCTCTGTTGATATTGCAGGATCTGTAGATCCGCCCCTTGAAACAGTTCTCTATTGATATTGCAGGATCTGTACCTCCGCCCCTTGAAACAGTTCTCTATTGATATTGCAGGATCTGTAGCTCCGCCCCTTGAAACAGTTCTCTATTGATATTGTAGGATCTGTAGATCCGCCCCTTGTAACAGTTCTCTATTGATATTGCAGGATCTGTAGATCCGCCCCTTGAAACAGTTCTCTATTGATATTGCAGGATCTGTAGATCCGCCCCTTGAAACAGTTCTCTATTGATATTGCAGGATCTGTAGCTCCGCCCCTTGTAACAGTTCTCTATTGATATTGCAGGATCTGTAGATCCGCCCCTTGTAACAGTTCTCTATTGATATTGCAGGATCTGTAGATCCGCCCCTTGAAACAGTTCTCTATTGATATTGCAGGATCTGTAGATCCGCCCCTTGAAACAGTTCTCTATTGATATTGCAGGATCTGTAGCTCCGCCCCTTGAAACAGTTCTCTATTGATATTGCAGGATCTGTAGCTCCGCCCCTTGAAACAGTTCTCTATTGATATTGCAGGATCTGTAGATCCGCCCCTTGAAACAGTTCTCTATTGATATTGCAGGATCTGTAGATCCGCCCCTTGTAACAGTTCTCTATTGATATTGCAGGATCTGTAGATCCGCCCCTTGAAACAGTTCTCTATTGATATTGCAGGATCTGTAGCTCCGCCCCTTGAAACAGTTCTCTATTGATATTGCAGGATCTGTAGATCCGCCCCTTGTAACAGTTCTCTATTGATATTGCAGGATCTGTAGCTCCGCCCCTTGAAACAGTTCTCTATTGATATTGCAGGATCTGTAGCTCCGCCCCTTGAAACAGTTCTCTGTTGATATTGCAGGATCTGTAGCTCCGCCCCTTGAAACAGTTCTCTATTGATATTGCAGGATCTGTAGATCCGCCCCTTGAAACAGCTCTCTATTGATATTGTAGGATCTGTAGCTCCATCCCTTGAAACAGTTCTCTATTGATATTGCAGGATCTGTAGCTCCGCCCCTTGAAACAGTTCTCTATTGATATTGCAGGATCTGTAGATCCGCCCCTTGTAACAGTTCTCTATTGATATTGCAGGATCTGTAGATCCGCCCCTTGAAACAGCTCTCTATTGATATTGCAGGATCTGTAGCTCCGCCCCTTGAAACAGTTCTCTATTGATATTGCAGGATCTGTAGATCCGCCCCTTGTAACAGTTCTCTATTGATATTGTAGATCCTGTACCTCCGCCCCTTGAAACAGTTCTCTATTGATATGGTAGGTCCTGTAGCTCCGCCCCTTGAAACAGTTCTCTATTGATATTGCAGGATCTGTAGCTCCGCCCCTTGAAACAGTTCTCTATTGATATTGCAGGATCTGTAGCTCCGCCCCTTGAAACAGTTCTCTATTGATATTGCAGGATCTGTAGCTCCGCCCCTTGAAACAGTTCTCTATTGATATTGCAGGTCCAGTAGCTCCGCCCCTTCAAACAGTTCTCTGTTGATATTGCAGGATCTGTAGCTCCGCCCCTTGTAACAGTCCTCTATTGATATTGCAGGTCCTGTAGCCCCGCCCCTTGTAACACTTCTCTATTGATATTGGAGTTCATGTAGCTCCGCCCCTTGAAACAGTTCTCTATTGATATTGTAGGTCCTGTACCTCCACCCCTTGAAACAGTTCTCTATTGAGATTGCAGGTCCTGTAGCTCCGCCCCTTGTAACAGTTCTCTATTGAGATTGCAGGTCCTGTAGCTCCGCCCCTTGAAATATTTGTTGATGCACATGTTCTAAGATGTTTACATCATTTATAACAGGAAGTTGATCGTAAATTGCTTCTGTGTGAAAATACATTACAGTCGTTCTCCGGAGCCGAGTTTCTCAAGCAAGAACACATTCCTAGTTTAAAATACAGACCCTTGCAGAATTAGTTACCTGAAAACCGCGGTCTGACTGCATTCTGATCGCGGTCAACTGCATTCAGATTGCAGTCTGATCGCGGTCAACTGCATTCTGACTGCATTCTGATCGCGGTCAACTGCATTCAGATTGCAGTCAGACCGCGGTCAGCTGCATTCAGATTGCAGTCAAACCGCGATCAGGGATTGAGCGTGATTGTAGACATTGTACATGTCTGCATGTCGGCAGTACAGCAGAAGTTTAATCATAATAGATTGTGAAACTGAAATCTGCCGTATTCGGTCCAAATTTATTTTACTACCTGATTTGTTATTTGTTTTTCAAACTTTAACAACGCATACTATTTCAATGTATTCCTATGTTCAGATACTTCATGTATACCTTCTACAGCACTGTCGTCCACAAAGTCAAGAGTCAGAACGGAACGTGGCATAACGTTAGTGTCATCTCAAACAGTATTAACACGCAAGTTTGCACTGGTAAAACAAATAAATAATATCCTCTTAGATAAAGTGTAATTTGAATGTACATTTCTACTTCTTTGTAGCGTTTATGTGAAGTTATGAACATCGTTATTCATCATTACTTGTATTCCTTGTTTATACAGGAGAGATAATCCACTTTATGGTGTTATGAAAGCCTTATTACTCGTTAAAATTTCTCTGTAGTTGGTGGGTGTTTAAATGATAAGACGGCCGAATCAAATCGTGAAAATCCCCATGCCAATACATGTCAATCAATCTTTATTTAATACTGAAAGGCCACAGGCCTGTAGTACAATATACAAAGGTACATGTTAATACAAGTAAAAATACGTGTTATTATTAGACTTATTTGTTATGATTCTTTTCTTAATTACATTCCGTAGTACATATACATAGCAAGATTCTGAATTACATTACGATTAGTACAATTTAATAATGACGTGAATTTGTCTGTAGATGGATGGACATAATAAAATTGTTTAAGATGTTTTCTGCGTAATTCAGTGTATAATGGACACACAAGCAAAAAATGATATTCGTTTTCTGGGACATTGATATATGATTTACATAATCTCTCTTCTCTTTTTATTTTTAAATGTCTGCCTTTTTCAATCCACAAATCATGTGATGAGCATCGGAAACGAGATAAACTTACTCTAAATTTCTTTATAGTAACACATGATAGATAAAGCTCGGTATAAATGTATGGTTAAAGAGTTGAATAGTAATCACATTTAGTGGAAAGGGAAAGTTTGTTGAGCCAGTTTTGTTGGCATATATCTTTTAGTCTTTGCGTGATTGAACTTATAAAGGTTGTAGGAAAATTAACGTTCTGCTCATACCACATGTGATTAAAACCTGTTGTAAATAAAAAAAATTAAAGTCCATTATCCAATTTGTTTGCCCATTTTGGTCATATAAAATCATCATTACATAACATTTTTTGGGTAAGCGATAAGAAGGCATAGCATAGTATAGCTAGTATTTGTGTACTTTAACCTGGGAATGTATGATTAGCGGAAGCCTCCCACATTCTCCATATATACATGTCATAATGTCATACACATGTTTTTTAAGACAGATGATTTGATTTTGTAGAATTTAGGAAAAAAATACGAAGAAGGAATAATTGCTGACCATGATTTGCTCGGTTCTTGGACAACACCGGGTAATTTAGACAGGACACAATGGGATAAAGTGATATTATTGGTATATGACTCTTTTTCATTTATAAATAAGTTTTTACAAAACTGTACATTAATTCTTTGAGTGCACAACCTTTTTTTATACTTATGGAGGAAATAAAGAGGACTTATCAATCCTAGTGAAAATCTCGCGAGCCAGTTTTGTAAGAGATAACAACTGAAACGGTACAACTAAATGGTATATTTTCAAGGTATAACTGAAATAGAACAAGAAGACATTAAAGTTGCAGTATTAATTATCTGTGATCAGTTTTGCCGATATAGTTGCATTATTTTATATGCGATTTGATTATGTAATCACCTGTCGGGCATACCTTTAATAAGAAGAGACAGCATCTATGCAGATTTTGTAATTTGCTCATGTATGTCAATTGTATAGTGTTTATTGTTCACGGGTAGATGTGCAATTATAAAACACCTGAAAGAAACAGTCATGGAAAAGTTTATGAATACATTTGTATGTACAACAGTGACTTCTGACCGATGCTGCCATATACCTCATTGATTTTTCGAAAGCTTCCATCTTTTACAAAGTTTGACAAGAAGTTTAGTCATTCAGTATTGCTGCCAAAATACCAGATATCAGTATGGCAAAATTCAAAATAACAATGATCGAGTTGGTTACACATATGTGCGATAACATATCGTTCAAGCATTCTGGTGACGCTTTCGTTGCTTGTTAGTGTTAAATTTTTTTAATGAAATACTATTTAAACAAAATGATTTTTGTCTTATATGGGTATCGGCGTATACCATGTGTGTGTAGACACCCACTAATTGTCGATCTATTTGTTTTTACCTATTGTTATTCATACGCGTTTTTTCCGATCAGCTGGTTCTTATGTTGACTACTTTTGTACTCACTTTCGTACGTTTGATACCGAATTCTACCATAAATTACTTATATACGGCTTTTTAAAAAACCGCCTGATTTAGCCCCGGCGACCAGAATGAAAGTCTGCGGGGGTGTGACCCGTGAAGGGATGACTTCTGTGACGTATGTGGAGGAATTTGATTTTCAGCGATAGTCACAATTCAACGTAATTTCGCAACATTTTGATTGTTAATTTCACAAAGATATCTTCAATAAACTAACTTATATTTCCCATATATCGAATGTTTAGATATCCAACTAGGTAATTCCGCAGATGACAATTACACAATTATTACATAAACATGTCTTTTTGGCGATGTAATACACCTCATAAATTCATTTAGCGGCAGTGATAAATATCATTAATTAATTAACGAGACATCGGCGGAGAAGCTATCTAGCCGCCCCGTCTATCGCTTATCACAGTCACGCCTCAGTGAGCATTTTCAACAGGTTTTGCCGAACAAATTGCGATAGTGTTAAAATGGGTGAATTAAAATCGTCTTAAATATCAATTGCAAGTGTATATTGTCTCGATTTTATGCTCAATTGATTCCGATATACAATATACGTAGAGGTAATCATCTGTCATTCTTGAGAAAAATGCATTTCATCTATCCTTTAAGGCTTTGGCCTCTCCGCGGCTCAATACTTGATTTCAAAGCTGAGTGACCACTGCGCTGTCGCGACAATAACTATTTACCCCTCATTTAGCAGACAGACAGACAGATATTTTATGTAAGTCTCACCTCATACACATGTGTTATATGCAGAGCATAAAATATAAATGATGAGCCATCCCACATGGGATGATGAGAGACAATACAGATACAATGGTATGCAAATACATACAATGTACACTATACATATACAAACAATTGTATACAATATAGCAAAAGGTAAATGGCATAAAATAGTTATAAAAGCATATTAAATATATAAAAAAGATTTTCTAAAATCTAAAACATCCATGCAGGTTTTGGCACTCTTTCTAAACATGTATGGGCATGACATAATAAAAGCTAGCTTCTCCACTTCTCCATCAACTGAATTGTCGTCCAGACCTGTGTATATATTGTTAAGCGTTTCCCTTATCGTTGTGTAACAATTACTGACTATTGAATTATGTCATGAAGAAATTGGGAAGGAACCATGTGTTAATACGTGACATAAATTGCGTCATGTTCTGTGATTGTACATGCGCGTGGTTATAACTATTGTGTTTTAAACTTTCAGTGTTATACGAATAATTGTTTTGCATATACTTGATTTTTTTAATTTGACAAAGCAAACCCTCATTGAAAAGAGATTGCGTAATCACAATACACATACTCGTACTCACTCACTCACACACACACACTCTCTCTCTCTCTCTTTTTAAATTTTTTAATTTGGTTTTATCTACAGACTTGTAAATGAACTATGTTACCCAGGACGTGACACTTAAAAATAAGTTTCACTCCGTTAATCGGTCCTGTTCATTTTATTCAAGGACATTTTAAATTGATTTGAGGTTTCAGCAGCTTCATCTCGTTCACTGTAGGGTTGGGAAATTGCCCCTTTTATTTTTGCCGACATACCTCATACAAAGACCGCCGCCATTAAAGGTACATCCATTGTGTTGATTGGGGTCAAATATGGCAAACGTTATAGATGGTCTTATTTCATCGAGAAGTACCAACTGTAATCGAAAACTACCATTTTAATGGTAGTTTTCTTAGTATATTGACGATATGAAGGTAAAAGTATCGATTTCTGATCGAAAACCGGACAATACACAGCGTGTGGCGCGCGCCAATGAGTCAAACGTAATTTTGGAATCTTATTTAAACCTGACAAAATAACAAATTTGGGTTGATAATGTTCAATAGGTCATATAACTACTGTGAGTGTAATTAGGACGTGCATTTTCGGTTTCTGCACATGCATAATGATGTTACTCGATTTTAATTGGAAATTAGTAATTATGATATGTTTTGCGATTGGGGATGAATATGTAAGTTGAGGGAAATGTTGTTGTATTGTAAACAGCACATATGATGTGTTGGAACGTATCAAAGCCAAATAAAATTTTATGAAACACAATGGATGCACCTTTAACTCGTTAATTAACCCTTGATCCGCTTCACTAGTCAACATCTCGCTGTCCTACCGTCTCGCTCTTGGAGACAAATTACCACAAAAGAGGACTTTCAGTTATGTAAATGGCCATAAAGTTCCGATTGTTTCACATAGATTAAAACGGAATCGAAGTATAATGTGTATCAACATGTGATGTGTCACAATTTGCTGTACTGATTGAATTAGGGGAGAGGAGAGCACATACAGTAAAACGTCCATTATTCATTGCCGCCTAAAGCTCGACTGTAAAATCTAAACGCACATAGATACAAAGTCGGAAACATCAAAGTGCGCATGTGGTCATTTCACTGAAGATGTTATTTACATCCTTTCCACATGAGTTTAAACATATTTTATTCATTGTAATGAATTTGGATTGTGAACCGATGAAGAATACACATTCCTATTCAGTGATCAAAGCTGTATATCACATAATTATTTCATATCAACGCCGGTGACCGGATTGTTTGTATTTATTGTCTGAGTGAGTGAGTGAGTTATTGTTTAACGCCGCTTCGGCAGTATTGCAGCCATTAGCGGCGAGTTATTGTCTGATATTGTTACAATAAGAACTGATGAGGAATACACATTCCTAATCAATGATGAAAGTGGTGTAACACATGATCATTTTATGTTAACGCCGGTGAGCAGTTTGTCGGTATGTATTGAGTGATTTTGTTACGCAACAATGGCGTCAGCGCCAGTGCGTCTTGTATGTTGTGTTATATATTGAGACTGCGTCAATAAACAATAATGTCTTTTGACCTCAGTCGACTAGTCATTCATTGAGAATTGATATACGTTTGAGTGAGGATGAGTTAGTGTCAGGATTAATTGTGCAGACACTAAACGACGATAGTTTCTGGTACTTAGCAAAAAGGTTTTACTTAATATAGTTTCAAAATACTCTTGATACTGACATTGATAATGTGGCAACTGGTACACCAGTATTGCCAATGAGCAAATGTTTACAGGAATTAACGTATACTGTCGCAGGTAGAAAGAACATGGTCAATACACTATAATGGTCTTCATAACACTGTTGATATTAAAATTTTGATAAAACCTAAATCAAGAATGTCATCTATGATGTTTATCATAATACGTTTGACATATACAATCTGTTCACTGAACATGAGTATAAATAAGTTAAGTATTGGTGATTTTAAATACCAAAAATCAAGACTCTGATATCTAATAGCTCCTAAATTTGATAAATATGATGTTTCTGAATAAGATGTACCCGTTATGTAGCATAGCGACACAAACAGTGACATTCTAAAATTCATTTATTGAAAGAGTGTCAATTGTTCAATAGCAGCATTAAACATTAATACAACCAAATGTTAATCATCACATCTTCATTCAATCAATTCTAAAGTGTTCTCTGAAATTTTCACAAAAATTCAAACCAATCATGATGTTACGTAACTAGAATACGAATGATACATGAATAAACTCGTCTGTCTGCCTCTTCCAATATAACCCTGAATAACGGAGGGAGCTAGCTATTCACTGAGACGTACACATGTACACCTGTTGTATGTACACGGCGCCTGTGAACTGGTCGGGATATACACCTATACCAACACTGGAACCGCTACGGTTTTATGACCGCACAAATTACGCGACAGACAGGTGGCACGAATAATTACCATCTGCAGGCGTTAGATTGTTATGTCATTGTGCCATGATCCTACTCTCCCGGAAAAACTAAGTCTTCTTCTCGAAAATTTCATTTCATTAATATGCGCATATTGCAAGTTAAAGGCACGTTTTTCTTACTGGAATAAAGTAAGGTAAATACGTGTTTACAGTGGCTAAATAATACTCCTGTATCCTGTATCAATAAAAAAAATAGTGCCCTCATTTAAATATGGTTAAAACCGGAATTGTCAAAAGATTATTCATCAGTTTTAAAACTTTCTTTTAAGACCG
Organism: Gibbula magus; assembly: GCA_936450465.1. Lineage (NCBI taxonomy): Eukaryota > Metazoa > Mollusca > Gastropoda > Trochida > Trochidae > Gibbula > Gibbula magus. The sequence continues at coordinate 1,188,152 of OW388298.1, read as the reverse complement.
TCTTATTAACAATTAATTAGGGGGTCTCTGATAAACCAGAGAATTATTACCATATCATCCAGTCAAATATATTGCGCATCTATCTGTATTATCTATAATGATATTATTGAGTAATGTTCACTGTAATATTATTCACGCAAATCTATTACACATCATTACATGAAATATGTATAGAAAATCATCCATTATGTCTACTTAGCAGTACTTGTATTATCGGTAAAAACTGAAAATATAATGTAATAAATATTGCTAATCTCAAATAACTGTGTACAGATGCTATTGTAGACGAATTGATCTTTATATTAGAATATCCAACATATGTTAATTCCAGAATACAATTTGTCAAACCTTATACATTCTTTATAAATACTATCATGTTTATTAAAGTCACGCATCACAACACATAACATAATCTTATTCAATTCGATTTAAATCAAAGAAAGTTATTTGTAGTGATTACTGATAATTACTTCTGGCCGTAACAAGTGAAACGGTGATACCGATTTTGTACATACAGTAACTATATGTAGGTTCTACAATTATCATAATATGCCAAACACTTTTCCATACAGATGTCAATTATCCATAATAGTGTTTATGTATTTTCAAATTATAGTGAGTGAAAAAAGATATCTGTACAAATGTACATGTCCTCTTTAGATCAATTTATGCGCTTTTTAGAACAAATTCCCCTTCTTTCAACGACTCTTTATACTTTATACGGGTGGAGGACAATTCCCACCCAGACAATTCCCACCGGCCAATTGCCACCCGGACAATTACCACCTAGGACAATTCCCAACTAGGATAATTCCCATCCAGGACAATTGCCACCCTTAAAAAAAGGAAATTTTGAGACATTACTCTAAGAATTTAATCAAGGCTTGGCTTGGCTGACAAGTTGAGCTATTTAATGAGTGTTGTGACAAGGCAAACATTTGAAATTGAGTTGAGTTGATCTTTTCACAAGTATAAACAAACCTCTGTTTAGAAGTTAATTTTAATCCATGCAATTATAATGAGTGTTATGACAAGGCAAACATTTGAAATTGAGTTGAGTTGATCTTTTCCACAGTATAAACAAACCTCTGTTTAGAAGTTAATTTTAATCCATGGATGGATTATAAAATACAATAATTGTGATTGAATTTAGTTGAGCTACTCCACTGCTCAAACCTATTGTATTCTATTTTACATGTATTTCTAATAAATTATAACAGAATATATAATTTGGGTTGGTATGACATATTGTTCATTCAACTATGGATAACCAAGTTCAGTTTGTGAAGTCAGAGAGGGGAAAGATGTGATCCTGTCTCGATCATGATTGATTATGAGAGAGCAATATGGAATGCTGCTTTTGCTGAATTCCCTGATGTCGCAGTGAAGGGGTGTTTTTACCACTTGAGTCAGAACATCTTCAGAAAGGTTCAGAGCTCTGGTCTGCAGACAGAATACAGTGCCTCCGCTGAGATGCAGACGCAGACGAGAATGATCGCAGCCCTTGCCTTCATCCCGGAGGATGAGGTAGCAACAGCATTTGAGACCCTGTCCGAGAACCTGCCTGAAGAACTCCAGCCAGTAGTAGACTACTTTGAGGACACTTGAGGTCCACAGAGGAGAGGGCGACGTCTGCCTCTCTTCCCCATTCCATCATGGAACCAACACCAGAGGACCAACGACGGCCTTTCACGAACCAACAATCACCTGGAAGGATGGCATCGTCGTCTTCTAACCAACATGGCCTGCTGTCATCCATCCATCTGGAAGTTCCTAGAAGTCCTCAGACGGGAGCAGGCTCTGAATGACATGGTCATCACACAGATGTTGTCGGGTGCGAATGTCTCCAGATCAAGAAAACAATATAGAGACATCCAGCAGAGATTGCACGCCATCACTACAGACTATCCCAATCGTGCCTGTTTGGACTATCTCCGTGCTGTTTCACACAACGTTAGAATGTAAATACATGAGTGTCCAGTCCACTGCATTGTAGTGTTTTAGCATTGCTAAAGAAAGAATGCTAAGTACATGTAATGTTATGTAAATACATAGTGTCCAGTGCTAGTCCAGTCCAGTGCATCGTAGTGCTTTAGCATTGCTAAAGAATGTTAAGTACAAGACGGATGAATGTTATATCACATATCATATCATATTTATATTTGTTGTTGATATCATGACAATAAAGTGTATTAAATCTCATAAAAAAAAATTTTTGGGGTGGCAATTGTCCTAGGTGGCAATTGTCCTGGGTGGGAATTATCCTAGGTGGGAATTGTCCTAGGTGGTAATTGTCCGGGTGGCAATTGGCCGGTGGGAATTGTCTGGGTGGGAATTGTCCGGGTGGCAATTGTCCTAGATCCACTTTATACAATAAGGAATTGATCACGGTCAAACGCGGTCTGACTGCATTCTGATCGCGGTCAACTGCATTCAGACTGCAGTCTGATCGCGGTCACCCGCATTCTGACTGCAGTTTGACCGCGGTCAACTGCAATCTGACTGCATTCTGATCGCGGTCAACTGCATTCAGATTGCAGTCTGATCGCGGTAGATACCGGTAAAGATATCTGCAACCGTCTGTACACATCAATAGCAGATGTAAATTGTGTGACAGAAGAATCTGTTGAGGGGTTTAAGCTTCTGTGTTCGTCCACTTGCTGTAGAGGTGTTTGTTTCTAAGGTTAGGGGCATTAGGTACTGTTTGAGCGGATACCTCCCAAAATTGCTACAAGCCAATACTTCTACATGCCAAAACTCCTACAAAAAGTCAGGGCAAAATTATGCAATTACCTCTTTTATAATGGAACAGCACAGGATATATTTTAATGTAATTTGCCAAAACTTCTATATGCCAAAACATATACAGCTGATTGAAGAAGAGGGTAGATGATTAATGGAGTAGAGGATTAAAAACAGGTCCAGCTTATTACTTACAAAGGAAGATAACAGAATAGTTTGTGTATAATTATATTTATATATATCCTTTATTAAAATAAGTATTTTGTTACATTTTTTCGTACGTCACATATGAAAAGCAACAATGTTCATGTTTGTTAGATTTTCGCATTTGTTACAATTTTCGTTGCAACAAAGCTGTTAACCAGGCAGAAAACGCCAATGGCGTTCCTTGAGTGCTGGCTGTTAATATTAATTAATTAATATTTCTTTCAGTGCTGAAATTATGTTTATATGAGCTTGTGATTTGTGAAATTTATACAGTGGAATATATATTTATAGTACATAGAAAGGGGAATTGGGAAACAGGGCTACCCCTATATAAATCTCTCCCCGTGACGTTGACAGGATTTATACATTATTACATGTAACATACATCATAACATGAAACAATTATGTAATCCAGGAGCATCATGATTACATTCCTGAATTCAATGGTATAGACGATATAACTGGCAGTTTGATCTCCCCTACTCATCTTGAGATAGTGAAGTAAATGAATATGGGGAAGATCTAATAAATGTATGTGCCCAATACGGTCTTCACATGTTAAATGGACCTTTCCCAGGTGATAAGGACGGGTCCTTCACATGTTTCTCTAACAAAAGTGCCAGTGTAGTAAACTATTTTATTTGATCGACGATGGATATGTACTCTAAAACAAAAGTATGTGTAAAATTGTCACAAAGCACTATTTCAGAATAATTTGACAGTCTCAGTGGTGTGAGACAAGGTTGTATTTTAAGCCCTTTATTATTTTCACTGTTTATTAACCAAATACATACAGTTATGGAGCAATTTGGTGATATTGGTATTTGTGTTGACTCGGATTTTCTGTTCATGTTGTTATATGCTGATGATTTATGCTTGTTTTCAGATTCTGTTTTATGTTTACAAAGGAGAATTGAGTGAGTGAGTAGGGGTTTAACGCCGCTTTCAAGAGTATTTCACTTATATCACGGCTGCTAGTATTATGGCAGGGAGAAAGCCCGCAACGCCATGTGGCTATGCACTGCGGTGAAACCTGCGAGGAGCGGCTGGAACTAGCTTCAGATTTAGTTTTCAGATTTTGTTTTATGTTTACAAAGGAGAATTGATATAGTTTTGGTAGTAGCAAAGGCAAGTAGCAGCTTTTCTATAACTGGACGGAATAACCCTATCAAATCTGTGGTATTAAAGGTGACGTCAGCGTAATATTAAGGAAAAAAGTGTAGATTGATGTTAAAACGGCAGCGCTTGTGAAAGATATGAAAATTGTGATTATTATGTTATGAACTTTATATATGAGAATAAACAGTTATACAACTAACAATATAAACACCTCCTGTGATATTTATATTTTATTATTTCCTCATACCCTAATGTACAATTTTTGGCACCTTAATCGGACTGGTCCATACTTACTTGAGGTAATGATCATGTTCAGTGGACCCTGAACTTTAGTCTGTAGAAGTTTTGGCATGTAGAAATTTTGGGAGGTTACCGTGTGAGCGCTTTAACAGTGATCGATTGACACAGGATCTCTCGGGAGAGGTCCTAGATTCTGTGAGCTTGCTATATAGGTGTTTGTGTGTTAAGGACGCTGTTGATAAATTGAAATGGAATCTCCTTAATTCGTTTAAGAATACTTATGACATGTCTGCCAAGTATGAAATTTCATACTCATATCAATGAATATTTTTTTCAGAATTTAGTTTGAGCCTATGACAGACACGTTCTGTTTTGGAATCTCCTTATCTAGACGGACCATAACATGTTTTTTCTCGGCTTTGTATTATGATGTGCTTCAGTAGTGATGCGTCAATGAATTTAAGTCCAAGAAGGTTATTTGTGTCGGCAACATTTTGTACTAATTATATTTATACATGTTATATTTTTTTTATTTAAATACCAGAGCCTCTGGTTGTTGTTGAAAGTGAGAGTCGATCTTTACACAAAATGTGCCTGTCAATAACTTTAAAAATGGACTTTCTCCGACAGGAGTATTTCACTTTTTTACTCTGTTGAAATTTATATACCGTTAGTTTGTGGTTGCGTGAATTTTCAATCCTCAAAGACTGCTGAAGGGCTCGCCTAATTAATACTAGGCCCATTAGTACTAGGCGCATCGGTAGACCACACATCAAGATTCATCTTGTACACTGGACATTGAAGCTACTCGCTGCATGGTGTTGGTCAATGATAGATTGGAGCATAAACAGATGTACAATTATCTTAACTTTGTTGAAAATGTATATCGGATTTTATTGTTCGAATATTCACTCAAGCAGAAATATCTGAGGGAGTCAAGTTGCGCCTATGCGGTTTTGTATGTATTCAATTCGACACTACACTCGTGGCTCAAACGTCAAAAAATAACATGACATTGTTGAAGCCAGGAAGGTTGCATTGGTTCTGAGTGCACCGCATCAACACAAACAATATATTGCTAGTAGTTAAAGAGCCATCAAGGATGTTAGTGTTTCAAATAAAATACAAATTTTGGAAAATAAACTTCTAACGTCAATCGCCAGGGAAATCTTTTATCTACAACATGACATGTGATAAATAGAGACTACTAAACGACGTTCCGTTTAATAACATATGTATTAAACGAGCGAAAGCATTTTCAACAATGAAATGAAATTTGCTTTCAAAGAGAACTACCCCTTCAAGTAACCCCTTGACTTCTATCTGTCAAAAATGCTGAATAAGCAATATTTTAAATTAAGAATTCCAAAACTTAAGTTAAAGTTTCATAATAATTGTTTTGTTTTCTATATATCTACATTTCCTTAAGAGCAGTTGATGTGGTTATAATGTTTGATGTGATAAAGAGATATTTGTGGCAGATATTTCCCCAAAAATGACATTTGAACTTTGAGTCCGAAAAATTGGTAATCTCACCAAAATCAAAGTTGCTTTTTTTAACCTCTAAAAATCATGCATTATTCTTTAATTACTAAAACTGTGAATTTCCATGCACAGTTTATTTTAAAAAAAGTTTTGCCTTACATTGCCATACAAAATGATGGTATTTTTGTATTGTCCGAAATACATTTAAAAAAATTATTTTTGAATGGGAAAAGAATTTATGTGAGGAATTTAAGTACTTACCAAGTGAAGAGGTGATTTCAGGCATGTTTTATTCAATGAAGTTGAATCTTAGTGGTTATCTTGTCTCACATTGTTGAGCTGTCAAACTGCCATTTTGACAACAAAGTCATCAGAGATACTATTTTCCGGCAACTGATTACATTTCCTGAAGTCAGATATGAACTTCAGGGGATGAACTTTAAAGTGCTGTAAAAACTTAAAGCTGTGGAATCTGCATTGTTATCACATCAAACATGTTGACAATACCTTGAACTATTTTTTAATATATATCTCCCTTTCCCCCCCCCCCCCCCCCCCCCCCCCCCCCCCCCCCCCCCCCCCCCAAGTGGTACCAATATGTGGTCGGGATCAAGGACTATTTATTGCGTAAAACGTAATACACAACTGCAAACGCTTCCGAATCGTGAAGGCTCGTCTCTAGCGCTAGACGCCATAACAACCCATGTGTTGCACGCGCTGAACGTGCTTCTCTTGCAAGTTACTATTTTCACACATTACTGAATGTGACGATTGCTTTTTTTTAAATATAATGTTGCTAAATGTCCTGAGAATATACAAATTATGGTCTGTTTAATGTACTTCTTATTGAGATAAGAGCAGCACATTATGACCAATTTTTACTCTCATTAATTATAAATTTCAAGCAAAATACCTTGTTGGGTAAAACAATTATTCCAATTTCTGTAGCAAATACATAATTGAATGAAATGGTAAAAAATAACCGCCGAAAATTATATTTTCAATTTCTTTCATTGCTCACAAACTTGTTGTTCTTTCGTGTCTTTACAGTGTGTGAGTTAGACCATAATGCTTTGCGCTTGAAAATGATATTAAATTACAATGTATTTCTGTGAAATTTATTTGCATGAAATACAACATAAAATATGATATAAAATAAGATATGCAATGTAAATATTTATATTTATTTCAGTTAAATATATAAAGTAGCTGAGAATCGTTTTATAAAAATTCTTTCATCAACTTTTCAAAATCAAATTGACAGTAACTAGTTTTTTTTACAAAATGATAATAATGAATTTAGCAAGGTTCTACAGCACTCTTATGCTAGTATTTGTCAATAGACATTTACATTTAATAATGTTCGGCCAGGTAGAATAAAAACTATCAATCAATAAGGTGCATTCAGGGTTCTGAACCACACATCAAAGCAAATAATGGTACTCATCACCGACTGCAGAGGAATTACAAAGCTAACATAAGCGTTCTTATTTGATAATAGTCTGCCAACGTCCAGTTTCTACAGGTTGTCTATGGTCAGTTGTTCTGAAGCAAAGCAATGGTATAGAAATGCTGAATTACAACCAACATGGATAGTTTGACATATTGTTCCTATTGATCAAAGCAAGCTCTAAAAGTCTGTGTATGTAGAGGGATCCTCTCTCACTGTTATCTGATGACACACTATTCCTGTAGATCCATCAGACGTTCTGGTATGTTTTGGATGAGACTGAAACAGTAGCAGTAGCAGGATTGGTGTATATCAAACTATACATCAGAAAAGACAAGGGTATGTTATGGATGATAAACTTCTTTTTTTTTCATTTTGCATTGTCAAAGGCTACGTTTCGGTACAGATCAAGCATGCCTCTCAAATGGTTGTATACACTGTACATCAGAAAACATATATTACCTAGTGGAATAGTGATAATATATTGTAACATGACTACGGTATATACTTCATTCCGATTGGTTCATTTTCCTACTCGAATCACAGTTTTTCAACGATTTCAATGGACTTTCATACTAATTATTGTTTCAGCATAACGTGAGGACCACCATTAATTATATTTCGGAACTTATTTCATCTTTCATTTTAAGGAAAATCAAGTAGGTGTTTCTTTTGGACAAAAGTGTACTGTCTGTCTAACTGTATGAAATCATTATTTTTTAATTTAATTTTATGTTATTTTAAAAATATATATTTTTGTTCGTTCCCATTATTGAATACAGACAGCAAGTGGATTCATAGCATCAAACAGCAGGTACACACAGTTACAATATAGTAATAACACCTACAGAAAAACAAGAATTTAATATTGGGAATAATGGCGACCATTTGTCTGAAAATTTCTCAAAATTATTGTTTCTTCTGGATATGAATTTTTCAACAACATATATGTCTTTCAAAATTTTTAAAAAGTTAAACATTTTGGGAAGTATTTTCTTTAAAGTGCATGTATAAATAGATCTTTTTACAGAAAGTAAAATATGAAGTAACAATGGATTATTCTCTAAGGTCCCAAACCAAACTATGTTTTTGTTATTTCAAATCTCTGAATGTTTTGCAAAATCCAATTTTGAAGTTTCATCCAGAAGGTCTGGGTTACATTACATTCCCAATATACATGACATAAGGTTTCATTTTCAACATTACAAAAACTACATATTTCATCATCAACAAGTTTCATTTTCAGTAGTTCTCTCTTTGTATAAATAATTCGATGAATTGAAAATCTAGAAGCTTCATATCTTTCAGATTCTTTCTGCAAATATTAAAAATCATATGCCAATTAAAACCAGTATCATGAAATATATTTTCCCATTGTTGGCAGATATGAGGTTTAATATTGTCAGAGAAGAGCAGGTCATAGAAGATTCTTGAGCCTTTGTTAGAAATTACAAAATGTTTAAGAAGAGAATCATTAATGTCTCCTCATAATTAGATAGTATGGACGAGATGGACCACCTCATGCCTCGAAAGTGCACCAACCTGTACCTTTTCAGTGTACCTATATGTTTTAATCGTATGCCTAAAGTGGCTTGGCACTCACAAGTTTCACTGATCAAGTTCCGCTCCCCCGTTACACCATATACCACATATCAACATAGCTATATCTTACCTACATCATATCAACATACCTATATCTTACCTACATCATATCAACATACCTATATCTTACCTACATCATATCAACATACTTATATCTTACCTACATATCAACATACCTATATCTTACCTACATCATATCAACATACCTATATCTTACCTACATCATATCAACATACCTTTATCTTACCTACATCATATCAGCATACATATATCTTACCTACACCATATCAACATACCAATATCTTACCTACATCATATCAGCATACCTATATCTTACCTCCATCATTTCAACATACCTATATCTTACCTACATCATATCAACATACCTATATCTTACCTACATCATATCAACATACCTATATCTTATCTACATCATATCAGCATACCTATATCTTACCTACATCATATCAACATAGCTATATCTTACCTACATCATATCAAAATACTTATATCTTACCTACATATCAACATACCTATATCTTACCTACATCATATCAACATACCTATATCTTACCTACACCATATCAACATACCTATATCTTACCTACATCATATTAACATACCTATATCTTACCTACATCATATCAACATACCTATATCTTACCTACATCATATCAACATACCTATATCTTACCTACATAATATCAACATACATATATCTTACCTACATCATATCAGCATACCTATATCTTACCTACGTCATATCAACATACCTATATCTTACCTACATCATATCAACATAACTATATCTTACCTACATCATATCAACATAACTATATCTTAACTACATCATATCAACATACTTATATCTTACCTACATTATATCAACATACCTATATCTTACCTACATCATATCAACACACCTATATCTTACCTACATCATATCAACATGCCTATATCTTACCTACATCATATCAACATACCTATATCTTACCTACATCATATATCAACATACCTATATCTTACCTACATCATATCAACATACCTATATCTTACCTACATCATATCAACATACCTATATCTTACCTACATATCCAAATACCTATATCTTACCTACATCATATCAACATACCTATATCTTACCTACATCATATCAGCATACCTATACCTTACCTACATATCCAAATACCTATGTCTTACCTACATCATATCAACATACCTATATCTTACCTACATCATATATCAACATACTTATATCTTACCTACATTATATCAACATACCTATATCTTACCTACATTATATCAACATACCTATATCTTACCTACATCATATCAACATACTTATATCTTACCTACATTATATCAACATACCTATATCTTACCTACATCATATATCAACATACCTATATCATACCTACATCATATCAACATACCTATATCATACCTACATCATATCAACACACCTATATCCTGCCTACATCATATCAACATACCTATATCTTACCTACATCATATCAACATACCTATATCTTACCTACATCATATATCAACATACCTATATCTTACCTACATCATATCAACATACTTATATCTTACCTACATTATATCAACATACCTATATCTTACCTACATCATATCAACATGCCTATATCATACCTACATCATATCAACATACCTATATCTTACCTACATCATATCAACATACCTATATCTTACCTACATTATATCAACACACCTATATCCTGCCTACATCATATCAACATGCCTATATCATACCTACATCATATCAACATGCCTATATCTTACCTACATCATATCAACATACCTATATCTTACCTACATCATATATCAACATACCTATATCTTACCTACATCATATATCAACATACCTATATCTTACCTACATCATATATCAACATGCCTATATCTTACCTACATCATATATCAACATACCTATATCTTACCTACATCATATATCAACATACCTATATCTTACCTACATCATATATCAACATACCTATATCTTACCTACATCATATATCAACATACCTATATCTTACCTACATCATATCAACATACCTATATCTTACCTACATCATATATCAACATACCTATATCTTACCTACATCATATATCAACATACCTATATCTTACCTACATCATATATCAACATACCTATATCTTACCTACATCATATATCAACATACCTATATCTTACCTACATCATATCAACATGCCTATATCTTACCTACATCATATCAACATACCTATATCTTACCTACATCATATATCAACATACCTATATCTTACCTACATCATATCAACATAACTATATCTTACCTACATCATATCAACATACCTATATCTTACCTACATATCCAAATACCTATATCTTACCTACATCATATCAACATAACTATATCTTACCTACATCATATCAACATACCTATATCTTACCTACATCATATCAGCATAACTATACCTTACCTACATATCCAAATACCTATGTCTTACCTACATCATATCAACATACCTATATCTTACCTACATCATATCAACATACCTATATCTTACCTACATATCAACACACCTATATCCTGCCTGCATCATATCAACATACCTATATCTTACCTACATCATATCAACATACCTATATCTTACCTACATATCAACACACCTATATCCTGCCTACATCATATATCAACATACCTATATCTTACCTACATCATATCAACATACTTATATATTACCTACATCATATCAACATACCTATATCTTACCTACATCATATATCAACATACCTATATCTTACCTACATCATATCAACATACTTATATCTTACCTACATTATATCAACATACCTATATCTTACCTACATCATATCAACATGCCTATATCTTACCTACATCATATCAACATACCTATATCTTACCTACATCATATATCAACATACCTATATCTTACCTACATCATATCAACATACCTATATCTTACCTATATCATATCAACATACCTATATCTTACCTACATATCCAAATACCTATATATTACCTACATCATATCAACATAACTATATCTTACCTACATCATATCAACATACCTATATCTTACCTACATCATATCAGCATACCTATACCTTACCTACATATCCAAATACCTATGTCTTACCTACATCATATCAACATACCTATATCTTACCTACATCATATCAACATAACTATATCTTACCTACATCATATACCAACATACCTATATCTTACCTATATCATATCAACATACCTATATCTTACCTACATATCCAAATACCTATATATTACCTACATCATATCAACATAACTATATCTTACCTACATCATATCAACATACCTATATCTTACCTACATCATATCAGCATACCTATACCTTACCTACATATCCAAATACCTATGTCTTACCTACATCATATCAACATACCTATATCTTACCTACATCATATCAGCATACCTATACCTTACCTACATATCCAAATACCTATGTCTTACCTACATCATATCAACATACCTATATCTTACCTACATCATATCAACATAACTATATCTTACCTACATCATATCAACATACCTATATCTTACCTACATCAAATCAGCATACCTATACCTTACCTACATTTCCAAATACCTATGTCTTACCTACATCATATCAACATACCTATATGTTACCTACATCATATCAACATACCTATATCTTACCTACATATTAACACACCTATATCCTGCCTGCATCATATCAACATACCTATATCTTACCTACATCATATCAACATACCTATATCTTACCTACATATCAACACACCTATATCCTGCCTACATCATATATCAACATACCTATATCTTACCTACATCATATCAACATACCTATATATTACCTTCATCATATCAACATACATATATCTTACCTACATATCCAAATACCTATTTCTTACCTACATAATATCAACATAACTATATCTTACCTACATCATATCAACAAACCTATATCTTACCTACATCATATCAGCATACTTTACCTTACCTACATATCCAAATACCTATGTCTTACCTACATCATATCAACATACCTATATCTTACCTACATCATATCAACATAACTACATCTTACCTACATCATATCAACATACCTATATCTTACCTACATCATATATCAACATACCTATATCTTACCTACATCATATCAACATAACTATATCTTACCTACATCATATCAACATACCTATATCTTACCTACATCATATCAACATACCTATACCTTACCTACATATCCAAATACCTATGTCTTACCTACATCATATCAACATACCTATATCTTACCTACATCATATCAACATAACTATATCTTACCTACATCATATCAACATACCTATATCTTACCTATATCATATCAACATACCTATATCTTACCTAGATATCAACACACCTATATCCTGCCTACATCATATATCAACATACCTATATCTTACCTACATCATATATCAACATACCTATATCTTACCTACATCATATATCAACATACCTATATCTTACCTACGTCATATCAACATACCTATATCTTAACTACATCATATCAACATAACTATATCTTACCTACATCATATCAACATACCTATATCTTACCTACATCATATCAGCATACTTTACCTTACCTGCATATCCAAATACCTATGTCTTACCTACATCATATCAACATACCTATATCTTACCTACATCATATCAACATAACTATATCTTACCTACATCATATCAACATACCTATTTCTTACCTACATCATATCAGCATACCTATACCTTACCTACATATCCAAATACCTATGTCTTACCTACATCAGATCAACATACCTATATCTTACCTACATATCAACACACCTATATCCTGCCTACATCATATCAACAGACCTATATCTTACCTACATCATATCAACATACATATATCTTACCTACATATCAACACACCTATATCCTGCCTACATCATATATCAACATACCTATATCTTACCTACATCATATATCAACATACCTATATCTTACCTACATCATATATCAACATACCTATATCTTACCTACATCATATATCAACATACCTATGTCTTACCTACATCATATCAACATACCTTTATCTTACCTACATCATATCAACATACCTATATCTTACCTACATATCAACACACCTATATCCTGCCTACATCATATATCAACATACCTATATCTTACCTACATCATATCATCATACTTTACCTTACCTACATATCCAAATACCTATGTCTTACCTACATCATATCAACATACCTATATCTTACATACATCATATCAACATAACTATATCTTACCTACATCATATCAACATACCTATATCTTACCTACATCATATCAGCATACCTATACCTAACCTACATATCCAAATACCTATGTCTTACCTACATCATATCAACATACCTATATCTTACCTACATATCAACACACCTATATCTTACCTACATCATATCAACATACCTATATCTTACCTACATCATATCAACATACCTATATCTTACCTACATATCAACATACCTTTACCTTACCTACATATCCAAATACCTATGTCTTACCTACATCATATCAACATACCTATATCTTACCTACATATCAACACACCTATATCTTACCTACATCATATCAACATACCTATATCTTACCTACATATCAGCATACCTATACCTAACCTACATATCCAAATACCTATGTCTTACCTACATCATATCAACATACCTATATCTTACCTACATATCAACACACCTATATCTTACCTACATCATATCAACATACCTATATCTTACCTACATCATATCAACATACCTATATCTTACCTACATATCAACACACCTATATCTTACCTACATCATATCAACATACCTATATCTTACCTACATCATATCAACATACCTATATTTCTACCTACATATCAACATACCTATATCCTGCCTACATCATATATCAACATACCTATATCTTACCTACATCATATATCAACATACCTATATCTTACCTACATCATATATCAACATACCTATATCTTACCTACATCATATCAACATACCTATATCTTACCTACATATCCAAATACCTTTATCTTACCTACATCATATCAACATAACTATATCTTACCTACATCATATCAACATAACTATATCTTACCTACATCATATCAACATAAATATATCTTACCTACATCATATCAGCATACCTATACCTTACCTACATATCCAAATACCTATGTCTTACCTACATCATATCAACATACCTATATTTCTACCTACATATCAACACACCTATATCCTGCCTACATCATATATCAACATACCTATATCTTACCTACATCATATATCAACATACCTATATCTTACCTACATCATATATCAACATACCTATATATTACCTACATCATATATCAACATACCTATGTCTTACCTACATCATATTAACATACCTATATCTTACCTACATCATATCAACATATCTATATCTTACCTACATATCAACACACCTATATCCTGCCTACATCATATATCAACATACCTATATCTTACCTACATCATATATCAACATACCTATATCTTACCTACATCATATATCAACATACCTATATCTTACCTACATCATATCAACATACCTATATCTTACCTACATATCAACACACCTATATCCTGCCTACATCATATATCAACATACCTATATCTTACCTACATCATATATCAACATACCTATATCTTACCTACATCATATATCAACATACCTATATCTTACCTACATCATATATCAACATACCTTATCTTACGTACATCATATCAACATACCTATATCTTACCTACATCATATCAACATACCTATATCTTACCTACATATCAACACACCTATATCCTGCCTACATCATATATCAACATACCTATATCTTACCTACATCATATATCAACATACCTATATCTTACCTACATCATATATCAACATACCTATATCTTACCTACATCATATATCAACATACCTATATCTTACCTACATCATATCAACAGACCTATATCTTACCTACATCATATCAACATACCTATATCTTACCTACATCATATCAACATACCCATATCTTACCTACATCATATCAACATACCTATATCTTACCTACATATCCAAATACCTATATCTTAACTACATCATATCAACATAACTATATCTTACCTACATCCTATCAACATACCTATATCATACCTACATCATATCAGCATACCTTTACCTTACCTACATATCCAAATACCTATGTCTTACCTACATCATATCAAAATACCTATATCTTACCTACATCATATCAACATACCTATATCTTACCTACATATCAACACACCTATATCCTGCCTACATCATATCAACATACCTATATCTTACCTACATCATATATCAACATACCTATATCTTACCTACATATCCAAATACCTATATCTTAACTACATCAAATCAACATAACTATATCTTACCTACATCATATCAACATACCTATATCTTACCTACATCATATCAGCATACCTATACCTTACCTACATATCCAAATACCTATGTCTTACCTACATCATATCAACATACCTATATCTTACCTACATATCAACACACCTATATCCTGCCTACATCATATCAACATACCTATATCTTACCTACATCATATATCAACATACCTATATCTTACCTACATCATATATCAACATACCAATATCTTACCTACATCATATATCAACATACCTATATATTACCTACATCATATATCAACATACCTATATCTTACCTACATACCAACATACCTATATCTTACCTACATCATATATCAACATACCTATATCTTACCTACATCATATATCAACATACCTATATCTTACCTACATACCAACATACCTATATCTTACCTACATCATATATCAACATACCTATATCTTACCTACATCATATATCAACATACCAATATCTTACCTACATCATATATCAACATACCAATATCTTACCTACATCATATATCAACATACCTATATCTTACCTACATCATATATCAACATACCTATATATTACCTACATATCAACATACCTATATCTTACCTACATCATATATCAACATACCTATATCTTACCTACATCATATATCACCATACCTATATCTTACCTACATCATATCAACATATCTATATCTTACCTACATATCAACACACCTATATCTTACCTACATCATATCAACATAACTATATCTTACCTACATCATATCAACATACCTATATCTTACCTACATATCAACACACCTATATCCTGCCTACATCATATCAACATACCTATATCTTACCTACATCATATATCAACATACCTATATCTTACCTACATCATATATCAACATACCAATATCTTACCTTCATCATATATCAACATACCTATATCTTACCTACATCATATATCAACATACCTATATCTTACCTACATACCAACATACCTATATCTTATCTACATCATATATCAACATACCTATATCTTACCTACATCATATATCAACATACCTATATCTTACCTACATCATATCATCATACTTTACCTTACCTACATATCCAAATACCTATGTCTTACCTACATCATATCAACATACCTATATCTTACATACATCATATCAACATAACTATATCTTACCTACATCATATCAACATACCTATATCTTACCTACATCATATCAGCATACCTATACCTAACCTACATATCCAAATACCTATGTCTTACCTACATCATATCAACATACCTATATCTTACCTACATATCAACACACCTATATCTTACCTACATCATATCAACATACCTATATCTTACCTACATCATATCAACATACCTATATCTTACCTACATATCAACATACCTATATCCTGCCTACATCATATATCAACATACCTATATCTTACCTACATCATATATCAACATACCTATATCTTACCTACATCATATATCAACATACCTATATCTTACCTACATCATATCAACATACCTATATCTTACCTACATATCCAAATACCTATATCTTACCTACATCATATCAACATAACTATATCTTACCTACATCATATCAACATAACTATATCTTACCTACATCATATCAACATAAATATATCTTACCTACATCATATCAGCATACCTATACCTTACCTACATATCCAAATACCTATGTCTTACCTACATCATATCAACATACCTATATCTTACCTACATATCAACACACCTATATCCTGCCTACATCATATATCAACATACCTATATCTTACCTACATCATATATCAACATACCTATATCTTACCTACATCATATATCAACATACCTATATCTTACCTACATCATATATCAACATACCTATGTCTTACCTACATCATATTAACATACCTATATCTTACCTACATCATATCAACATACCTATATCTTACCTACATATCAACATACCTATATCCTGCCTACATCATATATCAACATACCTATATCTTACCTACATCATATATCAACATACCTATATCTTACCTACATCATATATCAACATACCTATATCTTACCTACATCATATCAACATACCTATATCTTACCTACATATCAACACACCTATATCCTGCCTACATCATATATCAACATACCTATATCTTACCTACATCATATATCAACATACCTATATCTTACCTACATCATATATCAACATACCTATATCTTACCTACATCATATATCAACATACCTATGTCTTACGTACATCATATCAACATACCTATATCTTACCTACATCATATCAACATACCTATATCTTACCTACATTTCAACACACCTATATCCTGCCTACATCATATATCAACATACCTATATCTTACCTACATCATATATCAACATACCTATATCTTACCTACATCATATCAACAGACCTATATCTTACCTACATCATATCAACATACCTATATCTTACCTACATCATATCAACATACCCATATCTTACCTACGTCATATCAACATACCTATATCTTACCTACATATCCAAATACCTATATCTTAACTACATCATATCAACATAACTATATCTTACCTACATCCTATCAACATACCTATATCTTACCTACATATCAACACACCTATATCCTGCCTACATCATATCAACATAACTATATCTTACCTACATCATATCAGCATACCTTTACCTTACCTACATATCCAAATACCTATGTCTTACCTACATCATATCAAAATACCTATATCTTACCTACATCATATCAACATACCTATATCTTACCTACATATCAACACACCTATATCCTGCCTACATCATATCAACGTACCTATATCTTACCTCCATCATATATCAACATACCTATATCTTACCTACATATCCAAATACCTATATCTTAACTACATCAAATCAACATAACTATATCTTACCTACATCATATCAACATACCTATATCTTACCTACATCATATCAGCATACCTATACCTTACCTACATATCCAAATACCTATGTCTTACCTACATCATATCAACATACCTATATCTTACCTACATATCAACACACCTATATCCTGCCTACATCATATCAACATACCTATATCTTACCTACATCATATATCAACATACCTATATCTTACCTACATCATATATCAACATACCAATATCTTACCTACATCATATATCAACATAACTATATCTTACCTACATCATATATCAACATACCTATATCTTACCTACATACCAACATACCTATATCTTACCTACATCATATATCAACATACCTATATCTTACCTACATCATATATCAACATACCTATATCTTACCTACATACCAACATACCTATATCTTACCTACATCATATATCAACATACCTATATCTTACCTACATCATATATCAACATACCAATATCTTACCTACATCATATATCAACATACCAATATCTTACCTACATCATATATCAACATACCTATATCTTACCTACATCATATATCAACATACCTATATATTACCTACATATCAACATACCTATATCTTACCTACATCATATATCAACATACCTATATCTTACCTACATCATATATCACCATACCTATATCTTACCTACATCATATCAACATATCTATATCTTACCTACATATCAACACACCTATATCTTACCTACATCATATCAACATAACTATATCTTACCTACATCATATCAACATACCTATATCTTACCTACATATCAACACACCTATATCTTACCTACATCATATCAACATACCTATATCTTACCTACATATCAACACACCTATATCCTGCCTACATCATATCAACATACCTATATCTTACCTACATCATATATCAACATACCTATATCTTACCTACATCATATATCAACATACCAATATCTTACCTTCATCATATATCAACATACCTATATCTTACCTACATCATATATCAACATACTTATATCTTACCTACATACCAACATACCTATATCTTATCTACATCATATATCAACAAACCTATATCTTACCTACATCATATATCAACATACCTATATCTTACCTACATACCAACATACTTATATCTTACCTACATCATATATCAACATACCTATATCTTACCTACATCATATATCAACATACCAATATCTTACCTACATACCAACATACTTATATCTTACCTACATCATATATCAACATACCTATATCTTACCTACATCATATATCAACATACCTATATCTTACCTACATCATATATCAACATACCTATATCTTACCTACATACCAACATACTTATATCTTACCTACATCATATATCAACATACCTATATCTTACCTACATCATATATCAACATACCTATATCTTACCTACATCATATATCAACATACCTATATCTTACCTACATCATATATCAACATACCTATATCTTACCTACATCATATATCAACATACCAATATCTTACCTACATCATATATCAACATACCAATATCTTACCTACATCATATATCAACATACCTATATCTTACCTACATCATATATCAACATACCTATATCTTACCTACATACCAACATACCTATATCTTACCTACATCATATCAACATACCTATATCTTACCTACACCATATCAACATACCTATATCTTACCTACATATCAACACACCTATATCTTACCTACATCATATATCAACATACCTATATCTTACCTACATATCAACACACCTATATCTTACCTACATCATCTATCAACATACCTATATCTTACCTACATCATATATCAACATACCAATATCTTACCTACATCATATATCAACATACCTATATCTTACCTACATCATATATCAACATACCTATATCTTACCTACATACCAACATACCTATATCTTACCTACATCATATATCAACATACCTATATCTTACCTACATCATATATCAACACACCTATATCTTACCTACATACCAACATACCTATATCTTACCTACATCATATATCAACATACCAATATCTTACCTACATCATATATCAACATACCAATATCTTACCTACATCATATATTAACATACCTATATCTTACCTACATCATATATCAACATACCTATATTTTACCTACATACCAACATACCTATATCTTACCTACATCATATATCAACATACCTATATCTTACCTACATCATATACCAACATACCAATATCTTACCTACATCATATATCAACATACCAATATCTTACCTACATCATATATCAACATACCTATATCTTACCTACATCATATATCAACATACCTATATCTTACCTACATCATATCAACATACCTATATCTTACCTACACCATATCAACATACCTATATCTTACCTACATATCAACACACCTATATCTTACCTACATCATATATCAACATACCTATATCTTACCTACATATCAACACACCTATATCTTACCTACATCATATATCAACATACCTATATGTTACCTACATCATATATCAACATACCAATATCTTACCTACATCATATATCAACATACCTATATCTTACCTACATCATATATCAACATACCTATATCTTACCTACATACCAACATACCTATATCTTACCTACATCATATATCAACATACCTATATCTTACCTACATCATATATCAACACACCTATATCTTACCTACATACCAACATACCTATATCTTACCTACATCATATATCAACATACCAATATCTTACCTACATCATATATCAACATACCAATATCTTACCTACATCATATATTAACATACCTATATCTTACCTACATCATATATCAACATACCTATATTTTACCTACATACCAACATACCTATATCTTACCTACATCATATATCAACATACCTATATCTTACCTACATCATATACCAACATACCAATATCTTACCTACATCATATATCAACATACCAATATCTTACCTACATCATATATCAACATACCTATATCTTACCTACATCATATATCAACATACCTATATCTTACCTACATCATATATCAACATACCTATATCTTACCTACATCATATATCAACATACCTATATCTTACCTACATCATATATCAACATACCAATATCTTACCTACATCATATATCAACATACCTATATCTTACCTACATCATATATCAACATACCTATATCTTACCTACATACCAACATACCTATATCTTACCTACATCATATATCAACATACCTATATCTTACCTACATCATATCAACATACCAATATCTTACCTACATCATATATCAACATACCTATATCTTACCTACATCATATATCAACATACCTATATCTTACCTACATACCAACATACCTATATCTTACCTACATCATATATCAACATACCTATATCTTACCTACATCATATATCAACATACCTATATCTTACCTACATCATATCAGCATACCTATATCTTACCTACATCATATATCAGCATACCTATATCTTACCTACATCATATCAACATACCTATATCTTACCTACATCATATCAACATACCTATATCTTACCTACATCATATCAGCATACCTATATCTTACCTACATCATATATCAGCATACCTATATCTTACCTACATCATATCAACATACCTATATCTTACCTACATACTATCAACATACCTATATCTTACCTACATCATATCAACAACCACCGGAGTGTCTCTCACAACACGTGATAAAGTAGCTTCTCTAGACAAAGAGAACATGAATGTCATTCTAAAGCCCTACAGACCACATGATATTAACTCTATAAAACACCTGTAGATACGTCTCAAGAACGTCAAGGAGAGATGTTGGACAATGATTGCAGCACATGGCGGTCACACAAGGTAGTAATTCACTGGACATTTGCCATGATGAGAGGATGCGCAATATGCAGACTTTGTCACTTAAATTGTGTTTCAACTTTGTGTCACACGCTCTTTTCCAATTGTGAAATCTGGTAGTACAGTTCACTCTTGATGTTAACACTGTGTAGTCTAAACATATTGCATTCACCAATCATCAACTCAATGAAGGAATAATCCTGTTTCTCTGCTTTCATACTCACCTTCAGTGTTTGCATACACCTTTAACTCAGCGTAATCCTGTGTTCGGCTTGTGTTGTCCAGAACAGCGTATGTTGATCTGTCAACAGCAACAGTTGGGCTTTGAAGGTCAGCATAGTCCTGAGTTCGACTCGTGTTGTCCAGAACAGCGTATGTTGATCTGTCAACAGGAGCAGTTGGACCTGGAAGGATATACGTATTTGACAATTGTAGTCATGTCCCTTTTCAGCTGTCCCACGACCATGCATCTAATTCTGTGTACAAATGATGCATTCCTTAAATAATAAGATTTTTTTGATGCATCGAACACAGGTGATAAATGGCACACCGTAATACCTATTTGCATAATAAATGTCATAGTGACCTTTAGATAATACATAGAAACACAAACAAATGAAACACAACATACAAACATCTTCATTGGCTGTCTGTTGCTGGTTGACATTTGTGCTGAAGAAAAAAAAAATATATATATATATATAGCCAAATTTTTAAAAAGCATTCATACCAAGTATTTGGACTGGAAGTAAGAATCGGAATACAAAGAACAATTTTTTTTCCAGAACAAATCGTTATCTGACGTTGTTTGGTCACAATAAAGAAGTTGTTTTCCAGAAACTCTTCTTGTTTTAGATCATACTATCATACCCACATTCTTGCGAACAGTAAGGTAAAATTCCATTGAAGTTTTCTGTTTTAGACTTAGAAAAAATGAAACGATGAACTCAAAAGTAACCTACCTTAGAGTTTTATCTGAAATAATAACATGGTGATGTCATAATAATGTGTTTAAAGAAAACGTTTGAAGAAAACACGTTAATAAGTTGACCTATACTATGGAAGCGTATTAGGGTCACATGAAGAGACATTATATAAACTACACCCCCGACATACACTATGTTCATAAGCTTTCATCCATGACTCCAACGACGAAGATAACCCAAATTAGATGATTTGAATGACTATTGATTTACCTCGATTTAAACGTATTCAACAAGGAGATAGTAACACAGGTCTATTTAGTAGACCTAAGAAGTAGGACCTTATTAGGATAAACTAAGTCATGATTAGGAGATACACAGTCTTTATTAGGATATATTAAATCTTAATAAGGCGTTATAATGTCTAAACATCCCAAAGGTTATTCCAAACAAATGAACTTTGAGTATGATATACAGCATGGAATGGCGGCATAAAAATTGACTTACCGATTTAATAAGAGGATGCTCAGTCCTAATTAGGATATAATATGTTCACCTTTGTTTTTAATGTGACCCACATATGCTTCCAAAACAGACTAAGAATTGAACGGTAGTAAAATGAATTGATGTCCGCCGCCGGTAGTGTATATATCAAATCACCTGAACCAGAGACATACTATGTAGTTAAAGCAGTCAGCATTCTTATTGTGTGACAAATCACCTTAATAGCTATGTAGCATGGGGAAAGACAGACGGAAAGACATCCATTGACAGAATGTTGACATGTTCAGGAGATCGATCTTAAAGTAACTATCTTTGAAACATCATATTTAGAAATAAAATTAAATAACAATTAAACACAAACCATTTAAGGAAACATGCTGAAAGCTGAATGAGCTGAAATAAAATCTATGACAAACTAATGCTTTCAGACCATAGCCTCAATAAACAGTGACTTCAGAAACAGACAACAACACACTGCCATCATCATTTAACACAACAATATCACACTGCCATCATCATTTAACACAACAATATCACACTGCCATCATCATTTAACACAACAATATCACACTGCCATCATCATAACACGACAATATCACACTGCCATTATCATATAACACGTCAATATCACACTGCCATCATCATATAACACGTCAATATCACACTGCCATCATCATATAACACGACGATGTCACACTGCGATCTTCATATAACACGACATCACACTACCAGGATCATATAACACGACAATGTCGCACTGCCATCATCATATAACACGTCAATATCACACTGCAATCATCATATAACACAACAATATCACACTGCAATCATCATATAACACGACAATATCACACTGCCATCATCATATAACACGTCAATATCACACTGCCATCATCATATAACACGTCAATATCACACTGCCATCATCATATAACACAACAATATCACACTGCAATCATCATATAACACGACAATATCACACTGCCATCATCATATAACACATCAATATCACACTGCCATCATCATATAACACGTCAATATCACACTGCCATCATCATATAACACGACAATATCACACTGCCATCACCATATAACACGTCAATATCACCCTGCCATCATCATATAACACAACAATATCACACTGCAATCATCATATAACACGTCAATATCACACTGCCATCATCATATAACACGTCAATATCACACTGCCATCATCATATAACACGTCAATATCACACTGCCATCATCATATAACACGTCAATATCACACTGCCATCATCATATAACACAACAATATCACACTGCAATCATCATATAACACGTCAATATCACACTGCCATCATCATATAACACGTCAATATCACACTGCCATCATCATATAACACGTCAATATCACACTGCCATCATCATATAACACGTCAATATCACACTGCCATCATCATATAACACAACAATATCACACTGCCATCACCATATAACACAACAATAGCACACTGCCATCATCATATAACACGACAATATCACACTGCCATCATCATATAACACGTCGATATCACACTGCAATCATCATATAACACGACACTATCACACTGCCATCATCATATAACACAACAATATCACACTGCCATCATCATATAACACGACAATATCACACTGCCATCACCATATAACACAACAATATCACACTGCCATCATCATATAACACGACAATATCACACTGCCATCATCATATAACACAACAATATCACACTGCCATCATCATATAAC
Source organism: Gibbula magus (assembly GCA_936450465.1). NCBI lineage: Eukaryota > Metazoa > Mollusca > Gastropoda > Trochida > Trochidae > Gibbula > Gibbula magus. Next base: position 1,161,741 of record OW388298.1, on the reverse strand, counting down.
ACAACAATATCACACTGCCATCATCATATAACACGACAATATCACACTGCCATCATCATATAACACGACAATATCACACTGCCATCATCATATAACACGTCAATCTCACACTGCCATCATCATAAAGCACGGCAATATCACACTGCCATCATTATATAACACGACAATATCACACTGCCATCATCATATAACACGACAATATCACACTGCCATCATCATATAACACGATAACATCACACTGCCAACATCATATAACACAACAATATCACACTGCCCTTCATCATATAACACGACAATATCACACTGCCATCATCATATAACACGTCAATATCACACTGCCATCATCATATAACACGTCAATATCACACTGCCATCATCATATAACACGACAATATCACACTGCCATCATCATATAACACGTCAATATCACACTGCCATCATCATATAACACGTCAATATCACACTGCCATCATCATAAAACACGACAATATCACACTGCCATCATCATATAACACGACAATATCACACAGCCATCATCATATAACACGACAATATCACACTGCCATCATCATATAACACGTCAATATCACACTGCCATCATCATATAACACGACAATATCACACTGCCATCATCATATAACACAACAATATCACACTGCCATCATCATATAACACGACAATATCACCCTGCCATCATCATATAACACGACAACATCACACTACCAGGATCATATAACACGACAACATCACACTACCAGGATCATATAACACGACAACATCACACTACCAGGATCATATAACACGACAACATCACACTACCAGGATCATATAACACGACAACATCACACTACCAGGATCATATAACACGACAACATCACACTACCAGGATCATATAACGCTGTAGCAGAGTCAGGAAACAAATGAAGTTTAATTATATATTCAAACTATAGGGCAAAGGCTGCTCTCAAGGTTCTGTTTGTTTCATTCTAATTACCTGTAGTGTTTCTCCTCCTGTACATCACAATTATTACAACCATCAACACAACAATCACAGGGATGGTGATTCCAAATCCTATTGCCAGTCCTGGTGCAAGATTTATTGTTGTTGACACACCTGAAATATGTCCATACGGTATAATGCAACATAATGAGACATTGATATAGAACGTATACACGTGTGTGTACATGTACATTTAGGTTAGGTTATTGTTTGGGAAAAAGAGAAAGGTCGTCTTTAAGACAAGGATCAAGGTCCGGGTTAGGACAACGATCAAAGTCAGGATTAAAAGAATTAAGAACTGATTTTAAAATTTATTAAGTTCATGGAGGTATAAACTTAAAAAACGCTGTGTAAACCAAGTTATAACATATTCGTACATGATGTTTTGAAAAGGTTTCATTGCTACAAATGTACACATTTGCAACAATTAGAGCTGTACTATTTACGCGTATGAAGACACCAAATATTAGCCCAGCCCACAGCATGTTCATCAGCCAATGAAAATGCACAACGCAGCTAGCCATGAACCTGACGTCACGGGGGCGTGGCTTAATGTGATGTGACGTCACGAAATTAAGTTTATGCAGGTATGAACTGAATCTCTGTGACGGTGTTCAGCGAATCATATTCACGCAAAACAATTGCTATTTATTTATAGACCAATGACAAGATTAAGACAATGATCAAGGACAGGACTAAACCATGGATTAAGGTCAGTGTTAACACAAGGATATTGTAATACCTCAGCGAACGATAAATACTCCCCCTCCCACACACACACACACAATACTATACGATATATGATATATAGATATACTGAAGGTTATCTGCATCTGATAATTACAAGGCTAATTTATATTCTTCCTCTTAAGTATCAATGTGTGGAAAGAGGACTAAAATACAGAGAATTTGTATTGATTATTATTACAAAAGTAATATATTTGGCTGCTAGTTAATTTTGTCATAATCCTTTTTTAATATATTCAATATATGTTCAGGTGTTAGATCAATATAGACAGGTCGTAGGTTGTGCGGTTAAGGTGTAATGAATAAAATAATAAATACATTTTTCAAGGGGACATAACTCCAATACTCGGATTCACGATTACATTACATTTTCACATTCTAGTGTGAATAAATAAATAATAAAATCGTTCACAAACAGGTATTTCCGGTCGGGAGGAAGCATGAAGACAAAAACAAGAATTTTGACATTTAACATGGGGAACATTTTCAAAACCCCATAGAGGCTTGAAACATAAGCATACAAATTATATCACAGCAAACCGAAGGACATATGTTATTGCCGCCATGTTGCTTATCTTTACAATTGTTAGATTTTGATATGTGCAATAACATCAAAATGCACTCAGAGAGCTGACTTGTTTTATGTAAGTAAGTTATTGTCTAACGCCGCTTCGGCAGTATCACAGCAATTGGCAGTGATATATTTAATTTTTTATTAATATTAGCAAACTTAACACGGCACAAAGGACGTAACAACATCAGAAAATAACAACTGATAATGAAAAGTTGAAAATTATAATGCTTAATAAGGTGCATAGCTTTTTAAAAATTAAAAAATCTATAACACGATGCTCACCGAACTTGCACACTGACAGAGCTGATACATTAGCAAATATCTGTTTCTGTTGTTTTATAATCACCGTTTTAAGTTTTTTGCGATTTTTAAATTTAATGAATTGAAGAAGTTAGATTAGGAAAATACGAATTTGGAGTCACATATCACAGGGTCAACTGAGGGTCATGCAATGAACACTCATATAGAACGAGCGCACTGACATAGTTCAATGCTAACAGGAATCAAGTTTTGAACACTCGACTCATGTTTTAGACTTTTGATAAAAAACACCACAGCGTCTGCATAGTTTCAAATTGAGTCGACCCTGCGTGTTGTAAAAGCAAAGAATACCACAAATGTTGAAGTAACCTACCACTGTCAACATCTTGACCTGTGCCCCCCGTAGTTGAATCGTCTGGAGAAAGAAAATAAAATTAAAACATATACAACATCTTTTAATGTGCTTTATCAAAATAATTAACTTTCTCTACTTGTTTAAATCTGCCTCAAAGACGTTCAAATCGAAACGACAGAGGAACAGGCATAGTCAGGTTACGATCTATATCTCCACACCAGCCCCCAGGAGTGATTCTAAAAAAGACATCTTGTTTCATAGCTGAGCGTGCTAACTATTGAACTATACTGCTCACTTCATCTTACGTATAGATGGTTAGGAATAGGAATATATTTTGGATCACAACTTGTTTAATGTGAAAATACCCGACATTTCGACACTTCTTCATCACCTTCCATCTGAGGAAGGAGTGAGCTTCTACTCCGAAAAGTCGTTAAAGAAGTTGTTTTCCAGAAAATCGTTCTGTTCTTATGGATGCTAATTCTAAATTACCTACATGATTGAGACTTAAACAAAACAACGTTTCCATTAAACAGACAATTTATTTGCAAGGGAGAGAGAGAGAGAGAGAGAAAAGAGTTTAACAAGTTTGACAAGTATACAGTTAAAAATATTCAAAAGTAAAAAAAAACACTTCTTTTCTCAAACATGTTATCATATATATAAGCAAATTACAAAAAACAAACTGATTTTGTGTATTTTGGCCTTGTTAGAGAATTGAAGAGTGCTCAACATTTGAAAAGATGGAGCTAAATATAATGTTAAAAACTAGGATTGACAAGGCAATACTTAAGTCTTCAAGCCTTCTACTTGACCTTGAACTCTACGTTGCACTCCCGGTTATGCATCAGTTCTCTGCTGTAAAATGAGCTATCAAACATGTCCCTACCTTCAGTAGTTTTTTTACAAAAATTCTGCAAAGACAATGACCCTCCTGAAAATGTAACAATAGCTTATTAATGAACCTACATGACCTTTCTTACGATTAAGACAAAATGGTTAATATTTTCATATTAAGTTGCATAAGGAGGTATGCACGGAATTTCAATAGCTTAATTAGTTAAATACTTATGATTGTTTGAACCTTAAAAAAATTACAATCTTTTATGACTTGTCATTTGTAAACTATGAAATATAATTGATTGGCATTTATTTTCCTTCATTAATGACGTTTCTTATTGAAAATGAGCTATTAAACGTCTTCCTATCTTCAGTAGTTTACGATCAAAAATTCTCAAAAGGATGGACCCTTCGAAAAGTGTAAAAATCACAAAATTTAACTTTTTTGGAAATATTTCGAAATTATGAAGAAACTATCAACTTTTATAAGATAATGATATGTTATGGAATTGTTAAGCTGGCTATTATAAACAGATTGCCATATATAACTTTGTCATAACTTTATTCCAGACAGAGAAAGGCCCCTTTGAACATGGAACCGATAAATGAACCTTTAAAAAACGACTATATTCAAGGGCCGATAATTTTAGTTCTAGGACGAATTTCAAAATTCGGGCTAGAGCATTTTGTTGAGCAGATATTCAGCTTTACAATGAGCTATAACACATAGCTGTACGTCTTGCTGTCATTTAGGAGAAGTTTTTCAAAGACGCGTACGCTCATCATCGCGAAAGTTCACAAAATGTTCAGTTTTTGCAAAATAGCAAAAAATGTATTATTACGGCCAAAAACCGCTATGGGCATAAGCGATGAGGAATGTTGTTGCCCACATATTGGTAAAAGTTTTGTGAAATGTCTTAAATAGTTTTCGAGATATTGAGGTTTAAAGTTTTAACTTCAAGGGAAGATAACTCGCGAAAGAAGTCGAAAATCCAAAATCGAGCTTCGTAGCGCACTTGTTCATGTTATAGGCTATCACCACTGATAATTTCATGTCGGTCAAGTGGTTAAGCGGGAATCCTTCGAACAAAAAAGGTCAAATAATAAAAAAAAACTAGGATTGCCAAGGCAATACTTAGGTCTTCAAGACTTCTGCTTGACCTTGAACTCCATCTTGGACTCTCGGTTATTCGTCAGTTTTTCTGCTTTAAAATGTGCTATCAAACATGTCTCTATCTACAACAGTTATTTTGCAAAAATTCGGCAAAGACAACGACCCTCTGAAAATGGAACAATCGCATATTAATGGACCCATACATGATCTTTCTCACGATTATGACAAACTGGTTAATATTTGCATACTAAGGTGTAACATACAAAAAGTTGTGCTTTCATTTCCACTTAAGTAGATGTAATCATCATATAGATTGTATACATAACTATTGCGTTATGTTGTTCTGAATATTCATGAAAATACTCAAAAATGCTTAAATTTTTTCCCCTAGACAACGTTTGCAATGTTCGGAGCTTAACTATCAACTTGTTGATGAAAGGGTTCAACAGAATAGTTATTTTTCTTGAATTTGTTTATCAGAAGGTGTATATAAAATTTCATTATATATATTAGTTCAGCAGTTATGATTCTTTGAACTTTGCTAAAAATGGCGATTACTGAAAAATGGCAATTTTCTATGACTTGTCACACATAAAGTATGACAGAAAAATGTTTGGAATGTATTCCCCTTAATAAAGGACATCTCTACTTCACAATGATATATTAAACATATTTGTATCTTCAGTGGTTTACAATCGAACATTCTACAAAGAAAGTACCCCTCGAAAAGTCTCAAAATCACAAAATTTTATTTTTTTGGGAATATGTCCAAATTGTGCCAAAACTATAAATTTGTACATGATAATGATATGTTATTGAAGTGTTGATCTGGTTATTATAAGGAGATTGCAATATATAACTTTGACATAAGATAATTTATAACAGAGTTATGCCCCTTTGAACATGCAGTCGAAAAAGGAACATTTAAAAAAGGACCATATTCAAGGGCAGATAACTCAATTTACAGTGCAAAATTCAAAATTCGGCCCTCAGCACACTATGGAGCAGATCTTCAGCTTTAACATGAACTATCATATATAGGTGTATGTATTTCCCTGATTTAGGAGAAGATTTTCAAAGACACGTACCCTAAAAACTGCGAAAGTTCACTCAAAATTCAGTTTCTTCGAAATAGCACAATATCTATTCTGTCGGCCGAAAAAATGGTATCAACCTTTTTGATGGGGAATATTGTTGCGCACATTATGGTGAAAGTTGTGAGAAAATATATTGATTAATATTCGAGCTATAAAGGTTAAAAGTTTTGACTTCAAGGGGAGATAACTCACAAAAGAGGTAGAAAATCCAAAAAGTGGCTCGTTAAAATCTAAGTTGGGGCACAGGCTATCATCCCTGACATTTTCATGCGAATCGGCCAAGTGGTTACTTCAGAAATCTAGAAAAAATAGAGCCATGGGCTCTGTAGCTCATCAGGGTTTATCTACAATTTAGAATCCCCATTGGCTAAGGAGTCTGCAAACATCTTTTCAGCTCTCTAGACCTTTTGGAACTGGAGAAGATGATGAAATAAGGTTTTTAAGGATATGACCCCGGTGACCCCATTTGGGGCCATGGGGTCACGAAATCTACAATTTAGAATCCCCATTGGCCAAGGAGTCTGCACACAACTTTTCAGCTCTCTAGACCTTTTGAACTTGAGAAGAAGATGAAAATAGGTTTTTAAGGATAAGACCCCGGTGACCCCATTTGGGGTCATGGGGTCACTAAATCTACAATTTAGAATCCCCATTGGCCAAGGAGTCTGCACATAACTTTTCAGCTCTCTAGACCTTTTGTACTTGAGAAGAAGATGAAAATAGGTTTTTAAGGATAAGACCCCCGTGACCCAATTTGGGGTCATGGGGTCACTAAATCTACAATTTAGAATCCCCATTGGCCAAGGAGTCTGCACATAACTTTTCAGCTCTCTAGACCTTTTGGAACTGGAGAAGAAGATGAAAATAGGTTTCTAATGATGTGACCCCGGTGACCCCACTTGGGGTCATGGGGGTCACTAAATCTACATTTTAGAATCCCAATTGGCCCAGGAGTCTGCACATAACTTTTCAGCTCTCTAGACCTTTTGGAACTGGAGAAGAAGATGAAAAAACTTGCACACTGACAGAGCTGATACATTAGCAAATATATGTTTCTGTTGTTTTACAATCACCGTTTTAAGTTTTTTGCGATTTTTAAATTGAATGAATTGAAGATGTTAGATTAGGAAAATACGAATTTGGAGTCACATATCACAGGGTCAACTGAGGGTCATGCAATGAACACTCATACAGAACGAGCGCACTGACATAGTTCAATGCTAACAGGAATCAAGTTTTGAACACTCGACTCATGTTTTAGACTTTTGATAAAAAAACACCACAGCGTCTGCATAGTTTCAAATTGAGTCGACCCTGCGTGTTGTAGAGGCAAAGAATACCACAAATGTTGAAGTAACCTACCACTGTCACCATCTTGACCTGTGCCCCCCGTAGTCGAATCGTCTGGAGAAAGAAAATAAAATTAAAACATATAGAACATATTTTAATGTGCTTTATCAAAATAATTAACTTTCTCTACTTGTTTAAATCTGCCTCAAAGACGTTCAAATCGAAACGACAGAGGAACAGGCATAGTCAGGTTACGATCTATATCTCCACACCAGCCCCCAGGAGTGATTCTAAAAAAGACATCTTGTTTCATAGCTGAGCGTGCTAACTATTGAACTATACTGCTCACTTCATCTTACGTATAGATGGTTAGGAACAGGAATATATTTTGGATCACAACTTGTTTAATGTGAAAATACCCGACATTTCGACACTTCTTCATCACCTTCCATCTGAGGAAGGAGTGAGCTTCTACTCCGAAAAGTCGTTAAAGAAGTTGTTTTCCAGAAAATCGTTCTGTTCTTATGGATGCTAATTCTAAATTACCTACATGATTGAGACTTAAACAAAACAACGTTTCCATTAAACAGACAATTTATTTGCAAGGGAGAGAGAGAGAGAGAGAGAGAGAAAAGAGTTTAACAAGTTTGACAAGTATACAGTTAAACATATTCAAAAGTAAAAAAAAACACTTCTTTTCTCAAACATGTTATCATATATATAAGCAAATTACAAAAAACAAACTGATTTTGTGTATTTTGGCCTTGTTAGAGAATTGAAGAGTGCTCAACATTTGAAAAGATGGAGCTAAATATAATGTTAAAAACTAGGATTGACAAGGCAATACTTAAGTCTTCAAGCCTTCTACTTGACCTTGAACTCTAAGTTGCACTCCCGGTTATGCATCAGTTCTCTGCTGTAAAATGAGCTATCAAACATGTCCCTACCTTCAGTAGTTTTTTTACAAAAATTCTGCAAAGACAATGACCCTCCTGAAAATGTAACAATAGCTTATTAATGAACCTACATGACCTTTCTTACGATTAAGACAAAATGGTTAATATTTTCATATTAAGTTGCATAAGGAGGTATGCACGGAATTTCAATAGCTTAATTAGTTAAATACTTATGATTGTTTGAACCTTAAAAAAATTACAATATTTTAGGACTTGTCATTTGTAAACTATGAAAGATAATTGATTGGCATTTATTTTCCTTCATTAATGACGTTTCTTATTGAAACTGAGCTATTAAACGTCTTCCTATCTTCAGTAGTTTACGATCAAAAATTCTCAAAAGGATGGACCCTTCGAAAAGTGTAAAAATCACAAAATTTAACTTTTTTGGAAATATTTCGAAATTATGAAGAAACTATCAACTTTTATAAGATAATGATATGTTATGGAATTGTTAAGCTGGCTATTATAAACAGATTGCCATATATAACTTTGTCATAACTTTATTCCAGACAGAGAAAGGCCCCTTTGAACATGGAACCGATAAATGAACCTTTAAAAAACGACTATATTCAAGGGCCGATAATTTTAGTTCTAGGACGAATTTCAAAATTCGGGCTAGAGCATTTTGTTGAGCAGATATTCAGCTTTACAATGAGCTATAACACATAGCTGTACGTCTTGCTGTCATTTAGGAGAAGTTTTTCAAAGACGCGTACGCTCATCATCGCGAAAGTTCACAAAATGTTCAGTTTTTGCAAAATAGCAAAAAATGTATTATTACGGCCAAAAACCGCTATGGGCATAAGCGATGAGGAATGTTGTTGCCCACATATTGGTAAAAGTTTTGTGAAATGTCTTAAATAGTTTTCGAGATATTGAGGTTTAAAGTTTCAACTTCAAGGGAAGATAACTCGCGAAAGAAGTCGAAAATCCAAAATCGAGCTTCGTAGCGCACTTGTTCATGTTATAGGCTATCACCACTGATAATTTCATGTCGGTCAAGTGGTTAAGCGGGAATCCTTCGAACAAAAAAGGTCAAATAATAAAAAAAAACTAGGATTGCCAAGGCAATACTTAGGTCTTCAAGACTTCTGCTTGACCTTGAACTCCATCTTGGACTCTCGGTTATTCGTCAGTTTTTCTGCTTTAAAATGTGCTATCAAACATGTCTCTATCTACAACAGTTATTTTGCAAAAATTCGGCAAAGACAACGACCCTCTGAAAATGGAACAATCGCATATTAATGGACCCATACATGATCTTTCTCACGATTATGACAAACTGGTTAATATTTGCATACTAAGGTGTAACATACAAAAAGTTGTGCTTTCATTTCCACTTAAGTAGATGTAATCATCATATAGATTGTATACATAACTATTGCGTTATGTTGTTCTGAATATTCATGAAAATACTCAAAAATGCTTAAATTTTTTCCCCTAGACAACGTTTGCAATGTTCGGAGCTTAACTATCAACTTGTTGATGAAAGGGTTCAACAGAATAGTTATTTTTCTTGAATTTGTTTATCAGAAGGTGTATATAAAATTTCATTATATATATTAGTTCAGCAGTTATGATTCTTTGAACTTTGCTAAAAATGGCGATTACTGAAAAATGGCAATTTTCTATGACTTGTCACACATAAAGTATGACAGAAAAATGTTTGGAATGTATTCCCCTTAATAAAGGACATCTCTACTTCACAATGATATATTAAACATATTTGTATCTTCAGTGGTTTACAATCGAACATTCTACAAAGAAAGTACCCCTCGAAAAGTCTCAAAATCACAAAATTTTATTTTTTTGGGAATATGTCCAAATTGTGCCAAAACTATAAATTTGTACATGATAATGATATGTTATTGAAGTGTTGATCTGGTTATTATAAGGAGATTGCAATATATAACTTTGACATAAGATAATTTATAACAGAGTTATGCCCCTTTGAACATGCAGTCGAAAAAGGAACATTTAAAAAAGGACCATATTCAAGGGCAGATAACTCAATTTACAGTGCAAAATTCAAAATTCGGCCCTCAGCACACTATGGAGCAGATATTCAGCTTTAACATGAACTATCATATATAGGTGTATGTATTTCCCTGATTTAGGAGAAGATTTTCAAAGACACGTACCCTAAAAACTGCGAAAATTCACTCAAAATTCAGTTTCTTCGAAATAGCACAATATCTATTCTGTCGGCCGAAAAAATGGTATCAACCTTTTTGATGGGGAATATTGTTGCGCACATTATGGTGAAAGTTGTGAGAAAATATATTGATTAATATTCGAGCTATAAAGGTTAAAAGTTTTGACTTCAAGGGGAGATAACTCACAAAAGAGGTAGAAAATCCAAAAAGTGGCTCGTTAAAATCTAAGTTGGGGCACAGGCTATCATCCCTGACATTTTCATGCGAATCGGCCAAGTGGTTACTTCAGAAATCTAGAAAAAATAGAGCCATGGGCTCTGTAGCTCATCAGGGTTTATCTACAATTTAGAATCCCCATTGGCTAAGGAGTCTGCAAACATCTTTTCAGCTCTCTAGACCTTTTGGAACTGGAGAAGATGATGAAATAAGGTTTTTAAGGATATGACCCCGGTGACCCCATTTGGGGCCATGGGGTCACGAAATCTACAATTTAGAATCCCCATTGGCCAAGGAGTCTGCACACAACTTTTCAGCTCTCTAGACCTTTTGAACTTGAGAAGAAGATGAAAATAGGTTTTTAAGGATAAGACCCCGGTGACCCCATTTGGGGTCATGGGGTCACTAAATCTACAATTTAGAATCCCCATTGGCCAAGGAGTCTGCACATAACTTTTCAGCTCTCTAGACCTTTTGAACTTGAGAAGAAGATGAAAATAGGTTTTTAAGGATAAGACCCCCGTGACCCAATTTGGGGTCATGGGGTCACTAAATCTACAATTTAGAATCCCCATTGGCCAAGGAGTCTGCACATAACTTTTCAGCTCTCTAGACCTTTTGGAACTGGAGAAGAAGATGAAAATAGGTTTCTAATGATGTGACCCCGGTGACCCCACTTGGGGTCATGGGGGTCACTAAATCTACAATTTAGAATCCCAATTGGCCCAGGAGTCTGCACATAACTTTTCAGCTCTCTAGACCTTTTGGAACTGGAGAAGAAGATGAAAAAACTTGCACACTGACAGAGCTGATACATTAGCAAATATATGTTTCTGTTGTTTTACAATCACCGTTTTAAGTTTTTTGCGATTTTTAAATTGAATGAATTGAAGATGTTAGATTAGGAAAATACGAATTTGGAGTCACATATCACAGGGTCAACTGAGGGTCATGCAATGAACACTCATACAGAACGAGCGCACTGACATAGTTCAATGCTAACAGGAATCAAGTTTTGAACACTCGACTCATGTTTTAGACTTTTGATAAAAAAACACCACAGCGTCTGCATAGTTTCAAATTGAGTCGACCCTGCGTGTTGTAGAGGCAAAGAATACCACAAATGTTGAAGTAACCTACCACTGTCACCATCTTGACCTGTGCCCCCCGTAGTCGAATCGTCTGGAGAAAGAAAATAAAATTAAAACATATAGAACATATTTTAATGTGCTTTATCAAAATAATTAACTTTCTCTACTTGTTTAAATCTGCCTCAAAGACGTTCAAATCGAAACGACAGAGGAACAGGCATAGTCAGGTTACGATCTATATCTCCACACCAGCCCCCAGGAGTGATTCTAAAAAAGACATCTTGTTTCATAGCTGAGCGTGCTAACTATTGAACTATACTGCTCACTTCATCTTACGTATAGATGGTTAGGAACAGGAATATATTTTGGATCACAACTTGTTTAATGTGAAAATACCCGACATTTCGACACTTCTTCATCACCTTCCATCTGAGGAAGGAGTGAGCTTCTACTCCGAAAAGTCGTTAAAGAAGTTGTTTTCCAGAAAATCGTTCTGTTCTTATGGATGCTAATTCTAAATTACCTACATGATTGAGACTTAAACAAAACAACGTTTCCATTAAACAGACAATTTATTTGCAAGGGAGAGAGAGAGAGAGAGAGAGAAAATTTTAACAAGTTTGACAAGTATACAGTTAAACAAATTCAAAAGTAAAAAAAAACACTTCTTTTCTCAAACATGTTATCATATATATAAGCAAATTACAAAAAACAAACTGATTTTGTGTATTTTGGCCTTGTTAGAGAATTGAAGAGTGCTCAACATTTGAAAAGATGGAGCTAAATATAATGTTAAAAACTAGGATTGACAAGGCAATACTTAAGTCTTCAAGCCTTCTACTTGACCTTGAACTCTAAGTTGCACTCCCGGTTATGCATCAGTTCTCTGCTGTAAAATGAGCTATCAAACATGTCCCTACCTTCAGTAGTTTTTTTACAAAAATTCTGCAAAGACAATGACCCTCCTGAAAATGTAACAATAGCTTATTAATGAACCTACATGACCTTTCTTACGATTAAGACAAAATGGTTAATATTTTCATATTAAGTTGCATAAGGAGGTATGCACGGAATTTCAATAGCTTAATTAGTTAAATACTTATGATTGTTTGAACCTTAAAAAAATTACAATATTTTAGGACTTGTCATTTGTAAACTATGAAAGATAATTGATTGGCATTTATTTTCCTTCATTAATGACGTTTCTTATTCAAACTGAGCTATTAAACGTCTTCCTATCTTCAGTAGTTTACGATCAAAAATTCTCAAAAGGATGGACCCTTCGAAAAGTGTAAAAATCACAAAATTTAACTTTTTTGGAAATATTTCGAAATTATGAAGAAACTATCAACTTTTATAAGATAATGATATGTTATGGAATTGTTAAGCTGGCTATTATAAACAGATTGCCATATATAACTTTGTCATAACTTTATTCCAGACAGAGTAAGGCCCCTTTGAACATGGAGCCGATAAATGAACCTTTAAAAAACGACTATATTCAAGGGCCGATAATTTTAGTTCTAGGACGAATTTCAAAATTCGGGCTAGAGCATTTTGTTGAGCAGATATTCAGCTTTACAATGAGCTATAACACATAGCTGTACGTCTTGCTGTCATTTAGGAGAAGTTTTTCAAAGACGCGTACGCTCATCATCGCGAAAGTTCACAAAATGTTCAGTTTTTGCAAAATAGCAAAAAAATTATTATTACGGCCAAAAACCACAATGGGCATAAGCGATGAGGAATGTTGTTGCCCACATATTGGTAAAAGTTTTGTGAAATGTCTTAAATAGTTTTCGAGATATTGAGGTTTAAAGTTTCAACTGCAAGGGAAGATAACTCGCGAAAGAAGTCGAAAATCCAAAATCGAGCTTCGTAGCGCACTTGTTCATGTCATAGGCTATCACCACTGATAATATCATGTCGGTCAAGTGGTTAAGCGGGAATCCTTCGAACAAAAAAGGTCAAATAATAAAAAAAAACTAGGATTGCCAAGGCAATACTTAGGTCTTCAAGACTTCTGCTTGACCTTGAACTCCATCTTTGACTCTCGGTTATTCGTCAGTTTCTCTGCTTTAAAATGTGCTATCAAACATGTCTCTATCTACAACAGTTATTTTTCAAAAATTCGGCAAAGACAACGACCCTCTGAAAATGGAACAATCGCATATTAATGGACCCATACATGATCTTTCTCACGATTATGACAAACTGGTTAATATTTTCATACTAAGGTGTAACATACAAAAGTTGTGCTTTCATTTCCACTTAAGTAGATGTAATCATCATATAGATTGTATACATAACTATTGCGTTATGTTGTTCTGAATATTCATGAAAATACTCAAAAATGCTTAAATTTTTCCCCCTAGACAACGTTTGCAATGTTCGGAGCTTAACTATCAACTTTTTGATGAAAGGGTTCAACAGAATAGTTATTTTTCTTGAATTTGTTTATCCGAAGGTGTATATAAAATTTCATTATATTTATTAGTTAAGAAGTTATGATCCTTTGAACTTTGCTAAAAATGGCGATTACTGAAAAATGGCAATTTTCTATGACTTGTCACACATAAAGTATGACAGAAAAATGTTTGGAATGTATTCCCCTTAATAAAGGACATCGCTACTTCACAATGATATATTAAACATATTTGTATCTTCAGTGGTTTACAATCGAATATCTACAAAGAAAGTACCACTCGAAAAGTCTCAAAATCACAAAATTTTATTTTTTTGGGAATATCTCCAAATTGTGCCAAAACTATAAATTTGTACATGATAATGATATGTTATTGAAGTGTTGATCTGGTTATTATAAGGAGATTGCAATATATAACTTTGACATAAGATAATTTATAACAGAGTTATGCCCCTTTGAACATGCAGTCGAAAAAGGAACATTTAAAAAAGGACCATATTCAAGGGCAGATAACTCAATTTACAGTGCAAAATTCAAAATTCGGCCCACAGCACACTATGGAGCAGATATTCAGCTTTCACATGAGCTACCAGATATAGGTGTATGTATTTCCCTGATTTAGGAGAAGATTTTCAAAGACACGTACCCTAAAAACTGCGAAAGTTCACTCAAAATTCAGTTTCTTCGAAATAGCACAATATCTATTCTGTCGGCCGAAAAAATGGTATCAACCTTTTTGATGGGGAATATTGTTGCGCACATTATGGTGAAAGTTGTGAGTAAATATATTGATTAATATTCGAGCTACAAAGGTTTAAAGTTTTGACTTCAAGGGGAGATAACTCACAAAAGAAGTAGAAAATACAAAAAGTGGCTCGTTAAAATCTAAGTTGGGGCACAGGCTATCATCCCTGACATTTTCATGCGAATCGGCCAAGTGGTTACTTCAGAAATCTAGAAAAAATAGAGCCATGGGCTCTGTAGCTCATCAGGGTTTATCTACAATTTAGAATCCCCATTGGCTAAGGAGTCTGCAAACAACTTTTCAGCTCTCTAGACCTTTTGGAACTGGAGAAGATGATGAAAATAGGTTTTTAAGGATATGACCCCGGTGACCCCATTTGGGGCCATGGGGTCACGAAATCTACAATTTAGAATCCCAATTGGCCCAGGAGACTGCACATAACTTTTCAGCTCTCTAGACCTTTTGGAACTGGAGAAGAAGATGAAAAAACTTGCACACTGACAGAGCTGATACATTAGCAAATATCTGTTTCTGTTGTTTTACAATCACCGTTTTAAGTTTTTTGCGATTTTTAAATTGAATGAATTGAAGAAGTTAGATTAGGAAAATACGAATTTGGAGTCACATATCACAGGGTCAACTAAGGGTCATGCAACGAAAACTCATATAGAACGAGCCCACTGACATAGTTCAATGCTAACAGGAATCAAGTTTTGAACACTCGACTCATGTTTTAGACTTTTGATAAAAAACACCACAGCGTCTGCATAGTTTCAAATTGAGTCGACCCTGCGTGTTGTAAAAGCAAAGAATACCACAAATGTTGAAGTTACCTACCACTGTCAACATCTTGACCTGTGCCCCCCGTAGTCGAATCGTCTGGAGAAAGAAAATAAAAGTAAAACATATACAACATCTTTTAATGTGCTTTATCAAAATAATTAACTTTCTCTACTTGTTTAAATCTGCCTCAAAGACGTTCAAATCGAAACGACAGAGGAACAGGCATAGTCAGGTTACGATCTATATCTCCACACCAGCCCCCAGGAGTGATTCTAAAAAAGACATCTTGTTTCATAGCTGAGCGTGCTAACTATTGAACTATACTGCTCACTTCATCTTACGTATAGATGGTTAGGAACAGGAATATATTTTGGATCACAACTTGTTTAATGTGAAATACCCGACATTTCGACAATTTCTCATCACCTTCCATCTGATGAAGGAGTGAGCTTCTACTCCGAAAAGTCGTTAAAGAAGTTGTTTTCCAGAAAATCGTTCTGTTCTTATGTATGCTAATTCTAAATTACCTACATGATTGAGATTTAAACAAAACAACGTTTCCATTAAACAGTCAATTTATTTGCAAGGGAGAGAGAGAGAAAAGAGTTTTAAAAGTTTGACAAGTATACAGTTAAAAACATTCAAAAGTAAAAAAACCCACTTCTTTTCTCCAACATGTTATTATATATATAAGCAAATTACAAAAAACAAACTGATTTTGTGTATTTTGGCCTTGTTAGAGAATTGAAGAGTGCTCAACATTTGAAAAGATGGAGCTAAATATAATGTTAAAAACTAGGATTGACAAGGCAATACTTAGGTCTTCAAGCATTCTACTTGACCTTGAACTCTATGTTGCACTCCCGGTTATGCATCAGTTTCTCTGCTGTAAAAATGTCTCTACCTTCAGTAGTTTTTTTTACAAAAATTCTGCAAAGACAATGACCCTCCTGAAAATGTAACAATCGCTTATTAATGAACCTACATGACCTTTCTTACGATTAAGACAAAATGGTTAATATTTTCATATTAAGTTGCATAAGGAGGTATGCACGGAATTTCAATAGCTTAATTAGTTAAATACTTATGATTGTTTGAACCTTAAAAAAATTACAATCTTTTATGACTTGTCATTTGTAAACTATGAAATATAATTGATTGGCATTTATTTTCCTTCATTAATGACGTTTCTTATTGAAAATGAGCTATTAAACGTATTCCTATCTTCAGTAGTTTACGATCAAAAATTCTCAAAAGGATGGACCCTTCGAAAAGTGTAAAAATCACAAAATTTAACTATTTTGGAAATATGTCGAAATTATGAAGAAACTATCAACTTTTATAAGATAATGATATGTTATGGAATTGTTAAGCTGGATATTATAAACAGATTGCCATATATAACTTTGTCATACCTTTATTCCAGACAGAGTAAGACCCCTTTGAACATTGAGCCGATAAATGAACCTTTGAAAAACGACCATATTCAAGGGCCGATAATTTTAGTTCTAGGACGAATTTCAAAATTCGGGCTAGAGCATTTTGTTGAGCAGATATTCAGCTTTACAATGAGCTATAACACATAGCTGTACGTCTTGCTGTCATTTTGGAGAAGATTTTCAAAGACGCGTAAGCTCATCATCGCGAAAGTTCACAAAATGTTCAGTTTTTGCAAAATAGCAAAACATTTATTATTACGGCCAAAAACCGCAATGGGCATGTGGATGAGGAATGTTGTTGCCCACATATTGGTAAAAGTTTTGTGAAATGTCTTAAATAGTCTTCGAGATATTGAGGTTTAAAGTTTCAACTTCAAGGGGAGATAACTCGCGAAAGAAGTCCAAAATCCAAAATCGGGCTTCGTAGCGCACTTGTTCATGTCAAAGGCTATCATCACTGATAATTTCATGTCGGTCAAGTGGTTAAGCGGGAATCCTTCGAACAAAAAAGGTCAAATAAAAAAAACAAACTAGGATTGCCAAAGCAATACTTAGGTCTTCAAGACTTCTGCTTGACCTTGAACTCCATCTTGGACTCTCGGTTATTCGTCAGTTTCTCTGCTTTAAAATGTGCTATCAAACATGTCTCTATCTACAACAGTTATTTTTCAAAAATTCGGCAAAGACAACGACCCTCTGAAAATGGAACAATCGCATATTAATGGACCCATACATGATCTTTCTCACGATTATGACAAACTGGTTAATATTTTCATACAAAGGTGTAACATACAAAAAGTTGTGCTTTCATTTCCACTTAAGAAGATGTAATCATCATATAGATTGTATACATAACTATTGCGTTATGTTGTTCTGAATATTCAGGAACATACTCAAAAATGCTCAAATTTTTACCCCTAGACAACGTTTGCAATGTTCGGAGCTTAACTATCAACTTTTTGATGAAAGGGTTCAACAGAATAGTTATTTTTCTTGAATTTGTGCATCCGAAGGTGTATATAAAATTTCATTATATTTATTAGTTAAGCAGTAATGATCCTTTGAAATTTGCTAAAAATGGCGATTACTGAAAAATGGCAATTTTCTATGACTTGTAACAAATAAAGTATGACAGAAAAATGTTTGGAATGTATTCCCCTTAATAAAGGACATCTCTACTTCACAATGATATATTAAACATATTTGTATCTTCAGTGGTTTTCAACCGAACATTCTACAAAGAAAGTACCCCTCGAAAAGTCTCAAAATCACAAAATTTTATTTTTTTGGGTATATGTTCAAATTGTGCCAAAACTATAAATTTGTACATGATAATGATATGTTATTGAAGTGTTGATCTGGTTATTATAAGTAGATTGCAATATATAACTTTGACATAAGATAATTTATAACAGAGTTATGCCCCTTTGAACATGCAGTCGAAAAAGGAACATTTAAAAAAAGGACCATATTCAAGGGCAGATAAATCAATTTACAGTACAAAATACAAAATTCGGCCCACAGCACACTATGGAGCAGATATTCAGCGTTCACATGAACTATCATATATAGCTGTATGTATTTCACTGATTTAGGAGAAGACTTTCAAAGACTCGTACCCTAAAAACTGCGAAAGTTCACTCAAAATTCAGGTTCTTCGAAATAGCACAAAATCTATTCTGTCGGCCGAAAAAATGGTATCAACCTTTTTGATGGGGAATATTGTTGCGCATATTATGGTGAAAGTTTTGAGAAAATATATTGATTAATATTCGAGCTATAAAGGTTTAAAGTTTTGACTTCAGTGGGAGATAACTCACAAAAGAAGTAGAAAATCCAAAAAGTGGCTCGTTTAAAATCTAAGTTGGGGCACAGGCTACAATCCCTGAAATTTTCATGCGAATCGGCCAAGTGGTTACTTCAGAAATCTAGAAAAAATAAAGCCATGGGCTCTGTAGCTCATCAGGGTTTATCTACAATTTAGAATCCCCATTAGCTAAGGAGTCTGCAAACAACTTTTCAGCTCTCTAGACCTTTTGGAACTGGAGAAGATGATGAAAATAGGTTTTTAAAGATATGACCCCGGTGACCCCATTTGGGGTCATGGGGTCATGAAATCTACAATTTAGAATCCCCATTGGCCAAGGAGTCTGCACATAACGTTTCAGTTCGCTAGAACTTTTGGAACTGGAGTAGAAGATGAAAATAGCTTTTTAAGGATGTGACCCCGGTGACCCCACTTGGTGTCATGGGGGTCACTAAATCTACAATTTAGAATCCCCATTGGCCAAGGAGTCTGCACATAACTTTTCAGCTCTCTAGACCTTTTGGAACTGAAGAAGAAGATGAAAAAAATTGCACACTGACAGAGCTGATACATTAGCAAATATCTGTTTCTGTTGTTTTACAATCACCGTTTTAAGTTTTTTGCGATTTTTAAATTTAATGAATTGAAGAAGTTAGATTAGGAAAATACGAATTTGGAGTCACATATCACAGGGTCAACTGAGGGTCATGCAATGAACACTCATACAGAACGAGCGCACTGACATAGTTCAATGCTAACAGGAATCAAGTTTTGAACACTCGACTCATGTTTTAGACTTTTGATAAAAAACACCACAGCGTCTGCATAGTTTCAAATTGAGTCGACCCTGCGTGTTGTAGAGGCAAAGAATACCACAAATGTTGAAGTAACCTACCACTGTCACCATCTTGACCTGTGCCCCCCGTAGTCGAATCGTCTGGAGAAAGAAAATAAAATTAAAACATATAGAACATATTTTAATGTGCTTTATCAAAATAATTAACTTTCTCTACTTGTTTAAATCTGCCTCAAAGACGTTCAAATCGAAACGACAGAGGAACAGGCATAGTCAGGTTACGATCTATATCTCCACACCAGCCCCCAGGAGTGATTCTAAAAAAGACATCTTGTTTCATAGCTGAGCGTGCTAACTATTGAACTATACTGCTCACTTCATCTTACGTATAGATGGTTAGGAACAGGAATATATTTTGGATCACAACTTGTTTAATGTGAAATACCCGACATTTCGACACTTCCTCATCACCTTCCATCTGATGAAGGAGTGAGCTTCTACTCCGAAAAGTCGTTAAAGAAGTTGTTTTCCAGAAAATCGTTCTGTTCTTATGTATGCTAATTCTAAATTACCTACATGATTGAGATTTAAACAAAACAACGTTTCCATTAAACAGACAATTTATTTGCAAGGGAGAGAGAGAGAGAAAAGAGTTTAAAAAGTTTCACAAGTATACAGTTAAAAATATTCAAAAGTAAAAAAGAAACACTTCTTTTCTCCAACATGTTATTATATATATAAGCAAATTACAAAAAACAAACTGATTTTGTGTATTTTGGCCTTGTTAGAGAATTGAAGAGTGCTCAACATTTGAAAAGATGGAGCTAAATATAATGTTAAAAACTAGGATTGACAAGGCAATACTTAGGTCTTCAAGCATTCTACTTGACCTTGAACTCTATGTTGCACTCCCGGTTATGCATCAGTTTCTCTGCTGTAAAATGAGCTATCAAACATGTCTCTACCTTCAGTAATTTTTTTTACAAAAATTCTGCAAAGACAATGACCCTCCTGAAAATGTAACAATCGCTTATTAATGAACCTACATGACCTTTCTTACGATTAAGACAAAATGGTTAATATTTTCATATTAAGTTGCATAAGGAGGTATGCACGGAATTTCAATAGCTTAATTAGTTAAATACTTATGATTGTTTGAACCTTAAACAAATGACAATCTTCTATGACTTTTCATTTGTAAACTATGAAAGATAAGTGATTGGCATTTATTTTCCTTCATAAATGATGTTTCTTATTGAAAATGAGCTATTAAACGTATTCCTATCTTCAGTAGTTTACGATCAAAAATTCTCAAAAGGATTGACCCTTCGAAAAGTGTAAAAATCACAAAATTTAACTTTTTTGGAAATATGTCGAAATTATGAAGAAACTATCAACTTTTATAAGATAATGATATGTTATGGAATTGTTGAGCTGGATATTATAAACAGATTGCCATATATAACTTTGTCATAACTTTATTCCAGACAGAGTAAGGCCCCTTTGAACATGGAGCCGATAAATGAACCTTTAAAAAACGACCATATTCAAGGGCCGATAATTTTAGTTCTAGGACGAAATTCAAAATTCGGGCTAGAGCATTTTGTTGAGCAGATATTCAGCTTTACAATGAGCTATAACACATAGCTGTACGTCTTGCTGTCATTTAGGAGAAGATTTTCAAAGACGCGTACGCTCATCATCGCGAAAGTTTATTATTATGGCCAAAAACTGCAATGGGCATAATCGATGAGGAATGTTGTTGCCCACATATTGGTAAAAGTTTTGAGAAATGTCTTAAATAGTTTTCAAGATATTGAGGTTTAAAGTTTCAACTTCAAGGGGAGATAACTCGCGAAAGAAGTCCAAAATCCAAAATCGGGCTTCGTAGCGGACTTGTTCATGTCATAGGCTATCATCACTGATAATTTCATGTCGGTCAAGTGGTTAAGCGGGAATCCTTCGAACAAAAAAGGTCAAATAATAAAAAAAAACTAGGATTGCCAAAGCAATACTTAGGTCTTCAAGACTTCTGCTTGACCTTGAACTCCATCTTGGACTCTCGGTTATTCGTCAGTTTCTCTGCTTTAAAATGTGCTATCAAACATGTCTCTATCTACAACAGTTATTTTGCAAAAATTCGGCAAAGACAACGACCCTCTGAAAATGGAACAATCGCATATTAATGGACCCATACATGATCTTTCTCACGATTATGACAAACTGGTTAATATTTTCATACTAAGGTGTAACATACAAAAAGTTGTGCTTTCATTTCCACTTAAGTAGATGTAATCATCATATAGATTGTATACATAACTATTGCGTTATGTTGTTCTGAATATTCATGAAAATACTCAAAAATGCTTAAATTTTTACCCTTAGACAACGCTTGCAATGTTCGGAGCTTAACTATCAACTTTTTGATGAAAGGGTTCAACAGAATAGTTATTTTTCTTGAATTTGTGCATCCGAAGGTGTATATAAAATTTCATTATATTTATTAGTTAAGCAGTTATGATCCTTTGAAATTTGCTAAAAATGGCGATTACTGAAAAATGGCAATTTTCTATGACTTGTCACAAATAAAGTATGACAGAAAAATGTTTGGAATGTATTCCCCTTATTAAAGGACATCTCTACTTCACAATGATATATATAAACTTATTTGTATCTTCAGTGGTTTTCAATAGAACATTCTACAAAGAAAAGTCTCAAAATCACAAAATTTTATTTTTTTGGGAATATGTCCAAATTGTGCCAAAACTATAAATTTGTACATGATAATGAAGTGTTGATCTGGTTATTATAAGGAGATTGCAATATATAACTTTGACATAAGATAATTTATAACAGAGTGATGCCCCTTTGAACATGCAGTCGAAAAAGGAACATTTAAAAAAGGACCATATTCAAGGGCAGATAACTCAATTTACAGTGCAAAATTCAAAATTCGGCCCACAGCACACTATGAAGCAGATATTCAGCTTTCACATGAACTATCATATATAGCTGTATGTATTTCCCTGATTTAGGAGAAGATTTTCAAAGACACGTACCCTAAAAACTGCGAAAGTCCACTCAAAATTCAGTTTCTTCGAAATAGCACAAAATCTATTCTGTCGGGCGAAAAAAATTGCAGCAACCTTTTTGATGGGGAATGTTGTTGCGCACATTTTGGTGAAAGTTTTGAGAAAATATATTGATTAATATTCGAGCTATAAAGGTTTAAAGTTTTGACTTCAGTGGGAGATAACTCACAAAAGAAGTAGAAAATCCAAAAAGTGGCTCGTTAAAATCTAAGTTGGGGCACAGGCTACCATCCCTGAAATTTTCATGCGAATCGGCCCAGTGGTTACTTCAGAAATCTAGAAAAAATAAAGCCATCGGCTCTGTAGCTCATCAGGGTTTATCTACAATTTAGTAGTTTTTTTTACAAAAATTCTGCAAAGACAATGACCCTCTGAAAATGGAACAATCGCCTATATAATGGACCCTTACATGATCTTTCTCATGGCAGAACATATTGTAGTTGTGTGCATTTCATTTACTTTACCAAAGACTAACTATGTCACATACCTTCGAGAAAGTTGACACTGAAAGTCGTAGTAATGCTGGTTCCGTAGTAAGGAAAGGTGAACTTGACATCCTGCTGGTTGTTGAATACATCAAGGCTGTTACTTGCTGTTAGAGTGATGACATAGAAGGTGTTTCCAGCTTCACAGGTTGTACCATCGTATGTTCCTGGAGTTTGGATACTTACAGCCTCTACTGGGACTGGTTCTGAGCTGGCCTGTAACAGAAAAAATAGAGGATACTTTAGTATAAATCTTTACATTTACCTTTCACAATTGATCTATCTCTTGATTTGATAGTGATGGATATTCTCCAAATTTGTATTATTAACAACAACAGTTGTAGTTAACATTGTTGTGTAACACCAACGCTGGTTTTCAATTGGACCACTCAATTAATCCAAGGCCACTCTTTGAACTAATACACATATCATGAAAAGTATAAATGCTTTATAAATTATTACATTAACATTGTTCGTCAAGGTATTAGTATATCTGACACGTCCATATATACTGGTGTTAATTGACCAACACATATCTTAGAAATCGAGATAAACACTCATTTAACTAAAAAGTAAAAAATCAGGTGGTGGTCGAATTAATAATAATAATAATGTTATGCATTTGTAAGGGCGCCTCTTCCAATGTAGCACTGCTCAAAAGCTTGTGTGCTTGGCGTTTAATACATATTTTATTTAGATTATATGATCAAACAGTACACACATTGACATACGTGTGCAATTTATATAGTAACATTTAGTTTATGGTAGTCGCCATATCATATGACACAATTTAAACCTCATGTGTTGGCAGTGATGGAACTTGTTTATCTGAAATCGAAATTTGTGTCAGATTTGGTTTGGCTATAATTATACATCTTGAATAAAACTTAGGATTTTAAATTCCATCATACTTTATATAACATAATGTATTTCGTGTTAATTTAGTGTGTCAAGCTCAAGCACCTGTTTGACCACGAGTGTTCCTATAAGTCTTCCTCTCACAACTTTTGAACTGTTCTCTTTTTGGTTTGAGTCTTTTATTTTCATTTTTGTAATTATTACTATAGAAAGCTAAAAACAGTTCATCAAAATGTTCCTTACCCCATTAACTGTGTATGAAAACCCGTAGGATGGAGTCGTGTCAATACAAGACAGAACCATTGTTGCTGTGTAACTGTCAACTGATCCAGCAGGTCCACCATTTGTGAAGTCATTCCGAACAAGGTTACCTGAAGACAACCTTAAAAGTTCAAAATGGACTCCAATATTTCTCTCAAATGTATGCCTCCAATATTACAATACCACAGTATGATGTCGCGAAAGTATTTGTATTTACGTTGCTACTGACGGTATGTTTGTCTGCTATTGATTCGTAAGAATGATAGATTAGATAAACTTTATGTAATACGAGGGGCGTTCAATAAGTGTTGCAAGCGGGGCATTGGTGTTTACATAAACAGTGTCAGCTTATAGCAGGTGTTACTATAGTCAAAACATAACATTGACACATGTCAAAACAATTTCTAGACATAACAATTATTTAGATATAATAGCTGCGCTGACCTAGGGGTCTCCATAATCATGGATTCTCTCAAACATGAACAACGCGCTGTGATCAAGTTCCTTACTAAAGAGGGATGCAAAGCTACAGAAATACATAATCGTATGTGTAATGGGATGGGTAAGGATGCTCCTAACTTTTCAACAGTTTGTCGCTGGTCTCTTCAGTTCAAGCGGGGCAGGGAGTCCTTAGACGATGACCCACGGTCCTGCAGGCCATCTGAAGTCACCCGACCAGATTATTGCCGCTATCGAAAGACGAATTTTAGCTGACCGCCGTGTTAAAGTTTCTGAACTGTCTTTGGAATTCCAGATATCAGTTGGAAGTGTTGAAAAAATAATTCATGACCATCTTTGTATGTCCAAGGTATCTGCAAGATGGGTACCCAGAAACCTCACAGCACAAGATCGCCAGAAAAGAACCGAAAGTTGCATGGAGCTCCTGGATCGGTTTAATGCGGATGAAGCCAGGTTTTTGTCTCGTCTGGTGACAGGTGACGAAACCTGGATCCACCACTGGGACACGGAAACTAAACTGGAATCCAAGCAATGGAAGCACCCGAGTTCACCGCCTCCCCTGAATTTTCGCACTCAACCATCAGCTGGCAAGGTTATGGCGACAATCTTTTGGGATGCAAAAGGCATATTATTAATTGATTACTTGCCAACCAAAACTACAATGAATGGTCAATATTATGCCAACCTAATGCAAGAATTGCGAAAGACAATTCGACAGAAACGCCGTGGAATGTTGACACGTGGTGTTCTGATTTTGCATGACAACGCTCCAGTCCACAAGTCAAGAGTTGCACAGGCCGCTTTACGTGATTGTGGATTCGAAGAGCTTAACCACCCACCCTACAGCCCAGACCTAGCCCCCAGTGACTACTTCCTGTTCAGAAACCTAAAATCCGCCCTACGTTGAAGGCACTTCCGGGATGACGAAGACGTCAACGCTGCCACAGAGACGTGGTTAGGGGGGCAAACGGAAGACTTCTACAAAAGCGGCATCAAAAGTCTTAAAGAGAAATGGAATAAGTGTATTGAGGTGAAGGGTAACTATATTGAAAAATAAAAGTAAAAAAATTGACTATGCGAGTTGGTTTTATATTGAAGTTGCAACACTTATTGAACGCCCCTCGTATGTCATTTACATATTGATTTCCCCATTTTAAAATTCTAAAACATATGTTGTAGAATACCATATTATACATGTACATATGGGTACAGAAGTTTTTGCAGTACATAAATAAGCGTAAAGTGCTGACTGAATGTATTAATACAATAGACTTATTCAATGACTAATTTTCTGGAATATCTGAAATAATTAATTATAACCATAAAAACTGTTGTTCCTCTTCTGAAACTAGGCCATAACTGTATGTTTCATGTGTTCAAAGCAAAGAAAGCATATTAAAACTGAAACAAAACATTGGGTACATGAGGATCAAGCCAGTTCCAGTTTCAAATTACCGTCATATAGACAACTTATGTAAACATTTTATAACAAACTCTTCTCAACAAAATATTAAACATTTTATAAAGGCATTCCTTCTTCAGTATGATGCGTTTGTTAAACACTGATGGCCCCGGATATGATTGTTTTGAATTACTAATACTGATACTAGTACTAATACTCCATGTTACACGTTCGAGAATGGTCAAGTTAAATCATGACCTCATATTGAAGGTCTCGTCACAATGGATGCTCATGTCAAAGGTCTATCATTAACCCATTCAAATTTATGACCAAGGTGGAAGTTTTTGAAGAAAATGGTCACAAGGTAAACATTATGACATTTTCTCTGCATGTTCTCTTCACAATGAATAAAAACGGATATTAGGCAAGTGAAAAACAATATACCCTAGACATATTCGATTCGGGACATACAATCCAACCATAAATCATTTTAAACACTTAACAAAGCAACAACCTTCAGAACATGAGACCCTGATGTGTGACTGAGGAATATTTCAAGGACAACCAAGATGTTTGAATAGTCAACTATTTTATTGCAGTTTGCAATGATCTTAATCTCTAAAATTTAAGGAAGGCCCCCAAATAAGTTTTGTTGTTTTGCTTGCCAATTTGCCTGCAATTCTGTATTACTAGGACAATTAATGAAATGCACTCACCTCCAATGTTCTTATCATTCAAGGTCAAATCATTTGACTGGGTTGAGTGGTGCTCACAGTACCATGCTCCTGTTTCTCTTGCACTGTCCACTGATGATATAGCCAGTAGAACTCCAGAAGTATTCTGGGTGGCCATATAATCGGTTGAGAACAAGGGCCTCCTAGTCCAAGGCAATTAGCTTTTACGTCTGCAGGTCTTGTATAAATCAGTACACTTGTTGTTATTGTGCCTACATCACAGTAGATAAAGGAAGGTTCCCCCTCTCTCATGGATGTATCCTTACTGATTTCTGAAACAACACAATGAACACAGTGTTTGTTTAATATAACGGAGAGTACTGTGAAAAAAAGCATGGACCATAAATAAATAATAAATGCATATTTATATTGCGCTAAATCCATGCTTAGCATGTCTAAGCACTACACATATTATTACCCTGAAGGAAGTGTACTTTCAGGCTGCTACTAAGCGCTCCGCGCGACCGGATAGGTCCGTACTTTCCCGTGTTCAGGTACCCATTTAAACAGCTGGGTAGACTGAGTGCAGTGTGGATGAAGTGCCTTGCCCAAGGGCACAACACAGTGTGAGACCCAGGTCGCAAATTTCTGGTGTCTCCACCGGGATTCGAACCCGGGTCTCTGGGGTTAGATGCCAGCACGCTAACCACTACACCACTGTGCTCCATGTCTATAATCATGGCAATTTCATATAGTGTGAATACCAGAAATGAACTGGTCGCTGAAAATGAAGAAGGTTACGATTCATAGTTTTTATTCATTAATCAATATTCAGATACAAAGAGCTTATCGACTTGAACGTTGTAGACATTTACGTTTTTTTCGTTAACAGGAAGAAAATCATTTTGCTCATTAATGGCACAATGTATGTGATTGTTAGTTTAAAAGAAAATAAAGACATCACATTTCATAATAATAATAATAATAATAATGATAATAATAATAATAATAATAATAATAATAATATTTAATGATTAATTATAGAAATACTTTATTGCCCGATAAAGGAATTCACTTTCAACAGTGATGCAACATATCATAACACTTAAAACATACAGACAATGACACACATTTAAATGTTAAGATAAGTTACAATGTGTATAGTAAGCAAAGTATAAGAACATAAATAATCTAACCCTCCCTTGTTCATAAATGGCTGATCAACTTTAAAAGTATCTCCTGTCAGACAAAAGTATCTCTCACTATCATGGTTCACATAGCGGTTCACAGTGATACTTTGAAACCTATTTCGTGATGTTTTATCACGTGTTGATATATTTAAGAGTCGAAGAGTAATTTGGATGCAAATAACATCCATTTCCTCATGGAGGCAACATTCTTTTCAGGACAATTTGCATACAACGTACAGTATTATGTTTATATAAAATATACAACGTCTTCGTAAGGATCTTTAAATAAACACTTAAACACCACGTGTTTATAACATTAAATCTGTAGTAAGTACAATGATAAATAGACAAAGCCATCATTATTTTCTCTATATATTAAATTTGCCTATGAAAGATTATAGACTTTAAACTTACCCACGGAAAAAACGCCTGGGATCACAAATGATATTGAAATCAACAGAGTGATGAACTTTTCCCTGGGAAGAATATCCATCTGGGAATAAATGTAGAGCACTACATGAACGAAAGACAACAAAATGTTTTCAATTCAATAAAAAGTAATTTTAAAGCTTCGTGAATGTCGCAGTCGATTGGGACCATCCAAACATTCCTTTATCAATTGTTACATGCCACTTTTTATGAAACGAGTAACCAACACAAATATGGATAAATTGATAATACCTTGTACGTTTAAAACACCTATAACTTCTATTGTCTTAATATAGAGTTCAGGTTTCGTAGATGATAGACAAAGCATATACGTGTATCTATCTTAAATAATGACATAACACTTTCAAGCAGTAACAAAATCAAAAGATATTATTATCTTGCAAATTATCAATCTGTACAATTGTCTGTTGAATTTAAACCAACACGACAGAGATGTCAACAAACAAAACATACACTTAAACCAATACAACAGACATGTCAACCAACACATCACACATGGTAACCAACACATCATGCATAGCAACCAACACATCATGCATGGTAACCACAACATCACGCATGGCAACCAACACACCATGTATGGTAACCAGCACATCAAACATGGCAACCACCACAACATACATGGCAACCAAAACACAATGCATGGCAACCAACACATTATGCATGGCAACCAACACAACATGCATAGCAACCAACACATCATGCATGGCAACCAACACATCATGCATGGCAACCAAAACATCACGCATGGCAACCAAAACATCACGCATGGCAACCAACACATCATGCATAGTAACCACCACAACATGCATGGCAACCAACGCATCAAGCATGGCAACCAACTCAACACACATTTCGACCAACCCACAGACATATCAACCAACATAACAGACTTGTCAATCAACACAACAGACATGTCAACCAACAAAACAGACGTTTCAACAAATATAGCAGACGTGTTGCACAACACAACAGGGATTACAATAGACATGTCTAATTTCACTAATATACATCTATCAGTTTACAAAAAAACCCAAGATATAACACGTTAAATATTCTCGCCGTTCTCTTAAATCAAGTTCAGGTTGATTTTACACACCTGTAAACGCAAGCAACTCACTGCTCTGCTCAAAAGTGTATTGAAATCCGATACTGCCAATGTCAACTCTGAAAGGTGCGCTGTCACCCGTCTACTTCCTGATATGGTAAAGAAGTAGAACTACTTATACAGCTAACGCTACTCTTGATAATTTCTATATATATATCCCACTCATAATGCTGTAGGAGTTAGCTCCCTCTACGTTTTATAGTTTCCTGTTCTTACAGTGTCTGTCACCTAAACACACTGACTACCTTCCACGTCCTCTGAACAAAACAGCGACACAAATTATCTAAAATAAAGTGTTTGTGGGTGCAAGGTCAATTAGTTCAATACCTCTCTCTCTCTCCCAAATGTCAGGTTGATACTCATACTAGCTACATACAACTATATACAAGAAGCCGATAATTTTAATGTAGATTGTGTCCAAGTTGCGCCTGCACTGTCTACTTCCTGGTTTGGTAAAGCAGTAGAACAACTTATACAGATAACCCCTGTTCTAACATTGTATGTACTGTATATTATTGTCTGCAGTCGAAGTGTATCTAACCTTCATTCATTTATTTACTATAACGGGACATTCATAGTTGTTCATGAAGTGAATCTGGCATTTATACATATACCACATGTGCTCACTTCAACTCAAACACCGACTGTCCTTTACGTCCTCAAAAGATAAACAACAAAACTAATTAACAAAACTAGTAAAATGCATGATGTTGTTTTCCGGTTAAGGCCGATATATACGACAGCTTAATCATACACACTATTACTAAAACTATTAGGTTTTGTGGTACGGAAAGCATTGAGCGAATTTTAACTCATTCTGAGTTTGAGAGGACACTGTGACACATCTTTCACAAAATCTGCCTGACTCTCGGTGCTCTAATTCGGAAAAAAGTCCAAGAATGTGTACTACTGTAGAACATGTGATTCGAAATAGAACAATGCTAAAGTAGTTATATTGAAGCACAACGCATTTTGTAATATGCAACATGAAAACTGAGGAATCAAAAACGATAATCAATGTTCAGATACATTTTATGGTTTTTCCATTAGCCTTTTAATCTCATTCTCAAACCAACTTTATTATATAAACTTTATTGCCTTAACTTTAAGTTGAAGCTGACCAAACATTACCATCTCCAAACAATAAAGTTGTAAGGGAGTAATAATACGTTAGAAATACTTGCCATTTAGATAGTGAGGAAATATAACATGGTTATATTTGGGATAACACTACCTGCAATAGTACAATTTTTTGTACTTTTTCGGGCCGAGTCCCATGCGGGATTCGAACCCACGTCCTCAGAGTAAGGCAACTATCGCCAGCATTGACTGTACCAACAGCTTACCACACGACCATTTCGCCTCGACAAAAATCGAGGTCCAACAATCGATAGTTAAGCTAATTTTTACATTCAATACCTCTCTGATAGACGTAGATTTGGCACAGCTCCCTAGGCTGAATGCATTAGAAATACTTGCAGTTTAGATAGTGAGGAAATATAACATGGTTATATTTGGGATAACACTACCTGCAATAGTACAAATTCTTGTACTTATTCAAGCCGAGTCCCATGCGGGATTCGAACCCACGTCCTCAGAGTAAGGCAACTATCGCCAGCATTGACTGTACCAACAGCTTACCACACGACCATTTCGCCTCGACAAAAATCGAGGTCCAACAATCGATAGTTAAGCTAATTTTTACATTCAATACCTCTCTGATAGACGTAGATTTGGCACAGCTCCCTAGGCTGAATGCATTAGAAATACTTGCCATTTAGATAGTGAGGAAATATAACATGGTTATATTTGGGATAACACTACCTGCAATAGTACAAATTCTTGTACTTTTTCGGGCCGAGTCCCATGCGGGATTCGAACCCACGTCCTCAGAGTAAGGCAACTATCGCCAGCATTGACTGTACCAACAGCTTACCACACGACCATTTCGCCTCGACAAAAATCGAGGTCCAACAATCGATAGTTAAGCTAATTTTTACATTCAATACCTCTCTGATAGACGTAGATTTGGCACAGCTCCCTAGGCTGAATGCATTAGAAATACTTGCCATTTAGATAGTGAGGAAATATAACATGGTTATATTTGGGATAACACTACCTGCAATAGTACAAATTCTTGTACTTATTCGAGCCGAGTCCCATGCGGGATTCGAACCCACGTCCTCAGAGTAAGGCAACTATCGCCAGCATTGACTGTACCAACAGCTTACCACACGACCATTTCGCCTCGACAAAAATCGAGGTCCAACAATCGATAGTTAAGCTAATTTTTACATTCAATACCTCTCTGATAGACGTAGATTTGGCACAGCTCCCTAGGCTGAATGCATTAGAAATACTTGCCATTTAGATAGTGAGGAAATATAACATGGTAATATTTGGGATGACACTACTTGCAATAGTACAAATTCTTGTACTTTTTCGGGCCGAGTCCCATGCGGGATTCGAACCCACGTCCTCAGAGTAAGGCAACTATCGCCAGCATGACTGTACCAACAGCTTACAACACGACCATTTCGCCTCGACAAAAATCGATGTCCAACAATCGATAGTTAAGCTAATTTTTACATTCAATACCTCTCTGATAGACGTAGATTTGGCACAGCTCCCTAGGCTGAATGCATTAGAAATACTTGCCATTTAGATAGTGAGGAAATATAACATGGTTATATTTGGGATAACACTACATGCAATAGTACAAATTCTTGTACTTTTTCGGGCCGAGTCCCATGCGGGATTCGAACCCACGTCCACAGAGTAAGGCAACTATCGCCAGCATTGACTGTACCAACAGCTTACCACACGACCATTACAGGAAGTGTAAATATTGTTTGACGAAATATGCAGCTGTTCTCACATAGTTTAGAGCACAGTCAAATGCTTTCGTCCAATCATGTGATTGTATCGTGGTCGTGAGTACAATTATATCCCGATAGATGTACACTTGTCTGGTTGCATTCGGGTATCATGCTCATAAAACTAGTTCACAGAATTGTATTTATACAGGTTCTCTGCTATCCAGGCTGATGCAGGTTATCTGCTACCCGGACTGATACAGGTTATCTGCTATCCAGACTGATACATGTTATCTGCTATCTGGGCTGATACAGGTTCTCTGCTATCCGGGCTGATACAGGTTCTCTGCTATCCGGGATGATACAGGTTCTCTGCTATCCAGACTGATACAGGTTATCTGCTATCTGGGCTGATACAGGTTCTCTGCTATCCGGTCTGATACAGGTTATCTTCTATCCGGACTGATAGAGATTATCTGTAGGTTATCTGCTATCCGAACTGATACAGCAAGAGCAAGATGCTCAACCTACATCCCTTACGTCAGTTAGTTAAGATAACATGCCTTTAAGAACAACTCGGTCGACAATGAGTGAATGTGTAATCATTGTAAGTTGTAATCTAAAAAGTTACTTGTACACTCCACATCAGAGTCAATTATATTTATAGCCAATAATTAGTAAGAAATCGGTGCCGATTAACTATGACATATAAACTTGCGAGGGCTTTAGCAGGAGTAAAGTTTATTTATCACAATGCGAGACAATTGGGATCATTGTTTGCCTTAAATTTCCGCTGAACACTCATATTTCTAAACTCATGTGTTATGTGCCTATTAAAGGGACACTTTGCTGTTTTAAACAGGTTTCGATTCCCACTTTCGTTGATTGCAAAATGTTCATTTCTAATTTGATCAAATTCAAGTTTTTACAAGCCCATTTGTTTCCGAAGAGAAATAACTTCCCATTGGGTGTAAATTTACATATTGTGCTTCATTCTTGGACATCACAAAGCAAATTAGGTCGTACGACTGTATAGTTATCATACTCCTGTGCATCAAGTCATCAAGACTTTCAATTTCATGAAACTTTGCAGATGGCCAGATAAATATCAACATATAGATAACAAAACCATCCACATTAAACATTGTACTAGACTATGTTTCCGGATGCTAAATTTATGTCGGAATACTCTCCATATGACCTCATTATAAGGTGGATCTTGATCTTCTACATTTTGAAATTAAAATACAGATGGTTTGTTACGACATAATATATAATAAACGCGGTAAATGTAATAACTGCGGTAAATTGTAATAAAAACGCGGTAAGATGTAATACTGCGGTGAATTGTAATAAAAATGCAGTCAGATGTAATCCACTGAAGTGCGGTAAATTGTAATAGGGGGTGCGGTAAAATGTTCAGATTTAATCTGCGGTAAATTGTAGTACGATGTGCGGTAAATTGTAATAACATTAATGAAGAGGTTCTTGTTGATATAAATATAACCGTGTAGAGATCTTGTTAGTAGCATTCGCCAAGTAAGACAAACTGATAATGTCAATGACCTATTGACAAAGCCTTTTTGAATGCGATTATATATGATTATCTTTCCTTACAGTAAAATACTCGTTTCTGATAGGCTAACGGTCGTTACATTTTTATTCATGTACCCCGTCAGTCTCACGGTGTACAAATTTCATGTACCCCGCTGCCATAGTAACAGCTCCTAGCTGAGAGTAGGAGTCGCATTTTGGTGAGATGAGATTATAAAATGACGCACGCGGTGTACGGAGTTTTGAACTGTTCGATCAGCTGTTTACGGGTATATTAATTACAGACTTATTTTCCCAATAGTCGCTGCTTTGTTGGAAAACAAATCGTATTTTGCATTGTTTGCACACTCAATTAAATAAAGAATAACTCGTTTTAAGGCACTTAAACGTTTGTAGTAATACGTTATACGACTTTTAACATTTCAGTCGAGGCGGGTGACGCCATTTTGTTTACGTTTAGGGTCAAGGTCATTCAAACGATATCAGCTGATCGGGCATCGCCAGACAAAACGCAATGAATATAATAGATCTTATACTAATTTTATTGACTTGACGGAAAGATAAATACGTTGTATACTTCTCCCTCGGGTAATACGGCTCGGGCGACACTGGTACAAAGATGGTACATGAGACCGTATTACCCTCGTGAGAAGCATAGATCTACAACTTATAATGTTTTCTGTACATTCCACAGACATGGTTTGGCAAATGTTATGTAAGGTTATATTATCTTTAACTCTATAACCATTATTAATGGCTTTAGTTTAATACAGGTACCCATGTGCTTTTCAAGTAGCTCCATCTACGTTTTCTCTGTTTCTGACCGAAATTCACAAGGTCTTAGGGTAGAAAAATATATTGAATAACAAGGCTCAATACATGATGACCTATCACCTTTACATACAGTATACTATTGCAAAACGTCTTCACCAATGTAATGATTAATTTAAATTTTAATCTTTAATTTGATCTCGCAAGTGAGTTTACAATATCATTATAATAGAAAGACAAGGTTAT
This sequence comes from Gibbula magus, assembly GCA_936450465.1. Taxonomy (NCBI): domain Eukaryota; kingdom Metazoa; phylum Mollusca; class Gastropoda; order Trochida; family Trochidae; genus Gibbula; species Gibbula magus. Next base: position 1,126,680 of record OW388298.1, on the reverse strand, counting down.
CTTGTAGATGATCAACTTCTTTATTTCACAATGGCGACGTTTCGGTATCAATCTCTATACCGTTATCAAGCACTTATTTCGTATTCATATACATGTGTGACAATTGTTGGATTGACTTTTTTTGCATTTACTTAAATTTGAAAGGAGTCGAAGTTAAGAAAATATGTTTAAATTTTGTTTCAATCTTTTGGTAATTGAGAACCCTCGGTACATGTCGTTATCGTGTTGTGATAAGACAATAGCAATCTGAAAATATATTGAACTTTTCTTTTAACATCTTAAAGGTTTTTGAACGGATTGAATAAAAGCTTCTAACAATTCCAAACCATAAGAAATGCAAGCCACTTAAAGCTTAAATAAACATAGCAGTGTTATAATTGGGCTCATTGTGATCTGCAGTACGACACATTCCTGTAATGTTTAGGACAAATCCTTTACCCTGAGAGTCAGACAACACTGATAGTCTCAACAACGTATCTACTCGGCCACATACCCCTCGGAAAAAGCGATGACCAACAACCAGTACTTAAGCTACTTTTACATTCAGTACCCCTCCGATATAGGTAAAACGTCACGACTCCTATGGTATTATAAAAAGGTGAAATATATATATGTAACAAAAGGTAATATTGTTATATTCAAATTCACTGTCTCGACGTTTAGACAGCCAGTGATGATTATTGGATTCCGAGTCCAAGGATATTGACTTTAATTTAGCAAAAAAATCGTTCTCCGACAATACCCCAAAATGGTATTGCTGCAGAAATTAAAATTTGGAATATAAAATAATTTCGTGTTATTATCAAAATGACATTTTTTCTAATGTATTCAGCCTTGGGAGCTTTGCCACTTTACACCTGTAAGAGTGGTCGCTAATTTTAGAAATATCTTAGTACTGGTTGTTGGACCTCGATATTGTCAGGTCTCTGTGCCCAGATGCATAAGCTTTTGAGACAGTCAGTGCAACGATTGCTGCCTCACTTTCAGGTGTAGGGTTCCATACTCTTGTCCATAACATGAACGACTTTGTGATAAAACAGAAAATTAAATCCGAAATATACAAACATTATTTTCCAAACCATGTTTAACAAAGAAAATGCAATTTGCATTTGAAAATATTGTACTTCCTATTTTCATTTTCAATGAACCTCAAACATATACACAACACATAAAATATTTCGAATAAACAGGAGGTGTTTATCCAACATTTAACTCTTTAAATTCTCTGAAAAATGTAAATGGTATACATGTAAACTTAATTATTCTAAATCAAACCACATTTATTGATTTTCTAATAAAAAATAACCATTTTGAAAATAAAACTTTATTTTGCCGTGATTAAAATCTCTGGCTGATAATTAGCATGTGGGAATCGAAGATCTATCACTTAATTTGATTTAAACATATTTATTCCATAATGGATCCGGATTGGCAAACAAGCTGACGCTTATGTCAATGCCGCTCCCAAAATACCCACAATAATTAGTGCCCTCGATACAATGATTAATAAGGATAATATTCAAAAATATTACACCTTTTGTAATGTAACATACTTTATGAAATGCGCTGATTGTGGGAAAGAGAAAACGGGAATTGAAGTTAGAGCAATAGTGTGCATACATAAAAAAAGATAGATTGAGAGAGACAGAGAGAGACACAGAAAGACAGACAAACATCCATCCATCCATCCATCCATCCATCCATCCATCCATCCATCCATACATACATACATACATACATACAAACATACATGCATACATACATACATACATACATCCATCCATACATACATACATACATACATACAAACATACATGCATACATACATACATACATACATACATACATACATACATACATACTGCAAGACGGAAACTGATAAGCATGACTTCATACGAGAATTATTGCATATAATATGTTACAGAACTAGTTCATACAAAAAACATAAAAGTAATGAATTGAACGATGTGATTGTTGTAAGTAATTACCATATTATCTACATTAATGAGTTCATGCCAATAAAAAAAAGCGTAACCTCCCACAACCGGCCCAAAACAGATTTATTAAGACAACATCCTTAATGGTTGGTTGCACTGAAGTTGACTACACTGTTACCTTTCCCAACTGATGGACTGGTCCAAGAATTAAGAATTAACACTTATAGAGAATGACTTTATTCATAATATTATTCAGGAAGCTCTGATCTTACCACATTGACTCAACTGTTTGGGATCTTTTCTATACAACATGTGTTCAGTCTATACTCATGTTCTCTATCCTATGTTGATTCGGCTCCCTGTCACTAACAAAAAGGAACAACTTAGATAAGATAATTAAACAAGGAGTGAGTGAGTGAGTTATTGTTTAAAGCCGCTTCGGCAGTATTGCAGCCATTAGCGGCGATTAAACAAGGAGAGAACATTTCTAATCGTATGAAAGTTAGAAGTGACCCCTCACATGTTTTACATGACCATTTGAATTGATACCCTCCGGCGGCCGGTATAATGTACGACGTGCAAAACCAAACATTATAAAATGTATTTTGTACCAAAGTCAATTTCTCTATTGAATAAGCGTTAGTGTGTCCATCATCATATGATGTAGATGTTATATAAGTTTGTTTCCATGTATTTTTTTGTATGTTTGTGTATGTATGTATGGTCACTCACACGTGAAACAAATTCACTAAAGGGCAATAAAGAATTATCATATCTTACTCTTATGGACATATTGCTCACTATCACCTGCATAAAGTTATAATCAATTCGTCTATCTCGGATAGGTCCATTGTATCAATGGCTAACACTAGGTTGTAACCATAGTTACACCTCATTGATTCGTCTGAGTATTGGGATGTCTGTTTTATTGGCCGTCTAAGTTTTGCATCTTCCGCACACATCGGGTCATATATGCAGTTTTAGAAAATGCATACTGACTCTTGCAACAACTCGAAGGGATTTTCTGAGACAGAATCAGTGCCACCTATCGTCCAAAGAAAGTAACGTCCCCTCTGTTGACCAATCAAACCGGTCGATCCAAAAGATGGTAGTGCACAGACGGCTTTACAAATTGTTTATAATACTTTGGGATTTTTCATCTCGGATGTTAAGCTCATTTGCATTATATAAGTTTCAAAAAGGATTTTAACTTCAATGGAAAAATTAAACAAGAGAGCTATTATCAGATCTTGAATAATTTGTGGTTTGTTTCATTTACTCACACGTTGTGATTTAGTTTTATAATTAATTAATCGAGCTTAATCAGCGTAGTACGGGTAATTCAAATTAAAAGAAGAAACGTTCACCCAACGTATCTGTGCGTGATTTGTAAACGCGCATTTGATTGGTCTACACCATAGCTCACTAGTCGTGTTACTGTCTCAGAAATGCCTTCAAGTTGTCACAAGGGTCAATATGTATTTTCTAAAAGTGCATATATGGCCCGAAGTGCGGAAGTTTCTGGGTAAACGGATTTAAGACAACCAAAAGCCAATTTTGAAACATCTCTATTCCATGTTTTTTTTTACATAAGGACCATTTCGCAAACAAATAACAATATTTATCTGTTGATGATATAAACTTTTTCATTTGTAAAGAGTTAGCAGCAATGGAAACGAAGCATTCTAGTTTACAAAAATCATAAAGAATCAGAATGTTATGTTTATCTAAGTTAACTGAGATTCATTCTTTACAAGATATATTCTTATAAACTAAGTGTTGATATAATTGCAGACTGGAATTAGCTAAAAGAATACGAAATATTATTACAAGTATAAGAAGGGTCCTACAATTGACAGTCACAGTAGAAATATAGTTATAGAAAAATTAAGGTAGGGTTGTTACATTTATAGAGGATACTAATTACTAAACGACCTCCATTTCATACCATTATTATTAAAGGAGTTAATGATTTTGTATAACAGGAGGGAAAGCAATTTGATACTAAATCATTCACGAGTTTAATAAAAAAGGTGTATTAAATAGAAGGTCGTTTAGTATTCTGTTTATAACTCGCCCATCTATTATTCAGCGAAATAGCCGACATGGCTCTGAAACTATGATTCCCGCAAATCCGATACCACTATGACGACGTAACTTCCATTGTGACGTCATAAGCTCAAACTATTGTGACGTCATACGTGCGGCGGTATTACACTAGTTTTATATTGCCGTATACATATTACACTGCAGTACTTTACACGGGGGAGTAATAATACTGCATATTGTGTTACAATTTAGTTAATAGTATTTATTACATCTTACCACATTTTTCTTACAATTTACCGCAGTATTACATCTTACCGTGTTTATTACATCTTATGTTGTAACATGGTTCTTAACTAGTACAGTGTCAACAACACTGGCATTTCTCTTCCCAAGAATTATTATGGTAGATATCTAGGTATACCAAGTGAAAACAGTTTGTGTTACTTATGTAACAGTCATGTTGTAGAAAAAATACTTACATTTTTTCTCAATTTTCTTGTTTAAAAGACTTAAAGTGCCTAAATTATGAGTTTATAAACATATAAACAAGTGATTGGCAATATATTTCAGTATTAGCAGATAGCAAAACAATGCCCCTACAGAATCGTGCAATGTCCATATTACTATGACTTTAATAAAACAAATCATTAACTAACTACTGAGAACCACAAATGTACTGTAGGCGTGTGGCTGTTTATGTACGAAAAATAAAGATTGATTGTGATGCGTCATAATGTTGAAACAGTACTCAGATAGTACAGCGACATAGTGGAAATATAGATGGACGGCCAATTCAATAATATAGAACAATTGATTGAATCACTTTAGATATCAGCAAGTTATGACAGCCATAGATAGCACGGTATATAGGTAGACAAAGTCAGTAGCCAAGACCACTCAACACCCAATGTGCTTCCTATCGAAGTGCATTTTCTAAACCAGGAAGTTGTTCTCGCTTCATATCATACACAGCTCGTCTATCCGGAGAGTGGCGGTAGGTTGTGTAATTTTTTCTCTCAACTATTTATCTTTTTTACAAGTTGTACAAAAGGATCAGAAAATATCAATCAATATATTAAAATAAATAATTAAAATATCAATATCAATTAGGATGTGGGAAAATATAGTGAGACACATCTAATCCGTCACTATATGTTGAGGACTGGTGTTGTGAAATACTCAACGTGTAGCATAGAACTTAATAACTAAGACTTGTAAGGTCAGGTCGACCTGCTTTTCACAAAGGAATGTACAGTATCTATGTGTGTCGGTAGGAGTGCAAGTGGCTGTGCATTGCTTTGTGAATAATAACACTGGTGGGTATGTTCTCTCAATCATTTGAAATCTGTACAGCAGGTTGTGCATATTTACAGATTACTGCATGCAATGTATGTTATATAAGGTAATGATGTTTTGCTGCAAGGAAATATATCCTTGGTTGTTGCAAGAATAGAATCTAGAGGTTGTAGACTTACATTGCCATCACTGACATATAGCTTCGAGTTCATGAAATTGTTATAAAATATGCTCATTAAATATTGTCCAGCAATTGATTCGAAGACGACAAGGATATCCATGGATGATCAACTTCTTTATTTGACAATTGCGACGTTTTGATTAATTTTTCGCATATGTGCGACTCTCGGCATTAATGAGTTACGGCAAATGATAGGAAATACGCCACCAAACAACAATAGCCTTGGGGAAACATCAAGACCATTCAACATAGGCATCAAAGAACATAAAACATCAACAATCAAAGCAGACTACAAATCAGCCATTACATCAGATTTCCACATAACAACATCAAGTAATGCTCAGGAAATGTTCGATCGGATTTACAACCGGTAGAAAATTAACGTTGTTTTGGTTATCAAAGTTTCTCTCAAATCGCTATTGTCGAGTGAGGCTCACCCAACGGGAGGTTCGCGTGAACACTTGAACTTCCACCCTTTGGCTTGGCTGTGGTCGACCTGCCATGTGTATCGATGAAGGAGCAATGATAGCTACAATCATGTTCTTTCAAGTTTGATGTTCGCCCCCTTTAGTCCTCTCTCACTCGTCTATCGTCAATCGTGGGATAATTTGGTGTTTTTTTAACACCTGAGGTATGACAGGACCTATCCATCACATTTATACCAGATACGTGCACGTTTATATATTCTTTTGTACAAGGAATACATAAAATTAAACTATAATCCACTCAACCGGAGAAAGAAGTTACCTTACAAAATACAAGATATCTAATTCCACAAGTTATAAATAGGACTGAAACAATGTCTTCAGAAACAATCTTAACTGATTTGGAATTTTTGAAACATTACTTAATCACATTTCTTTAAGACATGCACTTTAAGAAATCGTATTTTTGGAGTATTTTCTAACTAGACGAGATATGACACCTTACATTGTTATACCTTAAATGCAAAAACTTTGTGGAAAATGCGAACCCTTTACAAAACATGTGCCTATCAAAGACGTTCCATATCGACTTAAGCCGGTAAAAGAATTAAATGTTTAACTCAGCTGAAAAGGAGGTGACGTTTTTTTGCGGTTGAATGTAGATTTGCCCGCACCAGCAACATTATCTTTCACTAATGTGTGTTGTTTTTGTTTGTTTATCGATTTTTGAGTTTTACATGGATATAAATTATATATATCATCCATCCGGTAATAACTATGGAGAACAGTCATTCCGACCCCAATAATTTGCCATTGTGTGGACAGTGATATCCAAGGGAGCTAACTCTTGAGTGGTACCTAACGCTTTGAGGGATATGAACATATTATCAAGAGTGGCGTTAGCTGCATAAGTTATTGTTCTGCTTTACCAAACCAGGAAGTAGACAGAGAACCTTGGAACGTTTAATACATTGATAGTATGCTATGATTGATATTTTATCATTGTGTCAATGCATCTGCATCTGTAATTATAATTTTAAAATGTAGTACATTTACACATATCTTCATAGAATGGTGACATCCTCTCATAGTTTTAAATCAGGAAGTTGATCCTATTTGCTATCATAGACAACTCGGCTGTCCGGACAGTGACGGTCGGTGTTTTTGTTTTACCTCATGTTGAAAGTGATAACAATAAATGATTATCGCCATCTTATAAATGCGCTTGTAAGTCAAAATAAACTATGTTCAAGTCAAAAGTAAAGGAAGTATTCTCACATGTATAAATGCCAATAAACTTCATGTAAAACTCGGAATGTCGCTTTTAAACTAAATTAAGCAAGGAAGGTTAGATATTTCCCGCTACAGGGAATAAAGTTATATAGAAATGATCAAGACTGGGGTTTTCTGTATAAGTTGTTCCACTTCTTTACCAAACCAGGAAGTAAACAGGACACAGTTTACATTGCTATTATCGGCTACCTTTAGCTGTACATGTTTGTGTAGCTGCTTGTTTGTAGTGAGTCGGTTGAATTTACGTTAGTGTAATGGTGTGTGAATATCAACGTGACGTTTATTGGGGAGAGAGGTAAGACTATTTAAACACGTTATGTTTAAGAGAGAGAGAGAGAGAGAGAGAGAGAGAGAGAGAGAGAGAGAGAGAGAGAGAGAGAGAGAGAGAGAGAGAGAGAGAGAGAGAGAGAGAGAGAGAGAGAGAGAGAGAGAGAGAGAGAGAGAGAGAGAGAGAGAGAGAGAGAGAGAGAGAGAGAGAGAGAGAGAGAGAGAGAGAGAGAGAGAGAGAGAGAGAGAGAGAGAGAGAGAGAGAGAGAGAGAGAGAGAGAGAGAGAGAGAGAATCTAATTATATTGTCTATATTTGCTATTGCACAATATTTGACTTGTTCAGTTCATATGAATGAGTTGATAAAAGTTTAACCATTTTATTATTATACAATCTAACGAAAGCAAAACAGTCTGCTTGAAATGTACTATTCAGTGTTCTGTTTGTTACAGGCTGAACATTCCAACGTAGGCAGTTTCTATAGGAGCTCAACTCTATTTTCATAGATTACTGCCTGCACAAGATTGGGTTCAACACAACATGTATAAGATCTATTAGTCTACACTGCGGTCCATTACACAGAGTGAAAGATGTCTCCAGGTGGATGTGTACGACTCCTTGTCCTAGCTCTGTGCAGCTGTGTTGTCACTGGTATGTATTGGAACGTGTGCATAGTTGACATAACTGTTGAGTAAATAGATACTTTATTTATGATTTAGATTATTTATTTTTAAATATTTTATATTTTAATTGTAATATATCTTATCTCTTGATTGAACGTTTTCCTCGAGATCATTACCAAAATTCACCCGTGACATATTTATTAGCAACGGAAACAATAGTTACATGAATGATATTGTTCAAATAACTAGGTCATAACTGACAATAATATAGGTTTTGCTGATTTGATAAGTTTGAAAAGAAACATATAATCCAAAAGAAGAGGTTACAGACAATTTGATGATATATATGATGATATTAATACTACCAAACAATACTACTACTTACACAGTAAGTTAAATGGATAGCACCTTGTTTTGTTTTCATAAACCGTCTTTAAAACAGTTCCTAATATACATAGAATTGACCAAGTAACAGTAAGTCGAATGAATTTCCAGGTCAGTACAGCTTGTCAGGACCCAGCACAGCTGCAGAAGGATCCACTGTCACCTTCACCTGTACCATCTCACCTGTACAGATTGCTCTTACCTGGAGGGAGGTGAAGGGTGGTTCTATATCTGACTACACATCTTTCTACAACTCAGCACAAGGACAATGTCAAACAGCAACATCAGTAGGAACAATCCCAACAGGTTACATCTTAAACTGTGATTCGACTTCTGGAGTGTTCAATCTGTCCTTCCCTGTGGATTACAATAGACACAGTGGATCAGTGTGGAAATGTATAGATGGTGGTGGAGGGACAGGAGAGAGTAACAACATCACTCTCAGTGTCACAGGTGAGTTATTAGAAGTGATGGAGGGAGTGTAGACTACAATAGACACAGTGGATCTGTGTGGAGATGTATAGATGGTGGTGGAGGGACAGGAGAGAGTAACAACATCACTCTCAGTGTCACAGGTGAGTAATTAGAGGTGATGGATTGAACGTAGACTACAGTAGACAAAGTGGATCTGTGTGGAGATTATAGATGGTGGTGGAGGGACAGGAGAGAGTAACAACATCACTCTCAGTGTCACAGGTGAGTAATTAGAGGTGATGGATTGAGCGTAGACTACAGTAGACAAAGTGGATCTGTGTGGAGATTATAGATGGTGGTGGAGGGACAGGAGAGAGTAACAACATCACTCTAAATGTCACAGGTGCGTTATTAGAAGTGATGGAGGGAGTGTAGACTACACTAGACACAGTGGATCTGTGTGGAGATGTATAGATGGTGGTGGAGGGACAGGAGAGAGTAACAACATCACTCTCAGTGTCACAGGTGAGTTATTAGAAGTGATGGAGGGAGTGTAGACTACAGTAGACACAGTGGATCTGTGTGGAGATGTATAGATGGTGGTGGAGGGACAGGAGAGAGTAACAACATCACTCTCAGCGTCACAGGTGAGTAATTAGAGGTGATGGATTGAGCGTAGACTACAGTAGACAAAGTGGATCTGTGTGGAGATTATAGATGGTGGTGGAGGGACAGGAGAGAGTAACAACATCACTCTCAGTGTCACAGGTGAGTTATTAGAAGTGATGGAGGGAGTGTAGACTACAGTAGACACAGTGGATCTGTGTGGAGATGTATAGATGGTGGTGGAGGAACTGGGGAGAGTAACAACATCACTCTCAGTGTAACAAGAGAGTTATTAGAAGTGATGGAGGGAGTGTAGACTACAGTAGACACAGTGGATCTATGTGGAAATGTATAGATGGTGGTGGAGGAACAGGAGAGAGTAACAACATCACTCTCAGTGTCACAAGAGAGATATTAGAAGTGATGGAGGGAGTGTAGACTACAGTAGACACAGTGGATCTGTGTGGAGATGTATAGATGGTGGTGGAGGGACAGGAGAGAGTAACGACATCACTCTCAGTGTCACAGGTGAGTTATTAGAAGTGATGGAGGGAGTGTAGACTACAGTAGACACAGTGGATCTGTGTGGAGATATATGGGTGGTGGTGGAGGAACAGGAGAGAGTAACAACATCACTCTCAGTGTCACAAGAGAGTTATTAGAAGTGATGGAGAGAGTGTGTAGACTACAGTAGACACAGTGGATGTGTGTGGAGATGTATAGATGGTGGTGGAGGAACAGGAGAGAGTAACAACATCACTCTCAGTGTCACAGGTGAGTTATTAGAAGTGATGGAGGGAGTGTAGACTACAGTAGACACAGTGGATCTGTGTGGAGATGTATAGATGGTGGTGGAGGGACAGGAGAGAGTAACAACATCACTCTCAGTGTCACAGGTGAGTTATTAGAAGTGATGGAGGGAGTGTAGACTACAGTAGACACTGTGGATCTGTGTGGAGATGTAAAGATGGTGGTGGAGGGACAGGAGAGAGTAACAACATCACTCTCAGTGTCACAGGTGAGGTATTAGAAGTGATGGAGGAAGTGTAGACTACAGTAGACACAGTGGATCTGTGTGGAGATGTATAGATGGTGGTGGAGGAACAGGAGAGAGTAACAACATCACTCTCAGTGTCACAAGAGAGATATTAGAAGTGATGGAGGGAGTGTAGACTACAGTAGACACAGTGGATCTGTGTGGAGATGTATAGATGGTGGTGGAGGGACAGGAGAGAGTAACAACATCACTCTCAGTGTCACAAGAGAGATATTAGAAGTGATGGAGGGAGTGTAGACTACAGTAGACACAGTGGATCTGTGTGGAGATGTATAGATGGTGGTGGAGGAACAGGAGAGAGTAACAACATCACTCTCAGTGTCACAAGAGAGATATTAGAAGTGATGGAGGGAGTGTAGACTACAGTAGACACAGTGGATCTGTGTGGAGATGTATAGATGGTGGTGGAGGGACAGGAGAGAGTAACAACATCACTCTCAGTGTCACAAGAGAGATATTAGAAGTGATGGAGGGAGTGTAGACTACAGTAGACACAGTGGATCTGTGTGGAGATGTATAGATGGTGGTGGAGGGACAGGAGAGAGTAACGACATCACTCTCAGTGTCACAGGTGAGTTATTAGAAGTGATGGAGGGAGTGTAGACTACAGTAGACACAGTGGATCTGTGTGGAGATATATGGGTGGTGGTGGAGGAACAGGAGAGAGTAACAACATCACTCTCAGTGTCACAAGAGAGTTATTAGAAGTGATGGAGAGAGTGTGTAGACTACAGTAGACACAGTGGATCTGTGTGGAGATGTATAGATGGTGGTGGAGGAACAGGAGAGAGTAACAACATCACTCTCAGTGTCACAGGTGAGTTATTAGAAGTGATGGAGGGAGTGTAGACTACAGTAAACACAGTGGATCTGTGTGGAGATGTATAGATGGTGGTGGAGGGACAGGAGAGAGTAACAACATCACTCTCAGTGTCACAGGTGAGTTATTAGAAGTGATGGAGGGAGTGTAGACTACAGTAGACACTGTGGATCTGTGTGGAGATGTAAAGATGGTGGTGGAGGGACAGGAGAGAGTAACAACATCACTCTCAGTGTCACATGTGAGGTATTAGAAGTGATGGAGGAAGTGTAGACTACAGTAGACACAGTGGATCTGTGTGGAGATGTATAGATGGTGGTGGAGGAACAGGAGAGAGTAACAACATCACTCTCAATGTCACAGGTGAGTTATTAGAAGTGATAGAGGGAGTGTAGACTACAGTAGACACAGTGGATCTGTGTGGAGATGTATAGATGGTGGTTGAGGAACAGGAGAGAGTAACAACATCACTCTCAATGTCACAAGAGAGTTATTAGAAGTGAAAGAGGGAGTGTAGACTACAGTAGACACAGTGGATCTGTGTGGAGATGTATAGATGGTGGTGGAGGAACTGGAGAGAGTAACAACATCACTCTCAGTGTCACAAGAGAGTTATTAGAAGTGATGGAGGGAGTGTAGACTACAGTAGAAACAGTGGATCTATGTGGAAATGTATAGATGGTGGTGGAGGAACAGGAGAGAGTAACAACATCACTCTCAGTGTCACAAGAGAGTTATTAGAAGTGATGGAGGGAGTGTAGACTACAGTAGACACAGTGGATCTGTGTGGAGACGTATAGATGGTGGTGGAGGGACAGGAGAGAGTAACGACATCACTCTCAGTGTCACAGGTGAGTTATTAGAAGTGATGGAGGGAGTGTAGACTACAGTAGACACAGTGGATCTGTGTGGAGATATATGGGTGGTGGTGGAGGAACAGGAGAGAGTAACAACATCACTCTCAGTGTCACAGGTGAGGTATTAGAAGTGATGGAGGAAGTGTAGACTACAGTAGACACAGTGGATCTGTGTGGAGATGTATAGATGGTGGTGGAGGAACAGGAGAGAGTAACAACATCACTCTCAATGTCACAGGTGAGTTATTAGAAGTGAAAGAGGGAGTGTAGACTACAGTAGACACAGTGGATATGTGTGGAGATGTATAGATGGTGGTTGAGGAACAGGAGAGAGTAACAACATCGCTCTCAGTGTCACAGGTGAGTTATTAGAAGTGATGGAGGGAGTGTAGACTACAGTAGACACAGTGGATCTGTGTGGATATGTATAGATGGTGGTGGAGGGACAGGAGAGAGTAACAACATCACTCTCAGTGTCACAGGTGAGTTATTAGAAGTGATTGAGGGAGTGTTGGCTAGAGAAGACACAGTGGATCTGTGTGGAGATGTATAGATGGTGGTTGAGGAACAGGAGAGCGTAACAACATCACTCTCAGTGTCACAAGAGAGTTATTAGAAGTCATTCAGGGAGTGTAGACTACAGTAGACAAAGTGGATCTGTGTGGAGATTATAGATGGTGGTGGAGGGACACGAGAGAGTAACAACATCACTCTCAGTGTCACAGGTGAGTTATTAGAAGTGATGGAGGGAGTGTAGACTACAGTAGACACAGTGGATCTGTGTGGAGATGTATAGATGGCGGTGGAGGGACAGGAGAGAGTAACAACATCACACTCAGTGTCACAAGTGAGTTATTAGAAGTGATGGAGGGAGTGTAGACTACAGTAGACACAGTGGATCTGTGTGGAGATGTATAGATGGTGGTGGAGGAACTGGAGAGAGTAACAACATCACTCTCAGTGTCACAAGAGAGTTATTAGAAGTGATGGAGGGAGTGTAGACTACAGTAGACACAGTGGATCTGTGTGGAAATGTATAGATGGTGGTGGAGGAACAGGAGAGAGTAACAACATCACTCTCAGTGTCACAAGTGAGTTATTAGAAGTGATGGAGGGAGTGTAGACTACAGTAGACACAGTGGATATGTGTGGAGATGTATAGATGGTGTTGGAGGGACAGGAGAGAGTAACAACATCACTCTCAATGTCACAGGTGAGTTATTAGAAGTGATGGAGGGTTTGTAGACTACAGTAGACACAGTGGATCTGTGTGGAGATGTATAGATGGTGGTGGAGGGACAGGAGAGAGTCACAACATCACTCTCAGTGTCACAGGTGAGTTATTGGAAAGTGATGGAGGGATTGTAGACTACAGTAGACACAGTGGATCTGTGTGGAGATGTATAGATTGTGGTGGAGGGACAGGAGAGAGTAACGAAATCACTCTCAGTGTCACAAGAGAGATATTAGAAGTGATGGAGGGAGTGTAGACTACAGTAGACACAGTGGATCTGTGTGGAGATGTAAGGGTGGTGGTGGAGGAACAGGAGAGAGTAACAACATCACTCTCAGTGTCACAAGAGAGTTATTAGAAGTGATGGAGAGAGTATGTAGAATACAGTAGACACAGTGGATCTGTGTGGAGATGTATAGATGGTGGTGGAGGGACAGGAGAGAGTAACAACATCACTCTCAGTGTCACAGGTGAGTTATTAGAAGTGATGGAGGGAGTGTAGACTACAGTAGACACAGTGGATCTGTGTGGAGATGTATAGATGGTGGTGGAGGAACAGGAGAGAGTAACAACATCACTCTCAATGTCACAAATGAGTTATTAGAAGTGATGGAGGGAGTGTAGACTACAGTAGACACAGTGGATCTGTGTGGAGATGTATAGATGGTGGTGGAGGAACAGGAGAGAGTAACAACATCACTCTCAATGTCACAAGAGAGTTATTAGAAGTGATGGAGGGAGTGTAGACTACAGTAGACACAGTGGATCTGTGTGGAGATGTATAGATGGTGGTGGAGGAACAGGAGAGAGTAACAACATCAATCTCAGTGTCACAAGAGAGTTATTAGAAGTGATGGAGGGAGTGTAGACTACAGTAGACACAGAGGATCTGTGTAGAGATGTATAGATGGTGGTGCAGGAACAGGAGAGAGTAACAACATCACTCTCAATGTCACAGGTGAGTTATTAGAAGTGATGGAGGGAGTTTAGACTACAGTAGACACAGTGGATCTGTGTGAAGATGTATAGATGGTGGTTGAGGAACAGGAGAGAGTAACAACATCACTCTCAGTGTCACAAGAGAGTTATTAGAAGTGATGGAGGGAGTGTAGACTACAGTAGACACAGTGGATCTGTGTGGAGATGTATAGATGGTGGTGGAGGGACAGGAGAGAGTAACAACATCACTCTCAGTGTCACAGGTGAATTATTAGAAGTGATGGAGGGATTGTAGACTACAGTAGACACAGTGGATCTGTGTGGAGATGTATAGATGGTGGTGGAGGGACAGGAGAGAGTAACGACATCACTCTCACTGTCACAGGTGAGTTATTGGAAGTGATGGAGGGAGTGTAGACTACAGTAGACACAGTGGATCTGTGTGGAGATGTATAGATGGTGGTGGAGGGACAGGAGAGAGTAACAACATCACTCTCAGTGTCACAGGTGAGTTATTAGAAGTGATGGAGGGAGCGTAGACTACAGTAGACACAGTGGATCTGTGTGGAGATGTATTGATGGTGGTGGAGGAACTGGAGAGAGTAACAACATCACTCTCAGTGTCACAAGAGAGTTATTAGAAGTGATGGAGGGAGTGTAGACTACAGTAGACACAGTGGATCTGTGTGGAAATGTATAGATGGTGGTGGAGGAACAGGAGAGAGTAACAACATCACTCTCAGTGTCACAAGAGAGTTATTAGAAGTGATGGAGGGAGTGTAGACTACAGTAGACACAGTGGATATGTGTGGAGATGTATAGATGGTGTTGGAGGGACAGGAGAGAGTAACAACATCACTCTCAATGTCACAGGTGAGTTATTAGAAGTGATGGAGGGATTGTAGACTACAGTAGACACAGTGGATCTGTGTTGAGATGTATAGATGGTGGTTGAGGAACAGGAGAGCGTAACAACATCACTCTCAGTGTCACAAGAGAGTTATTAGAAGTCATTCAGGGAGTGTAGACTACAGTAGACACAGTGGATCTGTGTGGAGATGTATAGATGGTGGTTTAGGGACAGGAGAGAGTAACAACATCACTCTCAGTGTCACAGGTGAGTTATTAGAAGTCATTCAGGGAGTGTAGACTACAGTAGACACAGTGGATATGTGTGGAGATGTATATATGGTGGTGGAGGGACAGGAGAGAGTAACAACATCACTCTCAGTGTCACAGGTGAGTTATTAGAAGTGATGGAGGGAGTTTAGACTACAGTAGACACAGTGGATCTGTGTTGAGATGTATAGATGGTGGTTGAGGAACAGGAGAGCGTAACAACATCACTCTCAGTGTCACAAGAGAGTTATTAGAAGTCATTCAGGGAGTGTAGACTACAGTAGACACAGTGGATCTGTGTGGAGATGTATAGATGGTGGTTTAGGGACAGGAGAGAGTAACAACATCACTCTCAGTGTCACAGGTGAGTTATTAGAAGTCATTCAGGGAGCGTAGACTACAGTAGACACAGTGGATATGTGTGGAGATGTATATATGGTGGTGGAGGGACAGGAGAGAGTAACAACATCACTCTCAGTGTCACAGGTGAGTTATTAGAAGTGATGGAGGGAGTGTAGACTACAGTAGACACAGTGGATCTGTGTGGAGATGTATAGATGGTGGTGGAGGAACTGGAGAGAGTAACAACATCACTCTCAGTGTCACAAGAGAGTTATTAGAAGTGATGGAGGGAGTGTAGACTACAGTAGACACAGTGGATCTGTGTGGAAATGTATAGATGGTGGTGGAGGAACAGGAGAGAGTAACAACATCACTCTCAGTGTCACAAGAGAGTTATTAGAAGTGATGGAGGGAGTGTAGACTACAGTAGACACAGTGGATATGTGTGGAGATGTATAGATGGTGGTGGAGGGACAGGAGAGAGTAACAACATCATTCTCAGTGTCACAGGTGAGTTATTAGAAGTGATGGAGGGAGTGTTGGCTAGAGAAGACACAGTGGATCTGTGTGGAGATGTATAGATGGTGGTTGAGGAACAGGAGAGCGTAACAACATCACTCTCAGTGTCACAAGAGAGTTATTAGAAGTGATGGAGGGAGTGTAGACTACAGTAGACACAGTGGATCTGTGTGGAGATGTATATATGGTGGTGGAGGGACAGGAGAGAGTAACAACATCACTCTCAATGTCACAGGTGAGTTATTAGAAGTGATGGAGGGAGTGTAGACTACAGTAGACACAGTGGATCTGTGTGGAGATGTATAGATGGTGGTGGAGGAACAGGAGAGAGTAACAACATCACTCTCAGTGTCACAAGAGAGTTATTAGAAGTGATGGAGGGAGTGTAGACTACAGTAGACACAGTGGATCTGTGTAGAGATGTATAGATGGTGGTGCAGGAACAGGAGAGAGTAACAACATCACTCTCAATGTCACAGGTGAGTTATTAGAAGTGATGGAGGGAGTTTAGACTACAGTAGACACAGTGGATCTGTGTGAAGATGTATAGATGGTGGTTGAGGAACAGGAGAGAGTAACAACATCACTCTCAGTGTCACAAGAGAGTTATTAGAAGTGATGGAGGGAGTGTAGACTACAGTAGACACAGTGGATCTGTGTGGAGATGTATAGATGGTGGTGGAGGGACAGGAGAGAGTAACAACATCACTCTCAGTGTCACAGGTGAATTATTAGAAGTGATGGAGGGATTGTAGACTACAGTAGACACACTGGATCTGTGTGGAGATGTATAGATGGTGGTGGAGGGACAGGAGAGAGTAACGACATCACTCTCACTGTCACAGGTGAGTTATTGGAAGTGATGGAGGGAGTGTAGACTACAGTAGACACAGTGGATCTGTGTGGAGATGTATAGATGGTGGTGGAGGGACAGGAGAGAGTAACAACATCACTCTCAGTGTCACAGGTGAGTTATTAGAAGTGATGGAGGGAGTGTTGGCTAGAGTAGACACAGTGGATCTGTGTGGAGATGTTTAGATGGTGGTTGAGGAACAGGAGAGCGTAACAACATCACTCTCAGTGTCACAAGAGAGTTATTAGAAGTCATTCAGGGAGTGTAGACTACAGTAGACACAGTGGATCTGTGTGGAGATGTATAGATGGTGGTTTAGGGACAGGAGAGAGTAACAACATCACTCTCAGTGTCACAGGTGAGTTATTAGAAGTGATGGAGGGAGTGTAGACTACAGTAGACACAGTGGATATGTGTGGAGATGTATAGATGGTGGTGGAGGGACAGGAGAGAGTAACAACATCACTCTCAGTGTCACAGGTGAGTTATTAGAAGTGATGGAGGGAGTGTAGACTACAGTAGACACAGTGGATCTGTGTGGAGATGTATAGATGGTGGTGGAGGAACTGGAGAGAGTAACAACATCACTCTCAGTGTCACAAGAGAGTTATTAGAAGTGATGGAGGGAGTGTAGACTACAGTAGACACAGTGGATCTGTGTGGAAATGTATAGATGGTGGTGGAGGAACAGGAGAGAGTAACAACATCACTCTCAGTGTCACAAGAGAGTTATTAGAAGTGATGGAGGGAGTGTAGACTACAGTAGACACAGTGGATATGTGTGGAGATGTATAGATGGTGGTGGAGGGACAGGAGAGAGTAACAACATCACTCTCAGTGTCACAGGTGAGTTATTAGAAGTGATGGAGGGATTGTAGACTACAGTAGACACAGTGGATCTGTGTGGAGATGTATAGATGGTGGTGGAGGGACAGGAGAGAGTAACAACATCACTCTCAGTGTCACAGGTGAGTTTTTGGAAAGTGATGGAGGGATTGTAGACTACAGTAGACACAGTGGATCTGTGTGGAGATGTATAGATTGTGGTGGAGGGACAGGAGAGAGTAACGACATCACTCTCAGTGTCACAGGTGAGTTATTAGAAGTGATGGAGGGATTGTAGACTACAGTAGACACAGTGGATCTGTGTGGAGATGTATAGATCGTGGTGGAGGGACAGGAGAGAGTAACAACATCACTCTCAGTGTCACAGGTGAGTTATTAGAAGTGATGGAGGGAGTGTAGACTACAGTAGACACAGTGGATATGTGAGGAGATGTATAGATGGTGGTGGAGGGACAGTAGAGAGTAACAACATCACTCCCAGTGTCACAGGTGAGGTATTAGAAGTGATGGAGGAAGTGTAGACTACAGTAGACAAAGTGGATCTGTGTGGAGATGTATAGATGGTGGTGGAGGAACAGGAGAGAGTAACAACATCACTCTCAATGTCACAGGTGAGTTATTAGAAGTGATGGAGGGAGTGTAGACTACAGTAGACACAGTGGATCTGTGTGGAGATGTATAGATGGTGGTTGAGGAACAGGAGAGAGTAACAACATCACTCTCAATGTCACAAGAGAGTTATTAGAAGTGATGGAGGGAGTGTAGACTACAGTAGACACAGTGGATCTGTGTGGAGATGTATAGATGGTGGTGGAGGGACAGGAGAGAGTAACAACATCACTCTCAGTGTCACAGGTGAGTTATTAGAAGTAATGGAGGGAGTGTAGACTACAGTAGACACAGTGGATCTGTGTGGAGATGTATAGATCGTGGTGGAGGGACAGGAGAGAGTAACAACATCACTCTCAGTGTCACAGGTGAGTTATTAGAAGTGATGGAGGGAGTGTAGAGTACAGTAGACACAGTGGATCTGTGTGGAGATGTATAGATGGTGGCGGAGGGACAGGAGAGAGTAACAACATCACTCTCAGTGTCACAGGTGAGTTATTAGAAGTAATGGAGGGAGTGTAGACTACAGTAGACACAGTGGATCTGTGTGGAGATGTATAGATGGTGGTGGAGGAACAGGAGAGAGTAACAACATCACTCTCAGTGTCACAGGTGAGTTATTAGAAGTAATGGAGGGAGTGTAGACTACAGTAGACACAGTGGATCTGTGTGGAGATGTATAGATCGTGGTGGAGGGACAGGAGAGAGTAACAACATCACTCTCAGTGTCACAGGTGAGTTATTGGAAAGTGATGGAGGGATTGTAGACTACAGTAGACACAGTGGATCTGTGTGGAGATGTATAGATTGTGGTGGAGGGACAGGGGAGAGTAACGACATCACTCTCAGTGTCACAGGTGAGTTATTAGAAGTGATGGAGGGAGTGTAGACTACAGTAGACACATTGTATCTGTGTGGAGATGTATGGGTGGTGGTGGAGGAACAGGAGAGAGTAACAACATCACTCAAAGTGGCACAGGTGAGTTATTAGAAGTGATGGAGGGAGTGTAGACTACAGTAGACACAGTGGATCTGTGTGGAGATGTATAGATCGTGGTGGAGGGACAGGAGAGAGTAACAACATCACTCTCAGTGTCACAGATGAGTTATTAGAAGTGATGGAGAGAGTATGTAGACTACAGTAGACACAGTGGATCTGTGTGGAGATGTATAGATGGTGGTGGAGGAACAGGAGAGAGTAACAACATCACTCTCAGTGTCACAGGTGAGTTATTGGAAAGTGATGGAGGGATTGTAGACTACAGTAGACACAGTGGATCTGTGTGGAGATGTATAGATGGTGGTGGAGGGACAGGAGAGAGTAACAACATCACTCTCAGTGTCACAGATGAGTTATTAGAAGTGATGGAGAGAGTATGTAGACTACAGTAGACACATTGGATCTGTGTGGAGATGTATGGGTGGTGGTGGAGGAACAGGAGAGAGTAACAACATCACTCTCAGTGTCACAAGAGAGTTATTAGAAGTGATGGAGAGAGTATGTAGACTACAGTAGACACAGTGGATCTGTGTGGAAATGTATAGATGGTGGTGGAGGGACAGGAGAGAGTAACAACATCACTCTCAGTGTCACAGGTGAGTTATTGGAAAGTGATGGAGGGATTGTAGACTACAGTAGACACAGTGGATCTGTGTGGAGATGTATAGATTGTGGTGGAGGGACAGGGGAGAGTAACGACATCACTCTCAGTGTCACAGGTGAGTTATTAGAAGTGATGGAGGGAGTGTAGACTACAGTAGACACAGTGGATCTGTGAGGAGATGTATGGGTGGTGGTGGAGGAACAGGAGAGAGTAACAACATCACTCTCAGTGTCACAAGAGAGTTGTTAGAAGTGATGGAGAGAGTATGTAGACTACAGTAGACACAGTGGATCTGTGTGGAGATGTATAGATGGTGGTGGAGGGACAGGAGAGAGTAACAACATCACTTTCAGTGTCATAGGTGAGTTATTAGAAGTGATGGAGGGAGTGTAGACTACAGTAGACACAGTGGATCTGTGTGGAGATGTATAGATCGTGGTGGAGGGACAGGAGAGAGTAACAACATCACTCTCAGTGTCACAGGTGAGTTATTAGAAGTGATGGAGGGAGTGTAGACTACAGTAGACACAGTGGATCGGTGTGGAGATGTATATATGGTGGTGGATGGACAGGAGAGAGTAACAACATCACTCTCAGTGTCACAGGTGAGGTATTAGAAGTTATGGAGAAAGTGTAGACTACAGTAGACACAGTGGATCTGTGTGGAGATGTATAGACTGTGGTGGAGGGACAGGGGAGAGTAACGACATCACTCTCAGTGTCACAGGTGAGGTATTAGAAGTGATGGAGAAAGTGTAGACTACAGTAGACACAGAGGATCTGTGTGGAGATGTATAGATGGTGGTGGAGGAACAGGAGAGAGTAACAACATCACTCTCAATGTCACAGGTGAGTTATTAGAAGTGATGGAGGGAGTGTAGACTACAGTAGACACAGTGGATCTGTGTGGAGATGTATAGATGGTGGTTGAGGAACAGGAGAGAGTAACAGCATCACTCTCAATGTCACAAGAGAGTTATTAGAAGTGATGGAGGGAGTGTAGACTACAGTAGACACAGTGGATCTGTGTGGAGATGTATAGATGGTGGTGGAGGGACAGGAGAGAGTAACAACATCACTCTCAGTGTCACAGGTGAGTTATTAGAAATGATGGAGGGAGTGTAGACTACAGTAGACACAGTGGATCTGTGTGGAGATGTATAGATGTTGGTGGAGGAACAGGAGAGAGTAACAACATCACTCTCAATGTCACAGGTGAGTTATTAGAAGTGATGGAGGGAGTGCAGACTACAGTAGACACAGTGGATCTGTGTGGAAATGTATAGATGGTGGTGGAGGAACAGGAGAGAGTAACAACATCACTCTCAATGTCACAAGAGTGGTATTAGAAGTGATGGAGGGAGTGTAGACTACAGTAGACACAGTGGATCTGTGTGGAGATGTATAGATGGTGGTGGAGGAACAGGAGAGAGTAACAACATCACTCTCAATGTCACAGGTGAGTTATTAGAAGTGATGGAGGGAGTGTAGACTACAGTAGACACAGTGGATCTGTGTGGAGATGTATAGATGGTGTTTGAGGAACAGGAGAGAGTAACAACATCACTCTCAGTGTCACAAGAGAGTTATTAGAAGTGATGGAGGGAGTGTAGACTACAGTAGACACAGTGGATCTGTGTGGAGATGTATAGATGGTGTTTGAGGAACAGGAGAGAGTAACAACATCACTCTCAATGTCACAAGAGAGTTATTAGAAGTGATGGAGGGAGTGTAGACTACAGTAGACACAGTGGATCTGTGTGGAGATGTATAGATGGTGGTGGAGGGACAGGAGAGAGTAACAACATCACTCTCAGTGTCACAGGTGAGGTATAAGAAGTGATGGAGGAAGTGTAGACTACAGTAGACACAGTGGATATGTGTGGAGATGTATATATGGTGTTGGAGGAACAGGAGAGAGTAACAACATCCCTCTCAATGTCACAGGTGAGTTATTAGAAGTGATGGAGGGAGTGCAGACTACAGTAGACACAGTGGATCTGTGTGGAAATGTATAGATGGTGGTGGAGGAACAGGAAAGAGTAACAACATCACTCTCAATGTCACAAGAGTGGTATTAGAAGTGATGGAGGGAGTGTAGACTACAGTAGACACAGTGGATCTGCGTGGAGATGTATAGATGGGTGGTGGAGGAACAGGAGAGAGTAACAACATCACTCTCAATGTCACAGGCGAGTTATTAGAAGTGATGGAGGGAGTGTAGACTACAGTAGACACAGTGGATCTGTGTGGAGATGTATAGATGGTGGTGGAGGGACAGGAGAGAGTAACAACATCACTCTCAGTGTCACAGGTGAATTATTAGAAGTGATGGAGGGATTGTAGACTACAGTAGACACAGTGGATCTGTGTGGAGATGTATAGATGGTGGTGGAGGGACAGGAGATAGTAACGACATCACTCTCAGTGTCACAGGTGAGTTACTGGAAGTGATGGAGGGAGTGTAGACTACAGTAGACACAGTGGATCTGTGTGGAGATGTATAGATGGTGGTGGAGGGACAGGAGAGAGTAACAACATCACTCTCAGTGTCACAGGTGAGTTATTAGAAGTGATGGAGGGAGTGTTGGCTAGAGTAGACACAGTGGATATGTGTGGAGATGTATGGGTGGTGGTGGAGGAACAGGAGAGAGTAACAACATCACTCTCAGTGTCACAAGAGAGTTATTAGAAGTGATGGAGAGAGTATGTAGACTACAGTAGACACAGTGGATCTGTGTGGAGATGTATAGATGGGTGGTGGAGGAACAGGAGAGAGTAACAACATCACTCTCAATGTCACAGGCGAGTTATTAGAAGTGATGGAGGGAGTGTAGACTACAGTAGACACAGTGGATCTGTGTGGAGATGTATAGATGGTGGTGGAGGGACAGGAGAGAGTAACAACATCACTCTCAGTGTCACAGGTGAATTATTAGAAGTGATGGAGGGATTGTAGACTACAGTAGACACAGTGGATCTGTGTGGAGATGTATAGATGGTGGTGGAGGGACAGGAGAGAGTAACAACATCACTCTCAGTGTCACAGGTGAGTTATTAGAAGTGATGGAGGGAGTGTTGGCTAGAGTAGACACAGTGGATATGTGTGGAGATGTATGGGTGGTGGTGGAGGAACAGGAGAGAGTAACAACATCACTCTCAGTGTCACAAGAGAGTTATTAGAAGTGATGGAGAGAGTATGTAGACTACAGTAGACACAGTGGATCTGTGTGGAGATGTATAGATGGTGGTGGAGGGACAGGAGAGAGTAACAACATCACTCTCAGTGTCACAGGTGAGGTATAAGAAGTGATGGAGGAAGTGTAGACTACAGTAGACACAGTGGATATGTGTGGAGATGTATAGATGGTGTTGGAGGAACAGGAGAGAGTAACAACATCCCTCTCAATGTCACAGGTGAGTTATTAGAAGTGATGGAGGGAGTGCAGACTACAGTAGACACAGTGGATCTGTGTGGAAATGTATAGATGGTGGTGGAGGAACAGGAAAGAGTAACAACATCACTCTCAATGTCACAAGAGTGGTATTAGAAGTGATGGAGGGAGTGTAGACTACAGTAGACACAGTGGATCTGCGTGGAGATGTATAGATGGGTGGTGGAGGAACAGGAGAGAGTAACAACATCACTCTCAATGTCACAGGCGAGTTATTAGAAGTGATGGAGGGAGTGTAGACTACAATAGACACAGTGGATCTGTGTGGAGATGTATAGATGGTGGTGGAGGGACAGGAGAGAGTAACAACATCACTCTCAGTGTCACAGGTGAATTATTAGAAGTGATGGAGGGATTGTAGACTACAGTAGACACAGTGGATCTGTGTGGAGATGTATAGATGGTGGTGGAGGGACAGGAGATAGTAACGACATCACTCTCAGTGTCACAGGTGAGTTATTGGAAGTGATGGAGGGAGTGTAGACTACAGTAGACACAGTGGATCTGTGTGGAGATGTATAGATGGTGGTGAAGGGACAGGAGAGAGTAACAACATCACTCTCAGTGTCACAGGTGAGTTATTAGAAGTGATGGAGGGAGTGTTGGCTAGAGTAGACACAGTGGATATGTGTGGAGATGTATGGGTGGTGGTGGAGGAACAGGAGAGAGTAACAACATCACTCTCAGTGTCACAAGAGAGTTATTAGAAGTGATGGAGAGAGTATGTAGACTACAGTAGACACAGTGGATCTGTGTGGAGATGTATAGATGGTGGTGGAGGGACAGTAGAGAGTAACAACATCACTCTCAGTGTCACAGGTGAGTTATTAGAAGTGATGGAGGGAGTGTAGACTACAGTAGACACAGTGGATCTGTGTGGAGATGTATAGATCGTGGTGGAGGGACAGGAGAGAGTAACAACATCACTCTCAGTGTCACAGGTAAGTTATTAGAAGTGATGGAGGGAGTGAAGACTACAGTAGACACAGTGGATCTATGTGGAGATGTATAGATGGTGGTGGAGGGACAGGAGAGAGTAACAACATCACTCTCAGTGTCACAGGTGAGGTATTAGAAGTGATGGAGGAAGTGTAGACTACAGTAGACACAGTGGATCTGTGTTGAGATGTAAAGATGGTGGTGGAGGAACAGGAGAGAGTAACAACATCACTCTCAATGTCACAGGTGAGTTATTAGAAGTGATGGAGGGAGTGTAGACTACAGAAGACACAGTGGATATGTGTGGAGATGTATAGATGGTGGTTGAGGAACAGGAGAGAGTAACAACATCACTCTCAGTGTCACAAGAGAGTTATTAGAAGTGATGGAGGGATTGTAGACTACAGTAGACACAGTGGATCTGTGTGGAGATGTATAGATGGTGGTGGAGGGACAGGAGAGAGTAACAACATCACTCTCAGTGTCACAGGTGAGTTATTAGAAGTGATGGAGGGAGTGTAGACTACAGTAGACACAGTGGATCTGTGTGGAGATGTATAGATGGTGGTGGAGGAACAGGAGAGAGTAACAACATCACTCTCAGTGTCACAAGAGAGGTATTAGAAGTGATGGAGGGAGTGTAGACTACAGTAGACACAGTGGATCTGTGTGGAGATGTATAGATGGTGGTGGAAGAACAGGAGAGAGTAACAACATCACTCTCAATGTCACAGGTGAGTTATTAGAAGTGATGGAGGGAGTGTAGACTACAGTAGACACAGTGGATCTGTGTGGAGATGTATAGATGGTGGTGGAGGAACAGGAGAGAGTAACAACATCACTCTCAGTGTCACAAGAGAGTTATTAGAAGTGGTGGAGGGAGTGTAGACTACAGTAGACACAGTGGATATGTTTGGAGATGTATAGATGGGTGTGGATTGACAGGAGAGAGTAACAACATCACTCTCAGTGTCACAGGTGAATTATTAGAAGTGATGGATGGATTGTAGACTACAGTAGACACAGTGGTACTGTGTGGAGATGTATAGATGGTGGTGGAGGGACAGGAGAAAGTAACGACATCACTCTCAGTGTCACAGGTGAGTTATTGGAAGTGATGGAGGGATTGTAGACTACAGTAGACACAGTGGATCTGTGTGGAGATGTATAGATGGTGGTGGAGGGACAGGAGAGAGTAACAACATCACTCTCAGTGTCACAGGTGAGTTATTAGAAGTGATGGAGGGAGTGTTGGCTAGAGTAGACACAGTGGATCTGTGTGGAGATGTATAGATGGTGGTTGAGGAACAGGAGAGCGTAACAACATCACTCTCAGTGTCACAAGAGAGTTATTAGAAGTCATTCAGGGAGTGTAGACTACAGTAGACACAGTGGATCTGTGTGGAGATGTATAGATGGTAGAGATAAGAACAGGAAGATTTTCGGGATAACAACTTCTTTAATGTGAAAATACACGGCTCACTCTTTCATCAGGTGGAATGTTAGGAAATAACAAAGCATGTTACATTTATATTGCAAACAAAACAATGATGAAATGGTGAATGGTGAAAACAATTGTAAATCACAATAAGCGCTTACCTTGAAGGATTTAATGTATTATATATCTTAAATTGATATTATCTGTAAGAAAAACACCCAAGAAGTGTTTCAACAAACTTGAAAATGTCCATTGAAGTTAAATTCTTCAGTTCGACATAAGGATAAGAATATTAAACTAAAGGTGTACCAAAGGGTTAAAACGTAGTCGGACAAATACTAAACATGGCTTCATCATTTCGATGGGAAAACAACGTCTGGGCATGTCCGATAGAACAGAAGTAATAGAACAGAATAACGAGTACTGTTAAATGGTGAGGGGTTCTAAAGACAGGCCGAGACTCCTCGGATAAGCGGAATGGCTGAATGGTCAGTTTTATAACCTGGGAAGATATCAGAATCCAAAGTTATATCAAATATATCTTGTGAAATCAGAAAAAAAATCAAGTCTAGCTTTTTTCCTTGAATTTTACTTCCCACCAGGTATATTTTCTAGTGTGTTTGTTCAACCCCCTCCTACATCAAATATGCCATAATTTGCTATGTGATTTATGACAACATCTCTTGATTAAGGATTATTTAAGTGTTTATAATTCTCTAAATCAATTGAGGGGTCCAAAACAATATTCCAATCATTGTGAAGGGAAAATATCTTCTCAAATAATTTAATATAGAAGTTGGGATCATCAGTGTTTGGTCCATATGAATTGGTTAATATAAATCTCTTGTCTCTTGAACACCATCAACTTCCTGATCGTTATAAACTCTCTCCTTCACCTATCCTCAAACTATGAACACCATGTTCACTGTACACTGATCTAACTTAAGTTCCTCTGACCAGTGTGACTCTCCTGAACACCACCAACTCTCTCCTTCACCTATCCTCAAACTATGAACACCATGTTCACTGTACACTGATCTAACTTACAGTTCCTCTGACCAGTGTGACTCTCCTGAACACCACCAACTCTCTCCTTCACCTATCCTCAAACTATGAACACCATGTTCACTGTACACTGATCTAACTTACAGTTCCTCTGACCAGTGTGACTCTCCTGAACACCACCAACTCTCTCCTTCACCTATCCTCAAACTATGAACACCATGTTCACTGTACACTGATCTAACTTACATTTCCTCTGACCAGTGTGACTCTCCTGAACACCACCAACTCTCTCCTTCACCTATCCTCAAACTATGAACACCATGTTCACTGTACACTGATCTAACTTACATTTCCTCTGACCAGTGTGACTCTCCTGAACACCACCAACTCTCTCCTTCACCTATCCTCAAACTATGAACACCATGTTCACTGTACACTGATCTAACTTACAGTTCCTCTGACCAGTGTGACTCTCCTGAACACCACCAACTCTCTCCTTCACCTATCCTCAAACTATGAACACCATGTTCACTGTACACTGATCTAACTTACAGTTCCTCTGACCAGTGTGACTCTCCTGAACACCACCAACTCTCTCCTTCACCTATCCTCAAACTATGAACACCATGTTCACTGTACACTGATCTAACTTACAGTTCCTCTGACCAGTGTGACTCTCCTGAACACCACCAACTCTCTCCTTCACCTATCCTCAAACTATGAACACCATGTTCACTGTACACTGATCTAACTTACAGTTCCACTGACCAGTGTGACTCTCCTGAACATCACCAACTCTCTCCTTCACCTATCATCAAACTATGAACACCATGTTCACTGTACACTGATCTAATTTACAGTTCCACTGACGAGTGTGACCCTCCTGAACGCCACCAACTCCCCTCTGACTCTGATAGAAGGAACAGACGTGACCCTGGTGTGTGAGACCAACCCCACTGATCCAGTCTCAACCATATCCTGGAGACGAGACGGTCAGCTGGTCACTCAGGGAGTGACCTCCTCAACCAGACAGGAGACTGGGGGTGTAGTGACGGTCAGTGTGTTGTCTCGGACACTCCAGTGGACAGACAGGGGTGTCTACAGCTGTGAGGCTCTCAACTCGGGGGTCACCAGGACATCCCAGGATCTTACTCTAGCTGTGCAAGGTGCGGCATTGTATTATTGTATTGAAATGATATGTATAGAAAACAAAACTAGAACATATCTGTGTTAATGTGAAAGTATAACGTATAGCAATACAACAGGTCAGCAAATGGAACTACAGTAGTCAACATTTTAAAATGTTTTTTAATTATGGATATGAAGATGAAGACTGTTTAGATTCTGCACTGATGTTGAAACAACTATTATCTCTCTTTGAATCCGGTTAGAGTTATTAGAATCTTTCAACAAATACGTTCTCTCTCTCAACAGTTCCAATATCATCTGTCACTCTGACCAACATCACAAACAACAACCAACAAGTACCTGTCAATCAAGACTCCAGCCTCGTTCTGACCTGCCAGACTAGCCCCGCCTACCCAGCACCTACAGTCATGTGGTACGTCAGATCCAGCATGACGTCATCAGGAGTGGACAGTAGGACAGAGATTCAGGCCAGTGGTCAGCTGGTCACGGTCAGTACAATCACGAGGACAATGGGGAAGAACAATGACCAGGACACGTTCTACTGTCGAGCTGAGAACATCAACGGAGTGGCAGGGAAACAGTCACAGACAGCCAGGGCTAATGTGTTCTGTGAGTGTGGTATTGTTTCAAGGTTTGGTTCATCATTGTGTTCAGTGTTGATCAAATATCATAGAGTGTCACCTGGGTTAAGTTTAATAGTATAGACAGTCCAAGACAGCCATGGCAAATGTGTTGTGTGAGTAAATAATATCATCTCAGTTGAGTTCAATAGTAATCTCAAATGAACTAAATATATCTCATACCATCCCAATTTGTCATACATCCCAAAACTATCGTTCACACTGGCAAAAACCTTTCAATTAATTGAATATTAGCTTGGTTTTAGACATAATATTGACAATACATGTAGGAAAATAGACACAAAAACATCCATGAAAAGAATAATAATAATAAAACGCCATGCCTAAGGGAATGTCAATTTTTTTCCGAAGACTACGTCATTGTGCTATATATGTCACAGCCATTTGACTGGGACAACATTTCCATTGTGATGTGTCAGCCATTTGTGGTCATACGGAATCCTGAATGTTGTTTCTTATTTTCATTTCTTTGGAATTAAAGTATTTAAAGCGATTTTAATGTTTCCATTGTTGTAAAAAACTTAATAAAATTTAATTTACAGCTTTACTGGGCTGATAAGCTGTTATTCAGTTGAGCTGGTTTAAAAAGGGAAAATAGAATAAAGCATTGTGCATGTGGAAGCTGTCGAGGGTTAGGGTTCTATATATATATATATATATACATATATATATATATATATATATATGTATTATTGCTATACAACTTTTATATTTGAGAATTTCTAGAATCTTGTTTTATGAAGAAGACAAATTTTGAAGTTGATCATCCATAAATATAACTGTTTTAAATTTTTATGTCATTATTGATTTTTCTGACAACTGAACAATTGATTTTATTTTGACTATAAAACTACTTGCTATTCATAATTACAGTTTATTTTACTTCATGAATTATATAAATATGTAATTCCTTGGAGATTGTAACATTATTCATAACTACAGATGGCCCTGATGCCAATATGGTGACGTTGATCAAGCCTTCAGTTGTTGCTGAGAGGAACGAAGTGACCTTGACCTGCAAGACACTGACCCCAGTTAACCCGGAAGTAGACTTCACCTGGTCGTACGGAGACAACACAGCAATCAATTCGGGACTCGGCAGCAAGCAAGGAGTAGCTCGAGATGTGTGGTCTCAGACACTGAGAGTGAGAGCAGAGAGAGACAGCAACAGACAGGAGATCAGATGTGACGTCATCAACACACAGACCAGCAGGAGTGAACGAGTTGTTGTGGATCTGGACGTCAGCTGTGAGTAGACAGAGTTATTTTGAGACGTGACTGACATTCGACTTGTTGTAGAAATCAAAGGTAAGGTTGAATGTTGAATGTTGAATGGCAGGTGAATGTCAATTCCATTATGTACTCGTAGATCTGTAACTATAGCGGTTGTTTGAGAATGAAGTTGTGGAAGTGTATAAAAGGACAAAACCTTGATAGTGTCTAAAATGGTGACATGTATGTTTTCCAGGACTAAATTGATGTCACAAATTCATTTAGTTCTTTCACAAACAGAGTTTGTCATTAAGTGTGGTCAGTATTCTGCATTTTTACTTACACATTTTATATTTCCTTGTAGCATGATAACTTATTTGTGATTTTCTTGATAACAACTTCTTTTATGTGAAACTACTCGACGTTCCGGAAAATTCCTTAATTATACATTTACTTGTAGCATAGCTTCCTAATTCTGTTTCTTCTCATCACAGACGGTCCAGACTCCGGAGAAGTTCAAGTCCATAATTATATATTTACTTGTAGCATATCTACCTCATTTTGTTTCTTCTCATCACAGACGGTCCAGACTCTTGAGAAGTTCAAGACCTTATTTATATCTTTACTTGTAGCATATCCACCTCATTTTGTTTCTTCTCATCACAGACGGTCAAGACTCCGGAGAAGTTCAAGTCCTTAATTATATATTTACTTGTAGCATATCCACCTCATTTTGTTTCTTCTCATCACAGACGGTCAAGACTCCGGAGAAGTTCAAGTCCTTAATTATATCTTTACTTGTAGTACATCTACATCATTCTGTTTCTTCTCATCACAGATGGTCCAGAGACCGGAGAAGTTCAAGTCTTAATTTATATCTTACTTGTAGCATATCTACCTCATTTTGTTTCTTCTCATCACAGACAGTCCAGACTCTTGAGAAGTTCAAGTCCTTATTTATATCTTTACTTGTAGCATATCCACCTCATTCTGTTTCTTGTCATCACAGATGGTCCAGACTCCGGAGAAGTTAAAGTCTTTAATTATGTATTTACTTGTAGCATATCTACCTCATTTTGTTTCTTCTCATCACAGACGGTCCAGACTCCGGAGAAGTTCAAGTCTTTATTTATATATTTACTTGTAGCATATCCACCTCATTCTGTTTCTTCTCATCACAGACGGTCCAGACTCCGGAGAAGTTCAAGTCTTTATTTATATATTTACTTGTATCATATCTACCTCATTTTGTTTCTTCTCATCACAGACGGTCCAGACTCCGGAGAAGTTCAAGTCTTTATTTATATCTTTACTTGTAGCATATCTACCTCATTTTATTTCTTCTCATCACAGACAGTCCAGACTCTTGAGAAGTTCAAGTCCTTATTTATATCTTTACTTGTAGCATATCTACCTCATTCTGTTTCTTGTCATCACAGATGGTCCAGACTCCGGAGAAGTTAAAGTCTTTAATTATATCTGTACTTGTAGCATATCTACCTCATTCTGTTTCTTCTCATCACAGATGGTCCAGACTCCGGAGAAGTTCAAGTCTTTATTTATATATTTACTTGTAGCATAACTACCTCATTTTGTTTCTTCTCATCACAGACGGTCCAGACTCCGGAGAAGTGCAAGTCCTTATTTATATCTGTACTTGTAGCATATCTACCTCATTCTGTTTCTTCTCATCACAGATGGTCCAGACTCCGGAGAAGTTCAAGTCCTTATTTATATCTGTACGTGTAGCATATCTACCTCATTCTGTTTCTTCTCATCACAGACGGTCCAGACTCCGGAGAAGTTCAAGTCTTTATTTATATATTTACTTGTAGCATATCTACCTCATTTTGTTTCTTCTCATCACAGACGGTCCAGACTCCGGAGAAGTGCAAGTCCTTATTTATATCTGTACTTGTAGCATATCTACCTCATTCTGTTTCTTCTCATCACAGATGGTCCAGACTCCGGAGAAGTTCAAGTCCTTATTTATATCTGTACTTGTAGCATATCTACCTCATTCTGTTTCTTCTCATCACAGACGGTCCAGACTCCGGAGAAGTTCAAGTCCTTAATTATATCTGTACTTGTAGCATATCTAAATCATTCTGTTTCTTCTCATCACAGACGGTCCAGACTCCGGAGAAGTTTAAGTCCTTATTTATATCTTTACTTGTAGCATATCTACCTCATTCTGTTTCTTCTCATCACAGATGGTCCAGACTCCGGAGAAGTTCAAGTCTTTATTTATATATTTACTTGTAGCATATCTACCTCATTTTGTTTCTTCTCATCACAGATGGTCCAGACTCCGCAGAAGTTCAAGTCCTTAATTATATCTTTACTTGTAGCATATCCACCTCATTCTGTTTCTTCTCATCACAGACGGTCAAGACTCCGGAGAAGTTCAAGTCCTTAATTATATCTTGTCTTGTAGTACATCTACATCATTCTGTTTCTTCTCATCACAGATGGTCCAGAGACCGGAGAAGTTCAAGTCTTTATTTATATCTTTACTTGTAGCATATCTACCTCATTTTGTTTCTTCTCATCACAGACGGTCCAGACTCCGGAGAAGTTCAAGTCTTTATTTATATATTTACTTGTAGCATATCCACCTCATTCTGTTTCTTCTCATCACAGACGGTCCAGACTCCGGAGAAGTTCAAGTCTTTATTTATATATTTACTTGTAGCATATCCACCTCATTTTGTTTCTTCTCATCACAGATGGTCAAGACTCCGGAGAAGTTCAAGTCCTTAATTATATCTTTACTTGTAGTACATCTACATCATTCTGTTTCTTCTCATCACAGATGGTCCAGAGACCGGAGAAGTTCAAGTCTTTATTTATATCTTTACTTGTAGCATATCTACCTCATTTTGTTTCTTCTCATCACAGACAGTCCAGACTCTTGAGAAGTTCAAGTCCTTATTTATATCTTTACTTGTAGCATATCCACCTCATTCTGTTTCTTTTCATCACAGATGGTCCAGACTCCGGAGAAGTTAAAGTCTTTAATTATATATTTACTTGTAGCATATCTACCTCATTTTGTTTCTTCTCATCACAGACGGTCCAGACTCCGGAGAAGTTCAAGTCTTTATTTATATATTTACTTGTAGCATATCCACCTCATTCTGTTTCTTCTCATCACAGACGGTCCGGACTCCGGAGAAGTTCAAGTCTTTATTTATATATTTACTTGTATCATATCTACCTCATTTTGTTTCTTCTCATCACAGACGGTCCAGACTCCGGGGAAGTGCAAGTCCTTATTTATATCTGTACTTGTAGCATATCTACCTCATTCTGTTTCTTTTCATCACAGATGGTCCAGACTCCGGAGAAGTTCAAGTCCTTATTTATATCTTTACGTGTAGCATATCTACCTCATTCTGTTTCTTCTCATCACAGATGGTCCAGACTCCGGAGAAGTTCAAGTCCTTATTTATATCTGTACTTGTAGCATATCTACCTCATTCTGTTTCTTCTCATCACAGATGGTCCAGACTCCGGAGAAGTTCAAGTCTTTATTTATATATTTACTTGTAGCATATCTACCTCATTTTGTTTCTTCTCATCACAGACGGTCCAGACTCCGGAGAAGTTCAAGTCCTTATTTATATCTGTACTTGTAGCATATCTACCTCATTCTGTTTCTTGTCATCACAGACGGTCCAGACTCCGGAGAAGGTCAAGTCCTTATTTATATCTTTACTTGTAGCATATCCACCTCATTCTGTTTCTTCTCATCACAGACGGTCCAGACTCCGGAGAAGTTCAAGTCCTTATTTATATCTTTACTTGTAGCATATCTACCTCATTCTGTTTCTTCTCATCACAGATGGTCCAGACTCCAGAGAAGTTCAAGTCTTTATTTATATATTTACTTGTAGCATATCTACCTCATTTTGTTTCTTCTCATCACAGATGGTCCAGACTCCGGAGAAGTTCAAGTCCTTAATTATATATTTACTTGTAGCATATCTACCTCATTCTGTTTCTTCTCTTCATCACAGATAGTCCAGACTCCGGAGAAGTTCAAGTCTTTATTTATATATTTACTTGTAGCATATCCACCTCATTCTGTTTCTTCTCATCACAGACGGTCCAGACTCCGGAGAAGTTCAAGTCTTTATTTATATATTTACTTGTATCATATCCACCTCATTCTGTTTCTTCTCATCACAGATGGTCCAGACTCCGAAGAAGTTAAAGTCCTTATTTATATATTTACTTGTAGCATATCTGCCTCATTTTGTTTCTTCTCATCACAGACGGTCCAGACTCCGGAGAAGTGCAAGTCCTTATTTATATCTGTACTTGTAGCATATCTACCTCATTCTGTTTCTTCTCATCACAGATGGTCCAGACTCCGGAGAAGTTAAAGTCCTTATTTATATCTTTACTTGTAGCATATCCACCTCATTCTGTTTCTTCTCATCACAGATGGTCCAGACTCCGGAGAAGTTCAAGTCCTTAATTATATCTTTACTTGTAGCATATACACCTCATTCTGTTTCTTCTCATCACAGATGGTCCAGACTCCGGAGAAGTTCAAGTCCTTAATTATATCTTTACTTGTAGTATATCTACCTCATTCTGTTTCTTCTCATCACAGATGGTCCAGACTTCGGAGAAGTTCAAGTCCTTAATTATATCTTTACTTGTAGCATATCCACCTCATTCTGTTTCTTCTCATCACAGACGGTCCAGACTCCGGAGAAGTTCAAGTCTTTATTTATATATTAACTTGTATCATATCCACCTCATTCTGTTTCTTCTCATCACAGACGGTCCAGACTCCGAAGAAGTTAAAGTCCTTATTTATATCTTTACTTGTAGCATATCTACATCATTCTGTTTCTTCTCTTCACAGACGGTCCAGACTCCGGGGAAGTTCAAGTCATTAATTATATCTTTACTTGTAGTATATCTACCTCATTCTGTTTCTTCTCATCACAGATGGTCCAGACTCCGGAGAAGTTCAAGTCATTAATTATATCTTTACTTGTAGTATATCTACCTCATTCTGTTTCTTCTCATCACAGACGGTCCAGACTCCGGAGAAGTTCAAGTCCGCAAATCGTCCACAGCTGTAGAACTGGAATCTCTCAGTCTGACATGCAGCACAACCAACAACGTCAAACCTAGAGTGACCTTCACCTGGACAGTTGATGGGTTAAAGGTCACTTCCGGTACAGGGGTCATACAGGGATCATCTGGTAGCACATGGTCTCAGACTCTAACACTGACCCCAACTAGAGGTCAAAGTTCAGTTGGTTGCACTGTGATCAACACTGTCATTGCAAGACAGGATAGTAGTAGTGTGGATCTCGATGTCAACTGTGAGTATTTGATAGACTTACATAAAGTCTGACATTAACGTGTAAGGAAAGAAGGACTCTAACTGTGAGTACCCGATAGTTCTTTGTATTGAGGTAATGTTCAAATTAACATATTGTTATGGACAGCAGATTAAAAGTATGTAATATGTATATAAATAACGTAGTTAATTCAGATTGAAAGTACACCTCCTAGTATTTATGAACATTAGCAGCTTGACGATCAAGCTTGACCTGATGCTATATAATTTAGTATAAACTGAGTCAAACACAAAATATTTCTGCCTTATAAAATCGACTTTGAATGTTTGTGATGAGGCTATATCTCGTTGAGAGATAATCACAATTCCAATCATAAGAGTATGATACTTAATGTTTTTGTATCTCTTCAAGCACACACGGGGTGCTAAACAAGTTATTCAAAAGGTATTTTTGGAAGTAATTCTGGGTATTTAAGGTAATATTTTATGAAATATTGAAATTATGTCAGTACAATATGGTATCGACATAATGTACTTCCTGTCAATCAATCAATCGTTGCTGTAGGACGTCAAACAACAAACCTGAAAGCCACATTTCACTCCCCTATCACGCCTGGTTAAGGAGATTCTATAACGACGATTTTTAAAAAGCCTTGTCTTGCGTTGTCGACCTATACTTTCTTTTGCCCGTGAGTCATATCTGTTTCACTTCACATCTTCTTGAAGTTAGACTCTGGTGATAAACATGACTTACATCACTATGACCAGTCATAACTAACAACTTAAAGTTAAATTGTGAATTTATTCAAAAAATTTCAAACATGAAATTTGTTAAACATATTGCCATAGTCATATGCAGCAACATTCCCACGTTCTCACAACACATACAGTATGATACATATGGAATAATGGTAGCAATACTGACAGTTAAACCAACAATGTACTGAGCATGACTGATATACTAGCGACACCTGTCGCTAGGAGTCACATGACTGGTCACGTTGTTACAGTTTTGTTAAACTTACATCACTATGACCAGTCATAACAAACAACTGAAAGTTAAATTGTGAATTTATTCACGAAATTTCAAACATGAAATTTGTTAAACATATTTCCATAATTAAGAGTTACCCAAACAATCAACATGTAACACCAGGAAAGATGAGCGAAAGAACACAACAAGCATTCGAGATAATGGCTAGCGGTATAAAAGCATCTACCAAAACAAAGTAATTTGGAACTAACTAGAAGGTAAGAGATTGTATGAGTGAGGGGTGCGGGATTGGACGTAATGCTTGTAGAAATCGTAAGAGGTTTTCCATCTTCAAAGTTTTTGAACGACATTTGGATCCATTCCACAGTCTATAGCTGGTGGGTCTGAAGGATTTGGTGTATCCACACCCCGCGAATTCCGCCAAACTGATACCTTGTTCATTAACTTTGGCAACAGAAGAAGAGTCCAGGGCACGGAACGGCTTCCTCAGTGTGAGGAAAACTGCATTGGATGCATCACACAGGCAAGCTGTGCGATCCATGTACACTCTCAAAGCTCTCACAGGATCCAGCTTAGAGGGGGCAGGTTAATGACAAAACCAGTAGGCTGAGCGTCATTTTTTTATTTTCTATTTTTGTTTTTATTTCAAAGAAAGTAATTTCCGCACTACCATTGGTTTCAAACTTCACCTGCTGTCGTTGAAACACAGCTGTAGAAGTAGATCCGATCTGAGGATCGAATAGGGATGCTCTTTGCGTTAGGTCAGAAGGTCGCAACATTAAAGCGACACCCAGGAGACATATCACTTTCAGACGGAGGTCCTTTGTACACAAGTCACAGTTATTTGGCCATGATGTGAATAAGCCACAAAATGCTGAAACCGGCATGACCCTTGAAATTTTCAAAGAAGACACAGTGCTTGATTTGACAATCGCAGTTAGAAGAAGTTGTATGTAAGGGTCTTTCATGGTATTCACCAAACCAAGTGCGTTGTACAGGTGACCAGCAGCCGCAGAGAAGGTAGGAAGTGAAGAACGAGGTCGGTCTGTACTGTCCGCAATCTGACATAAAAACTCGGAGAGATGAGCCGAGTGTGAAGGAGGAAAGCTATAATTGCTCGGATAACTTCCGTATCATGTTATTGTAAGATTTACGAGTCCCAACCACTAAGAATAGCAGTAACTGTTCAATTGATCTGTCGGACCATTGAAGACGCTTTAGAGAAGTCCGCCATAGACACTCCAAGCGTATATCGTCCATCCCTTGTTCCTCATAGGTTCCGGACATGAGCCCATTGACCAGATTGCTGACGGGTGGTTTGGTATGCGAAGTGGCGAGTCCGTCAACATTGACGTCAGTAGAGTGAACCAGGGTTGGCCTGGCCAACGAGGGGCTATGACTGTAGCGTAGGCTTTGGTTTCTTGTATCTTTTGTAGCTTTCATTGAAGTAGGCAAAATGGGGGGTTGACGTAATTGTTTTCTGTGAGCCAGTTTACTTGGGAGAGTGCGTCGATTCCCTCTGTACAGAGTTCCCAGAAACGGCTGTTGAAGCGAACAAGCTGCGAGTTTGTTACACTGGCGAAACGATCCACTGTGTGAGGTGCCCATAGTCTGTCCAAACACTCGAAGATCTTTGGGTTTAGCATCAAGTTGTGAAAATCCCTCCGTCGGGATAATATGCATGCTGATTGTGTATCCCTGCCATATGACTGCAGTGTATCAAAGCTCCAATGTCTTTGAAATCGACGTTAACTGAGAGGAAGGACCCCCTTTGTTGTTGATGTAGGCCAGGGCTGTTGAGTTGTCTGTTAATATCATCACATTTAGGCTCCAAATAAACCTCTTGTAGGCCAAGATAACCATTAATATGGCTAGAAGTTCTCTGTGATTCGATGACTTTGCGGAAATTCGAGAATTCCAGTTTCCAGATGCCTGTTGATTGTTCATAGTACCGCCCCATCCTGTACTGGAAGCGTCAGTAACAATTTGAACGTCAAATGACTCTTAACAAAGTTCCTTTCCGTTAAAGGCATCAATGGATGATAATCACAAGTTAAACTCCCCGATCACACTGCTGGTTAATGTGACAATAGAATCCCACGAATCTCGAGTACTTAACAGTCTATATGCTGCTCGCAGGAATAGTTTACCTGGGCCTACCACCCATGCTACTGAAACACACTGACAACATACTTTAGCTAAGCTATGAGCCTTGATAGATTTCACATGACGTAGTCTTCGTAGATCTCTCTTTATGCGTTGTACTCGACATCTCATAGCCTTAATAACAACGTTTCCTGAACTAGATACGGTATGAATTGTATAACCAATATAGTCAATAGAATGTTCAGGCTCAAATTTGCTCTTTTCAAAATATATCTGAATCCCCAAATCTGTAAGGGTGTTGATTAGCAGATCTTTGTGGTCACAAATAAAGAAACTATTGGACATGAGTAAAACATCATCAACATAAACAACAACTCTCAAGCTGATAGAGCGTAAATGCTACTAGTGGTCTCAATGTCTTATTGAAATAATAAGGGCTACAGGACAAACCGAAAGGAAGCACCCATCATCTATAACACACACCTTTCCACTGAAAGGCTAAGTAATTTCTATCGTCGACATAAACCGGAATGTGGTAAAATCCGTTCTTAACATCTAACGATACGAGTAAGTCATTTGGTTCGATCACATCAGCCACAGTTCTAATGTCCTCATTTCTGTAAGCAGGTGAACAGCAAAAAGAGTTCAAATATCTAAGATTGTGAATCAAACGTAACTTTCCATTCTTTTTCGGAACACAACAAAGGGGAGAAATGTAATCAAAAACATGACAATATTCAATAATACCTTTTGACAAAAGTGATTTAACTTCTAAATCTATGAATTCACGTTACTTAAAAGAAAGTTCCGGATTAGGAAAGTTAAATATATCTGGAGATTTATTAAATGGTATGCGAACACCGTCCTCAATTCACTGTAGAACAGCCTGTGATGCACCAATTCCCCTCCATGCGTCTGGATGTAGACAACTTGCTACCATAGCATGTCAAAAATGGAGGGGAGGTAACTCCGTACGTCCTAATCTT
Source organism: Gibbula magus (assembly GCA_936450465.1). Lineage (NCBI taxonomy): Eukaryota > Metazoa > Mollusca > Gastropoda > Trochida > Trochidae > Gibbula > Gibbula magus. Next base: position 1,087,153 of record OW388298.1, on the reverse strand, counting down.
CGTTGTCGCTCGACTGGCCACGCCTTCGACCTCGCTGAGGAAACCCACGCTAAATAAACTGGGAATAAATGTTACGGTCACCGTAACCTCTTCCTCTGAAATTTCCGTGGAAGCGTCGATTTCCCCTGTTGAAGCTTTGTCTCGGGTTTTCTCTCTGATTGAAGTTGGCTACTGCAGCGATGGAGGCCGCGTTCCTAAGACAGTCGAGCGCCTTGCCTGTAAGTCCACTTGAGTTTGTTTGTAACGCACTGAAAAATTTGGAGGTTGTCGGGTCGAACTGACCTTGTACCACAACAGCGGCGTGCTCGTCCTGAAGGTACTTCATGTGCGCTTTTGATGTCACAAACAGTGCATTAACATCGTCGGGAGAAAGTTCAGATTCGCTCACACTCGCCAGCACTTTTAAACATGTCTCTACATAGCGAGCTGATCGGCATAGGGTGTTGAAGTGAAGTCTGTCATTCGCCTTTACACCTCTCTTAGTTTCATTAAGTCTGAGGTCAGGGGGCAACCTAATTCTCTGCAGGATATCCTTCACTGATTGGAACTTGTCTTGAATGTCAATATCCACAGGATCCGGCGTTGGATAAGCTGGTTGACTTGTAGTGACCTCTTCTCTCGCGCGGTCGGAACGTTGTCCTTGACCCTCGTGAGCTGGTGTGGGAGGCCGATCGTTTCGTCGGTACTTTGCAACGGTTTCACCGTTCTGTAGGTCACTAATACTCCTTTCTAGGTGGTCCTGGTGTCTTAATACACCATCTAGCTTAGAACACAGCTCGGCAAACAACGAATCGCCGCCCAAACTAGACGTTTCCGTAAGGGTCAACATTGGCGTCTGCTCGTGGGAATGTACTGAGCATGACTGATATACTAGCGACACCTGTGGCTAGCAGTCACATGACTGGTCACGTGATTACAGCTCTCTGCATTAGTCATCGAGACTGAAACAATATTTATTAATTATTAGGGAAGTAATTACAAACATTCAGTACATTCAATTAGAGAGACAATAAACAAACTATGTACATTCTACTTTATTCTCCAGACCCTCCAGACATCAGTCTACCACCTGTAGAATGATCATTAGAGAGACAATAAACAAACTATGTACAGCCTACTTTATTTCCCAGACCCTCCAGACATCAGTCTACCACCTGTAGAAGGATCATTAGTGAGACAATAAACAAACTATGTGCATCCTACTTTATTCTCCAGACAACCCAGACATCTGTCTACCACCTGTAGAAGGACCATTAGAGAGACAATAAACAAACTATGTACATCCTACTTTATTATTTTTCAGACCCTCCAGACATCAGTCTACCACCTGTAGAAGAACCATTAGTGAGACAATAAACAAGCTATGTACATCCTACTTTATTCCCCAGACCCTCCAGACATATGTCTACAACCTGTAGAAGGATCATTAGAGAGACAATAAACAAGCTATGTACATCCTACTTTATTCTCCAGATCCTCCAGACATGAGTCTACCACCTGAAGAAGGACCATTAGAGAGATAATAAACAAACTATGTACATCCTACTTTATTCTCCAGACCTTTCAGACACCAGTCTCCCACCTGTAGTAGGACCCTTAGAGAGACAATAAACAAATTATGTACATCCTACTTTATTCTCCAGACCCTCCAGACATCAGTCTATCACCTGTAGAAGGATCCTTAGAGAGATAATAAATAAACTATGTACATCCTACTTTTTTCTCCAGACCCTCCAGACATTAGTCTACCACCTGTAGAAGGACCACAGGACACAGCTCTGAATCTGACCTGCACAGCTTCAGGAAACCCCAGCAACTACAGGTTTGAGGACTTCAGACAGTACTGGGGAGATCAGCTGATCCAGAGACGGGGTGGGACCCAGACAGGAGACAGATACAGTCTGGATCTACCCCGGGTGTCGTATCAGGACTCGGGTGTGTATGGCTGCATTGTGGGCAACAACGTTAAACAACCCAGTCACAAGAACACTACCGTCGATGTTCAAGGTGAGAATGTTAGAGATACCATCTTAAAACTTCAAAATATATTGCTAATATTTTGATATAAACCAAAACGGTCATAGAGTTAAGAGTTACCTGTAGGTACATGTATGTCATAATATTCTCTTCTTGTCATGATCATGAAGAAAATAATCTTATCTAGTTTAATTGATCATGTTACTTAATTGACTTGCTAATACTGAATTGATGTAATAAGATGATACCATGTTGACCACAACTTCTCCTGTGTACACGAAGGATTTATGGTTCATCAGACCTGAAAGGCTCGATGGGCTTATGGCATTACATGGTGTCCGGCGTCCATCCGTCTGTCAATCCGTTAACTTTTCGCTTTTTCGACTTCTACTCCTGAACCAATGACTCCACAGAGCTGAAATTGTATTTGCAGACTCCTTGGCCAATGGGGATTCTAAATTGTAGATTTCGTGACCCTGTGACCCTAAATGGGGTCACAGGGGTCACATCCTTAAAAACCTATTTTCATCTTCTTCTCCAGTTCCAAAAGGTCTAGAGAGTTGAAAAGTTGTGTGCAGACTCCTTGGCCAATGGGGATTCTAAATTGTAGATTTCGTGACCCTGTGACCCTAAATGGGGTCACAGGGGTCACATCCTTAAAAACCTATTTTCATCTTCTTCTCCAGTTCCAAAAGGTCTAGAGAGTTGACAAGTTGTGTGCAGACTCCTTGGCCAATGGGGATTCTAACTTGTAGATTGTGTGACCCTGTGACCCTAAATGGGGTCACATGGGTCACATCCTTAAAAACCTATTTTCATCTTATTCTCCAGTTCCAAAAGGTCTAGAGAGCTGAAAAGTTGTGTGCAGATTCCTTGGCCAAAGGGGATTTAAAATTGTAGATTTTGTGAACCTGTGACCCCAATCTAGGTCACGGGTCACAACCCAAAAACTTATTTTCATCCTAATCTCAAGTATGTAAAGCTTTAGAAAGGTGAAATGTTGTGTAGAGACTCTTTGGTCAAAGGTGATTCTTAATTGTAGGATTGGTGACCCTGTTACTCCAAATGTGGGTCACAGGGGTCATGATTTAAAAACCTATGTTTTGTTTTTTAACAATATATTACTTGAGGTAACTTAGATATTCAACCTTACATAATAAATCAATGAAATCCCGATGAGCTGTAGATCCCATGGCTCTTTTTTATATTATTTGATATTGATGTTGATGTTACCATGTTGGTTACAGCTTCTCCTGTGTACACGAAGGATGTTTATATTACTTGATATTGATGTTGATGATATCATGTTGGTTACAGCTTCTCCTGTGTACACGAATGATGCGGACCCCACAGAGCCAGTTGGAGCAGAGGTTGGACAGACTGCAAGCCTGGTTCAGTACGTCTACTCCAGTCCCAACTTCACGTCCTTCTCCTGGCACTTCAACTCCACCAACACCACAAGCAGGAGACTGAGTACAGACCCGTCCAGTATCAGCTCCAGCCCCGTACATCTGGACGTGTACGGAACTCAGGTAGAGGTGGCGGGATTCAAACTCGTCTACACGGTCACTAACTTCCAGCTGGAGCACGTCGGTCTCTACACAGTCAGTGTGTGTAACAATGTGGACTGTGCAGAGTCAACTCTTAGACTTATTGGTTCAGGTAGGGACTATATATAAGTACTATCAATGTAAACTAGCCTTTATACTACATAATGAATACACATTAAACAACATGTGGGTCTCTACACTGTCTGTGTGTGTAACAGTGTGGACTGTGCAGAGTCAACTCTGACTTATTGGTTCAGGTAGAGACTAGATACACTATCTCATCCGTCAAACCTATTGGACACATCTACTTCTTCATCTTCATACTCAATTTACTCTGTTTACCACCGGATAAAAAGTGGTGGAATCCGGTTGTTGGATCATTCCGGATTCTTCTGGATTCTAAGGGATCCGCCAATTTTTTTGAGTATCCAGAAGGATCCGGCAATCGGATTCCACCACTTTTTGGTCCTATGAACATGCTTGACTGTGTTACAAATCAAAATCCTGTCGAGTGACCACATACAGCCATTCTATTTGGACATGATATTTTCCACATGATATTTAATCTATAAATATATATATATATATATATATATTTATCAACAGGTCCTCCAGAGACCCCCTTGCACTTCACAGCCCTCAACTCTACCACAGACTCCGTCACCCTGACCTGGACTCCCCAGTACGCTGGCGGGGACTACACTCAGGAGTTCCATGTGGAGTTCCGGGTACAGAACACGTCTGGAGACTGGAGCAGCAGGGTGTTTGAAGACAACTCTGGAGTTGGGGTGGTGGATGGTCTGAACTCCAACACTGGGTATGTGTTCAGGATCAAGTCCGTCACAGACAGGAAGACTGGCAACAATCAGAGTCCGGTCTCAGAGGAGATCTACTTTACCACCAAAGGTACACACTTTCTATAGGAATGAGATTATCTTTTCAAGAACTATTGCCAATTAAGATTATATGTATCTTTATTGTATGCAATCTGATCCTATGTAAAAATAATGTCATACTACTACTAAAGAAAGTACGCTTTTAGATGCTACAATCGTTAGTTAGCTAATAGTCTAATGAATGGGACATAACTAAGGAAGATACATTCCTAATAAGCAATCTACATATGTTTATAAAGTCGCGTCTGCGTAAATTAAACTGGATGTCCTGTATCTGAGAACATCTGTTTCACACAAAAGAAGTTGATAGTTTATACATATAGATTTTGTTTAGGATTTGATAAGGTTTTGAAGACCAAATATTATCGCTTATGTCACAGCACAGATCACAGATAATCATTGCCACTTTCAAAATGGATATCCATATCAATGAGACATGACACAGAAAGATCTCAATTAAAAAAAAGTTATATTCTCCTTCACTCTCAGGGTCAGCATGACAACTCAAGAATGATAAACTGGATTATTTTCTTGTCTTACAACAAGTTCGGTCTTGAAAAATACCACAATAGATTGTTGTAACATTTACATTAATAGCTTTGATTTTGAAGTGATATTGATTTCAGGTCAGCGATCATGTGAAGAACCGATTCGTGCTTCTGAATGTGTCTTCCATTAATTTCAGTAACTCCAGTACAGACAACAGGAAACTCCTCCTCACTAGGAGTTAGTGCAGGTGTCGGGATCGGTGTTGGAATATGTCTGCTTCTGGTGCTGACTTGTGTTGCCTTATTATCAGTTAATGTTACAGAGACTCCAGTACACACCACAGGAAACTTCTCCTTACTAGGAGTTGGTATCGGGATCGGTGTTGGAATCTGTCTGCTCCTGGTGCTGGCTTGTGTTGTCTTAATATCAGTTTATGTTACAGAGACTCCAGTACAGACAACAGTAAACTCCTCCTCACTAGGAGTTGGTGCAAGTATCGGGATCGGTGTTGGAATCTGTCTGCTTCTGGTGCTGACTTGTGTTGCCTTAATATCAGTTTATGTTACAGAGACTCCAGTACAGACAACAGGAAACTCCTCCTCACAAGGAGTTGGTATCGGGATCAGTGTTGGAATCTGTCTGCACCTGGTGCTGACTTGTGTTGCCTTAATATCAGTTTATGTTACAGAGACTCCAGTACAGACAACATGAAACTCCTCCTCACTAGGAGTTGGTACAGGTATCGGGATCGGTGTTGGAATCTGTCTGCTTCTGGTGCTGACTTGTGTTGCCTTAATATCAGTTTATGTTACAGAGACTCCAGTACAGACAACAGGAAACTCCTCCTCACTAGGAGTTGGTGTCGGGATCGGTGTTGGAATCTGTCTGCTTCTGGTGCTGACTTTTGTTGCCTTATTATCTGTTTATGTTACAGAGACTCCAGTACACACAACAGGAAACTCCTCCTCACTAGGAGTTGGTGCAGGTGTCGGGATCGGTGTTGGAATCTGTCTGCTTTTGGTGCTGACTTGTGTTGCCTTAATATCAGTTTATGATACAGAGACTCTAGTTCAGACACCAGGAAACTCCTCCTCACTAGGAGTTGGTGCAGGTATCGGGATCGGTGTTGGAATCTGTCTGCTTCTGGTGCTGACTTGTGTTGCCTTAATATCAGTTTATGTTACAGAGACTCCAGTTCAGACAACAGGAAACTCCTCCTCACTAGGAGTTGGTGCAGGTGTCGGGATCGGTGTTGGAATCTGTCTGCTTTTGGTGCTGACTTGTGTTGCCTTAATATCAGTTTATGATACAGAGACTCTAGTTCAGACACCAGGAAACTCCTCCTCACTAGGAGTTGGTGCAGGTATCGGGATCGGTGTTGGAATCTGTCTGCTTTTGGTGCTGACTTGTGTTGCCTTAATATCAATTTATGATACAGAGACTCTAGTTCAGACACCAGGAAACTCCTCCTCACTAGGAGTTGGTGCAGGTGTCGGGATCGGTGTTGGAATCTGTCTGCTTCCGGTGCTGACTTGTGTTGCCTTAATATCAGTTTATGATACAGAAACTCTAGTTCAGACACCAGGAAACTCCTCCTCACTAGGAGTTGGTGCAGGTGTCGGGATCGGTGTTGGAATCTGTCTGCTTCTGGTGCTGACTTGTGTTGCCTTAATATCAGTTTATTTTACAGAGACTCCAGTACAGACAACTGGAAATTCCTCCTCTCTAGGATTTGTTGCAGGTGTCGGGATCGGTGTTGGAATCTGTCTGCTTCTGGTGCTGACTTGTGTTGCCTTCATATCAGTTTATGTTACAGAGACTCCAGTTCAGACAACAGGAAACTCCTTCTCACTAGGAGTTGGTGCAGGTATCGGGATCGGTGTTGGAATCTGTCTGCTCCTGGTGCTGACTTGTGTTGCCTTAATTTCAGTTTATGTTACAGAGACTCCAGTACAGACAACAGGAAACTCCTCCTCACTAGGAGTTGGTGCAGGTGTCGGGATCGGTGTTGGAATCTGTCTGCTCCTGGTGCTGACTTGTGTTGCCTTAATATCAGTTTATGTTACAGAGACTCCAGTACAGACAACAGGAAACTCCTTCTCACTAGGAGTTGGTGCTGGTTCCGGGATCGGTGTTGGAATCTGTCTGCTCCTGGTGCTGACTTGTGTTGCCTTAATATCAGTTTATGTTACAGAGACTCCAGTACAGACAACAGGAAACTCCTTCTCACTAGGAGTTGGTGCTGGTTCCGGGATCGGTGTTGGAATCTGTCTGCTCCTGGTGCTGACTTGTGTTGCCTTAATATCAGTTTATGTTACAGAGACTCCAGTACAGACAACAGGAAACTCCTCCTCACTAGGAGTTGGTGCAGGTATCGGGATCGGTGTTGGAATCTGTCTGCTTCTGGTGCTGACTTGTGTTGCCTTAATATCAGTTTATGTTACAGAGACTCGAGTACAGACAACAGGAAACTCCTCTTCACTAGGAGTTGGTGCAGGTATCGGGATCGGTGTTGGAATCTGTCTGCTCCTGGTGCTGACTTGTGTTGCCTTAATTTCAGTTTATGTTACAGAGACTCCAGTACAGACAACAGGAAACTCCTCTTCACTAGGAGTTGGTGCAGGTATCGGGATCGGTGTTGGAATCTCTCTGCTCCTGGTGCTGACTTGTGTTGCCTTAATATCAGTTCATGATACAGAGACTCCAGTACAGACACCAGGAAACTCCTCCTCACTAGGAGTTGGTTGTTGTAGTAATGCCTGTTTTGGATATTTTTTTGGATATTTTTTGGAATGGGCTTGTATAGGATATTTATGGAGTGGACCGAAATTCGGTCAAACTGACCTCATTTTATGTCCAGACCTGTAGCACAGGTGTTCTCAGTGATGTATATCAACTGGTTTGACCAATTTAATTGTTAATTGAATTGACCGATTTAAGTGACAAAATTCGGTCAAACTGACCTCATTTATCCCCCATAGAAACAGAAATATGGTCAGTGACTTTGACCTTATTTCCCCCGACAGGTGCGAATGTGAGAGGAGAGAAGCGTGGCTGATAAGTTCATGACCCCAAGTCATTGTCGATCGGTGTTCACAACTGAAGCGTGGCGGATAAGTTCATGACCCCCCCAAGGCTATTCTTCTATTGATTTGAGAAGTAGAACAACTCATCCATGTCGGGATGTCTGATAACTATCTGACCCCAACAGGGCAACTCTCATACTTGGTTTCTAACAACTAACAAGAACTTGGCAAATAAAATATTTTGTCTTTCACTCAATTATTAAAACGTATTTTTAGCAAATTTTGAATTATGATTAAATTTTAACAATCAATGACATAAACAGAACATAAAGGTGTCACTTTCAGTTACATCTAAAACATTATCCTAATTAAGGGTGTATTTTGTATGTCTCAATGCGCATCAGTCAACATGTCACAATGTACCCAAACCTACCCTTACATTTTAATCTTTAATTTTCTTTTGTATATATGTTGTAATCATTTAAAAGAAAGAATAAAAGAGATTCATTCATTCATTCATTCATTTAAAAAACATATCTTTATAACATAACTTATTTTATGAAATTATGACCTTAAGTCATAAGAATTTCAATTCAATATCAAATTTCAGGTAAACAACTAGATAGCTTAAACAATTTATATGACTATTGGTGTCTATATGATATGTTGATTTCTACATAGTAACAAACACGTTTCTTCATGCTTGAGGGCATAACTGCATGTGTTGTAGGGATGTTAATTGAGATTTTTTTTGACGCCATTTTGAATAATTAATGAGCATGCACCTGGTCTTTTTTAATCCTTCTATTGTTAACGAACAATGGCCTTTTGAATTAAGGAGTATAATGGCCTTGCTAAGTGAGGCACACCTGTGGTGAAGGTGTGACGTGCACCTGGCATGGTTAAGTGAGGAACACCTGGCCCTTTGAAACGAGGCACACCTGTGATGCAGGTATGGTGTGCACCCACAGGAATTTGAGGATACAAAGATCTCAATGTAAACAATGTATATAAAAGTATCCACACCCCCTCTATACAATAGGCTAAAGGAGCGACACCCGCCATCTTGGCAACTCTCGGTTGCGTTTTTGCACCTCTCGACTCGACCACATTCGTGGCTTATATTTCAAAACATACACAGCGACATATAACAAAACTTACCGCCGATCCTTTATTAGGTTTCATACTAATTGGACATGGGCAACTTTTTGTTAACTTACTTACTTTTCGCCCCAAATTACGCTGCTAAGTCCATTCTACCTGCAAACAACATCGAACTACAACTCGCTCAGACGGAAGTGACATCACTATACTGACTTGAATGCGATATTCACTCCCTCTCAGCTATATCAGTTGACTCTTGAGAGTATAAGATGCTCCTGACTTCACTATACTTGTTGGATATTACTAAATGGATTACCGTGATATACATGTGTGTGATTCTTGTTCCTATTGGATACCAAACTTTATAAATATTTATACATGTGAAATATTGGATACTCTGGACATTGGAAATTACCCTTATAAATTTGTGAAAAAAAATGTTAGATGAAGTAAGTACTCACCCGTTATAGTGAATTTAGACACATCCCCAGGCAACGGTAAAATCCATGATGAAAGTGGTATATATCCAAATTGAACAGTAGATTCTTGAATCCAAGAGTAATTCAAAAATCAGCTGGTAGCATAGCACCGCCAACAGTATCCCGTAAGTTGATTCCATGTTTTCAGCACATTGTAATTTAGCTTGGACAAGTAAATCATATATGTGAACGATACAGAATTATAAAATAACTGTATTCCACTATACATGAGTTATTTGCCCAGTAGTTTTGGCTATATTAAAAATATAAATATACACACATATAAATACAACTATTTTTCATCAATAACAATTAAGTGATATCAACATTAAACAATATTTACAAAAACATTAACTGTTGTTTGATAAGGTAGACATGGTCTGTATGAACGGTAGATACACAAACAAGGGTACACAAAACACCATAATGACTTATCTCATATTGACATTCTTCATTTCTGAAAATTACAACAACAATTGTTCTGAATTTCTGACTACAATGTAATAAAAAATACAACATACCCATTGAAAAAAGTATTCTTTTATGGCATACAGATTCATACTGAGGCAGGATTCCAAATTGTTACAGTCGCCATATTGAATTCAATGCTTTATTATACTTGTAATATACTCAGAATAAAAATAATCAGTATGCTATCGTACTTACTGTGTAGCTGACATCGGTAGCTTTAAATCGATATATAAAGTGTCCAAATCCAATATTTATGAGGTGAGATATTCAACATTTAAAATTTTCGCAAATTTCGCCAACGCCCTCAAAAAAACAAAACAAGGACGAGTCCACTTTTTTTCAAGGGTAGTTGGATTGGATGAGTCCATTCCGAAAAATCACCATAACGTCTTTATTTATGGATCGATTTCAATCATTCTTTGTGTATAGCAATGCTCATGACTTAAGCTATACGTCACAATCTTCCATTTTAATTTTCACGACAATATGACGTCATCATGACGTCATACATTACTCACTTCCGTAGAATGTCATGAATATCATTTCTGATGAGTGCAACGCGTAGAACTCATCAAGACCTTTTCAGTGATATGTCATATGACTTTATACGAAAAATAATGAGTGAGAAAATCATCAAAATGTATTAGGTCACGTGACTTTCTGTTTACAACTTCCTGTCAACAGAAAAATCACCATAACTTCTTTATTTATGGACGGATTTCAATAATTCTTACTGTATAGTGATGCTCACGACTAAAGCGATAACATCCACCCATTCATTTTAATTTTCACGACAATATGACGTCATCATGACGTCATACAATACTCATTTCAATGAGATTCGTCCTGTAAATAGCAAAATACCCATCATTTCTTTATTTCTGGAACAAATTCAATCCTTCTTTTTACATTGTGACTATTACGACTTCAGCTATACATGATAACTGAGTGAAGCAACCATAATGTGATGTATGCACTACTGAATGAACTCACTCTAAAATGGTAATTTTAAGCAACAGTCAGTACATTTCAATGAAAGAACGCCATGTATTACCTTTGATTTGATGTTTTCCAACATCATACTTAATGTACATTTAATCTTAAGATACAAATGGAGAAAATATGTTCAATAGTTGATTTATTTTATTTGCCCCGTTTGCTTGTAGAAGTAGAATTAGGGTTAAGGGCAGACCCTATGAATCTACTTTACAAAATCAATTCTCAGCATTGTCTTCGTCATCATCAACATCATCAACATCATCATCATCATCATCATCAGAAATATCAGAATCATCATCATCATCATCAGTAATATCAATCACCCATTGTTTATGTTTTGAAAGTTTAGCGAAAATGACATTTTCAACATTGTTCCTGTCATCAATAGAATTTAATAGTTCTTGAGTTGTGGGACCATCTTTCATATACAACATAAAATGAAGAAATTGAGCATACATTGTTTTGAATGCCCTCCATAACAATTTGTCGAGTTTATCATCAATTACTTCTGCAGAATAACCATTCCTCTCATACTTCTCCTGTTTCTCTTCAAGGAAATCAGCGTTTATCTCACGAGCACGTTTAAACATGAGTCTTATGCCCTCTTCTGCTCTTTTGCTGAAAAATAAATTTTGGTTGATAGCGATAACAGAGAGGTTGCGATGATGGGAACCTTCTGTAAACAAGTCAGTTATTTTGGGATCTTTACTAGCCGTTGACATCAAATCATCAAGAACAATGGTATTTCTCACACTTGTGTCAAAAAAGTAGTCTTGGTCCAAATCTATGGGAATACCTTGAATAAACTCTACCGGAGGATACACCGACTGTAGAATGTCATCATAAAGAGGTTGCCAGCGACGATAAAGCCATACGATCCGTTGAGGCCAAGGTTTAATTTTTACACTTTCCAAAATGTGTCGAACAAGATACGATTTTCCGGATCCAGTTGGCCCGGAAACGGTCATGGTGAAGGGGTGTTGTAATTTAAAATCTTGTGGTGGCCTTGCATCTTTAGATTCGATTGACTGTGATGGGGGCCGTGGCCCTGCTTCTTTAGACTTGTTTGACTGTGACGGGGGCTGTGGTTGTGAAGGTATAGATAATTGTTGTGATGGCTGTTGCTTCTCTTTTTCATTATTGTGCTTTAATCTTTTATGTCTCAACATAGCATCCTTTCTTGAAAACAGTTTCTGACAATACGGACATGTTGCTTCCATCGTGATCTTATATCAAGTGACGTGGAGTGTATGAAGACTATAGTTATAATATATGGTGGTGGTGGTGGTGGTGTGTGTGGTGGTGGTGGTGGTGGTGATGGTGGTGTGTGGCGGTGGTGGTGGTGATGGTGGTGAGTGTGGTGGTGGTGGTGGTGGTGTGTGTGGTGGTGGTGGTGGTGGTGGTGGTGGTGGTGGTGTGTGTGGTGGTGGTGGTGGTGGTGGTGGTGGTGTTGGTGGTATATGTGGTGGTGGTGGTGGTGGTGGTGGTGGTGGTGGTGGTGGTGGTGGTGGTGGTGGTGGTTATAGTGTTAAAACCCTGTTTTTAGTCGTTTTACCCCTTTGCCTTTTTGTGAGGATCTTTTCTTCTTTGACAAGCGTGCTTTTGCCTGTTCAACAACTTGTTGTGTTGGAGAGGTAAGAACAATCTCAGGAGTTGTTGAAGAGGACTTGCTACCATTCAAACCAGGCAAATCTATCTTGATCCCTTGATACTCCTCATAATAGATCACATAATCATCCATGTTTGTAAAAGGGTTGGGGTATCCCTTGGCTTGTAAATAGTAATACTTGGTCCATTTGTCAGGATCATCCAGATAAGGTTTCCAGTATCGACTGTTCATGATTTCTATGTGGATGTGGACTAAGAAATGTTCTATGTTCAACACTCTTCACATCCAGAAGTGTCACTGACACTAGTTTAATGACAAATGAAGCTAGTTTGAAATCTTTGGTCTTTATATAAATGTCTATAGTCTCTCTCTATATGCACTCAAATTATAATGGGACTCAGTATGACTCTGTATGACAATCTATAAATCACAGACACATATTGTAAACTCAAACAGGTTTATTCATAATGCATAGAAATATACAAGATACAAATTTACATATACAATCCAATATTTCTAGTGACAGACTGTTGATCATGTTAAAATCCTGTTAAAAAAGAAAATCCTGATTTATTAGTGTTCATGTAGGGTTGATTCCTCTGTTGTTGGGTTGTCTTTCTCTCTACTATACCAACCATCCGTAGATAGTCACAGTCAGGAGACCACTTCTCATGTTCAATCCAGGGGTCGTCAGTAGGCATCCATTCCTTGAGATGAATACCACATTTAAAACAAATACACAAGTCCCCACGATTCTGATAATAGAGTCCAGCATGAGCCAAGTCTCTGGGATTTTGCTTCATCTGAATTGGCCAGTCTTTAAAGGAATCCAGTCTCTTCTCAAAAGAGGTGTAATCCGTCTTACTGGGTAATCCACCACTACAATCTGCAACAACAGTCTCATCAAGATATCCGCAGACATCCATGTTGTCCGAGCTAAATAAAACACACCTGTATAGTAATAGTGTATCTTGCAGTGGAATGTTTCACCAATTCATCCAGTCTCCAGGATTACATTACAAACATTGCACTGGCAGTCCATACTTTGGCATGAGATCCTGGGGTACTGCTTCCATTTTCTATCTTCGAGGTAAACTGCCAACAACACGAGTAAAGTCAAGAGCATATGAGAGTTCCACACTTCTCAAGAGTCAACTGAGAATGATTCCTCAACTGAGAGAGTTGGGGGATTATAATGTCTTTCTAAAGTATAAAAATAGACATTGAGTCACAGGCCAGGTGTCAGGTGTGCCTCGTTTCAAAGGGCTATTATCTATAGACCACATGAGTGTCAGACCAGGTGTCAGATGTGCCTCGTTTCAAAGGGCTATTATCTATAGACCACATGGGTGTCAGACCAGGTGCACGACACACCTGCATCACAGGTGTGCCTCGTTTCAAAGGGCCAGGTGCACACCATACCTGCATCACAGGTGTGCCTCGTTTCAAAGGGCCAGGTGTTCCTCACTTAACCATGCCAGGTGCACGTCACACCTTCATCACAGGTGTGCCTCACTTAGCAAGGCCATTATACTCCTTAATTCAAAAGGCCATTGTTCGTTAACAATAGAAGGATTAAAAAAGACCAGGTGCATGCTCATTAATTATTCAAAATGGCGTCAAAAAAAATCTCAATTAACATCCCTACAACATGCATGACCAGTACAGGTTTGAGAATGTCTCATAAACGCTTGAGCGAACGCATGGCTTTTAAGAGAATAACCTTGGGCTAGCAGTGGATTGTTAACTGATAAAGTTGGACACTGGACTTTCTTCGTCTTAAGCTGTTCATGCTTGAGTGAACTTTAGACAGGTTTATGATAAAGTACATGTACCAGTTCTCTTAGTTAAGCAAAACATGACTGTTTTATTCTGTGTATAATTCATTTTTACTATTGAAAGTACACAAATCTATGATACAGTGTTATAGGCATTTTTACCAATGTAATATTTTACCCCATTGTATTTTTAGTAACCAGTAAATATAAATATGCAACTTTTATTGTATATATACATGCTTTAATAATTTATAATGTCTCATAGGGGCTATTGCAGATGGACAGTGTTACCAAATGTATTTTGTATGTATTTATTGTTTTATTGTAAACTGAATGACACTTGAATAAAAGTTAATTTGTGCAGTTTAATTTCTTTTTGTGAACAATAAATAAAAAAACGAATTACTAACAGCTTCCAACTGCTTTGTTGGAATAAATTTTAATAGATAATTTGTTTATGAGTCATGACCATTTATTAAGCAAGTGGGAAGAAAAAAGTTCAGTCATAATGTATGAAAACAAGTAAAGCAACTAACCCATTTTGAAAACATAATACTTTCAACTGATCTAATTTGTTTATTATTTCACAGATGCGGTAATGATGTCATAATCTATTTGTAGGTGATGTCATATCTGTTGCTATGGGTGACTCAACTGAATTATGAACATAATTAGGGTGACCCAATTTTCTATTGTATACCTCCTAATTCTTGAAACAAACAAAGGCTCTTGGGCGCGTGTCACACAGAATAAAAGAGATATTCATTCATTCATAATAATAAAAATTATATCTTTATAACCAAATGACAGAAAAAAAATAAGATGAAACTATGACTTTTATCATAAAACTGTAAACTGGTTTTTAGACATTAGTTTTCCAAAATCTTCCCCTGAAAATATATAATAAATAATAAATTAAAAATAGAGACATCAACTATGTTTATGTGTGCTTGAGTAGTGTACTTCTACATGCTTATTTATATCAGACTACCGCTTGTATATGTGAAACTAGACTTACTTCAGTTTATGATTATTGATGTATATCGGAATTACTCCTGATAAACTTGGTTTGATATATCTCCAACCTTAATACACTTGACAATATGTTTTCCTGTAAGACAGATCATTAAGTTAATAATGAATATTCTATTACAATGTGTTGACGCATGCTATGACCATGAAAAAGGATATTACTTCTAACATGTACTAAAATACTTCAGTGTTGTTTGTCAATTCTCAATATATGTTTTATGTGTAGATGACAATACGTAGCCATTATATTTATAGAAAGTTATCCCGTTTGCAATTCAGAAATGTAAGACAATGGGCAGATGAATGTAAATGCTTGAAATGCCCTACACTGTATTTGCTAGAACAATGAATAACATTTTCTGAAATGTCATTTGATAATGGTTTTACATAATTTTAGACAGTAATACTAAAGTTGAATTTATTCTAATCCTTCAATTAACATACATACACCATTTGAGGTACATATCCAATATTAGATGTATTTAATGAAATGTGTTTAATGAAATTTATAAGATGTCGTTATGGTTGAAAAAGTATCTGAAATATTGTAGTTAGGTTATATTACATGGCAATTATTTTATGTTATTCAACAAGTGTTGAGAGAGAGAGAGAGAGACATTGTTAACTAGTCATAAAGGTCAAACATGCTCTTGGTACCATGGAAAGAAGTAACCCTGGTGTATAATAAAGGTACACTTCACGTAACTACATAAAATTGGAAGAAGTCCAGTATAGTGAGTTTGCCCTGTAGAAAATGTGATTGATTTATCTGTTTTCACATTCAGAGATTATATGTGACAATTGCTATATAGTAATATATATAAAAATAATATTTATATTCACACATTTTATTTGCCCCGTTTCAATGAGAAGACTTAAAGCTAGGAACAATCCCTAAGTCTTCTTTACAACCACGAATGTCTATTGAGCTACTTCTTCTTCTTCCTCATCCTCACTACCGTCTTCAGATTCGTCATCACTGTCATCATCAACATCTTTTATGATTTCCATGATCCATGGCTTGTACTTGTAGAGTTTGGAAATAACTTGTTCAATCATATTTTCAGCTGTGTCTTCCATAGAGTTAAGAATGTCCAAGGTATTGGGACCATGCCTCAAGCCAAAGACATAGGCAACAACTTGCCCATACATTTCTTTGAATTTTCTCCAAACTATATTATTCATTTTATTTTCAATCATATCTCCTGCCATGTTTAGCTTTTCATACCGCTGTCTCTTTATATTCAATAGATCTTCATTCTCCCGACCAACTCTCTTTATCAAACTTCTTATAACCTCTTCTTCACTATCTTTGCTAGTCTTTTGTAATTTATTATGAAATATCTTCATGTCATCATCATCATCATCAATATCATCCTTTTCCACTTCTGGGCATTGCTTATCGTGGAGATGTTTCTGTAAACAAATACTATTTAGAAACACCTGTCCACAATAACAACAGCTTTCTAGAGATTTCTTTGGGGGAAAGGCGTCATCAAACTTTCGTTTCATTGGCTCATTGGCAATTCCGGGAGGTGAAGGTGAACTTTCATTCCCAGGACACCAGGTTTTTCTGTGTTTCATGAGGTCCGTAGTAGATTGGAAGACTATTCCACAACTATCGCAAGAAGGCATATCGCAGAGATGTTCGGCACACGTCTGCACGCTTCGGAGGGTAGACTCTTTCTGAGGATGGTTTTCCAAACTACTCACTTTACAGCCATTAGGACGAAGTCTTTCGTCTGCTGGTGTATCAGGTTTTAAATCAATTAAAAGATGGCCATAGGGTTCGCTCGTAGCCTCTTCAAATGTTTGCATAAAATGTTGAGATCGGGTTGGATACATTTGACGACCTAAGGTCATGATGGATTGTTGGTCTACTGGATTGTTAAACATGACTATATAATGACAGTTTCTACGTTGTGTTGGGTTCCTATTATAGAAAAGGTTTTGATTGATGGCGATGACAGAGAGGTTACGATGATGGGAACCTTCTGTAAATAGATCTGTTATTTTAGGATCTTTACTAGCCGTTGACATGAGATCGTCAAGAACAAGGACATTTCTTACACCTGTGTCAAAAAAGTAGTCTTGGTCCAAATCTATGGGAATACCTTGAACAAACTCTACAGGAGGATACACGGATTGTAGAATGTCATCATAGAGAGGTTGCCAGCGACGATAAAGCCATAAGATCCGTTGAGGGTAAGGTTTAATCTTGAGGCTTTCCAAAATGTGTCGAACAAGATACGATTTTCCTGATGATGTTGGCCCAGAAACGATCATGGTGAAGGGGTGTCGTAATGAAACCTCTTGCGGTGGTTGTTGTTGTTGTTGTTGTTGTTGTTGTTGTTGTGGTGGTGGTTGTGGTGGTGGTGGTGGTGGTGGTTGTTGTTGTTGTTGTTGTTGTTGTTGTTGTTGTGGTTGTTGTTGTGGTTGTGGTTGTTGTTGTGGTGGTGCTAGTGGTTGTGGTTGCAGTTGTTCATGTTTGATAGTCATATGTCGCTTTAGACTATCTGGCCAAGAATATGTCTTGAAACATACTGGACAGGAGTACATTATTCCTTCTTACTGTAACGATCTGGCTTTCCCTGTTTTGGAAGAGACTTCTTTTTGTGTGATGTGTTTTCTTTAACTTTCTTGTCAGGAATGACACACACTTTCTGTGCTCTCCTTTGTATAGCCCTTTCGCGTTTCTCTTGAGCTTTGGCTTGCTCCACGACTTGTTGTGTTGGAGAGACAAAGTTAATTTTGGGTTGTTCAGAATAAGGCATGGCCAGTGCTTGTTCTTTTCGTTTCCTTTCTTCCAAAATTTTAGGCCATTCTGGATCATAAAGTTCCAGTGTTCTGTCAACAGACAAGTTGCCGTGCTGTTCACATTTACCCTGTACTTGCAACATATAATAGCGAGTCCATTTCTCGGTGTCTGGGACAAAAAGTTTATACTGACTCATGGTGATGTGTCCTCCCTGAATGTTCTGAAGCAAATGAGGTTAGTCATTATCTCGACCTAATATATATATATATATATATATATATATATATATATATATATATATATATATATATGTTCTGTCAACCTATATTGAATTCAGATCCCTTATCAGATTGAAAAATACCAAGTATATGATATTGTGTTTTTTCTGTCAAGGCTTTCACCACCTTTGGTAGACTTGAGTGGATAGACCCAAAGATATCGTGAAAATAAATCGAATCTTAAATTGACCTTCAGCTTTCACAGCTTCGAATAACTTCTTGGGTCCGGCATAACTACCAGCATGTTTTGGATCATAATAAATCTTGCTCAAGTACTCTTCCCAAGGAGCCATATTGACCAAGTGATAATATTACTCTCATGATATTGTTTATATACACAACAACAAACACACATTATATCTTATTTATTTTATTTTTTATTCCAGAATATTTATAAGACATTAAACAAAAAAAAGAGTTGTAATATTGGTTTTGAATGAATCCTTTACATTCAGTTCATTTGAATAAAATCTGTCCTTGTTATTTTTTTTCCCATCAGAGTTCATCTAATTGTCCTTAGTACTCCATGTGTAGGGTCTGCCTACCATTCTAAGATAGTGACAATCAGGGGACCTTTTCCCGTGTTCTACCCAGGGATCATCCGTAGACATCCATCCCTTAAGCCGAACATTACATTCGAAACATACACACAAGTCTCCTCTGTTCCGGTAAACAAGTCCTGCATGAGCCATCTCTTCAGCACTCTGCTTCATTTGAATTGGCCAGTTCTTAAAAGATTCAAGTCTTTCCACAAACAAACTCCAGTCACATTTAGGTTGCAATGCACAAAAATCAGTAAAAAAATTCTCATCAGGACATCCACACACATCCATAGTATCAGAGCGACTAAAAATACGTCTGTACAGTTCTGAGTCTAATGGAAGAATAACCTCCTATGGTGAGGATTACACAAAAAGAAAAAAATACCAGTTCATGTACAATAAGTTTATACCCTATTGGATCTGGGATACATCTCCTTTCTCCATATTACCCCTACCATACGTAAATAATCGCAGTCCGGGGACCACTTTTCGTGTTCCACCCAGGGGTCATCAGTAGACATCCAGTCTTTGAGACGAATACCACATTTAAAACATATACACGAGTCAGCACGGCCCAGATAATAAAGTCCGGCTTGAGCCAAATCTCTAGGTTTTTGTTTCATTTGCAAAGGCCAGCCCTTGAAAGAATCAAGTCGCCTCTCAAATGATGTCCAGTCAGAATTTACTGAAAATCCACTGCAATCAGCAACAACAGTCTCGTACCCAAAGGAATCCATGCTATAAGAGCGATTGTAAAAAACACGTCTTTACAGTTCAAAGTCTAGAACTATACTGAACTTCACCGGTTGGTATACGTCACTGAGAACACCTGTACGCTGTCATGTCTGAGAAAATCAGTTTGACCTAATTTTCGGTCCACTCTATAAATATCCAAATTAAAATATCCAAAAAATAGCCAAAACAGGCATTACTACAACAGTTGGTGCGGGTATCGCGATGGGTGTTGGAATCTGTCTGCTTCGGGTGCTGACTTTTGTTGCTTTATTATCAGTTTATGTTACAGAGACTCTAGTTCAGACAACAGGAAACTCCTCCTCACTAGGAGTTGGTGCAGGTGTCGGGATCGGTGTTGGAATCTTTCTGCTTCTTGTGCTGACTTGTGTTGCCTTAATATCAGTTTATGTTACAGAGACTCCAGTTCAGACAACAGGAAACCCCTCCTCACTAGGAGTTGGTACAGGTGTCGGGATCGGTGTTGGAATCTGTCTGCTTCTGGTGCTGACTTGTGTTGCCTTAATATCAGTTTATGTTACAGAGACTCCAGTACAGACACCAGGAAACTCCTCCTCACTAGGAGTTGGTGCAGGTATAGGGATCGGTGTTGGAATCTGTCTGCTCCTGGTGCTGACTTGTGTTGCCTTAATATCAGTTTATGTTACAGAGACTCCATTTCAGACAACAGGAAACTCCTCCTCACTAGGAGTTGGTGCAGGTATCGGGATCGGTGTTGGAATCTCTCTGCTCCTGGTGCTGACTTGTGTTGCCTTAATATCAGTTTATGTTACAGAGACTCCAGTACAGACAACAGGAAACTCCTCCTCACTAGGAGTTGGTGCAGGTATCGGGATCGGTGTTGGAATCTCTCTGCTCCTGGTGCTGACTTGTGTTGCCTTAATATCAGTTCATGATACAGAGACTCCAGTACAGACACCAGGAAACTTCTCCTCACTAGGAGTTGGTGCGGGTATCGCGATAGGTGTTGGAATCTGTCTGCTTCTGGTGCTGACTTTTGTTGCTTTATTATCAGTTTACGTTACAGAGACTCTAGTTCAGACAACAGGAAACTCCTCCTCACTAGGAGTTGGTGCAGGTGTCGGGATCGGTGTTGGAATCTTTCTGTTTCTTGTGCTGACTTGTGTTGCCTTAATATCAGTTTATGTTACAGAGACTCCAGTTCAGACAACAGGAAACCCCTCCTCACTAGGAGTTGGTGCAGGTGTCGGGATCGGTGCTGGAATCTGTCTGCTTCTGGTGCTGACTTGTGTTGCCTTAATATCAGTTAATGTTACAGAGACTCCAGTTCACACAACAGGAAACTCCTCTTCACTAGGAGTTGGTATCGGGATCGGTGTTGGAATCTGTCTGCTTCTGGTGCTGACTTTTGTTGCTTTAATATCAGTTTATGTTACAGAGACTCCAGTACAGACAACAGGAAACTCCTCCTCACTAGGAGTTGGTGTCGGGATCGGTGTTGGAATCTGTCTGCTCCTTGTGCTGACTTGTGTTGCCTTATTATCAGTTTATGTTGTAGAGACTTCAGTACATACAACAGGAAACTCCTCCTCACTAGGAGTTGGTGCAGGTATAGGGATCGGTGTTGGAATCTGTCTGCTCCAGGGTGCTGACTTGTGTTGCCTTAATATCAGTTCATGTTACAGAGACTCCAGTACAGACACCAGGAAACTCCTCCTTACTAGGAGTTGGTGCAGGTATCGGGATCGGTGTCGGAATCTGTCTGCTTCTGGTGCTGACTTGTGTTGCCTTATTATCAGTTTATGTTACAGAGACTCCAGTTCACACAACAGGAAACTCCTCTTCACTAGGAGTTGGTATCGGGATCGGTGTTGGAATCTGTCTGCTTCTGGTGCTGACTTTTGTTGCTTTAATATCAGTTTATGTTACAGAGACTCCAGTACAGACAACAGGAAACTCCTCCTCACTAGGAGTTGGTATCGGGGTCGGTGTTGGAATCTGTCTGCTTCTGGTGCTGACTTTTGTTGCCTTAATATAAGTTTATGTTACAGAGACTCCAGTACAGACAACAGGAAACTCCTCCTCACTAGGAGTTGGTGCAGGTATAGGGATCGGTGTTGGAATCTGTCTGATCCTGGTGCTGACTTGTGTTGCCTTAATATCAGTTTATGTTACAGAGACTCCAGTACAGACAACAGGAAACTCCTCCTCACTAGGAGTTGGTGCATGTATCGGGATCGGTGTTGGAATCTGTCTGCTTCTGGTGCTGACTTGTGTTGCCTTAATATCAGTTTATGTTACAGAGACTACAGTTCAGACAACAGGAAACTCCTCCTCACTAGGAGTTGGTGCAGGTATCGGGATCGGTGTTGGAATCTGTCTGCTTCTGGTGCTGACTTGTTTTGCCTTAATATCAGTTTATGTTACAGAGACTACAGTTCAGACAACAGGAAACTCCTCCTCACTAGGAGTTGGTGCAGGTATCGGGATCGGTGTTGGAATCTGTCTGCTTCTGGTGCTGACTTGTGTTGCCTTAATATCAGTTTATGTTACAGAGACACCAGTTCAGACAACAGGAAACTCCTCCTCACTAGGAGTTGGTGCAGGTATCGGGATCGGTGTTGGAATCTGTTTGTTTCTGGTGCTGACTTGTGTTGCCTTAATATCAGTTTATGTTACAGAGACTCCAGTACAGACAACAGGAAACTCCTCCTCACTAGGAGTTGGTGCGGGTATCGGGATCGGTGTTGGAATCTGTCTGCTTCTGGTGCTGACTTGTGTTGCCTTAATATCAGTTTATGTTACAGAGACTCCAGTACAGACAACAGGAAACTCCTTCTCACTAGGAGTTGGTGCAGGTATCGGGATCGGTGTTGGAATCTGTCTGCTTCTGGTGCTGACTTGTGTTGCCTTAATATCAGTTCATGTTACAGAGACTCCAGTACAGACAACATGAAACTCCTCCTCAGTAGGAGTTGGTATCGGGATCGGTGTTGGAATCTGTCTGCTCCTGGTGCTGACTTGTGTTGCCTTAATATCAGTTTATGTTACAGAGACTCCAGTACAGACAACAGGAAACTCCTCCTCACTAGGAGTTGATATCGGGATCGGTGTTGGAATCTGTCTGCTCCTGGTGCTGACTTGTGTTGCCTTAATATCAGTTTATGTTACAGAGACTCCAGTACAGACAACAGGAAACTCCTCCTCACTAGGAGTTGGTGCAGGTATCGGGATCGGTGTTGGAATCTGTCTGCTTCTGGTGCTGACTTGTGTTGCCTTAATATCAGTTTATGTTACAGAGACTCCTGTACAGACAACAGGAAATTCCTCCTCACTAGGAGTTGGTATTGGGATCGGTGTTGGAATCTGTCTGCTCCTGGTGCTGACTTGTGTTGCCTTCATATCAGTTTATGTTACAGAGATTCTAGTTCAGACAACAGGAAACTCCTCCTCACTAGGAGTTGGTGCAGGTATCGGGATCGGTGTTGGAATCTGTCTGCTTCTTGTGATAGTGGGAGTCGGTGTGATAGTTCTGATGAGGCGTCAGGGTATGTTGAATATATATCTCTCAAGAGATGTATTCTTTTTTTCCATTTCGTTATTTCGGTTTGTTGTCAATCAGCCCACGTCAATACAAATAAACATTACAACTTGTTCAGTTGACACTAACACTTAAATAACAAATAAACTGACTACTTGTATTGTATTAATGCATTTTCTAGGAGTAAGAGCTTCTCGTATGTAGAAGCATTAAGCTGGAATTTGCTTCATTAGTCTAAAATGAAATGTTAAAATCTAAAGGTTTAATAAAGCAAAAAAGCAAAAATTTACAGTTGGTTATGCTAGTTAGTGATACTAACACGACTATTTAGGGGAACAGATGAACTCCATGCTTTGGATCTATTGATTAATTGCTAGTGAGATTAGGACACCATGAAGAGGTTAGTCATTATTTCAGTCAACAAATGAGGGTTACAGAGGACAGGTTATGAGATATTGAGTAGGCAAACCGACCACTTTTTGCATATTTGCATTATAAGAAGACAGTTGAGTGTTCCATAACGTAATCTGAGTTCATGCCTCATAGTAAACAGTTACAGATTTGACAGTTATTTGAAGTGACCATGGGTCAATGTTTTCAAAACTACAGTTTTTTTTTATTTCCTTCTATAACATAATCATTCAGAGATCAGCTGGGTCAAACATACATAATATGCTTCCTCATATACTCAATCATTGAATTTGTGATACAATTTTTCTCATTTATTCGATATGAAAAGTTTTATTTGAACATAAATTAAACATGAATTTTCAAACTTTGACCCACTCTATCTCAGATCTGGATCTGGATCAGGTTGCAATAAGTATATTTGACATATCTCCATTTTTGACAGAGTTATGTTCCTTTAAACATCACCTTTTTAAAAATGACATTTTTAAAAGGGAAATTCCTCAAATACCAAATCGAAATCCCCAAATCGGGCGATTTAATGTTATTCAGCAGTTATTCAGCTTCACATAATTCAAACTATAATACATAGCTGCATGTTTTGCCGTTATTTAGAAGAAGATTTTCAATGACGCGTGCCCTAAAAACCGCGAAACTAATTACGGCTTAATCGATGGGAAATGTTGATCCCGACATTTTGGTGAAGGTTGCGTGAAAAGATCTAAATTAGTTCTCGAACTATTGAGGTTTGAAGTTTCAACTTCAAGGGGAGATTGGTGTCGACCAACAACGATGTTGTCAATGTGTAGATGTCACCGTCACCATCATCAGGCCTATCAGTGGTAATTCAATTCTGGAGATAGTGCTGGCGAGGTCGTATAATGGTCATACGGTGACATCCAAAAGCATTGGCAATATCATTGTTGGCCGACCCCATCTGCAACATCCCCAGAGCTCTTTCTCCTTCTCCCCTTGTCAATAGCGACAGGATTTCGTACATGTGTGCCATATCATGCAAAGTAGGCACATTTTATACCCTGTAGAAGCATTCAGTTCATGCACATACTGCTTGAATGTTGCTACATTTGAGTGATAATGCGTTTGGGTGATTAACAAAAAAAATGAAAAGTTTTTATTTTCAAGCAAAAGTGTTCACATAAATAATCGTCTGTGTTCCTAAATACTATAAATATAACTAATAGATACTACAAATATAATTTTCACATAAGATGTGGGAAGCTCTAATTGGTTATACACGCTGTTAAAGATGCATAGTTTTGCATCTTGAACACCCCTTCTTGCTAAATAAATATTATAGCATTTTACTATCGCACCATTTTCACACATTTTCACATCTACACCTTTTACTTTACAAAAAAACATGGGAGCGAATCTAACTGCAGTAGACAAATATCCCTTCTAAAAGTAACTTTGTTGGCAAAATTAATATTAAAATTAACATTCAAAAGTGACCTTTATTTCTTTATAGAGTATCAAATGAGAAGGTATATGCTGTTTATCAAAAACATATACTAATTATAAAGAGATTTTACCAATATCTTGTTTGTTCCAAGGAAAGCCAAAACAACAGGCATTTAACGAATATCTAACAGAAGTAGTCCATTGTACTCTACCAACTGAATCTAACTTACTCATATATACATACGACTGGTTTTCGATAACAGTAATTTACAACATTAAATGACACATCTCACATAATAATGTACATACATTAAATCGACCACAATCAGCTAAACTACATAACTTGAAAGCTGCTTCCTGACACCCTGAAAATACTGACTTTCTCTCTTCAAACTTCAAGATTTCAGACCAATACCATAACACAGGTTTAACCTTACTATCGAATAACTCGATGATGATCTTTACAGGAAAAGTAGGATATTTTATGCACAAACAGAGCCTAATCTGAATCAATAGAAACATGATTTATAACATATCTCGAAGTTCTGTAATAAACATTGCAAACAGGAATGGACTTTATGCACATCCTTGCCGAACACTTCTCGGTGATTCAAAGTAATCTCCATTTGACAAATGAAAAAGACGGGCTAAGTTAGGACAAATTGCAAAACTAATTAAAGTAGGCTTATTTTGAAGATAAATAAATGTACAATATCATATCCAAAATATAGAAACATGTAATTAGTGGAACATATATATTATAATTTATGATCAAAGACAGGTACCCTCTGTAACTATACCACAGCTTGCACGAAGACGACTTACAGGACACACAGAAGATGACAAAACAAGTGCACACCACGTGGTTTATTACAAGACTGGCTGGATTGTAGTGTCACGAACAAGACAGTGATCTAGACTGTGTGCAAGTCTTTATAATTACACCCTCCATCCCGTTTTTGACCTATTTTGACATAATTCGTGAACACAATTTTACATTGCATCACATGTTACATGAAAATTTGTTTCTATTTGACTATTAAACTTAGGGATACAACTGAAGACAGCTTTGTTATAAGGTTCAGAACAACATTTAATTCAATAATTACATATTTTCTTCATGTATTCTATTGACAATTGTGAACGTGTCATTGTGATTAATGATGACCCTTGGCATCATGAGGACATTTTGGTTATATGTCATTATTTATTTTCTGTGCTTGCAGGAGAAAACGTTAGATAATATATATCATACTTCAAAGCTGCTGAAGTAGGTGGCAATACATGCGGTCGAACAGCAGCAACACTAGACCTTGCCCTCTCGTGACATTTCTTAAGTCGAAGCACATCAGCACTTTCATTTGGTTTTCCATTGTACATACAACTGCTCTTTCACCAGCTTTGACAATCCCCTATTTGGAACTTGTTTGATCCATGAATACACTTGTTGAATGAGAAAAGCATCCTTCCTAGCTTTGGTGAGGATGGCTTGTATACAGGCGAGATGTGGTGTCACAACCCCTTATAGCATGCAGAAAAAGGAGATGTTCACACAGTGAAGGTCCAAGCAGAGATCTTGATGTTGTAATGTCCCAACATTTGGTAGGTTTCAATGACATTTTCTTTGGTTCCGTTGTAAAATAGATATTGTTTTTGGCAACCTTTATGTGGTGAAACAATAGAACCAGCTAATCTGTGTCTTCTCCTATCAGCACTGTATCATGTCGTTGTGCTGATTCAATGGCTGTTAGAACAATCAGAACATCAGAATCTCCACTTGCATGACGAACATGGATTCCATCACTCTTCAGGCATTTACAAATTTCTATTTGTTATCTTTGTTTGAGAGAAAGTTTTCCTTTTACATCTGCAGAGACATGTTGCTTTTGAAATTGACATTTGCACCCGTACCTTGAGAACTTCTTCTTCCATGTGTACAGTCCTTTGTTGATGCACCATCAGCATAACCATCAAATACAATAGTTTCCTCAGGTTACCTGTTTTTCACATAGTGAACGAAGTGTCCACAAACAGAAGACAACGTGTTGCCCTTGGTCCATATGATTCTATGCAGAACGGCATCTCCATCAAGAACATATCTGACTTTGTCATTGTTTGGTCTTGAACACCCTGCAGAAAGTAATGCCAAGAGTCTCATGACAGTGTCAAACAGGGCTGTTGGAAATGTTCATGTTTGAATACTTTGGAGAGATCACTAGTCATTGGAACAGTGGGTGATGATCAACTTGAATCTCTTCTCCTTTCACATTCACTCTTAACTTTATATCCATTGTCACTTTTCCTCTGTAATGAGTGATCAGCCACACATGTACCCGTCATAGACTGCACAATCTTATCACCAACTGACTTGTTGTATATACTGCTTTAGTCAGTTCTTGCATTGAACGGTTCACCTCAGCACGAGCCGGAGTAGACCTGACCCATATGAGTCTCTGAGCTTCTGTGAATCCTCACCCTCTTGTCAAACCACAAGTTGTTATGATACTGCGCATAAGACACTGTCCTATGACAAGATCCACAGAGAGACCTCCGAAAAACATGTTGTCCACTGAAGAATTGTTGATAGACTGCTGTTTGCTCTTCCTCTAACTTGACATTTTCTGGAGAGAGAGATAGACAGACTTCAAATACAGGTTGTGTCAAGATGATGCAAATAATGGTAACATGTCATGAAGACATTGCAGGTCTAGAGACCAATCTCCCATTCTTTCCCCTTCATGAACTTACACAGCAAGTCAAGCATTCGGAGAAACTGGATCCACAACTGATCTCCGAATGGTATCTTCAACTTCAAGTTTCAAGATGTCTGGACTACAAACACGGCTATTCTGTTCAGCTTCTGTGGAATCACTTTGTTCTGTATGGTGTACACCAATGCTTCCAATCACAACATAGTGTTCAGAGCAGCATCAATCAGCATGTGTCAAACGTAATGATGGGAGTACAGTTGTACTGTTTTGCATGGGCTGTCACAGACACAAGTGTTGAATAGATGCACGACAGGTCATAGGAGGAACATGACTGATGATGGTCCTGGGTGGCTTTTAGGTAAGTACTTGAATTTAGAAACTAGAATCTAGAAACTAACTTCACCAAATCATCATTTGTTAATTGTTTACATAATGTTTTCTATAAATGTTTTTATTTAAAACAATTAGAAATATAACAATTGATTTCGTCCATAAATATTGTCATTAATAAAAATGAAATAAATTAGCAAAATATAATAGGAATTATTTGTAAACATAATAAACCATGGGATAAACCATGTCTTGATTTTTCTAACAGAATTTCAATTTCAAAATCTATATCTATATATATATAGTATATCTGATAAGAAAATAATGAACATATCTATTGTAAAACCTCTCATTTAAAACCACAAAGTATGCAACACATCTCCGAAATACAGCGTTTCTTACTTTAATTTACATTTATGATCCGAATGCTTTTTCATAGGTTTTCTTTACGTAAAAACGGACATTTTGAAATTGGTTGTTATTTTAAGTGATTTTGACGGGTGACATAAATGTAATTTGTAGCTACTACTTACCATGTATAAGAGTATTATTTACGAAAAATCATAATAAATGTTGTAATCGTTGACAGTTGATCGTTCTTCCACGTCCGATGAGGTGTCTCCCTTGATTGGTATGGAGGTCTCTTGGGGCCAGCAGTAAACTAGCATTTTGTTAATAATTTGAAGCGTGTATATAACTAACTTCCACTAAACATACTGATGGAAACGAATAAGGGAGCTATTAATTACTGTTAACTTATGTCTGTCATGTTCCGTTTGTTCGAGGCTGCGTGGGGCCATTATAAACTGAAAAGGTGGTGCACCTGACAATTGATTTCCATGAACTTCATGCATGGCAACGTCCATTTAACCTTCAAGGAGTCAACGAATGTCAGTGTACCTTTTTTCCTTCAGAATAATGCCTAGAGCATACCTTTCTGATAGTGGGAAATGGCAGGCTATCAGGTGCATAAACAGCGGTCAAGCAATATGCCAGACAGTCACACTTAGACAGTCTAAAAGTGTGATTTCGACTGTCTAAGTGTGACTGTGGAACCGGTACCTTCACACAGGGAACGTAAAGATTAGACACGGTCGTGGTCCGACATGTAAGACAACGCCCTGAAACCACCGCCAGCTGGCGCTGCTGTCCTTACGTCACCCATTTAAACCAGCATCGAAAATAAACTCAGGGCAGTAACGAGACTAAGAATGTGTGACCGTACTGTCAGAAACAGACTTAAAGTCAGGTGGTTCTGTTAGAAAAGTCACATTGTCCTGTTGTTGGGGTAAGGCTGAATGCGGAACACGACGTCTCAGAAGAGCATGGGCTACACAACATCGAGTTAGACAACTTCGACATTGGCGCAATACCATGTTCAGTGATGAGTCACGATTCAATTTGGACTTTGCAGATGGTCGGATCTGCGTTTGGTGACGCCTTCGTGAACGGGAATTTTCTCATCCAAAACAACATCAGAGTGTTGCAATGGCCGTCCAAGAGCCCAGACATTAATCCCATTGAACACCTCGGAAGAGGGATCGAGATGTTCTACCCCAGAAATCTGATGTACTAGGCTATCCAAGAAGAGTGGCGCGCAGTTTCTCTGGCTGTCATCCGGAAGTTGATCCAAAGTGTTCAACGACGGTATAAAGAAGTGATCAGGAAACAGGGAGGACACACCAGATACTGAAATTTCACCTGTGGTGTAAATACTTAAAGACATATACTTGATCAAAAACCCATTACAATAAAACAAATGTTCCTATCAATACCTGTGTTCCTTAATTCATTTCATCAGTATATTTCGATGTATATTTTTAGTATGTTTATTAATGATATAATTCAAGTTTAAAATTCGCAAAATGAAAATTTATGCAATTAGTCCTAGGTCATATTCTATATTGCCTGGACTATCACCAATGGCCAACAGTCTAGCTTTCAGGTTGCTTTCCAGTGGCTCTGGACAGGTAGATATAGAAGTGAAAAGATTACTGCTAGAAGTACAGTCAACATCATTATCAGCGATTTTATCAATATCAATATAATAGTCAGTTCCATCTAAGTTGTTAAACACTACATCAAGTATATCATTGTCGACTGAAATATCATTACACACACTTTTGAAATAATCCGTCCACTATGTCGACGACATAGTTTTAGTAAGTCTTTGGGGGTGTATTGTCGCTTTACTTTTTTCCAGAAAATGTTGCTGTTATTTTCAGAGCAGAAGTTCGCAAGTTTGGCAACTTCACTTTGTTCAAATTCAGAATTTTTATTTGTTTACCTGTAGCTATTCATCTCCCAGCAGTACTCCTGTAACTTGTCTATATTTCCTGTTAGTCTGAAATCATTTTTATCACTTTAACATGTTCTTCTTCTGTAATTTTTCACAGTCATTATAACAACAAATATTGGTTCTTGATTATTCGCTACCCATGTCTGTAGAGATGCTGTCAAAATGTGAACTGCAGTGTCTATGTTCGTATTAATGAGATCACACCATAAACCCAGACCGAGTCTCCTGTAACATATGAATTAAACAACCATCACAAGTCTTCTTATTTTCCCCTTCCCACTGCAATTTGGATTTGTTGTAACAAACATCGTCTCCAGCACAATCACTGTTTGGTTTTACTGGGCATTATTTATAAGCATTTAGTGGGAAGTGATCTGGGTAGTCTCAAGTTTGATTTGTAAAATATTAGCAAACATATGTAACAGATATTTTACTTCGCTACATACAGACTAGTTGACCATAAAACATGTATTATCTACTGCAACATTTCTTATTAAAACATTAAAACGGTAATTTTCCTTTGCTGCACCAAAAGAATTGATTGCTCTCCAAGAAATAATTTGCTCCTCTCATGTTCTTTAAAAGATACTTGTTCAAACATGCTTCCTTTTGACTCTCAAACTTCATATTTGTCTTTTTTGTGCTCTTTCAGCAGTGTCTGAGTTGATTTTCGATGATTAGTAAGCTTGTCATTCAAATTAGAAACTTCTGTTTTCACACACTTAGATTCATTATTTACATAGACGCAAGTTGCATGTTGAATGACGTCGATCACTGATGCTTCTGTTGACTTTTACTTGGTTACAATCATTGGGTTTTTTTATACCACAATCGTCAATCGTACCTAGATCACTTCCCACTAATCGTTTCTGAACAGAAACATTTGTTTGACATCGAGAAAAAAACAAAGAGGTAGTCTTATCGTCTTTAGGTCAGACAACATCAGACACTTCGTTTATATTTAATTTGATAACTAACAAATAGTCCAAAAAAATACAGAGATATAATGTACGAAGGAGATTCATGATTTGCAGTTTACTGTTAGCTTGTCTAAAATCTATTATCTAAACTGGTAACACAAAATAATAATTTCATTTGATTTCAGCATGTCTCCACATCCAATTGTGAGTACCATCATTATCGTTAAATTAAGAACATAAATAATATAAAAGTTACATTTAAAGTTTAATTGTCGAGATCTATATCTGATCTTAGAAATCTTACATGATCAAGTCATCACTTGCATTTGTTATAATAACGGTTGTGAATATGTGTTAATTGATATTTCAGTATGATCTCAACAAGGTTTCTTTTTCAAGTTATTGTAATAATGATGATTATTTCTTTTAAATTATATTGGTGTACAATACGATATATATATTGGTTAAAACACTTCCATCACAGGACCAGAAGACCACAAACAACAGAGGGAAATACTGAAGCTAGAGGTAGGTTGTTATTGCCAGAAATGTGAGATTACATTGGAATATTGAAGAAGTAAACTGATTATCGTAATGAAATTACTAGAACATTAAGCACAACTGCTTATACTCTGTTACTTATCCAACAGAAATAATCTTTCACTTGCCAACATTTCTGAAAAATTCGAATTTTGACAATAACTTTATACCATACCTTGTTTATCATTGTGCAAGCTTTTCATTAAATTAGTTTAAACTAAAAATCATATATCAAAACTTCAAATGCAAATTAAAAATTCAGACTGAAATGTGACTTATATTTACCCAGCAGACACTGCGACAGAAAGCAGATCCAGCCAATCAGTGTACGCACAGCTCGCTAGGACAGGGGACAGCAACAACTATGAGAAACTTGCACACGTCTACCAGAATTCAGGTAAGTTGTTATCATGTAACATGGTGAATAATCTAGCCTATATATTGGACAGCAACAACTATGAGAAACTTGCACACGTCTACCAGAATTCAGGTACGTTGTTATCATGTAATATGGTGTGTAATCTAGCCTATATATTGGACAGCAACAACTATGAGAAACTTGCACACGTCTATCAGAATTCAGGTAAGTTTTTATCATGTAACATGGTGTGTAATCTAGCCTATTTATTGGACAGCAACAACTATGAGAAACTTGCACACGTCTATCAGAATTCAGGTAAGTTTTTATCATGTAACATGGTGTGCAATCTAGCCTATATGAGTCGTTTTCAAAATATGTCAATAGTTGGTGCTCATGAACTGACAAAATACAATGTTTTAAAAGGTCTGATACTTATTCAATATATGACATCATATATTAGTACTCATTCTAAATATATAATAATTGACCCTTAATTCCAATAATGTTTTGGTCAAAAAAGATGTTTTCTTGAATATAACATTTTGCATGTCTTTCCCGTAACGATACTCAAATGATGTCATATATTATTAAAAACATGTTTCTTAAAATATTTTATGACTGACATGAAGAGCAGATTAGAACTTAAAGATTAGAACTAAAACCGTACAGATATTTGAAGTTTCATTGTTTTAGTTCGGTCAAATAGTATTGTATGCAGCCTCCCTTTAAAACTCCACACATATGAAAGTCTCCATTTTGTAAATATTAGAAAAACATCAGTGAGAAATACTTTTTATTTCATAAATGTATATGGTTACATTCCTACTCTGTCAACAATGTTTTATAGGACCACGTGTCCTAGAAATCTTTAAACAAAACAAAACTATTGCTGTTATTGGAAAGGAATGTTTGTTACAGAAAAGACCCAACTTGTTACAGTAAAGATAGTGCCCCTATTTACACACTAATATTGGACACAATTAGAGGAAACACATTAAATACCTACAAATGGTTTTAAATTTTGAATCTAAATGAACTATACTGGGAAGTTATCAAACGCTATTATGGGTAGCACATGCTTTGTGCTGTTAATGCGTTACAGTAAAGAATTTATTGTTACAGTAAAGAATTTAGCAACATTATAGTCGCACATAACTTCATGAAATCCATAAATGTAAGAAGATGGCAAGTGGTCCTGTGCATAGCTGGGTCGACCGCTATCATTGAAGTATCAATGGGCGTGGCTGGCAAAATGGGTGGTTGACCCGCTTAATTGCTGAATTAGTAGTAGTGTACTGTACTGAGCTTCCACTGCACTCCTACATTGATCATAGCCATTGTGATCAAGTAATGTAATAAAAAATTACTAGGCTCGCGTGATCTGGAGCTTAGTAAATGGTCATAATTTAAGTTGAAATGTGTTAAAATTAATGGACTCGATTGTGACCGAAACAATAATGCATTCTTCTTCCATGTTTTCGTTTTTAGCTGTGGAAATGGACAGCACACAACTTCCACAACAACACAGTGAATATGTTGATCCACCAACCTATGTTAATCATGGGAACAGACGAAAGGGTACGGTAAAGGAGAGCATTTGTAAATCAGAATCTACTCACAATTAGATAATAAATAAATAATCAGTCATTTGACACAAGGAGTAATAGAAATACTTTCATAATAGTCTCATATCACTATACCAGGTTTTAAAATGTATGATGATTTGTGCTTCATGGCATATAGTCGACACATTTTAGTAAATGTAGTTTAAATATGTTCATTACAATTGGAAGAATGCTATAGGATCCCCGGATTCCAATGTAAAACAAAAAACAGAAGCTGTTTTAAGTATGTTTATTTGTAAGTCTATTGACCAAGATGTCTTTATTTTCCAGATAAGACATATGAAAATACAACGTTTTCATCAAATTAATATGACAGCAAAAAACTTTCAAGACTCTGCTGTCATCGATGCATTCAAGTATTGAAACAAATGGTTCTAACACCTTATCGATGAACTATGACCTTGCTGGGTAGTTCAGTGTTGAATCAAATGGTTCTAATACTTCATGGATATTCTCTGTTTTGCTCAGTGATTTCATGGAGGACATATTCTTACTTTATTATGCATGAAAACGGTGTGTGAATTGAATGCTTTCTATTATATACCTGATATTGTTGGCACAAGCAAGGAACTGACTTTCTTCACACTGTGAATTCAATAGTTTCCTTCTCTGCTTAATTTTAACTTTATTACCAGAAAGGGAATTCATTTTTACATTCCCAGAGTCATAAAAGAAACAAACATACGACCATTGAAGAACAAAAGGCACATAGAATACATATATGACATAGAAAGAGATGATATACATTTAAAATATATACCATGAGCTCTAAATTATGTAGGGTAAATAATAACTGTTTCTCACAGTTGCTATTTCAAAGTCTAATAACATTGGGAATAACGGACTTTGTGGCACGTTTGGAATGAACTTTGGGCATCAAAAAGCTGCAGACAGAAGGTAAACGAGATTAGCTTGGTGAGTTTCATCAACGATAATCCCATGGGCCAGGCAAAGGACACGGGTTTCATAGGTAATAGATATTTTTAAAAGAGGGGTGTTTTTAATCTTAGAGTCGATATTGGTAATTTCGATTTAAGTTGTTGTTGTTCTTTAGGGAGGGGCAACCGTACCAGCAGTGAATGCCAAACGATAAAACAGAGAAACACTGTGTATCTTGAGCATATTCTTGCTTGATATATCAAACCGGGCAAGTTCACAATGGGTTTCTTAGTTTTGGTCCGACAAAGCCCAGCTAATACAGTTGGAAAGTTGATAAACGGTTCACCACTAATCCTGTAAGATCAAAGGGTAAATTGCATGTTACATTCAAACTGCTTATGAGGTCACATTACGATTTGCAAAAATTTTTTAATTTATTTAATATTATCATTTAGCCTGAAAGGGCCGATGGCATGACTTTGCATCCTTATGTTCTTCCGTTTATCAGTCCATCCAACAATCCATCCATCTGTCCATCTATCCGTCTATCTGTCTGTAGACGTTTCGCTTTTCTTCTCCAGAACCACTAACTCTTGAGAGCTGAAATTTCATGTCCACACTCATTGGCCAATGGGGGTTCTGAATAGGGTCATATGGATCACGACCTTAAAAACCTATTTTCATCTTCTTCTACAGAGAGTATAGAGAGCTTAAAACTTGTGTACAGACTCTTTTGCAAATGTGGATTCTAAATTGTAGATTTCGTGACCCCATGACCCCAAATATCGTAAGAGGGGTCACGTCCATAAATACCTGTTTCCATCTTCGTCTCCAGTACCAAAAGGTCAAGAGAGCTGATGTGTTATGTGCAGACTGGTGCAAATTGGATACTGAATTATAGATTTGGTGATCCTGTGACCTCAAATAGGGTAATAGGGATCACGACCTTAAAAACCTATTTTCACCTTCTTGTCCAGTTTCAAAATCTCTCAAACAAGCTGAGCCATTTCCTAATGTTTATTACCATGAATTCCCATGGCTCTGTTGTTGTTGTTGTTTTTATTACGATCCATGACAACTTGCACATATTGATAGCCGAATCATCTTCAGTTGCTGTTTTATTGGAGATATGTTTTCATCCACGAACAAATAGTTACTCATAGTAACAGTGGATTTCACTATCATGCGTGATTGTTAAAAGGAATACTGACATAAACTTTACAGATGGTTTTATCACCTCATAGATGCATGATGCATCCAAACAACCAAATGGTAACGAGGTCAAATTAAAAGGATTACATCAGTATTCGTAGTTAAAACATGGTTTGCTGTCTTTAATGATAAAATACTACTAATAATACCTTATTAGATAATAATTAGATTATGATAACATAGGTTTTACAAGGAGATGAATAAAAATATATAATGTATATAGTAACAAACAAATAGACATATCATAAAGACAGCATAGTATCCCCTCATCAAAACATACACATCACATGTAGCTAACATATATCGCTTCAATAGTATATTGTCAGCATTTATGATCAACAAATATTCTGCTTCCCTTTCATGTAAAATGTATCCTCCATTTTCCTCTAGAAGGAACTCAAAGTTTCGTTGCATGAAATATATCATGACTGATCCTGTATACTAATACGACAAAACAGTTGATGTTTTCATATTAAATTGACAGTTTAATTTGTGAAATTAAATAAACAATCTTCCTTTGTCGCTCTTCAATCATGTTTTCTTCCATTCAAAATGTGAACGTTGTCTTTCAGCTGGGAAGAATGTGGTCTCTACATTGCTGTGCGTCACACATTGATCGCAAATTGTGGAAATGTAGTGAAACAATATGTATTATTTATTGCCAATATCAATGGACTATAGATACATGTAAAGTCCACCTATTTCTCTCACGTATTTCATGTATAATGTATATTTTCCGGTGTCAATTTTCCAAGTTGACTCCAACTTAACTTATGAACGTTGTACTAAAGGTAAAACTTCTATAAATTCAACATTTTAAAGAAATGATATGCATTTGATAATGGCATTACATAGCAACTTTCGGTGCAAGTTAATGACTTAATTGGTGACTGGTTAATTTACAAACTTTAACCGTTTAAAATGTTGTAAAAGTGTGCAGAACAAGGCACATTTATTGATTTTCACATGGGGTATGTGTTATATGTCGATAAACAGTTGTGTTTTAACAAAATAAATTTTCGGGAATTTTGATATTTCAAATTTAAATTGTGATATTGTTCATTAAAAAAATAAAACCTTAGAAGTATATCTAGCTGATATAATTAGCAGCTACGACTTAGTCGGAGCTGCTATCAGTTTTTGCACACACTTTTTCACACACTTGTACACCTATTATTTGGGAATTATTTTGACATGCTCACATTCAAGGTCAATGGTCATGAGTTCTGAAATCACTACAAAAATCCTTGTAAACACGATAACTTCAACAACTTCTGTGCTATCAGGGCCCTTACTTGGTATATATCAACTATGGAGAAAGACTGAGATTTGGAAAGGTTTTCGCTAAAATCTGTCCAAGGTCAAGGTCACAGCTAGGTCACAACCGCATGCAGTTTCGAACATGCCTTATTTTAACTATTAACACTTTGAATCATTACATGATTGTTATTCACAATGTGAAAAGTGATCATTGACTGTTTGACCTTGAAGATAAAAGGTCAAGGTCACGAGATATGGTCATGGTGACCAGTTTTGAAACCTCTAAATAACTTTTTTCCAAGAAGGTATTAACACCTCATATACATAGCTTCTTCCTATAAATCTTATGAATGATTTTGACATTTTCACATTCAAGGTCAAAGGTCAAGGTCATGAGTTCTTTAATCACTACAATAATCCTTGTAAACATGATAACTTCAAACATTTTTGTGCTGTCAGGCTCTTATTTGATATATATCAATTATGGAGAAAGAATGAGATTTGAAAACATTTTCGCTACAATTTGTCCAAGGTCAAGGTCACAGCAAGGTCACAATTTAAGCATGATATTGTGAATATGCCTTATGTTAACAATAAACCCTTTGAGTCATTGCATGATTGTTATAAACAATGAAAAGTAATCATTGATGGTGTGACCTTGAAGGTCAAAGGTCAAGGTCATGAGATATTGGTTAAGGCCTTGTTAATCCTTTGATCCAATTTTGAAATCAGAAATAGGTTTTAAGAACAATCTTGTGAAAGGTGACCCCAGTGATGATTCAACTTGTTAGAATAACTTGAATAATGAAAAAACAATTTGTCCAAAAAATTCCCATTTTATTTATAGTGAGGAGAAGGAGGAACAGGGAAAGGCAAGACCCACAGTTTCGGAGCTGCACTGCTTTTGCGGTGTCCAGCAAACGCTCATCTAGTTTTGACTAATTTCCAACACTGTTCACTTTGTGAATACGACATTATACACATGATAAATACAACTGAGTGGTATACTTTTTTCTAAGACTAAGGAACTTCATCGACGAGGGACGATGAATACAGCGATGAATAGACGATTGACGACTGTTGTTTTGCTGGTGTTATTTACGTGGATTCCTGAACCGGTGTTACAGTCACAACTTGGAGAACATAACATGATCCCTCTAAAAAGCCTGTCGTCTCGACTCATTGTAAATTGCATGCGCAACAAAGAGAACATTTAAATTTAGAAGTTCAGTGAGCATACCAGACGGGAGGTTCTTTGTCCAATGTTAATAAGGAATCGATGAATCACCATCTGCCACGGAGGTATGGACATTTATTTGAAATTAAAACTAAACTTTATAAACGAAATATGCTTAATTCTAGAGCATTTCACATTTAATTGAAATTAGTAAAACTTTATGTAAGTATGTTTATAATGTCCACTGTGTCACTGTCGTTTAAACGTCAGTATAGTATACGCTAGTATATATGTAAAGAATTTCAGATTTTTAATATCTTAAATATACGAATATATACACTACATGCTACTTAATTCGTTAATACATACTACACGAACGCAAATGAACGAAAATATTCAAACCATGCTACACAATATCCGAGCCCCATTTTATAATATATTAGTTCGCAGATTGCACAATAAACAACCTGCAGCTGCTTCGAAAAGGTTACTTTGGGAGACTAATATTTAATAAAATTGAACTTTCGGTGTACATTCTTAAATGAGTATTTTAAGAATTGCAGTAATAAAAGGAAAAAAAGAATAGCTCGGAAAATGTGGGGTTATTTCTTATTAAATACAGTACCAAAAAACATCTTGGAACTGGCCAGATTTTTTTTTTCCTTTTGGGGGCTAATTTAAACGACAATGCGACTGGGATATTTGGGGTTACTTGAATTAGAAGAAATGCAGTGTTTACAAATTCTTAAAGCAATAGCTCTGGTTGTCTATCAAAGTCATTTAAGATAGAGAAATTAGTATGTTGGATTCAATACCCCTAACCTTATAAAATAGACATAGAATACCGAGTAAGATGATTTATTACCTTCGTTATTGCAGGCATCACTATTTACGGTCCAATGAACAAACAGACAAGTGACTAGACAGTTCAAACGTGCTTTTATTTCATTACTATAGGGTACATTGTACATTTAACTAAATTAGGGTTGAAATGCACACCATGAAATTCACAATCACATATCCGAAAGCGTGTTATGCATGAAAAACAATGACCACAGCTTCAGCAATGAAATGCGGACGCACGAGCTGCTATATGTTTGGTGATGTTTAAGCACATGACATTCACTTGACGTTTTCGCTTTAGTGTTTGTGTCTTGAGTTTGTTTAAGAAATACATTATATAGGCTTTTTTGGCCTGTTGTCTAATCCCATTCCCATTATAATTTAGTAAATGATTCACATGTATATAAATATATATCCACTTTTTCTGGTCATAATCCTTTTCAAAATCAAATAGGTTGTCATGTATACATAGTGTTGTACATAAGTAATGAATGGCATAACTAAAACTTAATTAATTAGTATAAGGGTCACTGAGTAAACATACTCAAATCCTTTTGATTAAGTTATTGGTTGAGGAACATACTGAGCAACATTCATATTCATGTTTGTATGTATTTAGGTTTAAAAAGAAGGTGGGCGACTTAAGGAAGTTTCTTAGATATAGATTCATGTATGTAAGTAGAATATTTTTAGGATTTTATTTTCTATATCCTTCCTGTCGGTCAATGATAATGAGTAATTATTTTTTTAAAATGGTTTGATCCGTTTTGAGGACCATTTTTGTGTAAGAAATTCAGACATTGTCAACTCGTCATCAGACGATTTGAGACATTACAAGAGGGCACTTCGAGCTTGGAAATTGTTCTCTTGGGTCTTCTGGTTCAGTTACCTTAAAGAAATGGACATGGAAGATGATGGTTCGGTTACCTTTGTACCTTAAATATAAAATGAATATGAAAGCTGAAGTTAAAGGAAAACCTCAAACTTCTTTTGACTGCATCAGAGAACTCCTGGTGATTTTACCTAGACAAGGACCCCGAGCTTTTGACTTATTTGTCAAAACATTGGATCATTGTTTCTATGCTAGTGTTTAGAGGATTCGGTGAAGGGAGATTTATATTAATACCGGTATTTGTATGACACCAGAAATAGAAGGTGTTTGAGTTTTTGAATGGCAACCCCCGCCGCTGATTTGCTCCTTTTGTGTAATGTCAACGACCAATTAGGTCTTAAAAAGCATAATGTAAACACATCAATTATACACTTTCTTAGAAAGTGCACCCAAAGTGTACTGATCATTCCTGGGTAGGATGAAAAGTGAATATTATTCCGTTTCGTTAGCATTACCGATCATACTTTAATTCAGATATGGCAATGCCAATGCATCAGACCCAGGATGTAGGTATAGCCCGCACTTAATTATACGTTTCCCTGAACCTTCTACATGTATTGGGTAATACAAAAACTGCATTCTGGTAAACAAAAAAACGAAATAAGAATGTTATAGAAATGTATTACACAGAACAACACCAGTTACGATGGTTGCAAATGAAAATACACGATCACTTTATTGAAATCCCTCGACTTTGGATGCCAGGTGACCTAGATATATTCACAGGGATAACCCCCAGTAGGATTGTCGTGATTGCTTTATTAATGCGCAATCTATTAGGTAAATTAGGTACAATGGTCCCTACAGAGTACCCTATATAATTGTTTTACTTAATTTTCCTCCCGTTACCCCATGTTAAAGTGGACATAATGGTTATAAGCATTCAGTAAATTCGAGGTTCTTGTTGTTGGTTGACAGGACTTTGGTAGCTTCCCAATCGATGATGTGATTCTTGTTTTTCAGGGTGTGTTCAGACAGGGCGGATTTCTGGTCAAGTTTGTTGACGGACGCTTGGTGTTCCTTGATCCTTGTTTTGATAGGTCGTAGCGTTTCTCCGAAGTACTCTTGGCCACGATGACATGGAATTTTGTAGATGTATCCTCTTGGGTTGGGGCTTGCAGTGCTGGTTCCTCTGCCGTTGGCTTTGAGTAGTTGCTTGAGGGTGTTGCCGCTTGTGAATGTTACATCTATGCTGGCTTTGTTCTTGATGAGGCGAGCGATCTTGTGGCTGAGGGGGCTGATGTAGGGAATTGTGACCCGGATTGGCGATGGTTCAGGCTTGTTGGTTGTGTCTCTGATGGTGAGTGTTTTGTTGATGGTCTTGGTGACTAGGCCTGTAGGATATCCATTGAGTGAGGTGAATGTGTTCTTCAGATGTTGTAGCTCATTATAGCCACACTCACAAGACGTGCCAAATCCATTTGTCATCCCGACGCCCTCAATCAAGAGCTACAACAATTTCAATAAAGCCAATTGGCCTCCCTCGTTTCATCATGTGTGTTTACTTACATTTATCTACTTACTCCCATTCATGTTTGTATCGCAAATCCTAATCATTCTCATGCTTCATGTTTGTATTACAAATCCCAATTGTACACCATTCTCCTGCTTGTTAATCTCCCTGATTGAGTTTCCTCACCATTGTTTTGTTTGCTATATAAATGTACCATATTTTGTTATTTCCTTACATTCCACCTGATGAAGGAGTGAGTATGTACTTCGAAACGTCGTGTATTTTCACATTAAAGAAGTTGTTATCCAGAAAATCTTCCTGTTCTTATCTGAACATTGTGTATCGTTTGTGGTTCCTAAGTGTTCATGTTGCATATTACACAATGCGTTGTGTTTCAATATTAGTGCTGTTGCATTGTTCTATTTCAAATCACATGTTCTACAGTAGTACACATTCTTGGACATTTTTTCCGAATTCGAGCACCGTGATTCAGGGAGATTTTGTGAAA
Organism: Gibbula magus; assembly: GCA_936450465.1. NCBI lineage: Eukaryota > Metazoa > Mollusca > Gastropoda > Trochida > Trochidae > Gibbula > Gibbula magus. The sequence goes on along the minus strand of OW388298.1, from coordinate 1,045,070 downwards.
GATGTGTCTCAGTGTACTCTAAAACTCAGATAGTTTTTGTAGCACATAGGCTGATGGTTACAGTAAAAGTGTGTATAATTAATCTGTCGTATTTTATATCGGCCTTAACCGTAAAACATAATGCATTTTACTAGTTTTGTTCATTAGTTTTGTTATTTATCTTTTGAGGACGTAAATGACAGTCGGTGTTTGAATTGAAGTGAACACATGTGGTATATGTATAAATGCCAGATTCACTTCATGAACAACTTTGAATGTCCTTTTAAAGTATATAAAGGAATGAAGGTTAGATACATTTCGACTGTAGACAATAATATGCAGTACATTCACTGTTAGAACAGGGAGCTAACTCTTGTCTCATTGAATTTGATAGATAGGGGTAATCTCTATCAGTTGTCCTACTGCTTTAGCAAACCAAGAAGTAGACAGTGCAGGCGCAACTTGGACACAATCTACATTAAAATTACCGGCTACTTGTATATAGTTTTATGTAGCTAGTTTGTTTCATGATTATCAACCTGACATTTTTGGGAAAGAGACATGTAAGTAAGGAGATTGAACTTGTTATGTTTTTATTCTGTAAACAGGGGGATACATATAATGAAACTTGTCTAATTTACCTAACATAACCTATGTCTGTCGCTCTAGATATATCATAAGATAACAGTTTGTTACTCTTTTTTTAAACATATCAAACCGTTGACGTCAATCGTCAAGAAAAACGCAAGTTAGAATATCTGGAGTAATATGTGTACATACTTCGAGTAGATCTGTTTGAGTGACGTAACATCAAATGTCAATATCATCCATTGTTTAACGTGACGAGGGGACTGAAACAGGGGTGCATTCTATCGCCACTATTTTTTAATCTGTATAATGATGATCTTATATGAAAAGTGAATGAAACCGTAATAGGGGTTAAATGTGGAGACGAATGTATCAGTATTTTAGCGTATGCGGATGATATAGTTTTTATTGCAGAAAACGAAGCAGACCTTAACTCATTAACGCCGAGAGACGCGTATAGGCGGGCCGTTAATCTCTCGCTCACAGCGAGAGACGATTATAGGGGTCAGCTAATTGCCAGTTCCTCACAGCGAGAGACGTGTATTAGGGGTAGCTGATTAACAGCTTCTCACAGCGAGAGACGCGTTTTAGGGGTGCTGCCTATTGAATCACAAACACACATAATTTAAAACAATTAGGTATCTATCGTGCGAGATGCATGTTTTTTTAAGAGAGTTGCTACATATAGAGTTGATGGCCGGAAGTATTTAAGGTGTTTTGATAGCAGTCAGAAAAAGGTATCAAAGGCTTACCTGCATTACCGTAAATGAACTCATTCCGGTGAGTAAAGAGATTATAAGAATTATTTACAGAGGTAAACACAGCAACCTCCTCATTGGGAATGGTTAAGAAAATAATCAGAACAATGAATATGTCTTGAGAATATAGAGTAATCGCTTTTTCTATATATACGTTGAATTGTTTGTGTCTGTTTTACTTTGTGTAAACAAAGGCAATGCCTGAATATGTATTATGCAGTGAGCGTATAGAAAGAATAATTAAAATATTACAATACCTATTGTTTTGCATGTTTACATACGCTTATGTAACTATTTCAAAGACGCAACGCACATCTAAGCCAATAGAAGAGTGTTGAAGTATTTTCATTTATCTATAACTTCTGTACTATAACACTTTCCTGGGTTAATATTGTTGTCCACAGTAAACATTCATGTCATTGTTGTTATTGATAAGATATACAATGTAGTTTACACAACTAGTCTGCAAAAACCTATCCATTGTACATGGTTACCGATACTTATTGTACTTGTTACATTGTGTGTCATAATTTGCATCTAATTCATTTCAATGATATTTCATGCAAGGGTATTGAAATATTCGTATTGATATTCTACACGTACAACGATGATTCGGTAATCCTTTACAGTCATTAGGTACTTTCATGAATATAAAATGCTTTCATTCAAAAATTAGCTAAACAAGTTGACACACTCTGGTATAATCCAATGCCATTGTCATATATATCAATGGATCCGGTCTCTTGTGATCCGTCGTCAATACAATTATAGTAAATACACATATGTTCTTGCAAATAACCATTCAATCAGACTATGGTAACACAATATTTGAGAAACTCAATTGACCATGAAATGTAAATCCCTTGGGGTAATTCGGCACTCCTGTTTGATCCGTTACACCTGCTAGAATAAACACCTGTCATAGATAGACAACACGATTCATTGTCACGCCCGTGTAATTGTGTGTATATGTCGACATATGTGTATGTTCAAAACAGATTAGAATTTGCGTTACGGCAATTATGCGTGTGAATATTCAATCAATCAAGATCAAGGTAATTTAGCTTGGAATAACATACTGGTAATTTCCGCTACATTCTGACGTTTCTCCCGTGACATGTGTTATATCATGATGGAGCTTGATTATTGTAGCCACGCTTACGTTAGTTTTATTCATGAGAACATACTTGGTAATTCCTTTCAATATTTCTATACACCTTCAGGTTACTAAATACAATCTTACATTATACGTAAGTAACATAATTGTTATAATTCATTTCAGGTTGTGAACCTGCAAAATATCAAACGTGCTGTTTAGAGATTTAGGCCACGCCCATCACGAGCCACAGCATCGATCGGTTATTGTTTGACCAATCAACTGACCAAGCAGTTCAGCGAAAAATCAAACGTGCTGTTTAGAGATTTTGGCCACGCCCATCACGAGCCCTTACATTGACGGATATCTTATACGATTGGTGCACAAAATTGTTAAATCTCTAGCTATCTTTGCTCATCACAACTGACTTCTAATCAACTGCTCAATCTCCTCAACAACCTTTGTACATCAACCTATTCAGCTGTATAAACAACTCATCCTAATTTATTGTAACAACAATGTTTGTATATGTTATCTTCCTCTCCATCACAGTATCACTTGCTTGTCAACGACACGACGTTAGTATCTATTTCGAAACGTCGCCTCTACAGAATAAATAAATTTAATATCCAAAAAAGTTTGCTATTGTAAATAAATGTTTCGTGCATGGAACTTTTCAGCCAAACTCAAGTGATAAAAAACTGAGACTTATGAATATGCTACTTGCTAGTTTGGAACTACTAATTGATTAATTGATTTTTATTTTGTAATATGACTTATAAAACGTATGAAAGGATAAATACTTATTTGATGACAATAACATATAATCCCAGCATATTAATGTTTGATCTGGAAAGGTAAAGCAGAAACAAATATCAGAGATATATGTAACTGGATTACATAATTGATAAGACGACAAAGAGTCGTGCACGTGCAGTTATGTAGAATGATGCAATCTATTCACATTTTTGGCTTTCAATGTCGTCTTGCCGTGAATATACAATCAGTTCATTCTACACAATGGACCGAAGCGCTCAACGATAAATACAAGTTTGATAACAAGAAATTCCTCTCGCTGAATCAGAGGTGCCAGGCTAATTAGCGTGTCGCTGTGGTACGCTAACCCTGAGGCGTGACGGCCAGGCATTCAGCTGAAGATCGGTGCTCGGCGTTAATGAGTTAACTTCCTTCTTAGCAAACTAGATAACTCATATAAGATGACAGTCAACAAGGATAAGTTCAAAGTGGTGCATTTCAGAGGTCAATCTGTACCCGAGACGTTGTGTCCAGTCTGTGGAAAGCTATCAATACCTGAGTTTATATCTGACAGAAAATCTTAGCTCAAAAAGATATGGCACAAACAGCAGCAAAGTCAGCCAGCCGTGCTTTAGGACTACTTATAGCTCGGTCCAAGAGTTTTGGTGGACTCCCCTTCAACGTTTATGCAAAGTTATATGACTCTATGGTTTGGCCTATACTAGCCCTATACGTCGGCCGATTTTTGTTTTTGCACCCTTTTTTTCCCCTTGAAGTCAAAATTTCAAACCTTATTAACTCGAAAACTATTCATGATAATTTCAAAAGGAAATTCACCAAAATGTGCGCTACAACATTCCCAATCGATGAGGCCTATAGGTGCCGTAATAAAAGATGTTTTGGTATTTTAAGAAAATTAAAATTTTGTGTAATTTCGCGGTTTGTAGGGTATGTATCTTTGTAAGTTTATTCCTCTTTCAATGTTATGGGTACAGCTAAGTATGACAGCATATTATGAAGATAAATGAATTGTTAAGAGCTCTCTTTTAGCCGAATATTTAATTTCGTCCTGGAATTCCGGTTATCTGCTCTTCAACATGGTCCTTTTTAAGTTCAAAGTGACGTTACTCTGTTACATATGAAGATATGTCAAAGTTACGTATTGCAATCTAATGCAGATACATTACCTAACATGTCTGTTTAAGATCTTCTTCATGTAAAACCTGATAGTTAGGTCACAAATTGAGCATTTGCCAACAAATATGAAATTTCATGATTTTGAGAACTTTTTAGGGGCATATTTTTCGAAGAATTGTCTATCTAAAACCACCAAAGGTATCAACAGGTTTAATAGCTCAATGTTAAGTAGATATATCATTACATTAAGGACAACAATTTTAAGCCTTTATTTGTCACACGTGCTACAAGTCATAGAATATTGTCATTTTTCGAAAATCGTCATTTTCAGCAAAGTTCAAAGGATCATAACTGCTTTACTAATTAAGATAATGTAATTGTATTTACAATTGCGGATGCACAATTACAAGGACAACAACTTTTCTGTTGAACCCTTTCAACTAAAAGTTGATGGTTAAGCTTCGAACATTGCAAACGTTGTCTAGGGGTCAACATTTCAGCATTTTTTAGGATATTTTTGGATATACAGAAAAACATAGCATATTAATTATGTATGCAATCTAAATGATGTTTAAATCTACTTAAGTTGAAATTAAAGCACAATTTGTTTAATGTTGCACCATAGTATGAAAATATTAACCATTTTGTCTTAATTGTGAGGTCATGTCGGGGTCCATTAATAAGCCATTGTTTCATTTTCATTGTCTTTGGAGAATTTTTGTAATAAAACTACTGAAGATATATACATACATCATTTTAATGTAAAACTAATACTTAACCTAGAGTCCAACATGGAGTGCAAGGTCAAGCAGAATTATTATTAGGTCATCAAGACGTATGTCTGAAGACCTATTGTTCTTATCCTGATTTTTAGGTCTTCAAGACTACGTCTGGAAGACCTATTGTTCTTATCCTGATTTTTTTTTTATTATTTGTACTTTTCTTGTGCGCCGTGTTCAGCAAAATTGACTGCACCGATATCAATGAAACTAGCACAATTGATGGGCATAGGTGTAAGTTCGTGGTGTACGAAGCCCGATTTTTATTGTTCGCCCTCTAAAAGGGGAGGTAACTCAAAACGTGAAAAAATTTCAAATTGCAATATCTCAAAAAATGATAAACTTATTTACAAAAAAATTGAACCAACATGTAGGCGACAACTTGTTGCATCGAATGATGTCATAGCGGATTTCGGCCGTAATAATAGATTTTTCGCTATATTGAAAAAAGTGCATTTTTTTCGATTTTTTGCAGTTTTGAGGGTTCATGTCTTCAGAAATCTTCTTCTCTAGATCGGCAATACTAGAGGCTCATACAATAGCTCATTTGGAAGCTGAAATACTGCTGTTTATATGAATCTATCAACCTAAGCTCTAGATCAAACCGTTTCGGGTTACAGCATTTTGAAAAATGAACTTTTTGAAAATGCAGATTTCTTGGAAATGAATTTGCAGCGACCTAACTCTGTTTGTGTCTCGTTTACAACAAAATTGACTACACCTACATCAATGAAATTGGTAGAAGTAATGGGCCTAGGTATAAGCTTGTGGCGCACGAAATCCGATTTTTAATTTTCGGCCTCTAAAAGGGGAGGTAACTCAAAACGTGATTTTTTAAAAAATTGCAATATCTCGAAAACTTATCAAGATAATTGCACAAAACTACCACCAATATGTAGGTGACAAATTGTTTCATCGACTAATGCTAAAGCAGTTTTCGGCCGTAATGATACATTTTTTGCTATTTTAGAAAAACTAAATTGTTCGATATTTTGGGTTTTGAGGGTACACTTGTTAAAAAATCATCTTCTCGAGATCGGCAATACATAGACACTCATACAATAGATCAATCGGAAGCTGAAATAATGTTGTTTATATAAATCTATCAACCTCTGCTCTAGCTCAAAACCTGTCCATGTTACAGCATTTTCAAAATTTACCTTTTAGATCATGTAGGGGTCCATTAATAGGCGAGGGTTTCAGAGGGTCATTGTCTTTGGAGAAATTTCATAAAATAACTATTGAAGATAAAGACACGTTTGATAGCTCATTTTAAAGCAGAGAAACAAATGAATAACCCTGAGTCCAACATGAAGTTCAAGGTCATGCAGAAGTCTTGAAGACCTAAGTATTGACGGGTCAATCATAATTAGGTCTTCAAGACGAAAGTCAGAAGACCTATTGTTATTATTGTGTTTTTTCTTATTATTAGGTCTTCAAGACGAAAGTCAGAAAACCTATTGTTATTATCGTGTTTTTAGGTCTTCAAGACATATGTCTGAAGACCTATTGTTTTTATCCTGATTTTTTTTTTCCTTATTAAGGATTCAGCCATAAGGCTGAATCCTTATTGTTATGGGCGTGTTCTTTTTTTAAGGATTCAGCCATAAGGCTGAATCCTTATTGTTATTGGCGTGTTTTTAAGGATTCAGCCATAAGGCTGAATCCTTATTGTTATTGGCGTGTTTTTTTTGTTTTTTTTTATTATTCCACCGATTTTGTGACCGCGGTACTGAACTAACGGCCTGACCGATTTCTCTGAAACTTTCAGGGATCGTAGCCTGTGACCTAACTTAGATCAAATTTTTTTCACTTTTTGGATTTTCGACTTCTTTCGTGAGTTATCCCCCTTGGAAGTTAAAACTTCAAACCTTAATAGCTCGAAAACTTATCAATATATTTGCACAAAACTTTCACCAAAATGTGCGCAACAACATTCCTCATCGATTAGGCCTATAGCGGTTTTCGGCCGTAAGAATAGATTTTTTGCTATTTCGAAAAAACTGAATTTTGTGTGTACTTTCGCGGTTTTGAGGGTACGCGTCTTCAAAAATCTTCTTCTAAATCCCGGCAACACATACAGCTATGTGTGATAGCTCATTTGAAAGCTGAATAAACGTGTGAAAAAGTTATCGAGACAGAATTTTGAATTTTGACTTAGAATTCGAGTTATCTGCCCTTGTATTTGGACCTATTCGAAAAATGCGTTTTTCGGTTGCATGTTCAAAGGGGTATAACTCTGTAACCAATTGATATATGTCAAGGTTACTTATTTCAATCTCTTTGTAATAACTTGTTTAACAATTCCATAACATATCATGATCATGTAAAAATTTATCGATAAGGCACAATTTGGACATAATCCCCAAAAAGTTAAATTTTGTGATTTTGAGACCTTTCGAGGGGTACCTACTTTGGAGAATTTTCCTTCGTAAACCACTGAAGATACAATAATGTTGTATGGCTCACTGTGAAGTAGAAATGTCTCTCATGAAGAATAATAAATTTCAATTGCGTATCTGTCATACTTTATGTGTGACAAGTCACAGAACATTGTCATTTTTAAAAAATCGCCATTTTCACCAAAGTTCAAAGGATCATGACTGCTTAACCAATTATGCTATTGACATTTTATTCACACCTGCGAATAGACAATTTCAAGCATCAAAACTTTAATGTTGAACCCTTTCATCAAAATGTTAATAGTTTAGCCTCAAACATCGGAAAAGTGGTATAGGGGTCCGAAAATAAGCATTTTTTAGTATTTTCCTGAATATTCAAAAGAACATTACGCATTAACCATGTATGCAATCTAACTTATGACTACATCAACCTTAGTGGAATATACGGAAAATGAAATAAGTACAGTAGTGGTGTTCATAACCAATGAGTAACGGGTATTATAAGTTGGACAGTTTTTGCCTTCTTTCTAAATTGATAATCGCGACGTTTGTAGTGTATCTTTGTTTGTGCATAGTTCAACAATGCAAAATCATAGCATGTTGTTTGATACCTCGTTAGAATGGGAAAGGATTACTCTACACGTGGAAAGCATTTTAAGTTTGAGGATAAACATAACCAATGAGTTATAAGTATTTTATCTTGATCAAATTGCAACTTTTTCTAGTACTGTAAACAAAGGGGGTAAATCCTACTTTCGTTTTACATGATGGACTGGAATAGGTTGCTGTAGCTTTACACATTTACACATAATTGTGTAACTTTCAGGAATAACTGCTGATATAATGTACCTAATAGGAAATGAATCATATATGTGCTGAATCCGTTTTAAGTCGCTTGCGACTATATTTAAGGATTCAGCCATAAGGCTGAATCCTTATTGTTATTGGCGTGTTTTTAAGGATTCAGCAATTTGCTGAATCCTTATTGTTATTGGCGTGTTTATTTTTATTTTTATTATTTCAAGAATTTTGTGGACCAGATTCCGAACTAACGGCTGGGCCGATTGGCATGAAATTTTACGGGAGTATAGCCTGTGACCTAACTTAGATCAAGTCGAGACATTTTTTTTATTTTCGACTTCTTACGTGAGTTATCCCCCCTGGAAGTTGAAACTTCAAACCTTAATAGCTCGAAAACTTACCAAGATATTTTCATTAAACTTTCACCAAAATGTGGGCTACAACATTCCCCATCGATTAGGCATATAGTGGTGTTCGGCCGTAATAATAGATTTTTTGCTTTTTCGCAAAAACTGAAAATTTGGCGCACTTTCGCGATTTTGAGGGTACGCATCTTCAAAAATCTTCTCCTAAATGATGGTAATACGTACAGCATCGTGCAATAGCTCATTTGAAAGCTGAATTAATGAAGTTTAAACGATAATCACAACCAATTGACTATTTTCAGCGGTTAACGAACTACAGCCATTTGAAAAATGAACATTTTAAAAATACATTTTTTAGGGCTCGCATTCAAAGGGACATAACTCTGTTGGGAATAAACTTATGTCAAAGTTACTTAGTGCTATCTCTTTCTTATAAATAGTTTTGAAATTCCATAACATATCATTATCATATAAAAGTTATTAGTTTGGGCAGAATTTGAGCATATTCCCAAAACAGTGAAATATTTTGATTTTGAGACTTTTTGAGGTGTTTATCCTTTGGGGAATTATTGATCACGAACCACTGAAGCTAGGAAGACTTTAAACAGGTCATGCTGATGTAGAAACGTCATTTATGAAGGACAATATTTTTCATGTTCGTATCTGTCATAGTTTATTTGTGACAAGTCATAGAAGTTTGTCATTTTTAGAAAATCGACATTTTCAGCAAGGTGTGAAAGGTTCATAACTGCTTAACTTCTTATGATATTGAAGTTTTACTCAAACCTACGTGTGCACAATTTCAAGAAGAAATTCTTTTCTGTTGTCCGCTTTCATCAAAAAGTTGATAGTTAAGCCTCGAACTTTGCGAACGTTGTCTAGGGGTCCGAAAATGAGCGTTTTTGAGTAATTTCTTGAATATTCAGAAGAACATAACACATTAATTATGTATGCCATGTAAATGATGATTACATCTACTTAACTGGAAATTAAAGCACAGCACTTCCTTTGTTATACCTTAGTATGAAAATATTAACCGTTTTGTCTTCATCATGAGAAATGTATGCGCTGAATCCTTTTATCGTCGCTTGCGACTATATTTTTTTTATTTTTTTTTTTATTATTCCACCGATTTTGTGACCGCGGTACTGAACTAACGGCCTGACCGATTTCTCTGAAACTTTCAGGGATCGTAGCCTGTGACCTAACTTAGATCTTTTTTTTTACTTTTTGGATTTTCGACTTCTTTCGTGAGTTATCCCCCTTGGAAGTTAAAACTTCAAACCTTAATAGCTCGAAAACTTATCAAGATATTTGCACAAAACTTTCACCAAAATGTGCGCAACAACATTCCTCATCGATTAGGCCTATAGCGGATTTCGGCCGTAATAATAGATATTTTGCTATTTCGAAAAAACTGAATCTTTTGTGTACTTTCGCGGTTTTGAGGGTACGCGTCTTCAAAAATCTTCTTCTAAATCCCGGCAACACATACAGCTATGTGTCATAGCTCATTTGAAAGCTGAATAAACGTGTAAAAAAGTTATCGAGACAGAATTTTGAATTTTGACTTAGAATTCGAGTTATCTGCCCTTGTATTTGAACCTTTTCGAAAAGTGCGTTTTTCGGTTGCATGTTCAAAGTGGCATAACTCTGTCACAAATTGATTTATGTCAAAGTTACTTATTTCAATCTCTTTATCATAACTTGTTTAACAATTCCATAACATATCATGATCATGTAAAAGTTGATCGATTGGGCACAATTTAGACGTAATCCCTTAAAAGTTAAATTTTGTGATTTTGAGACCTTTCGAGGGGTACCTACTTTGGAGAATTTTCCTTCGTAAACCACTGAAGATACACTAATGTTTTATGTCTCACTGTGAAGTAGACATGTCTCTAATGTAGAATAATAATTTTCAATCGCGTATCTGTCATACTTTATGTGTGACAAGTCACAGAACATTGTCATTTTTCAAAAATCGCCATTTTCAGCAATGTTCAAAGGATCATGACTGCTTAACCAATTATGCTATTGAAATTTTATTCACACCTGCGAATAGACAATTTCAAGAATAAAAACTTTTATGTTGAACCCTTTCATCAAAATGTTAATAGTTTAGCTTCGAACATCGGAAAAGTGGAATAGGGGTCCGAAAATAAGCATTGTTTAGTATTTTCCGGAATATTCAAAAGAACATTACGCATTAACCATGTATGCAATCTAAATTATGACTACATCAACCTAAGTTGAAATTACGAAAAATAAAATAAGTACAGTAGTGGTGTTCATAACCAATGACTTACGGGTATTTTAAGTTGGACAGTTTCTGCCTTCTTTCTAAATTGACAATCGCCACGTTTGTAGTGTATCTTTGTTAGTGCAAGTTCAACAATGCAAAATCATAGCACGTTGTTTGATACCTCGTTGAAATGGGAAAGGATTACTCTATATGGGGAAAACATTATTAGTTTGATAATAAACATAACCAATGAGATATAAACATTTTATCTTGATCAATTGCGACTTTATTTTGAACTGTTAACAAAGGGGGTAAATCCTACTTTCGTTTTACATGATGGACAGGGATAGGTTGCTGTAGCTTAACACATTTCCACATAATCGTGTAACTTTCAGGAATGACTGCTGATATAATGTACCTAATAGGAAATGAATCATATATATGCTGAATCCGTTTAAAGTCGCTTGCGACTATATTTTTTTTTTTTTTTTTTTATTATTCCACCGATTTTGTGACCGCGGTACTGAACTAACGGCCTGACCGATTTCTCTGAAACTTTCAGGGATCGTAGCCTGTGACCTAACTTAGATCTTTTTTTTTACTTTTTGGATTTTCGACTTCTTTCGTGAGTTATCCCCCTTGGAAGTTAAAACTTCAAACCTTAATAGCTCGAAAACTTATCAAGATATTTGCACAAAACTTTCACCAAAATGTGCGCAACAACATTCCTCATCGATTAGGGCTATAGGGGTTTTCGGCCGTAATAATAGAATTTTTGCTATTTCGAAAAAACTGAATTTGTTGTGTACTTTCTCGGTTTTGAGGGTACGCGTCTTCAAAAATCTTCTTCTAAATCCCGGCAACACATACAGCTATGTGTGATAGCTCATTTGAAAGCTGGATAAAAGTGTAAAAAAGTTATCGAGACAGAATTTTGAATTTTGGCTTAGAATTCGAGTAATCTGCCCTTGTATTTGAACCTTTTCGAAAAGTGCGTTTTTCGGTTGCATGTTCAAAGTGGCATAACTCTGTCACAAATTGATTTATGTCAAAGTTACTTATTTCAATCTCTTTATCGTAACTTGTTTAACAATTCCATAACATATCATGATCATGTAAAAGTTGATCGATTGGGCACAATTTAGACGTAATCCCTTAAAAGTTAAATTTTGTGATTTTGAGACCTTTCGCGGGGTACCTACTTTGGAGAATTTTCCTTCGTAAACCACTGAAGATACAATAATGTTTTATGTCTCACTGTGAAGTAGACATGTCTCTAATGTAGAATAATAATTTTCAATCGCGTATCTGTCATACTTTATGTGTGACAAGTCACAGAACATTGTCATTTTTCAAAAATCGCCATTTTCAGCAATGTTCAAAGGATCATGACTGCTTAACCAATTATGCTATTGAAATTTTATTCACACCTGCGAATAGACAATTTCAAGAATAAAAACTTTTATGTTGAACCCTTTCATCAAAATGTTAATAGTTTAGCTTTGAAAATCGGAAAAGTGGTATAGGGGTCCGAAAATAAGTTTTTTTTAGTATTTTCCTGAATATTCAAAAGAACATTACGCATTCACCATGTATGCAATCTAAATTATGACTACATCAACCTAAGTGGAAATTACGAAAAATGAAATAAGTACGGTAGTGGTGTTCATAACCAATGAGTTACGGGTATTTTAAGTTGGACAGTTTCTGCCTTCTTTCTAAATTGACAATCGCCACGTTTGTAGTGTATCTTTGTTAGTGCATAGTTCAACAATGCAAAATCATAGCACGTTGTTTGATACCTCGTTGGAATGGGAAAGGATTACTCTATATGGGGAAAACATTATTAGTTTGATAATAAACATAACCAATGAGATATAAGCATTTTATCTTGATAAATTGCGACTTTATTTTGATCTGTTAACAAAGGGGGTAAATCCTACTTTCGTTTTACATGATGGACAGGAATAGGTTGCTGTAGCTAAACACATTAACACATAATCGTGTTACTTTCAGCAATGACTGCTGATATAATGTACCTAATAGGAAACGAATCATATATATGCTGAATCCGTTTAAAGTCGCTTGCGACTATATTTTTTTTTTTTTTTTTTTTTTATTATTCCACCGATCGATTTCTCTGAAACTTTCAGGGATCGTAACCTGTGACCTAACTTAGATCCTAACGAAGTCCGATTTTGGATTTTCGACTTCTTTCGTGAGTTATTCCCCTTGGAAGTTGAAACTTCAAACCTTAATAGCTCTAACACTTATCAAAATATTCGCACAAAACTTTCACCAAAATGTGCGCAACAACATTCCTCATCGATAAGGCCTATAGTGGTTTTCGGCCGTAATAATAGATTTTTTGCTATTTCGAAAAAACTTAATTTGTTGTGTACTTTCACAGTTGTGAGGGTACGCGTCTTCAAAAATCTTCTTCTAAATTCCGGCAACACATACAGCTATTTGTGATAGCTCATTTGAAAGCTGAATAAACGTGTAAAAAAGTTATCGAGACAGAATTTTGAATTTTGACTTAGAATTCGAGTTATCTGCCCTTGTATTTGGACCTTTTCCAAAAGTGCGTTTTTCGGTTGCATGTTCAAAGTGGCATAACTCTGTCACAAATTGATTTATGTCAAAGTTACTTATTTCAATCTCTTTATCGTAACTTGTTTAACAATTCCATAACATATCATGATCATGTAAAAGTTGATCGATTGGGCACAATTTAGACGTAATCCCTTAAAAGTTAAATTTTGTGATTTTGAGACCTTTCGAGGGGTACCTACTTTGGAGAATTTTCCTTCGTAAACCACTGAAGATACAATAATGTTTTATGTCTCACTGTGAAGTAGACATGTCTCTAATGTAGAATAATAATTTTCAATCGCGTATCTGTCATACTTTATGTGTGACAAGTCACAGAACATTGTCATTTTTCAAAAATCGCCATTTTCAGCAATGTTCAAAGGATCATGACTGCTTAACCAATTATGCTATTGAAATTTTATTCACACCTGCGAATAGACAATTTCAAGAATAAAAACTTTTATGTTGAACCCTTTCATCAAAATGTTAATAGTTTAGCTTTGAACATCGGAAAAGTGGTATAGGGGTCCGAAAATAAGTTTTTTTTAGTATTTTCCTGAATATTCAAAAGAACATTACGCATTCACCATGTATGCAATCTAAATTATGACTACATCAACCTAAGTGGAAATTACGAAAAATGAAATAAGTACGGTAGTGGTGTTCATAACCAATGAGTTACGGGTATTTTAAGTTGGACAGTTTCTGCCTTCTTTCTAAATTGACAATCGCCACGTTTGTAGTGTATCTTTGTTAGTGCATAGTTCAACAATGCAAAATCATGGCACGTTGTTTGATACCTCGTTGGAATGGGAAAGGATTACTCTATATGGGGAAAACATTATTAGTTTGATAATAAACATAACCAATGAGATATAAGCATTTTATCTTGATAAATTGCGACTTTATTTTGATCTGTTAACAAAGGGGGTAAATCCTACTTTCGTTTTACATGATGGACAGGAATAGGTTGCTGTAGCTAAACACATTAACACATAATCGTGTTACTTTCAGCAATGACTGCTGATATAATGTACCTAATAGGAAACGAATCATATATATGCTGAATCCGTTTAAAGTCGCTTGCGACTATATTTTTTTTTTTTTTTTTTTTTATTATTCCACCGATCGATTTCTCTGAAACTTTCAGGGATCGTAACCTGTGACCTAACTTAGATCCTAACGAAGTCCGATTTTGGATTTTCGACTTCTTTCGTGAGTTATTCCCCTTGGAAGTTGAAACTTCAAACCTTAATAGCTCTAACACTTATCAAAATATTCGCACAAAACTTTCACCAAAATGTGCGCAACAACATTCCTCATCGATAAGGCCTATAGTGGTTTTCGGCCGTAATAATAGATTTTTTGCTATTTCGAAAAAACTTAATTTGTTGTGTACTTTCACAGTTGTGAGGGTACGCGTCTTCAAAAATCTTCTTCTAAATTCCGGCAACACATACAGCTATTTGTGATAGCTCATTTGAAAGCTGAATAAACGTGTAAAAAAGTTATCGAGACAGAATTTTGAATTTTGACTTAGAATTCGAGTTATCTGCCCTTGTATTTGGACCTTTTCCAAAAGTGCGTTTTTCGGTTGCATGTTCAAAGTGGCATAACTCTGTCACAAATTGATTTATGTCAAAGTTACTTATTTCAATCTCTTTATCGTAACTTGTTTAACAATTCCATAACATATCATGATCATGTAAAAGTTGATCGATTGGGCACAATTTAGACGTAATCCCTTAAAAGTTAAATTTTGTGATTTTGAGACCTTTCGAGGGGTACCTACTTTGGAGAATTTTCCTTCGTAAACCACTGAAGATACAATAATGTTTCATGGCTCACTGTCAAGTAGACATGTCTCTCATGAAGAGTAATAAATTTCAATTGCGTATCTGTCATACTTTATGTGTTACAAGTCACAGAACATTGTCATTTTTCAAAAATAGCAATTTTCAGCAAAGTTCAAAGGATCATGACAGGTTAACCAATTATGCCATTGAAATTGTATTCGCACGTGCGAATAGACAATTTCAAGCATAAAAACTTTAATGTTGAACCCTTTCATCAAAATGTTAATAGTTTAGCCTCAAACATCGGAAAAGGTGTATAGGGGTCCGAAAATAAGCATTTTTTAGTATTTTCCTGAATATTCAAAAGAACATTACGCATTAACCATGTATGCAATCTAATTGATGACTACATCAACCTTGATGGAATATACGAAAAATGAAATAAGTACAGTAGTGGTGTTCATAACCAATGAGTTACGGGTATTTTAAGTTGGACAGTTTCTACCTTCTTTCTAAATTGATAATCGCGACGTTTGTAGTGTATCTTTGTTTGTGCATAGTTCAACAATGCACAATCATGGCACGTTGTTTGATACCTCGTTAGAATGGGAAAGGATTACTCTACAGGGGGAAAGCATTTTTAGTTTGAGGATAAACATAACCAATGAGTTATAAGTATTTTATCTGAACCAATTTGCTTTTTGTTGTTTTAGTACTGTCAACAAAGGGGGTAAATCCTACTTTCGTTTTACATGATGGACAGGAATAGGTTGCTGTAGCTTAACACATTTACACATAATCGTGTAACTTTCAGGAATAACTGCTGATATAATGTACCTTATAGGAAATGAATCATATATGTGCTGAATCCGTTTAAAGTCGCTTGCGACTATATTTATTAGGTCTTCAAGACGTATGTCTCGAAAACGTATTGTTATTATCCGGATTATTAGGTCTTCAAGACTACGTCTGGAAGACCTATTGTTATTATCCGTGTTCTTGATTATTATTATTCTTTGTACTTTTTTTGTCCAGAGCTTTCTGAAGTAACCACTGGGCCGATGCGCATGACATTTTGAGGGGTGATAGCCTGTGATCCAACTTAGATTTTAACGAGCCACTTTTTGGATTTTCGACTTCTTTCGTGAGTTATCTCCCTTTGAGGTCAAAACTTTAACCCTTCATAGCTCGAATACTAATCAATATATTTTCTTAAAACTTTCACCAAAATGTGCGCAACAAAATTCCCCATCGAAAAGGTCGACGGCGCTTTTTCGGTCCGAACGATAGAGTTTTTGCTATTGCGAAAAAACTGAATTTTGTGTGAACTTTCGCAATTTTTAGGGTACGCGTCTAAGAATACCTTCTCGTTCTTCAATTTTATGAGTACAGCTACATATGATAGCTTATTTTAAAGATACATGAATTCTTCAGAGGGTTGTAGTTGTCGATTTTTTAATTTCAACCTAGAATTTTATTAATCTGTCATTGAACATGGTCATTTTTAAAAAGACCGAATTTCGGCCTCATGTTTAAAGGGGCACAACTCTGTCAGAAATGACGATACGGCAAAGATTTTTATTGTCATCTGACCCCAATACGTTACTTAACATTTCTATTACAGATCTATATCATGTAAAAGTTGATAGTTAGGCCACAATTATCGCATTTGTCAAAATGTATGAAATTTCGTGATTTTGAGGACTTTTGAGGGGCATATTTTTCGAAGAAATTTAGATCTTAAACCACTAAAGATACCAACATGTTTAATAATTTATGTTAAAGGAGAGATATCATTTTATTAAGGACAATAATTTTCAAGCATTTATTTGTCATACCTTACGTGTGACAAGTCATAGAACTTTGTAATTTTTCGAAAATCGCCATTTTCGGCAAAGTTCAAAGGATCTCAACTGCTTAACTAATTAAGATAAGTTCATTATATTTACACCATCGGATACACAAATTCAAGAACAACAACTTTTCAGTGGAACCCCTTCATCAACAAGTTGATAGTTAAGCTCCAAACATCGCAAATGTTGTCATGGGGTCCAAATTTAAGCATTTCTTTAGTATTTTCTTGAATATTCAGAAGACTATAACGCATTACCTATGTATGCAATCAGAATGATGATTACAGCTACTTAAGTGGAAATTAAAGCACAACATTTTCTATGTCGAACCTTAGTATGAAAATAATAACCGTTTTTTCTTAATCGGGAGAAATATAATGTAGGGGTCCATTAATTTGCGAGTTTTCCATTTTCAGAGGGGTATGGTCTTTGGAGATTTTTTGTAAAATAACTATTGAAGATAGAGACATGTTTGATAGCTCATTTTAAAGCAGAGAAACTGATGTATAACCGAGAGTCCAACATGGAGTTCAAGGTCAAGCAGAAGTCTTGAAGACCTAAGTATTGACGCGTCAATCCTAGTTAGGTCTTCAAGACTACGTCTGGAAGACCTATTGTTCTTATCCTGATTTTTTCCTTTTTTTAAGTCTTCAAGACGAAAGTCTGAAGACCTATTGTTCTTATCCTGGTTTTCCTTATTATTATTATTTGTACTTTTCTTGTGCGCGGTGTACAGCAAAAACGGGTGAACCGATCTTCTTGAAATTTTCAGGGATTATAGCCTGTGACCTAAACTCGGGCTGTACGAGACCGATTTTTGATTTTCGACTTCTATCGCGAGTTATCTCCCCTTGAAGTCAAAATTTCAAACCTCAATAGCTCGAAAACTAATTAAGATATTTTCATAAAACTTTCACCAAAATGTGGGCAACAATATTCCCCATCGATTAGGCCCATAGCGGTTTTCGGCCGTAATAAAAGATTTTTTTCTATTTCGAAAAAACTAAAAGTTTTGCTCACTTTCGCGATTTTGAGGGTACGCGTCTTCAAAAATCTTCTTCTAAATCACGGCAATACATACAGATATGTGTGATAGCTCATTCGAAAGCCAAGACAACGTAGAATATAATTTGCAAAAAGAATTTTGAATTTCGGCCTAGAATTCGAGTTATCTGTCCTTGAATATGGTCCTTTTTAAAAAGGGCGTTTTTCGGTTGCAATTTCAAAGGGCCATAACTCTGTAATTAATTGACTTATGTCAAAGTTATTGATAGCCATCTCTTTCTAATAAAGAGCTAAACAAGTCCATAATACATCATTATCATATAAAAGTTGATAGTTTCGGCACAATTTGGACATATTTTCAAAAAAGTAAAATTTTGTGATTTTGAGCATTTTCGAAAGGTATATCCTTTGGATAATTATTGATTATGAACCAATGAAGACAGGAAGACTTTAAATAGATCATGTTAAAGCAGAAACGTCATTTATTAAGGACAATATTTTTCAAGCTCGTATCTCTCTTAGTTTTTTGGTGATAAGTCATAGAAGTTTGTCATTTTAAAAAAAATCGCCATTTTCAACAAAGTTGAAATGTTCATAGTTGCTTAACTTCTTATGCTATTGAAAGTTTACATACACCTACGTATGCACAATTTCAAGAAGAACAACTTTTATGTTGACCGCTTTCATCAAAAAGATGATAGTTAAGCCTCGAACATCGCAAGCGATGTCTAGGGGTCCAAATTTAAGCATTTTTGAGTCTTTTCTTGAATATTCAGAACAGCATAACGCATTAATTATGCAGGCAATCTAAATGATGATTACATCTTCTTAAGTGGAAATTAAAGCACAACATTTTCCATGTTACACCTTAGTATGGAAATATTAACCATTTTGTCTTAATCGTGAGAAATGTAATGTAGGGGTCCATTAATATGTGAGTTTTCCGTTTTCAGAGGGGTACCTTCTTTGGATATTTTTTGTAAAAAAACTACTAAAGATAGAGACATGTTTGATAGCTCATTTTAAAGAAGAGAAACTGGTGAATAACCGAGAGTCCAGCATGGAGTTCTGGGTCAAGCAGAAGTCTTGAAGACCTAAGTATTGCCTGTGGCAATCCTAGTTAGGTCTTCAAGACTACGTCTGGAAGACCTATTGTTCTTATCCTGATTTTTTCCTTTTTTTTATTATTATTATTTGTACTTTTCTTGTGCGCCGGGTACAGCAAAATTGACTGCACCGATATCAATGAAACTAGCACAATTGATGGGCATAGGTGTAAGCTCGTGGCGTACGAAGCCCGATTTTTGATTTTCGCCCTCTAAAGGGGGAGGTAACTCAAAACGTCAAAAAAATTCAAATTGCAATATCGCGAAAACTTATTAACTTATTTGCAAACAAATTGCACCAAAACGTAGACGACAACTTGTTTCATCGAATGATGTCATAGCGAATTTCGGCCGTAATTATAGATTTTTTGCTATTTTGAAAAAACTGCATTTTTTTGAATTTTTTGCAGTTTGAGGGTTTACGTCTTCAACAATCTTCTTCTCCAGATTGGCAATACATAGAAACTCATACAATAGCTCATTTGGAAGCTGAAATACTGCTGTTTATATGAATCTATCAACCTCACCTCTAGATCAAACCGTTTCCGGGTTACAGCATTTTGAAAAATGACCTTTTTGAAAATGCAGATTTCTGGGCAATGAATTTTCAGCGACCTTACTCTGTTTGTGTCTCGTTTAGAACAAAATTAACTACACCTACATCAATGAAATGGGTAGAAGTAATGTGCCTAGGTATAAGCTTGTGGCGTACGTAATCCGATTTTTAATTTTCGGCCTCTAAAAGGGGAGGTAACTCAAAACGTGAAAAAACTTTAAATTGCAATATCTCGAAAACTTATCAAGATAATTGCACAAAACTACCACCAAAATGTAGGCGATAACTTGTTTCATCGAATGATGTCAAAGCGAATTTCGGCCGTAATAATAGATTTTAAGCTATTTTAGAAAAACTGTAAATTTCTCGACGTTTCGGGTTTTGAGGGTACACTTCTTCAAAAATCTTCTTCTCGAGATTGGCAATACACAGAGACTCATACATTAGCTCATTTGGTAGCTGAAAGAATGTTCTTTATATGAATCTATCAACCTCAGCTCTAGATCAAAACCTGTCCATGTTACAGCATTTTAAAAATGTAACTTTTAGATCATGTAGGGGTCCATTAATGAGTGAGGGTTTCAGAGGGTTATTGTCTTTGGCGATTTTTTGAAAAAAAAACTACTGAAGATAGAGACATGTTTGATAGCTCATTTTAAAGAAGAGAAACTGGTGAATAACCGAGGGTCAAACATGGAGTTCAAGGTCAAGCAGAAGTCTTGAAGACCTAAGTATTGACGCGTCAATCCTAGTTATTATTATTATTATTTGTACTTTTCTTGTGCGCCGTGTACAGCAAAATTGAAAGCACCGATTTCAATGAAACTAGCTCAATTGATGGGCCTAGGTGTAAGCTCGTGGCATACGGAGCCCGATTTTTGATTTTTGGCCTCTAAAAGGGAAGGTAACTCAAAACGTGAAAAAAATTCAAACTGCAATATCTCGAAAACTTATTAACTTATTAGCAAAAGAATTGCACCAACATATAGGCGACAACTTGTTGCATCGAATGATGTCATAGCGGATTTCGGCCGTAACAATAGATTTTTCGCTATATTGAAAAAACTGAAAATTTGGTGCACTTTCGCGGATATGAGGGTACGCGTCTTTAAAAATCTTCTTCTAAATCACGGCAGTACATACAGATATGTGTGATAGCTCATTCGAAAGCCAAGACAACGTAGAATAAAATTTGCAAAAAGAATTTTGAATTTCGACTTCTATCGCGAGTTATCTCCCCTTGAAGTCCAAACTTCAAACCTCAATAGCTCAAAAACTAATTAAGATATTTTCATAAAACTTTCACCAAAATGTGGGCAACAATATTCCCCATCGATTAGGCCCATAGCGGTTTTCGGCCGTAATAATACATTTTTTGCTATTTCGAAAAAACTTAAATTTTTGCTCACTTTCGCGATTTTGAGGGTACGCGTCTTCAAAAATCTTCTTCTAAATCACGGCAATACATACAGATGTGTGTGATAGCTCATTCGAAAGCCAAGACAACGTAGAATATCATTTGCTAACAGAATTTTGAATTTCGGCCTAGAATTCGAGTAATCTGCCTTTGAATATGGTCCTTTTTAAAAAGGGCGTTTTTCGGCTGCAATTTCAAAGGGGCATAACTCGCTAAGGAAAACTCCGATTCGAAGTCTGTTTTTTGCAATCTGTTCATCATTTGTGGTTTAACAAATCCACGTCAGAATGTAATCATGTAAAAGTGGACCGTTAAAGCACAACGTCGACATGAACACATATGACGATTTTCAGGGGATTTCCTTTGGAGATTTTTTGTTCGAAAACTACTGAAGATAGAGTCACGTTTGATAGCTCATATAAAAGCTGACGAACTGATTCAATCAATAGACACACGAAAACAACCAAGTAAAGCCTGCCTGCCTGCATCAATGCCATACATATATGGAGGTCTTTTTACTTTTTTTTTTTGTTTTTTTTTTTTTTAGAGTCCAGAGCGCAACCTGGATTTCTCAACTTTCTAATCCCGCAAGGATCAGAAAAATCAAGGTTTGAGCCGAATCGGAGCAAAACGCGTTTTTTTTTTCCTGGTGTTAAAAAAAAATTCAAATCAGTGTCCTTAGTTCTTATTGAGAGGTACAAATTTCAAAAGTGTGTTTTCCTGTCTTGCCATGTTTCTGCCACCACGTAACACCGAAAAATCATGCTTTGAGGCCAAACAAATTTTGAGCCAAAAAAATAAAATTTTTTTACTGCTTTTACAAATTGCTTCGAAACCGTTCCCGTAGTCATTATTGAGAAGTACAAAGCCCAAAAACGTTGTTTGCAAAGGTTACATGCTCAAAGGTCAAAGCGGGAATCTTGAAGACCTGCAGTATTGACGCGTCAATCCTAGTTAGGTCTTCAAGACTACGTCTGGAAGACCTATTGTTCTTATCCTGATTTTTTCCTTTTTTTAAGTCTTCAAGACGAAAGTCTGAAGACCTATTGTTCTTATCCTGGTTTTCCTTATTATTATTATTTGTACTTTTCTTGTGCGCGGTGTACAGCAAAAACGGCTGAACCGATCTTCTTGAAATTTTCAGGGATTATAGCCTGTGACCTAAACTCGTGCTGTACGAGACCGATTTTTGATTTTCGACTTCTACCGCGAGTTATCTCCCCTTGAAGTCAAAATTTCAAACCTCAATAGCTCGAAAACTAATAAAGATATTTTCATAAAACTTTCACCAAAATGTGGGCAACAATATTCCCCATCGATTAGGCCCATAACGGTTTTCGGCCGTAATAATACATTTTTTGCTATTTCGAAAAAACTTAAATTTTTGCTCACTTTCGCGATTTTGAGGGTACGCGTCTTCAAAAATCTTCTTCTAAATCACGGCAATACATACAGATAAGTGTGATAGCTCATTCGAAAGCCAAGACAACGTAGAATATAATTTGCAAAAAGAATTTTGAATTTCGGCCTAGAATTCGAGTAATCTGCCCTTGAATATGGTCCTTTTTAAAAAGGGCGTTTTTCGGTTGCAATTTCAAAGGGCCATGACTCTGTAACTAATTGACTTATGTCTAAGTTATTGATAGCCATCTCTTTCTAATAAAGAGCTAAACAAGTCCATAATACATCAATATCATATAAAAGTTGATAGTTTCGGCACAATTTGGACATATTCCCAAAAAAGTAAAATTTTGTGATTTTTAGCATTTTCGAAGGGTATATCCTTTTGATAATTATTGATTATGAACCAATGACGACAGGAAGACATTAAATAGATCATGTTGAAGCAGAAACGTCATTTATTAAGGACAATAATTTTCAAGCACGTATCTGTAATAGTTTACATGCGACATGTCGTGGGAGATTGTTGTTTTTAGAAAATCACCATTTTCAGCAAAGTTCAAAGGATCATAACTGCTTAACTTATTAAATTATTGAAATTGTATTTATACCTACGGATGGACAATTTCAAGAACAACAACGTTTCTGTTGAACCCTCTCATCAAAAAGTTGATAGTTAAGCTCCGAACATCGCAAATGTTGTCTAGGGGTCCAAATTAACGCATTTTTGAGTAATTTCTTGAATATTCAAACAACATAACGCATTACTTATACAGGCAAACTTAATGATGATTACATCTACTGAGGTGGAAATTAAAGCACAATATTTTCTATGTTGCACCTTAGTATGAAAATATTAACCATTTTGTCTTTATCGTGAGAAAGGTCATGTAGGGGTCCATTAATAAGCGATGGACAATTTCAAGAACAACAACGTTTCTGTTGAACCCTCTCATCAAAAAGTTGATAGTTAAGCTCCGAACATCGCAAATGTTGTCTAGGGGTCCAAATTAACGCATTTTTGAGTAATTTCTTGAATATTCTATTTTCTATGTTGCACCTTAGTATGAAAATATTAACCATTTTGTCTTTATCGTGAGAAAGGTCATGTAGGGGTCCATTAATAAGCGATTTTGCCATTTTCAGAGGGTCATTGTCTTTGGAGAATTTTTGTAAAAAAACTATTGAAGATAGAGACGTGTTTGATAGCTCATTTTAAAGCAGAGAAACTGGCGAATAACCGAGAGTCCAACATGGAGTTCAAGGTCAAGCAGAAGTCTTGAAGACCTAAGTATTGCCTGTGGCAATCCTAGTTTATTATTATTATTTGTACTTTTCTTGTGCGCCGGGTACAGCAAAATTGACTGCACCGATATCAATGAAACTAGCACAATTGATGGGCATAGGTGTAAGCTCGTGGCGTACGAAGCCCGATTTTTGATTTTCGCCCTCTAAAGGGGGAGGTAACTCAAAACGTCAAAAAAATTTAAATTGCAATATCGCGAAAACTTATTAACTTATTTGCAAACAAATTGCACCAAAACGTAGACGACAACTTGTTTCATCGAATGATGTCATAGCGAATTTCGGCCGTAATTATAGATTTTTTGCTATTTTGAAAAAACTGCATTTTTTTGAATTTTTTGCAGTTTGAGGGTTCACGTCTTCAACAATCTTCTTCTCCAGATTGGCAATACATAGAAACTCATACAATAGCTCATTTGAAAGCTGAAATACTACTGTTTATATGAATCTATCAACCTCGGCTCTAGATCAAACCGTTTTCTGGTTACAGCATTTTGAAAAATGACCTTTTTGAAAATGCAGATTTCTGGGCAATGAATTTGCAGAGACATACTCTGTTTGTGTCTCGTTTACAACGAAATTGACTACACCTACATCAATGAAATTGATAGAAGTAATGGGCCTAGGTATAAGCTTGTGGCGTACGAAATCCGATTTTTAATTTTCGGCCTCTAAAAGGGGAGGTAACTCAAAACGTGAAAAAACTTTAAATTGCAATATCTCGAAAATTTATCAAGATAATTGCACAAAACTACCACCAAAATGTAGGCGACAACTTGTTGCATCGAATGATGTCATAGCGAATTTCGGCCGTAACAATAGATTTTTCGCTATTTTGAAAAAACTGCATTTTTTGGAATTTTTTGCAGTTTGAGGGTTCACGTCTTCAACAATCTTCTTCTCCAGATCGGCAATACATAGAAACTCATACAATAGCTCATTTGGAAGCTGAAATACTGATGTTTATATGAATCTATCAACCTCACCTCTAGATCAAACCGTTTCCGGGTTACAGCATTTTGAAAAATGACCTTTTTGAAAATGCAGATTTCTGGGCAATGAATTTTCAGCGACCTTACTCTGTTTGTGTCTCGTTTAGAACAAAATTAACTACACCTACATCAATGAAATGGGTAGAAGTAATGTGCCTAGGTATAAGCTTGTGGCGTACGTAATCCGATTTTTAATTTTCGGCCTCTAAAAGGGGAGGTAACTCAAAACGTGAAAAAACTTTAAATTGCAATATCTCGAAAATTTATCAAGATAATTGCACAAAACTACCACCAAAATGTAGGCGACAACTTGTTGCATCGAATGATGTCATAGCGAATTTCGGCCGTAACAATAGATTTTTCGCTATTTTGAAAAAACTGCATTTTTTGGAATTTTTTGCAGTTTGAGGGTTCACGTCTTCAACAATCTTCTTCTCCAGATCGGCAATACATAGAAACTCATACAATAGCTCATTTGGAAGCTGAAATACTGATGTTTATATGAATCTATCAACCTCACCTCTAGATCAAACCGTTTCCGGGTTACAGCATTTTGAAAAATGACCTTTTTGAAAATGCAGATTTCTGGGCAATGAATTTTCAGCGACCTTACTCTGTTTGTGTCTCGTTTAGAACAAAATTAACTACACCTACATCAATGAAATGGGTAGAAGTAATGTGCCTAGGTATAAGCTTGTGGCGTACGTAATCCGATTTTTAATTTTCGGCCTCTAAAAGGGGAGGTAACTCAAAACGTGAAAAAACTTTAAATTGCAATATCTCGAAAACTTATCAAGATAATTGCACAAAACTACCACCAAAATGTAGGCGATAACTTGTTTCATCGAATGATGTCAAAGCGAATTTCGGCCGTAATAATAGATTTTAAGCTATTTTAGAAAAACTGTAAATTTCTCGACGTTTCGGGTTTTGAGGGTACACTTCTTCAAAAATCTTCTTCTCGAGATTGGCAATACATAGAGACTCATACATTAGCTCATTTGGTAGCTGAAAGAATGTTCTTTATATGAATCTATCAACCTCAGCTCTAGATCAAAACCTGTCCATGTTACAGCATTTTAAAAATGTAACTTTTAGATCATGTAGGGGTCCATTAATGAGTGAGGGTTTCAGAGGGTTATTGTCTTTGGAGATTTTTTGAAAAAAAAACTACTGAAGATATAGACATGTTTGATAGCTCATTTTAAAGAAGAGAAACTGGTGAATAACCGAGGGTCAAACATGGAGTTCAAGGTCAAGCAGAAGTCTTGAAGACCTAAGTATTGACGCGTCAATCCTAGTTATTAGGTCTTCAAGACTACGTCTGGAAGACCTATTGTTATTATCCGTGTTCTTCATTATTAGGTCTTCAAGACTACGTCTGGAAGACCTATTGTTATTATCCGTGTTCTTCATTATTAGGTCTTCAAGACTACGTCTGGAAGACCTATTGTTATTATCCGTGTTCTTCATTATTATTATTATTATTATTTTTTGTACTTTTTTTGTCCAGAGCTTTCTGAAGTAACCACTTGGACGATTCACATGAAATTTTCAGGGATGATAACTTGTGACTCAACTTAGATTTTAACGAGTCACTTTTTGGATTTTCGACTTCTTTCGTGAGTTATCTCCCTTTGAAGTCAAAACTTTAAACCTTCATAGCTCGAATACTAATCAATATATTTTCTTAAAACTTTCACCAAAATGTGCGCAACAAAATTCCCCATAAAAAAGGTTAATGTCATTTTTTCGGCCGTATATATAGATTTTTTGCTATTTCGTAAAAACTGAATTGTGTGTGAACTTTCGCAGTTTTTAGGGTACGCGTCTTTGAAAATCTTCTCCTAAATCAGGAGAATACATACAGCTATATATGATAGCTCATATGAAAGCTGAATAACTGCTCAATAGCGTGCTGTGGGTCGAATATTGAATTTTGGCCTGTAATTTGAATAATCTGCCCTTGAATATGGTACTTTTTTAAATGTTCCTTTTTCGACTGCATGTTCAAAGGGGTATAACTCTGTTATAGATTACCTAATGGCAAAGTTGTATATTGCAATCTCTTTATAATAACCAGCTCAACACTTCCATAACATATCAATATCATGTAAAAATTGATAGTTTTGGCACAATTTGGACATATTCCCCAACAAGTAAAATTTGGTGATTTTGAGACTTTGCAAGGGGTACTTTCTTTTTAGAATTTTCGATTGTAAACCATTAAAGATACAATTATGTTTAATATATCATCGTGAAGTAGAGATGTCTTTTATTAAGGGGCATAAATTTCAAAAAATTTTCTGTCATAGTTTATGGGTGACAAGTCATAGAAGATTACCATTTTTCAGAACTCGCCATTTTCAGCCATGTTCAAAGGATCATAACTGCCTCACTTATTAAGATAATGAAATTGTATTTACACCATCAGATGCACAATTTCAAGGAAAACAACATTTCTGTTGAATCCTTTCATCAAATAGTTGATAGTTAAGCTCCGAACATCGCAAATGTTGTCTAGGGGTCCAAATTTAACCATTTTTGAGTATTTTCTTTAAATTTCAGAATAACATAACGCATTACTTATGTGTGCAATCTTAATGATGATAACATCTCCTGAAGTGGATATTAAAGCACACCATTTTCTATGTTACACCTTAGTATAAAAATATTAACCATTTTGTCTAGATCGTGAGAAAGATCATGTAGGGGTCAATTAATAAGCGATTGTTCCATTTTCAGAGGGTCATTGTCTTTGCAGAATGTTTGTAAAAAAACTACTGAAGATAGAGACATGTTTAATAGCTCATTTTAAAGCAGAGAAACTGATGTATAACCGAGAGTCCAACATGGAGTTCAAGGTCAAGCAGAAGTCTTGAAGACCTAAGTATTGACGCGTCAATCCTAGTTAGGTCTTCAAGACTACGTCTGGAAGACCTATTGTTATTATCCGTGTTCTTCATTAGGTCTTCAAGACGTAAGTCATGAAGACGTATTGTTATTATCCGTGTTCTTCATTATTATTATTATTATTCTTTGTACTTTTTTTGTCCAGAGCTTTCTGAAGTAACCACTGGGCTGATTTGCATGAAACTTTCAGGGCTGATAGCCTGTGACCCAACTTAGATTTTAACGAGCCACTTTTTGGATTTTCGACTTCTTTCGTGAGTTATCTCCCTTTGAATTCAAAATTTTAAACCTTCATAACTCGAATACTAATCAATATATTTTCAAGCATTTATTTGTCATACCTTACGTGTGACAAGTCATAGAAGTTTGTCATTTTTCGAAAATCGCCATTTTCAGCAAAGTTCAAAGGATCTTAACTGCTTAACTAATTAAGATAATTTCATTATATTTACACTTTCGGATATACAAATTCAAGAACAACAACTTTTTAGTTGAACCCTTTCATCAAAAAGTTGATAGTGAAGCTCCGAACATAGCAAACGTTCTCAAGGGGTCAAAATTTAAGCAATTTAGAGTATTTTCTTGAATATTCAGAAAACGATAACGCATTAATTATGTATGCAATCTAAATGATGATTACATCTACTTAAGTGGACATTAAAGCACAATATTTTGCATGTTGCAACTTAGTATGAAAATATTAACCATTTTGTCTTAATCGTGAGAAAGGTCATGTAGGGGTCCATTAAAAAGCGATTGTTCCATTTTCAAAGAGTCATTGTCTTTGGGGAATTTTCATAAAATAACTACTGATGATAGAGACATGTTTGATAGCTCATTTTAAAGCAGAATAACTGGCGAATAAACGAGAGTCCAACATGGAGTTCAAGGTCAAGCAGAAGTCTTGAAGACCTAAGTATTGCCTTGGCAATCCTAGTTATTCTTATTATTATTTGTACTTTTTTTGTCCAGAGCTTTCTGAAGTAACCACTGGGCCGATTCCCATGAAATTTTCAGGGATGATAGCCTGTGACTCAACTTAGAAAAAGACGAGTCACTTTTTGGATTTTCGACTTCTTTCTCGAGTTATCTCCCCTTGAAGTCAAAACTTTACACCTTCATAGCTCGAATACTTATCAATATATTTTCTTAAAACTTTCACCAAAATGTGCGCAACAACATTCCCCACAAAAAAAGTTTGTGACATTTTTTCGGCCGTATATATAGATTTTGTGCTATTTCGAAAAAACTGAAAATGTTGTGAAATTTCGCGGTTTTGAGGGTACGCATCTTCAAAAATCTTCTCCTAAATCAGGGCAATACATACAGCTATATATGATATCTCATTTAAAAGCAAAATGAATTCCTAAAAGATCGTTGGCACTCGAATTTTTAATTTCCACTTAGTATTGGTATTATCTGCCCTTGAAAATGGTCTTTTTTTAAATGTTCATTTTTCTACTGCATGTTCAAAGAGGCATAACTCTGTTATAAATCAAGCTATGTCAAAGTTATATATTGCAATCTCTTTATAATAACCAGCTCAACACTTTCATAACATATCATTATCATGTAAAAAATTATAGTTTAGGCACAATTTGGACATACTCCCCAAAATGTAAAATTTGGGGATTTTGAGACGTTTCGAGGGGTACTTTCTTTGTAGAATTTTCCATTGTAAACCACTGAAGATACAATTATGTTTAATATATCATCGTGAAGTAGAGATGTCCTTTTTTAAGGGGAATACATTTCAAACATTTTTCTATCATAGTTTATGTGTGACAAGTCATAGAAGATTGCCATTTTTCAGAAGTCGCCATTTTCAGCCATGTTTAAAGGATCATTTTTGCTTAACTTCTTACGCTATTGAAATTTTGCATAGACCTGCGTATGCACAATTTCAAGAAGAACAACTTTTATGTTGACCGCTTTCATCAAAAAGTTGATAGTTAAGGCTCGAACATCGCCAGCGATGTTTAGGGGTCCAAATTTAAGCATTTTTGAGTATTTTCTTGAATATTCAGAACAGCATAACGCATTAATTATGTATGCAATCTAAATGATGATTACATCTTCTTAAGTGGAAATTAAAGCACAACATTTTCTATGTTACACCTTAGTATGAAAATATTAACCATTTTGTCTTAATCGTGAGAAATGTAATGTAGGGGTCCATTAATTTGTGATTTTTCCGTTTTCAGAGGGGTACCTTCTTTAGGGAATTTTTGTAAAAAAACTACTCAAGATAGAGGCACGTTTGATAGCTCATTTTAAAGCAGAGAAACAGATGTATAACCCTGAGTCCAACATGGAGTTCCAGGTCAAGCAGAAGTCTTGAAGACCTAAGTATTGCCTTGGCAATCCTAGTTCTTATTATTATTTGTACTTTTTTTGTCCAGAGCTTTCTGAAGTAACCACTGGGCTGATTCCCATGAAATTTTCAGGGATGATAGCCTGTGACTCAACTTAGAAAAAGACGAGTCACTTTTTGGATTTTCGACTTCTTTCTCGAGTTATCTCCCCTTGAAGTCAAAACTTTAAACCTTCATAGCTCGAATACTTATCAATATATTTTCTTAAAACTTTCACCAAAATGTGCGCAACAACATTCCCCACAAAAAAAGTTTGTGACATTTTTTCGGCCGTATATATAGATTTTGTGCTATTTCGAAAAAACTGAAAATTTTGTGAAATTTCGCGGTTTTGAGGGTACGCGTCTTCAAAAATCTTCTCCTAAATCAGGGCAATACATACAGCTATATATGATATCTCATTTAAAAGCAAAATGAATTCCTAAAAAATCGTTGGCACTCGAATTTTTAATTTCCACTTAGTATTCGTATTATCTGCCCTTGAAAATGGTCTTTTTTTAAATGTTCATTTTTCTACTGCATGTTCAAAGAGGCATAACTCTGTTATGAATTAAGCTATGTCAAAGTTATATATTGCAATCTCTTCATAATAACCAGCTCAACACTTCCATAACATATCATTATCATGTAAAAATTGATAGTTTAGGCACAAATTGGACATATTGCCAAAAATGTAAAATTTTGGGATTTTGAGACTTTTGAGGGGTTCTTTCTTTGTAGAATTTTCCATTGTTAACCACTGAAGATACAATTATGTTTAATATATCATTGTGAAGTAGAGATGTCCTTTTTTAAGGGGAATAAATTTCAAACATTTTTCTGTCATAGTTTATGTGTGACAAGTCATAGAAGATTGCCATTTTTCAGAAGTCGCCATTTTCAGCCATGTTTAAAGGATCATTTTTGCTTAACTTCTTACGCTATTGAAATTTTGCATACACCTGCGTATGCACAATTTCAAGAAGAACAACTTTTATTTTGACCGCTTTCATCAAAAGGTTGATAGTTAAGGCTCGAACATCGCCAGCGATGTTTAGGGGTCCAAATTTAAGCATTTTTGAGTATTTTCTTTTACATTCAGAATAATATAACGCATTACTTATGTGTGCAATCTTAATGATGATAACATTTCCTAAAGTGGAAATTAAAACACAACATTTTCTATGTTACACCTTAGTATGAAAATATTAACCATTTTGTCTTAACCGTGAGAAATGTAATGTAGGGGTCCATTAATTTGTGATTTTTCCGTTTTCAGAGGGGTACCTTCTTTGGGGAATTTTTGTAAAAAAAACTACTGAAGATAGAGACACGTTTGATAGCTCATTTTAAAGCAGAGAAACAGATGTATAACCCTGAGTCCAACATGGAGTTCAAGGTCAAGCAGAAGTCTTGAAGACCTAAGTATTGCCTTGGCAATCCTAGTTCTTATTATTATTTGTACTTTTTTTGTCCAGAGCTTTCTGAAGTAACCACTGGGCCGATTCCCATGAAATTTTCAGGGATGATAGCCTGTGACTCAACTTAGAAAATGACGAGTCACTTTTTGGATTTTCGACTTCTTTCTCGAGTTATCTCCCCTTGAAGTCAAAACTTTAAACCTTCATAGCTCGAATACTTATCAATATATTTTCTTAAAACTTTCACCAAAATGTGCGCAACAACATTCCCCACAAAAAAAGTTAGTGACATTTTTTCGGCCGTATATAAAGATTTTGTGCTATTTCGAAAAAACTGAAAATTTTGTGAAATTTCGCGGTTTTGAGGGTACGCGTCTTCAAAAATCTTCTCCTAAATCAGGGCAATACATACAGCTATATATGATATCTCATTTAAAAGCAAAATGAATTCCTAAAAGATCGTTGGCACTCGAATTTTTAATTTCCACTTAGTATTCGTATTATCTGCCCTTGAAAATGGTCTTTTTTTAAATGTTCATTTTTCTACTGCATGTTCAAAGGGGCATAACTCTGTTATAAATTAAGCTATGTCAAAGTTATATATTGCAATCTCTTCACAATAACCAGTTCAACACTTTCATAACATATCATTATCATGTAAAAATTGATAGTTTAGGCACAATTTGGACATATTCCCAAAAATGTAAAATTTTGGGATTTTGAGATTTTCGAGGGGTACTTTCTTTCTGGAATTTTCCATTGTAAACCACTGAAGATACAATTATGTTTAATATATCATAGTGAAGTAGAGATGTCCTTTTTTAAGGGGAATAAATTTCGAACATTTTTCTGTCATAGTTTATATGTGACAAGTCATAGAAGATTGCCATGTTTCAGAAGTCGACATTTTCAACCATGTTTAAAGGATCATTTTTGCTTAACTTCTTATGCTATTGAAATTTTGCATACACCTCCGTATCCACAATTTCAAGAAAAACAACTTTTATGTTGACCGCTTTCATCAAAAAGTTGATAGTTAAGCCTCGAACATCGCAAGCGATGTCTAGGGGTCCTAATTTAAGCATTTTTGAGTATTTTCTTTAATGTTCAGCACAGCATAACGCATTAATTATGTATGCAATCTAAATGATGATTACATCTTCTTAAGTGGAAATTAAAGCACAACATTTTCTATGTTGCCCCTTAGTATGGAAATATTAACCATTTTGTCTTAATCGTGAGAAATGTAATGTAGGGGTCCATTAATATGTGATTTTTCCGTTTTCAGAGGGGTACCTTCTTTGGATAATTTTTGTAAAAAAACTACTGAAGATAGAGACATGTTTGATAGCTCATTTTAAAGCGGAGAAACAGATGTATAACCCTAAGTCCAACATGGAGTTCTAGGTCAAGCGGAAGTCTTGAAGACCTAAGTATTGACGCGTCAATCCTAGTTTTTTTTTATTATTATTTGTACTTTTCTTGTGCGCCGGGTACAGCAAAATTGACTGCACCGATATCAATGAAACTAGCACAATTGATGGGCATAGGTGTAAGCTCGTGGCGTACGAAGCCCGATTTTTGATTTTCGCCCTCTAAAGGGGTAGGTAACTCAAAACGTCAAAAAAATTCAAATTGTAATATCTCGAAAACTTAAACTTAAACTTATTTGCAAACAAATTGCACCAAAACGTAGGCGACAACTTGTTTCATCGAATGATGTCATAGCGAATTTCGGCCGTAATAATAGATTTTTTGCTATTTTGAAAAAACTGCATTTTTTTGAATTTTTTGCAGTTTGAGGGTTCACGTCTTCAACAATCTTCTTCTCCAGATCGGCAATACATAGAAACTCATACAATAGCTCATGTGAAAGCTGAAATACTCCTGTTTATATGAATCTATCAACCTCGGCTCTAGATCAAACCGTTTTCTGGTTACAGCATTTTGAAAAATGACCTTTTTGAAAATGCAGATTTTCGGCCATTTGATTTTCAGAGACTTAACTCTGTTTGTGTTTCGTTTACAACAACAATGACTACACCTATATCAATGAAATTCGTAGAGATGATTGGCCTAGGTGTAAGCTCGTGAAGTACGTAGCCCGATTTTCAATTTTCGGCCTCTGAAAGGGGAGGTAACTCAAAATGTGATAAAAATTCAAATTGCAATATCTCGAAAACTTATAAAGATAATTTCAAAGAACTTTCACCAATATGTAGGCGTTAAATTGTTTCATCGAATAATGCTATAGCGGTTTTCGGCCGTAATGACAGATTTTTTGCTATTTTAGAAAAACTGTAAATTTTTCGCTATTTTGGGTTTTGAGGGTACACTTCTTCAAAAATCTTCTTCTCGAGATCAGCATTACATAGAGACTCATACAATAGATCATTTGGAAGCTGAAAGAATGTTGTTTATATGAATCTATCAACCCCACCTCTAGATTTAAACCTGTCCATGTTACAGCATTATAAACATTTACCTTTTAGATCATGTAGGGGTCCATTAATAGGCGAGGGTTTCAGAGGGTCATTGTCTTTGGATAATTTTTGTAAAATAACTATTGAAGATAGAGACACGTTTGATAGCTCATTTTAAAGCAGAGAAATTGATGAATAATTGAGCGTCCAACATGGAGTTCAAGGTCAAGCAGAAGTCTTGAAGACCTAAGTATTGACGCGTCAATCCTAGTTTGTATTTTTCTTGTGCGCGGTGTACAGCCAAAACGGCTGAACCGATCTTCTTGAAATTGTCAGGGATTATAGCTTGTGACCTAAACTCGGGATGTACGAGACCGATTTTTGATTTTCGACTTCTATCGCGAGTTATCTCCCCTTGAAGTCAAAACTTCAAACCTCAATAGCTCGACAACTAATTAAGATATTTTCATAAAACTTTCACCAAAATGTGGGCAACAATATTCCCCATCGATTAGGTCCATGGCGGTTTTCGGCCGTAATAATACATTTTTTGCTATTCCGAAAAAACTTAAATTTTTGCTCACTTTCGCGATTTTGAGGGTACGCGTCTTCAAAAATCTTCTTCTAAATCACGGCAATACATACAGATATGTGTGATAGCTCATTCGAAAGCCGAGACAACGTAGAATATAATTTGCTAACAGAATTTTGAATTTTGGCCTAGAATGCGAGTAATCTGCCCTTGAATATGGTCCTTTTTAAAAAGGGCGTTTTTCGGTTGCAATTTCAAAGGACCATAACTCTGTAACTAATTGACTTATGTCAAAGTTATTGATAGTCATCTCTTTCTAATAAAGAGCTGCACAAGTCCATAATACATCAATACCATATAATAATTGATAGTTTCGGCACAATTTGGACATATTACCAAAAGAGTAAAATTTTGTGATTTTGAGCATTTTCGAAGGGTATATCCTTTGGAAAATTATTGATTATGAACCAATGAAGATAGAAAGAATGTGTATATGCCATGTTGATGTAGAAACGTCATTTATTAAGGACAATATTTTTCAAGCTCGTATCTGTCTTAGTTTTTGTGCGACAAGTCATAGAAATTCGTCATTTTTAAAAAATCGTCATTTTAAGCATATTTCAAAGGATCATAACTGCCTAACTAATTAAAATATTGAAGTTGTATTTACACCTTCGGATGGAAATTTCAAGAACAACAACGTTTCTGTTGATCCCTTTCATCAAAAAGTTGATAGTTAAGCTCCGAACATCGCAAATGTTGTCTAGGGGTCCAAATTAACGCATTTTTGAGCATTTTCTTGAATATTCAAAACAACATAACGCATTACTTAACAAACTTAATTATGATTACAACTATTTAAGCGAAATTTAAAGCCCAACATTTTCTATGGTACACCTTATTATGAAAATATTAACCATTTTGTCTTAATCGTGAGAAAGGTCATGTAGGGGTTCATTAATAAACGATTGGTCAATTTTCAGAGGGTCCTTGTCTTTGGACAATTTTTGTAAAATAACTATTGAAGATAGAGACAAGTTTGATGGCTCATTTTAAAGCAGAGAAACTGATGAATAACCGAGAGTCCAAGATGGAGTTCTAGGTCAAGCAGAAGTCTTGAAGACCTAAGTATTGACGCGTTAATCCAAGTTTCTTATTATTAAGGATTCTGCCCTTTGTTATTGGCGTGTTTTTTTTTGTTTTTTTGTTTTTTTTTATTGTTTGCACAGATCTTGTGAACGCGATTCAGCCAAAACGGCTGCAGATAATTCAACCAAACTCGGCAGTCTGACAGCTCTTACTAAGGACACGGCAAAATAATCTTTTGGGCCCAATCGTTTCAGCCATTAAAGGTCCAGTTCGATTCCAAATTTCGATTTTTAACATGGGAAAAAATGCACTTAGAGACTTGCAACTTGTTGCAAAAGATGCACAATGACCATGCAAGCAAAAAAGTAAATCATGGCGAATTCGTCAGTCACATGGTTTTTCCGCCATTTTGATTTTAGACACGTTTTACAATTTTCCGACCCCATGCACCTTTGGCAATCTTCTCCTCTGAAGATACTAGCATCTTAGAGCTCAAACTTGCATGTATGTGTAGCTAAAGGGTTGGTGATTAAATGAATGTCCAAAGCATTAGCGTACCTCTTACACTTTTTTCACAGTGACCTTTCAAAGTCCGACAATTTTTGAAAATCGCAAACTTCAAAGGGCCATAATTCAAAAACCTAAGAATGGAATTGAATGATTTTTTCAGGAGAGTAAGACAGGACTATGGTCGTTATGAATCAATAATAAAATCGCTCGCGAAAAGTCATTTCTGGTCATAACAAAGAAAAACTTTAACATGGGGAAAATCTTCAAAATCCCCTTAGAGACTCGACACTTGTTTCAAAAGATGCGCTTGAACGATACAAGCAAAAAAGTAAATGATGACCAAATCGTAGATCACGTGGTTAAGCCGCCATTTTGATTTTCTTAAAATTGTTAAAATTGTTTCCTCTTCCAGCAGAAGGAGTTCGAATCTACAAGTGAAAAACATTTTTGACTTGAATATAATTTTAAATGTTCAAAACTTATTTTCTTTTGTATGTTAAGTTGTTTTGACTTGTTTTTGAACTTTTATTCATCTAATTCATTCAATTTGTCTGATTTTGACATGTTAAATTTGGGTCTAAATAATCCCAATGACATACTAGAGACTCGCAACTTGTATTAAGAGATGCTTAATAACTAGACAAGCAAAATATGTTACCATTGCGAAGTCGTAGGTCACGTGGTTTCGACGCCATATTGAATTTTAACCTTTTCTGATCATGCACTTTTGCGGAAACACCACTGTGAAGATAGTTGCATTTAACTGCTGAAAATTAGATTTATATGCAGCTGAAGCATTCGGGAATAACAAGTTTGTCATATTTTGAGTAAACTCCTAATACTTGTTGCACAATCACCTTTCAAAGTAGGGTAATTTTGAATATTTGACAAGTTTGATTAGAACTGACTTGATGAATATTTCATTGAAGCGTCACTAGACATTAGACCACTCCTAATTTGATTTCATTAATTTCTATTGTACAGAAGAGGCATTGGACATAGCTACGAACTTTTCTTCAACCCGGAAGCAATTCAGTAACAATGCAGTTCATTTCATTTTGATGTGTAAACAGAGGAAATTCCTACTTTCGTTTTGACATAGGCTACATTGTTTTGCTGGGGGATCAGTCCTGCTAAAGATTATAGATGGCGTTATTGTATCGAGATATACTGACTGTTGCCGAAAATTACAAATTTGAAGATAGTCGACTCAGGATAATGACAATATATATGTAAAAGTAGTTCTGATCGAAAACCGCACACTGCACCACGATCAACGCAAATCTATTCTACTTGACGAATGTGATCATACAGTACTGCTGTACAGTATACGTTGACGTAATTGCATCAATGCATAATGATTCTCCCAAGAGCAAAGCAATGATCTTAGACAAAATATCAACAAAAGCTATATAAATTCCCTTAATTTCGATAAATATTATCTGAACAAAACAGTGTCTTATAGATGTATAAAATATAATAAGTAATTTTAGTTTGTTAGTCGAACCGGACTCGTGGTCTCATGGTAGAATGTCGGATTTATAATACAGCAATATGAAACAGGTGGAGTTCAAATCCACCATTGAAAAACTTTTTTGACTTAAATATAATTTTAAATGTTCAAAACTTATTTTGTTTTGTATGTTAATTTGTTTTGACTTGTTTTTGAACTTTTATTCATCTACAAATTCATACTGGCAACACTGTCAACATTAGCGTACTGGCTACGTTTTTTGGTTGTATTTTTTAATAGTTCTCTACATGTACCAATAATTTAAGATAATGTCTTGAAATATTTTGGTACGTTTGTCGTAATGCCAATTTTGGATTTTCGTCTTCTTTAATGAGATTTGAGTCCAATACGTTAAAAATTTAAATCTCATAGAAAATCAACTTTCACAGTTTTTTTGGTACGTGTCTTCATAAATCTTCCCCTAAATTACAGCAATACATACAAAATAAACTTCCCAATGCAAGGCATAACTCTTGTCACTCTTCATTACTGGATGATTTAGTCCTTGCAGTATTTACTTAAGAAATCTGTGTTTAGAAATCTGCTATGTATTTCTGCTAAAGCGATTCACAATCTTAGCACAACAAAGCGAGGGAAATACTGCAAGGGTGAAATCCGACAGTAATGTTTTGTCTGCATTGTAGACTACACATTGTCAATGGGGGTGGTTCCCGATGGCAGGTGGGATGAGGATGTAGTGTCTTCATGTACATGTTGGTATATGTTTTCCAAGTCAGACTTTGTATGCTAAATGGATTTGTCTGTACTGGTTTAGTGAATGGTACATTCAATACGGGTAGTTGTTGTACTCTCGGTATGGGTTGACTCTAATGGGAGAATCATAATTATTTCGCTATTAGGGCTATACTTAAACAAATCGTTACACCACTTTGAACTATTTGCATCTAAGCGATACAACTTAGATTTATATGCAGCAGAAGCTTTGGGGAATAACAAGTAACATTAAATAACTCCTAATGTCCTGTTCACAAGTGGCGTTGAACATTGAACACGTTGGATATGAGGATTTTATTGAAGCTTCATGTGGAAGAGTTGTTTCCCCTTGACCAACCTACGATGATGTGAGCAGCAACTTGACACTCATCAGAGAGACGCAATACCACCCTAACTGGAAAAAGGGCCATTAACACGATACTTTATATGACTAATGAGTTTTAAATATAAGTTCATCAAATTTGACTTTCATTTTGATGTGTGAACAGGAAATGCACACTTTCGTTTTGGCTTACATTGTGTTGTTTGGGGTCTGGACTGTTGTATATGGTGCTTTTGTATCGAGAAGTACTGAATATTGCCGAAAATGACCAATTTGAAGACAGTCGATTCAGTATAGTGACGATATATATGTAAAAGTAGTTCTGGTCGAAAACCCGACACTGCATCACGATTAACGCACATCTATCAGCCAACGAAAAAGACAAATGTAGGTTGATTATGCTTGAAAGATCTGTGCATGTAAATCGGACTGTAGTTTCAGTTCTTCAAATATTTTATATGATTCACATTGAGTGTAATGCACACAGACATTGGTATGCAATTTGTTATTTGTACATAATAGAGAATTATTAAGGAACGTAGCACGAGTCAACACATTAACACTTCATTCATTCATAAACAAGATTTTACTATTGTCATAGTAAGCTACTTCCATATAAGGCAAGGTGGTATTTTACTGTGCCAAAAGAGTGCAGCTTCAATAGTTCATACATTACGCATGTGACAATTGACTGACAAACTCATCAATGAAACTAACCTTGTTTTAAGCCAGTCTCTCCCACAATATAATAACTATAACCATTCAATGCGTATTCTAAAACCAGCCAAGGGTAACGGATTTGAGACATCATTGTCTCGTATTCACAGACATCTATTCTGCCCCTTCTAACAGTTTAATGCCGTGTTGTACATATTCATTGTCGTTGCAATTCTAAACTGTTTCAATTCCATTCGTTCTCTATTCCTTTTATTCAAACATTGTTATCAAATCAAATTCTACCTAACCAGTACGCCAATTGCTCCCTTTTGAAAATAGGTCTGAAACAACCACTTCCGGTCCATTCATTTACGTAAGTAAACAATCACACCATTGTATATTGTCCCACAACTGTTCGATTTTAACATGTAAACTTTGGTTCTCAATAATCCTACAGACAAGCTAGAGACATGCACATGCTTGCAATTACATCAGAATGATGGCAGAATCCGCTTGTCGTCCATTGCGACTATATTTAAGGATTCTGCCTTTGGGCAGAATCCTTATTGTTATTGGCGTGTTTTTTTTTATTATTAGCACCGATTTTGTGGTAGCGATTAAACCAAAACGGTTGCATATACTTCAACCAAACTTTGCAGTCCGACAGGTCTTACTAAGGACACGGCAAAATAAGCTTTTGGGCCCAATCGTTTCAGCCATTAAAGGTCCAGTTCGATTCCAAATTTCGATTTTTAACATGGGAACAATTTTCAAAATGCACTTAGAGACTTGGAACTTTTTGCAAAAGATGCGCAATGACCATGCGAGCAAAAAAGTAAATAATGGCGAAATCATCAGGCACGTGGTTTTTCCGCCATTTTGATTTTAGACGCATTTTACAATTTTCCGACCCCATGCACCTTTGGCAATCTTCTCCTCTGAAGATACTAGCATCTAAGAGCTCAAACTTGTATGTATGTGTAACTAAAGGGTTGGTGATTAAACGATAGTCCCAAGCATTAGCGAACTCCTTATACTTTTGACACTGTGACATTTCAAAGTCCGACAATTTTTGAAAATCGCAAACTTCAAAGGGAGATTACTCCACTACCTACCCATCGAATTTTATGATTTGTTCAGGAGAGTATGATTGGACTATGGTCTTTATGAATCAATAATAAAATCGCTCGCGAACAGTCATTTCCGGTCATAATAAAGAAAAGCTTTAACATGGGGGAATTTTTAAAAAATGCATTTAGAGACTTGAAACTTTTTGCAGACGATGCGCAAAAACAATACAAGCAAAAAAGTAAATCATGACTAATTCGTAAGTCACGTGGTTGAGCCCCCATTTTGATTTTCTTTAAATTCGTCTGATTTTGACATTTCAAATTTCGCTCTAAATAATCCCAGTGACATACTAGAGACTCGCAACTTGTTTTAAAAGATACTTAATAACTAGACAAGCAAAATATGTTGTCATTGCGAAGTCGTAGGTCACGTGGTTTCGACGCCATATTAAATTTTAACGTTTTTTGATCATGCACTTTTCGGGAAACACAACTTTGAAGACAGTTGCATCTAAGCGCTGAATCTTAGATTTATATGCAGCTGGAACATTCGAGAATAACAACTTTGCTATATTTTGAGTAAACTCCTAATACTTTTTTCACAATCACCTTTCAAAGTAGGGTAATTTTGAATATTTGATAAGTTTTATTTGAACTGACTTAATGAAGATTTCATTGAAGCGTCACTAGACAATAGACCACTCCTAATTTGATTTTCATTAATTTCTATTGTACAGTAGAGGCATTGGACATAGCTATGAACTTTTACTTCAACCCGGAAGCAATTCAGTAACAATGCAGTCCATTTCATTTTGATGTGTAAACAGAGGAAATTCCTACTTTCGTTTTGACATAGGCTACATTGTTTTGCTGGGGGGATCAGTCCTGCTGAAGATTAAAGATGGCGTTATTGTATCGAGATATACTGACTGTTGCCGAAAATTACCAATTTGAAGATAGTCGACTCAGGATAATGACAATATATACATAAAAGTAGTTCTGATCGAAAACCGGACACTGCACCACGATCAACGCAAATCTATTCTACTTGACGAATGTGATCATACAGTACTGCTGTACAGTATACGTTGACGTAATTGCATCAATGCATAATGATTCTCCCAAGAGCAAAGCAATGATCTTAGACAAAAAATCAACAAAAGCTATATAAATTCCCTTAATTTCGATAAATATTATCGGAACAAAACAGTTTCTTATAGATGTATAAAATGTAATCACTAATTTTAGTTTGTTAGTCGAATTGGACTCATGGTCTCATGGTAGAATGTCGGATTTCTAATCCAGTGACATGAAACAGGTGGAGTTCAAATCCACCATTGAAAAACTTTTTTGACTTAAATATAATTTTAAATGTTCAAAACTTATTTTGTTTTGTATGTTAATTTGTTTTGACTTGTTTTTGAACTTTTATTCATCTAAAAATTCATACTGGCAACACTGTCAACATTAGCGTACTGGCTACGTTTTTTGGTTGTATTTTTGAATAGTTCTCTACATGTAACCAATAATTTGAAACGATGTCTTGAAATATTTTGGTACGTTTGTCGTTTTGCCGATTTTGAATTTTCGACTTCTTAAATGAGATTTGGGTCTAATAAGTTCAAAATTTAATCTCAAAGAAAATCAACTTTCTCAGTTTTTAGGGTACGTGTCTTCATAAATCTTCCCCTAAATTACGGAAATACATACAAAATCAAACTTCCCAATCAGGGCATAACTCTTGCCAGTCTTCATTACTGGATGATTTAGGCCTTGCAGTATGTACTTAAGATATATGTGTTTAGAAATCCAAGCCCACTATGCATTTTTGGTACAGCGATTCACAATCTTGGCAAAACAAAGCGAGGGAAATACTGCAATGGTTAAATCAGACAGTAATGTTTTGTCTGCGTTGTAGACTACACGTTGTCAATGGGGGTGGTTCCCGATGGCAGGTGGGATGATGATGTAGTGTCTTCATGTACATGTTGGTTTATGTCAGACTTCGTATGCCAAATGGATTTGTCTATACTGGTTGAGTGAATGGTACATTCCATACGGGAAGTTGTACTCCCGGCATAGGTTCATTATAAATGGGAGAATCATAATTATTTCGCTAATCGGCCTATACAGTAGAACACGGATATAAGGAACTCGGATATAGCGAACACTTGGATATAGTGAACCAATTTCTAGGTCCCGTCAAAAGCCTTATATAATATCACTAAAATTATACGTGTATAGCGAACCCGGATATAGCGAATTATCGGAACTGAATTTCATGCCCCGAGGGTCCATTAACATCACTTATAGCGAACACAATAAGTGTCAGCTTTAGTCAATAGCGGTAAGATCAACATTGTCTGTGGTGAATCAAAGCTCCTCATTATTGTTAGAGAAAACTCAGTCCGTGTCAGCTTAGTCAACCAGAGGTATCTTCAACATCGTAAGAAAGTTAACTGTTAAGTAAACAAATATTGTCTTTAATTACCCGACATGGTCACAGAATATCAGTTCACTCTCGTTTCTTGTCACAAGATGTCGGGCAAACGTAAAGCTATCACTTTTGATACTAAACTTCGTACCATATAGGCTATCTAAGAAAAACATCGCTTTGGACTTTGATGTTCAAAAATCTAAACTCAGTGGCATCATTAAGAATCACGAAGCTATTCTTGCTCAACCTGTGTCTTCTGATTTCGGCAATTTTTACAATTTATCTTTGTTATTTTGTGATTAGACATGCACGTTTTAGTTTTGTACATATGATGGACATGATCCAAGACGGCTGCCAAACGTGAGTAGCGAACACCGGATATAGCAAATTAAATTGGCTGGTCCCTTGGAGTTCGTTATATCCGAGTTCTACTGTACTTTAACAAATCGTTACACCACGTTGAAGATATTTGCATCTAAGCGATACAACTTATATTTATATGCCGCTGAAGCTTTGGGGAAAGCAAGTAACACTGTGTAACATGTGAACAAGTTGGATATGATGAGGATTTTA
This sequence comes from Gibbula magus, assembly GCA_936450465.1. Classification (NCBI taxonomy): domain Eukaryota; kingdom Metazoa; phylum Mollusca; class Gastropoda; order Trochida; family Trochidae; genus Gibbula; species Gibbula magus. Next base: position 1,001,589 of record OW388298.1, on the reverse strand, counting down.
TTGAAGCGTCATGTGGAAGAGTTAGTTCCCCTTGACCACTCTGCGATGCTGTGAGTGTGCAAGACTGACAACACCAGATAGACGCAATATCACCCTAATTGGAAAAAAGGTCCATTAGCACGATAATTTATGTGACTAATGAGTTTTAAATATAAGTTCATCAAATTCGACTTTCATTTTGATGTGTGAACAGGAAATTCACACTTTCGATTTGGCTTACATTGTGTTGTTGGTGTTCAGGTCTGTTATATATGGTGTTATTGTATCAAGAAGTACTGAATATTGCCGAAAATGACCAATTTGAAGACAGTCAACTCAGTACAGTGACGATATATATGTAAAAGTAGTTCTGGTCGAAAACCGGACACTGCATCACGATTACCGCAAATCTATCAGCCAAACACAAAAGACAAATCTAGATTGATTATGCTTGAAAGATCTGTGCAAGTAAATCGGACTGTAGTTTTGGTTCTTCAAATATGTTATAGGATTCACATTGAGTGTAATGCACACAGACATTGGTATGCAATTTGTTATCTTTACATAATAGAGAACTATTATGGAACGTAGCACGAGTCAACGAATTGACACTTCATTCATTCATAAACAAGATTTTACTATTGTCATAGTAAGCTACTTCCATATAAGGGCGAGATGGTATTTGCCTCCGCCAAAATAGTCCGGCTTACATCATTAATGCATTACGCATGTGACAATTGACTAACAAACTCATCAATGAAACTACCCGTTTTTTAAGCCAGTCTTTCCCACGGTATACTAACTGTAACCATTCAATGCGTATTCTAAAACCAGCCAAGGGTAACGGATTTGAGTCATCATTGTCTCATATACACAAACATTTATTCTACCCTTTCTAACAGTTAAATGCCGTGCTGTGAATATTCATTGTCCTTGCAAATATAAACTATTACAATTCTATCTTTTCTTTTTATTCGAACGTTATTATCAAATCATATTCTACCTTACCAGTACACCAATTGCTCCCTTTTGAAAATAGGTCTGAAAAAAACACTTGCAGTCTATTCATTTACGTAAGTACACGCTCAAAACCATTTTCTATAGTCATACAATTGTTTGATTTAAACATGTAAACTTTGGATGGCAATACTCCTAAAGATATGCTAGACACTTGAATCTTGTTTTGAAAAAATACGCAACGACATAGGACAGATGTCTTAATTAAAACAATTGAAACGGCAGAATCCGCTTGTCGTCGCTTGCGACTATATTTCTTATTATTTTTCCTTCGTATCTTGTGAACACGATTCAGCAATAACGGCTGAATCAATCTGCTTGAAATTTTCAGGGATGATAGACATTTTCGAGTTCTCGGTCTATACGAAGCCCGAATTTAAAGTTGAAACTTCAAACCTCAATAGCTCGAAAACTATTCAAGATAATTTCACAAAACCTTCACTATAATGTGTGCAACAACATTCCCCATCGATTAGGCCTATAGCGGTTTTCGGCCGCAAAAATAGATTTTTTGCTATTTCACAAAAACTGAAAATATTGTGAACTTTCGCGAGTTTGAGGGTACGCGTCTTCAAAAATCTTCTCCTAAATAATGGCAATACATACAGCATCGTGCTATAGCTCATTTGAAAGCTCAGTGAATGAGGTTTAAACGTATTCCCCAAACCATTGCTCTATTTTTATAGGTTAGCGAGCTACAGCAATTTGAAAATTTAACTTTTTTTAAAACTTATTTTAGGGCTCGCACTGAAAGGGACATAACTCTGTTACAAATTAACTGACTGAAATCACTTTCTAATAACTAGGTTAACAATTCCATTACACATCATTATGATATAAAAGTTGATGCTTTCGGCGTAATTTGGACATAGTCCCCAAAAAGTAATTTTGTCTGATTTTGAGCATTTTCGAGGGGTACTTTCTTTTTAGAATTTTCGATCGTAAATCATTGAAGATACAATTATGTTTAATATCTCATATTGAAGCAGAGATCTCCTTCATTAAGAACAATAAATTTCAATCATGTATCTGTCATACTTTACATATGGCAAGTCATAGAAGATTGTCAATTTTCGAAAATCTACATTTTCAAGAAAGTTCAAATAATCATAACTGCTTAACTTATTAAAATAATGAAACTGTATTTACACATTCGGATGCAAAATTTCAAGAACAACAACGTTTCTGTTGAACCCTTTCATCAAATAGTTGATAGTTAAGCTCCGAACATCGCAAACGTTGTCTTGGGGTCCAAATTAACGCATTTTTGAGTATTTTCTTGAATATTCAAAACAACATAACACATTACTTATACATGCAAACTTAATGGTGATCGCATCTAATTAAGTGGAAATTAAAGCACGATAGTTTCTATGTTGCACCTTAGTATGCAAATATTAACCAGTTTGTCTTAATCATGAGAAATGTCGCGTAGGGGTTCATTAATAAGCAAATGTTCAATTTTTAGAGGGTCATTGTCCTTGGAGAATTTTTGTAAAATAAGTACTGAAGATAGAGACACGTTTGATTACTCATTTTAAAAGCAGAGAAACTGATGAATACTCGGGAGTCCAACATGGAGTTCAAGGTCAAGCAGAAGTCTTGAAGACCTAAGTATTGACGCGTCAATCCTAGTTTTTCCTTATTATTATTTGTACTTTTTTTGTGCGCCGTGTACAGCAAAAACCGCCGCACCGATCGCTATGAAACTTTCAGGGATGATAGACTGTGACCTAAACTCGTGCAGTACGGAGCCTGATTTTTCATTTTCGGCATCAAAAAGGGGAGATAACCCAATATGTAAAAAACTTCAAACCTCAATAGCTCGAACACTAATCAAGATATTTTCACAAAACCTTCACCAAAATGCGGGCAACACAATTTCCCCTTTCGGCCGTAATGATAGATTTTTTGTTATTTCCAAAAAAACGATACTTTGGTGTACTTTCGCGATTTTGAGGGTGCGCGTCTTCAAAAATCTTCTTCTAAATAACGGCAATATATACAGCTATGTGTGATAGCTCGTTTTAAAGCTGAAACGCTGCTGTTGATATGAATCTATCAAGCTCAGCTCTAGGTCATACCGTTTTCGGGGTACAGCCTTTTAAAAATTGAACTTTTTGAAAATCGACTTTTTAGGGCTCGCATTCAAAGGGACATAACTCGTAAGGAAAACTCTGATTCCAATTCTGTTTTTTGCAGTCTGTTAGTCGTTTGTGGTTTAACAATTCCACTTCAGAGTGTAATCATGTAAAAGTTGACCCTCAAAGCGAAAAGTCGACATGAACACATTTGACGATTTCAGGGGTATGGATAGAGCCACGTTTGATAGCTCGTATAAAAGCTGACGAACTGATTCAATCGATAGACACAAGGAAACTACCAAGTAAAGCCTGCCTGTCTGCATCAATGCCATACATATATGGAGGTCTTTTTACTTTTTTTTTTTTTTTTTTTCCAAAGCGCAACCTGGATTTATCAACTTTCTAATCCGGCGAGGATCAGAAAAATTAAGGTTTGGCTCGAATCGGAGTAAAACGCGTTTTTTTTTTCCTGGTGTTAAAAAAAAATTCAAATCGGTCTCCTTAGTTCTTGTTGAGAGGTACAAACTCCAAAAGTGTCTTTTCCTGTCTTGCCATGTTTCTGCCACCATGTAACACCGAAAAATCATGCTTTGAGGCCCAAAAAATTTTGAGCCCAAAATTTTTATTTTTTTTAATGCTTTTACAAATTGCTTGGAAACCGTTCCCGTAGTCATTGTTGAGAAGTGCAAAGCGCAAAAACGTTGTTTACAAAGGTTCCTTGCTCAAAGGTCAACGCGGAAGTCTTGAAGACCTGCAGTATTGACGCGTCAATCCTAGTTATTATTCTTATTATTATTATTAGGTCTTCAAGACGTATGTCTGGAAGACCTATTGTTCTTATCCGAATTCTTTTCCTTATTATTATTATTTGTACTTTTTTTTGGTCACGTTTTCAGCAGAATTGACTGCACCGATATCAACTTGTTTCATCGAATGATGTCATATCAAATTTCGGCCGTAATAATAATTTTGAAAAAACTGCATTTTTTTGAATTTTTTGCAGTTTGAGGGTTCACATCTTCAACAATCTTCTTCTCCAGATCGGCAATACATACAAACTCATACAATAGCTCATTTGGAAGCTGAAATACTGCTGTTTATATGACTCTATCAACCTCACCTCTAGATCAAACCGTTTCCGGGTTACAGCATTTTGAAAAATTACCCTTTTGAAAATGCAGATTTCTGGGCAATGAATTTGCAGCGACATAACTCTGTTTGTGTCTCGTTTACAACAAAATTGACTACACCTACATCAATGAAATTAGTAGAAGTAAAGGGCCTAGGTATAAGCTTGTGGCGTACGAAATCCGATTTTTAATTTTCGGCCTCTAAAAGGGGAAGTAACTCAAAACGTGAAAAAACTTTAAATTGCAATATCTCGAAAACATATCAAGATAATTGCACAAAACTACCACCAAAATGTAGGCGACAACTTGTTTCAACGAATGACGTCATAGCGAATTTCGGCCGTAATAATAGATTTTTCGCTATTTTAGAAAAAACTGTAAATTTCTTGACTTTTCGGGTTTTGAGGGTACACTTCTTCAACAATCTTCTTCTCGAGATTGGCAATACATAGAGACTCATAAACTAGCTTATGTGGTAGCTGACAGAATGCTCTTTATATGAATCTATCAAATTCAGCTCTAGATCAAAACCTGTTCATGTAAGCTTTTTAAAAAGGTAACTTTCAGATCATGTAGGGGTCCATTAATAGGCGAGAGTTTCAGAGGGTCATTGTCTTTGGAGAATTTTTGTAAAATAACTATTGACGATAGAGACAAGTTTGATAGCTCATTTTAAAGCAGAGAAAGTGGTGAATAACCGAGAGTCAAACATGGAGTTCAAGGTCAAGCAGAAGTCTTGAAGACCTAAATATTGCCTGTGGCAATCCTAGTGATTATTATTATTATCATTATTATTATTATCATCGTCATAATTTGTATCATTCTGCTCCTTGATAACTTGTACAAGTTGAGATACAATTCCATCCAAGTGGAACAGGTAGTTACGGTGCATGAAAACTGACCCTACATGTATATATAATGTTATCAATGACATCTGTTATTGATATTTCTGTGTAATATAAACACTACACACAACCAACCATAAATGCTGTATAAATGTACCATTTTATGCTGTTTTGGCCTATGGCCTATGAATAAATAAGTTTAAATTAAGAACTACCTTATGTCAATGTAAATTTGTTAAATCGAGTTAGTTCTTCAATCATGTTTGCCGTCCATTAAAAGTGTGAAGGTTGTTTTTCTTCTATAGTACAGGTTATTCACCATCTATGATAATGTAATGAGAGATATGTTATCACTTATATTAAATATATATATCAACCTCCAACAGCAATCTACTGTAATGTCCATTAGATTCCTTGTTTCTTTTAAGTCATATGTCAATCTCTTGTACTTACATTGCAAGGTTTATCTCCTTCTCTGACTTAGTGTTACTTTACTATACATCTGCATCTAGAAGTTTGTTCACCTACTTACCGTATATTAGTGCAAATATCAGGTATTTTTTTGTATTTGAGGCACGTTTGTGTTTTCAATTGAGAGGTGGCGACTGAATGTACGATAACATATTATTATTTCATACCTCATAGTTAACCAAAACAGTGTTCGATGTTCTCGGATTGACCAGGGGTCTACATTTCGAAAGTTTGTATTTCTTCTATAAACGTTTCCATAAATGATCAACAGTATCAAACATTAGTCACGTTTTTGTTTCTTTACAATTTCAATGATAATGAACATGATATTTTAATTTTAAGGTAATCAGACTTCAGCAACCTGATCCCTTCAGTGTATTCCATCTTGCCAAAATGTTAACATTTCTGAGGATGTAGATTTATACTGAAAAGCTCAGCTTATGAATGCGATTTTGAATTTTTCAGTTTTGTTTCAATGAAAGATACAGTTGAATATACAAGAAATCGACAGTACACATTTATTTTCTATCCTAATGTTGCTATTTATTTATTGTTTTTGTCAAGCCACAGTCTGCTTGAGTCCCTCCAATAGTTTAGGAGCAATCATTCTGAAACTGTTGATTTGTATACGTCATGAGCATGTGGAACGTCCGAGAGATTCAAAGATTTGATTTTCATTTTATGGCCATTAAGTTCTGGCTTGACATTAAGTTTATAAGACCATATCCAAAATGTTTGTCATCTGATGTAATAAACTCAGAAACATACTTGATTTGAAAGATGAATTTATTTTTGTTCGCCTTCTTCTAACACGGCAATGGTGATGTCATATGCACTTCAACTGTTGGCAAAGAGGTTTCAAAGTAATGTAACTGGGAAAATGTATATACTGAAATCTCTGATGATTTTTAACAATGATTAAGTCAATTTAATTTTTTTTTGTAAACCGTAGAAGTTGCTGCAATATATGAACCGAATATTGCAATATTCTTCAAAGCATATGTCTTCAAAAGACTCCATTTTTTTTCGTTTTTCATAGTTAATGACAGTTTATCTTGGTATATTGTTTTGTGGTATTGGAAGATTCTGTAAACATATTAAAGATTATCAGATACAGACTCTGAGGTAATATTTCCAGTGGTTAAACCAGTTCGTCAGTTAGATATGCCATCGATTGTCAACTTAAACTGTATCACCGTAAACTGATCAGCTTGTTCAAAACATTTCCCATTGGTGGTGAGGTTTCAGGTTTTGAAAATGTAAAATTTTTATATATATCATGTTATATTATATCATAAGGTATTTATTCTTCATAAATATTAAATTTCAAATTATGTCTTATTGGGTAAACTTTTGCAACCCAGTCACTAGTTATCTCATGTGCAGACTATTTTCTGTACAGTTTGGCTGTTTATTGCAACAGTTCTAATTTTGGATGAAAGGAGAATGGTGTATGGTCTCTTGGTTTTAGAATAATTTAAAGAAAACCTTTTTAGTTTAATTTATACTACCCTAGATTTTTCTAATTATAATACTCATCCAAAGTGTTTTTCAATGTATAAATATGTTTGTATTCTTGAGCCTTATATTACCTTATCAATGAGTTTGGCTAATAGAATTCTGGAAAACTTATCATAGATAAACGATTGAAACAGCGTGCTGGTTAAATGTTTTAAAATAAAATTTTCCTCTTTGTAATTAAGCTTTATGTGACGAATTTCATTTTCTTTTAACATGTCCACATCAGAATTACATACGTTGCTACTGAAACATATTAGTATAAATTGAACACTATTAATTGTTGTTCATTGTTAAACGTGAAAATCAACCTCTTATTGTAAAGTTATCAAAATATGTAAAAACAAAAACTTTGTGTGTACTGTTAAATGATGTTATATGCATTCATATTTGAATGTAAGTGCATTATCTTTTGTGCATTTTCAGAAACAAATTATATTCGGTTCTCTTTTTTCTGCTCTGTAGTCAGTACACTATTGTTGTAATACATTGCCATTGACAGCAATTCAAACCATCTTTTCAACATTCTCCAAAACAGTTATTCAACATTATCACTGATCATTTTTCTTTTTACAGAATGTGGTTGAAATAACTATTACAGGGTTGGTAGCATAATATTATCAAAATGATTACTTTCGACTGAGAATCTACAAAACATATAAATATTTGCTTTAGGTATAGCTTATTTCATAATATTTTATTACAACCGTAAATATACAAAATATATATATTGGTATGCAAATGCAGAAATGCCTATCCTCCGTTGCTCCTCCTTATGTGTTGACCCATTGTAACTTATATGTGAAGAGTATGTTGTAATGTATTTGAACAACAACGATAAAGTAGGTAGAAACGCACTGTCCATACACTCTGGTATAACTACTTTTTTCATTGCCCATGTCAATCTATTGAAAATACATCCATCTGCTTCTCTGGCTTCTTGTACACATATTGTATATTCCCTGTCATTTCTATTATGGAGCTTAAGTTACAGTAACCAAATGTGTCAAACGATGTATAGTTGCATATTTTAACCTGAACAACAATTTACAAACAACAATTCAAACAATATACACAATATTGGCACTGTGTCATGAGATTTGGTTATTCCTCAGCCGCTCGTCGCCTCATTGAATTGAAATTAAATGCCAATTTGTGTAATCTTAATACATGGGGGAAAAAATGGCTAATCAAATATAACCCAGACAAGACTGAAGCTGTGCTATTCTCCCTTCAAAATAATTTTGAAAAGTTACATCTTAATTTTGATGGAGTTGATGTTAGAATGGTGGAGGCGCATAAACACCTTGGAGTTACACTTGCAGGTAATGGGAAATGGGCGGATCATATAGAAAACATTATTAAAAGTGTAGCAAAGATGGTGAACTCCTTGAGAAGTTTAAAATACGTGTTATGTAGAGATACTATCAATAAGATGTATTTGATGTTCATAAGACCTCATCTTGAATATGCATCCGAAGTCTGGGATGGTTGTACACAAGAACAAATTAACAAGTTAGAACAAATTCAACTACAATCAGCAAGGATAATAACTGGCTTGCCGAAATATACTTCACACGATTTTTTATACTTTGAAACTGGCTGGAGAACATTACAAGAACGTAGGAAAATGAGAAAATTAAGTTAAATGTTTAAAATCCAAAATCAAATGGCTCCTCAATACCTTACTGAACTACTACCCAAGGACGTCGGTTCCAAAACTAATTATAATTTACGCAACTCTCAAAACATTTTAGTTCCATTCTCTAGACTTAAACACTCAAAGGAATCTTTCTTTCCTTCAACAATATGTGTATGGAATAATTTACCACACCATGTCCATACTGCAAAAAATATCTCTACTTTTAAAGCATCTATTATTGATAAATATGACCATGCACCTCTTTTTTGTTCATGTGGTAAAAGAAAACTGAACATACTACATACAAAGTTACGATATGCAGTCAGCTCATTAAACTTTGACTTGTGTAAAATTGGAATTAAAAGTGATCCGCAATGTGTATGCGGTTATGTTGAAAATACATATTACTTCTTTTTTGAATGTTCAATGTATAACAATCAGAGGGAGAAACTCATTATGTCAATAAAGCGCGTTCTCGGCTCAACAAATGTTTTAATAAATCTGAAATTAGTTTTAGAGGGAAGTGCAGACCTGTCATTTTGTCAAAATGTAATGATATTTAAGTTAGTTCAATCTTATATTCACGAGACCAAGCGATTTGTATAATATGCATGTTTTTTATTTGTCAATCTTTACTCTTACATTTCCTTTTCTCTGTTCAGTATCTGTTGTCATTACCAAAATTAATATTATATTTTTGTACAATGTATATACCAAGGAGAGGGTGTTCTAAGTTGGACAACTTGTACCCAATCCGATTCTTTGTGAATAAAATATGTTTAAACCAAACCAAATGTGTCAAACGATGTATAGTTGCATATTTTAACCTGAACAACAATTTACAAACAACAATTCAAACAATATACACAATATTGGCACTGTGTCATGAGACTTAAGTTACAGTAAACAGCTACACGATGTAAAGTAAAAGTAAGCAATTGTGTCATACGACGTACTTAGACAATAGAATGTTATTAAACTTTTCAGTAACACATTAATGTTTAAAAACTGACTGTACAGTATTGATTTACACTCAACCGCAACAAACGTTTAGGAATCATTGTTTTCGAATCTCCTTAACCAGAATAGTCAGAAAAGGTGTTTGTTTTCTTTGTTTTATGTCGTAGTTCAGTAAATATGCGTCAACAAATTCATGTCCAAGAAGGTTAGTTATGTCAACAACGTAATGTATTAATCAAATTTCTAGATTTCATGAATGTTCAAGTTAAATGTCAAATATGCTGGTGAAAAAGCGACTGTATTTACAGAGCTGAAAATAATATAATATCATACTTTGATGTGTGAAATTATTGGTACTTCTTCACTCTTTATAACTCGTGTCCCTTTAAAAGCATTCATTCTCCAGCACCAGTATTTTGTCTTTCACACTGTTGAAAATGTGCTGACATTTATTTGATGTTGTCGGTGTTGGTGTTGTGTTAATGTTGTCATCATAAAATGAAATTAATTACTGCGGTTATCTTCCAAGATGTTAGTTGTGTTGATATGGTTCAATTCAGTCGCATAACCGGTTACGAGAAACGTCAGCGTGACTGGATTGTAACCTCTCTTTTTTATTGTTTTCATTGTTTGTTCAATTAGACAGACTTCCTGTGTCCCTGCTTAGAGATTTCTCCTCGGTCAGCTGAAGAGAAGAACTTCGTTAAACAACAGTAAGGAACCGATACAGCAGAATCGTCGGTTATTGCATGAGAGGGCTATGTCTGCCTGTCGTTTTCCAAGCCCCTTTTTACAACCAGTTGCAATTTCTCTTATATTAATATTTCCGATTTCTTGTGATAGCTTTGAACAAAAACTCACAAAAAAGCAACGAAACACTCGAGGATGTCTTTGACCTCTTGAACCATACAGAACATATCTTACAATGTAGAAATAACCAATTTTCAAGGTGGAAGAATTCTTATGTGCCTTATAATTGATCTAATATTTGTGTATGTGGTTAAAATTGCTTAGTAATGAGGTCCTCTTTAACGATTTACAAAACTGATCAAAAAATAATTTAACAAAATTGTCAATATATAAGAATTCCTCATTTTAAGGTTTAAGCTCGACTTTCAACTGATAATTTAAGTTAATCAGATAAGGTAAGATGAGATAAGATAGGACAGTAGGGGAGGAAGGAAAATCCCCATATTTCACGCACAATATACAATGGAGAAAGGATTAATGCCTTCTTTGTCAAACGAAATCCAGAATGTGTTTCTGCTAGTGTGACCTTTAAGATTGGTATAAAATTACCATAAAGGAGATCAAGCAAGTCTAAATGAAGCTATTAAACGGTTTATATTTATATATTGATGTATTTATTGAAGAAAACGACAATTATTTATTATTATACTGTTAATTGTGTTGGAAATTTCATAAATGACAGACAAGTAACAAGTATACAGGATCAAAGTGATTTTCATGTCATTACATTGACAATACACAGACATTACAGACACACAATTGACTTAATTAGTAGACAAATACAGTAGCCAAGGCCACTCTACACACTGTATTGCCATACACTATTCACTTTCTATTGATGTATATTTTTAAACCAGGAAGTTCTTAATATTACATGTTGTTCATTATTGGCTGTCCCAAGAGTGACGGTAGGTGTTGTCATTTTGTCCCATGTAGAAACAATTTGATAGATGGTAATAATGATACATTGATACATTAATACAAGGGCTTACTTAAAGACATTTAACACCCAAAGAGGTTCATGAATTATTTTGTTGCTCAATAAGTATAAGAGATATCGATTATTTAATTACTTGATATGTTGACAAAATAAATATTGGTGACTTAATATGATGTGTTCATCTTGTTTAAAATTAAGATTTCTTGTTCTAAAACCTCCTCACTTTAAACTGTTTTGTTGCTCAATGTTTACAGTGTGGATATGATATCGCAAAGGGAGCGAACTCTTGTCACGTATAAGTTATAAGAACATATTTTTGTCAAGCAGTGTAAGCTGTATAGTTGTTCTACTTCTTTACCAAACCAGGAAGTAGATAGGAGACGGTGAAACTAGGACACGTATTGTTATGACAGTAAGTATAGATATGCAATATACAATATCACCTGCGTTTATACATTTACCTATAGTTTACTGTTTTGAGTTGTGATTACTCTGGAATGTAGGTGTATATATCCCTGGGGTAACAACAGATATGTGGAGATTAGGAAACTGTTGAATGTATGTAGTGTTCAATTGACATGTCTACCATGCTGTTTATATTATTGTATCAACAGAACAAACAAGCATAGCTACCGTTACTATCTTGAACTGATTTGTAAACATACAGTGACATATTCAGTTGAAGTCGATTGTTTACATAAGCAGACTTGATTGTTTACATAAGTCACTGTGTGGGTGATTATTAGCTTGAAACATGTACATTATCTTGGTAGTTATGTTTTATAACCTTTCATAGGCATGTCATATGGTTACTTCACGAGACTTAAATGTTTACATGAAGCTCACTATGCATAAGTTACTATGAAACACTTCAGCTTCAGTTTCAGTTCAGTCTGATGAATGTAAACGTTCCAAGTGTGTAATACCGAGACAGTTTAATCAATAATATTTGAAACTATAAGCATTCCCTCTAATTTAGTCCATTCATGGTTTAATAAACACGACAATCAATTGTTCACTTTAAAAATATCAGGGTATAAACATCTGTTTAACCTCCTTTTATGAATCTGTCACGCGGAAGCCAAAAGGGCACAATTTAAAAAATTAGATGTTACATGTTCTAGTTCAACATTAACTTTATATTGTGCATTAATTGAAATTTTGATTTGTTTCAGAGGGGACAAACATTCAAACACTCACGAGAGTAATAAAACAGTTTCAACTGGTTATTTGTGACACATATATCATTCATCCCCATGTGACACATTAAACACACGTTGTAAAAGATGTCCTCAACAAGGTGTGTACGATTCCTTGTTCTGGCTGTGTGCAGCTGTGTTGTTAATGGTATGTATTGATATTTAACATGTGTTAACTAACTTACATATATATCTTCTCTATAGCTTAAAGAGGTATTTATTTCAACGCATATTTTTTGAGAAAGTTGTTATTCCCAACTGAAACAATAATAAGATGTACATTATTAACAGGCCAGTACACCATGTCAGGACCCAGCACAGCAACAGAAGGATCCACTGTCACCTTCACCTGTACCACCTCACCTGTACAGATTGCTGTTATCTGGAGAGAGATGAAGGGTGCTTCTACATCTGAATACTCATCTTACTACGACTCAACACAAGGACAATGTCAAACAGACACAACAGGAACAATACCATCAGGTTACAACTTCAGCTGTGATTCTACCTCCGGAGTATTCACTCTGTCCTTCCCTGTGGACTACAGTAGACACAGTGGATCTGTGTGGAGATGTCTAAACGCAGGAGGGACAGGAGAGGGTAACAACATTACTCTCAGTGTCACAGGTGAGTTATTAGAAGTGATAGAGTGAGTGTAGACTACAGTAGACACAATGGATATGTGTGGAGATATACAGATGGTTGAGATAAGAACAGGAATATTTTCTGGGTAACAACTTCTTTAATGTGAAAATACACCACGTTTCGGAGTAAATACTCACTCTTTCATCAGGTGGAATGTAAGGAAATAACAAATTATGAACCATTTAGATGGCAAACAAAACAATGGTGATTAAACTCAATCAGGGAGATTAACATGCATGAAAATACAATACAATGAGGATTTGCAAAACAAACATGAGAGGGGTAAAGCATGAGAATGGTGTACAATGAGGATTTGCAATACAAACATGAGAGGGGTAAAGTAGGAGAATGGTATACAATGATGGTTTTGCATTACAAACATGAGAGGGGTAAACCATGAGAATGGTATATAATGGGGATTTGCCATATAAACATGAGAGGGGTAAAACATGAGAATGGTATACACTGAGGATTTGTAATACAAACATGAGAGGGGTAAAACATGAGAATGGTATATAATGGGGATTTGCCATATAAACATGAGAGGGGTAAAACATGAGAATGGTATACACTGAGGATTTGTAATACAAACATGAGAGGGGTAAAACATGAGAATGGTATATAATGGGGATTTGCCATATAAACATGAGAGGGGTAAAACATGAGAATGGTATACACTGAGGATTTGTAATACAAACATGAGAGGGGTAAAGCAGGATAATGGTATATAATGAGGATTTGCCATATAAACATGAGAGGGGTAAACCATGAGAATGGTATATAATGAGGATTTGCAATATAAACATGAGAGGGGTAAAACATGAGAATGGTATATAATGGGGATTTGTAATACAAACATGAGAGGGGTAAGGCATGAGAATGGTATACACTGAGGATGTGCAATACAAACATGAGAGGGGTATAGCAGGATAATGGTATACAATGAGGATAAACAATGGCCTGTAGGCTTTATTGAAGATGTAAATAAACAAATATGATAAAACGAGGGAGGCCAATAGGCTCTATTGAAATTGTAAAACAAACAACACTTACAGTTGATTGGAAGAGAGACCAGTTGTTGATATGGTTTGCTTTGAGGTTGCTGATACGTGTTGAGTGGTGGAGACTCCGGAGCACCTTCAGTATTCCTCACCAGAAGTAAAATCACGTGCTACATCAGTAATACGTGCGTGAACGAGCAGTAGGGATGTAAATATAATAACTGCCTTCGACAGTCAGATGCATACACAACTTACTGTTTATACAGAGAAGCACACGTTAGGAAACATTTTAGACAAAAATAGACGTCATTTTCGTGTTTATTTGCAAAATTTAAATTTAAACCTTCGTAAAAAAAGACCATAGTTTTAAACCCAATTTATTGTTTTACTCTAAAACATCTTTCCAGTCGTTTGTAATTGAAAGGAAATCCCAATGCTGTAGCTTCTCACTGATTGGTCAATTCAATCTCACGTGTGGAATTTTCCAAATAAGGATTAGACTTCTTGGGAATGTCGCTCGCCAGATGGTAAGATCCAATTTTGCGTAGACTGATCTAAAACATATATATTGTTTGTTGTACGGATGTTTGTTAATGTCAGGCTCTATATTTATAAACAATGTGTAAGCTCTCAGCACAGGAGTTATTAAATCGGAATATCAATAAATGTTCAAAGGGAGTAATCATGTTCAGGTTGTCATGTATCAGATTCTCTGCTCCAGTATTTCAGCAGACGTAAACTCTAAGATTGTAAATCACAAAAAAACACTTAGCTTGATGGATTTTGAAAGACACCCCAGAAGTGTTTCAACAAACTTGAAAATGTCCAAAGGATAAAAATAGATTAACTAAAGCTTTACCTTAGGGTTAAAATGTAGTCGCAAAAATAGTTAACTGACGAATGTCACCGAATACTTGGGATCAATGTGAAGTTTATTCCTTGGCAACGATGTCCAATGGCGGCTAATGAAACGAGACTATGAACAAGATTTCATTTCAAGCAGTTGATTCAAGTGAACTAATTGTGGATCAAAGTGTCCATAAATGTCCCTTGAAATTCATTTCCATCGTAGAAAAGTCGGACAATGACAAGTGCCCGATAATGAGGGATCTAAGGGTTAAATAACATCATCAAAGATTATCTAAGGGTTCAATTAAATTAAAGTTTATGTATCCAAGGTTTAAATAAAAGTATCGAGGTGTTTCCAAGGGTGAACAGTTAGGCCTATTACACATTCTAAAGTAATACCTGTCAATCAGACGAGGAAAGCAGTGCAGTACGGTACACAATTAAAAAAAATCAGCGTTTTCTTAACATTCAAATTTAGAAACTCTGAAAATCAGCACTGGCCCTAAAATGATAAAATAATATATCATGTGCTGGACGTAGGGTTGATTGGTATCCAAGGACTAATTTGGTCAGTACAGCTGCGACCGATCTGTCATTTTTGTAAACAAACATGGCATCATCGCCTTGATGGGAAAACAACGCCTGCGCAAGTCCGATAAAACAGAAGTATTAGAACAGAATAACGATTCATGTGGTTCATCACAGTCATACCAAAATCTCCTTCAGTCTTTAATCTTTACATAGTGTATCTCTTTATTTTATCTTTTTTATCATTCCAAATGAAATTGAATTTTTTTCAAGGGATTTTATAAAATCAATAGGAGGATTTGGCGACGAGCTGAATATATATACTTACTTGGAAAGGCCTAATGTCTTTTTTACAGTAATTTGTCCAATCAATCAAATTTCTTTTTCTCCATACAGCTAACAATATGTTAATGTCATCCGGTCTTTTTCTTGTATTAATCACCCATAAATCAGCATTTTATTTGGCTGAATTTAATTCCCAGCACTTCCAGCTCCCCATTGCACCATTCAATCTTCAAATCTGTACATAATGTTTGTTCACTGCCTGCTATTGAGCTAATCCAGGTGGCTTTAGTCTCGTCTATATTTATTTTCAAACCTGACATCTTCTAGAATGTATCTATTGTTTCAATAACTGCAAATGAACTCTCATCTGTCCCATCAAGGAAATGTTCAGTGTCATCGGCAGACTGTCCTAACTTGTATTCCTCATTATCAATAACAATGCCTTTGTTATAAGTATTTCTTATCATACATCCCATTATTTCAACCACAAAGAGGAAAAGGTAAGGGGATATGGGGTCCCCCTGTCTACAACCCCTTTCATTATCAAAGAAATCTGATATGTGTCCATTTGTATCACACAAGAAGTTGTGTGGTATGCAAGCCATTAATCCAGTTTATCAGTTGTGGAACGAAGCCAAATTTGTGAAGAACTGAATTGATAAAATCTTTTGAAACTGTGTCAAAAGCCTTTTTCTAAATATATTATTCTATATATATATATATATAGCATTTATATTATTAGTAAACCAGAGTTATATTTGTATTTGCTTTGGTAAACAAGTTATAACCCCTCTCTTCATAGTTAAAGATAATTTATTCCTAGTTGTAACATCTTTAACAAATCAGAAAATCCAAATTTTAAGGTCATTCCAGAAGAATTAAAACAATCAATAGAGAATCCGTCAATTCATGGGCTTTTATTATTTTTCATATGTTTAACTGCAAATGTGATTTCATCAATATCAATGTCTTTTTCAAGCTCCTCCCTCAGTTCTTCTTTCAATATTGAAATTTCTATATTCTATAAGGTAGCATTTTCATCCAGATAATCCTTTAAGGAGTAGAGTTTCTGATAAAATGTTTACACTTGTGTCAGTATAAAGGTACTATCAGTAATCTCCTCATTTTTTTTCAGTAACAATCTTATTTATTGATTAAGAAACCAAATTCGTTTTTTCTAGCAAAAGTATTTTGTGGGGTTTTCTCCTTCTTCATACCATGTTATTCTATTTTTTATTTGAATACCTTCACATTCTTCTTCTTTAATCTGTTCCAATTCTAATTTATATTTTGAAAGTTCAGAAAGCTTAGTTTCATCTATGTTTTGAAAATGTTGTCTTATTTTATCTTCACAAATTTGTATTTTATTTTCCCAGTCAGTAGTCTTATTGTATCTGTCCTTTATAAAAAGGGTGCAAGAGATATATATTGCCCTCTTACTTTCATAAGAAATATTTCTAAACATAAACTATCATTTATTGTAGGTTTTACCATATCATGGTTCTGGACAATATAGTTCTTATCAAATGAGTCATTTTCAGAATATTCTTCAAAGTTTCTTTTCAGTAAATTTATATTTTGAAAGTTGAGAAACCTTAGCTTCATCTATGTTTTTAAAATGTTTTCTTATTTTCCCTCACAAATGTTTTCTTCATTTTCCCAAACAGTAGTTTTATTGTATCTGTTCTTTTTTTAAAAGATGCAAAATATTATATTTCCCTCTTACTTTCAAAATAATTTATTGTTTTACCTTATCATGGTTCTGGACAATATAGTTCTTATCCAATGAGTCATTTTCAACAGTTTCTTTTAAAATATTCTTAACCAAATCAGGATATTCAGGATGAAGAAGTAGTGATGTGTTAAACTTCCAATATCCTTTACCTCTTTCCTGGTTGGGAGTGTTTGATAAATTAAGTGAAATGGCTGAATGGTCAGTTTTATAACCTGGGAAGATAGCAGAATCTAAAGTTATATCAAATATATCTGGTGAAATCAGAAGAAAAAAATCAGGTCTAGCTTTTTTCCTTGGGATTTTTCTTCCACCAGGTATATTTTCTAGTGTGTTTGTTAAAATCCCTCCAAACATCAAATAGGGCATAATGTGCTATGTGATGTGTGACAACATCCCTTGATTTAGGATTATTTAAGTGTTTATAATTCTCTTAATCAATTGAGGGGTCCAAAACAAGATTCCAAACTCCCACGATTCCTAAAGAATCATTGTTAAGGGATAATATATTCTCAAATAATTTAATATAGAAGTTGGGATCGTCAGTGTTTGGTCCATTTAAATTGGTTCATGTAAATCTCTTTCTTCAACAGTTATATCAGCAAATTTCCATCATCATCTTCAGTAGTTCTATGAACAGTAAGATCAATATCATTATTAAATAGAATTGCTACTCCTCTGGCATTTGATCTGAAAGGTGCTATACTAGATTGTAAACCCATTCATTCCTCATAACAGTTATGTCATCTTCAGCTAAGTCGACATCCTGTAGGCAAATGATTGAGTAAGATTGGTTTCTGTAAATGTTCGTTACTTAGCTTCTTTTGTTCCTATCTCCTACTCCTCTACTCCAGTGTTTGAAGATATCATTTTTATTTTTTAATACTATTTTTTTGTATTCATTTAATTAGTCAATAGAAAGTGATTATGAGCGATGCTATTTAAGAAAAGTGGATGGCGAGGCAGTAATTTGTATAGTTTGCTGATGGGAGAGTAAAATTGTTTTGCAAATTAATTTTGGGTTATTGCAATCATAGCAGTGGTTGGATAGCATATCTGTGATGTGGAAAGGGGCTCAACTGTGTATAATATCAGTGTTTGTGGGGAAACATACGGAAATATTTTGAACTGGATGGGAACATGTTTTTGTTAAAGAGAGAAAAAGAAAAAAATTAAGCCGAGAAAAAAACACTCCAAATATAAACAAAGTCATCTCAAACGTGAAGAGTGTGATACAAACACGCTTATCATTTGCCTTGATTGCGTCAAATGATAGAAAATAAGTATAGTTTCACTATTATGTAAACAAATACTGTCTCATTATACAAAACATAAGTACAATCCTCCAAATTGTACTTATGTACACACCAATTTGATACCTGTCAAAAATACCATCTCTGCCATAGCCTAGGCATTGTCACAAACGACAGGTCTCGTTACGTTAGCTGACATATTGTTGTGCATCGGGATGATTCAGAAAGGTATAGGTAAAAGTCGGAAGCTGAAACCAGTGGAGATGTTTGCAACATGTTATGTGCTATTTTTTCTTCTTGTCACAATGCAGGCAGTAGTATTTTGGACTTCTGAAGCCTGAGAAAAGTCAAATATTGACAGCAAGGTCTGCAAAGGCATTCTCGACAATTCTTACTTTTATCCTCGCATTACAATTCTTAAACTTTTTTTTCAAAAAATTTCTATGATCTAACGTACAGTTCTACTGACGAGTGTGACCCTCCTGAACGCCACCAACTCTCTCCTTCACCTATCCTCAAACTATGAACACCATGTTCACTGTACACTGATCTAAATTTCAGTTCCACTGACGAGTGTGACCCTCCTGAGCATCACCAACTCTCTACTTCATCTATAATCAAACTATGAACACCATGGTCACTGGACACTGATCTAACTTACTTTTTCACTGACGGGTGTGACGGTCCTGAACACCACCAACTCTCTCCTTCCCCTATCCTCAATCTATGAACACCATGTTCACTGTACACTGATCTATCTTACAGTTTCACTGACGTGTGTGACCCTCCTAAACACCACCAACTCTCTCCTTCACCTATCCTCAAACTATGAACATCATGTTCACTGTACACTGATCTAACTTACAGTTCTACTGACGAGTGTGACCCTCCTCAACACCACCAACTCTCTCCTTCATCTATCCTCAAACTATGAACATCATGTTCACTGTACACTGATCTATCTTACAGTTTCACTGACGTGTGTGACCCTCCTAAACACCACCAACTCTCTCCTTCATCTATAATCAAACTATGAACACCATGTTCACTATACACTGATCTAACCTACAGTTCTACTGACGAGTGTGACCCTCCTGAACACCACCAACTCTCACCTTCATCTATCATCAAACTATGAACACCATGTTCACTGTACACTGATCTAACTTACAGTTCCACTGGCGAGTGTGACCCTCCTGAACACCACCAACTCTCTCCTTCACCCATCCACAAACTATGAACACCATGTTCACTGTACACTGATCTAACTTACAGTTCCACTGACGAGTGTGACCCTCCTGAACACCACCAACTCTCTCCTTCACCTATCCTCAAACTATGAACATCATGTTCACTGTACACTGATCTAACCTACAGTTCTACTGACGAGTGTGACCCTCTTCAACACCACCAACTCTCTCATTCACCCATCCACAATCTATGAACACCATGTTCACTATACACTGATCTAACTTACAGTTTCACTGACGTGTGTGACCCTCCTAAACACCACCAACTCTCTCATTCACCAATCCACAAACTATGAACACCATGTTCACTGTACACTGGTCTAACTTACAGTTCCACTGACGACTGTGACCCTCCTGAACACCACCAACTCTCTCCTTCACCCATCCACAAACTATGAACACCATGTTCACTGTACACTGATCTAACTTACAGTTCTACTGACGAGTGTGACAAACCAGAACTCCACCAACTCTCTCCTTCACACATCCACAAACTATGAACACCATGTTCACTGAACACTGATCTAACTTACAGTTCTACTGACGAGTGTGACAAACCAGAACTCCACCAACTCTCTCCTTCACCCATCCACAAACTATGAACACCATGTTCACTGAACACTGATCTAACTTACAGTTCTACTGACGAGTGTGACAAACCAGAACTCCACCAACTCTCTCCTTCACCCATCCACAAACTATGAACACCATGTTCACTGTACACTGATCTAACTTACAGTTCCACTGACGACTGTGACCCTCCTCAACAGCACCAACTCTCTCCTTCACCCATCCACAAACTATGAACATCATGTTCACTATACACTGATCTAACTTACAGTTCTACTGACGAGTGTGACCCTCCTGAACACCTGCAACTCTCTCATTCACCAATCCTCAAACTATGAACACCATGTTCACTATACACTGATCTAACTTACAGTTCTACTGACGAGTGTGACCCTCCTGAACACCTGCAACTCTCTCATTCACCAATCCTCAAACTATGAACACCATGTTCACTGTACGCTGATCTAACTTACAGTTCAACTGACGAGTGTGACCCTCCTGAACACAACCAACTCTCTACTTCACCAATCCTCAAACTATGAACACCATGTTCACTGTACACTGATCTAACTTACAGTTCCACTGACGACTGTGACCCTCCTCAACACCACCAACTCTCTCCTTCACCCATCCACAAACTATGAACACCATGTTCACTATACACTGATCTAACTTACAGTTCCACTGACGACTGTAACCCTCCTGAACACCTGCAACTCTCTCCTTCACCTATCCTCAAACTATGAACACCATGTTCACTGTACACTGATCTAACTTACAGTTCCACTGACGACTGTGACCCTCCTGAACACCTGCAACTCTCTCCTTTATCCATCCTCAAACTATGAACACCATGTTCACTGTACACTGATCTAACTTACAGTTCCACTGACGACTGTGACCCTCCTGAACACCTGCAACTCTCTCCTTCACCCATCCACAAACTATGAACACCATGTTCACTATACACTGATCTAACTTACAGTTCCACTGACGACTGTGACCCTCCTGAACACCTGCAACTCTCTCCTTCACCTATCCTCAAACTATGAACACCATGTTCACTGTACACTGATCTAACTTACAGTTCCACTGACGACTGTGACCCTCCTGAACACCTGCAACTCTCTCCTTCATCCATCCTCAAACTATGAACACCATGTTCACTGTACACTGATCTAACTTACAGTTCCACTGACGACTGTGACCCTCCTCAACACCACCAACTCTCTCTTTCACCCATCCTCAAACTATGAACACCATGTTCACTGTACACTGATCTAACTTACAGTTCCACTGACGACTGTGACCCTCCTCAACACCACCAACTCTCTCCTTCACCCATCCACAAACTATGAACACCATATTCACTGTACACTGATCTAGCTTACAGTTTCACTGACGTGTGTGACCCTCCTAAACACCAC
Source organism: Gibbula magus (assembly GCA_936450465.1). NCBI lineage: Eukaryota > Metazoa > Mollusca > Gastropoda > Trochida > Trochidae > Gibbula > Gibbula magus. The sequence goes on along the minus strand of OW388298.1, from coordinate 979,514 downwards.
CAACTCTCTCATTCACCCATCCACAAACTATGAACACCATGTTCACTGTACACTGGTCTAACTTACAGTTCCACTGACGAGTGTGATCCTCCTTAACACCACCAACTCTCTCCTTCACCTATCATCAAACTATGAACATCATGTTCACTTTACACTGATCTAACCTACAGTTCTACTGACGACTGTGACCCTCCTGAACACCTGCAACTCTCTCCTTCACCCATCCACAAACTATGAACACCATGTTCACTGTACACTGATCTAGCTTACAGTTTCACTGACGTGTGTGACCCTCCTAAACACCACCAACTCTCTCATTCACCCATCCACAAACTATGAACACCATGTTCACTGTACACTGATCTAACTTACAGTTCCACTGACGACTGTGACCCTCCTCAACACCACCAACTCTCTCCTTCACCCATCCACAAACTATGAACACCATGTTCACTATACACTGATCTAACTTACAGTTCACGGACGAGTGTGATCCTCCTGAACACCTGCAACTCTCTCCTTCATCTATAATCAAACTATGAACACCATGTTCACTGTACACTGATCTAACTTACAGTTCCACTGACGAGTGTGATCCTCCTGAACACCACAAACTCTCTCCTTCACCTATCATCAAACTATGAACACCATGTTCACTGTACACTGATCAAACTTACAGTTCCACTGACGACTGTGACCCTCCTCAACACCACCAACTCTCTCCTTCACCCATCCACAAACTATGAACACCATGTTCACTATACACTGATCTAACTTACAGTTCTACTGACGAGTGTGACAAACCAGAACTCCACCAACTCTGTCCTTCACCCATCCACAAACTATGAACACCATGTTCACTGTACACTGATCTAACTTACAGTTCCACTGACGACTGTGACCCTCCTCAACACCACCAACTCTCTCCTTCACCCATCCACAAACTATGAACACCATGTTCACTATACACTGATCTAACTTACAGTTCTACTGACGAGTGTGACAAACCAGAACTCCACCAACTCTCTCCTTCACCCATCCACAAACTATGAACACCATGTTCACTATACACTGATCTAACTTACAGTTCCACTGACGACTGTGACCCCCCTCAACACCACCAACTCTCTCCTTCATCCATCCTCAAACTATGAACACCATGTTCACTATACACTGATCTAACTTACAGTTCCACTGACGAGTGTGACAAACCAGAACTCCACCAACTCTCTCCTTCACCCATCCACAAACTATGAACACCATGTTCACTATACACTGATCTAACTTACAGTTCCACTGACGAGTGTGACAAACCAGAACTCCACCAACTCTCTCCTTCACCTATCCTCAAACTATGAACACCATTATCACTATACACTGATCTAACTTACAGTTCCACTGACGAATGTGACCCTCCTGAACACCTGCAACTCTCTCCTTCACCCATCCACAAACTATGAACACCATGTTCACTATACACTGATCTAACTTACAGTTCCACTGACGACTGTGACCCTCCTGAACACCTGCAACTCTCTCCTTCACCCATCCACAAACTATGAACACCATGTTCACTATACACTGATCTAACTTACAGTTCCACTGACGACTGTGACCCTCCTCAACACCACCAACTCTCTCCTTCACCCATCCACAAACTATGAACACCATGTTCACTATACACTGATCTAACTTACAGTTCCACTGACGACTGTGACCCTCCTGAACACCTGCAACTCTCTCCTTCACCCATCCACAAACTATGAACACCATGTTCACTGTACACTGATCTAACTTAAAGTTCCACTGACGTGTGTGACCCCCCTGAACATCATCAACTCTCTCCTTCACCTATCCTCAAACTATGAACATCATGTTCACTGTACACTGAATTAACTTACAGTTCCACTGACAAGTGTGATCCTCCTGAACACAACCAACTCTCTCCTTCACACATCCTCAAACTATGAACACTATGTTCACTGTACACTGATCTAACTTACAGTTCCACTGACGACTGTGACCCTCCTGAACACCTGCAACTCTCTCCTTCACCCATCCACAAACTATGAACACCATGTTCACTGTACACTGATCTAACTTACAGTTCCACTGACGTGTGTGACCCCCCTGAACACAATCAACTCTCTCCTTCACCCATCCACAAACTATGAACACTATGTTCACTTTACACTGATCTAACTTACAGTTCCACTGACGAGTGTGACTCTCCTGAACACCACCAACTCTCTCCTTCACCTATCCTCAAACTATGAACACTATGTTCACTTTACACTGATCTAACTTACAGTTCCACTGACGAGTGTGACCCCCCTGAACACAATCAACTCTCTCCTTCATCTATCCTCAAACTATGAACACTATGTTCACTGTACACTGATCTAACTTACAGTTCCACTGACGACTGTGACCCTCCTGAACACCTGCAACTCTCTCCTTCACCCATCCACAAACTATGAACACCATGTTCACTGTACACTGATCTAACTTACAGTTCCACTGACGTGTGTGACCCCCCTGAACACAATCAACTCTCTCCTTCACCCATCCTCAAACTATGAACACTATGTTCACTTTACACTGATCTAACTTACAGTTCCACTGACGAGTGTGACCCCCCTGAACACAATCAACTCTCTCCTTCACACATCCTCAAACTATGAACACTATGTTCACTGTACACTGAACTGACTTACAGTTCCACTGACGAGTGTGACCCCCCTGAACACAATCAACTCTCTCCTTCACACATCCTCAAACTATGAACACCATGTTCACTGTACACTGATCTAACTTACAGTTCCATTGACAAGTGTGATCCTCCTGAACACAACCAACTCTCTCCTTCACACATCCTCAAACTATGAACACTATGTTCACTGTACACTGATCTAACTTACAGTTCCACTGACGACTGTGACCCTCCTCAACACCACCAACTCTCTCCTTCACCCATCCACAAACTATGAACACCATGTTCACTGTACACTGATCTAACTTACAGTTCCACTGACAAGTGTGATCCTCCTGAACACAACCAACTCTCTCCTTCACACATCCTCAAACTATGAACACTATGTTCACTGTACACTGATCTAACTTACAGTTCCACTGACGAGTGTGATCCTCCTGAACACAACCAACTCTCTCCTTCATCTATCCTCAAACTATGAACACTATGTTCACTGTACACTGATCTAACTTACAGTTCCACTGACGAGTGTGACTCTCCAGAACACCACCAACTCTCTCCTTCATCTATAATCAAACTATGAAAACCATGTTCACTGTACACTGATCTAACTTACAGTTCCACTGACGAGTGTGACTCTCCTGAACTCCACCAACTCTCTCCTTCATCTATCCTCAAACTATGAACACCATGTTCACTGTACACTGATCTAACTTACAGTTCCACTGACGAGTGTGACTCTCCTGAACACCACCAACTCTCTCCTTCACCTATCCTCAAACTATGAACACCATGTTCACTGTACCCTGATCTAGCTTACAGTTCCACTGACGAGTGTAACCCTTCTGAACACCAACAATTCTCTCCTTCACCTATCCTCAAACTATGAACACCATGTTCACTGTACACTGATCTAACTTACAGTTCCACTGACGAGTGTGACAAACCAGAACACCACCAACTCTTTCCTTCACCTATCCTCAAACTATGAACACCATGTTCACTGTACACTGATCTAACTTACAGTTCCACTGACGAGTGTGACTCTCCAGAACACCACCAACTCTCTCCTTCATCTATCCTCAAACTATGCACACCATGTTCACTGTACACTGATCTAACTTACAGTTCCACTGACGAGTGTGACCCTCCTCAACACCACCAACTCTCTCCTTCACCTATCCTCAAACTATGAACACCATGTTCACTGTACACTGATCTAAATTTCAGTTCCACTGACGAGTGTTACCCTCCTGAACATCACCAACTCTCTACTTCATCTATAATCAAACTATGAACACCATGGTCACTGGACACTGATCTAACTTACTTTTTCACTGACGGGTGTGACGGTCCTGAACACCACCAACTCTCTCCTTCCCCTATCCTCAATCTATGAACACCATGGTCACTGTACACTGATCTAGCTTACAGTTTCACTGACGTGTGTGACCCTCCTAAACACCACCAACTCTCTCATTCACCCATCCACAAACTATGAACATCATGTTCACTGTACACTGATCTAACTTACAGTTCCACTGACAAGTGTGATCCTCCTGAACACAACCAACTCTCTCCTTCACACATCCTCAAACTATGAACACTATGTTTACTGTACACTGATCTAACTTACAGTTCCACTGACGAGTGTGATCCTCCTGAACACAATCAACTCTCTCCTTCACCTATCCTCAAACTATGAACACTATGTTCACTTTACACTGATCTAACTTACAGTTCCACTGACGAGTGTGACTCTCCAGAACACCACCAACTCTCTCCTTCATCTATAATCAAACTATGAAAACCATGTTCACTGTACACTGATCTAACTTACAGTTCCACTGACGAGTGTGACTCTCCTGAACTCCACCAACTCTCTCCTTCATCTATCCTCAAACTATGAACACCATGTTCACTGTACACTGATCTAACTTACAGTTCCACTGACGAGTGTGACTCTCCTCAACACCACCAACTCTCTCCTTCACCTATCCTCAAACTATGAACACCATGTTCACTGTACCCTGATCTAGCTTACAGTTCCACTGACGAGTGTAACCCTTCTGAACACCAACAATTCTCTCCTTCACCTATCCTCAAACTATGAACACCATGTTCACTGTACACTGATCTAACTTACAGTTCCACTGACGAGTGTGACAAACCAGAACACCACCAACTCTCTCCTTCACCTATCCTCAAACTATGAACACCATGTTCACTGTACACTGATCTAACTTACAGTTCCACTGACGAGTGTGACTCTCCAGAACACCACCAACTCTCTCCTTCATCTATCCTCAAACTATGAACACCATGTTCACTGTACACTGATCTAACTTACAGTTCCACTGACGAGTGTGACCCTCCTCAACACCACCAACTCTCTCCTTCACCTATCCTCAAACTATGAACACCATGTTCACTGTACACTGATCTAAATTTCAGTTCCACTGACGAGTGTGACCCTCCTGAACATCACCAACTCTCTACTTCATCTATAATCAAACTATGAACACCATGGTCACTGGACACTGATCTAACTTACTTTTTCACTGACGGGTGTGACGGTCCTGAACACCACCAACTCTCTCCTTCCCCTATCCTCAATCTATGAACACCATGTTCACTGTACACTGATCTAGCTTACAGTTTCACTGACGTGTGTGACCCTCCTAAACACCACCAACTCTCTCATTCACCCATCCACAAACTATGAACACCATGTTCACTGTACACTGATCTAACCTACAGTTCTACTGACGAGTGTGACCCTCCTCAACACCACCAACTCTCTCCTTCACCTATCCTCAAACTATGAACATCATGTTCACTGTACACTGATCTAACTTACAGTTCCACTGACAAGTGTGATCCTCCTGAACACAACCAACTCTCTCCTTCACACATCCTCAAACTATGAACACTATGTTCACTGTACACTGATCTAACTTACAGTTCCACTGACGAGTGTGATCCTCCTGAACACAATCAACTCTCTCCTTCACCTATCCTCAAACTATGAACACTATGTTCACTGTACACTGATCTAACTTACAGTTCCACTGACGAGTGTGACTCTCCAGAACACCACCAACTCTCTCCTTCATCTATAATCAAACTATGAACACCATGTTCACTGTACACTGGTCTAACTTACAGTTCCACTGACGAGTGTGATCCTCCTCAACACCACCAACTCTCTCCTTCACCTATCATCAAACTATGAACATCATGTTCACTTTACACTGATCTAACCTACAGTTCTACTGACGACTGTGACCCTCCTGAACACCTGCAACTCTCTCCTTCATCCATCCTCAAACTATGAACACCATGTTCACTGTACACTGATCTAACTTACTCTTCCACTGACGAGTGTGACCCTCCTGAACACCACCAACTCTCACCTTCATCTATCATCAAACTATGAACACCATGTTCACTGTACACTGATCTAACCTACAGTTCTACTGACGAGTGTGACCCTCTTCAACACCACCAACTCTCTCATTCATCCATCCACAATCTATGAACACCATGTTCACTATACACTGATCTAACTAACAGTTTCACTGACGTGTGTGACCCTCCTAAACACCACCAACTCTCTCATTCACCCATCCACAAACTATGAACACCATGTTCACTGTACACTGGTCTAACTTACAGTTCCACTGACGAGTGTGATCCTCCTCAACACCACCAACTCTCTCCTTCACCTTTCATCAAACTATGAACACCATGTTCACTGTACACTGATCTAACTTACAGTTCCACTGACGACTGTGACCCTCCTCAACACCTGCAACTCTCTCCTTCATCCATCCTCAAACTATGAACACCATGTTCACTGTACACTGATCTAACTTACAGTTCTACTGACGAGTGTGACCCTCCTCAACACCACCAACTCTCTCCTTCACCCATCCACAAACTATGAACACCATGTTCACTATACACTGATCTAACTTACAGTTCCACTGACGACTGTGACCCTCCTCAACACCTGCAACTCTCTCCTTCACCCATCCACAAACTATGAACACCATGTTCACTGTACACTGATCTAACTTACAGTTCTACTGACGAGTGTGACAAACCAGAACTCCACCAACTCTCTCCTTCACCCATCCACAAACTATGAACACCATGTTCACTATACACTGATCTAACTTACAGTTCCACTGACGACTGTGACCCTCCTGAACACCTGCAACTCTCTCCTTCACCCATCCACAAACTATGAACACCATGTTCACTGTACACTGATCTAACTTACAGTTCCACTGACGACTGTGACCCTCCTGAACACATGCAACTCTCTCCTTCACCCATCCACAAACTATGAACACCATGTTCACTGTACACTGATCTAACTTACAGTTCTACTGACGAGTGTGACAAACCAGAACTCCACCAACTCTCTCCTTCACCCATCCACAAACTATGAACACCATGTTCACTATACACTGATCTAACTTACAGTTCCACTGACGAGTGTGACCCTTCTCAACACCACCAACTCTCTCTTTCACCCATCCTCAAACTATGAACACCATGTTCACTGTACACTGATCTAACTTACAGTTCCACTGGCGACTGTGACCCTCCTGAACACCTGCAACTCTCTCCTTCATCCATCCTCAAACTATGAACACCATGTTCACTGTACACTGATCTAACTTACAGTTCCACTGACGACTGTGACCCTCCCCAACACCACCAACTCTCTCCTTCACCCATCCACAAACTATGAACACCATGTTCACTATACACTGATCTAACTTACAGTTCCACTGACGACTGTGACCCTCCTGAACACCTTCAACTCTCTCCTTCATCCATCCTCAAACTATGAACACCATGTTCACTGTACACTGATCTAACTTACAGTTCCACTGACGACTGTGACCCTCCTGAACACCTGCAACTCTCTCCTTCACCCATCCACAAACTATGAACACCATGTTCACTATACACTGATCTAACTTACAGTTCCACTGACGACTGTGACCCTCCTGAACACCTGCAACTCTCTCCTTCACCCATCCACAAACTATGAACACCATGTTCACTATACACTGATCTAACTTACAGTTCCACTGACGACTGTGACCCTCCTGAACACCTGCAACTCTCTCCTTCACCCATCCACAAACTATGAACACCATGTTCACTGTACACTGATCTAGCTTACAGTTTCACTGACGTGTGTGACCCTCCTAAACACCACCAACTCTCTCATTCACCCATCCACAAACTATGAACACCATGTTCACTGTACACTGGTCTAACTTACAGTTCCACTGACGAGTGTGATCCTCCTTAACACCACCAACTCTCTCCTTCACCTATCATCAAACTATGAACATCATGTTCACTTTACACTGATCTAACCTACAGTTCTACTGACGACTGTGACCCTCCTGAACACCTGCAACTCTCTCCTTCACCATCCACAAACTATGAACACCATGTTCACTATACACTGATCAAACTTACAGTTCCACTGACGACTGTGACCCTCCTCAACACCACCAACTCTCTCCTTCACCCATCCACAAACTATGAACACCATGTTCACTGTACACTGATCTAACTTACAGTTCCACTGACGACTGTGACCCTCCTTAACACCACCAACTCTCTCCTTCACCCATCCACAAACTATGAACACCATGTTCACTATACACTGATCTAACTTACAGTTCAACTGACGAGTGTGACCCTCCTGAACACCTGCAACTCTCTCCTTCACCAATCATCAAACTATGAACACCATGTTCACTGTACACTGATCTAACTTACAGTTCCACTGACGACTGTGACCCTCCTCAACACCACCAACTCTCTCCTTCACCCATCCTTAAACTATGAACACCATGTTCAATGTACACTGATCTAACTTACAGTTCCACTGACGAGTGTTACTCTCCTGAACACCACCAACTCTCTCCTTCACCCATCCTCAAACTATGAACACCATGTTCACTGTACACTGATCTAACTTACAGTTCCACTGACGACTGTGACCCTCCTGAACACCACCAACTCTCTCCTTCACCCATCCTCAAACTATGAACACCATGTTCACTATACACTGATCTAACTTACAGTTCTACTGACGAGTGTGACAAACCAGAACTCCACCAACTCTCTCCTTCACCCATCCACAAACTATGAACACCATGTTCACTATACACTGATCTAACTTACAGTTCCACTGACGACTGTGACCCTCCTTAACACCTGCAACTCTCTCCTTCACCCATCCACAAACTATGAACACCATGTTCACTATACACTGATCTAACTTACAGTTCCACTGACGACTGTGACCCTCCTGAACACCACCAACTCTCTCCTTCACCCATCCACAAACTATGAACACCATGTTCACTATACACTGATCTAACTTACAGTTCTACTGACGAGTGTGACAAACCAGAACTCCACCAACTCTCTCCTTCACCCATCCACAAACTATGAACACCATGTTCACTGTACACTGATCAAACTTACAGTTCCACTGACGACTGTGACCCTCCTCAACACCACCAACTCTCTCCTTCACCCATCCACAAACTATGAACACCATGTTCACTGTACACTGATCTAACTTACAGTTCCACTGACGACTGTGACCCTCCTCAACACCACCAACTCTCTCCTTCACCCATCCACAAACTATGAACACCATGTTCACTGTACACTGATCTAACTTACAGTTCCACTGACGACTGTGACCCTCCTTAACACCACCAACTCTCTCCTTCACCCATCCACAAACTATGAACACCATGTTCACTATACACTGATCTAACTTACAGTTCAACTGACGAGTGTGACCCTCCTGAACACCTGCAACTCTCTCCTTCACCAATCATCAAACTATGAACACCATGTTCACTGTACACTGATCTAACTTACAGTTCCACTGACGACTGTGACCCTCCTCAACACCACCAACTCTCTCCTTCACCCATCCTTAAACTATGAACACCATGTTCAATGTACACTGATCTAACTTACAGTTCCACTGACGAGTGTTACTCTCCTGAACATCACCAACTCTCTCCTTCACCCATCCTCAAACTATGAACACCATGTTCACTGTACACTGATCTAACTTACAGTTCCACTGACGAGTGTGACTCTCCAGAACACCACCAACTCTCTCCTTCATCTATAATCAAACTATGAAAACCATGTTCACTGTACACTGATCTAACTTACAGTTCCACTGACGAGTGTGACTCTCCTGAACACCACCAACTCTCTCCTTCACCTATCCTCAAACTATGAACACCATGTTCACTGTACCCTGATCTAGCTTACAGTTCCACTGACGAGTGTAACCCTTCTGAACACCAACAATTCTCTCCTTCACCTATCCTCAAACTATGAACACCATGTTCACTGTACACTGATCTAACTTACAGTTCCACTGACGAGTGTGACAAACCAGAACACCACCAACTCTTTCCTTCACCTATCCTCAAACTATGAACACCATGTTCACTGTACACTGATCTAACTTACAGTTCCACTGACGAGTGTGACTCTCCAGAACACCACCAACTCTCTCCTTCATCTATCCTCAAACTATGAACACCATGTTCACTGTACACTGATCTAACTTACAGTTCCACTGACTAGTGTGACCCTCCTCAACACCACCAACTCTCTCCTTCACCTATCCTCAAACTATGAACACCATGTTCACTATACACTGATCTAACTTACAGTTCCACTGACGACTGTGACCCTCCTGAACACCTGCAACTCTCTCCTTCACCCATCCACAAACTATGAACACCATGTTCACTGTACACTGATCTAACTTACAGTTCCACTGACGTGTGTGACCCCCCTGAATATCATCAACTCTCTCCTTCACCTATCCTCAAACTATGAACATCATGTTCACTGTACACTGAATTAACTTACAGTTCCACTGACAAGTGTGATCCTCCTGAACACAACCAACTCTCTCCTTCACACATCCTCAAACTATGAACACTATGTTCACTGTACACTGATCTAACTTACAGTTCCACTGACGACTGTGACCCTCCTCAACACCACCAACTCTCTCCTTCACCCATCCACAAACTATGAACACCATGTTCACTGTACACTGATCTAACTTACAGTTCCACTGACAAGTGTGATCCTCCTGAACACAACCAACTCTCTCCTTCACACATCCTCAAACTATGAACACTATGTTCACTGTACACTGATCTAACTTACAGTTCCACTGACGAGTGTGATCCTCCTGAACACAATCAACTCTCTCCTTCACCTATCCTCAAACTATGAACACTATGTTCACTTTACACTGATCTAACTTACAGTTCCACTGACGAGTGTGACTCTCCAGAACACCACCAACTCTCTCCTTCATCTATAATCAAACTATGAAAACCATGTTCACTGTACACTGATCTAACTTACAGTTCCACTGACGAGTGTGACTCTCCTGAACTCCACCAACTCTCTCCTTCATCTATCCTCAAACTATGAACACCATGTTCACTGTACACTGATCTAACTTACAGTTCCACTGACGAGTGTGACTCTCCTGAACACCACCAACTCTCTCCTTCACCTATCCTCAAACTATGAACACCATGTTCACTGTACCCTGATCTAGCTTACAGTTCCACTGACGAGTGTAACCCTTCTGAACACCAACAATTCTCTCCTTCACCTATCCTCAAACTATGAACACCATGTTCACTGTACACTGATCTAACTTACAGTTCCACTGACGAGTGTGACAAACCAGAACACCACCAACTCTTTCCTTCACCTATCCTCAAACTATGAACACCATGTTCACTGTACACTGATCTAACTTACAGTTCCACTGACGAGTGTGACTCTCCAGAACACCACCAACTCTCTCCTTCATCTATCCTCAAACTATGAACACCATGTTCACTGTTCACTGATCTAACTTACAGTTCCACTGACTAGTGTGACCCTCCTCAACACCACCAACTCTCTCCTTCACCTATCCTCAAACTATGAACACCATGTTCACTGTACACTGATCTAAATTTCAGTTCCACTGACGAGTGTTACCCTCCTGAACATCACCAACTCTCTACTTCATCTATAATCAAACTATGAACACCATGGTCACTGGACACTGATCTAACTTACTTTTTCACTGACGGGTGTGACGGTCCTGAACACCACCAACTCTCTCCTTCCCCTATCCTCAATCTATGAACACCATGTTCACTGTACACTGATCTAGCTTACAGTTTCACTGACGTGTGTGACCCTCCTAAACACCACCAACTCTCTCATTCACCCATCCACAAACTATGAACATCATGTTCACTGTACACTGATCTAACTTACAGTTCCACTGACAAGTGTGATCCTCCTGAACACAACCAACTCTCTCCTTCACCCATCCTCAAACTATGAACACTATGTTCACTGTACACTGATCTAACTTACAGTTCCACTGACGAGTGTGATCCTCCTGAACACAATCAACTCTCTCCTTCACCTATCCTCAAACTATGAACACTATGTTCACTGTACACTGATCTAACTTACAGTTCCACTGACGAGTGTGACTCTCCAGAACACCACCAACTCTCTCCTTCATCTATAATCAAACTATGAAAACCATGTTCACTGTACACTGATCTAACTTACAGTTCCACTGACGAGTGTGACTCTCCTGAACTCCACCAACTCTCTCCTTCATCTATCCTCAAACTATGAACACCATGTTCACTGTACACTGATCTAACTTACAGTTCCACTGACGAGTGTGACTCTCCTGAACACCACCAACTCTCTCCTTCACCTATCCTCAAACTATGAACACCATGCTCACTGTACCCTGATCTAGCTTACAGTTCCACTGACGAGTGTAACCCTTCTGAACACCAACAATTCTCTCCTTCACCTATCCTCAAACTATGAACACCATGTTCACTGTACACTGATCTAACTTACAGTTCCACTGACGAGTGTGACAAACCAGAACACCACCAACTCTCTCCTTCACCTATCCTCAAACTATGAACACCATGTTCACTGTACACTGATCTAACTTACAGTTCCACTGACGAGTGTGACTCTCCAGAACACCACCAACTCTCAACTTCATCTATCCTCAAACTATGAACACCATGTTCACTGTACACTGATCTAACTTACAGTTCCACTGACGAGTGTGACCCTCCTCAACACCACCAACTCTTTCCTTCACCTATCCTCAAACTATGAACACCATGTTCACTGTACACTGATCTAAATTTCAGTTCCACTGACGAGTGTGACCCTCCTGAACATCACCAACTCTCTACTTCATCTATAATCAAACTATGAACACCATGGTCACTGGACACTGATCTAACTTACTTTTTCACTGACGGGTGTGACGGTCCTGAACACCACCAACTCTCTCCTTCCCCTATCCTCAATCTATGAACACCATGTTCACTGTACACTGATCTAGCTTACAGTTTCACTGACGTGTGTGACCCTCCTAAACACCACCAACTCTCTCATTCACCCATCCACAAACTATGAACATCATGTTCACTGTACACTGATCTAACCTACAGTTCCACTGACGAGTGTGATCCTCCTGAACACCACCAACTCTCTCCTTCACCTATCCTCAAACTATGAACACCATGTTCACTGTACACTGATCTAACTTACAGTTCTACTGACGAGTGTGACCCTCCTCAACACCACCAACTCTCTCCTTCATCTATCCTCAAACTATGAACATCATGTTCACTGTACACTGATCTAACCTACAGTTCTACTGACGAGTGTGACCCTCTTCAACACCACCAACTCTCTCATTCACCCATCCACAATCTATGAACACCATGTTCACTATACACTGATCTAACTTACAGTTTCACTGACGTGTGTGACCCTCCTAAACACCACCAACTCTCTCATTCACCCATCCACAAACTATGAACACCATGTTCACTGTACACTGATCTAACCTACAGTTCTACTGACGAGTGTGACCCTCCTGAACACAACCAACTCTCTCCTTCACACATCCTCAAACTATGAACACTATGTTCACTGTACACTGATCTAACTTACAGTTCCACTGACAAGTGTGATCCTCCTGAACACAACCAACTCTCTCCTTCACACATCCTCAAACTATGAACACTATGTTCACTGTACACTGATCTAACTTACAGTTCCACTGACAAGTGTGATCCTCCTGAACACAACCAACTCTCTCCTTCACACATCCTCAAACTATGAACACTATGTTCACTGTACACTGATCTAACTTACAGTTCCACTGACGAGTGTGATCCTCCTGAACACAATCAACTCTCTCCTTCACCTATCCTCAAACTATGAACACTATGTTCACTGTACACTGATCTAACTTACAGTTCCACTGACGAGTGTGACTCTCCAGAACACCACCAACTCTCTCCTTCATCTATAATCAAACTATGAACACCATGCTCACTGTACACTGATCTAACTTACAGTTCCACTGACGAGTGTGACTCTCCTGAACTCCACCAACTCTCTCCTTCATCTATCCTCAAACTATGAACACCATGTTCACTGTTCACTGATCTAACTTACAGTTCCACTGACGAGTGTGACTCTCCTGAACACCTGCAACTCTCTCCTTCACCTATCCTCAAACTATGAACACCATGTTCAATGTACCCTGATCTAGCTTACAGTTCCACTGACGAGTGTAACCCTTCTGAACACCAACAATTCTCTCCTTCACCTATCCTCAAACTATGAACACCATGTTCACTGTACACTGATCTAACTTACAGTTCCACTGACGAGTGTGACTCTCCAGAACACCACCAACTCTCTCCTTCATCTATCCTCAAACTATGAACACCATGTTCACTGTACACTGATCTAACTTACAGTTCCACTGACGAGTGTGACTCTCCTGAACACCACCAACTCTCTCCTTCACCTATCCTCAAACTATGAACACCATGTTCACTGTACACTGATCTAACTTACAGTTCCACTGACGAGTGTGATCCTCCTGAACACAATCAACTCTCTCCTTCACCTATCCTCAAACTATGAACACTATGTTCACTGTACACTGATCTAACTTACAGTTCCACTGACGAGTGTGACTCTCCAGAACACCACCAACTCTCTCCTTCATCTATAATCAAACTATGAACACCATGTTCACTGTACACTGATCTAACTTACAGTTCCACTGACGAGTGTGATTCTCCTGAACTCCACCAACTCTCTCCTTCATCTATCCTCAAACTATGAACACCATGTTCACTGTACACTGATCTAACTTACAGTTCCACTGACGAGTGTGACTCTCCTGAACACCACCAACTCTCTCCTTCACCTATCCTCAAACTATGAACACCATGTTCACTGTACCCTGATCTAGCTTACAGTTCCACTGACGAGTGTAACCCTTCTGAACACCAACAATTCTCTCCTTCACCTATCCTCAAACTATGAACACCATGTTCACTGTACACTGATCTAACTTACAGTTCGACTGACGAGTGTGACAAACCAGAACACCACCAACTCTCTCCTTCACCTATCCTCAAACTATGAACACCATGTTCACTGTACACTGATCTAACTTACAGTTCCACTGACGAGTGTGACTCTCCAGAACACCACCAACTCTCTCCTTCATCTATCCTCAAACTATGAACACCATGTTCACTGTACACTGATCTAACTTACAGTTCCACTGACGAGTGTAACCCTTCTGAACACCACCAACTCTCTCCTTCATCAATCCTCAAACTATGAACACCATGTTCACTGTACACTGATCTAACTTACAGTTCCACTGACGAGTGTGACTCTCCTGAACTCGACCAACTCTCTCCTTCACTTATCCTCAAACTATGAACATCATGTTCACTGTACACTGATCTAACTTACAGTTCCACTGACGAGTGTGATCCTCCTGAACACAACCAACTCTCTCCTTCATCTATAATCAAACTATGAACACCATGTTCACTATACACTGATCTAACTTACAGTTCCACTGACGAGTGTGACCCTTCTGAACACCACCAACTCTCTCCTTCATCTATAATCAAACTATGAACACCATGTTCACTATACACTGATCTAACTTACAGTTCCACTGACGAGTGTGACTCTCCAGAACACCACCAACTCTCTCCTTCATCTATAATCAAACTATGAACACCATGTTCACTATACACTGATCTAACTTACAGTTCCACTGACGAGTGTGACCCTTCTGAACACCACCAACTCTCTCCTTCATCTATAATCAAACTATGAACACCATGTTCACTGTACACTGATCTAACTTACAGTTCCACTGACGAGTGTGATCCTCCTGAACACAACCAACTCTCTCCTTCATCTATAATCAAACTATGAACACCATGTTCACTGTACACTGATCTAACTTACAGTTCCACTGACGAGTGTGACCCTCCTGAACACCACCAACTCTCTCCTTCACCCATCCACAAACTATGAACACCATGTTCACTGTTCACTGATCTAACTTACAGTTCCACTGACGAGTGTGACTCTCCTGAACACCACCAACTCTCTCCTTCACACATCCTCAAACTATGAACACTATGTTCACTGTACACTGATCTAACTTGCAGTTCCTCTGACGAGTGTGACTCTCCCGAACACCATCAACTCTCTCCTTCCCCTATCCTCAAACTATGAACACCATGTTCACTGTACACTGATCTAACTTGCAGTTCCTCTGACGAGTGTGACTCTCCCGAACACCATCAACTCTCTCCTTCCCCTATCCTCAAACTATGAACACCATGTTCACTGTACACTGATCTAACTTACAGTTCCACTGACGAGTGTGACCCTCCTGAACACCACCAACTCTCTCCTTCACCTATCCTCAAACTATGAACACCATGTTCACTGTACACTGATCTAACTTACAGTTCCACTGACGAGTGTGACCCTCCTGAACACCACCAACTCTCTCCTTCACCTATCCTCAAACTATGAACACCGTGTTCACTGTACACTGATCTAACTTACAGTTCCACTGACGAGTGTGACCCTCCTGAACACCACCAACTCTCTCCTTCACCTATCCTCAAACTATGAACACCATGTTCACTGTTCACTGATCTAACTTACAGTTCCACTGACGAGTGTGACCCTCCTGAACACCACCAACTCTCTCCTTCACCTATCCACAAACTATGAACACCATGTTCACTGTACACTGTTCTTACTTACAGTTCCACTGACGAGTGTGATCCTCCTGAACACCACCAACTCTCCTCTGACTCTGATAGAAGGAACAGATGTGACCCTGGTGTGTGAGACCAACCCCACTGATCCAGTATCAACCATCTCCTGGAGACGAGACGGTCAGCTGGTCACTCAGGGAGTGACCACCTCAACCAGACAGGAGACTGGGGGTGTGGTGACGGTCAGTGTGTTGTCTCGGACAGTCCAGTGGACAGACAGGGGTGTCTACAGCTGTGAGGCTCTCAACTCGGGGGTCACCAGGACATCCCAGGATCTCACTATCGCTGTGCAAGGTGCGGCATTTTATTATTGTATGATATTAGCAAATATTATTTAAATGAAATCATATGTAAAGAAAATAAAACTAGAACATATCTTTGTTAATGTGAAAGTATAACCAATAGAAATACCACAGGTCAGCAAATGGAACTGTAGTAGTCAAAATTTTAAAATGGATGTATATATGGATATGAAGATGAAGAGTGTTTAACTTGTCCGCTTATGTTAAAACAACTATCATCTCTCTTTGAATCCGGTTAAAGTTATTAGAACCCTTCAACAAATATGTTCTCTCTCCAAACAGTTCCAGTATTGTTATATTGGGCCTTCCCGCGCCAATATATTAAAAGTAATTACCCTGGGGATTACTCATTTTACTCGCTTGGCTTCTTGCGAAGAGGTACTAACCTTCTATCACAACTTTATCCTAACATTAATAAACACAATACGTTTTTAATATTTTATTATGAAAACATTTACAAGCAAATTCCCTATCAATATAAATTCATCCTAACCTATGCCTATTTCCTAATCCTAGCTATCCAAGTTAAATATATTACCCAAGCGATTCCATTCCGTTTCTAGAGTCCCCTCGAAAGTTCCTTCCAGTCGCGACTCCTGTCGGACACCTTCTACTGCCTTGGACTCTGTATCGATCCTCTCTCCGCCGGGCTTCTCCGACTAAAAACTAACGGTCACGCCGTTTTAAAGGTAATCCAAAGCCCGCCTATCTACCGATGTTCGGCCAATCATCCTATCCTATTACAACCTTAAACCTGCAGTTCACTGTCCTCTGTGGTAGGAAGACATTTCTCCTTTTTGACAAATGCCGCTGTCAAATTTAGTGTCAAACCATTTCCGAATCAGTAAATGAATACGTTCTTTTACCACATTAATTCCAATGGTAATCACTTCTGTAAACGACTCTTGTTGTTTCGCCAACCCATTAAGTACTATCATCAGTTATACAGCAGACATCTGCCAGACCTCGATAAAAACACATTTAACCTTTTTTATACTTTCGTCCCTCTCTTTATGCTAGCTCGCTTTTATACTAAAAATGAATTTAATATTTAAACTTTATCTCTCCATATAACACCTCCCCCCTTTAAAAGTAGAGGCGTCCTCGACTCAAGGACGAATGGAACCGTTTGAATAGAACCTACAGTAAAAGACGATGTTGGGTACCACCTGGGTAGATCAATGTTCTACCTTACTTCAGTTTTAAAAAAACAACGCTAAACCATTGTAAGCGTACAAAGATTTTGCAATTGGATAATTCAGCGAACCCAACATCGACCCACAATGCAAACACATATCAATATAAGCTGAAAAAGAAACCTAACCAGAGATATCATAGTCCCTAGGCACACTAATAACTCATAAACATTCATCAAAGATAAATATCGTAGTCCAATCATGAAGGTACAACACGTTTAGAGTTCATAATCGCGAAGTCTGGTCACTCAAAAAGATGAGAAAAAGTTCACTTCTCAAGGCTCAGTGCATGTCCGTCCGCCGCCCTCGACCTCATAGTATCAGAGTTCACACTGAGGCACACAGTCACAAATGTTGGTCCACCAGCCACTCATAATTGTCATTAAAGTTCTGCACATGTGGACGCAACATACACACGGCTATCACCCCTGGCACAGGAAAGTTCTCCTAGTCATCAGCTGTAGAGCAGTTAGCTCTCAGTCTCCTGTTGGCTCCACACAGTGTCACTACATAGTCACTTATGCCTGTCACATAGGCATGTAAGATCATGGGTGATCTGTCACTGGAATGTCACATGGGCAGTCTGCCCCCGCTCGGGTTCGTGAAGACTCGTCTGTCGGCCACTGTCAACCTCTCAGCGATAATGTTCAATCATTCCACCTCTGTCTAGACTGACATCAGAGTACACCCAAGTCACGTGGATAGCCAACCAGATCGGAAGCCAGGGAAAGCCTCTCAGGACAAGCGAACATCTGGACATCTGCACACGCCTGCCTAAGTCCATACCGACCTGTAACACTATAAAATGTATGTGAGATCATCGCCAATGAAGACACACATATAACATGATCTCATCGGAACCAACACATATTTGTATTTAAGTGTTTGTTTTTTTTGTCTTTTTTATTTTGTTTATACTGAACAGGACGTTCAAAGAAACCATGCAATCTGAATAGACAATGCTAATCATATCATGGTAATCATACGACTTATGGTATGTGACTCATCTATGTTCTACATCTTGTGTGTTTTTTTATTATTTTTTTTTATATATACTGTATTTATCTTGACACCACCTTCATCCGTCCTTGTATTACCATAACAACGGATTATCAACCACTTTCACAAAGATATCTTCGCTTCCTACTATACTCACTAACTACTTCACAAATCAACTGTACGATATCAATATATATTCACAACACTGCAACTATATATAAGACATGACCACGAACTGTGACATTGTCACATAAGATACCAAATTGTACTCCTGTACATTGTACAACCACGAGATAAATCATGATCTTCCTAAAAAGATAATAGCGTACCGCGATATCCAGTGAAACTGTAATATCACATTTGTTTGTGTTTTTTTTTTTTTAACTATGTAATGGCATCATACAAGACCTAAATGTATAAATATATGTTACCATAGTGGCTTATTCACCTTTACCATTGAGGAAAACACGTGTAGTACCAGTACCTAGGTAATACGTTCAGACAACCCGCTATCATTTACAACATGAGAAAGACAACAACTATACCATAATATCTACCACTCACGAATTAAATGCCTACCCAGAGGTAATTTTCGACCGTGACGTGACATCCTAGTGGCAGTTAATCTATCCACCTGGCTTATGGTATACATATAAAAAGACAAAACCTCCATATATTTTTTTTTATAATAAGGAACTAAAATTGTGTTTGCATTGTAAATTATTATACTAAAATCAAAATTATTACAACACTGCTTGACAACACGCACCTATGGATAGAAGTAAATATATACTATTTTTTTGTTTCCAGTATACAGCACATATAACACAACACTGAAATATTCCTCCGAATCGGTCCCAAAGATTCCAGGAGACACAAGACGGACTGCGAGACCGTCCACACAATAAGGAGTGGATGAAATCTGGCACCACTTCCACGAATTTGTTTTAAAAAGATTATTTCTACGAATATCATACTAATAGTTCTCCATGTGAAAAAAATTTACCATTATTTGTACTTTTTGTTTACGCCTAGACTCAAGGTAGACAGCCTCGAGCCACATGGAGCCTGCAATTGGAACCATGACACTTCATGTTAACCACGAGACTCCAAATCCACAGCATACAGCTGACCATGCTAACCCCATGGAAACACTGAAGAGCAGTGTGAACTATATTGGCTCAAGATAGACAGCTCCTGGTGTCAGCCAGATGGAGACTGCAAGCAACAGGATGTTGCCTTTCCTCCAAATGTTAATGATCTTGTTATATATCTATGCTATCCCATATATGTACTATTGGCTCCCTTTTTTCTGTTTGTTCTGAAAACCCGACAGTAAGGGCATGCCAAAGAAATGCTTCAACGAACAATAGGACATACAAAGGCTTTTTGATATTTTGCGGCAACCTTTTTTTCCTTTCTTTGTTTTGTGTTACTTAAGCGAAATTTACTTACAGGTATACTGAGCTTATAATCTTATTCTCCTATTGAATCCTTTTTTATTCATAAAGATATATCACCACTCAGTCGCCTTTTACGACTGGGCTCTGGACCAACATGATTGTGTCCGTCCAGCACCCGTGGGCCTATTCTAACAAGACCAGAGATCCCGGTCTCTGATCCCCCCGGTACCCACACGGGGCACGACCGCGTGTCACTTATATTCCTTGACTGCATAAGCACGATTACATCTATTTCTAATCACCCTGTGAATAATGCAATATCTCAAACACGAAATTACCTATAACATACAACTCCCGTCTCTGAATCGTTATTCAAAGTAAACCGGATATGCAAGGCCATTATGCCTAAAAAGAAAGAAACCTCTGGCCGCCATACGAATCAAGCCCCGAAGTTTACGAGCTTGTCTCCACGATACGGAAACTTCCTGTGGAATTATTAAACTACGTCCTGCAATACTCGCTCTTAAGTCGTCACATTCATAAGACAAAATATAATGAAAACGTCGCCTCACGACCATCATGTTACGTATTCTAGAATTCGCAGTCAATCTGATATCTGTAGGACAGACCGATAACGCCGAGACGAAAACATCCTGACAAGACAGCGGGGAATAGACATGAAGACACAAGTCTGTACTATACAGATTACACCGTCTAGATCTACGATACAAGAACACAACAATCACCGCTATTAAAACGCTAATCAAAATCACGTGTAATCCCACGCTCGCACTGAACATTGTATGTACCGCTTCTACTCCGCTACTCGTAGACGTCGGCACATTCCATTCGATTTGAGCAGGTGCCGTTTCCGGTTGAATCAGTAATGCCAATATGATTAATATGCGCCGTAACTTCATTAGAACCATGGCCATGAGTATGGCAAGAATGGTACAACCGATCGTTGCCACCAACGCTAATACATGATACGCACTATCAAACTCGTCCCATGCTGAATTTTCCATTTCAGAATCATCTGTAAACGTGTCTAACTCATACTCAGATATTTCCTCATTTCGTTTCATTTTCGTTACAATTTTACTTAACCTGGTCTGGTACTTTTTATCGGTACTGCGCAGTCTATCCATAGTTTTGTCATCAAATTTTATATGCGGAATCTTAATAGGATGAGCTTGCTCCCTAGATATTTCTGACCGATATTTACGTAAGAAGGAGCTGTTAAAGAACTGTGACAAAAGCAATAAATTTGGAATGTTCAAATGCGATTCGGAAGAAGATTTCACACAGCTGTGAATTACTGGTCCAAATGCTAGATTTCCCAATCTCACAGCACAGCCACATGGAATTTTATACAAACAAAGCGTACATGCCTTCTTTTTAACAATGCGACCACCACAGGTCAATATAATCTCGTTAATACCACTTATCAGAACAACACCCGGAGACATCTCCATGGCGTATGACCTTAAACCATTGGTATTAAATGTCGTAACACATTCATCCTTAACCGTATCAATTTGATTCAAAAACAGTGCCATGCTGCAAGATTTACCTGGGCTAACTATTGGTGCTTTAAATATCGGGCAGTGTTTCTCTTTACCCCCAAAACAGAGCTGAAAATCTACTGCAGAAAACTCTATGAATTGATCTTGTTTTCTGGAAACTGCCAAATATTGAGGTAATTGGATTATTTCAGTTGTATGAGTACTCGACTCATTTATTGGTATACCAAAACTTTGTATCCTATAAACATCAAATAAATGAGGGTAAGACTGAATCGGTACAACTAAGGTTATTAACAATTCTGTATCCGTTCGCGAAAAGAACACTGTATTCTCAGTATAATAAAATCTGACATCAGTGTGGCTGATGTGCAACAGCGGATAAACTTTCTGCATCCTATGCTCAATATCCCTCAATGTCTGTGCTAATTCGGCATAAGGTATCAATATCGGACTTAATCTGCCATGGATGAGTTCCTGTATGCCCATTAGAAATTCATCAATTTCTTGTCTTATAACTGAATGTAATGACAAACGTTCCATTAAACCAGTTAAACTTAAAAATAGACTTTTCTCTAAGTCCTGTAATGAAGTGGCGACTTTTTGAATATAGTCATGGTTTTGTGTTATTCCAGACATTGCCAGTGATATACGTTTATTGGATTTCGTCATGTATGACGTCATTAATTTAGACTGTGCCATAAGTTCTCTACTTATATTCTTAGTTTTTAGTCCTAATTGGTTAACATAATTCTTAATGCGGTCCACATCCTCCACAGTAGCAGTACCAAACAATGACCTTGATAATGTACCAATAAAGCCTAAAGGAGCACGTTTTGACCGAGAATTGATATTTTGTAAATCGTCTTCAACTTTCGGTATCAATCTATGTACACTCTCCTTAACATTATCCCAATGTGTCCACAAATCATCTTCAGCTATTTTGATCTTTCTGTCTAACGTAGTTAGATATTGACAATGATTAGTCACTTTAGGGCAGTACGTCTGAGCATATCCCGGCTTTATTAATCTATCAAAGTGTGATTTTTGACACTTCTGCTCAGCATTCTCCGTGCAATAAAAATTAGTGAATCGTAACCCTCTAACACTCTCAAATTCTGGTAATTGGTAACGGTAAACATGAATCCATTTATTTCTCGCTATGTCAATTCTCGATGTATGTAGAAAGAGAACTCCATATTGAGTTCGTAGCACGGATCCTTCCGGGACTGTATCCTTGTCTGCCCGACCCAAGCAGACCAAGCCGGCAAGGAGCAGCAATATGAACCTTGCCACCGCTGTAAGAACAAACAATGTTAGCATGACATGAACAGTAGTACCGAGGAGTCTGCCCCTCATGACGATACCGCTTCATGCTGTATCTTTTTACACCTCGGTCTACCTCGCGCTTGATCCTAATGAAGACAACTCCAAACACACCCCTATTTCCAGTTCACACAACACAATAACAAACACTTGTAACAATTAACTCTACATAGTAACTGTAATTAGATTGGCCATCGGAATGAGTGACGTCCCTCATCCGACCGCCACTCCAGTCATATATAGAGTCAATCATTAAAAACCGCATATATTTACACACATAATAAATATGACAACTGTATCCTCATGTATGACATCACCGATTGTCCGCTAATCGTACTATACATTTTAAGGAACTTATTTACGTTTCTGTTTTCTCCTCTTTCGAGAATTTGTTTGTATTGTCTGTGCAATTTTATATGCTTGCACTAAATCCTTCGACACATTCTTACCAGTCTCCCACGTAGGTTGAGAATAATTTTTCCATTTTAACTTAAAAAATGGAATACCGTTGATAACTTTACGCGCTAGAATCTTTTCAACCTCATACACTTCAGGCTGACCCATTTGAATATCACCCCCTTCGTCCGTGCTGTCCGTATCCTCAGATAATAACTCCTCTGCTCCCGCGTCTATGTCCAAAACATCGTCACTAGGCGTTAGCTTAGGAACGTCGTTAGTCTGTGGCTTGTCTACTGCACTATTATTATTATTAATTCCATCTGCGAAATCAATTTCACCGACTTCGTCCGTAACTTTATCCTTTAAACCTAGTGTGTCCCGTAATTGGGGATCTATGAATGGTTTCAATCTGTTAGCATGGACTGGAACCTTAAGTAAGACATTATTGTCTACCCTTCTTAATTGATACGTACAGTGTCCCTTTAAGTCGCATATATAAAAAGGACCAGTAAATCCTGAACTCAATTTTTTTGTTAATCCTTGTTCAACTGTCCTCCTATCCAACCATACTTTATCTCCAATATCATAACTCGGCATTTTGGAACCAGTATCATAATATGCCTTTGCTCTGTCATGAGCCTTAATTAAATTATTTTTAGCTACTTCTCTAGTAATACTTATTAAGTCTGAAATAGCTTCAACTCTCTGTTGTATAGTTTGTGGAAGCCCAGCTGAAACTCCTAATTCTAAATCCACTGGTAAATTTGCTTCTTGGCCAAACGCCAGAAAATATGGACTAAAACCGGTACCCTGCGTATGTGGTGTTGAATTGTATGCAAATGTAACACTAGAAAGATACTTATCCCAGTCGTCCTGTTTCTTGTCAATATAATACTTAAGTGTAACTTCCAAAAAATAATTGAACCGCTCTGAAGCACCGTTGGTCGCCTGATGGTGACTTGCTGTGCGTAATGTCTCTATTGACAACATCTTACATAAATGTGCAAATATTCTACTTATAAACGGACTTCCATTATCAGTTAGCACGGTGTTTGGAACGCCAAATACACAAATAAATCTATCATAAAACAATCCGGCTATTTCTGACGCCTCCAAAGTTTTTAAAGGGAATGCAAGCGTGAACCTGCTGAAACTACATGTTATGATTAAAATATGTTTGTGTCCATTTTTACTGACAGGCAACGGTCCAATAGTGTCCATATTTATTCTATCCCATAATTTACCTTCTATTGGTAATGGCTTCAGTGGTGCGTGACGTCTGCCATAAGCTCTCTTGATTAATTGGCAGTCAGTACAGGTCTGTACATAATTCTTCACATCATCATACATTGTCTTCCAAAAATATTTATTGCGAATGTGCTGGAAAGTTCTGTCTATGCCCTGATGTCCTGCCATCAAATTGTCATGATATGCTGACAACACTCTGTTGACTAATGATTTAGGAATTACGAGCTGTTTCATGCATCGATTAGACCAATTTCCTGATGTTTTAGGGCCCCATATTCGAAATAGCACCTTATCATCTAATATATAATCATGACACAGAGCACGTACGGACTTAATCTCTTTACTATCATAAGTAGAATAATCCTGACCTAAATAATCAATCATAGGACGTAGTAGTGGATCCTTTCTCTGTTCAATCCTAATAGTTTCTACGGGTACATTCACATTCGCGAGTTCATCAACCTGTGTGTCAGCAGCTAGTTCATCTGACAAATCCGGAACAGGTTCAACATTCTCCTCTTTAACTTTAATTGTAGTCTGACATTTTTCATTTACTGAAAATAGATGGCCTATGTCTTCTAATATGTCTTCCTTCCCCGGTTCCAAATGACTACATCTAGACAAACTATCGGCATGACTAATTGAATTTCCGGGGCGATATTTTATTGTGAAATTAAACTCGCCTAAAAATAATGACCATCTAATAAGTCGTGACGACTTATTACGATTATTTCTTAAGTATTGTAGAGCCTTATGGTCCGTCATTATGATAAACTCTCGTCCAGCCAAATATTCTCTAAAATGTTGAATACCACAAATAACACCTAACAATTCTAACTCCGTTATACAATAATTCTTTTCAGCATGAGACAAACTTCTACCTGCAAACGCTATGGGGTGTTCTCTATCATTTTCATCACATTGTGCCAAAACATACCCTAAGCCATTTAATGATGCATCCGTCGTTAAAATAAATGGTTTACTCCAATTGGGAAATGTTAATATAGGCGGTTTCACCAAAGCTGACTTTAATATTTGAAATGCTTCCTCCTGCTCACTTCTCCACTCAAATTTTGTATCTTTTTGCAACAAGGTATGTAATGGATGTGCTATTTTGGAATAATCTTTTACAAAACGTCTATAGTACCCCGATAATCCGAGAAAACCGCGTACCTGCTTCTGATTCTTTGGTACTGGAAAGTCATCAATTAATTTAGTTTTCTCTGAATCAACTTGAACACCATGCTGTGAGAAAATATGTCCTAAATATTTTACTTCTTGCGCCGCAAACTCGCACTTACTAGGCTTAGCCGTTAAATTTGCCGCTCTCAGACATGAGAATACTTCCTTTAAATCTTTTAAATGTTGCTCAAATGATGGAGAAAAACATATTATATCATCTAAATAACACAAAGTCGTTTTCCAATTTAAAGACTTGAACACTTCCTGAATCACTCTCGAAAATGTACAAGGTGCTCCGGACAATCCAAAAGGCATACGGTTAAACTTATAAACACCGTCTGGAGTCACAAATGTTGCTATATCTTGAGATTCTTTCGTGAGAGGAATTTGGAAATAACCCGAAAATAAATCTATGGTTGAGAAGAATTTACTCTTTTTATCTCCCAAACAATCGATAACATCCTCTATTCGCAATAAAGGGGCAATTTCTTTAGACTGACTACACCGATTTACCAACCTCAGATCTATCGCCATTCTGAACTCTTGAGCTTTACCTGGTAATTGTTTTTTCTTAACTAATATCACAGGGGAAGACCATGCACTTGTATAATGTGGTTCACATATACCTAAATCTATTAATTCTGTCACCTGTCTTCTAATTTCAGCGCGTGCAGCAGGGTTCACTCGGTAAAAACGCTGTCTAACCGGCTTATTTGCACCGACATCAATATTATGCTCTAATATGTCACATTTACCCAATTCCGACAAAGACGTAGCAAAACAATCCCTATTTTCTGCTATCAATCGCTTTAATTGTTCTACCTCATTATTATTTAAACTTTTACTGCCAAATTCTAAACCTAACTCTAATATAATTCTATTTACTTCCTCTGGAGATAAATATTTATGACTTCTATCCTGACCTTGACACTTTGCTTCTTGTAACGGATTTATCTGAGTCGTATCAATATGGCAACACACGGCAATTTGTTGTCCTTTGTTTAGTGTGACTGCTTCGTCATTAAAATTCATAACTCGATAAGTGGCTAAACCTTATGGAGCGGAAACAACACATCTAGCACCTACAATATGTAATTCACTTTCTATCCCCGTTACTGGTTCACACAACAAAAATCCTGCACTTGAAAAACTTGGCATGTATACCTGTAACAACATTTCAGAACATGCCGGGACAAAAGTATTATTTAATATTCTTACTGGTATACCGAAATTGTCTGTAGCTCCTACACTACAATTTTCCTGTGAATCCTGGCCAACATGACATCCAAGCATTGGAGGTACACCATCATTGATTGTCATGGTATTATCTTGAAAGTTTAATATGACATTATTCATTCTTAAGAAATCTAATCCTAAAAATACTGGAAAAACTAAATGTTTAACTACGTGAAAGGAATGCGTCATTTGTCTTTCACCCAATGTAAGGTTTATTTCTACCTGTCCCATAACATCAAAAATCTGATCCCCTATACTGGTTAACTGTTTCACAGTCGGCCTCTGGAGGCAATTCTTAGGCCATAAACCTATCTTTCTTAACATATCCTCCGTAATTACGGAAATTGACGCACCAGAATCCAACACCGCCTCTACAAAATAATTATTCAGAGTCACTCCGACTTTCATTATACTATTGTTCTCAGCTATTCCAAAAAAATCTTCAGACTGACTCTTATCTTCCATCCTTCTGTCATTCTTTAAGTATTCTTGTCGTGTCTTAAATTTTCTACCTCTATGGTGTTCATGCCTGTTACTGAATTGACCATACAGTCAACTATTTGTACTCTGCTCTCTCCTATTACAAAAACGTCGAAAATGTCCGACTCTCCCACAATTATAGCAAGTAACCTGATTAGCAGGACAGACATTAGTATGAGATGGCGTGAACTCACCCTGTCCACAGCGAAAACATCTTGGGTAGTGCTCACTCCGCCCCGTCTGGGCAGGTCGACGCATTGTCGCTCCTCCGTTCCTGTCCGTCATTGGTCCTTCGAACTGGAACCGTCTATCCTGTTGTCCTGGAAAGGGGCCCGGCTGTCTCACACCTGGCCTGGGACCCTGCCACCACGGCGAGTTGAAGCTGGGACGCGACCCCCACTGTGTGGTGTAATTCGGGCGTGGCCTCCAAGCTTGGTTGAAGTCCGTGTGTGGTCCCCTAGCTGAGTTAAATTGGCGCCTAGGAATACTTACCTCGGTTGATCTTCCACCGCCTCTACGGCCCTGAAACTGATTTGGATTGAACATATTCTGTTTAGTCTCTATTCTATCACATACATTTTCCAAACGTCTAAAACAACCTTGTACCAGCCTGACATTGACGTCGTCCTCCGAGATTGACTCTGCAAGACGCGCAGTTTCAACTGCGTCTGATAACTTCTGTGGTTTCTGGATTATGACTAGAGCTTTGATTCTATTTGGTAACCCATTAACGAATACTTCCATAATGTCGTCCTCCGTCTTGGTTAATAAGGTCGCCAACCTTGTTAATTCCGCAATATATGAATCTAGCGATTCTCCCTCTTTTAATTTTCTAGCCTGAAAATCTTTAATAAGTGTCCATTTGGGCACCTCATGTACAAATTTTTCTTTGAATTTTTCCTCCAAACTACAGAATCCATCCAAAGTATCTAAATCCAAACTCTGAATCCACAAATATGCACTCTTTCTTAAAAATAGGGGGAAAGCTTTAATTCTCTGTTCATCCCTCCAACCCTTGAATTCGGCATAATGATTAAATCTTGTTAAAAATTCCTTGGCGCTGCTATGATCACTCCCATCAAAATTATCTGGTATTAAATTGTGTTCGCTCATTGCGTCAGGTAAACCGTTCAAAATAGTCACTGGTTCTGGACTGAGAGACAATTCAATATCTCCGTAATTTTCAAAAATTCTATTTTCTCGGTCTACTAAATCCTCTGCCGTTTCTGCTACACTTGCACCGTGTACTAGATTTTTACATTCAATCCTACTTACTGAATGAATCGCAGAATCCAAATTATCTCTTAAAATGTCATCAACAATTGTTCTGTCAAAGTTTCCTAGTTCACCTCGAGGAGATATAAATTCCGCCTCACCCTCACTATCCGATACTTCACTTAAATTACAATGTCCTAACTCGTCATGTAATTTTACTTCATCTACGTCCTGAATGTCTGTTCCACTCTGTGCCGTATTACATTCTAAATTATCCTGTAACTGTAATTCTTCCGTCTTATCATCAGTGATATTTATCTTATGTGCTTTCTCGCTATGTGGCGTTAAATTTTCAATATCAAATTCTGCAATTCCCTGACATTTATCCTCAAAGTGGACTTCCTCAAAACTGACCTCAGGTGATATGGGATAATTAAATTCTTTTTGGAATATAGTCCCTTTCAACTTCTTTACAGAACAAGCATTTTCTAAATCCTTCACTTTTAAACTAGCTGATTTTGATCTAGTATTTCCCGAAGGGCCATTTTCGCTCATTGCTTCATAATAAAGAGTTATATTATTTTAATCAACATTATCCATATTCAACGCGTTATTCATTCCTACGCCGTTATCAACTACCGCTTGAAAATCTATCAACCTTTGCCTAAAATCATATAATTCTCGAATGGTTTCCTGAGCTATCATCTGCGTTTGTTGTAAACTTTGTACTTTAAGTGCTAAAGACTCAATTAATATGGTTAATTTCATTAATAATTCCGACCGTTTGACATCGATGCCGTACTCATAGGAAAGACTAGGCATTTTATAAAAATATCTGTTGAATCCATACCCTTATCTTATCAGCGTAACCTATCCGTATCTATATAATCCATAAGTTAAAAAGATGAAAGACCCCGCATCTAGCACCATGTTATATTGGGCCTTCCCGCGCCAATATATTAAAAGTAATTACCCTGGGGATTACTCATTTTACTCGCTTGGCTTCTTGCGAAGAGGTACTAACCTTCTATCACAACTTTATCCTAACATTAATAAACACAATACGTTTTTAATATTTTATTATGAAAACATTTACAAGCAAATTCCCTATCAATATAAATTCATCCTAACCTATGCCTATTTCCTAATCCTAGCTATCCAAGTTAAATATATTACCCAAGCGATTCCATTCCGTTTCTAGAGTCCCCTCGAAAGTTCCTTCCAGTCGCGACTCCTGTCGGACACCTTCTACTGCCTTGGACTCTGTATCGATCCTCTCTCCGCCGGGCTTCTCCGACTAAAAACTAACGGTCACGCCGTTTTAAAGGTAATCCAAAGCCCGCCTATCTACCGATGTTCGGCCAATCATCCTATCCTATTACAACCTTAAACCTGCAGTTCACTGTCCTCTGTGGTAGGAAGACATTTCTCCTTTTTGACAAATGCCGCTGTCAAATTTAGTGTCAAACCATTTCCGAATCAGTAAATGAATACGTTCTTTTACCACATTAATTCCAATGGTAATCACTTCTGTAAACGACTCTTGTTGTTTCGCCAACCCATTAAGTACTATCATCAGTTATACAGCAGACATCTGCCAGACCTCGATAACAACACATTTAACCTTTTTTATACTTTCGTCCCTCTCTTTATGCTAGCTCGCTTTTATACTAAAAATGAATTTAATATTTAAACTTTATCTCTCCATATAACAGTATCATCTGTCACTCTGACGAACATCACCATCAACAACCAAGAAGTACCTGTCAATCAAGACTCCAGTCTCGTTCTGACCTGCCAGACTAGCCCCGCCTACCCAGCACCTACAGTCACGTGGTACGTCAGATCCAGTATGACGTCATCAGGAGTGACCAGTAGGACAGAGACACTGGCCAGTGGTCAGAGTATCACGGTCAGTACAATGACCAGGACATTGGGGATGAACAATGACCAGGACACGTTTTACTGTGAAGCTGAGAACATCAACGGAGTGGCAGGGAAACAGACCAACACAGCCAGGGCTAATGTTTTCTGTGAGTGTGATATTGTTGGAAGGTTTGGTTCATCATTGTGTTCAATGTATATCATATATCATAGATTGTCACCTGGGTTAGGTTAAATAGTATAAACAGACCAACACAGCCAGGGCTAATGTTTTCTGTGGGTAAATCATATAAATATCATCTCGGTTGAGTTCAATAGTAATCTCAAATGTCCTAAATATATCACATACCATCCCAATTTGTCATACATCCTAAAACTATCTTTCACACTGGCAAAAAACTTTCAATTAATTAAAGTATAAGCTTGGTTTTAGACATATTATTGACAACACATGTAGGAAAATAGACATTTAAAATTCCATGAAAAAATAATAATAAAAAAACGCCATGCTTAAGGTAATGTCAATTTATTTTATGTGCTATGTCACAGCCATTCGGAAGTCATTTCCATTGTGATGTGTCAGCCATTTTATGGTCATACAGAATCCTGAATGTTGTTTCTAATTTTCATTTCTTTCGAATTAAAGTATTTAAAGCGATTTTAATGTTGTAACACACTTTATAAAATTTCATTTACAGATTTACTGGGTTAATAAACTGTTATTCAGTTCAGCTGGTTTAAAAAGAGAAAATAGAATAAAGCATTGTGCATGTGGAAGCTTTCGAGGGTTAGGGTTATATATATATATATATATATATATATATATATATATATATATATATATATATATATATATATAGAGAGAGAGAGAGAGAGAATACTAAACGATGTCCCGTTTAATAACATATTTATGAAACGAGTGGTGGTTTGGTATTTAACGAGCGAAAGCGAGTTAAATACCATACCATCCACGAGTTTCATAAATATGTTATTAAACGGGACTGAGTTTAGTATTTTATTTATTACACGCTGATAGAAGTGAAGCTATACTGCAAGAAAACTTGACGTGAAAGGAGGACACCCGCCATCGCCACCGGGCCGCAAGCACTGTGACGTCAGATCTAAACGTTTGTGACGTCAAACTTTGGCAATTATGACGTCATGAACCGATTATGACGTCCGGCTGCGATCGCTTGAACGTGCAATGTTTCACAACAGTGTTGAATAACATTTCAATGTTTCACAACAGTAGTATCTTCAACGAGAGTGTAATAAATATATATATATATATATATATATATATATATATATATATATATATATATATATATATATATATATATATATATATATATATTTGTTATACAACTTTTATATTTGCGAATTTCTAGAATCTTGTTTTATGAAAAAGACAAATGAAGAAGTTGATCATCCATAAATATAACTGTCTTCAATTTTTATGTCATTATTGATTTTTCTAACAACTGAACAATTGATTTTCTATTTACTATAACACTACTTGCTATTCATAATTACAGTTTATTTTACTTCATGAATTATATAAATATGTACTTTCAATATACTATTTCATCATTTTACAATAAAGAAGTAGTACTCATCCATAAAACAAATTAAGAATCCTTTAAAGCATCTATATTTCTTCATTGACTGAAACACTACTGCCTCGGACAGTAACATTATTCATAACTACAGATGGTCCTGATGCCAATATGGTGACGTTGATCAAACCTTCAATTGTTGCTGAGAGGAACGAAGTGACCTTGACCTGCAAGACACTGACCCCAGTTAACCCGGAAGTAGACTTCACCTGGTCGTACGGAGACAACACAGCAATCACTTCCGGGCTTGGCATCAAGCAAGGAGAAGCTCGAGGTGTGTGGTCTCAGACACTGAGAGTGGGAGCAGAGAGAGACAGCAACAGACAGGAGATCATATGTGACGTCATCAACACAGAGACCAGAAGGAGTGAACGAGTTGTTGTGGATCTGGACGTCAGCTGTGAGTAGACAGAGTTATTTTTAGACGTGACTGACATTCGACTTGTTGTAGAAATCAAAGGTAAGGTTGAATGTTGAATGGCTGATGAATGTCAATTCCATTATGTAATTGTAGATCTGTAACTATAGCGGTTGTTCGAGACTGAAACATTTGTGATGTGAAGATATGGCTTAAGACGAACGAGTTGCTTGAGTAGCTGATGGAAGAATAGGAAATAGAAAAGTGTACCTGTTCAGGGACTGAACTTATTATGCAAACCTCAATGGTGTCTATAACGATGAAAACAGTGTATACATGTATGTTTTTCAGGACTGAAACGATGTCACAAATTATTTTAGCTCCTTCACGAACAGTTGTTGTTGTTTAGAGTGTGGTACATTTTCTTCATTAGGAATTAACCTTATATTTTGCGAGCCTTGGTGAGCTTGATATATAGTATTGCTACCTAGTGCAGGATATTTACTATCCACAATATCACGAGCATGATAACATATATATATATACATATATATATATATGGAAAAAATAATGGATTTAGAAGTAGAAATCATCCATTTTAATGGCGAGCGCTTTCAGCTACACAGCCTCTTCAGGCCATACATAACGGATAATACGTTGTCAGGCAACGTCGTCGTGTACATTAGCTGAAAGCGCTCGCCATTAAAATGGATGATTTCTACTTCTAAATCCATTATTTTTTCCATATTTACTACCTGAGAGTTAGACAATCTTCCGATTGTGAACTTTATGTGTATATATATATGTACAGTTAACAATGAACAGAGTGATGCAGTAACAAAGTGAGTTAACATTTGTTATATGATCTGAAATATGGAGTTTTCAGGGATTCGATTGTATAGAGAGAATTCACCTTTTAGCTTGTAAAAAGCACCTAAAGGTACGTCCAATTGTATAGTATATGGTGAATGTGGAAGATTTCCTTTGTACATTAATTCTCAATTAAGATGTTAAGATTTTGGTCTAAGATTAAAAAAATGCATGAAAATCGTCTGCCGAAAGTAGCCTACAATATGCTTTTAAATCTGGATAATTTAGGAAAACAAACGTGGACAACTGATATAAGGAATTTATTGTTTTCTAATGGTTTTGGTTTCATATGGATGTCTCAAACAATTGGAACAAATTGAACAAATCAACCGATTTATTAGTGAGTTTCGCCGTAGATCAATAGATATATTTAGTCAAGAATGGTCATCGACTCTAGATTCAAGCTCTTGATATGAATATTACAGGACCATTAAAACGCTACTTCAGAAAAATATTTATCAATAATAACGACATACAGTTTAAGAACAATGTCCGTGAGATTTTGTTTAGGCTTATTAACTTTAATGATTAATGAGGGGAGAACATCATCTTTAGAGAAAGACAGAAAAATCTGTCCTTTATGTAACCTCCGTATAGAGAATGAAATTCATTTTACATTGTTATGTCCTTGTTATGTCGAATTATGTCAAAAATATATACCACCCCATTTTCTTTTTTTTTAAAAACAAGGGATGCTTACGTATCTATTTAATGAACTAAAAATGAAAATGTTATTGTTCAATTGTCATTATATGTAAAGCCAAAAGAGACATTCTTATACAAAAAAAGAAAACCTGTATACCCTGTAAATATACAAATATAACAACAATGTTAATATACCACTGTAACTCTTCTGTATAAGGGCTGGAGGCCTTGAATACAATAAACATCTTTTGACTTTTGACATTGGATTAAGATGGGGAAGCCAAGGATGGACAATATATAAAGGTAGTTTACTCAGTTGATTGGTTCTGGAGAACATCATAGGCTGGGGGAATGTAATATTCCTGATCAAGGTTAATTGACGGGTTGATCCGCTTAATCTCCAGGGCTTCTCTTTATTTTCTTTGGCGGTAATCAGTTTGATTGGTAGCCAGATGTGTGATTTCAGTCCAATTAATCCGATGGTCAGGATTGCCTTTGATATGTTCAGCTATACATATTTTTCATCTAGCTTGTTCACAGATGATTGGTGTTCTTTCACCCGAGTGTTGATGGGCCTAGATGTTTCACCAATGTAGTAATCCGCAATCACAGTTTATTTTGTAGATCACCCAATTAGGGTTGTAGTTGTTTCCGGAAGTACATTTCTTGCCATTAGCATGGAGCAAGTTCTGCAAATTATATGATGAGGTAAAGATTGTGTCAATGCCTGCCTGTTGTTTCAAGAGTATGCTTATTTGGTGGGTTGGTTTGCCAACATAGGGGATGACAATCTTGATGGGGGCTGATTTTGGACGTGGAGATTTATTGCTGGAAATGATTACTGCAGTCAAAGTTTTTTTCTACAATATATATATTTACTTATAGCATATCTACTTCATTTTGTTTCTCCTC
This sequence comes from Gibbula magus, assembly GCA_936450465.1. Classification (NCBI taxonomy): domain Eukaryota; kingdom Metazoa; phylum Mollusca; class Gastropoda; order Trochida; family Trochidae; genus Gibbula; species Gibbula magus. The sequence goes on along the minus strand of OW388298.1, from coordinate 943,707 downwards.
ATCACAGACGGTCCAGACTCCGGAGAAGTTCAAGTCCTTAATTATATCTTTACTTGTAGCATATCTACCTCATTCTGTTTCTTCTCATCACAGACGGTCCAGACTCCGGAGAAGTTCAAGTCCTTAATTATATCTTTACTTGTAGTATATCTACCTCATTTTGATTCTTCTCATCACAGATGGTCCAGACTCCGGAGAAGTTCAAGTCCTTAATTATATCTTTACTTGTAGCATATCCACCTAATTTTGTTTCTTCTCATCACAGATGGTCCAGACTCCGGAGAAGTTCAAGTCCTTCATTATATATTTACTTGTAGCATATCTACCTCATTCTGTTTCTTCTCGTCACAGGTGGTCCAGACTCCGGAGAAGTTCAAGTCCTTAATTATATCTTTACTTGTAGCATAGTTACCTCATTCTGTTTCTTCTCATCACAGATGGTCCAGACTCCGGAGAAGTTCAAGTCCTTAATTATATCTTTACTTGTAGCATATCTACCTCATTCTGTTTATTCTCTTCACAGACGGTCCAGACTCCGGAGAAGTTCAAGTCCTTAATTATATGTTTACTTGTAGCATATCTACCTCATTCTGTTTCTTCTCATCACAGACCGTCCAGACTCCGGAGAAGTTCAAGTCCTTAATTATATCTTTACTTGTAGCATATCCACCTAATTTTGTTTCTTCTCATCACAGATGGTCCAGACTCCGGAGAAGTTCAAGTCCTTCATTATATATTTACTTGTAGCATATCTACCTCATTCTGTTTCTTCTCATCACAGATGGTCCAGACTCCGGAGAAGTTCAAGTCCTTAATAATATCTTTACTTGTAGCATATCTACCTCATTTTGTTTCTTCTCATCACAGACGGTCCAGACTCCGGAGACGTACAAGTCCTTAATTATATATTTACTTGTAGCATATCTACCTCATTCTGTTTCTTCTCATCACAGATGGTCAAGACTCCGGAGAAGTTAAAGTCCTTAATTATATCTTTACTTGTAGCAGATCTACCTCATTTTGTTTCTTCTCATCACAGACGGTCCAGACTCCGGAGAAGTTAAAGTCCTTAATTATATCTTTACTTGTAGCATATCTACCTCATTCTGTTTCTCCTCATCACATATGGTCCAGACTCCGGAGAAGTTCAAGTCCTTAATTATATATTTACTTGTAGCATATCTACCTCATTCTGTTTCTTCTCATCACAGATGGTCCAGACTCCGGAGAAGTTCAAGTCCTTAATTATATCTTTACTTGTAGCATATCCACCTAATTTTGTTTCTTCTCATCACAGATGGTCCAGACTCCGGAGAAGTTCAAGTCCTTCATTATATATTTACTTGTAGCATATCTACCTCATTCTGTTTCTTCTCGTCACAGGTGGTCCAGACTCCGGAGAAGTTCAAGTCCTTAATTATATCTTTACTTGTAGCATAGTTACCTCATTCTGTTTCTTCTCATCACAGATGGTCCAGACTCCGGAGAAGTTCAAGTCCTTAATTATATCTTTACTTGTAGCATATCTACCTCATTCTGTTTATTCTCTTCACAGACGGTCCAGACTCCGGAGAAGTTCAAGTCCTTAATTATATGTTTACTTGTAGCATATCTACCTCATTCTGTTTCTTCTCATCACAGACCGTCCAGACTCCGGAGAAGTTCAAGTCCTTAATTATATCTTTACTTGTAGCATATCCACCTAATTTTGTTTCTTCTCATCACAGATGGTCCAGACTCCGGAGAAGTTCAAGTCCTTCATTATATATTTACTTGTAGCATATCTACCTCATTCTGTTTCTTCTCATCACAGATGGTCCAGACTCCGGAGAAGTTCAAGTCCTTAATAATATCTTTACTTGTAGCATATCTACCTCATTTTGTTTCTTCTCATCACAGACGGTCCAGACTCCGGAGACGTACAAGTCCTTAATTATATATTTACTTGTAGCATATCTACCTCATTCTGTTTCTTCTCATCACAGATGGTCAAGACTCCGGAGAAGTTAAAGTCCTTAATTATATCTTTACTTGTAGCAGATCTACCTCATTTTGTTTCTTCTCATCACAGACGGTCCAGACTCCGGAGAAGTTAAAGTCCTTAATTATATCTTTACTTGTAGCATATCTACCTCATTCTGTTTCTCCTCATCACATATGGTCCAGACTCCGGAGAAGTTCAAGTCCTTAATTATATATTTACTTGTAGCATATCTACCTCATTCTGTTTCTTCTCATCACAGATGGTCCAGACTCCGGAGAAGTTCAAGTCCTTAATTATATGTTTACTTGTAGCATATCCACCTCATTTTGTTTCTTCTCATCACAGACGGTCCAGACTCCAGATAAGTTCAAGTCCTTAATTATATCTTTACTTGTAGCATATCCATCTCATTTTGTTTCTTCTCATCACAGATGGTCCAGACTCCGGAGAAGTTCAAGTCCTTAATTATATGTTTACTTGTAGCATATCTACCTCATTCTGTATCTTCTCATCACAGACGGTCCAGACTCCAGATAAGTTCAAGTCCTTAATTATATCTTTACTTGTAGCATATCCACCTAATTTTGTTTCTTCTCATCACAGATGGTCCAGACTCCGGAGAAGTTCAAGTCCTTAATTATATCTTTACTTGTAGCATATCTACCTCATTTTGTTTCTTCTCTTCACAGACGGTCCAGACTCCGGAGAAGTACAAGTCCTTAATTATATATTAACTTGTAGCATATCTACCTCATTCTGTTTCTTCTCATCACAGATGGTCCAGACTCCAGAGAAGTTCAAGTCCTTAATTATATCTTTACTTGTAGCTTATCTACCTCATTCTGTTTCTCCTCATCACAGATGGTCCAGGCTCCGGAGAAGTTCAAGTCTTTAATTATATGTTTACTTGTAGCATATCTACCTCATTTTGTTTCTTCTCATCACAGATGGTCCAGACTCCGGAGAAGTTCAAGTCAGCAAATCCTCCCCAGCCGTAGAACTGAAACCACTCAGTCTGACATGCAGCACAACCAACAACGTTAAACCTGGAGTGACCTTCACCTGGACAGTTGATGGGTTAGAGGTAACTTCCGGTACAGGGGTCATACGGGGATCATCTGGTAGCACATGGTCTCAGACTCTAACGCTGACCCCAACCAGAGGTCAAAGTTCAGTTGGTTGCACTGTGATCAACACTGCCATTGCAAGACAGGACAGTAGTAGTGTGGATCTCTATGTCAACTGTGAGTATTTCATTTCAGTTAGGACCAAAATAACAAATGAATGTATGGGGGAGAGTAAGGCTAGAAAATACGCCATCATTTGGTTGTATATACAATGTCGTTACATTGTATTTTACAGAGGCACTCTTGCATAATTGCCTTGTTCCTACCATGCTTCTGTCTTCTGCATCACATATCATACCACACTGTGTGATGCTTGCACTACCAACCGCAACAATTATAATCGTTTGACAGGAAATTGACTTTGTGTTTGATTAACAATTGTCTTACACGATTCGTGATCACTTGATTGTAGTTGGTTATGGGTGTAATTATACAGGTTACAATGATACATATAACACAAAAAGACTCACGACTCAAAAGACTGGAACGTATCACAATGTATTTCCCACATAGATGAAAGTAATTTGACCTCTACACTGACAGTTCAGTTGGCTGCCAATGTGAAAGATTCAAACCTATCAACTCATTATTGAAATGTTGTTATTGTACGCATGGATTTAACTTTGTGTCATCTTCAAAACTGGAATAAGCAGAATATTTCCAACTTCACATTGTCACAAAACAGATGGTCAAGAGTTGACTCCCAGCCTGGAGGTGGCGTCCGCAAGATTGTCTTTACAAACCGCCATTGAATTATCTCAAAAGTTTAATGTATCCACAGTTATTTAATGACATACAGGAGTTCAATTTTCCTGTTTTGGTAATCGAGTTTCTTCTTCTGTTTAGAAGACCTGTCACTGTAGCAACTGTTATTTCCAACCAAATTCTTCAGGGGAACAACGATTGATTTCTGAACTTCCCACGTAACTGTCCTTTTAGGTGTTTTAAGCGGGACCATGTTTACAGTGTGCGAACAAACCAACGAATGCTTTGCAGTTGAAAATACTGACTAATTTGTGTTTATACTGGGAACAACTTTTTCTTCAATTCTATAAAATTGCTCTGTGTAAAAGTATGTGTATATCTTTCAATGACAGAGTTTTGGTAAATTACAATTTAGCATATCCCACAAATTGACACAAGAAGACCATCGACCATATATTTTTGCTAAGTGGACATCCCCACAGAACACACAGCCACATCAGCAGTACATTATGGTATTGAAAATGATAATGTCTCCGCCTCCAACAAATTGGTATACAGCACACCCATATCATGCAGATGTGCCTTTTTGGGGGGGGGGGGGGTCAGGTTTTTTTTTTAAAATTTCGTTTCCAAGGTAACATTTTGGACTTTGTCTATTTGAAGGGTAGGGTTTATTTCCGGGTCATATCTCTTAAACTATGTAACCTATCTTCCCCAAATGTGTTACACTACCTCCCGATATCATGTAGATGTGTCTTTTGGGTGATTGAACTTTTTTAATAATTTAGAAGGGTATCAGCTGCTTCTCTCCTATGAATAGTCATGTTAATTCCACTAACTACCATAACCAACAACTGTCAATTTTCACTTAAAATAAAATATTTTTTTTTTATTAAATAAGCAATTTCCAACTTTGTGACTTTATAAACCCAAAGTAGATATATATCATGTTTACATAATATGTGTACCGAATCTGGTTGTAGTCCCTACAAATATTACCATTTATGAGTAGTTAGTTCTATGCTATTTCAGATCTAGATCGACCACACTTCACAATGAATCATACCAATGTGAGAGAAGGTGAGAGTGTCAGACTGGAATGTTCGACTCGGAGTCATCCAACAGCCGAGCTGACTGTACGTAATGTGGACAACGACACTGTTATTGTACAGGAGAACACTGATGATCTCTTGTACAACATTCGACAGGCTCAATGTCTACACAGCGGCTCCTTTGTTTGTTCTGCTGCAAATGAAGAAATTGGAGTGTTATACAGCCCGATAATTCAATTGAATGTATTGTGTAAGTTGAAAACGTTTCTTCTCATCTTCTCAAGATTTCATTTCTAATCATTCATTAGGTGGATTGTTTGAGGTGAAGTCGGCTGACCTGTTTCCATGAAAGAGAACTCTTATCATTTTATCATTAAAGATTATTCAATACACATCAGAGGTTATTTTTATCTGCATCCTTACTTGATACGTGGATAATAATATTCTCTTTTCTTTATGGATAGGTCAAGTGTTTTAGATATTCTTAAAATATGACGTACTGAAGATTAACTTTCATATAAGCTCATTTCCGACCAGTTTCACAACATAGTGTTAATCAGGGAAACTTATACATTGTGTTGCTAATGGTGTAGCGTCATCAATGACAAGAGACGTAGTTCATGGCGTCATATGCATACCACAATAAAAAATATATACAGTAAATGCGATGTATTAAGTACAGTTCAGTTCGGGCGTATATCCTTCAATACAAAATCGTTCTTTTCCTCAGCTCTTCATTCACTGTGGCATTTTGTAAATTGGACAGATTGTAACATGCGCTGGTTGTGGTGAAGAGTATATTGGGAAAATTAAAATCCCAACCTTTAGATGTATCCCTTCAGTGCACATATGCACATATGCGCAAAGAATTGCAGTCCCCACACACACATATATATATATAGATGAATATATATATATATATATATATATATATATATATGTGTGTGTGTGTGTTTGTGTGTGTGTGTGTGTGTGAAACTTGTGAATGGCATCGGTATTTAACTCGCTTTCGCTCGTTGAATTAACAAACGATTCACTCATTTCATAAACATGTTATCAAACGGGACATCGGTTAGCATTATATATATCATAGCACGTTTGTCTTTGCTGAACTAATTCATATGAGGTTTTCGGTTCAATACATGTTTCAGTAAATCAATGTTCTATTTGCCTACTCTTGTACATGTAAGCGATGTCTTCAGTTATCAGCTCATCATGGTCACTGTAAAATCCTCAAAGGAACGAAGTATATGAAAAAGGGGATAAGTTGTTAATTTCACTTAAATAAGGTTGGGAATGTTTTGCCTGTGAATAGATGTAATCTTGTTTGCAGGTGATCCACGCCTTGATACGAGAAAACCACTGAAAAGAAACGTGTCAACTGGAATAGACGAGATCGCGTCTCTCCTACTCAACGTGATATCAAACCCTGCACCAACATTTCACTGGTATCTCAGTGACAACGAGCAGCTGGTTCCTATCCCTAACATCACCAAACACGAGATCATCTCCACAGCCAGGTATTCCGTGTTGCAGATCCACGTCACCCACGTCAGGGATTACGCGTCGTATGTTGTAGAAGCTACCAGTAACATTGGAACATTCACCATGAGGTTCAACTTGCTTCCCACCACAAGTGAGTATAGGCTTTAAACATTTATTACCCATACGGTTGAAAATAACCGAGTTAATAATTTCGATACGAGCACATGTGCAAATATCACGTTTGTCTAGCAACTATTGTTTCACTGCAACTTCCCGTATTTCGCCGTCTGTGACGTCATAACGATTGTTCGTGAGGTCACTGTAGCTTGCCGCTTGCCGTCGAAAGAGAAGTGGGCCTTTTCTGGCTATTTTTACGCGAACGAAATGAAATAAAAGGGGTAATAAAGACAGTATAACACTAGAAAGTGTTTCGTATGACTTCTACGAAACTCTTGCAAATTTATGTATAACCTCACTCTCACTCGAGCAATACAAAAATTCACACTCGTTTCGTAAAATGCATATAACACACTTCCATGTGTATTAATATCTACATATATATTTCGGGTTGTGACTATTGGATTTGTTGCAAAAGATCAATCATATGAATTCATTTGTGTTCACTGTGACCCCAAATGACACTTATTGCTTATTTTTAAAATTCTTCATAATTGTGAATTTTCAATTAATGTTTCAAACTATTCTAGGTGCGAGTTCTCAAGCGCCTCTGTCAGACAGACTGGGATTAGGGGTTGGGATCGGTATTGCTGCAGTATTGCCGATTGTTGTCATTGAACTTAGCGTCATTGTGGGGTTTATGAGACGTAACTCACACGGGAAGAAAGGTACGTGGTGTTTTTAGAGACGGATCTAGTTGCGATGTAATAATGTGTTATATATGAATAGTATGACCCATGAATCACATAAATTCAGTTGTTTTTTCTGTAATTGAATTGCTGTTTTTTGCTGGAGATTTGTGTTTTTCATTATCAAACTTTTCTTATATCTATATTCCAGGCGCTGAAGCAAATCAGGAAAGTCAAATGTAAGTAAGAAACGTTGTTTGTGGATATATGGTTTTTATGAACTTCAAAATGTTTTACAATAAAGTGAATACATTAAACCTTTCAACAACAAAACAAACATTCCTTTCAGAACAAATAAACTGATCAAGCAAAACAGTATAAGTAATATTAGCTCATTCATTGCAAATACAAACATATCAAATATGTTGAAGTTCGCTTCCTGGTCACTTAAGACACATATGTGTTTAAAGAATTAGTGTTAACAGTACAACTACATATACCTTGAGAAACACCTACCTAATTAGTTTTAACGATCTCAAAATGAATGTGAATGAAAATGCATGATTTATGTAAACACTTTCTGTTCAGGTTTTCTTCTTTGACGAAATACCACATTGCAGTATCGAGTTTATTTATTATTTATTGATTATACAATAGAATGATAACGAATAGCAATAAAACAATAAAGCGCCGGTCATGATAACATTGTATACTCTATGCTTTATAGTTATGCATGGTTTGAATGAATGTTTATTCATAATCAATATTTTTTTGTTAGATCCTTATACTTTCATATCACATAAACTTTTGATAATCAAAAGTAATAATTTAAATTTTAATTTAGTAAAACTGACTGTTTTGCAGAGAAATGACATCATGGCGTTATAACGGTAAGCATGCATAGTCACATATTAACTGAAGTTTGATGCTGAAACAGAAATGTTGTTTTATTTTCTTAATATGAGTGAAGGAAAATTATGCATGCTAAGAAATGTTTGTCTTAACACTTAGCAAGGCAGTATTATGAATTACCGAATATGTTATATGACTGTTTTGAATTATTACCCTCTTGCGGTCGGTATAATGTACCGACGTGCAAAACCAAACGTTATAAAATGTCTTTTGTACGAAAATCAATTTCTCTATTGAATAAGCGTTAATGTTCCCATCATCATACTCTTTGTCCATGTTATAAAACCATGTATGTATTCCATGTATTGTTTATAAATGAATGTGTATAATTTTGTATTTATGCTCACTCAGCTATTTGGAAGTTACAGGACAGTAAACCAATTGCATCAAAACCTCAATCATGCAAGCAACCTGAATGTCACTGACAATGTGTCATGGATGAAAATATGCAGGCATTGAGTGCCGCACCTTGACGTTCAGATACTTGAAAGAGGGTAACTGGCGTCTTTTTGGATGAAAAACATTGACATGGTAGAAATCTTGCTCGGCCTCATGCGAGCTGAAAGAAACTGGAACCTCCATCCGGCCTACATTCGTGAGATCATCCCTTGGTGTTTTGCCATGAACATGACTTACTATGCAGGATACCTTCCCATCAGCTTTACAAGAAGTTCACAACTTTAAGGAACCAAATAATTAAATTTACCATTGCTTCGTATGGAAACAATTGCTTAACAAAAGAGGAAAATGATAAACAAACAAAACCTTTCCATAATGTAATCGTTCTTATAATTTTTCGGAATTTTCGTATTTTTATTTTGTTTTTCTCTCACCTGAATGCCTTCAACTGCATGTGGTAATATTTGCAGATCAGTATTTGTTTTATGACTTTTCTTTTTTTACACCAAGTGAATTTTTTTATATTAACATTTCTACTTCTCCAAATATCTGTCAAGTTGTTTGAGTCTATGTTTTCTAAAACAATACTTCTAGATAGAATACATTTTTCTTTCCAGACTATAAGCAACTTTTCTCTATGATGCGAAAATTTTTCATTCCTTTTGAAATCATTTATTTGTTAGCAGAAGGATTAACATGTGCAATTTTTGTGCTGTTTTGCCGATCAATTTCCTGTAAATGTACATGTTGAAATCAATTAAATAAAGTTTCGAAAAAAAATGCTCAGGGTCATTGAATTTTACCACGTTAATTTTAAAGCAAATGGGTGGATAGGGGGAAATTTATAGTTTTTGTCTTACACTATTTTGTGTTGTCCTTCCTATCTGTCAAAATTGATGGTGATGATTAGGATTACAAATTTGTAATTGTGTGTGGTGGAACAACTGATGTAATGCGGTGGGCTGTGGATGAGCATGTGGAGACATATGGTGTAATTTGGTGGTATGTGCTGGAGCTTGTGATGGTATTCGTCCACCGGCCAATATGGGTCACCATGCGTGTGGTGGTATGTGCTGGAGCGTGTGGTGTTATGTGCTGCAGCTTATGGTGTAATGTGCTGGAGCGTGTGGTGTAATGTGCTGGAGCTGGTGGTGTAATGTGCTGGAGCTGGTGGTGAAATGTGCTGGAGCGTGTGGTGAAATGTGCTGGAGCGTGTGGTGGTATGTGCTGGAGCGTGTGGTGGTATGTGCTGGAGCTCGTGGTGTAATGTGCTGGAGCTGGTGATGTAATGTGCTGGAGCTTGTGGTGAAATGTGCTGGAGCGTGTGGTGGAAGGTGCTGGAGCTGGTGGTGGTATGTGCTGGAGCATGTGGTGTAATATGCTGGAGCGTGTGGTGATATGTGCTGGAGCGTGTGGTGGTATGTGCTGGAGCTCGTGGTGTAATGTGCTGGAGCTGGTGGTGTAATGTGCTGGAGCTTGTTGTGAAATGTGCTGGAGCGTGTGGTGGAATGTGCTGGAGCTGGTGGTGGTATGTGCTGGAGCGATTGGTGGAATGTGCTGGAGCGTGTGGTGGTATGTGCTGGAGCGTGTGGTGATATGTGCTGGAACGTGTGGTGGTATGTGCTGCAGCTCGTGGTGGTATGCGTGGAGCGTGTGGTGGTAAGTGCTGGAGCTCGTGGTGTAATGTGCTGGAGCTGGTGGTGGTATGTGCTGGAGCTCATGGTGGTATGTGCTGGAGCTCGTGGTGTAATGTGCTGGAGCTGGTGGTGTAATGTGCTTGAGTTTGTGGTGAAATGTGCTGGAGCGTGTGGTGGAATGTGCTGGAGCTGGTGGTGGTATGTGCTGGAGCGTGTGGTGGAATGTTCTGGAGCGTGTGGTGGTATGTGCTGGAGCGTGTGGTGATATGTGCTGCAGCTCGTGGTGGTATGTGCTGGAGCGTGTGGTGGTAAGTGCTGGAGCTCGTGGTGTTATGTGCTGGAGCTGGTGGTGGTATGTGCTGGAGCTCATGGTGGTATGTGCTGGAGCGTGTGGTGTAATGTGCTGGAGCGTGTGGTGGTATGCGTGGAGCTTGTGGTGTAATGTGCTGGAGCTGGTGGTGTAATGTGCTGGAGCTTGTGGTGAAATGTGCTGGAGCGTGTGGTGTAATGTGCTGGAGCTGGTGGTGGTATGTGCTGGAGCTCATGGTGGTATGTGCTGGAGCTCGTGGTGTAATGTGCTGGAGCTGGTGGTGTAATGTGCTGGAGCTTGTGGTGAAATGTGCTGGAGCGTGTGGTGATATGCGTGGAGCGTGTGGTGGTATGTGCTGGAGTTTGTGGTGAAATGTGCTGGAGCGTGTGGTGGAATGTGCTGGAGCTGGTGGTGGTATGTGCTGGAGCGTGTGGTGGAATGTGCTGGAGCGTGTGGTGGTATGTGCTGGAGCTGGTGGTGGTATGTGCTGGAGCTCATGGTGGTATGTGCTGGAGCGTGTGGTGTAATGTGCTGGAGCGTGTGGTGGTATGCGTGGAGCTTGTGGTGTAATGTGCTGGAGCTGGTGGTGTAATGTGCTGGAGCTTGTGGTGAAATGTGCTGGAGCGTGTGGTGTAATGTGCTGGAGCTGGTGGTGGTATGTGCTGGAGCTCATGGTGGTATGTGCTGGAGCTCATGGTGGTATGTGCTGGAGCTCGTGGTGTAATGTGCTGGAGCTGGTGGTGTAATGTGCTGGAGCTTGTGGTGAAATGTGCTGGAGCGTGTGGTGATATGCGTGGAGCGTGTGGTGGTATGTGCTGGAGTTTGTGGTGAAATGTGCTGGAGCGTGTGGTGGAATGTGCTGGAGCTGGTGGTGGTATGTGCTGGAGCGTGTGGTGGAATGTGCTGGAGCGTGTGGTGGTATGTGCTGGAGCGAGTGGTGATATGTGCTGCAGCTCGTGGTGGTATGTGCTGGAGCGTGTGGTGGTATGTGCTGGAGCTCGTGGTGTAATGTGCTGGAGCTGGTGGTGGTATGTGCTGGAGCTCATGGTGGTATGTGCTGGAGCGTGTGGTGTAATGTGCTGGAGCGTGTGGTGGTATGCGTGGAGCTTGTGGTGTAATGTGCTGGAGCTGATGGTGTAATGTGCTGGAGCTTGTGGTGAAATGTGCTGGAGCGTGTGGTGTAATGTGCTGGAGCTGGTGGTGGTATGTGCTGGAGCTCATGGTGGTATGTGCTGGAGCTCGTGGTGTAATGTGCTGGAGCTCGTGGTGTAATGTGCTGGAGCTGGTGGTGTAATGTGCTGGAGCTTGTGATGTAATGTGCTGGAGCGTGTGGTGGTATGCGTGGAGCGTGTGGGGGTATGTGCTGGAGCGTGTGGTGGTATGTGCTGGAGCGTGTGGTGGTATGTGCTGCAGCTCGTGGTGGTATGCGTGGAGCGTGTGGTGGTAAGTGCTGGAACTCGTGGTGTAATGTGCTGGAGCTGGTGGTGGTATGTGCTGGAGCTCATGGTGGTATGTGCTGGAGCGTGTGGTGTAATGTGCTGGAGCGTGTGGTGGTATGCGTGGAGCGTGTGGTGGTATGTGCTGGAGCTCGTGGTGTAGTGTGCTGGAGCTGGTGGTGGTATGTGCTGGAGCTCGTGGTGGTATGTGCTTCAGCTCGTGGTGGTATGTGCTGGAGCGTGTGGTGAAATTTGCTGGAGCTCGTGGTGTAATGTGCTGGAGCTCATGTTGGAATGTGCTGGAGCTTATGGTGTAATGTGCTGGAACTCGTGGTGGTATGTGCTGGAGCTTGTGGTGTAATGTGCTGGAGCTCATGGGGGAATGTGCTGGAGCTTATGGTGTAATTTGCTGGAGCGTGTGGTGTAGTGTGCTGGAGCGTGTGGTGTAATGTGCTGGAGCTTATGGTGTAATGTGCTGGAGCTTGTGGTGTAATGTGCTGGAGCGTGTGGTGTATTGTGCTGGAGCGTGTGGTGATATGTGCTGGAGCTTGGTTTGTAATATACTGGAGCTCGTGGTGGTATGTGCTGGAGCTCATGGTGGAATGTGCTGGAGCTTATGGTGTAATGTGCTGGAACGTGTGGTGTAATTTGCTGGAGCTTATGTTGTAATGTGCTGGAGCTTATGGTGTAATGTGCTGGAGCATGTGGTGTATTGTGCTGGAGCGTGTGGTGATATGTGCTGGAGCTTGTGATGTAATATGCTGGAGCTCGTGGTGGTATGTGCTGGAGCTCATGGTGGTATGTGCTGGAGCTCGTGGTGGTATGTGCTGGAGCGTGTGGTGTAATGTGCTGGAGCTCGTGGTGTAATGTGCTGGAGCTGGTGGTGGTATGTGCTGGAGCTCGTGGTGTAATGTGCTGGAGCTGGTGGTGGTATGTGCTGGAGCTCGTGGTGGTATGTGCTGCAGCTCGTGGTGGTATGCGTGGAGCGTTTGGTGGTATGTCCTGGAGCTCGTGGTGTAATGTGCTGGAGCTGGTGGTGGTATGTGCTGGAGCTCGTGGTGGTATGTGCTGGAGCGTGTGGTGAAATTTGCTGGAGCTTATGGTGTAATGTGCTGGAGCATATGGTGTATTGTGCTGGAGCGTGTGGTGATATGTGCTGGAGCTTGTGGTTTAATATGCTGGAGCTCGTGGTGGTATGTGCTTGAGCTTGTGGTGTTATATGCTGGAGCTCGTGTTGGTATGTGCTGGAGCTTGTGGTGTAATGTGCTGAAGCGTGTGGTGGTATGAGCTGGAGCTCGTGGTGGTATGTGCTGCAGCTTGTGGTGTAATATGCTGGAGCGTGTGGTGTAATATGCTAGAGCTCGTGGTGTAATGTGCTGGAGCTCGTGGTGGTATGAACTGGAGCGTGTGGTGGTATGTGCTGGAGCTCGTGGTGTAATATGCTGGAGCTCATGGTGGTATGTGCTGGAGCTTATGTTGTAATATGCTAGAGCTCGTGGTGGTATGTGCTGGAGCTTATGGTGTAATGTGCTGGAGCTCGTGGTGGTATGTGCTGGAGCGTGTGGTGTAATGTGCTGGAGCGTGTGGTGGTATGTGCTGGAGCGTGTGGTGTAATGTGCTGGAGCTCGTGGTGGTATGTGCTGGAGCGTGTGGTGTAATGTGCTGGGGCGTGTGGTGATATGTGCTGGAGCGTGTGGTGGTATGTGCTGGAGCGTGTGGTGTAATGTGCTGGAGCTCGTGGTGTAATGTGCTGGAGCTGGTGGTGGTAAGTGCTGGAGCTCGTGGTGTAATGTGCTGGAGCTGGTGGTGGTATGTGCTGGAGCTCGTGGTGGTATGTGCTGCAGCTTTTGGTGTAATATGCTGGAGCGTGTGGTGGTATGTGCTGGAGCTCGTGGTGTAATGTGCTGGAGCTCGTGTTGGTATGTGCTGGAGCTTGTGGTGTAATGTGCTGAAGCGTGTGGTGGTATGAGCTGGAGCTCGTGGTGGTATGTGCTGCAGCTTGTGGTGTAATATGCTGGAGCGTGTGGTGTAATATGCTAGAGCTCGTGGTGTAATGTGCTGGAGCTCGTGGTGGTATGAACTGGAGCGTGTGGTGGTATGTGCTGGAGCTCGTGGTGTATTATGCTGGAGCTCATGGTGGTATGTGCTGGAGCTTATGTTGTAATATGCTAGAGCTCGTGGTGGTATGTGCTGGAGCTTATGGTGTAATGTGCTGGAGCTCGTGGTGGTATGTGCTGGAGCGTGTGGTGTAATGTGCTGGAGCGTGTGGTGGTATGTGCTGGAGCGTGTGGTGTAATGTGCTGGAGCTCGTGGTGGTATGTGCTGGAGCGTGTGATGTAATGTGCTGGAGCGTGTGATGTAATGTGCTGGAGCGTGTGGTGAAATGTGCTGGAGCGTGTGGTGGTATGTGCTGGAGCGTGTGGTGTAATGTGCTGGAGCTCGTGGTGTAATGTGCTGGAGCTGGTGGTGGTAAGTGCTGGAGCTCGTGGTGTAATGTGCTGGAGCTGGTGGTGGTATGTGCTGGAGCTCGTGGTGGTATGTGCTGCAGCTTTTGGTGTAATATGCTGGAGCGTGTGGTGGTATGTGCTGGAGCTCGTGGTGTAATGTGCTGGAGCTCGTGGTGGTATGTGCTGGAGCTCGTGGTGGTATGTGCTGGAGCTCGTGGTGGTATGTGCTGGAGCGTGTGGTGAAATTTGCTGGAGCTTATGGTGTAATGTGCTGGAGCATGTGGTGTATTGTGCTGGAGCGTGTGGTGATATGTGCTGGAGCGTGTGGTGTAATATGCTGGAGCTCGTGGTGGTATGTGCTTGAGCTTGTGGTGTAATATGCTGGAGCTCGTGGTGGTATGTGCTGGAGCTTGTGGTGTAATGTGCTGAAGCGTGTGGTGGTATGAGCTGGAGCTCGTGGTGGTATGTGCTGCAGCTTGTGGTGTAATATGCTGGAGCGTGTGGTGTAATATGCTAGAGCTCGTGGTGGTATGTGCTGCAGCTTGTGGTGTAATGTGCTGGAGCTCGTGGTGGTATGTACTGGAGCGTGTGGTGGTATGTGCTGGAGCTCGTGGTGTAATATGCTGGAGCTCATGGTGGTATGTGCTGGAGCTTATGGTGTAATATGCTAGAGCTCGTGGTGGTATGTGCTGGAGCTTATGGTGTAATGTGCTGGAGCTCGTGGTGGTATGTGATGGAGCGTGTGGTGTAATGTGCTGGAGCGTGTGGTGGTATGTGCTGGAGCGTGTGGTGTAATGTGCTGGAGCTCGTGGTGGTATGTGCTTGAGCGTGTGGTGTAATGTGCTGGAGCGTGTGGTGATATGTGCTGGAGCGTGTGGTGGTATGTGCTGGAGCGTGTGGTGTAATGTGCTGGAGCTCGTGGTGTAATGTGCTGGAGCTGGTGGTGGTATGTGCTGGAGCTCGTGGTGGTATGTGCTGCAGCTCGTGGTGTAATGTGCTGGAGCTTATGGTGTAATGTGCTGGAGCGTGTGGTGTAATGTGCTGGAGCGTGAGGTGTAATGTGATGGAGCTTATGGTGTAATGTGCTGGAGCTCGTGGTGTAATGTGCTGGAGCTGGTGGTGGTAAGTGCTGGAGCTCGTGGTGTAATGTGCTGGAGCTGGTGGTGGTATGCGTTGAGCGTGTGGTGGTATGTGCTGGAGCTCGTGGTGTAATGTGCTGGAGCTGGTGGTGGTATGTGCTGGAGCTCGTGGTGTAATGTGCTGCAGCTCGTGGTGGTATGCGTGGAGCGTGTGGTGGTATGTGCTGGAGCTCGTGGTGTAATGTGCTGGAGCTGGTGGTGGTATGTGCTGGAGCTCGTGGTGTAATGTGCTGGAGCTGGTGGTGGTATGTGCTGCAGCTCGTGGTGGTATGCGTGGAGCGTGTGGTGGTATGTGCTGGAGCTCGTGGTGTAATGTGCTGGAGCTGGTGGTGGTATGTGCTGGATCTCGTGGTGGTATGTGCTGCAGCTCGTGGTGTAATGTGCTGGAGCTGGTGGTGGTATGTGCTGCAGCTCGTGGTGGTATGCGTGGAGCGTGTGGTGGTATGTGCTGGAGCTCGTGGTGTAATGTGCTGGAGCTGGTGGTGGTATGTGCTGGATCTCGTGGTGGTATGTGCTGCAGCTCGTGGTGTAATGTGCTGGAGCTGGTGGTGGTATGTGCTGCAGCTCGTGGTGGTATGCGTGGAGCGTGTGGTGGTATGTGCTGGAGCGTGTGGTGTAATGTGCTGGAGCGTGTGGTGTAATGTGCTGGAGCTTATGGTGTAATGTGCTGGATCTTGTGGTGTAATGTGCTCGAGCGTGTGGTGTATTGTGCTGGAGCGAGTGGTGATATGTGCGGGAGCTTGTGGTGTAATATGCTGGAGCGAGTGGTGGTATGTGCTGGAGCTTGTGGTGTAATGTGCTGGAGCTCATGGTGGAATGTACTGGAGCTTATGGTGTAATGTGCTGGAACGTGTGGTGTAATGTGCTGAAGCTTGTGGTGTAATGTGCTGGAGCGTGTGGTGTAATGTGCTGGAGCTTATGGTGTAATGTGCTGGTGCAGGTGGTGTATTGTGCTGGAGCGTGTGGTGATATGTGCTGGAGCTTGTGGTGTAATATGCTGGAGCTCGTGGTGGTATGTGCTGGAGCTTGTGGTGTAATATGCTGGAGCTCGTGGTGGTATGTGCTGGAGCTTGTGGTGTAATGTGCTGGAGCGTGTGGTGGTATGTGCTGGAGCTCGTGGTGGTATGTGCTGCAGCTTGTGGTGTAATATGCTGGAGCGTGTGGTGTAATATGCTAGAGCTCGTGGTGTAATGTGCTGGAGCTCGTGGTGGTATGTACTGGAGCGTGTGGTGGTATGTGCTGGAGCTCGTGGTGGTATGTGCTGCAGCTTGTGGTGTAATATGCTGGAGCGTGTGGTGTAATATGCTAGAGCTCGTGGTGTAATGTGCTGGAGCTCGTGGTGGTATGTACTGGAGCGTGTGGTGGTATGTGCTGGAGCTCGTGGTGTAATATGCTTGAGCTCATGGTGGTATGTGCTGGAGCTTATGGTGTAATATGCTAGAGCTCGTGGTGGTATGTGCTGGAGCTTATGGTGTAATGTGCTGGAGCTCGTGGTGGTATGTGCTGGAGCGTGTGGTGTAATGTGCTGGAGCGTGTGGTGATATGTGCTGGAGCGTGTGGTGTAATGTGCTGGTACTCGTGGTGGTATGTGCTTGAGCGTGTGGTGTAATGTGCTGGAGCGTGTGGTGATATGTGCTGGAGCGTGTGGTGGTATGTGCTGGAGCGTGTGGTGTAATGTGCTGGAGCTCGTGGTGTAATGTGCTGGAGCTGGTGGTGGTATGTGCTGGAGCTGGTGGTGGTATGTGCTGCAGCTGGTGGTGGTATGTGCTGGAGCTCGTGGTGGTATGTGCTGCAGCTCGTGGTGTAATGTGCTGGAGCTGGTGGTGGTAAGTGCTGGAGCTCGTGGTGTAATGTGCTGGAGCTTATGTTGTAATGTGCTGGAGCGTGTGGTGTAATGTGCTGGAGCGTGAGGTGTAATGTGTTGGAGCTTATGGTGTAATGTGCTGGAGCTCGTGGTGTAATGTGCTGGAGCTGGTGGTGGTAAGTGCTGGAGCTCGTGGTGTAATGTGCTGGAGCTGGTGGTGGTATGTGCTGGAGCTCGTGGTGGTATGTGCTACAGCTCGTGGTGTAATGTGCTGGAGCTGGTGGTGGTATGCGTGGAGCGTGTGGTGGTATGTGCTGGAGCTCGTGGTGGTATGTGTGGAGCGTGTGGTGGTATGTGCTGGAGCTCGTGGTGTAATCTGCTGGAGCTGGTGGTGGTATGTGATGGAGCTCGTGGTGGTATGTGCTGCAGCTCGTGGTGTAATGTGCTGGAGCTGGTGGTGGTATGTGCTGCAGCTCGTGGTGGTATGCGTGGAGCGTGTGGTGGTATGTGCTGGAGCTCGTGGTGTAATGTGCTGGAGCTCGTGGTGTAATGTGCTGGAGCTTATGGTGTAATGTGCTGGAGCTCGTGTTGTAATGTGCTGGAGCGTGTGGTGTAATGTGCTGGAGCTCGTGGTGTAATGTGCTGGAGCGTGTGGTGGTATGTGCTGGAGCTCGTGGTGGTAAGTGCTGGAGCTCGTGGTGTAATGTGCTGGAGCTTATGGTGTAATGTGCTGGAGCGTGTGGTGTAATGTGCTGGAGCGTGTGGTGTAATGTGCTGGAGCTTATGGTGTAATGTGCTGGAGCTTGTGGTGTAATGTGCTGGAGCGTGTGGTTTATTGTGCTGGAGCGAGTGGTGATATGTGCTGGAGCTTGTGTTGTAATATGCTGGAGCTCGTGGTGGTATGTGCTGGAGCTTGTGGTGTAATATGCTGGAGCTCGTGGTGGTATGTGCTGGAAATTGTGGTGTAATGTGCTGGATCGTGTGGTGGTATGTGCTGGAGCTCGTGGTGGTATGTGCTGCAGCTTGTGGTGTAATATGCTGGAGCGTGTGGTGTAATATGCTAGAGCTCGTGGTGTAATGTGCTGGAGCTCGTGGTGGTATGTACTGGAGCGTGTGGTGGTATGTGCTGGAGCTCGTGGTGGTATGTGCTGCAGCTTGTGGTGTAATATGCTGGAGCGTGTGGTGTAATATGCTAGAGCTCGTGGTGTAATGTGCTGGAGCTCGTGGTGGTATGTACTGGAGCGTGTGGTGGTATGTGCTGGAGCTCGTGGTGTAATATGCTGGAGCTCATGGTGGTATGTGCTGGAGCTTATGGTGTAATATGCTAGAGCTCGTGGTGGTATGTGCTGGAGCTTATGGTGTAATGTGCTGGAGCTCGTGGTGGTATGTGCTGGAGCGTGTGGTGTAATGTGCTGGAGCGTGTGGTGGTATGTGCTGGAGCGTGTGGTGTAATGTGCTGGAGCTCGTGGTGGTATGTGCTTGAGCGTGTGGTGTAATGTGCTGGAGCGTGTGGTGATATGTGCTGGAGCGTGTGGTGGTATGTGCTGGAGCGTGTGGTGTAATGTGCTGGAGCTCGTGGTGTAATGTGCTGGAGCTCGTGGTGTAATGTGCTGGAGCTGGTGGTGGTAAGTGCTGGAGCTCGTGTTGTAATGTGCTGGAGCTTATGGTGTAATGTGCTGGAGCGTGTGGTGTAATGTGCTGGAGCGTGAGGTGTAATGTGTTGGAACTTATGGTGTAATGTGCTGGAGCTCGTGGTGTAATGTGCTGGAGCTGGTGGTGGTAAGTGCTGGAGCTCGTGGTGTAATGTGCTGGAGCTGGTGGTGGTATGTGCTGGAGCTCGTGGTGGTATGTGCTACAGCTCGTGGTGTAATGTGCTGGAGCTGGTGGTGGTATGTGCTGCAGCTCGTGGTGGTATGCGTGGAGCGTGTGGTGGTATGTGCTGGAGCTCGTGGTGGTATGCGTGGAGCGTGTGGTGGTATGTGCTGGAGCTCGTGGTGTAATGTGCTGGAGCTGGTGGTGGTATGTGCTGGAGCTCGTGGTGGTATGTGCTGCAGCTCGTGGTGTAATGTGCTGGAGCTGGTGGTGGTATGTGCTGCAGCTCGTGGTGGTATGCGTGGAGCGTGTGGTGGTATGTGCTGGAGCTCGTGGTGTAATGTGCTGGAGCTCGTGGTGTAATGTGCTGGAGCTTATGGTGTAATGTGCTGGAGCTAGTGGTGTAATGTGCTGGAGCGTGTGGTGTAATGTGCTAGAGCTCGTGGTGTAATGTGCTGGAGCGTGTGGTGGTATGTGCTGGAGCTCGTGGTGGTAAGTGCTGGAGCTCGTGGTGTAATGTGCTGGAGCTTATGGTGTAATGTGCTGGCGCGTGTGGTGTAATGTGCTGGAGCGTGTGGTGTAATGTGCTGGAGCTTATGGTGTAATGTGCTGGAGCTTGTGGTGTAATGTGCTGGAGCGTGTGTTTTATTGTGCTGGAGCGAGTGGTGATATGTGCTGGAGCTTGTGGTGTAATATGCTGGAGCGAGTGGTGGTATGTGCTGGAGCTTGTGGTGTTATGTGCTGGAGCTCATGGTGGAATGTACTGGAGCTTATGGTGTAATGAACTGGAACGTGTGGTGTAATGTGCTGGAGCGCGTGGTGTAATGTGCTGGAGCTTGTGGTGTAATGTGCTGGAGCTTATGGTGTAATGTGCTGGAGCATGTGGTGTATTGTGCTGGAGCGTGTGGTGATATGTGCTGGAGCTTGTGGTGTAATATGCTGGAGCTCGTGGTGGTATGTGCTGGAGCTTGTGGTGTAATATGCTGGAGCTCGTGGTGGTATGTGCTGGAGCTTGTGGTGTAATGTGCTGGAGCGTGTGGTGGTATGTGCTGGAGCTCGTGGTGGTATGTGCTGCAGCTTGTGGTGTAATATGCTGGAGCGTGGGGTGTAATATGCTAGAGCTCGTGGTGTAATGTGCTTTAGCTCGTGGTGGTATGTACTGGAGCGTGTGGTGGTATGTGCTGGAGCTCGTGGTGTAATATGCTGGAGCTCATGGTGTATTGTGCTGGAGCTTGTGGTGTAATGTGCTGGAGCTCGTGGTGGTATGTGCTGCAGCTCGTGGTGTATTGTGCTGGAGCGTGTGGTGTAATGTGCTGGAGCGTGTGGTGGTATGTGCTGGAGCTCGTGGTGTAATGTGCTGGAGCTCGTGGTGTAATGTGCTGGAGCTCGTGGTGTATTGTGCTGGAGCTTATGGTGGAATGTGCTGGAGCTCGCGGTGGTATGTGCTGCAGCTCGTGGTGTAATGTGCTGGAGCTCGTGGTGTAATGTGCTGGAGCTCGTGGTGTATTGTGCTGGAGCTTGTGGTGTAATATGCTGGAGCTCGTGGTGGTATGTGCTGCAGCTCGTGGTGAATTGTGCTGGAGCTCGTGCTGTAATGTGCTGGAGCTCGTGGTGTATTGTGCTGGAGCTTGTGGTGTAATGTGCTGGAGCTCATGGTGGTATGTGCTGCAGCTCGTGGTGTAATGTGCTGGAGCTCGTGGTGTAATGTGCTGAAGCTCGTGGTATATTGTGCTGGAGCATGTGGTGTAATGTGCTGGAGCTCGTGGTGGTATGTGCTGCAGCTCGTGGTGTAATGTGTTGGAGCTCGTGGTGTATTGTGCTGGAGCTCGTGGTGTATTGTGCTGGAGCTTGTGGTGTAATGTGCTGGAGCTCGTGGTGTAATGTGCTGGAGCTTGTGGTGTAATGTGCTGGATCGTGTGCTGGTATGTGCTGGAGCTTGTGGTGTAATATGCTGGAGCGTGTGGTGTAATGTGCTGGAGCGTGTGGTGGTATGTGTTTGAGCGTGTGGTGTAATGTGCTGGAACGTGTGGTGGTATGTGCTGGAGCTTGTGGTGTAATGTGCTGGAGCTCGTGGTGTAATGTGCTGGAGCGTGTGGTGGTATGTGCTGGAGCTCGTGGTGTAATGTGCTGGAGCTGGTGGTGGTATGTGCTGGAGCTCGTGTTGGTATGTGCTTCAGCTCGTGGTGGTATGTGCTGGAGCGTGTGGTGAAATTTGCTGGAGCTCGTGGTGTAATGTGCTGGAGCTCATGTTGGAATGTGCTGGAGCTTATGGTGTAATGTGCTGGAACTCGTGGTGGTACGTGCTGGAGCTTGTGGTGTAATGTGCTGGAGCTCATGGTGGAATGTACTGGAGCTTATGGTGTAATGTGCTGGAACGTGTGGTGTAATGTGCTGGAGCGTGTGGTGTAATGTGCTGGAGCTTATGTTGTAATGTGCTGGAGCTTATGGTGTAATGTGCTGGAGCATGTGGTGTATTGTGCTGGAGCGTGTGGTGATATGTGCTGGAGCTTGTGATGTAATATGCTGGAGCTCGTGGTGGTATGTGCTGGAGCTTGTGGTGTAATATGCTGGAGCTCGTGGTGGTATGTGCTGGAGCTTGTGGTGTAATGTGCTGGAGCGTGTGGTGGTATGTGCTGGAGCTCGTGGTGGTATGTGCTGCAGCTTGTGGTGTAAAATGCTGGAGCGTGTGGTGTAATATGCTAGAGCTCGTGGTGTAATGTGCTGGAGCTCGTTGTGGTATGTTCTGGAGCGTGTGGTGCTATGTGCTGGAGCTCGTGGTGTAATATGCTGGAGCTCATGGTGGTATGTGCTGGAGCTTATGGTGTAATATGCTAGAGCTCGTGGTGGTATGTGCTGGAGCTTATGGTGTAATGTGCTGGAGCTGGTGGTGGTATGTGCTGGAGCGTGTGGTGTAATGTGCTGGAGCGTGTGGTGGTATGTGCTGGAGCTCGTGGTGTAATGTGCTGGAGCGTGTGGTGGTATTTGCTGGAGCTCGTGGTAGTATGTGCTGGAGTTTGTGGTGTAATGTGCTGGAGCTCATGGTGGAATGTACTGGAGCTTATGGTGTAATGTGCTGGAGCTTATGGTGTAATGTGCTGGAGCATGTGGTGTATTGTGCTGGAGCGTGTGGTGATATGTGCTGGAGCTTGTGGTGTAATATGCTGGAGCTCGTGGTGGTATGTGCTTGAGCTTGTGGTGTAATATGCTGGAGCTCGTGGTGGTATGTGCTGGAGCGAGTGGTGTAATGTGCTGGAGCGAGTGGTGGTATGTGCTGGAGCGTGTGGTGTAATGTGCTTTAGCGTGTGGTGATATGTGCTGGAGCGTGTGGTGGTATGTGCTGGAGCGTGTGGTGTAATGTGCTGGAGCTCGTGGTGTAATGTGCTGGAGCTGGTGGTGGTAAGTGCAGGAGCTCGCGGTGTAATATGCTGGAGCTGGTGGTGGTATGTGCTGGAGCTCGTGGTGGTATGTGCTGCAGCTCGTGGTGTAATGTGCTGGAGCTTGTGGTGTAATGTGCTGGAGCGTGTGGTGGTATGCGTGGAGCGTGTGGTGGTATGTGCTGGAGCTCGTGGTGTAATGTGCTGGAGCTGGTGGTGGTATGTGCTGGAGCTCGTGGTGGTATGTGCTGCAGCTCGTGGTGGTATGCGTGGAGCGTGTGGTGGTATGTGCTGGAGCTCGTGGTGTAATGTGCTGGAGCTCGTGGTGGTAAGTGCTGGAGCTCGTGGTGTAATGTGCTGGAGCTGGTGGTGGTAAGTGCTGGAGCGTGTGGTGGTATGTGCTGGAGCTCGTGGTGGTATGTGCTGGAGCGTGTGGTGAAATTTGCTGGAGCTTATGGTGTAATGTGCTTGAGCATGTGGTGTATTGTGCTGGAGCGTGTGGTGATATGTGCTGGAGCTTGTGGTGTAATATGCTGGAGCTCGTGGTTGTATGTGCTTGAGCTTGTGGTGTAATATGCTGGAGCTCGTGTTGGTATGTGCTGGAGCTTGTGGTGTAATGTGCTGAAGCGTGTGGTGGTATGAGCTGGAGCTCGTGGTGGTATGTGCTGCAGCTTGTGGTGTAATATGCTGGAGCGTGTGGTGTAATATGCGAGAGCTCGTGGTGTAATGTGCTGGAGCTCGTGGTGGTATGAACTGGAGCGTGTGGTGTATGTGCTGGAGCTCGTGGTGTAATATGCTGGAGCTCATGGTGGTATGTGCTGGAGCTTATGTTGTAATATGCTAGAGCTCGTGGTGGTATGTGCTGGAGCTTATGGTGTAATGTGCTGGAGCTCGTGGTTGTATGTGCTGGAGCGTGTGGTGTAATGTGCTGGAGCGTGTGGTGGTATGTGCTGGAGCGTGTGGTGTAATGTGCTGGAGCTCGTGGTGGTATGTGCTGGAGCGTGTGGTGTAATGTGCTGGAGCGTGTGGTGATATGTGCTGGAGCTTGTGGTGTAATGTGCTGGAGCTCATGGTGGAATGTACTGGAGCTTATGGTGTAATGTGCTGGAACGTGTGGTGTAATGTGCTGGAGCGTGTGGTGTAATGTGCTGGAGCTTATGTTGTAATGTGCTGGAGCTTATGGTGTAATGTGCTGGAGCATGTGGTGTATTGTGCTGGAGCGTGTGGTGATATGTGCTGGAGCTTGTGATGTAATATGCTGGAGCTCGTGGTGGTATGTGCTGGAGCTTGTGGTGTAATATGCTGGAGCTCGTGGTGGTATGTGCTGGAGCTTGTGGTGTAATGTGCTGGAGCGTGTGGTGGTATGTGCTGGAGCTCGTGGTGGTATGTGCTGCAGCTTGTGGTGTAAAATGCTGGAGCGTGTGGTGTAATATGCTAGAGCTCGTGGTGTAATGTGCTGGAGCTCGTTGTGGTATGTTCTGGAGCGTGTGGTGCTATGTGCTTGAGCTCGTGGTGTAATATGCTGGAGCTCATGGTGGTATGTGCTGGAGCTTATGGTGTAATATGCTAGAGCTCGTGGTGGTATGTGCTGGAGCTTATGGTGTAATGTGCTGGAGCTGGTGGTGGTATGTGCTGGAGCGTGTGGTGTAATGTGCTGGAGCGTGTGGTGGTATGTGCTGGAGCTCGTGGTGTAATGTGCTGGAGCGTGTGGTGGTATTTGCTGGAGCTCGTGGTGGTATGTGCTGGAGTTTGTGGTGTAATGTGCTGGAGCTCATGGTGGAATGTACTGGAGCTTATGGTGTAATGTGCTGGAGCTTATGGTGTTATGTGCTGGAGCATGTGGTGTATTGTGCTGGAGCGTGTGGTGATATGTGCTGGAGCTTGTGGTGTAATATGCTGGAGCTCGTGGTGGTATGTGCTTGAGCTTGTGGTGTAATATGCTGGAGCTCGTGGTGGTATGTGCTGGAGCGAGTGGTGTAATGTGCTGGAGCGAGTGGTGGTATGTGCTGGAGCGTGTGGTGTAATGTGCTTTAGCGTGTGGTGATATGTGCTGGAGCGTGTGGTGGTATGTGCTGGAGCGTGTGGTGTAATGTGCTGGAGCTCGTGGTGTAATGTGCTGGAGCTGGTGGTGGTAAGTGCAGGAGCTCGTGGTGTAATGTTCTCGAGCTGGTGGTGGTATGTGCTGGAGCTCGTGGTGGTATGTGCTGCAGCTCGTGGTGGTATGCGTGGAGCGTGTGGTGGTATGTGCTGGAGCTCGTGGTGTAATGTGCTGGAGCTCGTGGTGGTAAGTGCTGGAGCTCGTGGTGTAATGTGCTGGAGCTGGTGGTGGTAAGTGCTGGAGCGTGTGGTGGTATGTGCTGGAGCTCGTGGTGGTATTTGCTGGAGCGTGTGGTGAAATTTGCTGGAGCTTATGGTGTAATGTGCTTGAGCATGTGGTGTATTGTGCTGGAGCGTGTGGTGATATGTGCTGGAGCTCGTGGTTGTATGTGCTTGAGCTTGTGGTGTAATATGCTGGAGCTCGTGTTGGTATGTGCTGGAGCTTGTGGTGTAATGTGCTGAAGCGTGTGGTGGTATGAGCTGGAGCTCGTGGTGGTATGTGCTGCAGCTTGTGGTGTAATATGCTGGAGCGTGTGGTGTAATATGCTAGAGCTCGTGGTGTAATGTGCTGGAGCTCGTGGTGGTATGAACTGGAGCGTGTGGTGGTATGTGCTGGAGCTCGTGGTGTAATATGCTGGAGCTCATGGTGGTATGTGCTGGAGCTTATGTTGTAATATGCTAGAGCTCGTGGTGGTATGTGCTGGAGCTTATGGTGTAATGTGCTGGAGCTCTTGGTTGTATGTGCTGGAGCGTGTGGTGTAATGTGCTGGAGCGTGTGGTGGTATGTGCTGGAGCGTGTGGTGTAATGTGCTGGAGCTCGTGGTGGTATGTGCTGGAGCGTGTGGTGTAATGTGCTGGAGCGTGTGGTGATATGTGCTGGAGCGTGTGGTGGTATGTGCTGGAGCGTGTGGTGTAATGTGCTGGAGCTCGTGGTGTAATGTGCTGGAGCTGGTGGTGGTAAGTGCTGAAGCTCGTGGTGGTATGTGCTTGAGCTTGTGGTGTTATATGCTGGAGCTCGTGTTGGTATGTGCTGGAGCTTGTGGTGTAATGTTCTGAAGCGTGTGGTGGTATGAGCTGGAGCTCGTGGTGGTATGTGCTGCAGCTTGTGGTGTAATATGCTGGAGCGTGTGGTGTAATATGCTAGAGCTCGTGGTGTAATGTGCTGGAGCTCGTGGTGGTATGAACTGGAGCGTGTGGTGGTATGTGCTGGAGCTCGTGGTGTAATATGCTGGAGCTCATGATGGTATGTGCTGGAGCTTATGTTGTAATATGCTAGAGCTCGTGGTGGTATGTGCTGGAGCTTATGGTGTAATGTGCTGAAGCTCGTGGTGGTATGTGCTGGAGCGTGTGGTGTAATGTGCTGGAGCGTGTGGTGGTATGTGCTGGAGCGTGTGGTGTAATGTGCTGGAGCTCGTGGTGGTATGTGCTGGAGCGTGTGGTGTAATGTGCTGGAGCGTGTGGTGTAATGTGCTGGAGCGTGTGGTGTAATGTGCTGGAGCGTGTGGTGTAATGTGCTGGAGCTTATGGTGTAATGTGCTGGAGCTTGTGGTGTAATGTGCTCGAGCGTGTGGTGTATTGTGCTGGAGCGAGTGGTGATATGTGCTGGAGCTTGTGGTGTAATATGCTGGAGCGAGTGGTGGTATGTGCTGGAGCTTGTGGTGTAATGTGCTGGAGCTCATGGTGGAATGTACTGGAGCTTATGGTGTAATGTGCTGGAACGTGTGGTGTAATGAGCTGAAGCTTGTGGTGTAATGTGCTGGAGCGTGTGGTGTAATGTGCTGGAGCTTATAGTGTAATGTGCTGGAGCATGTGGTGTATTGTGCTGGAGCGTGTGGTGATATGTGCTGGAGCTTGTGGTGTAATATGCTGGAGCTCGTGGTGGTATGTGCTGGAGCTTGTGGTGTAATATGCTGGAGCTCGTGGTGGTATGTGCTGGAGCTTGTGGTGTAATGTGCTGGAGCGTGTGGTGGTATGTGCTGGAGCTCGTGGTGGTATGTGCTGCAGCTTGTGGTGTAATATGCTGGAGCGTGTGGTGTAATATGCTAGAGCTCGTGGTGTAATGTGCTGGAGCTCGTGGTGGTATGTACTGGAGCGTGTGGTGGTATGTGCTGGAGCTCGTGGTGTAATATGCTGGAGCTCATGGTGGTATGTGCTGGAGCTTATGGTGTAATATGCTAGAGCTCGTGGTGGTATGTGCTGGAGCTTATGGTGTAATGTGCTTGAGCTCGTGGTGGTATGTGCTGGAGCGTGTGGTGTTATGTGCTGGAGCGTGTGGTGGTATGTGCTGGAGCGTGTGGTGTAATGTGCTGGAGCTCGTGGTGGTATGTGCTTGAGCGTGTGGTGTAATGTGCTGGAGAGTGTGGTGATATGTGCTGGAGCGTGTGGTGGTATGTGCTGGAGCGTGTGGTGTAATGTGCTGGAGCTCGTGGTGTAATGTGCTGGAGCTGGTGGTGTAATGTGCTTGAGCGTGTGGTGTAATGTGCTGGAGCGTGAGGTGTAATGTGTTGGAGCTTATGGTGTAATGTGCTGGAGCTCGTGGTGTAATGTGCTGGAGCTGGTGGTGGTAAGTGCTGGAGCGTGAGGTGTAATGTGCTGGAGCGTGTGGTGATATGTGCTGCAGCTCGTGGTGTAATGTGCTGGAGCGTGTGGTGGTATGTGCTGGAGCTCGTGGTGGTATGTGCTACAGCTCGTGGTGTAATGTGCTGGAGCTGGTGGTGGTATGTGCTGCAGCTCGTGGTGGTATGCGTGGAGCGTGTGGTGGTATGTGCTGGAGCTCGTGGTGGTATGTGTGGAGCGTGTGGTGGTATGTGCTGGAGCTCGTGGTGTAATGTGCTGGAGCTGGTGGTGGTATGTGATGGAGCTCGTGGTGGTATGTGCTGCAGCTCGTGGTGTAATGTGCTGGAGCTGGTGGTGGTATGTGCTGCAGCTCGTGGTGGTATGCGTGGAGCGTGTGGTGGTATGTGCTGGAGCTCGTGGTGTAATGTGCTGGAGCTCGTGGTGTAATGTGCTGGAGCTTATGGTGTAATGTGCTGGAGCTCGTGGTGTAATGTGCTGGAGCGTGTGGTGTAATGTGCTGGAGCTCGTGGTGTAATGTGCTGGAGCGTGTGGTGGTATGTGCTGGAGCTCGTGGTGGTAAGTGCTGGAGCTCGTGGTGT
Organism: Gibbula magus; assembly: GCA_936450465.1. NCBI lineage: Eukaryota > Metazoa > Mollusca > Gastropoda > Trochida > Trochidae > Gibbula > Gibbula magus. The sequence continues at coordinate 916,026 of OW388298.1, read as the reverse complement.
AATGTGCTGGAGCTTATGGTGTAATGTGCTGGAGCGTGTGGTGTAATGTGCTGGAGCGTGTGGTGTAATGTGCTGGAGCTTATGGTGTAATGTGCTGGAGCTTGTGGTGTAATGTGCTGGAGCGTGTGGTTTATTGTGCTGGAGCGAGTGGTGATATGTGCTGGAGCTTGTGGTGTAATATGCTGGAGCTCGTGGTGGTATGTGCTGGAGCTTGTGGTGTAATATGCTGGAGCTCGTGGTGGTATGTGCTGGAGCTTGTGGTGTAATGTGCTGGAGCGTGTGGTGGTATGTGCTGGAGCTCGTGGTGGTATGTGCTGCAGCTTGTGGTGTAATATGCTGGAGCGTGTGGTGTAATATGCTAGAGCTCGTGGTGTAATGTGCTGGAGCTCGTGGTGGTATGTATTGGAGCGTGTGGTGGTATGTGCTGGAGCTCGTGGTGGTATGTGCTGCAGCTTGTGGTGTAATATGCTGGAGCGTGTGGTGTAATATGCTAGAGCTCGTGGTGTAATGTGCTGGAGCTCGTGGTGGTATGTACTGGAGCGTGTGGTGGTATGTGCTGGAGCTCGTGGTGTAATATGCTGGAGCTCATGGTGGTATGTGCTGGAGCTTATGGTGTAATATGCTAGAGCTCGTGGTGGTATGTGCTGGAGCTTATGGTGTAATGTGCTGGAGCTCGTGGTGGTATGTGCTGGAGCGTGTGGTGTAATGTGCTGGAGCGTGTGGTGGTATGTGCTGGAGCGTGTGGTGTAATGTGCTGGAGCTCGTGGTGGTATGTGCTTGAGCGTGTGGTGTAATGTGCTGGAGCGTGTGGTGATATGTGCTGGAGCGTGTGGTGGTATGTGCTGGAGCGTGTGTTGTAATGTGCTGGAGCTCGTGGTGTAATGTGCTGGAGCTGGTGGTGGTATGTGCTGGAGCTGGTGGTGGTATGTGCTGCAGCTCGTGGTGTAATGTGCTGGAGCTCGTGGTGGTATGTGCTGCAGCTCGTGGTGGTATGCGTGGAGCGTGTGGTGGTATGTGCTGGAGCTCGTGGTGTAATGTGCTGGAGCTGGTGGTGGTAAGTGCTGGAGCTCGTGTTGTAATGTGCTGGAGCTTATGGTGTAATGTGCTGGAGCGTGTGGTGTAAAGTGCTGGAGCTCGTGGTGTAATGTGCTGGAGCTGGTGGTGGTATGTGCTGGAGCTCGTGGTGGTATGTGCTACAGCTCGTGGTGTAATGTGCTGGAGCTTGTGGTGGTATGTGCTGCAGCTCGTGGTGGTATGCGTGGAGCGTGTGGTGGTATGTGGTGGAGCTCGTGGTGGTATGCGTGGAGCGTGTGGTGGTATGTGCTGGAGCTCGTGGTGTAATGTGCTGGAGCTGGTGGTGGTATGTGCTGGAGCTCGTGGTGTAATGTGCTGGAGCGTGTGGTGTAATGTGCTGGAGCTCGTGGTGTAATGTGCTGGAGCTGGTGGTGGTAAGTGCTGGAGCTCGTGGTGTAATGTGCTGGAGCTGGTGGTGGTATGTGATGGAGCTCGTGGTGGTATGTGCTGCAGCTCGTGGTGTAATGTGCTGGAGCTGGTGGTGGTATGTGCTGCAGCTCTTGGTGGTATGCGTGGAGCGTGTGGTGGTATGTGCTGGAGCTCGTGGTGTAATGTGCTGGAGCTCCTGGTGTAATGTGCTGGAGCTTATGGTGTAATGTGCTGGAGCTCGTGGTGTAATGTGCTGGAGCGTGTGGTGTAATGTGCTAGAGCTCGTGGTGTAATGTGCTGGAGCGTGTGGTGGTATGTTCTGGAGCTCGTGGTGGTAAGTGCTGGAGCTCGTGGTATAATGTGCTGGAGCTTATGGTGTAATGTGCTGGAGCGTGTGGTGTAATGTGCTGGAGCGTGTGGTGTAATGTGCTGGAGCTTGTGGTGTAATGTGCTGGAGCGTGTGGTTTATTGTGCTGGAGCGAGTGGTGATATGTGCTGGAGCTTGTGGTGTAATATGCTGGAGCTCATGGTGGAATGTACTGGAGCTTATGGTGTTATGTGCTGGAACGTGTGGTGTAATGTGCTGGAGCGTGTGGTGTAATGTGCTGGAGCTTATGGTGTAATGTGCTGGAGCTTATGGTGTAATGTGCTGGAGCATGTGGTGTATTGTGCTGGAGCGTGTGGTGATATGTGCTGGAGCTTGTGGTGTAATATGCTGGAGCTCGTGGTGGTATGTGCTGGAGCTTGTGGTGTAATATGCTGGAGCTCGTGGTGGTATGTGCTGGAGCTTGTGGTATAATGTGCTGGAGCGTGTGGTGGTATGTGCTGGAGCTCGTGGTGGTATGTGCTGCAGCTTGTGGTGTAATATGCTGGAGCGTGTGGTGTAATATGCTAGAGCTCGTGGTGTAATGTGCTGGAGCTCGTGGTGGTATGTGCTACAGCTCGTGGTGTAATGTGCTGGAGCTTGTGGTGGTATGTGCTGCAGCTCGTGGTGGTATGCGTGGAGCGTGTGGTGGTATGTGGTGGAGCTCGTGGTGGTATGCGTGGAGCGTGTGGTGGTATGTGCTGGAGCTCGTGGTGTAATGTGCTGGAGCTGGTGGTGGTATGTGCTGGAGCTCGTGGTGTAATGTGCTGGAGCGTGTGGTGTAATGTGCTGGAGCTCGTGGTGTAATGTGCTGGAGCTGGTGGTGGTAAGTGCTGGAGCTCGTGGTGTAATGTGCTGGAGCTGGTGGTGGTATGTGATGGAGCTCGTGGTGGTATGTGCTGCAGCTCGTGGTGTAATGTGCTGGAGCTGGTGGTGGTATGTGCTGCAGCTCTTGGTGGTATGCGTGGAGCGTGTGGTGGTATGTGCTGGAGCTCGTGGTGTAATGTGCTGGAGCTCCTGGTGTAATGTGCTGGAGCTTATGGTGTAATGTGCTGGAGCTCGTGGTGTAATGTGCTGGAGCGTGTGGTGTAATGTGCTAGAGCTCGTGGTGTAATGTGCTGGAGCGTGTGGTGGTATGTTCTGGAGCTCGTGGTGGTAAGTGCTGGAGCTCGTGGTATAATGTGCTGGAGCTTATGGTGTAATGTGCTGGAGCGTGTGGTGTAATGTGCTGGAGCGTGTGGTGTAATGTGCTGGAGCTTGTGGTGTAATGTGCTGGAGCGTGTGGTTTATTGTGCTGGAGCGAGTGGTGATATGTGCTGGAGCTTGTGGTGTAATATGCTGGAGCTCATGGTGGAATGTACTGGAGCTTATGGTGTTATGTGCTGGAACGTGTGGTGTAATGTGCTGGAGCGTGTGGTGTAATGTGCTGGAGCTTATGGTGTAATGTGCTGGAGCTTATGGTGTAATGTGCTGGAGCATGTGGTGTATTGTGCTGGAGCGTGTGGTGATATGTGCTGGAGCTTGTGGTGTAATATGCTGGAGCTCGTGGTGGTATGTGCTGGAGCTTGTGGTGTAATATGCTGGAGCTCGTGGTGGTATGTGCTGGAGCTTGTGGTATAATGTGCTGGAGCGTGTGGTGGTATGTGCTGGAGCTCGTGGTGGTATGTGCTGCAGCTTGTGGTGTAATATGCTGGAGCGTGTGGTGTAATATGCTAGAGCTCGTGGTGTAATGTGCTGGAGCTCGTGGTGGTATGTACTGGAGCGTGTGGTGGTATGTGCTGGAGCTCGTGGTGGTATGTGCTGCAGCTTGTGGTGTAATATGCTGGAGCGTGTGGTGTAATATGCTAGAGCTCGTGGTGTAATGTGCTGGAGCTCGTGGTGGTATGTACTGGAGCGTGTGGTGGTATGTGCTGGAGCTCGTGGTGTAATATGCTGGAGCTCATGGTGGTATGTGCTGGAGCTTATGGTGTAATATGCTAGAGCTCGTGGTGTAATGTGCTGGAGCTTATGGTGTAATGTGCTGGAGCTTATGGTGTAATGTGCTGGAGCATGTGGTGTATTGTGCTGGAGCGTGTGGTGATATGTGCTGGAGCTTGTGGTGTAATATGCTGGAGCTCATGGTGTATTGTGCTGGAGCTTGTGGTGTAATGTGCTGGAGCTCGTGGTGGTATGTGCTGCAGCTCGTGGTGTATTGTGCTGGAGCGTGTGGTGTAATGTGCTGGAGCTCGTGCTGTAATGTGCTGGAGCTCGTGGTGTATTGTGCTGGAGCTTGTGGTGTAATGTGCTGGAGCTCGTGGTGGTATGTGCTGCAGCTCGTGGTGTAATGTGCTGGAGCTCGTGGTGTAATGTGCTGAAGCTCGTGGTGGTATGTGCTGCAGCTCGTGGTGGTATGTGCTGCAGCTCGTGGTGTAATGTGCTGGAGCTCGTGCTGTAATGTGCTGGAGCTCGTGGTGTATTGTGCTGGAGCTTGTGGTGTAATGTGCTGGAGCTCGTGGTGTAATGTGCTGAGCTTGTGGTGTAATGTGCTGGATCGTGTGCTGGTATGTGCTGGAGCTTGTGGTGTAATATGCTGGAGCGTGTGGTGTAATGTGCTGGAGCGTGTGGTGGTATGTGTTTGAGCGTGTGGTGTAATGTGCTGGAGCGTGTGGTGGTATGTGCTGGAGCTTGTGGTGTAATGTGCTGGAGCTCGTGGTGTAATGTGCTGGAGCGTGTGATGGTATGTGCTGGAGCTTGTGGTGTAATGTGCTGGAGCTCGTGGTGTAATGTGCTGGAGCTCGTGGTGTAATGTGCTGGAGCTCGTGGTGTATTGTGCTGGAGCTTGTGGTGGAATGTGCTGGAGCTCGTGGTGGTATGTGCTGCAGCTCGTGGTGTAATTTGCTGGAGCTCGTGGTGTAATGTGCTGGAGCTCGTGGTGTATTGTGCTGGAGCTTGTGGTGTAATGTGCTGGAGCTCGTGGTGGTATGTGCTGCAGCTTGTGGTGTAATATGCTAGAGCTCGTGGTGTTATATGCTAGAGCTCGTGGTGTAATGTGCTGCAGCTTGTGGTGTAATATGCTAGAGCTCGTGGTGTAATGTGCTGGAGCTCGTGGTGTAATGTGCTGGAGCGTGTGGTGGTATGTGCTGGAGTTTGTGGTGTAATGTGCTGGAGCTCGTGGTGTAATGTGCTGGAGCTCGTGCTGTAGTGTGCTGGAGCTCGTGGTGTATTGTGCTGGAGCTTGTGGTGTATTGTGCTGGAGCTCGTGGTGTAATGTGCTGGAGCGTGTGGTGGTATGTGCTGGAGCTTGTGGTGTAATGTGCTGGAGCTCGTGGTGTAATGTGCTGGAGCTCGTGGTGTAATGTGCTGGAGCTCGTGGTGTATTGTGCTGGAGCTTGTGGTGGAATGTGCTGGAGCTCGTGGTGGTATGTGCTGCAGCTCGTGGTGTAATTTGCTGGAGCTCGTGGTGTAATGTGCTGGAGCTCGTGGTGTATTGTGCTGGAGCTTGTGGTGTAATGTGCTGGAGCTCGTGGTGGTATGTGCTGCAGCTTGTGGTGTAATATGCTAGAGCTCGTGGTGTTATATGCTAAAGCTCGTGGTGTAATGTGCTGCAGCTTGTGGTGTAATATGCTAGAGCTCGTGGTGTAATGTGCTGGAGCTCGTGGTGTAATGTGCTGGAGCTTGTGGTGGTATGTGCTGGAGTTTGTGGTGTAATGTGCTGGAGCTCGTGGTGTAATGTGCTGGAGCTGGTGGTGGTAAGTGCTGGAGCTCGTGGTGTAGTGTGCTGGAGCTCGTGGTGTATTGTGCTGGAGCTTGTGGTGTAATGTGCTGGAGCTCACGGTGGTATGTGCTGCAGCTCGTGGTGTAATGTGCTGGAGCTCGTGGTGTAATGTGCTGGAGCTCGTGGTGTATTGTGCTGGAACTTGTGATGTAATGTGCTGGAGCTCATGGTGGTATGTGCTGCAGCTCGTGGTGTAATGTGCTGGAGCTCGTGGTGTATTGTGCTGGAGCTTGTGGTGTAATGTGCTGGAGCTCGTGGTGTAATGTGCTGGATCGTGTGCTGGTATGTGCTGGAGCTTGTGGTGTAATATGCTGGAGCGTGTGGTGTAATGTGCTGGAGCGTGTGGTGGTATGTGCTGTAGCTTGTGGTGTAATGTGCTGGAGCTCGTGGTGTAATGTGCTGGAGCGTGTGGTGGTATGTGCTGGAGCTTGTGGTGTAATGTGCTGGAGCTCGTGGTGTAATGTGCTGGAGCTCGTGGTGTAATGTGCTGGAGCTCGTGGTGTATTGTGCTGGAGCTCGTGGTGTAATGTGCTGGAGCGTGTGGTGGTATGTGCTGGAGCTTGTGGTGGAATGTGCTGGAGCTCGTGGTGGTATGTGCTGCAGCTCGTGGTGTAATTTGCTGGAGCTCGTGGTGTAATGTGCTGGAGCTCGTGGTGTATTGTGCTGGAGCTTGTGGTGTAATGTGCTGGAGCTCGTGGTTGTATGTGCTGCAGCTTGTGGTGTAATATGCTAGAGCTCGTGGTGTAATGTGCTGCAGCTTGTGGTGTAATATGCTAGAGCTCGTGGTGTAATTTGCTGGAGCTCGTGGTGTAATGTGCTGGAGCGTGTGGTGGTATGTGCTGGAGTTTGTGGTGTAATGTGCTGGAGCTCGTGGTGTAATGTGATGGAGCTCGTGGTGTATTGTGCTGGAGCTTGTGGTGTAATTTGCTGGAGCTCATGGTGGTACGTGCTGCAGCTCGTGGTGTAATGTGCTGGAGCTCGTGGTGTATTGTGCTGGAGCTTGTGGTGTAATGTGCTGGAGCTCGTGGTGTAATGTGCTGGATCGTGTGCTGGTATGTGCTGGAGCTTGTGGTGTACTATGCTGGAGCGTGTGGTGTAATGTGCTGGAGCGTGTGGTGGTATGTGTTTGAGCGTGTGGTGTAATGTGCTGGAGCGTGTGGTGGTATGTGCTGGAGTTTGTGGTGGTATGTGCTGGAGTTTGTGGTGGTATGTGCTGGAGCTCGTGGTGTAGTGTGCTGGAGCTCGTGGTGTATTGTGCTGGAGCTTGTGGTGTAATGTGCTGGAGCTCATGGTTGTATGTGCTGCAGCTCGTGGTGTAATGTGCTGGAGATCGTGGTGTAATGTGCTGGAGCTCGTGGTATATTGTGCTGGAGCATGTGGTGTAATGTGCTGGAGCTCGTGGTGGTATGTGCTGCAGCTCGTGGTGTAATGTGCTGCAGCTCGTGGTGTAATGTGCTGGAGCTCGTGGTGTATTGTGCTGGAGCTTGTGGTGTAATGTGCTGGAGCTCGTGGTGTAATGTGCTGGATCGTGTGCTGGTATGTGCTGGAGCTTGTGGTGTAATATGCTGGAGCGTGTGGTGTAATGTGCTGGAGCGTGTGGTGGTATGTGTTTGAGCGTGTGGTGTAATGTGCTGGAGCGTGTGGTGGTATGTGCTGGAGCTTGTGGTGTAATGTGCTGGAGCTCGTGGTGTAATGTGCTGGAGCGTGTGGTGGTATGTGCTGGAGCTTGTGGTGTAATATGCTGGAGCGTGTGGTGGTATGTGCTGGAGCGTGTGTTGTAATGTGCTGGAGCTCGTGGTGTAATGTGCTGCAGCTTGTGGTGTAATATGCTAGAGCTCGTGGTGTTATATGCTAGAGCTCGTGGTGTAATGTGCTGCAGCTTGTGGTGTAATATGCTAGAGCTCGTGGTGTTATATGCTAGAGCTCGTGGTGTAATGTTATGGACCGTGTGGTGGTATGTGCTGGAGCGTGTGGTGTAATGTGCTAGAGCTCGTGGTGTAATATGCTGGAGCTCATGGTGGTATGTGCTGGAGCTTATGGTGTAATGTGCTGGAGCTCGTGTTGGTATGTGCTGGAGCGTGTGGTGTAATATGCTGGAGCGTGTGGTGGTATGTGCTGGAGCTCATGGTGGAATGTGCTGGAGCTTATGGTGTAATGTGCTGGAGCTCGTGGTGGTATGTAATGGAGCGTGTGGTGTAATGTGCTGGAGCGTGTGGTGGTATGTGCTTGAGCGTGTGGTGAAATGTGCTGGAGCTCGTGGTGGTATGTGCTTGAGGGTGTGGTGGTATGTGCTGGAGCGTGTGGTGTAATGTGCTGGAGCGTGTGGTGTAATGTGCTGGAACGTGTGGTGGTATGTGCTGGAACGTGTGGTGGAATGTGCTGGAGCGTGTGGTGGTATGTGCTGGAGCGTGTGGTGTAATATGCTGGAGCGTGTGGTGGTATGTGCTGGAACGTGTGGTGGAATGTGCTGGAGCGTGTGGTGTAATATGCTAGAACTCGTGTTGTAATGTGCTGGAGCTCGTGGTGAAATGTGCTGTTGCGTGTGGTGGCATGTGCTGGAGCGTGTGGTGTAATGTGCTGGAGCTCATGGTCGTATGTGCTGGAGCGTGTGGTGGTATGTGCTGGAGCTTATGGAGTAATGTGCTGGAGCGTGTGGTGGTATATGCTGGAACTTATGGTGTAATGTGCTGGAGCGTGTGGTGTAATGTGCTGGAGCGTGTGGTGTTATGTGCTGGAGCGTGTGGTGGTATGTGCTTGAGCGTGTGGTGTAATGTGCTGGAGCTCATGGTCGTATGTGCTGGAGCGTGTGGTGGTATGTTCTGGAGCTTATGGTGTAATGTGCTGGAGCGTGTGGTGGTATGTGCTGGAACTTATGGTGTAATGTGCTGGAGCGTGTGGTGTAATGTGCTGGAGCGTGTGGTGTTATGTGCTGGAGCGTGTGGTGGTATGTGCTTGAGCGTGTGGTGTAATGTGCTGGAGCTCGTGGTGGTATGTGCTGGAGCTCGTGGTGGTATGTGCTGGAGCGTGTGGTGGTATGTGCTGGAGCGTGTGGTGATATGTGCTGGAGCTCGTGGTGTTATGTGCTGGAGCTCGTGGTGGTATGTGCTGGAGAGTGTGGTGGTATGTGCTGGAGCTCGTGGCGTAATGTGCTGGAGCGTGTGATGTAATGTGCTGGACTGTGTGGTGGTATATGCTGGAGCATTTGGTGTAATGTACTGGAGCGTGTGGTGTAATGTGCTGGAGCTTGTGGTGTAATATGCTAGAGCTCGTGGTGTAATGTGCTGGAGCTCGTGTTGAAATGTGCTGGAGCGTGTGGTGGTATGTGCTGGAGCGTGTGGTGGTATGTGCTGGAGCGTGTGGTGTAATGTGCTGGAGCGTGTGGTGTAATGTGCTGGAACGTGTGGTGGTATGTGCTGGAGCGTGTGGTGGTATGTGCTGGAGCGTGTGGTGGTATGTGCTGGAGCGTGTGGTGTAATGTGCTGGAGCGTGTGGTATAATGTGCTGGAGCGTGTGGTGGTATGTGCTGGAGCGTGTGGTGTAATGTGCTGGAGTGTGTAGTGTAATGTGCTGGAGCGTGTGGTGGTATGTGCTGGAGCGTATGGTCTTATGTGCTGGAGCGTGTGGTGTAATGTGCTGGAGATAGTGGTGTAATCTGCTAGAGCTCGTGGTGTAATGTGCTGGAGCTCGTGGTGAAATGTGCTTGAGGGTGTGGTGGAATGTGCTGGAGCGTGTGGTGGTATATGCTGGAGTGTGTGGTGGTATGTGCTGGAACGTGTGGTGGCATGTGCTGGAGCTCGTGGTGGTATGTGCTGGAGCTCGTAGTGGTATGTGCTGGAGCGTGTGGTGGTATGTGCTTGAGCGGGTGGTGGTATGTGCTGGAGTGTGTGGTGGTATGTGTTAGAGCTCGTGGTGGTATGTGCTGGAGCGTGTGGTGTAATGTGCTATAGTGTGTGGTGGTATGTGCTGGAGCGTGTGGTGATATGTGCTGGAGCTCGTGGTATAATGTGCTGGAGCTTGTGGTGTAATGTGCTGGAGCGTGTGGTGTAATATGCTGGAGCTCGTAGTGTAATGGGCTGGAACGTGTGGTGGTATGTGCTGGAGCGTGTGGTGGTATGTGCTGGAGCTCGTGGTGGTATGTGCTGGAGCGTGTGGTGTAATGTGCTATAGCGTGTGGTGGTATGTGCTGCAGCTCGTGGTGGTATGCGTGAAGCGTGTGGTGTAATATGCTGGAGCGTGTGGTGAAATGTGCTGGAGCGTGTGGTGGTATGTGCTGGAGCTCGTGGTGATATGTGCTGGAGCGTGTGGTGGTATGTGCTTGAGCTCGTGGCGTAATGTGCTGGAGCTCATGGTGGAATGTGCTGGAGCGTGTGGTGTAATGTGCTGGAGGATGTAGTGGTATGTGCTGGAGCGTGTGGTGTAATGTGCTGGAGCTTGTGGTGTAATGTGCTTGAGCTCGAGGTGTTATGTGCTGGAGCGTGTGGTGTAATGTGCTATAGCATGTGGTGTAATATGCTGGAGCGTGTGGTGGTATGTGCTGGAGCTCATGGTGGAATGTGCTGGAGCTTATGGTGTAATGTGCTGGAGCTCGTGGTGGTATGTAATGGAGCGTGTGGTGTAATGTGCTGGAGCGTGTGGTGGTATGTGCTTGAGCGTGTGGTGGTATGTGCTGGATCTCGTGGTGGTATGTGCTGGAGCGTGTGGTGTAATGTGATGGAGCGTGTGGGATAATGTGGTGGAGCGTGTGGTGTAATGTGCTGGATCGTGTGGTGTAATGTGCTGGAGCGTGTGGTGGTATGTGCTGGAGCGTGTGGTGTAATATGCTGGAGCTTATGGTGTAATGTGCTGGAGGGTGTGGTGATATGTGCTGGAGCTTGTGGTGTAATGTGCTGGAGCTTATTGTGTAATGTGCTGGAGCGTGTGGTGTAATGTGCTGGAAGGTGTGTTGGTATTTGCTGGAGCGTGTGGTATAATGTGCTGGAGCGTGTGGTATACTGTGCTAGAGCGTGTGGTGAAATGTGCTGGAGCTCGTGGTGGTATGTGCTTGAGGGTGTGGCGGTATGTGCTGGAGCGTGTGGTGTAATGTGCTGGAGCGTGTGGTGTAATGTGCTGGAACGTGTGGTGGTATGTGCTGGAACGTGTGGTGGAATGTGCTGGAGCGTGTGGTGGTATGTGCTGGAGCGTGTGGTGTAATATGCTGGAGCGTGTGGTGGTATGTGCTGGAACGTGTGGTGGAATGTGCTGGAGCGTGTGGTGTAATATGCTAGAGCTCGTGTTGTAATGTGCTGAAGCTCGTGGTGAAATGTGCTGTTGCGTGTGGTGGCATGTGCTGGAGCGTGTGGTGTAATGTGCTGGAGCTCATGGTCGTATGTGCTGGAGCGTGTGGTGGTATGTGCTGGAGCTTATGGTGTAATGTGCTGGAGCGTGTGGTGGTATGTGCTGGGACTTATGGTGTAATGTGCTGGAGCGTGTGGTGTAATGTGCTGGAGCGTGTGGTGTTATGTGCTGGAGCGTGTGGTGGTATGTGCTGGAGCGTGTGGTGTAATGTGCTGGAGCTCGTGGTGGTATGTGCTGGAGCGTGTGGTGTAATGTGCTGGAGCGTGTGGTGATATGTGCTGGAGCGTGTGGTGGTATGTGCTGGAGCGTGTGGTGTAATGTGCTGGAACATGTGGTGGTATGTGCTGGAGCGTGTGGTGGTATGTGCTGGAGAATGTGGTGTAATGTGCTGGAGCGTGTGGTGATATGTGCTGGAGCGTGTGTTGTAATGTGCTGGAGCGTGTTGTGGTATGTGCTGGAGCGTGTGGTGTAATGTGCTGGAACGTGTGGTGGTATGTGCTGGAGCGTGTGGTGTAATATGCTAGAGCTCGTGGTGTAATGTGCTGGAGCTCGTGGCGAAATGTGCTCGAGCGTGTGGTGTAATATGCTAGAGCTTGTGGTGTAATGTGCTGGAGCTGGTGATGTAATGTGCTGGAGCTCGTGGTGTAATGTGCTGGAGCTTGTGGTGGTATGTGCTGGAGCTCTTGGTGGTATGTGCTGGAGCGTGTGATGGTATGTGCTGGAGCGTGTGGTGTAAAGTGCTGGAGCTCATGGTCGTATGTGCTGGAGCGTGTGGTGTTATGTGCTGGAGCGTGTGGTGGTATGTGCTGGAGCTCGTGGTGGTATGTGCTGGAGCGTGTGATGGTATGTGCTGGAGCGTGTGGTGTAATGTGCTGGAGATAATGGTGGTATGTGCTGGAGCGTGTGGTGGTATGTGCTGGAGCGTGTGGTGGTATGTGCTGGAGCTCGTGGTGGTATGTGCTGGAGCGTGTGATGGTATGTGCTTGAGCGTGTGGTGTAAAGTGCTGGAGCTCATGGTCGTATGTGCTGGAGCGTGTGGTGGTATGTGCTGAGGCTTGTGGTGTAATGTGCTGGAGCGTGTGGTGGTATGTGCTGGAGCTCATGGTGGTATGTGCTGGAGCGTGTGATGGTATGTGCTGGAGCGTGTGGTGTAATGTGCTTGAGCGTGTGGTGGTATGTGCTGGAGCTTATGGTGTAATGTGCTGGAGCGTGTGGTGGTATGTGCTGGAACGTGTTTTGGTATGTGCTGGAGCTCGTGGTGGTATGTGCTGGAGCTCGTGGTGGTATGTGCTGGAACGTGTGGTGGTATGTGCTGGAGCTCGTGGTGGTATGTGCTGGAGCTCGTGGTGGTATGTGCTGGAGCGTGTGATGTAATGTGCTGGAGCGTGTGGTGGTATGTGCTGGCGCTCGTGGTGGTATGTGCTGGAGCGTGTGGTGTAATGTACTGGAGCGTGTGGTGTAATGTGCTGGAGCTTGTGGTGTAATGTGCTGGAGCTCGTGGTGGAATGTGCTGGTGCGTGTGGTGTAATGTGCTGGAGCTTGTGGTGTAATGTGCTGGAGCTCGAGGTGGTATGTGCTGGAGCTTTTTGTGTAATGTGCTATAGCGTGTGGTGGAATGTGCTGGAGCGTGTGGTGTAATGTGCTGGAGCTAGTGGTGTAATGTGCTGGAGCTCGAGGTGGTATGTGCTGGAGCGTGTGGTGTAATGTGCTGGAGCGTGTGGTGGAATGTGCTGGAGCCTGTGGTGGTAGGTGCTGGAGCGTGTGATGGTATGTGCTGGAACGTGTGGTGTAATGTGCTGGAGCATGTGGTGGAATGTGCTGGAGCGTGTGGTGGTATGTATTGGAGCTCGTGGTGGTATGTGCTGGAGCTGGTGGTGGTATGTGCTGGAGCTCGTGGTGTAATGTGCTGGAGCTCGTGTTGTAATGTGCTGGAGCTTATGGTGTAATGTGCTGGAGCTCGTGGTGGAATGTGCTGCAGCTCGTGGTGGTATGTGCTGGAGCGTTTTGTGTAATGTGCTATAGCGTGTGGTGGAATGTGCTGGAGCGTGTGGTGTAATGTGCTGGAGCTTGTGGTGTAATGTGCTGGAGCTCGAGGTGGTATGTGCTGGAGCGTGTGGTGTAATGTGCTGGAGCGTGTGGTGGAATGTGCTGGAGCATGTGGTGGTAGGTGCTGGAGCGTGTGATGGTATGTGCTGGAACGTGTGGTGTAATGTGCTGGAGCATGTGGTGGAATGTGCTGGAGCGTGTGGTGGTATGTACTGGAGCTCGTGGTGGTATGCGTGGAGCCTGTGGTGGTATGTGCTGGAGCTCGTGGTGTAATGTGCTGGAGCTCGTGGTGTAATGTGCTGGAGCTTATGGTGTAATGTGCTGGAGCTCGTGGTGGAATGTGCTGCAGCTCGTGGTGTAATATGCTGGAGCTCGTGGTGGTATGTGCTGGAGCTCGTGGTGTTATGTGCTGGAGCTCGTGGTGGTATGTGCTGGAGAGTGTGGTTAAGCTTGTGGTGTTATATTGTGCCATCGGGTGAAACGTATCGTGTTAAGTGTTGTAATGTGGAGACATGTGGTGAAGCAGATGATCGAGAATGTGTCAGGATATTTGGTTTAATTTCGTGGAGTGAAACGTGGTGTAAGGTGGTGATAAATGGTTGAAAAGAAGCATCTGGTGTAATGATGCCTGTGATAGTGTATGTAATGTGATGCAATGTTGTGGAGCATTGGTTGAGTGTGTGATAGAATCTGATCGAATACGTTGACGCATGTGGTGCTGAGTTGTGGCTCGCGTGATGGGATGTGAGAGAATGCTGTGAAATGTGGTGAGAATTCCACACGCCACCACACAAACAATTACACACTAAAAAGTATTCCACCAAGGTCGCCACCACACCCTTCACCATACAATCAACCATATTCCAACACATTCGCTACAACACGTACAGTCAGCACATGTGCCACCACAAGCAACACCACATTCCACCATACGCTCAACCACATGCGCCACTAAACCCCCACCCACATTCCAGCACACACGCAACCACGCGCACATGCCGTCATCACATGTGGCCACATTCTACCACATACCACAACCCAGTCCAACATATTCCACGCAAAGCTTCGCTTCACCAACCTCAAACACTTTCCACGTTCTGCATAGGAAGATACAAATAGTTTTTAGTCATTGCCTGTGAGCGACTTATTTGTTGGCATAGAGTTACCAGATCTACGTTTTTTTTTATTGCCATTGTCTATACAAAACATTTAAGCTTTCTAGCGCTTTCCATTTTGGCTTTTAGGGCATGGTTTGAGGCCAGAATCACAAAATTACAACTCATAATCACCATTAGCTAAATAGTCTGTACACAACATTTCAGTTTTCTTAGACTTTTCGCTCTGGAGAAGATGATCTGAATCCAGGGGCAGTATAGCGTTCGGCTTCCAGTCAAGAGGTTTAAATACCGCCATGTCTCGAGTTCTACACGTATTAAATTACACTTGTGACGTCATCCTATTGTTCTTTCACTCCATTATTTTCCAGTAATGGAGAGTTGCACATCACATCATATTTTTGAAGTAGAAATTCAATTTATTTAATTTTTTAAAAGCAATGTTGATAAGAGCAATACTTTGAGTGTATTTTAAGTAGGGTAATATCCAATATTCAATGGAGAGTTACATCTACATTATCCTCTACGTAATGTTTGGGTATAATGCTACATTGAATTCCAGCCCAGTACAACCAATGGTTTGCTAGATCCAGCCAATACGCGTAGGTTTCACAACAATGCATAGCCATCATGATGTTGCCGACTTCTCCTTGCAATACTACTAGCAGCCGTAGTACAGGTGGAATACTCTTGAAAGCGGCATTAAACCTAAACTAACGTTCACGCTCAGGTTCAAATGAAAAAAGAAAACCTTGAAAATAAAAATACGCTGAAGTTAAGAGAAGATTAAATGTTATTTTAGGATGACATATTGTATATATCTTCAGTTATGATCCATATCTTAAACAATTTGAAATTAGCTTGCTAATGTATGTTACCGGAATATCTGACCTCTGCAATGTTAATCATGTATGGACATTGATCAAAACATTTTGTAGTTATAAGTCACTTATATCTACTCAATAATTGCAGAACAAGTGCTATGATGTGAGGGGTAGTAACCATAATTTTAACGCTCACATGAATATAAGGAGAAAAATAGTAAACAGCACTGGTTTAAACTCGGTCTTATAAAAACTCATAACCTCTCAATAGTTAAAGACGTTTTATATCAATCCAAGTATAATGTGTAACAGTGGATCCAGTGTATAAATGATAATAACTTTTTATTGTCTGCAATTCTAATTCACACCCCGGTTTTCCGGGTGGTGAGCGGTCACTCTACCAAATGAGCTACAGCCCCGGTAAGTCAATATGACAAGTAAGTGTGGTGTGCTTCATGATAACAACGGCTTTAAACAAATAAGCTATACTCACTTTCAATCACAACTAGATAACTTTGTACCCAATAAACATGTATTCAGGTGGTAACGGACTTTTCACTTGTGGTATTTAAAAATCTCTTCTTATATCATGTTTAAATCTATGTAGCTCCAAAATCTGAGCATTATTACTTCAAATCACCAAAGTTTATTGAAGAAAAGATCTTTACTCCCCGGATAAACTCTTTCTGGCGAGATATGCTCAGACCTTGGGGATTAGTTATCAGCTAAAAAGGTTCAAATGTTAACGATGTCAACGATATTCTATCCCAACATGGACCAATTTGTATAACGAAAATATTACAATTGGCAAACAGGAAATATGTTATACACATTCCATACAACAAGGAATAACATTTATAAATGACATCCTGGATGAACAAAGACAGTTTCAAAATTTCAAAACATTCACAAATCCTTACACATATGAAACACATTTTTAGAATATGCTGGTATAGTTCAGTCAATCAAAACTTTTCTTAGGAATAAAAATCTCGTAATATCAACTAAAGGATGCAGAGGGTTACACATATAAATACAGACAGAATAGGGAAAAGGATTTAAATCAATCAATTAGAGATTATGGAATGGACCGAAATAAATAACACGTCATTCTCATCACATCTCGGCACAAAGCCAATTTGGTTTCAATACTCAATCATACATAACATTCTCCCTCTGAACAATTTCCTTTTCAAAATGAAACTGAAAGACATAAAGAAATGTACCTTCTCCAACGTATCTTTAGAAACCATAGTTCACATATTCTATGATTGTCCGATTGTGAATAACATCTGGGATAGAATCAAAACATGTATAGAGCAAAAATCAGATTGAAAATTGAACCTTTCAAAACGGGATATATGCCTCGGATATGCTGAAAAACGAAATATGATTCTAAACCTTATAACAACAGTTAAGTATAATGTATACATATCCATATTAAAAGCATCTTTACCGCAACTTCATACAATAAAACCAGATTTCAAACATGTCTACGAAGTTGACAAACTCATATATTACTCAGATTGCAACTATTCTAAATTCAGTAAATTCTGGTCTGTATTCCATAATCTATTTACAGGCTAAAACTCTCTGCGACTTATGTGTATGTATGAAAATGCCAGATTGAAAAAGAAACTAGAGAACTTTAAGTGAACTTGAACTTTGCAGTTGTTCTGCACTAATATGTGTTAGTACTTCTATTGAAAACCTTTGTATTATGAATGTAATATGCTTAACATGTCTATGTATATGAAAAATATATAAAATTAGTTTTTTTTAAAAATGTTTGAATTTCAATAACTCAATATATTTATAAAAAAACGTTTGTGGCACGCCACATCGCAATAGTTGGACGCACTTGACTAAAGCTTATGTCATCTCACTGTCCCCAAACCCCTCTCTTACTAAACTACCCAACACACCCCTCCCTCAAAACAAACACAAAGTTAACCTCACACCTACTTGCCCTCCCCACTCCTGCCACAACTGTTACACAAGTTGAAAATATGAAAGTTTACAGATGAGAGATGATGCTGAGATAAAAAGTAATTTATTTTATTGTTTGGTGATTTGGGATGAGTGCACTGCACAGAAATCAACACAAATAACACTTATCAAAGCCAGTTAAAATGTAAATGTTATTGAAAATACCCTTTGTCAGTTTAAGCATTTGATTATGATTTATCACATTTATTGTATATAATTATCAGTGAACTTACCTCTATATTGGGTTGCCTTAATCCTAGACGTTAGGAAAGACGTATAGAGAAGAGAGAAAATAAAAGGAATTTGATCTGTGTTGTTCTCCGCCAGGATTACCACCCTTTACCCATTGTTTTGTACAGCTCATATTCCCCCCACCCCTCTGTTGAAGATGGAGTGACTGGTTTGGAATAAACTCTCAATCGGTTATTGCGTAAACGTTCCCTCTGGATGGAGTTGCCTGAAACCCAAGTAAGTAAGGGGGTAACCAGAAGACGGGAGTGGTGTTTAAGTGTAATTCCAGAAAGAATTTAAAACTCATGACGAGTGAAAAAAAACCCTAAAAAATATTAAATGACCAGCAGTTATCTCTTCTCCGTTATCTGTTGAAGATACCTTGAATTTAATATTGTAAATTGATATCGATATTTTCAAAAACCAGCTAATATGCCAATTAAAATTGATACAATTATAGCGGAAAACTAGCTAATGTACCTAATATCTAATTAGAGATTGTGTTTCTATGCACTTTCAATGATATCAAGGATATTAAGGAAATCAGAATTCAGCAACCTGACCCCTTCAGTCTATTTCATCTTGCCAAACATTTCTGAATGATAATGACAAGCTCAGCTTACGAATGTGATTTTGAATTTTGCAGTTTTGTTTCAATAAAATATCCAGTTTAATATAAAAGAAATCGATTGTAGTTTATTTTATATCTGAAATTAATTTATCCTTTTTGTCCAGCCAAAGTCTGCCTGACTCATGAAACCATCCCCTCCAATAGTTTAGAGTGTTTTATCTAACTTAGATACGGTAAAACATAAATGTAGCGCTTATCGTATATTGAGGTTTTCTTGCAGCAGAAGAATGAGGGGTAGTGTGTTTTTTTTAATTTTATAACTGTCAAATGTCAAAATTTACATTTTATAATATTTGTTTTCCAGATTTTGCGTTATAAAGAGTTATCTAGATTTTGCGTTATCTCCCGGACTAGTGTTATATAGAGGCAGAGACAGTGTGACTGTAAAAAGAGGAAATCCACACAGTTCTTACGGCTTCCTTGGTAGCGTGGAGGTAGAGCGTCCGGTTTAAAGACCAATGGGTATCGAGTTCGATTCCCGCCATTTACACTCTGAAAAAGTTATCTTTGTATACTTTTCGATAATAATTGTTATGAATTGAGTTGTGAAACAAATCTTAGTCTCATTTAAGGTCTTACTATCAAAAGTAAAAACGTGACTCCTTGACAACTTGACAATAGTCTATGTTCAGTATTGTTGGTCCGAACATCTTTAACTATCCTTTCTTAGTTGAGATACATTTATAAGCAATCATTCTGAAACTGATTATTTATATCAGTCATGAGCATATGGAAGGTCCGGACAATTCAAGAATGTTTTTAGTTATATTTAGTTATGGCCGTTACAATCTAAGATATTATATGACCATATCAAAAGGTTCGTTATCTGATGTAATAAACTCAGAAACATACTTGATTTGAATAGATGGATTTAGTTGTGTTCGCCTTCTTCTAACTGGGCAATGGTGATGTCATATGCACTTGAACTGTTGGCAACGAGGTTTCAAAGTAATATAACTGGGAAAATGTATATACTGAAATCCCTGAAGATTTCTAACAATGCTTAAGTCAATTTAATTTGTTTTTTATAAACTTTGGAAGTTTACTGTTGCTATTTTAATAATAAAACAGATGTTGCCATGTACGCAAATTACTGCATTGTTTTAATTTTCTTTTTCTTCTTTCTTTGTCTTAGTTAAGGAGTGTTTATCTCGGTATATTGTTTTGTGGTAATGGGAGATTCTGTAAATTATTAAAGATTATCAGATGAAGACTCTTAGGTAATATTTTCAGTGTTTAGAGCAGTTTGTCAGTTACATATCGCCATCGATAAACTTAACTGTCTGATCAGCCTGTTCAACACATTTTCTGTTTAGGTTTGAAGTTTTGAACGTGTCAAATTGCAGAAACAGTACATCTTAGCTTTTATATATTATATTATACTATAACATTATACACGTATTTTATATGCTAAATAATCTACCCCGGATATCATAGAATTGGGAAGGTGTTTATTCTTGATTAGTATTTAATTTCAAATGAATTCTTATTGGGATAAACCATTGCAACCTAGCCACTTTTTATCCCATGTTATGTACAGTCTTTTTTATTTACAATTTGACTGTAAAAAAGGAATGTCATATGGCCAAAAGAAAAGAAAAGAAAACCTTTTTAGATACATGTATACTACCCTAGAATTCTAATAGCTTATCAATGAGTTTGGCTAATAGAATTCAGGAAAATTTATCATAGATAATTGATTGAAACAGAGCGACGGTTACCCAGAATCGCCTATGTACCCTTTGTAATCAAGTTTTATGTAACGAATTTAATTTTAATTAATCATGTTCACTTCCGGAATACAGCTATACGTTGCTTCTGAAACATATTTGTATAAATTGAACACTCTGTATTGTTCCTTGTTAAACGTGATTATCAACCTCTTATTGTAAAAAGAACAGGAAGCTTTTCTGGATAACAACTTATTTAATGTGAAAATACACGGCGTTTCGGAGTACATACTCTTATTGTAAATTGATCAAATTATGTAAAAACCAAACTGTGTGTGTATTGTTAAATGATGTCATATGTATTCATATTTAAATGTAAGTGCCTGATCTCTTGTGTATTTTGAATAAAAATTATATTCGGTTCTATGTTGTATAGGGGGGGGTTGTGGAATTTTTCCGCCATTTTGTTTTTCAAATAGCCTTGACATGACCTTTAAGTGACCTTTAATTAAGGTAGAAGGTGACCTTTAGGTCACCTGTACCCTCGCACATGATATGTAGGTGACCTTTGATTACTGGGGTTCAAGTGATCTTTAGGTCACCTGTACCTTCACACATGAAATGAAGGTGACCTTTAGGTCACCTGTACCCGCTCATGTGACTTGAGGTAACTTTGATTTGACAGGTGTGATCAATAACTTGAATGAAAATATCTTACAAGTTTTAACTATTTTGATTAAGAGCTTACTTAATGTTTTGAGTTGGATTAAGGTTTTTGATTTCTATCCATACTAATTCATAATTCATACAACAACATTTTACAGAAGTGTTTAAAATTGCCTGAAGATAAATTAACCGAGATGTCATTGACCAGTGGTCAGTAAGTGTAGAAATGCCGACAGAAGTGAACAGGATATAACATCTCAAGTACTCCTTCAGTTTGACCAGTCCCTATACTGAGCAGGAAGTTAGCATGAGCTGTCTGTACGTGCATACACATCAACATTGATTCAATATTTAATCTGAAATAAAAGACTTGCACTCAGTCTGCGCTATTCTAGAAAAGAGGTTGTAGACTGTCTACATATTGGGGAACACATACTGAACACAATATGACAATAAAACAATAAAATCAACATTTGTCTTAAAAACTGAGAGTGACTTAGAACATGTTTTAAAAGTGTGGAATAATGTATTTTTTTACTCCTATGTTAGTGACAAGAATGAAGAATAAAATATACCATATGACAAATCAATGTGCCATTTGTAGCTCTATTTGTATATTTATTTGTAACTGTATTCATATTCATTCAAAAGGAGTTTTGGGGGAGAAAAGGACACAAAGCTTGATACGATAATATCAAAGTGAAGGACAATAATCAAGTCTATCATTTGCCATTTAGCTGCTTACAAACCCATGGGGAGGGCAACACTGACACACTGAAACCTCAGTAGCCATTTCCTTAATTACATAATGCGTTCTTATGCGCCCAGATAAGAATGTGGCACAAGATTCATATAAATGAGCATACTTATAATACCCTAGACTTTGCACAAGTTTGCTTGAAAATGTCATTTACAAGTGATTAGCGATATGCTTTATTCTAAAACATTCAATTTTTACTCTAACATTTCTAGAAAAATGTCACTTTATTGGGGTGGGTACGCAATATTGTTATGGATTTGTTATGAGAGTAAGGTCTAAATATTTCTGACAATACAATATTTTTACATTATACATCTATCATGTTTTCATTAAGATGAGAGACAAAGATGTGATCAACATATAAACTTAAAAGTAGGCACATCCTGTATTTGGGAAATTTTTTAGACAGGTGACCTTTTGGCCCGTCACAAACTTTACCAACCAATATACTTAAGTAGGAACATCCTGGTTTTTGGTAAAAATATGACAGACAGGCAGCTGGACTTTTGACCTGTCACAAAAATGACAAAAATAGAATAACCTAAAAGTGGGCACATCCTGTCTATGGTAAATTGTTTAGACAGGTGGCCTTTCGGGCCATCACAAACATTATTAACTAATATCCTTAAGTAGGAACATCCTGTTTTTTTTTGTAAAAATGTGACAGATGGGCAGCTGGACTTTTGACCTGTCACATAAATAGATAACCTAAAAGTGAGCACATCCTGTTTGTGGTAAAACTCTGACAGGCAGGTTACCATTTCACCTGTCACAACAGATATCCTAAAGTGGGCACATCCTGTATCACAGAAAAATATAGTCAGTTGACCTTTAGACCCTATCAAAAACACCTATAAAAGCCCATGCTTTCCCACAATGTTCATTTGTAAATCGTGGATTTTTTAATAATGTTGTATTAATTACCAGACTCTACATATTTTATAAATTATGTTAAATAATTTGTTTCCATATATTTTATAATACACAGTGGTGTAAAATATTTAGTATCAAATATAATATTTATTTAATGTGAACATCACAAGTTGAAGCTGCCAGCTTCTTAATGAATCTTCATCTTACAATTAAAATGTGTGAGAATGACCGGCCATCATCAATGACTTATTTGTTGAGGAGATAATGAGGCAGCCGAGTGGTCACTCAAAGAGATGATCATCCTATTCAAACCAACAGTATAGTGGTCAAGTAGTTAATGAGAGCCAATTAGTAACCGGGCCATAAGCCTGTGTATGGGTGAACTGCTTGAGTAACAACTACTCAAGTACTTCACACTTGAGTGATTCTCACTGGGGGCAGTCAAGATATTTCACTGTTGATGGGGGTTCTATTACATCTAGCGGACCCTTTAAGGGATATGAGAGAGAGAGATATGATGTATTATCTCTGAAAGAGTTTTCAAGTAGTGAAAGTCTGTTAGTAAGGATTGTTTCGATTTGTTTGGCAAGTTAACATAGTTACATGCTGGGACAGTTGGTGAATGTTTAACAGGGTAAATTGGAATAAATTGGAATAAATTGAAAGTGTTGTTTCAAGACAATGTGTGTATGTTATTGTAGTATTATTTTATGAAATAACGCATACAAACAGAGTGTATGTAAGAGTTAACACATTCATGTATTTTAAAAATTGTCTCAATTGTACAATAACTAAGTAACCATCTGTTCAGTGAGTGTGTGAATGTATCACTTATAACAGGGTTGGCAACTTTTACTACAGGAAGAAAAATCCCATCATCCAAGTGTTTATACATTGCAAAAAACTGAAATCTGGCACTGTACTGAAATTCAGTGTAGTATTTCATGCAAACTTTGCAGTGTGTAGAACAGTTGTTTAAAACCAAGACCATTTCAAAACGTTTGTCATGAGTATCATAAGAAAATAACAAATAATAAACTAGAATACAACATCAAACATTTTTTATTAGCCCCGTTTCAATGAGCAGATTGTAGGATAAGGAGCACTCCTATAAATCTGCTTTACAACGTCTATTGACTTTCATCTTCATCCTCCGATACCTCACTCTCGTCATCAGATAGCATTTCGTCGTCATCATCAATTAAATCTTCTATCCAAGATTTATATTTGTACAATTTAGAAAACACAGTGTGATATATATCATTGGTGTCTTCTACTTGATTCAAAAGTCCTTGTGTCTTTGGTCCCCATTGCAAATAGTGCAGATACATAATAAAGTGTGCATACATTTCTTTAAAAGCTCTCCATGTTAACTTCTTCAGTTTATCATCTATCATTTCTTCAGTGAGACCTCTTTTCAAATAAAGTTGTCTTTTCTCTTCCAAAAAGTCTTTATTTTCCTCACGTACACTTTTATACATTTGTCTTATTCCTTGCTCCTCAAGATCACCTGCTTTCTGTGGTTTATCAGCATGGTTTGTAACACTATCATCATCATCGTCGTCATCAGTAGCATTTTCCATTTCAGGACATTGTTTATCATGGAGATGTCTCTGCAAGTTATGACTATTACTGAACATTTGCCCACAATAAACACAATCTTCCATTTGACGTGGTTTTTTCACAGTAATGAAATCCTCTTCCAATTTTCTTTTCATTCTCCCATCAGGTCATCCAGTAGAACTCTGTCTAGAGTCTCCACTCTCTGGACACCAATTTTTTCTATGTTTTTGCAGATCAGAATGGTCCTGAAATACTATTCCACAATGATCACAGGAAGGCATATTTGAGGGGTAATTTTCACAAGTCAGCACTCTATGGAGATTTCGCTCCAAATGAATCTTCTGTGGTGTGTGTTCTCTTTTAATACTAAATACATTAGGACAGAGCCGATCAGAGTTGGGAGTAAATGGTTTAAGGTCGACAAGTAAATACCCATACGGTTTTTGAGTAGCCAAATGAAATGTTTGCATAAAATGTTGAGATCGGGTTGGATACATTTGCCTTGCTAAAGTCATGATAGGCTGTTGATCCACTGGATTGTTAAAAAGGATCAAATAGAGACAATTTCTCCGTTGTGTTGGGTCCCTATTATAGAAAAGGTTTTGATTGATGGCGATGACAGAAAGGTTGCGATGATGACTTCCCTCTGTAAATAGATCTGTTATGCGTGGGTCCTTACTCGCTGAACTCATTAGATCATCGAGAACGAGGACATTCACCATAGTAGGATCAAGAAAATCATCCTTTTCAAGGCCAGAAGGAATACCTTGGAAGAACTCAACATTTGGATAAACATCTGTAAGAATTGTGTTGTACAAAGGCTGCCATCTCTTGTATAACCAGATAATTCGTTCTGGATATGGTTTAATCTTCATCCTCTCTAGAAACTGCTTCACTAATAAACTTTTACCACTCGAAGTGGGCCCAGAAACTACCATTGTAAAGGGATGTAATAGCCTGAATTCTTCAGTCGAATGATGAGTAGCATCATGAGGAGGAGGAGGGCCATGAGGAGTAGGAGGAGGGCCATGAGGAGTAGGAGGAGGGCCATGAGGAGGAGGAGGAGGAGGGCCATGAGGGGACGGCGTCGGTAATGGTTGCTGCCTGTGGTTGTCTGTCGTTGGCTGTGTATTTGTCTGTGACTGTGAATTTTCAAAAGCAGGTTTGTGTTTAGATCTCCTGTGTCTCAACATATTGTCAGTTCTGGAAAAAACTTCCCCACACACTGGACACATCACAATGTTGACAGTTCAATGGTTTATTTCAAACTAACTTTATAATTTGGTGTTGTTGGTAGTTAAAAGATTGTTTTCATTCGTTTTCTTGGACCTCCTCTCACTTTGATTTCCTTTGACTGTTTTAAATTTGCCTGTACTCTTTTTTCCTGAGCTTGGGCTTGCTCCACGACGTGTTGTGTACGGGAGATAAAGTTGAGTTTGGGTTGTTCAGAATAAGGCATGTTCCTTGCCTGTTCTTTTCGTTTCCTTTCTTCCAAAATTTTAGGCCACTCGGGATCGTACAGCTCCAATGTTCTGTCCACAGACATTATACCCTGCTGTTCCCCACCTCTCATGACAAAATTATATGGTTTCAGTTTACCCTGGACTTGTAACATATAATAACGAGTCCATTTCTCAGTGTCTGGGACAAATAGTTTGTATTGACTCATGGTGATGCGTTCAGTTTGAATATTCTGAAGCAAATGAGGTTAGTCATTATCTCGACCTATTATATAAGTTCTGTCAACCTATATTGAATTCAGTTCCCATATCAGTCTGATAAAATACCAAGTATACGATCTTGTGTTTTTCAAAAAAGTCTGTCAAAGCTTTCACCACTTCTTGACCTTTGGTAGACTGCAGTGGACAGACCCAAAAGATAACGTGAAATTAAATCAAATCTTAACCTTCAGCTTTCACAGCTTCGAATAACTTCTTTGGTCCGGCATAACTGATGTTAAGGATCATAATAAATATCATGTAATGTAAGGTGCCATGATGGGTAAATGGGCCTATCCTATTGATTTTCACTGTATTTATATATCTACCAAAAGTAGACCAACACAAGAAAAATACATACAATATGTTTATTACAAAATCATGGTATACCAATCACACTGTTGAACCAAGGTAACATGTTTTGCCAGGATTGTCTCTCTTTTGGTTTGGTTGTCCTACCATATACAAATAGTCAGTCTTGTGACCACCTCTTATGTTCCACCTAGGGATCATCTGTATAGACCAGTCCTTGAATGAGTCAAGTCTCAGCGCAGAATGAGTTCTACCAGTTGATATAGTCACTAGGATTGCACTTCGAACATTGCAAATGCTCCATTTGACCCTGATGAAAATGTTCATCATCTACACCAAGATGATCATGGTCAACACTATCATCATCATTACCATCATCAGAAAATGGTGGTGACCTTAAATCGAGGTACATTGGCGGCGATTCATCTGATGTATTGAAAGGTGTTGCAACCTCATATTGTGGTCTTCCATCAGATGCTGTGGTTTTAATATAACCAATAGGATAATGATCAGGTTTCTTCCCCTTAACCAAACTGCTATACCCTGGAATCAGTAAGTCCATCTGCTGATCAAATCTTCTGTAGTCTTTATCCATCTCCTCACGGATCTGACGTATTTGTTGATCTACATGATCCTCTCCTTCAGTGTTGGGAACTTCTTTGTCAGACTGAGACCCATCATCATCCGGTAGTTTTCTCTTTACGGATTCATTCGAGTTCTTAGACTCATGGGTCTCGTTCTTCTTCTCTATAAGTTTATTTGAATCTGAACTCTTAAGAGAGTCAGTTGGGCATGTCATCATGTCCCTCAGTTCAGGCACAAAGTCTGGCATCACATCACAACAATCTCTCAATCGTTTCCACTGGTCTTGAGAGAGTAGAATACCCTTTGAGGTTGGAACTAGTTTACCAGCATCATCTTGTTCCCATTGCCTAAGATCCACACCATGGTCTTCTGATGTTGCATACACATTTGCTCCAACATGTGTAGAACCACCTGTCTCACTGCATTCCTCCAAGTAATAGAAAACTCCAGGAAACTCAAGCCAGTGTTTAAGAGTTAGCATAATACCACGTTTTGTAGGGTAAGACTTGCCACTACCATACACAGTATACTTCCTGATGTCAATGTATACAATATCGTTCCATGTCTTTGCTGTCGCAAAGACATTGTCACCAAGATCAATATGACAATAATGGTCTTGAAGAGTAGTCAAGGTTTCATCCAGGGAATTCTTGTCTGAAGTATTCATCCTTGCAATGTTAGTTTACAACTGTTGTAATGACTTAAAAAGATAGGTCATTTAATAATGAATACCATGACCTAGTTTTCTACAAAGGTGACCTAAAGGTCACCTGTACCCCTTATTAAAGGTCACTTAAAGGTCATGTCAAAGGCTACTTGAAAAAACAAAATGGCGGAAAAATTCCACAACCCCCCCTATACAACAGTTCTACTCTGTTTCTGCTCTATAGTCAGTACAAGATTGTTGTAATACATTGCCGTCTTTCCTCATTATGAAGTCAACGTTGTTTTGACAGCAACTCAAACCATCTTTTCAACATTCTCCAAAACAGTTATTCACCATTATCTCTGATCATTTTTCTTTTTAAAGAATGTGGTTTTGTACATACATTTGACATAATTATCACAGTGTTGGTAGCATAATATTATCAAAATGTACAAAACATATAAATATTTGCTTCATGTATAGCTTATTTCAGATTATATTATTTAAATCACAAATAAACACAATATATATTGGTATCCAAATACAGAACTGCCCATCCTCATTTGGCCTTATGTGTAGACCTATTGTAACTTATATTCTAACAGCATGTTGTTATGTGTATTTAAACAAATACGATAAAGTAGGTATAAACACGCTGTCCATCCATTGCACACTCTGGTATAACCTTATATACATCTGTATATATGCACAAAAAAATGTATATCCATGCCTATTTTTTAATATAATGTAATGTATTTTCATATGTAATCTTCGGTAAATACTGTAGGAAATACAGACTCTCTCTCTCATGTATTGTCCATCTGCTTCTCTGGCTTCTTGTACACATACTGTATATTCCCTGATTATCTCTGTCACATTCACTTATCCAACGAAGAAGCACGGTTTGGCCTTGCTGTTGTATTGATATACAATAAAGAATTGTACAGCCATACCATTTGGTGTTTTCTAAGCTGTCTAGCAGTATGAACACTTGGAACAGTATTTTATGCAGACAGAAAGGTTTGATTACGTAACAGTTCATTGACGAAATCGTAATCATCTATATTCATGGTAATCTTCGATCTCAGAGAGTTTTATTAGTATATAGCCCGGAGACCAATGGTACAATGGAAATACAGATAATACAGTTGCAGCGCTACCATGTAGTACGACAAAATATCACAATGACAGTGGACATAAACACAATATATGATGAGTTAATATAAGATACCTACGGCAATAAAACACAGGTGGTCAATGGGACCGACAGCGTGCTTTATGCGACCATAAAACATGCTCGTGATTTTAGACGTTAGTTAGAGCGTCGCTTAGCAAATGACGTCATAGTTTACGTCACTTTGATTGTTCAATGCTAGAGAATGTGTTCTACGCCGGGAGGCATTAATATTTTCAAAATATAGTTTATACAAACAACATAATATCTCCACGTTTTTTTATAGAAAAGTGAGTAACTAATTAAGGGCATCTCATATAAGAAATAGAAGACTCGTTGTTGTGCTTTATCGTAGAATAAAACATAGCAGAGAGCATAAAACACTCAGGGCTGCGCCCTTCGTGTTTTATGCTCCCTGCTATGTTTTATTCAACGATAAAGCACGCCAACTCGTCTTCTATTTCTTAATTGTAGACTTGCTGATTTGTACAGTAGTTGTACGTCATTCGTTGTTAAAAAGGCATTACATTTTCTTTTGTTGGGTGCTTATATAAATAAAGAGGTAGATATTTACATCTAAAACATGAATATTGTGGACATTCCAACAGCACCTGGTATTCATCCTCTGTGAGGTTACAGTAGCTGCATGTGGTCATTTCGTTCTGTGGCTGTTTAGAAAATCGTGCAGCTTTAACCTTTTTAAGCTTTTTTTTTATGTCCATTACACCTTAACATAGTTACAATTCTGCGTAGATGTATAGATATTATAGAAGATAAATACAATTCAGGTTGTATATATGTTTTAAACTCAGCTTTATAACTAATACTACTTGACGAACACACATAATGGAACCATTACTGCTGGTATATATCTTTACACCTTTGCTTTAGCAGTTTTATAAAATAATCCCTATTTCAAACATCCTACGCGATCCAGACATGGCCAAACCCACATTGAAATAATAATTCACGTACAGGCGAGACCCAATTTCCATCTCTTAAAAAGTTCGTAACTGTTTCTGGAAATTCTATCATGTGGTTGTCTTATCAATCTTAATCAGAATGATATTACCCGACAACGAGCATGGATGAATAAAGGGAAACGTCCACATTCAGCCAGGATCATATTTTTAGAAGCTTTATATCCGGATTTTAAAATGAATTTATAAAATTTAGTGTGTACTTTTTCTATATTCTTGTCACTTTTAAATCCCCAAACCTCTTATCCATACAATAGGACTGGTCGGATTTTCCCGTCAAACAGTTTTAGTGAAGATTCTTCGATCTTTGTTCTATCAATGAGCATGTATCATCCCTATCAGATGTGTGATACTGTTTCATTTTTAAAAGAATTATGTCGAGTTGTTGATTTTCATTTGCCAGGATAAAAACATGGCAAATAAATATGTTATTTTTCAAACAAGAGAACCGGATGTGGCAGAAGGGTTTTTAAACACGAACTTGACTTTAATGACAGCGACTATGACATGTTGCTCAGCGCTCCATAGATAACACCTGCGTTACATTTACCTGGGAAAACATGTCGGGGATGTTACTAGTTTGTAAATGTAGTAAACAACAACTTGCTGAAAATAGAAAAAGTAAATGGATACGGTTTTCTAAATATTATCTGTATTTTGTTGATTGAACGACATCATCCTTATTTATGAATTGCTTTGCTGTTTTAGCGGTAGCTCATAAATCAACTGTTGCGAGCATACGTAAGTGAGTGGGACTGTTAGTTAGTCAGTCTCTTATTTTATTTCATTCTGCGACAATATTTGCAATGTGAACGAGTTATTTGTCACGTCAGAAATTATTTTTAGGAATAATGTTCCAACAATTTCTTATACATCGTACGGATAAAGCAAACTGTTAAAATGCGTGTATCTTCAAGGTGTAAGAAAGTTTATGAATTGGCATTTTACAGTCTAATCCAATATCGTGAATATTGGACTTACTTTATATATCTTTATTTAGCAGTATTTTGGGTTTAAAATAATAACCAAACCGGTGCTCGAAAAATATAATTCAACATTCTCTAGGTTTGAATATGATTCTTCCCCATTTCAATTAAAGGGGATCAAGCAAGTCTGAATGAAGTGATTCCATGGTTTATATTCAGTTATTGATGTATTTATTGAAGGATATGACAATATTTTTCTAATAAGTCAGACACGAGTAATGTATAAGTATTACTATTAGCAAAACTGTTTACTGTGTTGGAAATTTCATAAGTGACTAAGTAATAAGTATACAAGATGTTTAAAAGATCAAAGGGAATTCCTTGTCATTACATTGCCAGTACAAATACATTACAGTCACAACATTAAATTAATTGGTAGACAAATACAGTAGCCATGGTCACTGATAACACTCTTGTCACATTGTAAAGACGTATAAGTTACAAGAACATATTATCAAGTGGTGTTAGCTGTATAGTTGTTCTACTTCTTTACCAAACCAGGAAGTAGATAGGAGACGGTGAAAATAGGTCACTTATTATTAGGACAGTAAGTATATATACAGTTGCTGTACACAATATACAATATCACCTGCGTTTACTGTTTTGAGTTGTGATTACTCTTGAATGTAGGTGTATATATCCCTGAGGTGAGTCTATTGAACAACAGATATGTGTTGATTAGGAAACTGTTGAATGTATGTTGTGTTCAGTTGACATGTCTACCACGCTGGTTATATTATGTGTATCAACAGAACAAACAAGCAGAGCTGCCGTTACTATCTTGAACTGGTTTGAAAACATGCAGTGACACATTCAGTTGATTGTTTTAAACTTTACATAAGTAGACTTGATTGTTTATATCACTCGCTGTGTGTGTAATTATCAGCTGGAAACATGTACATTATCTTGGTAGTTATGTTGTATAACCTTCATAGACATGTCGTTATGTCGTTACCTCTCAGACTTAAATGTTTACGTGATGCATAAGTAACTATGAAACAATTCAGCTTCAGTTAAGTTTGATGAATGTAAACGTTCCAAGTGTGTAATGTCGAAACAGTTCAATCAATAATATTTGAAACTTTAAGCATTTAATTGGTGTACATAAACTCGTCAATAAATGAATTATTCATTTTAGAAATATCAGGGTATTAAGAACTGTTCAACCACGTTTTATGAATCTGACGCAAAACGGGAACAATTTCAAATGTTACATGTACAAAATAAGATGTTACATGTTCTAGGTCAAAGGTAATATTATATTGTTCATTATATTGTTCATTAATTGAAAACTGTTTTTGTTACAGAGCGAGCCAACATTCCAAGGTATACATATTTGCCAACTCGCAAAAAAGGGCCAAGTGATTATTTGTGACACATACATCACTCAACAAACTGTGACACATAAAACACACGTTGTAAAAGATGTCTTTAAGAAGTTGTGTGCGACTCCTTGTCCTGGCTCTGTGTATCTCTACTGTTAATGGTATGTATTGATGTTTAACATGTTTTAACAATCTTACATATTTATCTTCTCAGTAGCTCAATAAGTATGTATTTCAACGCATATTCTTTGATGCAGAACGTTGTTATTACCAACTGAAACAATAATTAAATATAATTTATTCACAGGTCAGTACAGCTTGTCAGGACCCAGCACAGCTCCAGAAGGATCCACTGTCACCTTCACCTGTACCACCTCACCTGTACAGACTGCTGTTCTCTGGAGAGAGGTGAAGGGTGGTTCTTCTTCTGACTACACATCATTCTACAACTCAGGTGTTAGGTGGAGAGTGATATCAGGTTCTACTTCAAGCAGCTACGTATACTACTACGACTCAACACTAGGAAGATGTCAGTATTCATCAGGTGACACAGCACCATCAGACTACTCATTTGACTGCAACTCTTCAGGACTGTTCAGTCTGTCCTTCCCAGCTAACTACACCAGACACAGTGGATCTGTGTTCCAGTGCAGGAATAATGCTGGACAAGGAGAGAGCGACAGCATCACTCTCAGTGTCACAGGTGAGTTACAACTAATGTCACATGCTGCTCGAGCTTATCAACACCAATAATTTGAGCATTAAGTTGATATGTTATATGAATATGAATAGATTAACCCTTAACTTGTGGGTCCCGTATTGATCCGGGAGGCTCAAAGAGAATAATATTTTACCCCTTGGCGAGATGCGTACGTCAAACTTAGTACATATACCGGGTCAGTAATGCCACATGCTGCTTAAGCTTAACAACACCAAGAATAATGAAAGACGTTGAGCATTTATAACTGAAACGTGATGCTGTTGATATGTTACTTCTGAGGTTTGATCTGTGTGGAGATGTATAGATGGTGGTGGAGGGACAGGAGATAGAAAAACCATCACTGTCAGTGTCACAGGTGAGATATTAGAAGTGATGGAGGGAGTGTAGAATACAGTAGACAGAGTGGATCTGTGTGGAGATATATAGATGGTGGTGGAGGTACAGGAGATATTAAGAACATCACTATCAGTGACACAGGTGAGATATTAGAAGTGATGGAGGGAGTGTAGACTACAGTAGACTCAGTGGATCTGTGTGGAGATGTATAGATGGTGGTGGAGGTACAGGAGAGAGTAACAACATCACTATAAATGTCACAGGTGAGTTATTAGAAGTGATGGAGGGAGTGTAGACTAGAGTAGACACAGTGGATCTGTGTGGAGATGTATAAATGGTGGTGGAGGGACAATAGAGAGTAACAACATCACTCTCAGTGTCACATGTGAGTTATTAGAAGTGATGGAGGGAGTGTAGACTACAGAAGACACAGTAGATTTGTGTGGAGATGTATAGATGGTGGTGGGGGGGGGGGGGGGGGGGGGGGGGGACAAGAGAGAGTAACACCATCACTCTCAGTGTCACATGTGGGTTATTAGAAGTGATGGATGGAGTGTACACTAAAGAAGACACAGTTGATTTGTGTGGAGATGTATAGATGGTGTTGGAGGGACAGGAGAGAGTAACAAGATCACTCTCAGTGACACAAGTGAGTTATTAGAAGTGATGGAGGGAGTGTAGACTACAGTAGACACCGTGGATATGTGTGGAGATGTATAGATGGTGATGGAGGGACAGGAGAGAGTAACACCTTCACTATCAGTGTCACAGGTGAGTTATTAGAAGTGATGGAGGGAGTGTAGATTACAGTAGACACAGTGGATCTGTTTGGAGATGTATAGATGTTGGTGGAGGGACAGGAGAGAGTAACAAGATCACCCTCAGTGTCACGTCTGAGTTATTAGAAGTGATGGAGGGAGTGTAGACTACAGTAGACACAGTGGATCTGTGTGGAGATGTATAGATGGTGATGGAGGGACAGGAGAGAGTAACACCTTCACTATCAGTGTCACAGGTGAGTTATTAGAAGTGATGGAGGGAGTGTAGATTACAGTAGACACAGTGGATCTGTGCGGAGATGTATAGATGGTGGTGGAGGTACAGGAGAGAGTAACAACATCACTCTCAGTGTCACAGGTGAGTTATTAGAAGTGATGGAGGGAGTATAGACTACAGTAGACACAGTGGATCTGTGTGGAGATGT
Organism: Gibbula magus; assembly: GCA_936450465.1. Lineage (NCBI taxonomy): Eukaryota > Metazoa > Mollusca > Gastropoda > Trochida > Trochidae > Gibbula > Gibbula magus. The sequence continues at coordinate 882,776 of OW388298.1, read as the reverse complement.
ATAGATGGTGGTGGAGGGACAGGAGAGCGTAACAACATCACACTCAGTGTTACAGATGAGTTATTAGAAGTGATGGAGGGAGTGTAGACTACAGTAGACACAGTGGATCTTTGTGAAGATATATAGAGGGTGGTGGAGGGACAGGAGAGCGTAACAACATCACTCTCAGTGTCACAGGTGAGTTATTAGAAGTGATGGTGGGAGTGAGGACTACATTAGACACAGTGGATATATGTGGAGATGTATAGATGGTGGTGGAGGGACAGCAGAGAGTAACAAAACTATGAACACCATGTTCACCGTACTCTGATCTAACCTACAGTTCCACTGATGAGTGTGACTCTTCTGAACACCACCAACTCTCTCCTCCGTATATCCTCAAACTATGAACACCATGTTCACTGTACACTGATCTAACGTACAGTTCCACTGATGAGTGTGACCATCCTGAACACCACCAACTCTCTCCTCATCCATCCTCAAACTATGAACACCATGTTCACTGTACACTGATCTAACTTACAGTTCTACTGACGAGTGTGACCCTCCTGAACACCACCAACTATCTCCTTCATCCATCTTCAAACTATGAACACCATGTTCACTGTACACTGATCTAACTTACAGTTCCACTGACGAGTGTGACTCTCCTGAACACCACCAACTCTCTCCTTCACCCGTCATCAAACTATGAACACCATGTTCACTGTACACTGATCTAACTTACAGTTCCACTGACGAGAGTGACCCTCCTGAACACCACCAACTCTCTCCTCATCCTTCCTCAAACTATGAACACCATGTTCACTGTACACTGATCTAACTTAAAGTTCCACTGACGAGTGTGACTCTCCTGAACACCACCAACTCTCTCCTTCACCCGTCATCAAACTATGAACACCATGTTCACTGTACACTGATCTAACTTACAGTTCCCCTGACGAGTGTGACCCTCCTAAACACCACCAACTCTCTCCTTCACCTATCCTTAAACTATAAACACCATGTTCACTGTACACTGATCTAACTTACAGTTCTACTGACGAGTGTGTCCCTCCTGAACACCATAAACTCTCTCCTTCACCTATCCTCAAAGTATGAACACAATGTTCACTGTACGCTGATCTAACTTACAGTTCCACTGACGAGTGTGACCAACCAGAACACCACCCACTCTCTCATTCACCAATCCTCAAACTATGAACACCATGTTCACTGTACGCTGATCTAACTTACAGTTCCACTGACGAGTGTGACCCTCCTGAACACCACCAACTCTCTCCTTCACCTATCCTCAAACTATGAACACCATGTTCACTGTACACTGATCTAACTTACAGTTCCACTGACGAGTGTGACTCTCCTGAACACCACCAACTCTCTCCTTCACCTATCCTCAAACTATGAACACAATGTTCACTGTACACTGATCTAACTTACAGGTCCACTGACGAGTGTGACTCTCCTGAACACCACCAACTCTCTCCATCACCTATCCTCAAACTATGAACACCATGTTCACTGTACACTGATCTAACTTACAGTTCCACTGACGAGTGTGACCCTCCTGAACACCACCAATTCTCTCCTTCACCTATCCTCAAACTATGAACACCATGTTCACGGTACACTGATCTATCTTACAGTTCCACTGACGAGTGTGACTCTCCTGAACACCACCAACTCTCTCCTTCACCTATCCTCAAACTATGAACACCATGTTCAATGTACACTGATCTAACTTACAGTTCCACTGACGTGTGTGACTCTCCTGAACACCACCAACTCTCTCCTTCACCTATGCTCAAACTATGAACACCATGTTCACTTTACACTGATCTAACTTACAGTTCCACTGACGAGTGTGACCCTCCTGAACACCACCAACTCTCTCCTTCACCTATGCTCAAACTATGAAAACCATGTTCACTGTACACTGATCTAACTTATTATTTTGCAACGTTGTTTGGACGTTATTTGTAGATTCCTGTTCACGTAATTATAACGTAATTTTGTAACGTTACAAAACCAACGTCCTGGCAACGTTAGTTTTGAAACGTTACAAAAAACAACGTCCTGGCAACGTCAGTTTTGTAACGTTATTTGGACGTTATTTGTAGATTCCTTTTTACGTAATTATAACGTTATTTTTTAACGTTACAAAACCAACGTCCTTGCAACGTTAGTTTTGAAACGTTACACAAACCAACGTCCTGGTAACGTCAGTTTTGTAACGTTATTCGGACGTTATTTGTAGATTCCTTTTTACGTAATTATAACGTTATCTTGTAACGTTACACAATCAACGTCCTGGCAACGTTTGTTTTGTAACGTTACAAAATCAACGTCCTGGCAACGTTAGTTTTGTAACATTATTTGTAGATTCCTTTTTACGTAATTCTAACGTTAGTTTTGTAACGTTACAAAATCAACGTTCTAGCAACGTTGTAAAACAACGTTCTCTCAACGTCGGAAACCAACATCCCAACAACGTTGGGAACCAACATTTCCTGAACGTTGAAAACCAACGTCCTCTCAACGTTGTAAACCAACGTCCCCTTAACGTTGTAAAACAAGGTTCTCTCAACGTCGGAATCCAAAATCCCAACAACGTTAGAAACCAACGTCCACACAACATCGGAAACCAACGTCCCCTGAACGTTGGAAGCCAACATCCACTCAACGTTGTAAACCAACGTCCCCTGAACGTTGTAAACCAACGTTTTCTCAATGTCGGAAACCAACATCCCCACAACGTCAGAAACCAACGTCCCCTGAACATCGGAAAACAATGTTTCTTTGGAACCGAACATGCCCTGAAAATAGAAAACCTACATCCTATTACTGTCAGAAACTAACTCCCCTGAATACAGGAAACCTTTAAACTTGTATGAAATGTTTGCTTGCTGAAGTTTTGTTTTTGTAACATGTAACCTCATACATGTTTGTTTATCTACGATATTCAGTACATGTTTTGGTACTTATTCAACCATGTATTTTTCGTTGACAATTACCTCTTAGAATCCTACTTAAGGAATTGTTTAGTTAGCAATCTTGAACATTAGATTCTCTGAAGGATCAATTAAATGTCAGCGGTTTCTAATAGACAATTTGTAAATGAAAAACAAACCCAGTTAGGGCTATTTCACAAAAGTTTGATTTTCAAATTTCTTCAAACATTACATCAGTGATTAACGATCACCTAAGCGTGATTTGTGAAAAGAGGGCCAAGGGCCCTAGGATAATTTAACTTCAACTCATGCAAAAGAGACAAGACAAGTCAGAACCAAAAGTTTATTGCATCGCAGCGTAAATACATGTAGTGCACATTAAATTTTCAATTTTAAGCTTGACATGTTAAGTTGCAATTTTGTTTACTGCATGCTTCTTTTCTCCACTAAACAAAGCAGCAGTACGGGACTGGAAGGTTTACAGTTGAATCACCATTTGGATCTTCATAATACCTGAAATAAAAACATAAATATAAATATTTCATCTATTAGCAATCAACCATTTGTGATGCGAATCTAAATCTTAAAAATAATTTAAAGTACTGACACAGGACAAAGGTGTAATAATGCCCGTGGCCTCAGATATCAAAGGGTACATCCATTGTATTGTTTGGGGTCAAACATGCCAATCGTTATAAATAGTCTTTTTTATCGAGAAGTACCAACTGTTATCGAAAACTACCATTTTGATTGTACTCGACTTAGTATATTGACGATATGAAGGTAAAGGTTTCGATTTCTGATCGAAAACTGGACAATGCACAGCGTGTGGCGCGCGCCAATGAGTCAAACGTTATTTTGGAATCTTTTTAAAACTAGACAAAATTGGGTTGATAATGTTCAATAGGTCATTCTGTGCATGTAAATAGGACGTGCACTTTCGGTTTCTGCACATGCATATTAATGATGTTAATCGATTTTAATTGGAAACTAGTAAATATGATATGTTTGCCGATTGGGGATGAATATGCAATTTGTTTGTATTGTAAACAGCACATATGGCACATAATTGTGTTTTGGAACGCATTGAAGCCAAATAAAATGATGTTCCCTGCTCCAACTTTCAATCCAACCTTATTACCTTAACCGAAATTACCACTTACGCCAATCCAAAAGAAGAAAATCCAAAAAGGTTAATCTATTACAAATGTAAAAGAAATGAACTTGTTTCCGTATTTGGGGTTCGTTTCATAGCCTCTTAGTTCAAATTATTTCATTTGTCTGACCTCTTCGTTCAAAATATTTCCATGGAAAGCAGAACATAATAGTGCCATAAGCAGATTCACTTGTAATATCAAATGGTCACCTTCTTCATCATCTGTCTCGTCTATTTCATCGTCTGTATACTTCGGATCTGCATATTCACGCCTAATATTGCTTAGTAATTCAGTAAATAGAGAATACTACACGAGGTCTCATTAGATACGAATTATACGAAACGAGTGTCCTTCCGATGGTATCTGATCGAGCGAAAGCGAGGTCAGATACCATAGGAAGGTCACGAGTTTCAGTGTAGGTGCACAATTGCTGCACATTTTCTGCATGGTCCTTTCGATCTTTCTAATTCAAATGGTGTAGACTAAAATCCCCATATCATGACAGAAATTGTAAAAAAATATGTGATATTTGTTCTCTTCTTCTATAGTTATTTCATAGTTATATATAGCATACTTAGGGGGTTCTTTACCATTGCTTCTGAGCATCCTCAGTTGTCAGATTAAGATAGACCTTGTACATGTAGTCACATGCACATGCAAACCATCATTGTATTATAATTGTGCAACATAGTATTTGTTTTATTATAAAGAGATATATGTTGTTATTTTACTCTGTAATCTAGGTTAAAGGGGTTTGTAACAATTGCCCATGTACATCTTCAATTGTCAGATTTTCGCTCTCAGAACTTAATAGCATTGGTCAATGTTTCATCAACAGTGCGTTGTAAGAAACATTGAAAACTAGAAATATGTGCATGTGATGCACTGTGATGTCCCCCGCTCCAACTTTCAATCCAACCTAGTCATATTACCCTTATTTTTCACTTATGCTAAGCACTAAGTTCAATACTGCATTAATAACGAGAAATAAAAAATTCAGAATAGCCAAAGTGGCAATAGGCACCACTCTATCACTAGGTCTCTGCAAATACAAAGTTTGGTGAAACACTATTGAACGGTTTTGGAGATAGAGACAGGAAAAGGTCCCTACCCCCAATATGCACTAAGTTCAAATTGTTTCCATGGAAACCAGAACAAAACAAAATCAGAATAACCAAAGTAGCAAAAGGCACCACTCCACCACTAGGTCTAACCACATACCAAGTTTCGTAAAGAAATACTAGATAGATTTTGAAAAAGAGGCTGGAAAAGGTCCCTACCCCCAATTTGCACTAAGTTCAAATTAATCCCATGGAAACCAGAAAAAAATAAAGAGTTCAGAAAAACCAAAATAGCAAAAGGCACCACTCCACCACTAGGTCTAACCACATACCAAGTTTCGTGAAAAAATATTGAACTGTTTTTGAGATATGGCCCGGAAAAGAAAGCATTTCGGAATGACGGAATAACGGAATGACGGACGGAGGCGAAAACATTATGTCTCCCGAAAATATTTTCGGGGGACATAATCAAATTGCCTTTGGAATACTAATAAAGAAAGGTAATGGCATTATGGTTGTGTGAAATAGTTTATGTTTTATGGTAAAACAAAATTCTGCTCTTCAACCTTATATAACTTAATAATGTAAAGGTTAATTTTCCACCGAAGAGTTACCTCCCTTTGCCAATACTTTTCATAAAAAATCATTTTCAGCATTAAATTACTCATAACGTAGGTCCGTGACATATATTTTGTATCTTCGGTTATTCTTCAGTGGCGAGTTTTCCACAAGTTATATCATGTTTGAATTATTTTTCATTTATTTTTATTCTTGAACAGGACTTTTCAAGTTATTTCTACAGAATCCATTGTCGACATTATAGTTTATCATATAAAGGTTAATGAAAAAAAACCATACAAATTTTAGAAATCACTTTTTTATTCTAATAACATTCCATTCATGAAAGAAAACAACAATAAAGCTCTGAATGAGTGTCATTATTTGTAAAAAGGGACTTTAACAAAATAAAACAAGTTTGCCTTTTAATTTAGACATTACCACAAAAAAAACATTTCATTTTGCACCAAAAAAGGTCCGTAACATGCACTTTTTCTTTTTGAATCTCGAATAATACATATTCTGCTTGCATCATGCCAATTTACAGCAATTTTTTATGTATTTTGATTATTGTTGGGAACCTCTTAAAGGGGAAACGGTCGTGCATATATTATAAGAGTTAAAATTGCCAATTTCTCAAGGTTTAACAAAATTATTATTCAAGTTAGCCTTGATACATATGCTTTTGGTTTAAATTTAATTTAAAAATATATTTTTATCAAACAGCGATATATTCCCCAAGCAAATCTAAATATTGTGATTATTTGACATACATATTAATGAGAACAGGAAGATTTTCTGGATAACAACTTCTTTAATGTAAAAAAACACGACGTTTCGGAGTACATACTCACTCCTTCATCAGGTGGAATGTAAGGAAAGTCCACGTGCTTGGGATTCACTCATCTAGAACTTCTATCTCCTGTCGGAGGAAATATCCGAGGAGAACCGAACCAACCAAATCCAAGTATCCCTATCTTCCATCCACTCCTGTCGGAGCAAATAATCCGAGGAGTCCCCACCAATCAACACCTATCAGCTCCAATCACCATGCAAAAACTTCAAAGCCACCCATATCAATTGGCCTCTCTTGCAATCAACTGTAATTATTATTTGTTCAACAATTTCAATAAAGCCAACTGGCCTCCCTCGTCTCATCATGTGTGTTTATTTACATCTTCAATAAAGCCTACAGGCCATTGTTTATCTACTTACTCCCCCTCATGTTTGTATTGTAAATCCTCATTGTATACCATTCTCATGCTTCACCCCCATCATGTTTGTATAAGAAATCCCCATTGTATACCATTCTCATGCATGTTAATCTCCCTGATTGAGTTTCCTCGCTATTGTTTTTGTTTGCTAAACTACCGGGCAAAAGATTTTATCATATGTATGATTTTCAATTGCAAATATCTCAAGTTTTCGATGTCATAATCCAAAACTGTAGAGGTGTTTAGTTAGCAGTCAAAGAATACTTCTACATTTAAAAATGAAATTTTTAATCTAATTTTGTTTTTAAATTATGTTTGATGATACACAATTGTTCACCGACATATAAGACATATCCTATGTGAAAATAAATAAATGTGCCTGATTCTGCACACATTTACAACATTTTAAACAGGGTAGGGGTCATGTTGGTGTAAATTTAATTCTTAACCCTTTCTTCATTACAAAAAGATATTTGAACTAAAAATTAACCACAGTCACCAACAAAGTCATCCAAACTACTGCAGATAAGTATTATTGTATCGTGCCATAGTCAAATACATCTGATTTCGTTTAAATATTGAATTAATAGAAACAAACTTAGGTGAGTCCTTTCTTTTGCCCGGTAGTTTATATAAATGTACCATGTATTGTTATTTCCTTACATTCCACCTGATGAAGGAGTGAGTATGTACTCCGAAACGTCGTGTATTTTCACATTAACGAAGTTGTTATCCAGAAAATAGTCTTGTTCTTATGTACACCACCTCTAAATGCCCTTCAAAGATCTGATACATATTTATGTTTAACAGAAAGCAATAAAATTTGTAAAATTCCAATTTTAAGTGTTAAAAGCTTGAAAATAACGATAAAATTGTATTTTTGTCTTGCAAAAACGTGTAACCATAACCCTCTACATTTGAAGCTCATATATATCAGTACATAACATTTCAGTTTTCTAGAGCTTGTACTGTTTGTACTGAAGAAGAAGACAAACATAGTTTTAGGTCAAGACCCTTGTGGCCCATGTTTTGGGTAACGGTCACCAAATCTAAAATTTAGAATATTGGCAAATTTTGTTTGACCATCAATTCTTTGTTTTCAAGCCTCGACTTCTCTTTCTCAACAACCATTTCTCAAAGCACATGTTAGAAGAACTCACATCAAAAATGATTTCAGCTCTCTAGAGCCTAGAGCCTAGAGGACCAAATGAACAAACTTTAGTCTTCATGTAACAATGATATTATCCTGAAAGGTTAGCTTCCTATATCTTTTTGTTTTGGAGTAGTCGTTAAAAGGTTTCAGGCAAAATCAGAGCTGCCTACCCTCCTTTCAAGTTAAGTGTAGATATATAGTTATTTTGGAGTATTTTGTAATTTTAAGGTGTACAACTCGATGAAGTTAGCATGGTACTATTAGTTCCAAGATATCATGCTCTGGTTTGACAACAATAATCATTGGGTGACTTTGACTTTGGTTAACTCTGGAATTAGGTTATAATTCAACTCTGTAACAGTTCGGAACTTCATCACTCTATACATAAATTTATGAAATGAACTTTTTACATATTTCCAGAAAAGAGGTGTACAATTTGCAGCATTGGTTTAAAATCATATTCTAAGACTGGCAAGTGTACAAAATACACCAAAAGTGTACAAGTAGGCAACCCTGCAAAATGTTTGCCACGCCCATATGAGGGTTTCAGGACAAAATTAATAAATTTGTCTTCAACATATATAAATTATTAACCTGTTAATCAGAAAATGTTTGTTTCTTATAGCTACAGCTTTCGGCGAACTAGTCGTTTAAACGTTTTAGTGAACATGCCTGCCCGCCCATATTTAAGGGGACGTCAAGACCAAATAGACAATCTTTGATCCACAAACTGCTAGTTACCTCCCCACAAAACTTCAGCTTTGGGGGTGCAGTGGTTCTGGGGGACAAGTCGAAAATGTGAAAGATTTGCGGACGATGACCCATGATGTATGTCTATCTTGCCTGATGAGCTAAACATCCTTAGTAGATTGTATCATTTAAATGACTAATATGTAAATTAGAAAATGCAATATGTGGAATTAAATAAATACATATGACTCAATTTATTTTTAAATTGACAATATACTGTTCCAAACATTTTTGTGCTCACTAAATGTCACCCATTAAACTGTCTGTGTAAATCTTACATTTTCTGTCCCGTGTCCACTTGCCTCAAAGATGTTTTCTTGAAACTTGGGCCAAACAAGCGATAGCCTCATGATATTTGTTGACGCCATCCATCAACAGTGTGTCCATAATGCCTGTGGTTGTATTTGAATCAAGTCTTTAAAAGTTTGCTACCAACTGAAATATAAATTGAAGTTGTTGCAAATCTGATTGTATGATTGGAAACAAATCACCTTAGTGTTAATGTGTCTTGTAAATCAAAGAAATCAATTGAAAATATTCTAGAAATTGGCACTGTAGAAATATAAAGGTTTTAGGTCATGATCCCCGACACCCACATTTGGGGTCACATCGTCAGACTCACGCAATCTACAATTTTGAATCCCAATTGGCCTAGGAATTTCAGCTTTCTAGAGCTTTTTTTTGTACTGGAGAAGAAGATGAAAATAGGTTTTTAGGTCATGATATATATATATATTAATCAATATATTTAATCAATTTAAACCAATGGTAAGAAATTGCAGATGATTTTGATGAATATTACTCCAAAATGATATAAAGTGTAATCTGTTTGCCAAAACAAATGATTTATTTATTATGAGTTATTTCACATATTATACACTTATGTTTGTACAGGCATGTATCTAGCATATATCATCAGCATGTATCTAGTCAATGTTACATGATAAAATTTGCCTCATGCTGTGACAAACAGTAGCCAAGGATCAAACTTAAATTACCCTCATTTGGTGAAGAGACCTGTAGTCACAATGCTAGGCAATCATATGGAAATGTAGTCACGATCCCGCTTGCATCCATCAGATCCCCATAATTATCTGAAGTATACATTATTGACATAAATAGTTAAACAATATCCAACACTTGCCAGTATTTTTATTTATGCAACTTAATTAAAACTTATTGTTGAACATATTTCTAAGATAAGATAATGAACTTACCTGATCACTATCACTGAAATCCTAGAATTAGCATCAAAAGGAGGAATTAATTTGTTACTTAATGAACTTTATAATATACTACATTGGATATGTTCTCTATTCGCCTACAGTACAGTCATGTCTTTGTAACTGGTCTAGCTGTTGATTACCCATTATGCGTAGTCTTAAGATAAACTAGCATCACTCCTATGATGTCAACGTGGATTATATCTAGAAGAAACAAAACAATAGAGGTCGGGTTTTATTTTGATGAATTAATTAACTTTTTTTGATAACCTTTAATTCCTGAAATTCCTGACATTACGGCAAATACTCTTCACATATCCATTACACATCTGTTAATCATGAAACATTCATATCATTCTATGTCAGAGGTGTTAATGATGTTGCAAGTTGTTCTCACAGCCAAAATATGAAATATGTAGGCCTACAGTTTTTGATATATTATAATTGTATTAAATATATGTTTTCTTTTCTTTTCTTCTTTGATAAATCCATATCTGGTTCATGACCAACCAAACTGACTGAAGAGAGAAAGCTCAACAAACATAAACAACTTTTTATTTTGTTGCAAACAAATGTCTGATTAAACATATAAAAGTGGCGACTCCGATAGGTTAAAGCCCGCTTCAGTAAAAGTAAAAGTTTGTTTCACAGACGTCTGTACAATGTGTCCAAAAACTGCCTTACATCACGTCACGTTTTGCAAGATCCTTGCGTGTCTCTTAATTTCATCAACAGGGAGTTCATCCTGATTCTAGGTCACGACTCACGGTGTTCTGAGAACAAAACAAACATGGTTTCATACCAAAATACAATATGTTTTAGCCATTTACAGGTTAACACTCTCAGGCTCGGTGTACACCATGAACCATAACGTAAACATGTAACTTCATGAACCATGGGCGCAGCCATCTTGGATTATACGACACCTAGCGGACATGGGAGACAACTAGGGTTTAAAATTCCAAATAATTTTGCTTTCAAAATAAGAAATAAATCGATAAAACTTTTATTACACTGAATATTCTTCACGACCTTCTTCATTTGTATAAAACATATATACGATGACAGGAATTGCTATTTTTATAAAATAAAATAAAATACTGACAAGGTCATGATCGGTCACGTTGTCCATGAAACCCGCCAAGCTAGCACTCACCCTGTTCACTTTATCTTTTGACTGTAGATCTACATATGGCTACAACAGAACGACATTATGTAAATGTGATCTTGAAAATCAATCTGGTTGTGGAAATTATATTTATGTTGTTTACTATACCTGAAAGGGACAATCTACACTGAACTAGGTCCAGCTGTCATGTGTCAAACACTCCGAAAAAAAACGTGGCTCCTGAAGTGTAATGTGTAACCCCCATCGGAAACTTTACCTTAGAGTTATCCACCTTAGAGTGATTTTCGATTGTAGGCCTACTAATCGCTAGGCATCTAAGAATGATAGTAACATGTATATTTTTGTAAATAAAGTGGTCAAATAAAATCCTGATAAATCAAATAAAAGTATTTATTACTCACCCGTTGAAGATATAGAGGATATCTGACTTTCCTTGACAAATACCATGTTTATCTCATTCAGTGAGGTAGAAAAGTAGAATTTCACGAGTGGCGCAGCCACGAGTGAAATATATTAACTTTTCTACCTCACGGGATGAGATAAACATGGTATTTGTCAAGGATAAACAGATATTCTATTTATTATATCATTATTTCTGTGTTTAGCCTTCGCAAGCTGACAATATGACGTCATATCATTGTGATAGTGGTGATACAGTTTATCGTCACTCAGAAGAGTGGTGATAAAAGGTTACCACCACTGTAGTTTGATAGAGGTTTATTTCACTGATAGAACAGAGTATCTCACTCCAAATTATGTAATAAATCGCGGTTTAATAAATCTACCGTGTTATTACACTTAGTGAGACAGCATTCAATGCATGGAAAAGTGCGCGATATAAATATCCACTATTATTATATTATTATAATAACATCGCGTGCTGCCGATTGACGTGACGTCATAATGGCAAAAATATGACGTCACAATGTCAGCGCCGCGGTCACAATGGAATATGTCTCATTTACCGACGAGTTAGTGGAAATAAGTGGCATTTAAATCAGTGAGTAATAAATACAATACTAAACTCGTTTCTTTCCGTTTAATAACATATTTATGAAACTCGTGAGATGGTATTTGTATTTAACTCGCTTTCGCTCGTTAAATACAAACCACTCACTCGTTTCATAAATATCTTATTAAACGGAACGTCGTTTAATATTCTCTATTTATTACATGACGAACAATGAAATACAGGGATTTTTCAGTGAAATAAACTGTCTATCAAGCTACAGTGAACATAACTTATATTCTACTGTGACCAGTGACTGACATACATGTAATTATGTATTACTCGCCCGTTGAAGATATCGCAGATTAATAAATCTACAATGTTATTACACATTGTGTAATCACATCGATTATATCGCGTGCTGCCGATTGACATGACGTCATAATAGCATAAATATGACGTTACAATGTTAGCGCTGCTGTCGCAATAGTGTGTGTCCCATTTATCGAAGATTTTGTAGATTTAGGTGACAATTAAATCAATAAGTAATAAATAAAATACTAAACTCGGTCCCGTTTAAAAAACACATTGAGGAAACCCGTGAGATGGTATTTGCATTTAACTCGCTTTCTTTCACTCGTTAAACCACTCTCTTTTTTCATAAATATGTTATTAAACGGGATGACGTTTATTATTCTCTATATATATTATATAATACGTCATAAAACAATGGTTTGATGTAACGAATTGGCTAATGACGTCAAATTGTTTCTGTTGTGACCGGATGTTCTTAGCGGTCGCTCAACATAAAGGCGTTAATTACAAGGATAACATCATGAACTAAATAGAATATATGTCAATTCTTGGGTTAGGTGTAATAACGCCTACAGTGACAATTGCCTACGGGGATTAATAGCTACAGTTTGAGTTGTGACAGCGATACGCTTACCTGCACACAAGTGAACTGTTCCAATCAGTGTGCACTAATGCCTACAGTGGAGAAGTAATAACACAAGCTGAGGGATTAGTGAAGCCAAGAGCAAAAAGCTTAAGAACAACTGTCATGGAACTGCTATAGAAATTTAGTTTACTGTGTAGGTAAAGCTTTCTCAGTTATTTCCGTTATCAATCAATCAACCAATCAATCAATCTATATTTATTCATACTGAAAAGGCCACAGGCCTATAGTACACAACTAAACTACATAGATGTAAACATAAATACATATTACAGAGATAATACATGATTTCTATATAGCATTGCATAATGGATGAACATGGCAAGATTTTGTAACAATGTTTGATTTTTACTGCTCATAAGAGTTGAACATTTTATGACACATGGATGGGCATAGTAGTATCTTTTGATATATTTACATCGCAGTGAAAGATAACATGGGCAGATGAGAAGAAAATGATATTCGTCTTTAATTTGGTTAAAATCACAAAGTTTACATATTCTATCTTCTTTATAAATAGTTTTTATATCTACCGCTCTCAATCAATAGATCATGTGATGAACATCGGAATCGTGCTAATGATCACTTAATTTTCTTTATGGTTACAGATGATAGGTAGTCACATTTGAACTTGGAATAATAAAAACATTTACTTGATGATGAATTTTGTTCACACCATGTTTGCAGGTATATATCTTTTAGTCTTGTTGTTATTGATTGAATACAATTTTCGTGTGACTCAACATACTAAGCATTCCAAACGTTTCCGAAGCCAATAGAAAATAAAAAATGTAATGTTATCAATACATCCACCTTTAGCCAGACATTAGTGTTCAACTTTAAAAAAGTCATTAGATAGAAACTTCATCAACGCAATTAATATTTCAAGAGTCAACATTTCGCAAAGATGAATATTTTATAGGAGAGTATATTGTTGAAACGTCTTTTTAAAAAAATACTACATATCTATAATTATATATCTCAATATATGTTTTAGGGGAAGGATACTTTTCAAAGTCAACATTTTATTTGAGTTAAACTTTCACAAAAGTCAAGAATTATTTAGAGTTGATACTGAAACAGCAAGTTTTAAGGGTATTGATGAGAGTATCTGTAAAATTTGAAGTCAATGCGTTTCTGGACTGTAAAGAAAATTACAGATTTTCATCCCGCCTCGTGGTCGCGTGGTGTCCGCTTCCAATTCACACAAGTGTCCGCTCTCAACTCACGTCATAGCAATTTTTTGTACGCTTCCAAGTAGGTAATTTGAGAACTGTTCTACAGATTAACCGTTTGTAACCCACATATGCGTGTCATATTTGTGTTAAATGGACACTTGCTGATGAAAGCTTCGACCACATTGAAGAAATAACCGATAAAGCTGATCCTCCGTTAACTTCAACACCTCTTAGGTCAAGAGAAGCCGCACATTATGCGGCAATTTTGCTCGTACCTACAGTTCTGTCTCCAATTTAAAGATCTGATGAAATGCATTTTTCTCAAGAATGACAGATGATTACCTCTACGTATATTGTATATCGGGATCAATTGAGCATAAAATCGACACATGCAATTGATAATTAAGACGATTTTAATTCACACATTTTAACACTACCGCAATTAGTGGGGCGATTCATTTTGAAAATGCTCAATGAGGCGTGAATGAAGCGACAGACGGGGCCGGCTAGACAGCTACTTCGCCAAGCCTCGTTAATTAATTAATGATGATTATCACTGCCGCTAAATGAATTTATGAGGTGAATTACACCGCAAGAAAACAAATTTAATTGTTTTCTGCGGAATTACCTAGTTGGATATCTAAACATTCGATATATGGGAAATTTAAGTTGGTTTATTGAAGATTTCTTTGTGAAATTAACAATCAAAATGTTGCGAAATTACGTTGAATTATGACTATCACCAATAATTAGATTACTCACGTGATGTCACAGAAGTTATCCCTTCAGGGGCCAAACCCCCGCAGACTTTCATTCTGGTCGCCAGGGCTAAATTAGGCGGGTTTTTTTTTAAAAGCCGTGTATAAGTAATTTATGGACCGATTTCAGAAATTTAAAATCGAGCAATTGTCAAAGTAACATCACATTTTAACGAATTCGATTTGACCATATGTCATTGCATCTATCCTTTAAGATCTCACATACGAGAGAAGCACGAGAAGGATGCAACCTATGCAGATATGCATGAGCAAGAGTGACTACCATGATCACATAAACACACATGCACAGATGAAACCGTTCAAGTGTACCAACTGCGCTAAACAGTATGTTCGTTCCAGTCGCTGTTTGTTCAATTTTACACGTTTTATTTGATTCAAAGAATGGTGAACTATCTACAATCCTGGACATGGCTGTAGGAATTGTGATCTGACATTTTCTGTTTATTTATGTTCATTGTTTTTGTCACGAAAGGTGGCAAGTCTCTAGACATGTTTGTTTATATCCTATACAAGGACAAATGCTTTTAATTTATTTGTTTTTTAGTTTGTTAAATTCAATTATCTCAAAAGAAAACATGCTTGTTGATTTCCCCCCCCCCCCCCCCCCCCCCCCCGAATATTTCAGAGGTTACCATGAGACCAGAAATATATGGACCTGTCAACTCGTGTTGATATAGATGATATCTGAAGACACATGGACGATATTCTCTATTCAGCAATATCTGTTTAGTCAAAGGGACCTATCGGGTTATTTTTTGGAGACGAAATTCGAGAGGCATTCCACTTCATGCACTTTTTTTTATCGGCTTCAAGTTCTCGTATTGAATTTAGGGGGACTCAAATGAAAAAAAAATATGCATTAATATATATGTATGAAACTTAGGGGAAACCGGGGCAGGTTGGGTCAGTAAAACTTATTTTTTGTTGTAATGTAAGTACATTGACAGAAAATAATTAAAAATTGGTTTACATACTTTCTTTACATCGCAAACTACAATTCGGGACTTAAAGTTTCCACAAATACTTTAGCATAATTTCGTAAAATGCGAAAGACGAAGACCCAACCTGCCCCGACAGCCACATAAACCTCACTCACAGACACATACTATTTTACCCTGTTAATAATTGAGCATTATTAAATGGAAACATGTAATCATTCATTTTTCAATAATAAACTACGCTCTTGGGAGTGGACACCAAGGTAAATTGAGAGCGTACACTAAAGAAATGTTGTTGGGTCTTGGAAGTGTACACTGATTGTATGACCATGTAATCTTTAAACCAGAAATGCTCCTAAACGGTGAACTGTCCAGTCTTTATATTTCGCAGGATTACTGATAATAGGTCATAGAAAAGTATGTTAGAACTTTAAAACATTTGGATCATATCAGTTGGTGTCTGAGTATTTTTGACTGAAATCCGAAGTTCACACGTGTTGCACTGACGGCAGTGTCCAAATGCCTCAGCAGATAACTCTATGCAATGAATTGATGATTGAAAGTTGGTATACGTATAATGTATGGAATGCTGATTAGCAGCATTAAATATCTCTGCTTAAAAGTGTATATATCATGAGATTTTCAATAAAATTCTACTAACAACAGACAACACGAAAGTTACCGCCAGCATTGGGGAGCGTACATTTCCCTTCTGGGAATATTGCTCTGGCGTACATGTTCACACGGGGTGTTTCCAAAGTCAACCTTTCATCAAAGTCGATACCTGATCGACACCTGATTACTAAATTCAAAATATCTTTTTCAAAACCAAAATGTCACCAAGTTCAACATGTTATATATTTTAAACTTTCCCAATAGTCAATAAATAATTCAAAGTCATCATTTCACTAAATTCAATTTGTGATCAAAGTCAACATTTCACAAAGTTCAAAAAAATCTTTTTCAAAGTCAACGTTTATTTAAGTTAAACTTTCACAAAAGTCAATAAATGTTTCCAAAGTCAACATTTCATCAAAGTCAATACTTGATCAAAGTTAATATTTCACTTAATGCAAAATATCACCAACATTTCACACATTTTTGTTTTAACTGTAGGCATTAGTCCACAAAATAACGGGTCATTCCACTTTGATGAAAGGTTGAAGGATGTAAAAATCAGAACCACTGGTGCATAAACTTGTTTGTTTAAGACTGTAGGCGATCGTCCCTGTAGGCGTTAGTAGACTCCACCAATTCTTGACAAACACGCATGTTAATCTCATCTCGTGAAAATATATACTTTCTACCTCAGTCGATGAGGTAAACGTGGTATTAGTCAAGAAAAGACGGATATTCTCTATTTATCAGACAATAAAGGTATAGTTTGTTGTTGATGTAACAAATTGAACGACGTTCCGACGTTCCGGCTGTTCCACGCCCCCCCCCCCTCGTAATCAAGTGTGCCCATGGTAAAGTCGATTCGCGTCAACCGACTGCTTTCATACATCGCAACCAATTTGTATGTGTGGACCCCCACTCCTATTCTTGGTGTGCATCTCTTGCAGTCGGCACAAATTACCTTGGTACAATGAACATAGACTTTTATGATAGCAGCAAACATTTAATTTGGGCTAATGTAGACGCTTCGCCACCACACTTAGACTTGATCAAGCTTTACACATAAATCTTTTTCGAATGTCAGTCACGCGATTAACAATATCATATGGATAGGAAGTGATCGCGCAACCAGGACCTGTGCCACTGACTGTAGCGCAGCGTAACTGGCCCAGGGAACCAGGTTGGTGATCGCGGGACGTGAATGTTTTTTTAAAACCAGCCGTGTTTTCCAAAATTATCGAGGATGAGCAAGATTCAACAAAGTTGCATATGCATGTAAAATTATAAGACCTACGACATTATAGGGTCAACCTTCATACCCCTTTTCGAGCGCATATATCCCAATTTAATCACAAAGTAGGCCTAGTAAGTGTGGATAAAGGAAAACAACTTACCTTTCCTGTAATGTCTGTTTTTATCCTGATTAAGTAGCTCCTTCTTCTCAGGACAGAATGGAATTTGGCTCAAGCAAATTTTACTTGCCCTTTATTACCATATTTAATTATAACATCGATAAAAGTTGCATTTTGTTTGTATCTAGTGATTTCAGTTTTGAGATTTTCTTCACGTACTTCAGTACTGCTTGCGCTTTTTTTGGACGAAACGAGTGACACAATGCAGAGAAGATCGGTCCCAGTGTAAATTCAGCCTTTCAATGAAAATAACCTCTCAGATGTTTGCAAGCTTAGTAAACTTTAAAAACCCAAAATGCGTGAACAATGTATCTTTCTGTTTAAAACATAGTTGTCGTTTTCTGATTTCATCTTGCTGCCCATTTCTTCAGTATGACGTTGCAACAATGTTGAACTAATTTGTAAATATCTCTCACTCAGATCAGCCATGTGCATGTTCATATGTTACATAAAACTTGGCTTCAGTTGAATATAGAATATTATAATGCCTGAACACCTTCCCATTTTATTCTTACATTTTCGTTATTTTTACAAACGATTGTTTAAACGTGTTTGTTTTATTTTCATTATATCATCTCGAGATGAATAGTTATAAAGTATAGACGCCTTCTTTCTGGAAGTCTAAGATGGCTAGAATATAACTTACGACATAGCCTAGACTACAATTAAGTCTCTGAAATGATATATAGGCTCTTACGGAGAGATGGACGATGAAATGAAATATTTTAGAATTCGCTTATTTTTTCAGATACTACTTTATCACATACATGTATGCGGATACAAAGCAAGTTTAAATTTTGAAAGTTAATGACACTGTTAAATGTAATAAAATAAGATTAAGCAGTTTTTAAATAAAAACGGCATTTTATCATCGTTTTTCGCATATTCAACAGGATTTTTCACTGATACACATATTTTAGATATTGCTAAAACGTTAACATGGTGTGCGCAGTTGAATAAGCAAACGAAATCAGAAATACTAATAGGGGGTCACAGAACGTTGTTCATCACTTAAACCTCATTTTTTAAATCACCTACATAAACGTAAAAATCTTACGTCACGGCAGTTTTGATAAATTCAAATGTAACTTTGACGGCCTATTGTGTAGGCCTAATTATTATTGAATATACTATCAATATACGAGTGCTTAATGGAACAACAACTACCAGTTTATTATACAAGGCGATTTATATTCATCACTTACTGGAGATATGTACGTAATTGAAATAACACACATGGTCACATATATACCGCGAATATAGGTGATGGCAACGACATGCGGCATGTCGTAAAGTTGCCATTAAAAAGGCGTTGCAGCAATGTTAAGCGCTTTCCGTTAGTTATTGACATATCTATGCTTAAACAAATGTAATGCATATATTTTAAGATTCATTTATAATAATGTACCAACAGTGCACAGTGCCTTTATATAAAATAACTTGTAGTTTGTTTTTGGTCGCAATTGCTAAGTTACCTGTATATAATAGTAACACAATTTTGACACGGTAACGAGATCTGGAACAATGTTCCTGATTCATAGCTGTGTGCTGTGTTTTACATAGAACCGGTATAAAAGCGCTCCAATATGTTGATTTGAATTGATTCCTTTTTACTCCTTTGTTTGTAGCATAGAACATTAGAATTATCAATCACACCTCGATACATGATCAATTATAAGAAAAATAGGTGCTTTTGGTAAATTGGATTCATTGTTATTCAACACTCGCAAATTTGGTTTATTACTCGCCCGTGTAAGATACTGCAGTGTAATATTCATACGGCAATATTAAACTAGTGTAATACCGCCGCGTGTATGACGTCACAATAGTTTGCGGTTATGATGTCACAATTGGAGTAACGTGGTCACAATGGTATCGGACTTGCGGGTTCATAGTTTCAGAGCCATGTCGGCTATTTCGTTGGATTATATGTTGGCGAGTAATAAACAGAATACTAATTAAACTCCCTTCTTTTGAATACCATTTTTATTAAACACGTGAATGATTTGGTATCAAACTCGCTTTCGCTCGTTTTATACAAACTCATTAACTCGTTTAATAAAAATGGTATTAAATAGAAGGTCGTTTAGTATCCTCTATTTATTACTCAACCGTGGTGAGATCACTCATTAGATAACAATGAGTTGGTTACACACATATGTGATACAACCGCGTGCTGCCGTAACGTCATAATCGGCGCGTGACGTCATAGTCGTTTTATGTTGACGTCACAATGTTAGCCGCGCGACTGCAATAGCGGGTGACCTATTTGCAAGTAAGCGTCACTAAAAACGATTTTCTTGCAATTCAGCGCTATTTACATCATTGAGTAATAACTAAAATACTAAACTCAGTCCCGTTTGATAACATGTTTATGAAACTCGTGAATGGCCGTCGGAGTTAAACTAAATTTGCGGGTGTTGAATAGCAATGAATCCCGGAAATTTTACAAACGCAACTATTTATCTTATAAATGCCAAACCATTCACTAGTTTCATAAACATGTTATCAAACGGGACATCGTTTAGTTTTTTTATATTAAACATTAAAACCGACGGCGGTAGCCGTACGTTTTAAACGCTGAAATTTGCGGGTGTTCAATAACAATGGATCCCGGAAATTTTACAAACACAACTCTTAATCGATATTGTAACATGACCGATAGTTATCAGGCGTTTTGAAGCGAACTCTCGTTTTGTGTAGGCCTTCCTAACTCTGCGACTCTTCCATTTTGTAAGAGATGTGGTCAGGTCAAAACAAGCAATGGTCACTTAAAATATTCACGTATCCTTTTAGATGGCGATAAACATTTATCGACGTTATTAAAAAATACCTAGGAACAAACATCTAAACAATTGTGACAATGACGCTAGCATTGTGACGTCAAAACGGTTGATCACTATGGCGTCATGCAATGGCAACGGTATTCTGTGAAAAAAGCCGCATAAAAGATAGCGCCAAAACTTAGACAAATTTAACTAGTTGAAAACATTTTAGTTACTTGAAAAAAAGTTACTAAATATTGAGAGTTATTTGTGACAAATACGGTATTATATACACATGTTAGAAAATGACAATGACACATGTCAAACTTGAGTAAGGCCCACACATATCAGAGAAATAAAAAAAGTTAAATCTTGAGTCGAACTGAATCCAGAAAACATGATGTATCAGTTCGCGGTGATTCGCCGCATGTAATTTGAGGGTATTCATTGTCATTCAACATAAGGAAATCAATCAATCATTATCAAGGATACACTGAAGTCATGTTACAATAACCTCAGAATGTGAACATAACTGACAAAGCCATGACGTCTCAGAGTTGATGACGTAATAGGCCTAAGTCTTTCACGACATGATGTCGATGATGTCACAATGCTGTGGCATCACTTAGGTAAATACTGAATAGACCTAATAGACAATAACTAACGAGTAACGGGGAATGACAAATCGTGGGCTTGGAGCAGAAAGTACCAAGTTTTCACTTTCATTTTCATTTATTTTTAGAAATTATTGATTGCTTCAATAATCTTCATGTTGTGTTAAAATATTGAGACTCTATCTTCAGTAATCACTAAAATATTTAATTATGTAAAAAGGTACCGAGTGAATAACTCAGAAATATTGTGCAGTAAGCAACCAAGTGTCACTTGGTACCTAACAGCACTGTCATTCACAATGAAACAGTTGGGAAATGTGAGTGCAGAAAGACCTTTCTGCCCCAAAGTGATTGAACAAAACGGCGGTACCATCTGCAATAATTAACAAATTATAAATTATGGCTGCCAGAGACAATAAGGCATACTATACTTCAAAGCCGCCTTCATTTAAAATCCTTGAAGTGATATATCAACATTATCAGTGCCAGAGATATGAACATTAGAAACTAAAAATGCGATTTTCTCAAAACCCTCGAAATTATCTTAGGGAGAGAATTACACATTTGATATAACGAGCGAAAGATAATCTCTCATTCCCCGTCACGAGTTGGTTATTGTTTATATTACCCATATAAAAAATAAAATAAAAACGCGAATATTAAAAGCCAACAGTTTCCCTAAAAGGACCCGAGAAAGAGGCGAATCTCCTTATCCATACGTTAGTGACGTGGATTCACTACTTGCGTACCTATCCTTGTTTACTACGCGCGATTAAAATGTCCCCTGCGAAAATGTATTTCACAATAAAACATAGATGTGGTTTTATCTGAAAGTGTTGTATTTCTGCCCAATACTATAAATCCATGATTATACGATATAAGTTATTACAAATTTCATAACAAGAGATTTGGGAAGCCCAAAAGCATGTCGGCGCAAACCGAAAACCTCTATGACGTTACAATCAACACTGTGACACCATACCACTCACACCTATGACGTCATTGCTTTCGAACGATAGCCGTCGCTCTTGAAGCTTCCGTGGTTATATATAGTATATTAGTAATCGCTAGTTTTAAAATTTTATAACAATTTAATTGTTCCGTCCGACATTTGATGCGTAGGCACATGTAAGAACATTCTAATTTCAACTACGAGAAACAAATAAACCATGTTTAAAGGTACATCCATTGTGTTGTTGGGGGTCAAATATGCCAAACGTTATAAATGGTCTTATTTTATCGAGAAGTACCAACTGTAAACAGAAACTACCATTTTAATTATACTCGACTTAGTATATTGATGATATGAAGGTAAAAGTATCGATTTTTGATCGTCAACCGGACAATGCACCGCGTGTGGCGCGCGCCAATGCGTCAAACGTAATTTTGGAATCTTATTTATACCAGAAAAAAATAACAAATTTGGGTTGATACTTTTCAATAGGTCATATAACTATTGTGCATGTAAATAGGACGTGAAATTTCGGTTTCTGCACATGCATAATGATGTTAGTCGATTTTAATTGGAAATTAGTAATTATGATATGTTTGGCGATTAGGGATGAATATGCAAGCTGAGTGAATTTGATTGTTTTGTAAACAGCACATATGGTGTGTTAGAACGTATTTGTCACAATAGCTCTGAACATAACTGTATGAGTGCATCGCCGAACGCAACCACGGTACGACAGTGCGCGTGTTGCATGACAGGATCGTGCACTAAGTGTATAAAAGCTGTGGACGAGTTGTACAGGGTGTCAGAACAATGAATTGCTGGCGTATGACCTGGTCGCATGGGATGTTTTGAACCGTGAGTATGATTGATTGTATTTGAACTTTATTGTTAACTTTGTGTTTGAAATGTTTACAATTGTGTCACTTTATATTTGTGTGCATTTCATAAAAGAATCATGTTTTACATTAACATATGTCAGAATTATATTGTTAATGTGTTTGTAATGAAAATGGTATATTTCACTGTCTGAAAATGTCAGTTATAGTGAATGTATTTTTCATGATGAAATTAGAATATATGATATTATATTCTAGTGGAGAACTTGGGGACGAGGTAGTCGGGACACAGGGGTGCATGGACAGACGCCATAGGACCGGTAACCTGTTGACTACGCTCGTTGACCTCTGCTCCTTGGTGACGTCATCAAGACTGATGTGACGTCATCGTAATGTATTCACCGTACTGTGGATGGTCTGCTACGACTGGCTGATGGTCGCATGTGGAAACCTGGCTATTGGACACATGGTTGATCTGGTGTTCGATCCTACATCGGTGCAGCGTAGAGACGGGTATCATTTCAAGTGTGTGACTTGAACTATCATTCTTCGTGTATGACGAAGGCGTGTTGAACTCTCCTCCGTTCTGAGGTGAACTGTCGTGTTCTAATAATAGAACTCCATATCATGTGTCATGATGACCCGTGAACTTTCACTCAAGTAGTTGACTTGAACATAATACCACGTATTGGTGGACCGAACTCATCTATCATCTTATGATGTATTGTTTTTGTTAATTGAATATTGTATTGAAATGTAATCATATATTGTATTATGTGATTGTTTGATATGTTTATCTGCATATGGTAATGTTGCATGTGACGTGTGTAGTGTGACGTCATGTGAAGTGTTTTGCATATTTGAATGTGATGTGAAACATGAATGCATAATGAACTAGAGTGCATGCAGTAGTGTGATGTGAACTTACACGAGTGAGTCTGCATGTGATGTATGATATCAGGAGTGTGAGGTGATTGTTTATGTGAGTAAGCGAGTCTGATCTTGAGTGTGATTTTGAGTGTTTTGAATGATGTATGAAATATTTGTTAAGTGTTTGAGTGTTTATTGTTTGTAATAAACGTTTTCATTGAGTTCAAATCTTTGTCTTCACTCATTGATAGACTAGTCCGTGACAGTATTAAGCCAAATAAAATTTTGTGAAAAACAATGGATGCACCTTTAAATGCAGTAGATGGATTCTACAGTTAACAGTCGTGACAATTTAGAAGATGAATGAAATAGTTCCGGCAACCAATGGAACAATTATTTATTTTGTAACAACCAATCAACAGGTAGAAAAAGGTGTAACTCCCATGTGACTTACAGGAACAATAGTAACACTAATCTGCATTTTTGGCTCAGGGAATGAGGGTATTGTAGTAGGATATCAAAAAATTTGAAATAATTGTATCTTTTTAGCTAGGTTTGTCGTCCGGATATCGGATATCGTTCATCTCGTTAGAGACTTCATTATACAAAACAGTATGCCCGGTGATGCCGACAGTCTTTTATATAGATTTATATTATTTATATTAAACAGTTTTGTCACTTAAAGTTTTAAGTTGTTCATAAGTGTAGGCTACTATCATGGCTGGACAGTTTAGTTGAATGAACTTGTTGGATACTTGTGATAATAAAGTGGAACAATTATCTCTTAAAAGTGTTTAATATATCTATAAATTCAATTCAATTCGGTATTCATCTTCAAGATCACCCCCACAAAATGGGCAATTAGCCTCAATGATTGTACTCGAACTAGAGCGTCGATATAACGCGATGTGATCATATTTTAGTTTGGAAGAAGTATATCTGAATTGGAAAGGAAGCGACGCAGTTTGGCTGACTTTCTTTCATTTATAAATGGCTCCATCCGAAGGGTCGTCTAAAAGGTACAGTAAGATGGTAAAGTAGAAGATGCATGCAATGGGCGGACCATGCAGTCTCGTATCCACACATCTTTCGCACTCGATTTAAATATACTAAACACTTGTTCACATCACCAACATCTTGAGTTTGCCAAACATATATGAAAATAGTACAAATCGGACACATATACGTTGCCCTTGGTAATAGAAATATCGTTGCATATGAATAACGATGTTTTACCGACCGATTTTCTAACGTTCTAATAATGTTTAACCAATATTTTTTAACACGTTGGTATACGTTAACTGTAATCGACCGTTAATTCACTAACACTAATTACTGCGCATTAGACATTAAAAAATCGGTTTATTTTAAGAACATATTTACAAAACGTAATGTGAACTATTTCTATTTGTTTTATTTATAAATAAAAACACCCGTACCATTTTCGTTCCAATCGAAAATTCCGAAAATAAGTCACTGTATTTACTGGTAAATTCTGGAAACAACTGAACATATTAAGAACGGGCGCTAAAGGTTTATTTCATTGTTTTGCCAGAGTATCTTGGCATGCTTTTGAAAAAACAATATTTCTGCAGGAAAAGACTATATACCCAAATATTTAAAATAAGTAACTAATTCAATTCGCTCACCGTTTTTAAAAATTTAAAGGAAGAATTAAATCTAAGCACAACCCTCTATGGCAATCCAAATCTACCACAATAAGTCAATGAAAACATGTTTCACCATGTTGATGAATTCATTGGAAAGAGTCAGCGGTTCAATATTCATACATATAATGTACTTGTCATAGCAATGATATTTGTCATTGTATAATGCGTTAATGATTTATATGACATGTTTACCAACTAAAACTATGCCTTTCCTTCATTTGTAGAGTTTTAAATTCTCTTCTGCATGTGTTATGTAATTTGGCCTTGTCAATTGATTTGTCGATTATGTTGAGAGGGCTTCTATAAGTTTTATAACTTTTACCTAATTCGTTTCTTAAATGAATAAAATACGTTTCAATCAATCAATCGTCAGCAAACAAAGGGAAATATTATTCTTGATATATCATAATGAATATTCCTAGTGTATCTTTGGGCAATGGTATGAACTAACTCATTAATGTACATGATTATGCCAAAACTAACTTATTTATGTGTAAGTCTTACCTGGTAATGTGAAAATTTAAATACATAATAGAGAACTACAATTGTTAATATTTCATCATGTCCTTCCATTATTTCAGCTACAATCAGCTATAGACTATTAGTGTTCCTAAACCAGCACAATTATAAACTCAATATGCATGTAAATTTCCTAATCCTTAGTAATGATAATAATTAAGGTCGATTCAGAATAACCGATTAGATTACATTAGAATGTACAAAGAGTAGGTAAATACTAATTGGTATAGTTGAAAGTATTTGAATGTATTTCTTTAGCTTGAAACAGGTGCATTTTTAAGACTTTCAATATATTTGTGAACGTAGTATATTTCGATAGCATACACGATGAAAGTAATATTTTCTCCAGTGTTTAAACTAAATCATATACCAACAATAATGTAAGCGCGACAGCATTCGTATTTTTGTGATAGTTGAAAGTCCGTATTAAAAACCATTGATTAAGTTAGGCTTAATGAAATGCAGTAAGCACCATGTATGTATAGTGAGACAGACTCAGTATTTAGTCAAAAGATAGGAATTTATTTGACTTGAGATGATTTGAGTTTTAATTAACGTCGCTTTCAAAAGTTTGGCACAGACAAGTCATGCATACATGTGATACAACGGGCATTTTAATAGTGTGTTGAGTTCATCCTTAGTTTCATGAATGCAATTAAAACATTATTTATCCATTAATTTAACGTTTGCAAAGCGATCTGTTTTAATCTTCATTGTGTTAACTCCAAACCGAAATTTAGCGAGGGCACCGTGTGTACGAGGCATAGGACATTTAAAGGTTCATCCATTGTGTTGTTGCGGTCACAAATTATTCCAACCGAATAAATGGTGTTATTGTATCGGGGAGCTATGACTGTTATCGAAAACTACTATTTTTACAATAGTCGACTTTGTACATTGACGATATGAAGGTAAAAGTAGTTTTTTGGGGGGTTTTTGTATTATCGGAAACCGCGCACTGCACCGCGATTGACGCGCGCCATGTCAATTAGTCAAATCTAATTTTGGAATCTTATTTCCCACAAACAAAAAGGCAAATATGAGTTAATAATGTTGAATAGATCATATAACTATTGCGCGTGTAAATGGCCGGAAGTGTAGTTTCGATTTCTGTACATGCATAATTATGTTGCTAAATATTAATTGGACACTAGTAAATATGTTATATTTGCGATTGGAATGAACATGCAAGGTGAGTGAAAATAAGTGTACGTAAACAGCACATCTGGTTGCAACAAATAAAATGTTATGAAACACATGGATGCATGTTTAAGGTAATCCTCAGTGAGATACTCACTGTTAAAATGCCTATATTGACGCAACTTGTTTCTCCCATTTTGTGTAGTGTCAAACTGAACATGGTTACCCCACTCAGCTTTCTGAACAGATCCAGAAAGAAGGCGTATTTCAATATAACTTTCTAGATTATACATGTGATAGACTGTGCTTATTCATAAACGCTGCAATACTGTTGGTCCGAGTTGCGTTAACGTGTTGTAGGAGTCCATGTGAAAACAGCCAAAACACGTCTCTTGATACGATTACAGTGATTATTCTTGAAACGGATCCTTTCCCCGCATCTTTATTCATTAAATGATGTAAACTGTAAAATTATTGTCACTATAACGTCATGTCCATGCTGTATTGTTATTGTTACGGTTTAAATGTAAATTGGGAAAGTGGTTTCAATATAGATTGATAAATTTGAAAAGATACGTTTGTTTAAAACAAACCTCAATAATGTTGCTGTCTCGCGATACAAAGGCATAGTGTTGCTTGGTTATGACATTATAATAAATACATAAAATTAATGTGTACCTAATTACTTTTACAGTAAAATGCTTATGTGCAAACCTACGGGAAACGTCAACGGAATTGTCAAAGGGGCGATAATTTTGATATTTTAACGCGCTTCACTAAATAGGTTAACAATTAAACATCACTGAAGATATCTCTGACTGCATATTTTAACGGTCATACAGCATCCAAAAAATTAAAATAAATATATTCGGATGTACTATTGTCTGAATATATACATTGAAAATTAGACATTGACATTTTAGTACAACATTCATTATTTTGATTCATGGTCATGTTTTCTTTTCAGTCAACATTTTATAAACCTGATTTAGTTTGAGCACAATCCGCTTTTTATTCTTTTAAAATAATGTTAACAGTAGTTAATATATATTTATTTTATATTTATGTTCAGGGAATGAATTTTCATTTGCCAAAATATCGTTTTGTGTCACCTGATGTCACATTATGAATGGACAAATCAAGGGTTGCACATGATCTGTGTCAGAAAGCAAAAAGAGGATATAAAAGACATTGCGTGATTTTTGTCTAAATGCTGCAAATAGTTATTTTTCATGATTTATTATTAATAAAATATTTAAAAAAAATACTTAGTTAATCTACTTTTAGCTTTGTTTAGGTGAAACGTACAGGTGAGCGTGTTGCCCGGTCCCTTTTTGAAAATAAGCCTCCAATTAAAGTCTGTTTGATTTTATCGATTATTTAAACACAATATAATATCTAAACTGAATATGTAAACTTGTAAACACCGTGAGAAGAGAAATACAAGCCAGTCGTATAGGATATATGCCAGGAGAGAAATGAAACATCAGTTAGCAATGAGCATTCATTAGAATACATACATAAACATATGGTTAGGGCTAAATAAGAAAGGTTGACTTATCAACACGTGTACTTTGTTAATAACTCTTAATCTAACGAATTTAATATAAAACGCTCTGATGACGTTGTGCTAAACTTAACCTAACCTAATATAACCAATGCACAACGTTGGATTGACGTTTGAATTTGTCATTGGAATACAACGTCCTTCTGACGTTGTAGGAAGGTCGGCTTTAAACCTGACCATTCACAACGTTTTCTTGACGTTGACGTTCGGTTTCAACGTTGTATTCACGTAAGAATACAACGTCCTCATGACGTTGTAAGAGCGTTGGTTTTTAACCCTGACCAAATCACAGCGTTGTAAATACGTTGTATTTTAACGTTTTATTTACATTGGAATTAGATGTTATAATACAACGTACTTATGACGTTGCTAGTACGTTGGTTTTTAACCCAACCAATGTACAACGTTGTATTGACGTTGTTTTTCAACGTTGTAATGACGTTTGAATAAGACGTTCATATGACGTTGTAGGAACGTTGTTTTGTAAACTTACCAATCAACAACGTTGTAATGACGTTGTGTTTCAACGTTGTATTGACGTTAGAATGCAACGTAAGAATACAACGTTCTAATGACGTTGTAGGAACGTTGGGTTTTAACCTAACCAATGTACAACGTTGTATTGACGTTGTGTTTCAACGTTGTAATGACGTTTGAATAAGACGTTCATATGACGTTGTAGGAACGTTGGTTTTTAAACTTACCAATCAACAACGTTGTAATGACGTTGTGTTTCAACGTTGTATTGACGTTAGAATGCAACGTAAGAATACAACGTTCTAATGACGTTGTAGGAACGTTGGGTTTTAACCTAACCAATGTACAACGTTGTATTGACGTTGTGTTTCAACGTTGTAATGACGTTTGAATAAGACGTTCATATGACGTTGTAGGAACGTTGGTTTTTAAACTTACCAATCAACACCGTTGTAATGACGTTGTGTTTCAACGTTGTATTGACGTTAGAATGCAACGTAAGAATACAACGTTCTAATGACGTTGTAGGAACGTTGGGTTTTAACCTAACCAATGAACAACGTTGTATTGACGTTGTGTTTCAACGTTGTAATGACGTTTTAATAAGACGTCCATAGGACGTTGTAAGAGCGTTGGTTTTTAAACTTACCAATCAACAACGTTGTAATGACGTTGTGTTTCAATGTTGTATTGACGTTAGAATGCAACGTAAGAATACAACGTTCTAATGACGTTGTAGGAACGTTCTGTTTTAACCTAACCAATGTACAACGTTGTATTGACGTTGTGTTTCAACGTTGTAATGACGTTTGAATAAGACGTTCATATGACGTTGTAGGAACATTGGTTTTTAAACTTACCAATCAACAACGTTGTAATGACGTTGTGTTTCAACGTTGTATTGACGTTAGAATGCAACGTAAGAATACAACGTTCTAATGACGTTGTAGGAACGTTGGGTTTTAACCTAACCAATGTACAACGTTGTATTGACGTTGTGTTTTAACGTTGTTATGACGTTTTAATAAGACGTTCATATGACGTTGTAGGAGCGTTGGTTTTTAAACTTACCAATCAACAACGTTGTAATGACGTTGTGTTTCAACGTTGTATTGACGTTAGCATGCGATATAAGAATACAACGTTCTAATGACGTTGTAAGAACGTTGTTTTTGAACTGAACCTATTCACAACGTTGTATTGACGTTGTGTTTCAACGTTGTATTTATGTTAGGATTATACGTTAGTATACAACGTCCTAATGACGTTGTTAGTACGTTGGTTTTAAACCTAATCAATGTACAACGTTGTATTGACGTTGTGTTTCAACGTTGTGATGACGTTTGAATAAGACATTCATACAACGTTGTAGGCACGTTGGTTTTTTACCTAACCAAACCACAACGTTGTAATGACGTTGTGTTTCAACGTTGTATTGACGTTAGAATGCAACGTAAGAATACAACGTTCTCATGACGTTGTAGGAACGTTGGTTTTTGACTGAACCTATTCACAACGTTGTATCGACGTTGTGTTTCAACGTTGTATTTACGTTAGAATTGGACGTTTGTATACAACGTCCTAATTACGTTGTAAGAACGTTGGTTCTTAACCTAACCAATTCACAACGTTGTATTGACGTTGTGTTTCAACGTTGTTTTGACGTTAGAATAAGACGTTAGAATACAACGTGCTACTGACGTTGTAGGAACGTTGGTTTTTAACCTAACCAATTTACAACGTTGTAATGACGTTGTGTTTTAACGTTATATCGACGTTACAATACAACGTTAGAATACATCGTCAATATGACGTTGTAGGAACGTTGGGTTTTTACCTAACCAAGTAACAACGTTCTATTAACGTTATTTTGTGACGTTGTCTGGACGTTACATGAAAACGTTGGCTCTCCAACGTTGTAGCAACGTCATAATAACGTTAGAATAAAACGTAACCAAACCATAACGTTGCTACAACGTTGTTCAACGTTGTCTGTTTGCTGGGCACCTATCCTCAAACTATGAACACCATGTTCACTGTACACTGATCTAACTTACAGTTCCACTGACGAGTGTGATCCTCCTGAACACCACCAACTCTCTCCTTCATCTATCATCAAACTATGGACACCATGTCCACTGTACACTGATCTAACTTACAGTTCCACTGACGAGTGTGACCCTCCTGAACACCTGCAACTTTTTCCTTCATCCATCCTCAAACTATGAACACCATGTTCACTGTATGCTGATCTAACTTACAGTTCCACTGACGAGTGTGACCCCCCTGAACACCACCAACTCTCTCCTTCCCCTATGCTCAAACTATGAACACCATTGTCACTGGACACTGATCTAACTTACTGTTTCACTGACGGGTGTGACCCTCCTGAACACCACCAACTCTTTCCTCCCCCTATCCTCAAACTATGAACACCATGGTCACTGTACACTGATCTAACTTACAGGTCCACTGACGAGTGTGACCCTCCTGAACACCTGCAACATTCTCCTTCATCCATCCTCAAACTATGAACACCATGGTCACTATACACTGATCTATTTTACAGTTCCACTGACGAGTGTGGCCCTCCTGAACACCACCAACTGTCTCCTTCACCTATCATCACTGAAACTTGGCACCCTGGTTTCCAACTAGAATCCATTTTGGACTCTATGAGATGTTATATTTCCGTAAGGGAAACCAACATGAAACTATAATGTGAAGTTTCATGTTGGTTTCCATTTGTGTAAATTACAATTATTGTTTCCCCGAAAATGAAAACCAACATGAAACTATCAAGTGCTATGCAGTGTAATGCTGTGTAATGGAAACAGATAATGAAATAATTTAGAACCCGTGCATCCATTTGTTAACGATTTATTCAAATCAAAAGACCCATTGAAACCAAATTAGTTATCCATTATTTCAAATTGCACGTGTATTCAAAGTACTAGTAATTCAATATTCATTATTATGATAAACATTATCAAATCAATTTTTCAGATGAAGCTTAAACAAAGAATGGTTAACTATACCTTTGACAAAAATAAAGTCTTGCAAATGTTATATTTATATAAACAAGTAAATAACTAAAACCCTTGATTGATATGATATATGATATTACCATATTCCTTTTCATTTCGACAGTGCCATAACTTATATCAACCATGATATGTTTTTATTGTATTATTCATTGTATTGCGTGTGTAATGTTGGACTTACTATTTAACATCTAAACAATAATATCAATTACAAACCCTAAGATTCACTGAGTCTTAATTTATCAATTAGATGTAGGTCAAATGTATGCTACGCCGGACGCAGGACGCGCGCTGTCCACCATATGGTGTTATATAACAATCAGACCATGTGCTCTCCAAGACAAAGAGCTTTGTTCATCATCCACATTTTGGCGCGATTAAATTGCCAGTATAACCCGTGACTGAATGAAGAAACAGAATCTTGACTGCCGGGTGTACATGAACTTGTTGTCATTCACGGAGGGCAAAACAACATGATATTTCTACAACTGCATGCAGGTACAGTGCGCATTTCATGTAAATTTAAAAGTAATACTTACAGTTCATGTTTTTCTTATTGTGTGTCCAATATGCTAATGATTGATTACATTTTAAAAAACGACCAAGTAAGAGTTCTTGTACTGATGTATCTTTTTGAATATCATATTATGACCTTAATATTTAGTTAGAATATGAAATACCCTTTTGAATATTAATTTTTCTTTGATTATTTTGATACTTTTATAACATTTCAGCATTCCTGCACTTATGAGAAACTGGAAGAAGGCGATAGATGACTTCTCACCTTAGCCTACAACAGGTACATGTGTTTCAAAACTAAGAACTTATGTAATAATTGCAGTATTCAAAATAATAATATCTGGCCAATTAGAATGTATGATTGTATCTTACTAAAACACTTCAAATAAGTAAAACTGAAGTTTTACCTATTCCGATTTATGTTGTTAATTAATATCATGTTTATGTTCGTTTTACTTTTGCAGCCTAGAAGAACAGTATTAAGCTGAAGTTAAGAGTGTGAAATCACCCCCAGAGGATTAGTGATGTAATTAACCCCGGGCCGTTTACCCGAGGAAAATAAAACCACCTGTTCCTAACATATATTGAATAGTGATTGGCCGGCAGCACAGTATAAATCGATAATATAACCACAGAATTATCAGTGATTCTCTTTCTTAATCAGCAGCAATGGCTTGTTATTTTACCTCGTCATCCAATTATGGCATTTTGCTGGATGATTTATGAAGTATTTTCAAATAATGCAATTTGTAAATGTATATCTAGGACCTTAATAAATAAGATCACTATATGGTATTGTGTACTTGATATCATTTGAATACATTCCTTAGATTTGATTGTCAGATGTCTTCTCCTTTTTGCATCATTAGTCAAGTATTTGCTCTGCAATTGACATTTAAATCATAACATGTTTGATATGCGTGTTTAGCACAACATGCTAATGTCAACCATGGACACCAGGTTAACCATCACACTGAATCACACTGAAACCAGACTGAAACCTACAGTAAACCATTACAATGAAACCAGACTGAAACCTACAGTAAACCATTATACTAAAACCACACTGAAACCTACAGTAAACCATTATACTAAAACCACACTGAAACCTACAGTAAACCTCCACATGGAAACTAGGTTGAAACCTACATTAAACCGTAACATAGAAACAAGACTGAAACCAACAGTAAATCTGAATATGGAAACCAAGTTGAAACCAAGTGTAAACTAAGAAATATGGAAAACCAGTGGAAACCAAGTGGAAACTATCACATGGAAACTGAGTTGAAACCTAAAAGAAAGTTATTCATGGAAACCAGATGGATACCACTTGGAGGAGTGGGTAATTATTCGCACTGGATACCATCCGGATACTGGTGCAAAATTCAGTTTCAGTGATGCTGGAAACCACATGGAAACTGTTAAAAACTGTCTGGATACCAACTGGAAATACTGGTTTCCATTTGGTATCCTGTTAGTTTCAGTGTTCTGGAAACCAGCTCATTTTTGCTGTGATAATTATTTGGGTGGCAGTTGTCCTTCCACACTTAAAATAACTAGTAGGCAATTGCCATGGGTGGGAATTGTTAAGGGGAAATTGTCTGAGTTTCATTTGTTCTGCTCCCGATATAGATAAGGTTGTGTGTGTTTTAGTGCTGTGATAAACTGTTAAGGGTAATCATAAACCAATCGAATTTAATAAATGTAGCTCCTAAGATAAAGAAAATATAGCTTATTCTTACTCCTTGCCAGTGCCCAAACATGAACCTTTCAGTCAAACTACTCTAAATCTTACATAGAGGTGTATATTGACTCATATAGGAGGGAGAAGGGTCATAACAGGAGGTCTGGAGATCCGGTTTAATAATTGGTTAGGTCTAGGCGTGGGATCTTAGAGATTATTGTGGTACTTGTGAATAAGGCTAATAGACAAAGCAATTGAGGTCCAACCTTTAAACTATATGTGAAGGACACATTATTGTGAATTTCAACACCATCACGTCAGTCAGAGTCTCGCGGCCATGATGAGGCTTTTGGGGAGAACACTTTCAGAGGTGTAAGAAGACCAAGGGTTAAACGTTTTTTCCTCAGTGGAATTGCACCTGATGTCACATCGGCCATGATCAAGGATTACTTGCTAAGTAAAGGTGTGGACTCAACAATTGTTCGCATCTTCAGCAGCAGTCGCAAGGGAACTCTGTCTGCACGAGCCAACATTTGCACAGAACATTCTCACAGGCTTTTAGAGGACAACTTCTGGCCAAAATTCGTCTACTGTCGCCCTTGGCTGAGTCAAAATAGTTTCCAGAACAAATTTGATCGCCAACCAAGAGAATAGAATATGGATGCAACAACATTGAATTTTTTCACTTGGAATTGCACTGGAATTATGACTGGTGTTGCTTATCTTAAGTCTGTCTTTCTTGAACATTCCATTGACATTTGCGGTCTGAGTGAACACTGGTTGTTTGAGAAGGACCTTGACATTCTCAATTCAGTAAACTCTGATTACATTGCATATGGCATAAGTGACAGTGATCTAGGCTACAGGTGCCATCTTCACGAACAGTTGGTAAAGGTGGCGTTGCACTCCTCTGGCATCGCAGATTAGAAAACTTTATTATTCCTGTTGATGTCACAGACGACAGAATCGTTGGTATTGACTGTTGTTTTGATAAGAACAACCATTTATTTCTCTTTCAGGTGTATCTCCCTTCCAAGAACAACCCTGTATCATATTTTACCAGCTATGTTGAGAAACTTTGTAATCTGTACGATGAGTTCTCAACACAAGGCACAGTGATATTCATGGGTGATTTTAACATCAAACTCCAACCCTGCAGCAGAGATCGTCCTCTTCTGAAGTTCTTCAGTGATAATGACCTCAGGGCAGTAACACTTTCACCTGTCTGCGAGGGAGCTTCAGCATCCTATGTTTCTTATGATGGGACACATCATTCTCTTATTGATCATGTTGTCATGCCAGCCATTACGTGTGATCGTGTGTCTTGCTGCTCTATTCTTGATGATGGCGCCCTGAATGTAAGTAACCACCGACCTGTCGTTTTGTCTCTCCAAGTTCAATCATATTTGAATCTTCCTCCAAAGGACTTCTGTAAAGTTTCCTACAACTGGCGAAAACTACCAGACAACGAACTTGAAAACAGTTATACTACAAGGCTGAGTGAGCTCCTTGCTGATGATGATATTTTCCGGACAGGGATTAACTCTGTGAAAGATATTGATATGGTGACAAGGAACTTAACAGAGCATATCATACAGGTTTCAGAAGAAACAATTCCCAAGATGTGCTTTAAACCACAACTTAAACCCTACTGGTCACAAGAACTGAAACTACTCCACAGAGACATGAGACACTCCAGATCGATCTGGATTAGTAATGGACGGCCTAGAGGCCGGGAACACCCGAGTTACTCTGCATAAAAAGATCTCAAGTGTTCCTTCAGGAGACTCCAACGTCAACTCATAGAAGAACATCGGCTCAAAACACTCAAGGAAGTTGAAACTTTTGCTGAAATGGACCAAAGTGCCTTCTGGAGGGTTATAAACTCAAAACGAAAGTCTTCAAATCTTGGTGCCGGTTCTGACATCTGCTTTGATGGTGTAAACACTCTTCATGATCCAAAAGAAATTGCCCTGTCATGGGGTAATTACTTCAGGAATCTATATTCTCCTCTTAATGATGAGTCATTTGATTCTAATCACCGACATAAGATTGAGCAGGAAGTCAGTAATATCCAAGGCACTGATGAAATCGTTACTATCTCTGTTGAAGAAGTTCGGTCAGCCCAACATTCCCTCAAACGCGGAAAGTCCGCTGGAATTGATGGTATCTGTAACGAACACCTCATTTATGGGGGCATGGTCCTCACTGAATTTCTGACAATTTGTTTTAATGCATTTATCACTTTCACTTATGTACCCCGAGATTTAAAAGGAGGTATCATCATAACCTTATACAAAGGTGGTAACAAGCCTCGCAAAAACCCTAACAGCTACAGAGCGATAACTCTATTGCCAGTCATCTACAAACTTTTTGAAAAGGTTCTACTTAGGCGTCTAGAAGACTTACATACACCTTCACCCTTGCAGCATGGATTCAGGAAAGGTATTGATTCATCTATGACATCAGTACTTATACGAGAGTGCATTGCCTATGCAACAGAGAATCACAGCAAGCTATTCACATGTTTTCTGGACGCTGAAAAGGCATTCGACTGTGTATGGCACAGAAGTCTATTTTATAAACTATGGTCTTTAGGGATTCCTATCAAGATTCTCCACACTATAATGAGCATGTATATAGACATGAACAGCTGTGTACTCAACAAGGGTTACTTGAGTAACTGGTTTCCAATTCTACAAGGAACAAGACAAGGTGGTGTGCTCTCCCCATGGTTGTATCAAATCTACATCGATGAGTTACTGCAAAGTCTTAATACTTGTCCACATGGTGCTAAAATCCACGAATTGCCCTGTAGTGCTCCAACTCAAGCAGATGACATTACCCTCCTGTCTTTCACCAAACATGGTCTTGACAAACTTATGTCAATATGTCATTCATATAGCTGTAAATGGAGATTTCGTTATAGCGCTAAGAAAAGTAAGGTGATTGTTTTCAATGAGGCTCTTCCACAAATGAAACGGTCATCCAGATCCTGGTCTCTTGGTGAAGTCGAGGTGTCCGAAGTTACGGAATACACTCATCTTGGTCTCTCTATAACAAAGAACCTCAGTCCCACTCAACAGGTCAGTGACATATGCAGAAAAATGAAGAGCTCTTACTTTGGTGTAATAAATGCTGGTCTCCATGAAGATGGTCTTCATCCCCTTACAGGCCTTAAAGTGTAAAAGTCCGTTGTTCTTCCTAGAGCTCTTTATGGTTGTGAAACTCTCTCCAACTGCTCAAAAACTCTTGAACTCCAACTTGAGAGAGCACATCGTTTTTGTGTGAAACGTCTTCAACGCTTGCCATCCATGACAAGATCTGACATAGCTCTGCCTCTTGTTGGTATTCTTCCTCTTAACCCAATGATCAATCTGAAAAAGATTTGTCTGTTTGGAAGAATAGTAAACTGCGAAAGTTGTTGTACAGCCAAATCTGTTGTTCTGTTTCGCTTTTTTACTTGTCACCTGACTAACACAGATCAGAAGGGATTCATCCCCGAAGTCAAACGTATTTGTGAGCAATATGACATCTGCAATCTCCTTACCTCTGTACTCGATTGCAATCCTGTACCCAAACACTCCTGGAAATATACTGCTAAGACAGCAGTTCATAATGCTGAAACTGATTTGCTCAGACAGAGACTAAACATCGATCCTGAACTTAGCCTGTTTTCACAACTTCACAGCTCTTACTCTCCTAATGATCTGTGGGTTCTGAGTAGATACGATCTCCAACAAAGAAACACCTACCACGGATTGCTCCGCTTGATTGCCACACCTATAAAGGCAAGCAGGTGTCCACACTGTGATGCAGTCACAGACAATATCGTTATCCATATATTCCAGTCATGTAATGACAATGTTGTGTCACAAAATAGGGAGAGCATGTGGTACAGTGTACTAGATATACTGGGACCAGAGATCTATGTGTTGCTGGACAATATGGACTCTACGAATCAGTCAATAGCTCTTCTTGGCGGACATCAGCTTGACATTGACAACAAGTTACTTGCCAGAATTGTTGGACATTTCATCTCAACCATAAATGTTTAATTCAGCTTCAAATTTTAAACCTTAATTCTACTCCCATGTTACCCCATACATGTATCTCCTGTCTGGAGGAATTAAAGATTCTCACTCACCTTTGACAAAAATAAAGTCTTGCAAATGTTATATTTATATAAACAAGTAAATAACTAAAACCCTTGATTGATATGATATATGATATTACCATATTCCTTTTCATTTCGACAGTGCCATAACTTATATCAACCATGATATGTTTTTATTGTATTATTCATTGTATTGCGTGTGTAATGTTGGACTTACTATTTAACATCTAAACAATAATATCAATTACAAACCCTAAGATTCACTGAGTCTTAATTTATCAATTAGATGTAGGTCAAATGTATGCTACGCCGGACGCAGGACGCGCGCTGTCCACCATATGGTGTTATATAACAATCAGACCATGTGCTCTCCAAGACAAAGAGCTTTGTTCATCATCCACATTTTGGCGCGATTAAATTGCCAGTATAACCCGTGGCTGAATGAAGAAACAGAATCTTGACTGCCGGGTGTACATGAACTTGTTGTCATTCACGGAGGGCAAAACAACATGATATTTCTACAACTGCATGCAGGTACAGTGCGCATTTCATGTACATTTAAAAGTAATACTTACAGTTCATGTTTTTCTTATTGTGTGTCCAATATGCTAATGATTGATTACATTTTAAAAAACGACCAAGTAAGAGTTCTTGTACTGATGTATCTTTTTGAATATCATATTATGACCTTAATATTTAGTTAGAATATGAAATACCCTTTTGAATATTAATTTTTCTTTGATTATTTTGATACTTTTATAACATTTCAGCATTCCTGCACTTATGAGAAACTGGAAGAAGGCGATAGATGACTTCTCACCTTAGCCTACAACAGGTACATGTGTTTCAAAACTAAGAACTTATGTAATAATTGCAGTATTCAAAATAATAATATCTGGCCAATTAGAATGTATGATTGTATCTTACTAAAACACTTCAAATAAGTAAAACTGAAGTTTTACCTATTCCGATTTATGTTGTTAATTAATATCATGTTTATGTTCGTTTTACTTTTGCAGCCTAGAAGAACAGTATTAAGCTGAAGTTAAGAGTGTGAAATCACCCCAGAGGATTAGTGATGTAATTAACCCCGGGCCGTTTACCCGAGGAAAATAAAACCACCTGTTCCTAACATATATTGAATAGTGATTGGCCGGCAGCACAGTATAAATCGATAATATAACCACAGAATTATCAGTGATTCTCTTTCTTAATCAGCAGCAATGGCTTGTTATTTTACCTCGTCATCCAATTATGGCATTTTGCTGGATGATTTATGAAGTATTTTCAAATAATGCAATTTGTAAATGTATATCTAGGACCTTAATAAATAAGATCACTATATGGTATTGTGTACTTGATATCATTTGAATACATTCCTTAGATTTGATTGTCAGATGTCTTCTCCTTTTTGCATCATTAGTCAAGTATTTGCTCTGCAATTGACATTTAAATCATAACATGTTTGATATGCGTGTTTAGCACAACATGCTAATGTCAACCATGGACACCAGGTTAACCATCACACTGAATCACACTGAAACCAGACTGAAACCTACAGTAAACCATTACAATGAAACCAGACTGAAACCTACAGTAAACCATTATACTAAAACCACACTGAAACCTACAGTAAACCATTATACTAAAACCACACTGAAACCTACAGTAAACCTCCACATGGAAACTAGGTTGAAACCTACATTAAACCGTAACATAGAAACAAGACTGAAACCAACAGTAAATCTGAATATGGAAACCAAGTTGAAACCAAGTGTAAACTAAGAAATATGGAAACCCAGTGGAAACCAAGTGGAAAGTATCACATGGAAACTGAGTTGAAACCTAAAAGAAAGTTATTCATGGAAACCAGATGGATACCACTTGGAGGAGTGGGTAATTATTCGCACTGGATACCATCCGGATACTGGTGCAAAATTCAGTGTCAGTGATGCTGGAAACCACATGGAAACTGTTAAAAACTGTCTGGATACCAACTGGAAATACTGGTTTCCATTTGGTATCCTGTTAGTTTCAGTGTTCTGGAAACCAGCTCATTTTTGCTGTGATAATTATTTGGGTGGCAGTTGTCCTTCCACACTTAAAATAACTAGTAGGCAATTGCCATGGGTGGGAATTGTTAAGGGGAAATTGTCTGAGTTTCATTTGTTCTGCTCCCGATATAGATAAGGTTGTGTGTGTTTTAGTGCTGTGATAAACTGTTAAGGGTAATCATAAACCAATCGAATTTAATAAATGTAGCTCCTAAGATAAAGAAAATATAGCTTATTCTTACTCCTTGCCAGTGCCCAAACATGAACCTTTCAGTCAAACTATATACATCTTACATAGAGGTGTATATTGACTCATACAGGAGGGAGAATGGTCATAACAGGAGGTCTGGAGAGTCCGGTTTAATAATTGGTTAGGTCTAGGCGTGGGATCTTAGAGATTATTGTGGTACTTGTGAATAAGGCTAATAGACAAAGCAATTGAGGTCCAACCTTTAAACTATATGTGAAGGACACATTATTGTGAATCTCAATTTCGTATTTTTCGTATGTACAATGTTTCTGGTACCTTCATCAGTGGAATGGTGAACCTTACACATATACTTGTTACTTCTTCCTAAAAATGTAAAATTAAGTTTGTGTTACTTCTTTGAAAGGCATTTAGAAGTAAAAACACATTCTATGGATAGTCAACTTCTTTATTGATATGAGTGCGACGTTTCGATGCAGATACTAGCACCGTTATAAAGCAAGTGGTACATTATCATGACAACCAGGAGAACATATACAATTGTTGGAATTATGTTTTTACATGTGATTGGATTGATGTACATAGTTGTAACAACATTGTTAAGGAGAGAATGGGTATACACAAGAAATTAGGTTGATGTGAAGATGGACAATGGATATACTGAGGAGGCCAGATGAGCAGATTGAGGATTACTGGTGATTGGATTTAATCAGATCATGATAGGCTAGGGGTACATTAAAGCCTCTATTCAAAACAGGATTAAAGCACTTAATGCTGATTGCTTCCAAAATCTTTCTTGATTTAAAGGCACTGCAGTTTACTTTTAATGTGCTGATGCTGTTCCACAGGATTGAGTGGTCGGGATTACCTCTGATCAGACAGGGCTGATTTGGAGTGACTGTTCTTGACAGAGGTTTGGTGTTCTTGATTCTCATCGTTTTATGTTGACAAAATTAATGTGGATTCACATTTTTCAATTTGATGACTGGGTAATGCCATATTGTTGTACAAAGTTTGTATCTTTAGTCTTCAGTTAATAGTCTTTACCTGAGAGATTTATATTGAATAATTCAATACTCATAATAATATGTATGTTATGAGCTACAGAGCCAGTGGCACTGTTTTTAACAGATACTTTTAACCCAAGACGTTACACATCATGTTAAATTGGTTACTGATATGTTAAATGTGTATTTTCCAACATTCTATCAAATCTATTTTCGAAAGAGAATATTTCTTAAAAGTGTCAGAGAATTTTTTTTTAAATGCAGAACCGAATATAACATTCAAGAAGCTTTATAGATGTATGTTGGGGGAGGGTCACTGTAAACTCAACTGTATCAGTCTCACAGGGCGTATGTATTATTTTACGAGCGCATCACTCACTTTGTTTTTTTAATGCGATGTACGGAAGTGAGAAAACTTTGCCAGGTGTGTTCTCTGTTTGACATAAATTAACAATTTAAAAGGGCATCCTGTGTTATCGAGCCTTAGTATATGCTTTAAATACATAAAGTTATTGCAAGTATTATATTGATTAATGAACAATGTCCAAAATCATTGTTAGATAATTTACGATATATTTTAATGTTATTAATTAAGTATTTCCGTAGTGACCCAATTACAGGTCCAAGGTCCATTGTAGTGGTATATCGGTCAATACGGGAAAACTTAACTAATGAAAATTTTATTAATTAACCTCTTTTCATTCTATTTTCACAACACTAAACATCTAATTAATATTGAAATGATAATTATAAACAAAATTGTTGATCTGATATCCTTTGTTAAAGTTATGAACGGTCTGCTTCGGGCTTTCACCAAATGTGCGACTGCGCATGCTCAGACTCATATTGGCAAAGTTTGTCTCGTATTGGCTCAGTTTCCCAGTATTGGCTCAGTTTCCCAGTATTGGCTCAGTTGCCGAATCATATGGTCTTGGCGGTAAATACATTTATAGTTAATTAAAAATAATGGATATAAAGATGTTGTTGATATTTGCAGGGATATTTGTTTGCGTTACTTTAGGATAAATTATCTGTTTTAGTGGGTTTTTTTAACCAACAATAATTAGATGATGTAAATTGCTGATTATCTTATATGTTTATTCCCACAAAACAGTAAATGTTATGTTTGTGTCAATCTTATACAGTTTGTACCTGTCGCTGTAACATCAGAATACAAAATTAATGTCAAAACCAAGATAATATGGACACTACATACAGACAGGTATAACATATCAAGGAACTTCTTGATTTAAACAAAGGACATACAGCCTGTTTAGCCAATGTTAACACATGTTGATTTCGTTTTGAGATCACTAACATTAGCATCACTTGATCCCACAGTGTTGCTAGCTGTACAGGTGTAATGAAAACATCAAAGGTATTGAAATGCTTGAACTTGAATATCTCCTGACTCAATTTGCTGATGATACAACAATAATTATTGGTGGAACTGAAAAATGTTTCAAGGCGACAATAGATACCTTAAATAAATATGCATCTTTCTCTGGCCTAAAAAATGAATATTGAAAAAACAAAAGTAATATGGATTGGATCGAAGCAATACTCTTCCACAATATACTGTGATTCGTTAGGCATGGATTGGACACAACGTCCATTTACACTTCTTGGTATACAATTTCAAAATAATATGGCAGAAATGGTTGAACGAAACTACAAAGATAAGCTTAAGAAAGTAGATAATCAAATGACTATCTGGTCTCGAAGAGATCTTACACCAATGGGTAGAATAACAGTTCTAAAAAGTCTTATACTGCCAACGCTAAATCACCTTTTCACATCAATTCCCAAGATTGTGCAAGGTTATGAAAACGGGGGGTTAAAATCACCACTGATACTAGAAACATTACAATCCCAGAAAATATCCTGGATCCGAAGGTTATATACCAAGAATACTAAGCTGAAAAATCTTTCGAATGTTTTCCTACCAAATAATGTTTTATCACCCATAGAAATGGGATCAAACTATCTCAGAACAACTATTATACCAAATTTAAGAAATATTTTCTGGAAAGATGTTTTCAAAGCCTGGGCCACATTGCAAAGTAAAAACATTGTAAAAGATATTCAAACTGAATACCTTTGGGCTAATGATAATATTCTGATTGACAACAAAACGGTTCTGCTCAAACACTATGTAAAAGAAAACATAACATTCATTAATGACCTCCTTAAAATGGACGGTACATTCCTAAATTTTTCTGAATTTCAAATTATTTATCAGCTGAAAACTAACTTTTTGGAATATACAGGTTTGATACATTGTATAAAGAAATACATTCAAACAAACTCATGAACTATTTATAAGAAACTGGATATGCCTTTTATTCCCGATAATCTAAAAATACTTTTCATGGCTGCCAAAGGATGTAAACATGTTTACCTTAACCTTATCAGATCAGTTTTACTAACGAATCAAGCCAATAGTGAAAGAAAATGG
The DNA here is from genome assembly GCA_936450465.1 of Gibbula magus. Taxonomy (NCBI): domain Eukaryota; kingdom Metazoa; phylum Mollusca; class Gastropoda; order Trochida; family Trochidae; genus Gibbula; species Gibbula magus. The sequence goes on along the minus strand of OW388298.1, from coordinate 838,244 downwards.
GAAATCGACATAGGATCAAAGATTCACAAAGAAGAGTGGAAAATATACAAGTGTATTCCATTCCGAGGCACAGTCAGCTATAAATTAAGATGGTTTCAATATCGCATTATTCATAGAATACTTACAACGAACAAAAATTTTTAAGTTACAAAACTCCCAACTGTGCACATTTTGTAAATCTTCAATTGAAACAATAAAACATATGTTGCTTGATTGTGTACGTGTAAAACTGACATAAGCCTAGAACCAGAAATAACACACATCATGTTTGGCTACAAAGAAAAAAGAAATGATGTAATAAACTTGATTTTTATTATTACCAAACATTTTATGTACACCTGCAAATGTCAAAATAGAAAACCGCATATAAATGGCCTTAAATCAGTCCTCCAAGACACTTCAGTAAGCAGATTCTCTACACTGAATGTAGATATGAAAAATTTATGTCATTTTGGTCTTCGTGCCACAGTCTTTTTACATAATTATGCACTTTACTGTTATGTTCTAATGAAAATGTATACCATAAAACCAAACCATGCCAACTTGAATGTACAATGTATGAATGTATTACATGTTGAATATATATGCTATATGACTATGTACGGTACCAACTAAAAAGAAATAAAGTGATAAAAAAAAACATTTTGATAATACATAATGTTATGATTTCAACGTTGAGAAGATATCCAGGACCTTTTTTCAATAGGGGTCAGTTTTCAAATCATCAAATTTTCAAGAATCAATTGACAGGAACTATCTTTTTTTTAACAATGATAATAAGCAAGGTTCTTCAGCACTTTCATGTTTTTATTTGTCAATAGACATTTAAATTGAATAAGGTTCGGCCAGGTAGAATAAAAACTATCAATCAATAAGGTGCATTCAGGGTTCTGAACCACACATCAATGCTAATAATGGTAGTTCATTGCCGACTGCAGGAGAATTACAAAATTAACATAACCGTTCTTGTTTAATAATAGTCTGTCAACGTCCAGTTTCTACAGGTAATCTATGGTTAGTTGGTCTGAGGCAAAGCAATGGTATCGAAATCCGAAACGTTCGCTGAATTACAACCAACATGGATAGTATGTAATACTTTTCCTAGAGATTAAAGCAAGCTCTCCAAGTCTGTCCATGTAGAGGGATCCTCTCTCACTGTTATCTGATGACACGATTTCATGTAGATCCATCAAACAAACATGATACTAGTATATACATGTAGAATACACACTATTCCTGTTGATCCATCAGACGTTCTGGTATGTCTTGGATGAGACTGAAACAGTAGCAGCATCAATATTAGTTTATATCAAACTATACATCAGACAAGACAAGGCTATGTTACGGATGATAGACTTTTTCATTTTACAAGGTAACATTTCGGTTAAGATAAAGCATGCATCTAAATGGTTATATACATTGTATATGAAGAGAAATATATTACCTAGTGGAATATTCATAATATATTGAAACATGACTACGGTGTATCCTTAATTCCGATTGGTTGACTTCCCTCTTCGAATCACAGTTTTTCGACTATTTCAATGGACATTCATACTTATTATTGTTTAGCATAACGTGAGGACCACCGTTAATTATATTTCAAAAATTAGTTCATCTTTCATTTTTCAGGACAATCAAGTAGGTGTTTCTTTTGGCCGACAGTGTGCTGTTTAACTGTATCAAATCATTAATTTATCCTCGTAAGTTAACACTGCGTAGTCTAGACATAGACGGAAGGAATTATCCTGTTTCTCTGCTTTCATACTCACCTTCAGTGTTTGCATACTCCTTTAACTCAGCGTAATCCTGAGTTCGAGCTGTGTTGTCCAGACCAGCGTATGTTGATCTGTCAACAGCAACAGCTGGACTTTGAAGGTCAGCATAGTCCTGTGTTCGACTCGTGTTGTCCAGAACAGCGTATGTTGATCTGTCAACAGGAGCAGCCGGACCTTGAAGGATATACGTATTTGACAATTGTATTCATGTCACTTTTCAGCTGCCCCACGACCATGCATCTCATTTTGGTGTACAAATGATACATTCCTTAATTTATAAGATTTGTTGATACATCCAACTCAGGTAATAAATGGCACACCGTAATATCTATTTGCATAATAAATGTCACAGTGACCTTTAGATAATGCATAGAAACACAAACAAATGAAAAACAACATACCAACATCTGCATTGGCTGTCTGTTGCTGGTTGACATTTGTGCTGACGAAAAAAAATAAACATGTATATATAGCCACATTTTCAAAAAGCATTCATACCAAGTATTTGGACTGGAAGTTACAATTAATCGGAATACAAAGAACAAGAGTTTTTTTTCCAAAAAACGTCGTTATCTGACGTTGTTTGATCACAATAAACAAGTTGTTTTCCAGAAATTCCATTGAAGTTTTCTGTTTTAGACTTAGAAATAATGAAACGTTGAACTCAAAAGTAACCTACCTTAGAGTTTTATCTGTAATGATAAAATGGTGGTGTCATATTAATTTGTTTAAAGGAAACATTTGAAGATAACACGTTTATAAGTTGACCTACACTATGGAAGCGTGTTAGGGTCGCATGAAGAGACATTATATATAAACTTCATCCCGGACATACACTATACGTTTATAAGCTTTCATCCTTGACTCCAACGACGATGATAACCCAAATTAGATGATTTGAATGACTATAGATTGAGCTCACTTTTAACGTATTCATACGATTCTTAAGTCTCAACTAGGAGATACAAACACAGGTCTATTTATTAGACCTAAGAAGTAGGACCTTATTAGGATAAACTAAGTCGTGATTAGGAGATACAGAGTCTTTATTAGGATATGTTAAGAATAATAAGGGGTTATTAAGTCTAAACAACCCAAAGGTTATTCACAACAAATGAACTTTAAGCATGATATACAGCATGGTATAGCGCCATACACATTTACTTGCTGACTTAATAAGATGTTCACTCCAAATTAAATATGAGGAGATACTATTTTCACATTTGTTTTTAATGTCACCCAAATACGCTTCCAAAAATTACTAAGAATTGAACGGAAGTAAAATGAATTGGCGTCCGCCGCCGGTAGTGTATAGATCTAATCACCTGAACCAGAGACATCAAATGCATTTTAAGCAGTCGCCATTCTTATTGTGTGACAAATCACCATTATAGTTATGTGGCATGGTGACAGACAGACGGAAAGAAATCCAATTACAGGATGTTGACATGTTCACGAGATCGATCTTAAAGTAAACTATCTTTGAAACATCATTTTTAGAAATAAAATAAATTTATAAAAATTAAACACACACCCTAAAAAAACCATGCTGAAATCTGAATGAGCTGCATTCATCAAATCTAAGACAACCTAATGCTTTCAGACCATAGCCTCAATAAACAGTGACTTCAGAAACACGACAACATCCCACTACTATGATGTCATACAACACGACAACATCACACTACCATGGTGTCATATAACACGACAAGATCACACTACCATGATGTCATACAACACGACAACATCACACTACCATGATGCCATACAACACGACAACATCACACTACCATGATGTCATACAACACGACAACATCACACTACCATGATGTCATACAACACGACAACATCACACTATCATGATGTCATACAACACGACAACATCACACTACCATGATGTCATACAACACGACAACATCACACTACCATGATACCATACAACACGACAACATCACACTACCATGATGTCATACAACACGACAACATCACACTACCATGGTGTCATACAACACGACAACATTACACTACCATGGTGTCATACAACACGACAACATCACACTACCATGGTGTCATACAACACGACAACATCACACTACCATGATGTCATACAACACGACAACATCACACTACCATGATGTCATACAACACGACATCATACTACCATGATGTCATACAACACGACAACATCAAACTACCATGATGTCATACAACACGACAACATCACACTACCATGATGTCATACAACACGACAACATCACACTACCATGATGCCATACAACACGACAACATCACACTACCATGATGTCATACAACACGACAACATCACACTACCATGGTGTCATATAACACGACAACATCACACTACCATGATGTCATACAACACGACAACATCACACAACCATGATGTCATACAAAACGACAACATCACACTACCATGGTGTCATACAACACGACAACATCACACTACCATGATGTCATACAACACGACAACATCACACTACCATGATGTCATACAACACGACAACATCACACTACCATGATGTCATACAACACGACAACATCACACTACCATGATGCCATACAACACGACAACATCACACTACCATGATGTCATACAACACGACAACATCACACTACCATGATGTCATACAACACGACAACATCACACTACCATGATGTCATACAACACGACAACATCACACTACCATGGTGTCATCCAACACGACAACATCACACTACCATAATGTCATACAACACGACAACATCACACTACCATGGTGTCATACAACACGACAACATCACACTACCATGGTGTCATACAACACGACAACATCACACTGCCATAATGTCATACAACACGACAACATCACACTACCATGGTGTCATACAACACGACAACATCACACTGCCATGATGTCATACAACACGACAACATCACACTACCATGATGTCATACAACACGACAACATCACACTACCATGATGTCATACAACACGACAACATCACACTACCATGATGTCATACAACACGACATCATCACACTACCATGATGTCATACAACACGACAACATCACACTACCATGATGTCATACAACACGACAACATCACACTACCATGGTGTCATCCAACACGACAACATCACACTACCATAATGTCATACAACACGACAACATCACACTACCATGGTGTCATACAACACGACAACATCACACTACCATGGTGTCATACAACACGACAACATCACACTGCCATGATGTCATACAACACGACAACATCACACTACCATGGTGTCATACAACACGACAACATCACACTGCCATGATGTCATACAACACGACAACATCACACTACCATGATGTCATACAACACGACAACATCACACTACCATGATGTCATACAACACGACAACATCACACTACCATGATGTCATACAACACGACAACATCACACTACCATGATGTCATACAACACGACAACATCACACTACCATGGTGTCATATAACACGACAACATCACACTACCATGATGTCATACAACACGACAACATCACACTACCATGATGTCATACAACACGACAACATCACACTACCATGATGTCATACAACACGACAACATCACACTACCATGATGTCATACAACACGACAACATCACACTACCATGATGTCATACAACACGACAACATCACACTACCATGAGGTCATACAACACGACAACATCACACTGTCAGGATCATATAACACGACAACATCACACTGTCAGGATCATATAACACGACAACATCACACTACCATGGTGTCATATAACACGACAACATCACACTGCCATGATGTCATATAACACGACACCATCACACTACCATGATGACATACAACACGACAACATCACACTACCATGATGTCATACAACACGACAACATCACACAACCATGATGTCATACAACACGACAACATCACACTACCATGGTGTCATACAACACGACAACATCACACTACCATGATGTCATACAACCCGACATCATACTACCATGATGTCATACAACACGACAACATCACACTACCATGACAATATAACATAACAACATAACACTACCATGATGTCATATAACGATGTAGCAGTGTCAATATACAAATTAAGATTAGTTATATTTTCCAACGATAGGACACAGGCTGCTCTCAAGGTTATGTTTGTTTCATTCCAATTACCTGTTGTGTTTCTTCTGTACATCACTATGATTACAATCACCAACACAACAATCACAGGTATGGTGACTCCAAATCCTATTGCGAGTCCTGGTCCGAGATTAGTTGTTGTTGACACACCTGAAATAAGTTCATACAGTGTAATGCAACATAATTAGACATTAATGTAAAACGTATACATGTACATTTAGGTTAGGTTATTGTTTGGGAAAAAGAGAACGGTCGTGTTTAAGACAATGACAGTGATCAAAGTCAGGATTAAAACAAAGACAATGACCAATAAAAAGATTAAGACAATGATCAAGGACAGGACTAAACCATGGATTAAGGATAGTGTTAACACAATGATCAATATTTGAAATACCTCAAAGAACGATAAATACATTTTTTTAAATCCCCCCCCCCCCCCCCCCCCCCCCCCCCCCCCCCCCCCAAAGTAATTCATAGCCACCATTTTGCTTTTCTTCACAATTTTGAAATGTGCAATAAGCTCAGAATGCACTTAGAGAGCTGACTTGTTTATGTGAGTAAGTTATTGTCTAACGGCGCTTCTGCATTAATACAGCAATTAGCAGCGATATATTTAATTTTAATATTAATGAAAAGTTTAAATTTATAATGTTCAATAAGGTGTATGGGTTTAAAAAAATAAAAAATCTAAAAGACCCAATTTGCACACTGATAGAGCTAATACATTGGCAAATATTTGTTTCTGTTATTTTACAATCACCTTTTGAAGTTTTTGCGATTTTTAAATTGAATGAATTGAAGAAGTTAGGAAAACGAATTTAGAGTAATCTATCACAGGGTCATGCAATGAACACTCATTTAGAACGAGCGACTGACATAGTTCAATGCTAACAGGAATCAAACTTAGAGTCGATCCTATATGTTGCTAAATCAAATACTACAACAAACGTTGAAGTAACCTACCACATTCTTGACCAGTGCCACCCGTAGTCGAATCGCCTGGAGAAAGAAAATAAAATTAAATCTGCCTTATCAAAATAATCAACCTTTTCTACTTGTTTAAACCTGCCTCAATGACGTTCAATTCAAAACATCAGAGGAACAAGCATGCTCAGGGTAAGGTCAACATCTCAACACGAGCCCACAAGTGTTGTTCTAAAAAATACAACTTGCTTCATAGCTGCTAACTATTGACCTCTACTGCTCAAATCATCTTACGTATGTATGATTACGAACAGGAAGATTTTCGGGATAATGTTCAGTGACGTGTATAGTTAAAGAAAAATAATCTAAAACACGATGCTCACCGAACTTGCACACTGATAAAGCTGATACATTGGCAAATATCTGTTTCTGTTATTTTACAATCACCTTTTTAAGGGTTTTTTTCCGATTTTTAAATTGAATGAATTGAAGAAGTTAATTTGATTAGGAAAATACGAATTTAGAGTAATATATCACAGGGTCAACTGAAGGTCATGCAATGATCACTCATATAGAACGAGCGCACTGACATAGTTCAATGCTAACAGGAATCAAACTTAGAACACTCGACTCATGTTGAAAACTTTTGATATACAACAACACAGTGCCTGCATACTTTCAAATTGAGTCGATCCTATGTGTTGTTAAATCAAAGACTGCCAAAATGTTTGAAGTAACCTACCACTGTCTTGACCTGTGCCACCCGTAGTCGAATCGCCTGGAGAAAGAACATAAAATTAAATCATCTACAACATATTTTAATGTGTCCCTACCACTGTCACCATCTTGATCTGTGCCACCCGTGGTTGAATCGCCTGGAGAAAGGAAATATAACTTAATCATCTACAACAGATTTTTAATGTGTTTTATCAAAATAATGAACTTTCTCTACTTGTTTAAACCTGCCTCAATGACAAAAGAGGAACAAGCATTGTCAGGTAAAGGTCAACATCTCGCCACGAGCCCCCAAGCGTGATTCTAAAAATGCATCGTGTTTCATAGCTGAGCGTGCTAACTATTGAACTCTACTGCTCAAATCATATATGATTTAGGAACAGGAAGATTTTCTGGTTAAAAAGGCATATATTTTGGATCACAACTTGTTAAATGTGAAAATACCCGACATTTCGACACTTCCTCATCACCTTCCATCTGATGAAGTAGTGAGCTTCTACTCCGAAAAGTCGTTAAAGAAGTTGTTTTCCAGAAAATCGTTCTGTTCTTATGGATGCTAATTCTAAATTACCTACATGATTGAGACTTAAATAAAACAATGTTTCCATTAAACAGACAATTTATTTGCAAGGGAGAGAGAGAGAGAGAAAATAGTTTAGAAAGTTTGACAAGTATACAGTTAAAAATATTCAAAAGTAAAAAAAACCACTTCTTTTCTCAAACATGTTATTATATATATAAGCAGATTACAAAAAACAAACTGATTTTGTGTATTTTAGCCTTGTTAGAGAATTGAAGAGTGCTCAACATTTGAAAAGATGGAGCTAAATATAATGTTAAAAACTAGGATTGCCAAGGCAATACTTAGGTCTTCAAGCCTTCTACTTGACCTTGAACTCCATGTTGCACTCCAGGTTATGCATCAGTTTCTCTGCTGTAAAATGAGCTATCAAACATGTCTCTACCTTCAGTAGTTTTCTTTACAAAAATTATGCAAAGACAATGACCCTCCTGAAAATGTAACAATCGCTTATTAATGAACCTACATGACCTTTCTCAAGATTAAGACAAAATGGTTAATATTTTCGTATTAAGTTGCATAAGGAGGTGTGCACGGAATTTCAATAGCTTAATTAGTTAAATACTTATGATTGTTTGAACCTTAAAAAAATGACAATCTTCTATGACTTGTCATTTGTAAACTATGAAAGATAAGTGATTGGCATTTATTTTCCTTCATAAATGACGTTTCTTTTTGAAAATGAGCTATTAAAAGTCTTCCTATCTTCAGTAGTTTACGATAAAACATTCTCAAAAGGAAAACTCACAAAATTTAACTTTTTTGGAAATATGTAGAAATTATGAAGAAACTATAAACTTTCATAAGATAATGATATGTTATGGAATTGTTAACCTGGCTATTATAAACAGATTGCCATATATAACTTTGTCATATCTTTATTCAAGACAGAGTAAGGCCCCTTTGAACATGGAGCCGATAAATGAACCTTTAAAAAAGGACCATATTCAAGGACCGATAATTTTAGTTCTAGGACGAAATTCAAAATTCGGGCTAGAGCATTTTGTTGAGCAGATATTCAGCTTTAAAATGAGGTATAAGACATAGCTGTACGTCTTGCTGTCATTTAGGAGAAGATTTTCAAAGACACATACGCTCATCATCGCGAAAGTTCACAAAATGTTAAGTTTTTGCGAAATAGCAAAAAAATTATTATTACGGCCAAAAACCGCAATGGGCATAAACGATGAGGAATGTTGTTGCCCACATATTGGTAAAAGTTTTGTGAATGTCTTAAATAGTTTTCGAGATATTGAGGTTTAAAGTTTCAACTTCAAGGGGAGATAACTCGCGAAAGAAGTCGAAAATCCAAAATCGGGCTTCGTAGCGCACTTGTTCAGGTCATAGGCTATCATCACTGATTATTTCATGTCGGTCAAGTGGTTAAGCGGGAATCCTTTCGAACAAAAAAGGTCAAATAATAATAATTAAAACTAGGATTGTCACAGGCAATACTTAGGTCTTCAAGACTTCTGCTTGACCTTGAACTCCATGTTGGACTCTCGGTTATTCGTCAGTTTCTCTGCTGTAAAATGAGCTATCAAACATGTCTCTACCTTCAGTAGTTTTCTTTACAAAAATTATGCAAAGACAATGACCCTCCTGAAAATGTAACAATCGCTTATTAATGAACCTACATGACCTTTCTCAAGATTAAGACAAAATGGTTAATATTTTCGTATTAAGTTGCATAAGGAGGTGTGCACGGAATTTCAATAGCTTAATTAGTTAAATACTTATGATTGTTTGAACCTTAAAAAAATGACAATCTTCTATGACTTGTCATTTGTAAACTATGAAAGATAAGTGATTGGCATTTATTTTCCTTCATAAATGACGTTTCTTTTTGAAAATGAGCTATTAAAAGTCTTCCTATCTTCAGTAGTTTACGATAAAACATTCTCAAAAGGAAAACTCACAAAATTTAACTTTTTTGGAAATATGTAGAAATTATGAAGAAACTATAAACTTTCATAAGATAATGATATGTTATGGAATTGTTAACCTGGCTATTATAAACAGATTGCCATATATAACTTTGTCATATCTTTATTCAAGACAGAGTAAGGCCCCTTTGAACATGGAGCCGATAAATGAACCTTTAAAAAAGGACCATATTCAAGGACCGATAATTTTAGTTCTAGGACGAAATTCAAAATTCGGGCTAGAGTATTTTGTTGAGCAGATATTCAGCTTTAAAATGAGGTATAAGACATAGCTGTACGTCTTGCTGTCATTTAGGAGAAGATTTTCAAAGACACATACGCTCATCATCGCGAAAGTTCACAAAATGTTAAGTTTTTGCGAAATAGCAAAAAAATTATTATTACGGCCAAAAACCGCAATGGGCATAAACGATGAGGAATGTTGTTGCCCACATATTGGTAAAAGTTTTGTGAATGTCTTAAATAGTTTTCGAGATATTGAGGTTTAAAGTTTCAACTTCAAGGGGAGATAACTCGCGAAAGAAGTCGAAAATCCAAAATCGGGCTTCGTAGCGCACTTGTTCAGGTCATAGGCTATCATCACTGATTATTTCATGTCGGTCAAGTGGTTAAGCGGGAATCCTTTCGAACAAAAAAGGTCAAATAATAATAATTAAAACTAGGATTGTCACAGGCAATACTTAGGTCTTCAAGACTTCTGCTTGACCTTGAACTCCATGTTGGACTCTCGGTTATTCGTCAGTTTCTCTGCTTTAAAATGAGCTATCGAACATGTCTCTATCTTCAGTAGTTTTTTTTACAAAAATTCTCCAAACACAGTGACCCTCTGAAAATGAAAAAAAAGGTATTAATGGACCCCTTCATGATATTCTCACGATTACGACAAAACTGTCAACATTTTCATAATAAGGTGTAACATAGGAGATGTTATACTTTGATTTCCACGTTAGTAGATGTTATGTTCATTGAGATTGCATTCATAATTAATACGTTATGTTCTTCTGAATCCTTTGAACTTTGCTGAAAATGGCGATTTTCGAAAAATGACAAAGTTCTATGACTTGTCACACGTAAGGTATGACAATTAAAAGCTTGAAAATTTGTTTCCTTAATAAAATGATATCTCTCCTTTAACATAAGCTATTAAACATGTGGGTATCTTTAGTGGTTTAAGATCTAAAATTCTTCGAAAAATATGCCCCTCAAAAGTCCTCAAAATCACGAAATTTCATACATTTTGACAAAAGCGATAATTGTGGCCTAACTATCAACTTTTACATGATATAGATCTGTTATAGAAATGTTAAGTAACGTATTTTGATCAGATGGCAATAAGTATATTTGACATATCTCTATTTCTTACAGAGTTATGCTCCTTTAAATATGAGATCGAAATTCGGTCTTTTTAAAAATGACCATGTTCAATGACGGATTATAAAAATTATAGGAGGAAATTAAAAAATCGACTTCTACAACCCTCTGAAGAATTCATTTATCTTCAAAATAAGCTATCACATTTAACTTTATTCAAAGAATTGAAGGAAATGAAGGTTTTTTTAGACGCATATCCGAAAAATCGCGAAAGTTCACCAAAAATTCAGTTTTTTCCAAATAGCAAAAAATCTATTATTACTATTAGCTATTGCGGTTTGAAGTTTTGACTTCAAGGGGAGATAACTCAAGAAAGAAGTCGAAAATCCAAAATCTGTCTCGTCTATTTCCAGACATGGTTACATGCTATTGTCTCTGTAAATTTCATGCGAATCGGTCCAGCAGTTAGTTCTGAAAGTTCTGGACAAAAAAAGTACAAATAATAACTAGAATTGCCACAGGCAATACTTAGGTCTTCAAGACTTCTGCTTGACCTAGAACTCCATGTTTGACTTCAGATTATTCATCACTTCCTCTGCTTTAAAATGAGCTATCAAACATGTCTCTATCTTCAGTAGTTTTTTTTTAAAATTCTCCAAAGAAGGTACCCCTCTGAAAATGGAAAAATTACGTATTAATGGACCCCTACATGATCTTTCTCACGATTAAGACACAACGGTAAACATTTTCATAATAAGGTGTAACATAGGATATGTTATACTTTGATTTCCATGTAAGAAGATGATATCATCATTAAGATTGCATACATAATTAATACGCTATGTGCTTCTGAGTATTCAGGAAAATACTCAAAAATGCTCATTTTCGTACCCCTAGACATCGTTCGCGATGTTCCAGACTTAACTATCAACTTTTTGATGAAAGCGGTGAACATAAAAGTTTTTCTTCTTGAAATTGTGCATACGTAGGTGGCTATGAAATTTCAATAGCATGAGAAGTTAGGCAGTTATGAACCTATCATGGAGCACAGTGGTGTAGTGGTTGGGTGCCTGAACAAGGGAAGTACGGACCTATAGGGTCGCGCGGAGCACTTAGTAGCTGCACCGAAAGTACAATTCCTTCAGGGTAATAATGTACCGCCAATGAACAGCATTGCGTTGGATATTAGGCGTTAAAATTATCATTATTAGGTCTTCAAGACGAATGTCTGGAAGACCTATTGTTATTATCCTGATTATTAGGTCTTCAAGACGAATGTCTGGAAGACCTATTGTTATTATCCTGATTAATTAGGTCTTCAAGACGAATGTCTCGAAGAACTATTGTTATTATCCTGATTCTTTCTATTATTATTATTATTATTCTTTGTACCAAATTTTGTGATGAGGATTCTGAAGTAACGGCTGGACCGATTTCCGTGAAATTTTCAGAGTGTGTAGCCTATAATTCAACTTAGATCCACGCGAGCCGGATTTTGGATTTTCGACTTCTTTCATGAGTTATCTGCCCTTGAAGTTGAAACTTCAAACCTCAATAGCTCGAAAACTATTCAAGATATTTTCATAAAACTTTCACCAAAATGTGGGCAACAACATTCCCCATCGATTAGGCATATAGTGGTTTTCGGCCGTAATAATAGATGTTTTGCTATTTCGCAAAAACTGAAAATTCGGCGCACTTTCGCGAGTTTGAGGGTACGCATCTTCAAACATCTTCTCCTAAATGATGGTAATACATACAGCATCATGCAATAGCTCATTTGAAAGCTGAGGGAATGTAGTTTAAAGAAACCCCCCAAACCATTGGTCTATTTTCAGCGGTTTACGAACTACAGCCATTTGAAAAATGAACTTTTTAAAAATAGATTCCTTAGGGCTCGCCTTCAAAGGGAAATTACTCTGTTATGAACGAATTTATGTGAAAACTACCTTTTGCTATCTCTTTCTTATACATAGTTAAAGAATTGCATAACATATCATTATCATATAAAAGTTAATAGTTTGGCCACAATTAGGACAATTTCCCACGAAAGTAAAAATTTGTGTATTGAAACTTTTTGAGGGGTATATTATTTGGAGAATTGTAGATTGTAAACCATTAACGATAGCAAAACGTTTAATAGCTGACTGTGAAGTCGAATCATCATTTATTAAGGACAATAATTTTGGAGCATGTACCTGTCATAGTGTATGTGTGTCTTGTCATAGAACACTGTCATTTTTCGAAAATCGCAATTTTCATCCATTTTCAAAGGTTCATCACTGCTTAACTAATAATGTAAATGCATTGACATCTACGTATGCATAATTTCACGTCCAATACCTTTTATGCTGAGACATCTACGTATGCATAATTTCATGTCCAATACCTTTTATGCTGAGACATCTACGTATGCATAATTTCACGTCCAATACCTTTTATGCTGAACCCTTTCATCACAAAGTTGATAGTTAAGCTTCAAACGTAGGAAATGTTGTCTAGGGGTCCGAATATTAGCATTTTTGAGTATTTTCTTGAATCTACACAGGAACGTAGCGCATTAACTATGTATGTAATCTAGATAAAGATGACTTCTACTTATGTGGAAATCAAAGCACAACATTTTCTATGTTGTACCTTAATATGAAAATATTAACCATTTAGTCTAAATCATGAGAAAGATCATGTAGAGGTTCATTAATATGCGATTTACCAATTTCAGACGGGTACTTCCTTTGAGGAGTTTTTATTAAAAAACTACTGAAGATAGAGACACGTTTGATAGCTCATTTTAAAGCAGAGAAACTGATGAATAATCGAGAGTCCAGCATGGAGTTCAAGGTCAAGCAGAAGTCTTGAAGACCTAAGTATTGACGCGTCAATCCTAGTTAGGTCTTCAAGACATAGTCGTGAAGACGTATTGTTATTATCCTGATTATTTATTATTATTCTTTGTTTAGGTCTTCAAGACATAGTCGTGAAGACGTATTGTTATTATCCTGATTATTTATTATTATTCTTTGTACCGAATTTTGTGATGCAGATTTCTCAGTAACGGCTGGGCCGATTTGCATGAAATTTTCAGGGGTGGTAGCCTGTAACCCAACTTAGCTTACTAAGAACCACTTTTTGGATTTTCCACTTCTTTCCTGAGTTATCTCCCCTTGAATTTGAAACTTCAGACCTCAATAGCTCGAAAACTATTTACGATATTTTCATAAAACTTTCACCAAAATGTGGGCAACAATATTCCGCATCGATTAGGCCTATCGCGAATCTCGGCCGTAAAAATAGATTTTTTGCTATTTTGAAAAAACTGAAAATGTTATGGATTTTCGCGGTTTTGAGGGTACGCGTCTTCAAAAATCTTCTCCTCAATGATGGTAATACATACAGCATCATGCAATAGCTCATTTGAAAGCTGAATGAATGTAGTTTAAATGAATCCCCAAACCAATTGACCATTTTGAGCGGTTAACGAACTACAGCCATTTGAAAAATGAACTTTTTAAAAATACATTTTTTAGGGCTCGCATTCAAAGGGTCGTAACTCTGTTAGGAATGAACTTATGTCAAAGTTACTTAGTCCAATCTCTTTCTAATAAATAGTTTCAAAATTCCATAACATATCATTATCATATAAAAGTTATTAGTTTGGGCATAATTTGAGCATATTCCCAAAACAATTAAATATTTTGATTTTAAGACTTTTTGAGGTGTTTATCCTTTGGGGAATTATTGATCATGAACCACTGAAGATAGGAAGACTTTAAATAGATCCTGTTGAAGTAGAAACGTCATTTATTAAGGACAATATTTTTCAAGCTCGTTTCTGTCTTAGTTTTTTTGTGACAAGTCATAGAAGTTTGTTATTTTTAAAAAACCGCAATTTTAATCAAACTTCAAAGGATCATAACTGCTTTACTTCTTATGCTATTGAAGTTTTACATACACCTACGTATGCACAATTTCAAGAAGAACAACTTTTATGTTGACCGCTTTCATCAAAAAGTTGATAGTTAAGCCTCAAAGATCGCAGGCGATGTCTAGGGGTCCAAATTTAAGCATTTTTGACTATTTTCTTGAATATTCAGAACAGCTTAACGCATTTATTATGTATGCAATCTAACTGATGATTACATCTTCTTAAGTGGAAATTAAAGCACAACATTTTCTATGTTGCACCTTAGTATGGAAATATTAACCATTTTGTCTTAATCGTGAGAAATGTAATGTAGGGGTCCATTAATATGTGATTTTTCCGTTTTCAGAGGGGTACCTTCTTTGGAGAATTTTTGTAAAAAAACTACTGAAGATAGAGACATGTTTGATAGCTCATTTTAAAGCGGAGAAACAGACGAATAACCCTAATTCCAACATGGAGTTCTAGGTCAAGCAGAAGTCTTGAAGACCTAAGTATTGACGCGTCAATCCTAGTTTATTATTATTATTCTTTGTACAAAATTTTGTGCAGCAGATTTCTCAGTAACGGCTGACCCGATTTGCATGAAATTTTCAGGGGTGGTAGCCTGTAACCCAACTTAGATTAACGAGATCCAGTTTTTGGATATTCGACTTCTTACGTGAGTTATCTCCAATTGAAGTTGAAACTTCAAACCTGAATAGCTCGAAAACTAAACAAGATATTTTCATAAAACTTTCACCAAAATGTGGGCAACAACATTCCCCATCGATTAGGCCTATAGCGGTTCTCGGCCGTAACAATAGATTTTTTGCTATTTCGAAAAAACTGAAAATTTGGTGAACTTTCGCGAGTTTGAGGGTACGCGTTTTCAAAAATCTTCTCCTAAATAACGACAATACATACAGCATCATGCAATAGCTCATTTGAAAGCTGAATGAATGTAGTTTAAAGGAACCCCCCAAACCAATTGACTATTTTCAACGGTTAACGAACTACAGCCATTTGAAAAATGAACTTTTTGAAAATACATTTTTTAGGGCTCGCATTCAAAGGGACATAACTCTGTTGGGAATAAACTTATGTCAACGTTACTTAGTGCAATCTCTTTCTTATAAATAGTTTTGAAATTCCGTAACATATCTTTATCATATAAAAGTTATTAGTTTGGGCATAATTTGAGCATATTCCCAAAACAGTGAAATATTTAGATTTTGAGACTTTTTGAGGTGTTTATCCTTTGGGGAATTATTGATCATGAACCACTGAAGATAGGAAGACTTTAAATAGATCATGGTGATGTAGAAACGTCATTTATTAAGGATAATATTTTTCAAGCTCGTATCTGTCTTAGTTTTTTTGTGACAAGTCATAGAAGTTTGTCATTTTTAAAAAATCGCCATTTTCAACAAAGTTGAAAGATTCATAACTGCTTAACTTCTTATGCTATTGAAATTTTACATAAACCTACGTATGCACAATTTCAAGAAGAACAACTTTTATGTTGACCGCTTTCATCAAAAAGTTGATAGTTAAGCCTCGAACATCGCAAGTGATGTCTAGGGGTCCAAATTTAAGCATTTTTGACTATTTTGTTGAATATTCAGAACAGCATAACGCATTTATTATGTATGCAATCTAAATGATGATTACATCTTCTTAAGTGGAAATTAAAGCACAACATTTTCTATGTTGCACCTTAGTATGGAAATATTAACCATTTTGTCTTAATCGTGAGAAATGTAATGTAGGGGTCCATTAATATGTGATTTTTCCGTTTTCAGAGGGGTACCTTCTTTGGAGATTTTTTGTTAAAAAAACTACTGAAGATAGAGACATGTTTGATAGCTCATTTTAAAGCGGAGAAACAGACGAATAACCCTGAGTCCAACATGGAGTTCAAGGTCAAGCAGAAGTCTTGAAGACCTAAGTATTGACGTGTCAATCCTAGTTATTATTATTATTATTATCAACTTTGTCGAAAATGGCGATTTTCTAAAAATGACAACGACTTGTCACACGTAAACTATGACAGACACATGCTTGAAAGTTATTGTCCTTAATAAAATGATGTCTCTCCTTCAAATTGAGCTATTAAACATGTTTGTATCGTCAGTGGTTTGCGATCGAAAATTCTTCTAAAAATATGCCCCTACAAAGTTCTCAAAATCACGAAATTTCATACATTTTGACAAATGCGATAATTGTGGCCTAACTATCAACTTTTACATGATATCGATCTGTTATACAAATGTTAAGTAACGTACTGTGATCAGTTGGCAATAAGTATCTTTGACATATCTTCATTTCTAAAAGAGTTATGGCCCTTTCAGCATGAGGCCTAAATTCGGTCTTTTTAAAAATGACCGTCTTCAATGAAGGATTATTAAAATTCAAGGATGAAATTAAAAAATCGACTTCTACAACCCTTTAAAGAATTCATTTATCTTTAAAATAAGCTATCATATGTATATGTACTCATAAAATTGAAGGACGAGTAGGGTTTCATAGACGCATACCCTAAAAACTGTGAAAGTTAACACAACATTCAGTTTTTTCGAAATAGCACAAAATCTATATATACGGCCGAAAAAATGACATTAACCTTTTTGATAGGGAATGTTGTTGCGCACATTTTGGTGAAAGTTTTAAGAAAATATATTGATTAGTATTCGAGCTATGAAGGTTTAAAGTTTTGACTTCAAAGGGAGATAACTCACGAAAGAAGTCGAAAATCCAAAAAGTGACTCGTTATTATCTAAGTTGAGTCACAGGCTATCATCCCTGAAAGTTTCAAGCGAATCGGCCCAGTGGTTACTTCAGAAAGCTCTGGACAAAAAAAGTACAAAGAATAATAATAATAAGAACTAGGATTGACGCGTCAATACTTAGGTCTTCAAGACTTCTGCTTGACCTTGAACTCCATGTTTGACCCTCGGTTATTCACCAGTTTCTCTTCTTTAAAATGAGCTATCAAACATGTCTCTATCTTCAATAGTTTTTTTTCAAAAAATCTCCAAAGACAATAACCCTCTGAAACCCTCACTCATTTATGGACCCCTACATGTATTAAAAGTTACATTTTTAAAATGCTGTAACATCTACAGGTTTTGATCTAGAGCTGAGGTTGATAGATTCATATAAAGAACATTCTTTCAGCTACCAAATGAGATAATGTATGAGTCTCTATGTATTGCCAATCTCGAGAAGAAGATTTTTGAAGAAGTGTACCCTCAAAACCCGAAACGTCGAGAAATTTACAGTTTTTCTAAAATAGCTTAAAATCTATTATTACGGCCGAAATTCGCTTTGACATCATTCGATGTAACAAGTTGTCGCCTACATTTTGGTGGTAGTTTTGTGCAATTATCTTGATAAGTTTTCGAGATATTGCAATTTAAATTTTTTCACGTTTTGAGTTACCTCCCCTTTTAGAGGCCGAAAATTAAAAATCGGATTACGTACGCCACAAGCTTATACCTAGGCACATTACTTCTACCATTTCATTGATGTAGGTGTAGTTAATTTTGTTCTAAAGGAGACACAAACAGAGTAAGGTCGCTGAAAATTCATTGCCCAGAAATCTGCATTTTCAAAAAGGTCATTTTTCAAAATGCTGTAACCCGGAAACGGTTTGATCTAGAGGTGAGGTTGATAGATTCATATAAACAGCAGTATTTCAGCTTCCAAATGAGCTATTGTATGAGTTTCTATGTATTGCCGATCTGGAGAAGAAGATTGTTGAAGACGTGAACCCTCAAACTGCAAAAAAATCCAAAATATGCAGTTTTTTCAAAATAGCGAAAAATCTATTGTTACGGCCGAAATTCGCTATGACATCATTCGATGGAACAAGTTGTCGCCTACATTTTGATGGTAGTTTTGTGCAATTATCTTGATAAGTTTTCGAGATATTGCAATTTAAAGTTTTTTCACGTTTTGAGTTACCTCCCCTTTTAGAGGCCGAAAATTAAAAATCGGATTTCGTACGCCACAAGCTTATACCTAGGCCCATTACCTCTATCAATTTCATTGATGTAGGTGTAGTCAATTTCGTTGTAAACGAGACACAAACCCAGTTAGGTCTCTGCAAATTCATTGCCCAGAAATCTGCATTTTCAAAAAGGTCATTTTTCAAAATGCTGTAACCAGAAAACGGTTTGATCTAGAGCCGAGGTTGATAGATTCATATAAACAGCAGTATTTCAGCTTCCAAATGAGCTATTGTATGAGTTTCTATGTATTGCCGATCTGGAGAAGAAGATTGTTGAAGACGTGAACCCTCAAACTGCAAAAAATTCAAAAAAATGCCGTTTTTTCAAAATAGCAAAAAATCTATTGTTACGGCCGAAATTTGCTATGACATCATTCGATGAAACAAGTTGTCGCCTACGTTTTGGTGCAACTTGTTTGCAAATAAGTTAATAAGTTTTCGAGATATTGCAATTTAAATTTTTTTGACGTTTTGAGTTACCTCCCCCTTTAGAGGGCGCAAATCAAAAATCGGGCTTCGTACGCCACGAGCTTACACCTATGCCCATCAATTGTGCTAGTTTCATTGATATCGGTGCAGTCAATTTTGCTGTACCCGGCGCACAAGAAAAGTACAAATAATAATAAAAACTAGGATTGACGCGTCAATACTTAGGTCTTCAAGACTTCTGTTTGACCTTGAACTCCATGTTGGACTCTCGGTTATTCATCAGTTTCTCCGCTTTAAAATGAGCTATCAAACATGTCTCTATCTTCAGTAGTTATTTTACAAAAAGTGTCCAAAGACAATGACCCTCTGAAAATGGAACACTTGCTTTTTAATGGACCCCTACATGACCTTTCTGACGATTAAGACAAAATGGTTAATATTTTCATACTAACTTGCAACATACACAATTTTGTGCTATAATTTCCAATTAAGTAGATGTAATCATTATTTAGATTGCATACATAATTAATGCGTTATGTTTTTCTGAATATTACAAAAAATACTAAAAAATGCTTAAATGTGGACCCCTAGACAACGTTTACGATGCTCGGAGCTTAACTATCAACTTTTTGATGAAAGAGTACAATATAGAGGTTGTAGATCTTGAAATTGTGCATACGAAGGTATCAATAACATTCCAATATCTCAATTAGTTAAGCAGTCATGATCCTGTGAAGTTTGTTGAAAATGGAGATTTTCGAAAAATGACAAAGTTCTATGATTTGTCACAGTAAAGCATTACAGATACAAGCTTGACATTTATTATTGTTAATAAAGGACATATTTGCTTCAACCTGAGGTATTCAACATAATTGTACCTTCAGTGGTTTACAATCGAAAATTCTTCAAAGAAAATACCCCTCGAAAAGTCTCAAAATCACAGAATTTTACTTGTTTGGAAATACGTCCAAATTGTGTCGATACTATCAACTTTTACATGATAATGATATATTGTGGAATTGTTTAACTAGTAATAAGAAAGAGATAACAGTAAGTAACTTTGATATAAGTCAATTTGTTACAGAGCTAGGCTCCTTTGAACATAGAGCCGAAAAACGCCATTTTCAAAAAGGTCCATATTCAAGGACACATTGCTAAAATTCGAGGCCATAATTCAAAATTCGGGCGAGATAACTTTTTTCTAAATTCATTTAGCTTTCAGATGAGCTATCACACATAGCTGTATGTATTGCCGTGATTTAGGAGAAGATTTTCAAAGACGCGTACCCTAAAAATCGCGAAAGTGCGCAAAATTTTCAGTTTTTTCGAAATAGCAAAAAATCTATCCTGCCGGCCGAAACAGCTATAGGCCTTATCGATGGGGAATGTTGTTGCCCACATTTTGGTGAAAGTTTTATGAAAATATCTTGATAAGTTTTCGAGCTATTGAGGTTTGAAGTTTTAACTTCAAGGGGAGATAACTCACTGAAGAAGTCGAAAATCCAAACAGTGGCTTGTTATTGTCTAAGTTGGGTCACTGGCTATCATCCCTGAACATTTCATGCAAATCAGTTCAGCCGTTACTTCAGAATCCGGCGCACAAAAACGTACAAATAATAATAATAAGAAACTAGGATTGACGCGTCAATACTTAGGTCTTCAATACTTCTGCTTGACCTTGAACTCCATGTTTGACCCTCGGTTATTCACCAGTTTCTCTTCTTTAAAATGAGCTATCAAACATGTCTCTATCTTCAGTAGTTTTTTTTCAAAAAATCTCCAAAGACAATAACCCTCTGAAACCCTCACTCATTAATGGACCCCTACATGATCTAAAAGTTACATTTTTAAAATGCTGTAACATGGACAGGTTTTGATCTAGAGCTGAAGTTGATAGATTCATATAAAGAACATTCTTTCAGCTACCAAATGAGCTAATGTATGAGTCTCTATGTATTGCCAATCTCGAGAAGAAGATTTTTGAAGAAGTGTACCCTCAAAACCCGAAACGTCGAGAAATTTACAGTTTTTCTAAAATAGCTTAAAATCTATTATTACGGCCGAAATTCGCTTTGACATCATTCGATAAAACAAGTTGTCGCCTACATTTTGGTGGTAGTTTTGTTCAATTATCTTGATAAGTTTTCGAGATATTGCAATTTAAATTTTTTCACGTTTTGAGTTACCTCCCCTTTTAGAGGCCGAAAATTAAAAATCGGATTACGTACGCCACAAGCTTATACCTAGGCACATTATTTCTACCCATTTCATTGATGTAGGTGTAGTTAATTTTGTTCTAAACGAGACACAAACAGAGTAAGGTCGCTGAAAATTCATTGCCCAGAAATCTGCATTTTCAAAAAGGTCATTTTTCAAAATGCTGTAACCCGGAAACGGTTTGATCTAGAGGTGAGGTTGATAGATTCATATAAACAGCAGTATTTCAGCTTCCAAATGAGCTATTGTATGAGTTTCTATGTATTGCCGATCTGGAGAAGAAGATTGTTGAAGACGTGAACCCTCAAACTGCAAAAAAATCCAAAATATGCAGTTTTTTCAAAATAGCGAAAAATCTATTGTTACGGCCGAAATTTGCTATGACATCATTCGATGGAACAAGTTGTCGCCTACATTTTGATGGTAGTTTTGTGCAATTATCTTGATAAGTTTTCGAGATATTGCAATTTAAAGTTTTTTCACGTTTTGAGTTACCTCCCCTTTTAGAGGCCGAAAATTAAAAATCGGATTTCGTACGCTACAAGCTTATACCTAGGCCCATTACTTCTATCAATTTCATTGATGTAGGTGTAGTCAATTTCGTTGTAAACGAGACACAAACACAGTTAGGTCTCTGCAAATTCATTGCCCAGAAATCTGCATTTTCAAAAAGGTCATTTTTCAAAATGCTGTAACCAGAAAACGGTTTGATCTAGAGCCGAGGTTGATAGATTCATATAAACAGCAGTATTTCAGCTTTCAAATGAGCTATTGTATGAGTTTCTATGTATTGCCGATCTGGAGAAGAAGATTGTTGAAGACGTGAACCCTCAAACTGCAAAAAATTCAAAAAAATGCCGTTTTTTCAAAATAGCAAAAAATCTATTGTTACGGCCGAAATTCCCTATGACATCATTCGATGAAACAAGTTGTCGCCTACGTTTTGGTGCAATTTGTTTGCAAATAAGTTAATAAGTTTTCGAGATATTGCAATTTGAATTTTTTTGACGTTTTGAGTTACCTCCCCCTTTAGAGGGCGAAAATGAAAAATCGGGCTTCGTACGCCACGAGCTTACACCTATGCCCATCAATTGTGCTAGTTTCATTGATATCGGTGCAGTCAATTTTGCTGTACCCGGCGCACAAGAAAAGTACAAATAATAATACAAAAAAAAAGGAAAAAATCAGGATAAGAACAATAGGTCTTCCAGACGTAGTCTTGAAGACCTAAAAACCGGATAATAACAATAGGTCTTCCAGACATACGTCTTGAAGACCTAATAAGGAAAAAATCAGGATAAGAACAATAGGTCTTCCAGACGTAGTCTTGAAGACCTAAAAAGAAACAGGATAATAACAATACGTCTTCATGACTTACGTCTTGAAGACCTAATAATAAATATAGTCACAAGTGACGATAAAAGGATTCAGCGCATAAATGACACACTTATTCTGAAAGTTCTTGACATTGTCCATCGTTCAACATAAGTTACAAGTCTGTAGATGTATTTTGAAAGTTTTGGCAATGTCTCTAAGTGAAAATGGAAAAATCATACACTAATAGACCCCTACATTATGTTTCTCATGATTAAGATAAAACGGTTAATATTTTCATTCTAAGGTGTCACATAGGAAATGTTGGGCTTGTATTTCCCCTTAAGTAGATATAATCATCATATAGATTGAATACATATAAGTAATGTTGTTTTAAATATTCAAGAAAATACTAAAAAATGCTTATTTTTGGACCCCTATACGACATTTGCGATGCTTGAAGCTTAACTATCAACTTTTTGATGAAAGCGTTCAATACAAAAGTTGTTGCTCTTGAAATTGTGCATACGCACGTATAAATAATGTGTCACTTCTTCATATAGTTTAGCACTTGTGTACGTTTGAATTTTGTCGAAAATTACGATTTTCGAAAAATGGCAATATTCAATGGACCGTAACATGGAAACCTTGATAGATCAATGCTTGAAAAATATTCTACTTAATATAATGTATTTCCGCTTTGAAATGATATAAGATTCATGTTTGTATCTTTATTGGTTGAAGAGAAATACTTCTCCAAAGAAAATGCACTTAAAAAAGTCGCAAAATCATCAAATTATAAATGTTATTAAAACTGCTTAAATTATGCCCAAACTATGAACTTCTATATGATAATGTTCTGTAGTGAAGTTGTATAGGTAACTATGTCAAACAGATTGCAAGAAATAAATTACTAATCAAACAATTTCTGACAGAGTTATGTCCCTTTAGAATCTAAGGCCAAACAATCTTTTTTTTTTTAGTTCAATTTTTAAAATGCTGTAACTCATAGACTATTAAATGTAGAGCTTTGGTTTATAGATTCATATAAACAGCAATGAGTCAGCTTTACAATGAGCTATAATATGTGTCTGTATGTGTTGCCGTTATTTAGGAGAAGATTTTTGAAGATGCGTACCCTAAAATTTGCGAAAGTTCATAAAAATTCCATTTCTTTTAAAACTGCTTACATTGTGCCCAAACCATAAACTTTTATATGATAATATTCTGCAGTGGAGTTGTAAAGGTATCCATGTTAAGCAGATTGCAAGAAACAGATTACAAATTAAACAATTTCTGACAGAGTAATGGCCCTTTAGAATCAAAGGCCGATTTTAATTTTTTTTTAAAGTTCAATTTTTAAAATGCTGTAACTCATAAACTATTAAATGTAGAGCTTTGGTTTATAGATTCATATAAACAGCAAAGATTCAGCTTCACAATGAGCTATACTATGTGTCTGTATGTAATGCCGTTATTTAGGAGAAGATTTTTGAAGAAGCAAACCATCAATTTGCGCAAATTCACCTGTTTTTCAGTTTTTTCGAAATAGCAAAAAATCTATTATAACGGCCGAAAACCGCTATGGGCCTTATCGATGGGGAATGTTGTTGCCCACATTTTGGTGAAAGTTTTATGAAATTATCTTGTTAAGTTTTCGAGTTATTGAGGTTTGAAATTTGAACTTTTTTTCGAAATTGTCAGATTTCAAGTACTCTGTGTGAAAAATTTATTGTGCATAGGTACCCCGTGAGTGGATTCACAATATATATCATGTCTCAGCTACATTATGTGCAAATATCAGCTCTGTAGAGCTTATATCTGCAGAGGAGAAGATCGTCAAAGATGCATGGGGTCCGGAGATTTTATAAAGTTTTTAAAAACAAGATGGCGGCGAAACCACGTGACTTACACGCTCGTCATGATTTCCTTTTTTGCTCGCATGGTTATTGCGCATCTTTCTTAAAAAGTTGCAAGTCTCTAGCTGCATTTTTCAGTTTTTCCCTATGTTAAAAATCGAAGTTTAGATTCGAACTGGACCTTTAATGGTTATGCCGATTGGGCCCAAAATAGGACATTTTCGATTCCAGGGCAAGGGTTACCAGCCTGCAAAATTTGGTTGCATTTGACTCAGTCGTTTGCGCTAAAAAGATCGTCAAAGTATTTTGAAATAATAATAATAAAACACGCCAATCTCAATAAGGATTCAGCCAAATGGCTGAATCCTTAATAATCTCGACGATAACAAGAGGTCTTCAGACATTCGTCTTGAAGACCTAATAATAACTAGGATTGACGCGTCAATACTTTGGTCTTCAATACTTCTGTTTGACCTTGAACTCCATGTTTGACTCTCAGTTATGCACCAGTTTCTCCGCTTTAAAATGAGTTATCAAACATGTCTCTATCTTCAGTAGTTATTTTACAAAAATTCTCCAAAGACAATCACCCTCTGAAAATGAAAAAATCACATATTAATGGACCCCTACATGATCTTTCTCACGATTAAGACAAAACTGTCAACATTTTCATAATAAGGTGTAACATAAGAGATGTTATACTTTGATTTCCACGTTAGTAGATGATATCATCATTAAGATTGCATACATAATTAATACGTTATGTTCTTCTGAATATTCAGGAAAATACTCAAAAATGCTTAAATTATGACCCCTAGACATCGCTTGCGATGTTCGAGGCTTAACTATCAACTTAACTATATTTGATGAAAGCTGTCAACATAAAAGTTGTTCTTCTTAAAGTTGTACATACGTAGGTTTATGTAAAATTTGAATAGCCTAAGAAGTTAAGAAGTGATGAACCTTTCAAGTTTGTTGAAAATGACGATTTTCGAAAAATGACAATCTTCTATGACTTGTCACACGTAAAGTATGACACATGCTTGAAAGTTATTGTCCTTAATATAATGATATCTCTCCTTCAAAATGAGCTATTAAACATGTTTGTATCTTCAGTGGTTTGCGATCGAAAATTCTTCTAAAAATATGCCCCTCAAGAGTTCTCAAAATCATGAAATTTCATATGTTTGGGAAAATGATAAATTTGTGATTAAACTATCAACTTTTACATGATAAAGATCTAAATGAGAAATATTAGGTAATGTATCTGCATCCGATTACAATAAGTAACTTTGACGTATCTTTATTTGTTACAGAGTTACGTCCCTTTAAACATGATGCCGAAATTCGAACTTATAAAAAAGGACCATGTTGAAGGGCAGATGACCGAAATTCAAGGACGAAATTCAAAATTCGGCCTCAAGAGCGCTCTTAACAATTCATTTATCTTCAATATAAGCTATAATGCATAGCTGTACTGTTAAAATTGAAGGAGGAGAAGATTTTCAAAGACGCGTACCCTAAAAAACGCGAAATTGCACAAAATTTTCAGTTTTTTGAAAATAACAAAAAATCTATCATTACGGCCGAAAACCGCTATAGGCCTCATCGATGGGGAATTTTTTTGGCCCACATTTTGGTGAAAGTTTTATTAAAATATCTTGATTAGATTACGAGCTATTAAGGTTTAAAGTTTTGACTTCAAGGGGAGATAACTCAAGAAAGAAGTCGAAAATCAAAATTCGGCCGACGTACAGGGCTAGTTTTTAACATAGGCTATAATCCCTAAAAATTTCGTACAAATCGGCCCAGTCGTTACTTCAGAAAAGCGCGCACAAAAAACGTACAAATAATAATAATAAGAAAGACTAGGATTGACGCGTCAATACTTAGGTCTTCAAGACTTCTGCTTGACCTTGAACTCCATGCTGGACTCTCGGTTATTCGCCAGTTATTATGCTTTAAAATGAGCTATCAAACATGTCTCTATCTTCAGTAGTTATTTTACAAAAATTATCCAAAGACAATGACCCTCTGAAAATGGAACAATCGCTTATTAATGGACCCCTACATGACCTTTCTCACAATTAAGACAAAATGGTTAATATTTTCATACTAAGTTGCAACATAGAAAGTATTGTGCTTTAATTTCCACTTAAGTAGATGTAACCAACTCTCCCTTTGAACATACAGTAGAAAAACACACTTTTAAAAAATGACCATGTTCAAGGACATATTTTTAAAATTTTAGGAAGAAATTCAAAATTCGGCCAAAACAGTCCTCTCAGGAGTTCATTTATCTTCAAAATGAGCTATCACACATAGCTGTATGTATTGCCGTGAATTAGGAGAAGACTTTTAAAGAAGCGTACCCTCAAAAACGCGAAAGTTCACAAAATTTTCAGTTTAATCGAAATAGCAAAAAATCTATTATTACGGCCGAAAACAGCTATAGGCCTAATCGATGGAGAATGTTGTTGCCCACATAGTGCTGAAAGTTTTGTGCAAATATATTGATTAGTTCTCGAGATATTAAGGTACAAAGTGTTGATTTCAAGGGGAGATAACTCGCGCGAGAAGTCGAAAATAAAAAATCGGCCAAAACAGTCCTCTCAGGAATTCATTTATCTTTAAAATGAGCTATCACACATAGCTGTATGTATTGCCGTGAATTAGGAGAAGATTTTCAAAGACGCGTACCCTCAAAATCGCGAAAGTTCACAAAATTTTCAGTTTTTGTGAAATAGAAAAAAATTTATTGTTACGGCCGAAAACCGCTATAGGCTTAATCGATGAGGAATGTTGTTGCCCACATAGTGGTGCAAGTTTTGAGCAAATATATTGATTAGTTTTCGAGATATTAAGGTATAAAGTTTTGACTTCAAGGGGAGATAACTCGCGAAAGAAGTCGAAAATCCAAAATCGGGCTTCGTAGTGCACCAATTCAGGTTACAGACTATCGTCACTGAAAATTTCATGAAAATCGGTCAAAGGGTTAAGCGGGAATCTTCTGGACAAAAAAAGGGTCAAATAATAATAAAAAAAAACTAGGATTGACACGTCAATACTTAGGTTTTCAAGACTTCTGATTGACCTAGAACTCCATGTTGGACTTAGGCTAATTCGTCTGTTTCTCCGCTTTAAAATGAGCTATCAAACATGTCTCTATCTTCAGTAGTTTTTTTACAAAAATTCTCCAAAGAAGGTACCCCTCTGAAAACGGAAAAATCACATATTAATGGACCCCTACATTACATTTCTCACGATTAAGACAAAATGGTTAATATTTCCATACTAAGGTGTAACATAGAAAATGTTGTGCTTTAATTTCCACTTAAGAAGATGTAATCAGCATTTAGATTGCATACATAATTAATGCGTTATGCTGTTCTGAATATTCAAGAAAATACTCAAAAATGCTTAAATTATGACCGCTAGACATCGCTTGCGATGTTCGAGGCTTAACTATCAACTTTTTGATGAAAGCGGTCAACATAAAAGTTGTTCTTCTTGAAATTGTGCATACGGTGGTGTATGCAAAATTGCAATAGCGTAAGAAGTTAAGCAGAAATGATCCTTTAAACATGGCTGAAAATGGCGAGTTCTGAAAAATGACAATCTTCTATGACTTGTCACACATAAACTATGACAGAAAAATGTTTGAGATTTATTCACCTTAATAAAGGACATCTCTACTTCAGGATGATATATTAAACATAATTGTATCTTCAGTGGTTTACAATGGAAAATTCTACAAAGAAAGTACCCGTCGAAAAGTCTCAAAATCCCAAAATTTTACATTTTTGGAAATACGTCCAAATTGTGTCGATACTATCAACTTTTACATGATAATGATATATTGTGGAATTGTTTAATTAGTTATATGAAAGAGATATCAATAAGTAACTTTGACATAAATTCATTTGTAACAGAGTTATGCCCCTTTGAACATATAGACTAAAAACGCTCTTTTAAAAAAAGGTCCATATTCAAGGGCATATTCCTGAAATTAGAGGACGAAATTCAAAATTCGGAAAAGATCAAGTTGTTGTACATTCATTTAGCTCTCGGATGAGCTATCACACATAGTTGTATATATTGCCGTGATTTAAGAGAAGATTTTTGAAGACGCGTACCCTTAAAACCGCGAAAGTTGACAAAATTTTCAGTTTTTCCGAAATAGCAAAAAATCTATTATTACGGCCGAAAACCGCTATAGGCCTAATCGATGAGGGGTGTTGTTGCCCACATTTTGGTGAAAGTTTTATGAAAATATCTTGATTAGATTTCGAGCTATTAAGGTTTAAAGTTTTGACTTCAAGGGGAGATAACTCAAGATAGGAGACGAAAATCAAAATTCGGCCGACGTAAAAGGCGAGTTTTTGTTACAGGCTATTATCCCTGAAAATTTCGTGCAAATCGGTTCAGCCGTTACTTCAGAATCCGTTTAACAAAAAACGTACAAATAATAATAAGAAAAACTAGGATTGCCAAGGCAATACTTAGGTCTTCAAGACTTTTGCTTGACCTTGAACTCCATGTTGGACTCAGGGTTATACATCTGTTTCTCTGATTTAAAATGAGCTATCAAACATGTCTCTATCTTCAGTAGTTTTTTTACAAAAATTCCCCAAAGAAGGTACCCCTCTGAAAACGGAAAAATCACAAATTAATGGACCCCTACATTACATTTCTCACGATTGAGACAAAATGGTTAATATTTTCATACTAAGGTGTAACATAGAAAATGTTGTGCTTTAATTTCCACTTAAGAAGATGTTATCATCATTTAGATTGCATACATAATTAATGCGTTATGCTGTTCTGAATATTCAAGAAAATACTCAAAAATGCTTAAATTTGGACCCCTAAACATCGCTTGCGATGTTCGAGCCTTAACTATCAACTTTTTGATGAAAGCGGTCAACATAAAAGTTGTTCTTCTTGAAATCGTGCATACGCAGGTGTATGCAAAATTTCAATAGCGAAGAAGTTAAGCAGTAATGATCCTTTAAACATGGCTGAAAATGGCGACTTCTGAAAAATGGCAATCTTCTATGACTTGTCACACATAAACTATGACAGAAAAATGTTTGAAATGTATTCCCCTTAAAAAAGGACATCTCTACTTCACGATGATATATTAAACATAATTGTATCTTCACTGGTTTACAATGGAAAATTCTACAAAGAAAGTACCCCTCGAAAAGTCTCAAAATCCCAAAATTTTACATTTTTGGGAATGTGTCCAAATTGTGCCTAAACTATAAATTTTTACATGATAATGATATGTTATGGAAGTGTTGAGCTGGTTATTATGAAGAGATTGCAATATATAACTTTGACATAGCTTAATTTATAACAGAGTTATGCCTCTTTGAACATGCAGTAGAAAAATGAACATTTAAAAAAAGACCATTTTCAAGGGCAGATAATACGAATACTAAGTGGAAATTAAAAATTCGAGTGCCAACGATCTTTTAGGAATTCATTTTGCTTTTAAATGAGATATCATATATAGCTGTATGTATTGCCCTGATTTAGGAGAAGATTTTTGAAGACGCGTACCCTCAAAACCGCGAAATTTCACAAAATTTTCAGTTTTTTTCGAAATAGCACAAAATCTATATATACGGCCGAAAAAATGTCACTAACTTTTTTTGTGGGGAATGTTGTTGCGCACATTTTGGTGAAAGTTTTAAGAAAATATATTGATAAGTATTCGAGCTATGAAGGTTTAAAGTTTTGACTTCAAGGGGAGATAACTCGAGAAAGAAGTCGAAAATCCAAAAAGTGACTCGTCATTTTCTAAGTTGAGTCACAGGCTATCATCCCTGAAAATTTCATGGGAATCGGCCCAGTGGTTACTTCAGAAAGCTCTGGACAAAAAAAGTACAAATAATAATAAGAACTAGGATTGCCAAGGCAATACTTAGGTCTTCAAGACTTCTGCTTGACCTTGAACTCCATGTTGGACTCAGGGTTATACATCTGTTTCTCTGCTTTAAAATGAGCTATCAAACATGTCTCTATCTTCAGTAGTTTTTTTACAAAAATTCCCCAAAGAAGGTACCCCTCTGAAAACGGAAAAATCACGTATTAATAGACCCCTACATTATATTTCTCACGATTAAGACAAAAAGGTTAATATTTCCATACTAAGGTGTAACATTGAAAATGTTGTGCTTTAATTTCCACTTAAGAAGATGTAATCATCATTTAGATTACATACATAATTAATGCGTTATGCTGTTCTGAATATTCAAGAAAATACTCAAAAATGGTTAAATTTGGACACCTAGACATCGCTTGCGATGTTCGAGCCTTAACTATCAAGTTTTTGATGAAAGCGGTCAACATAAAAGTTGTTCTTCTTGAAATTGTGCATACGTAGGTGTATGCAAAATTTCAATAGCGTAAGAAGTTAAGCAGAAATGATCCTTTAAACATGGCTGAAAATGGCGAGTTCTGAAAAATGGCAATCTTCTATGACTTGTCACACATAAACTATGACAGAAAAATGTTTGAAATTTATTCCCCTTCATAAAGGACATCTCTACTTCACGATGATATATTAAACATAATTGTATCTTTACCGGTTTACAATGGAAAATTCTACAAAGAAAGTACCCCTCGAAAAGTCTCAAAATCCAAAAATTTTACATTTTTGGGAATATGTCCAAATTGTGCCTAAACTATCAATTTTTACATGATAATGATATGTTATGGAAGTGTTGAGCTGGTTATGATGAAAAGATTGCAATATATAACTTTGACATAGCTTAATTAATAACAGAGTTATGCCCCTTTGAACATGCAGCAGAAAAATGAACATTTAAAAAAAGACCATTTTCAAGGGCAGATAATGCGAATACTAAGTGGAAATTAAAAATTCGAGTCCCAACAAGCTTTTAGGAATTCATTTTGCTTTTAAATGAGATATCATATATAGCTGTATGTATTGCCCTGATTTAGGAGAAGATTTTTGAAGACGCGTACCCTCAAAACCTCGAAATTTCACAAAATTTTCAGTTTTTTCGAAATAGCACAAAATCTATATATACGGCCGAAAAAATGGTTTTTTTACCTTTTCGATCTGGAGTTTTATTGCCCACATTTTGGTGAAAGTTTCGAGAAAATATATTGATTAGTATTCGAGCTATGAAGGTTTAAAGTTTTAACTTCAAAGGGAGATAACTCGAGAAAGAAGTCGAAAATCCAAAAAGTGACTCGTTATGATCTAAGTTGGGTCACAGGCTATCATCCCTGAAAGTTTCATGCGAATCGGCCCTGTGGTTACTTCAGAAAGCTCTGGACAAAAAAAGTACAAATAATAATAATGAAGAACACGGATAATAACAATAGGTCTTCCAGACGTAATAACAATAGGTCTTCCAGACGTAGTCTTGAAGACCTAATAAGGAAAATTCGGATAATAACAATAGGTCTTCGAGACATACGTCTTGAAGACCTAATGAGGAACACGGATAATAACAATAGGTCTTCCAGACATTCGTCTTGAAGACCTAACAAAAAAACACGATAATAACAATAGGTCTTCCAGACATAGTCTTGAAGACCTAAAAACGGATAATAACAATAGGTCTTCCAGACTTTCGTCTTGAAGACCTAATAATAACTAGGATTGCCGCAGGCAATACTTAGATCTTCAAGACTTCTGCTTGACCTAGAACTCCATGTTGGACTTAGAGTTATACATCTGTTTCTCAGCTTTAAAATGAGCTATCAAACATGTCTCTATCTTCAGTAGTTTTTTTACAAAAATTCTCCAAAGAAGGTACCCCTCTGAAAAAGGAAAAATCACATATTAATGGACCCCTACATTACATTTCTCACGATTAAGACAAAATGGTTAATATTTCCATACTAAGGTGTAACATAGAAAATGATGTGCTTTAATTTCCACTTAAGAAGATGTAATCATCATTTAGATTGCATACATAATTAATGCGTTATGCTGTTCTGAATATTCAAGAAAATACTCAAAAATGCTTAAATTATGACCCCTAGACATTGCTTGCGATGTTCGAGGCTTAACTATCAACTTTTTGATGAAAGCTGTCAACATAAAAGTTGTTCTTCTTAAAGTTGTACATACGTAGGTTTATGTAAAATTTGAATAGCCTAAGAAGTTAAGAAGTGATGAACCTTTCAAGTTTGTTGAAAATGACGATTTCTGAAAAATGGCAAACTTCTATGACTTGTCACAAAAAAACTATGACAGATACGAGCTTGAAAAATATCGTCCTTAATTAATGGCGTTCCTACATCAACATGATCTATTTGAAGTCTTCCTATCTTCATTGGTTCATGATCAATAATTCCCCAAAGGATAAACACCTCAAAAAGTCTCAAAATCAAAATAGTTCACTGTTTTGGGAATATGATCAAATTATGCCCAAACTAATAACTTTTATATGATAATGATATGTTATGGAATTTAAAAACTATTTATGAGAAAGAGATTGCACTAAGTAACTTTGAGAGTAACAGAGTTATGTCCATTTGAATTTGAGCCCTAAAAAATATATTTTTAAAAAGTTCATTTTCCAAATGGCTGTAGTTCGTTAACCGCTGAAAATAGTCAATTGGTTTGGGGGGTTCCTTTAAACTACATTCCTTCAGCTTTCAAATGAGCTATAACATGATGCTGTATCTATTGCCGTTATTTAGGAGAAGATTTTTGAAGACGCGAACCCTTAAAATCGCGAAAGTGCGCAAAAATCTATTATACGGCCGAAAACCGCTATAGGCCTTATCGATGAGGAATGTTGTTGGCCACATTTTGGTGAAAGTTTTATGAAAATATGTTGATAAGTTTTCGAGCTATCGAGGTTTGAAGTTTCAACTTCAAGGGGAGATAACTCAAGAACCGGGTCGAATTTCAAAATTCGGGCTTCGTACAGAGCGAGATTTTGACAATGTCTATCAACCCTGAAAATTTCAAGCAGATTGATTTAGCCGTTTTTGATGAATCGTGTTAACAAGATACGACGGAATAATAATAAAAAAAAACACGATAATAACAATAGGTCTTCAGACTTTCGTCTTGTAACAATAGGTCTTCAGACTTTCGTCTTGAAGACCTAACTAGGATTGACGCGTCAATACTGCAGGTCTTCAAGAATTCTGCTTGACCTAGAACTCAATTATGGACTCTCGGTTATGCACCAGTTTCTTTTCTTTAAAATGAGCTATCAAACATGTCTCTATCTGCAGTAGTTATTTTACAAAAACTCTCCAAAGACAATGACCCACTGAAAATTGAAAAATCACGTAAAATGGACCCCTACATGATCTTTCTCACGATTGAGACAAAACGGTCAACATTTTCACAAAAAGGGGTAACATAGAATATATTACACTTTGATTTCCACGTAAGAAGATGATATCATCAATGTGATTGCATACATAATTAATGCGCTTTGTTCTTCTGAATATTCAAGAAAATACTAAAAAATTATCATTTTCGTACCCCTAGACATCGTTCGCAATGTTCGAGGCTTAACTATCAACTTTTTGATGAAAGGGTTCAACAGAATAGTTATTTTTCTTGAATTTGTGCATCCGAAAGTGTATATAAAATTTCATTATATTTAGAAGTTAAGCAGTTATGATCCTTTGAACTTTGCTAAAAATGGCGATTACTGAAAAATGGCAATTTCTATGACTTGTCACACATAAAGTATGACAGAAAAATGTTTGGAATGTATTCCTCTTAATAAAGGACATATCTACTTCACAATGATATATAAAACATATTTGTATCTTCAGTGGTTTACAATCGAACATTCTACAAAGAAAGTACCCCTCGAAACGTCTCAAAATCAAAAAAAAAAATTTTTTTGGGAATATGTCCAAATTGTGCCAAAACTATAATTTGTACATGATAATGATATGTTATTGAAGTGTTGATCTGGTTATTATCAGGAGATTGCAATATATAACTTTGACATAAGATAATTTATAACAGAGTTATGCCCCTTTGAACATGCAGTCGAAAAAGGAACATTAAAAAACAGGACCATATTAAAGGGCAGATAACTCAATGTACATTTAGGAGAAGATTTTCAAAGACGCGTACCCTAAAAACTGCGAAAGTTCACTCAAAATTCAGTTTCTTCGAAATAGCACAAAATCTATTCTGTCAGCCGAAAAAATGGTATCAACCTTTTTTATGGGGAATGTTGTTGCGCACATTTTGGGGGAAGTTTTGTGAAAAAATATATTGATTAATATTCGAGCTATAAAGGTTTAAAGTTTTGACTTCAAGGGGAGATAACTCACAAAAGAAGTAGAAAATCCCAAAAGTGGCTCGTTAAAATCTAAGTTGGGTCATAGGCTATCATCTCTGAAATGTTCATGCGAATCGGCCAAGTGGTTACTTCAGAAATCTCTGTACGAAAAATAGAGCCATGGGCTCTGTAGCTCATCAGGGTTTATCTACAATTTAGAATCCCCTTTGGCTAAGGAGTCTGGAAACAACTTTTCAGCTCTCTAGACCTTTTGGAACTGGAGAAGAAGATGGAAATAGTTTTTTAAGGATATGACCCCGGTGACCCCATTTGGGGTCATGGGGTCACCAAATCTAAAATTTAGAATCCCCAATGGCCAAGGAGTCTGCACATAACTTTTCAGCTCTCTAGACCTGGTTCTGGAGAAGAAGTCGAAAAAGTTAAAAGTTTACGGACGGACGGACGGACGGACGCCGGACGCCATGCCATGGCATAAGCCCATCGGGCCTTTCAGGCCTGATGAGCTAAAAAGTACAAAGAATAATGATAACTAGGATAGCCAAGGCAATACTTAGGTCTTCAAGACTTCTGCTTGACCTTGAACTCCATGTTGGTCTCCCGGTTATTCATCATTTTCTCTGCTTTAAAACGAGCTATCAAACATGTCTCTATCTTCAGTAGTTTTTTTACAAAAAATCTCCAAAGACAATGACCCTCTGAATATAGAACAATCGCCATGATCTTTCACATGGCAGAAAATATTGTAGTTGTGTGCATTTCATTTACTTAACCAAAGGCTAACTATGTCACATACTCGTTCCTTGGAGAAAGTTGGCACTGAAAGTCGTAGTAATGCTGCTTCCGTAGTAAGTAAAGGTGAACTTGACATCCTGCTGGTTGTTGAACACATTAAGGCTGTTACTTGCTGTTAGAGTGAGTACATAGAAGGTGTTTCCAGCTTCACAGGTTGTACCTTCGTAGGTTACTGGAGTTTGGATACGCACAGCCTCTGCTGGGACTGACGCGGAGCTGGACTGTAACAGAAACAAATAGAGGATACTTTAGTACCAATCGTTACCTTTACCTTTCACAATTGACCTATTTCTTGATGAAGAGTCTCCAAAATTGTAGTATTAACAACAATTGAACAGTAGTAATAACATTTCACACATACATATTTTAGAAAGGTTTAATCAAAGACAAATAGGATTTTATTAGTTAACAATTATTAGTTATCGGAAAGAATATTTGAAATATTTTCTCAATGGTTGAATTTCCAGGACCGCTAAAAAGATGATATCTCGACTACATGTGTGTTAATGAGAAGTGAGCACAGCTCAGATAGCCCTGTTCACCATTTGGTCAAATAAGGTTCAAAATAGCAAATGGCAACTCAGTTAATAGTGTACTTTGATGAAGGTTGAGTGTGAAGTTTCAGTGACAGAAACAAATGACAAGCTCACAGACATACGTCATAATTCAATCCAAAGCAAGAGAAGCGGGCACATCTCACATATCCGTGTTCACCACATTGGTCAAAGAAGCTTAAACTATCACCTTGAGCTACATGTAGCCCACTGTAGAAATATGGTTTGAGCACTTCATACAAAGGAATGGGACTTTCTTAAAGTGCTTTGTTACCATGTTGTGCAAGTCCGAAAAACCGAAACGGCTGACTGTCCATGGTTATATGTAAGCTCTCAAACCATATTTATGGCCTGATTGACCACTCTAACACGGCACAATCATTTGCTATGGTTTAAAAAAACCTTGATCAACCAACAATCCACACACGATAACAAGATTATCGATCACATATAACTGTGCAATTAATACATAATAAGCCATATCAGTATCAATTTGACACGATTTCAAGCTGATGTCTTGGCAGTTATGGAACTAGTTTTATCTTAAATCCAAATTTGTGTGAGAACGGTTTGGCTATACTTAAATACAAATCTCGAATAAAACTAATGTTTTTCAATTCCATCGTAGTTTATATAACCTTTCACAATTGACCTATCTCTTGATTTGATAGTGATGGATATTCTCCATTTGTATTGTTAACTATAACAGTTGTAGTTAACATTGTTGTGTAACACCAACGCTGGTTTTCAATTGGAATACTCAATTAATCCAAGGCCACTCTTTGAACTAATACACATCTCATGAAAAGTATTTATGCTTTATTTATTATTACATTAACATTTTACCTCAAGGTATAAGTGTATATATACTGATGTTAATTGACCAATACATATCTTAGAAATCGAGATAAACACTCATTTAACTAAAAAGTAAAAAATCAGGTGGTGGTCGAATTAATAATAATAATAATGTTATGCATTTGTAAGGGCGCCTTTCCCAATGTAACACTGCTCAAAAGCTTGTGTGCTTGGCGTTTAATACAGATTTTATTTAGATTATGTGATCAAACAGTACACACATGGAATTTATATAGTAACCTTTACTTTATAGTAATAGCCATATCTGAAGTATACTAACTGTTGTGTAATTTATTAATTGAAAATTCAACATCAAATAGACACAAGTTAAACCACATGTGTTGGCAGTGATGGAACTTGTTTTATCTGATATCGGAATTTATGTCAGAGTTGTTAATCATGACAGTTTGGTGTTTCAAGCCCACGCATCTGTTTGAACTTTAATAAGTATACTTGTGTCCACGAGTGTTCCTATAACTCTTCCTTTCCCAACTTTTGAACTATTCCCTTTTTGGCTTCAGTTGTTGTTTTTTTTTATATTCAATGTAAGTATTATTATAGAAAGCTAACAAATTTCATAAAAATGTTCCTTACCCCATTAACTGTGTATGAAAACCCGTAGGATGGAGTCGTGTCAATACAAGACAGAACCATTGTTGCTGTGTAACTGTCAACTGATCCGGTAGGTCCAGCATTTGTGAAGCCATTCCGAACCAGGTTACCTGAAAACAACGTTACAAGTTCAAAATGATTTACTTTATTTCTCTCAAATGTATGACTCCAATATTACACTACCATATTATGATGTCGCGAATTATTTGTATTTACGTTGATACTGACAGTAAGTTTGTCTTCTATTGATTCGTAAGAGTAATAGATTGAATAAACTAATGATCATCAAGACTTATGTAAAATGTCATTTACATATTGATTTCCCCATTTTAACATTCTAAAACATATGTTGTAGAATACCATATTATACATGTATACATTGGTACAGAAATTGTGCAGAACACAACATGAATAAGCGTTAAGTGGCTGACTAAATGTATTAATACAATAGCCTTATTCAATTACTCATTTTCTGGAATCTCTGAAATAATCAATTATAATCATAAAAACTGGTGTTCCTCTTCTGAAGCTAGGCCATAACTGTATGTCTCAGGTGTTCAAAGCAAAAAAATAAGGATATTTAAACTGAAACAAAATATTAGGTACCTGAGGATCAAACACGATTCAAATTACTGTCAAATAGACAAAGTATGTCAACATTGTACAGTAAACTCTTCTCAATAAAATATTAAACATTTTATATAGGCATTCCTTCCAAGATTGGTTTGTTAAACACTGATGCCCCCGAATATAGACAAACTTTGGAAATAAAATATCAACGATGCGTATTAATACTCCATGTGGATGAGTATGAAAAGGTACACAAGGTTCGAACATTGTCAAAGGCAAAGTTCACATAATTACAATCATGACTTCATATGGAAGGTCTCACCACAACGGATGCGCACGTTACGTATAACAGGTGTATCACTAACCAATTCAAATTTATGAAACTTTTAAACAAACCTTTCCTGTAAAGTCTCATCACAATTAATACAAAAGCACAGACAGACAAGTGAAAAGCATAATACCCCCGGAATCTTCGATTATGAGCATACAAACCAACCATTAAACATTTTAAACATTTATCAAAGCAACAACTTTCAGAACATGAGAACTGATGTATAAGTGAAAATTATTTCAAGGACAACCAAGATGTATGAATAGTCTTTATTGCAATGATCTAAAACTTAAGGAAAGCCTCTCAAAGAAGTTTTGTTGTTGTGCTTGCCAACTTGCCTCCAATTTCTGTAGGACAACGACAAGATGCACTTAAATGCACTCACCTCCAATTTTCTTATCACGCAATGTCAAATCATTTGACTGATCGGGAGTTTGCTCACAGTACCATGTTCCTGTTTCTCTTGCACTGTCCACTGATGATATAGTCAGAAGAACTCCAGAAGTATTCTGGGTGGCCGTATAATCGTTTGAGGCACAAGGGTTTCCTGGTCCGAGGCAATTAGCTTTTGTGTTTGAAGGTCTGGTATAAACCACTACACCCGTTGTTATGGTGCCTACATCACAGTAGATAAAGGAAGGTTCCCCCTCTCTCATGGATGGATCCTTACGGATTTCTGAAACAATACAATGAACACAGAGTTTGTTTAATATAATAGAAAGTACTGTGAAAAAAAGCATGGACTATATATATAAATATTAAATGCATATTTATATTGCGAAAAATCCATGCTTAGCATGCTCTAAGCGCTACACATATTATTACCCTGAAGGAAGAGTACTTTCAGTCTGCTACTAAGTGCTCTGAGCGACCGGATAGGTCTGTACTTTCCCGTGTTCAGGTACCCATTTAAACAGCTGGGTGGACTGAGTGCAGTGTGGATTAAGTGCCTTGCCCAGGTCACAAATTTCTGGTGTCTCCACCGGGATTCGAACCCGGGTCTCTGGGGTTAGATGCCAGCACGCTAACCACTACACCACTGTGCTCCATGTCTATAATCATGGCAATTTCATATAGTGTGAATACCAGAAATGAACTGGTCGCTGAAAATGAAGAAGGTTACGATTCATAGTTTTTATTCATTAATCAATATTCAGATACAAAGAGCTTATCGTCTTTAACGTTGTAGACATTTACGTTTTTTTCGTTAACAGGAAGAAAATCATTTTGCTCATTAATGGCACAATGTATGTGATTGTTAGTTTAAAAGAAAATAAAGACATCACATTTCATAATAATAATAATAATAATAATAATAATAATAATAATAATAATAATAATAATAATAATAATAATAATAATATTTAATGATTAATTATAGAAATACTTTATTGCCCGATAAAGGAATTCACTTTCAACAGTGATGCAACATATCATAACACTTAAAACATACAGACAATGACACACATTTAAATGTTAAGATAAGTTACAATGTGTATAGTAAGCAAAGTATAAGAACATAAATAATCTAACCCTCCCTTGTTCATAAATGGCTGATCAACTTTAAAAGTATCTCCTGTCAGACAAAAGTATCTCTCACTATCATGGTTCACATAGCGGTTCACAGTGATACTTTGAAACCTATTTCGTGATGTTTTATCACGTGTTGATATATTTAAGAGTCGAAGAGTAATTTGGATGCAAATAACATCCATTTCCTCATGGAGGCAACATTCTTTTCAGGACAATTTGCATACAACGTACAGTATTATGTTTATATAAAATATACAACGTCTTCGTAAGGATCTTTAAATAAACACTTAAACACCACGTGTTTATAACATTAAATCTGTAGTAAGTACAATGATACATAGACAAAGCCATCATTATTTTCTCTATATATTAAATTTGCCTATGAAAGATTATAGACTTTAAACTTACCCACGGAAAAAACGCCTGGGATCACAAATGATATTGAAATCAACAGAGTGATGAACTTTTCCCTGGGAAGAATATCCATCTGGGAATAAATGTAGAGCACTATATGAACGAAAGACAACAAAATGTTTTCAATTCAATAAAAAGTAATTTTAAAGCTTCGTGAATGTCGCAGTCGATTGGGACCATCCAAACATTCCTTTATCAATTGTTACATGCCACTTTTTATGAAACGAGTAACCAACACAAATATGGATAAATTGATAATACCTTGTACGTTTAAAACACCTATAACTTCTATTGTCTTAATATAGAGTTCAGGTTTCGTAGATGATAGACAAAGCATATACGTGTATCTATCTTAAATAATGACATAACACTTTCAAGCAGTAACAAAATCAAAAGATATTATTATCTTGCAAATTATCAATCTGTACAATTGTCTGTTGAATTTAAACCAACACGACAGAGATGTCAACAAACAAAACATACACTTAAACCAATACAACAGACATGTCAACCAACACATCACACATGGTAACCAACATATCATGCATAGCAACCAACACATCATGCATGGTAACCACAACATCACGCATGGCAACCAACACACCATGTATGGTAACCAGCACATCAAACATGGCAACCACCACAACATACATGGCAACCAAAACACAATGCATGGCAACCAACACATTATGCATGGCAACCACCACAACATGCATAGCAACCAACACATCATGCATGGCAACCAACACATCATGCATGGCAACCAAAACATCACGCATGGCAACCAAAACATCACGCATGGCAACCAACACATCATGCATAGTAACCACCACAACATGCATGGCAACCAACGCATAAAGCATGGCAACCAACTCAACACACATTTCGACCAACCCACAGACATATCAACCAACATAACAGACTTGTCAACCAACAAAACAGACGTTTCAACAAATATAGCAGACGTGTTGCACAACACAACAGGGATTACAATAGACATGTCTAATTTCACTAATATACATCTATCAGTTTACAAAAAAACCCAAGATATAACACGTTAAATATTCTCGCCGTTCTCTTAAATCAAGTTCAGGTTGATTTTACACACCTGTAAACGCAAGCAACTCACTGCTCTGCTCAAGAGTGTATTGAAATCCGATACTGCCAATGTCAAATCTGAAAGGTGCGCTGTCACCCGTCTACTTCCTGATATGGTAAAGAAGTAGAACTACTTATACAGCTAACGCTACTCTTGATAATTTCTATATATATATCCAACTCATAATGCTGTAGGAGTTAGCTCCCTCTACGTTTTATAGTTTCCTGTTCTTACAGTGTCTGTCACCTAAACACACTGACTACCTTCTACGTCCTATGAACAAAACAGCGACACAAATTATCTAAAATAAAGTGTTTGTGGGTGCAAGGTCAATTAGTTCAATACCTCTCTCTCTCTCCCAAATGTCAGGTTGATACTCATACTAGCTACATACAACTATATACAAGAAGCCGATAATTTTAATGTAGATTGTGTCCAAGTTGCGCCTGCACTGTCTACTTCCTGGTTTGGTAAAGCAGTAGAACAACTTATACAGATAACCCCTGTTCTAACATTGTATGTACTGTATATTATTGTCTGCAGTCGAAGTGTATCTAACCTTCATTCATTTATTTACTATAACGGGACATTCATAGTTGTTCATGAAGTGAATCTGGCATTTATACATATACCACATGTGCTCACTTCAATTCAAACACCGACTGTCCTTTACGTCCTCAAAAGATAAACAACAAAACTAATTAACAAAACTAGTAAAATGCATGATGTTGTTTTCCGGTTAAGGCCGATATATACGACAGCTTAATCATACACACTATTACTAAAACTATTAGGTTTTGTGGTACGGAAAGCATTGAGCGAATTTTAACTCATTCTGAGTTTGAGAGGACACTGTGACACATCTTTCACAAAATCTGCCTGACTCTCGGTGCTCTAATTCGGAAAAAAGTCCAAGAATGTGTACTACTGTAGAACATGTGATTCGAAATAGAACAATGCTAAAGTAGTTATATTGAAGCACAACGCATTTTGTAATATGCAACATGAAAACTGAGGAATCAAAAACGATAATCAATGTTCAGATACATTTTATGGTTTTTCCATTAGCCTTTTAATCTCATTCTCAAACCAACTTTATTATATAAACTTTATTGCCTTAACTTTAAGTGGAAGCTGACCAAACATTACCATCTCTAAACAATAAAGTTGTAAGGGAGTAATAATACATTAGAAATACTTGCCATTTAGATAGTGAGGAAATATAACATGGTTATATTTGGGATAACACTACCTGCAATAGTACAATTTTTTGTACTTTTTCGGGCCGAGTCCCATGCGGGATTCGAACCCACGTCCTCAGAGTAAGGCAACTATCGCCAGCATTGACTGTACCAACAGCTTACCACACGACCATTTCGCCTCGACAAAAATCGAGGTCCAACAATCGATAGTTAAGCTAATTTTTACATTCAATACCTCTCTGATAGACGTAGATTTGGCACAGCTCCCTAGGCTGAATGCATTAGAAATACTTGCCATTTAGATAGTGAGGAAATATAACATGGTTATATTTGGGATGACACTACTTGCAATAGTACAAATTCTTGTACTTTTTCGGGCCGAGTCCCATGCGGGATTCGAACCCACGTCCTCAGAGTAAGGCAACTATCGCCAGCATTGACTGTACCAACAGCTTACCACACGACCATTTCGCCTCGACAATAATCGAGGTCCAACAATCGATAGTTAAGCTAATGTTTACATTCAATACCTCTCTGATAGACGTAGATTTGGCACAGCTCCCTAGGCTGAATGCATTAGAAATACTTGCCATTGAGATAGTGAGGAAATATAACATGGTTATATTTGGGATAACACTACCTGCAATAGTACAAATTCTTGTACTTTTTCGGGCCGAGTCCCATGCGGGATTCGAACCCACGTCCTCAGAGTAAGGCAACTATCGCCAGCATTGACTGTACCAACAGCTTACCACACGACCATTTCGCCTCGACAAAAATCGATGCCCAACAATCGATAGTTAAGCTAATTTTTACATTCAATACCTCTCTGATAGACGTAGATTTGGCACAGCTCCCTAGGCTGAATGCATTAGAAATACTTGCAGTTTAGATAGTGAGGAAATATAACATGGTTATATTTGGGATAACACTACCTGCAATAGTACAAATTCTTTTACTTATTCGAGCCGAGTCCCATGCGGGATTCGAACCCACGTCCTCAGAGTAAGGCAACTATCGCCAGCATTGACTGTACCAACAGCTTACCACACGACCATTTCGCCTCGACAAAAATCGAGGTCCAACAATCGATAGTTAAGCTAAGTTTTACATTCAATACCTCTCTGATAGACGTAGATTTGGCACAGCTCCCTAGGCTGAATGCATTAGAAATACTTGCCATTTAGATAGTGAGGAAATATAACATGGTTATATTTGGGATAACACTACCTGCAATAGTACAAATTCTTGTACTTA
Source organism: Gibbula magus (assembly GCA_936450465.1). Classification (NCBI taxonomy): domain Eukaryota; kingdom Metazoa; phylum Mollusca; class Gastropoda; order Trochida; family Trochidae; genus Gibbula; species Gibbula magus. Next base: position 793,566 of record OW388298.1, on the reverse strand, counting down.
TTCGAGCCGAGTCCCATGCGGGATTCGAACCCACGTCCTCAGAGTAAGGCAACTATCGCCAGCATTGACTGTACCAACAGCTTACCACACGGCCATTACAGGAAGTGTAAATATTGTTTGACGAAATATGCAGCTGTTCTCACATAGTTTAGAGCACAGTCAAATGCTTTCGTCCAATCATGTGATTGTATCGTGGTCGTGAGTACAATTATATCCCGATAGATGTACACTTGTCTGGTTGCATTCGGGTATCATGCTCATAAAACTAGTTCACAGAATTGTATTTATACAGGTTCTCTGCTATCCAGGCTGATGCAGGTTATCTGCTACCCGGACTGATACAGGTTATCTGCTATCCAGACTGATACATGTTATCTGCTATCTGGGCTGATACAGGTTCTCTGCTATCCGGGCTGATACAGGTTCTCTGCTATCCGGGATGATACAGGTTCTCTGCTATCCAGACTGATACAGGTTATCTGCTATCTGGGCTGATACAGGTTCTCTGCTATCCGGTCTGATACAGGTTATCTTCTATCCGGACTGATAGAGATTATCTGTAGGTTATCTGCTATCCGAACTGATACAGCAAGAGCAAGATGCTCAACCTACATCCCTTACGTCAGTTAGTTAAGATAACATGCCTTTAAGAACAACTCGGTCGACAATGAGTGAATGTGTAATCATTGTAAGTTGTAATCTAAAAAGTTACTTGTACACTCCACATCAGAGTCAATTATATTTATAGCCAATAATTAGTAAGAAATCGGTGCCGATTAACTATGACATATAAACTTGCGAGGGCTTTAGCAGGAGTAAAGTTTATTGCCACAATGCGAGACAATTGGGATCATTGTTTGCCTTAAATTTCCGCTGAACACTCATATTTCTAAACTCATGTGTTATGTGCCTATTAAAGGGACACTTTGCTGTTTTAAACAGGTTTCGATTCCCACTTTCGTTGATTGCAAAATTTTCATTTCTAATTTGATCAAATTCAAGTTTTTACAAGCCCATTTGTTTCCGAAGAGAAATAACTTCCCATTGGGTGTAAATTTACATATTGTGCTTCATTCTTGGACATCACAAAGCAAATTAGGTCGTACGACTGTATAGTTATCATACTCCTGTGCATCAAGTCATCAAGACTTTCAATTTCATGAAACTTTGCAGATGGCCAGATAAATATCAACATATAGATAACAAAACCATCCACATTAAACATTGTACTAGACTATGTTTCCGGATGCTAAATTTATGTCGGAATACTCTCCATATGACCTCATTATAAGGTGGATCTTGATCTTCTACATTTTGAAATTAAAATGCAGATGGTTTGTTACGACATAATATATAATAAACGCGGTAAATGTAATAACTGCGGTAAATTGTAATAAAAACGCGGTAAGATGTAATACTGCGGTGAATTGTAATAAAAATGCAGTCAGATGTAATCCACTGAAGTGCGGTAAATTGTAATAGGGGGTGCGGTAAAATGTTCAGATTTAATCTGCGGTAAATTGTAGTACGATGTGCGGTAAATTGTAATAACATTAATGAAGAGGTTCTTGTTGATATAAATATAACCGTGTAGAGATCTTGTTAGTAGCATTCGCAAAGTAAGACAAACTGATAATGTCAATGACCTATTGACAAAGCCTTTTGAATGCGATTATATATGATTATCTTTCCTTACAGTAAAATACTCGTTTCTGATAGGCTAACGGTCGTTACATTTTTATTCATGTACCCCGTCAGTCTCACGGTGTACAAATTTCATGTACCCCGCTGCCATAGTAACAGCTCCTAGCTGAGAGTAGGAGTCGCATTTTGGTGAGATGACGTTATAAAATGACGCACGCGGTGTACGGAGTTTTGAACTGTTCGATCAGCTGTTTACGGGTATATTAATTACAGACTTATTTTCCCAATAGTCGCTGCTTTGTTGGAAAACAAATCGTATTTTGCATTGTTTGCACACTCAATTAAATAAAGAATAACTCGTTTTAAGGCACTTAAACGTTTGTAGTAATACGTTATACGACTTTTAACATTTCAGTCGAGGCGGGTGACGCCATTTTGTTTACGTCTAGGGTCAAGGTCATTCAAACGATATCAGCTGATCGGGCATCGCCAGACAAAACGCAATGAATATAATAGATCTTATACTAATTTTATTGACTTGACGGAAAGATAAATACGTTGTATACTTCTCCCTCGGGTAATACGGCTCGGGCGACACTGGTACAAAGATGGTACATGAGACCGTATTACCCTCGTGAGAAGCATAGATCTACAACTTATAATGTTTTCTGTACATTCCACAGACATGGTTTGGCAAATGTTATGTAAGGTTATATTATCTTTAACTCTATAACCATTATTAATGGCTTTAGTTTAATACAGGTACCCATGTGCTTTTCAAGTAGCTCCATCTACGTTTTCTCTGTTTCTGACCGAAATTCACAAGGTCTTAGGGTAGAAAAATATATTGAATAACAAGGCTCAATACATGATGACCTATCACCTTTACATACAGTATACTATTGCAAAACGTCTTCACCAATGTAATGATTAATTTAAATTTTAATCTTTAATTTGATCTCGCAAGTGAGTTTACAATATCATTATAATAGAAAGACAAGGTTATCTTGTAGATGATCAACTTCTTTATTTCACAATGGCGACGTTTCGGTATCAATCTCTATACCGTTATCAAGCACTTATTTCGTATTCATATACATGTGTGACAATTGTTGGATTGACTTTTTTTGCATTTACTTAAATTTGAAAGGAGTCGAAGTTAAGAAAATATGTTTACATTTTGTTTCAATCTTTTGGTAATTGAGAACCCTCGGTACATGTCGTTATCGTGTTGTGATAAGACAATAGCAATCTGAAAATATATTGAACTTTTCTTTTAACATCTTAAAGGTTTTTGAACGGATTGAATAAAAGCTTCTAACAATTCCAAACCATAAGAAATGCAAGCCACTTAAAGCTTAAATAAACATAGCAGTGTTATAATTGGGCTCATTGTGATCTGCAGTACGACACATTCCTGTAATGTTTAGGACAAATCCTTTACCCTGAGAGTCAGACAACACTGATAGTCTCAACAACGTATCTACTCGGCCACATACCCCTCGGAAAAAGCGATGACCAACAACCAGTACTTAAGCTACTTTTACATTCAGTACCCCTCCGATATAGGTAAAACGTCACGACTCCTATGGTATTATAAAAAGGTGAAATATATATATGTAACAAAAGGTAATATTGTTATATTCAAATTCACTGTCTCGATGTTTAGACAGCCAGTGATGATTATTGGATTCCGAGTCCAAGGATATTGATTTTAATTTAGCAAAAAAATCGTTCTCCGACAATACCCCAAAATGGTATTGCTGCAGAAATTAAAATTTGGAATATAAAATAATTTCGTGTTATTATCAAAATGACATTTTTTCTAATGTATTCAGCCTTGGGAGCTTTGCCACTTTACACCTGTAAGAGTGGTCGCTAATTTTAGAAATATCTTAGTACTGGTTGTTGGACCTCGATATTGTCAGGTCTCTGTGCCCATATGCATAAGCTTTTGAGACAGTCAGTGCAACGATTGCTGCCTCACTTTCAGGTGTAGGGTTCCATACTCTTGTCCATAACATGTACGACTTTGTGATAAAACAGAAAATTAAATCCGAAATATACAAACATTATTTTCCAAACCATGTTTAACAAAGAAAATGCAATTTGCATTTGAAAATATTGTACTTCCTATTTTCATTTTCAATGAACCTCAAACATATACACAACACATAAACTATTTCGAATAAACAGGAGGTGTATATCCAACATTTAACTCTTTAAATTCTCTGAAAAATGTAAATGGTATACATGTAAACTTAATTATTCTAAATCAAACCACATTTATTGATTTTCTAATAAAAAATAACCATTTTGAAAATAAAACTTTATTTTGCCGTGATTAAAATCTCTGGCTGATAATTAGCATGTGGGAATCGAAGATCTATCACTTAATTTGATTTAAACATATTTATTCCATAATGGATCCGGATTGGCAAACAAGCTGACGCTTATGTCAATGCCGCTCCCAAAATACCCACAATAATTAGTGCCCTCGATACAATGATTAATAAGGATAATATTCAAAAATATTACACCTTTTGTAATGTAACATACTTTATGAAATGCGCTGATTGTGGGAAAGAGAAAACGGGAATTGAAGTTAGAGCAATAGTGTGCATACATAAAAAAAGATAGATTGAGAGAGACAGAGAGAGACAGAAAGACAGACAAACATCCATCCATCCATCCATCCATCCATCAATCCATACATACATACATACATACATACAAACATACATGCATACATACATACATACATACATACATACATACATACATACATACATACTGCAAGACGGAAACTGATAAGCATGACTTCATACGAGAATTATTGCATATAATGTGTTACAGAACTAGTTCATACAAAAAACATAAAAGTAATGAATTGAACGATGTGATTGTTGTAAGTAATTACCATATTATCTACATTAATGAGTTCATGCCAATAAAAAAAAGCGTAACCTCACACAACCGGCCCAAAACAGATTTATTAAGACAACATCCTTAATGGTTGGTTGCACTGAAGTTGACTACACTGTTACCTTTCCCAACTGATGGACTGGTCCAAGCATTAAGAATTAACACTTGTAGAGAATGACTTTATTCATAATATTATTCAGGAAGCTCTGATCTTACCACATTGACTCAACTGTTTGGGATCTTTTCTATACAACATGTGTTCAGTCTATACTCATGTTCTCTATCCTATGTTGATTCGGCTCCCTGTCACTAACAAAAAGGAACAAATTAGATAAGATAATTAAACAAGGAGTGAGTGAGTGAGTTATTGTTTAACGCCGCTTCGGCAGTATTGCAGCCATTAGCGGCGATTAAACAAGGAGAGAACATTTCTAATCGTATGAAAGTTAGAAGTGACCCCTCACATGTTTTACATGACCATTTGAATTGATACCCTCCGGCGGCCGGTATAATGTACGACGTGCAAAACCAAACATTATAAAATGTTTCCGAAGCATTCTAGTTTACAAAAATCATAAAGAATCAGAATGTTATGTTTATCTAAGTTAACTGAGATTCATTCTTTACAAGATATATTCTTATAAACAAAGTGTTGATATAATTTCAGACTGGAATTAGCTAAAAGAATACGAAATATTATTACAAGTATAAGAAGGGTCCTACAATTGACAGTCACAGTAGAAATATATTTATAGAAAAATTAAGGTAGGGTTGTTACATTTATAGAGGATACTAATTACTAAACGACCTCCATTTAATACCATTATTATTAAAGGAGTTAATGATTTCGTATAAAAGGAAGGAAAGCAATTTGATACTAAATCATTCACGAGTTTAATAAAAAAAAAGAGGGTATAGTATTCTGTTTATAACTCGCCCATCTATTATTCAGCGAAATAGCCGACATGGCTCTGAAACTATGATTCCTGCAAATCCGATACCATTGTGACGACGTAACTTCCATTGTGACGTCATAACCTCAAACTATTATGACGTCATACGTGCGGCTGTACTACACTAGTTTTATATTGCCGTATACATATTACACTGCAGTACTTTACACGGACGAGTAATAATACTGCATATTGTGTTACAATTCAGTTAATAGTATTTATTACATATTACCGCATTTTTCTTACAATTTACCGCATGCTAACATCTTACCACGTTTATTACATCTTATGTTGTAACATGGTTCTTAACTAGTACAGTGTCAACAACACTGTCATTTCTCTTCCCAAGAGGTATTATGGCAGATATCCAGGTATACCAAAAGAAAACAGATAACGTGACTTATGTAACAGTCATGTTGTAGAAAAGAGACTTTCTTTTTCAACTTTCCTGTTTGAAAGACTATAAGTGCTTAAGATATGAGTTTATAAACATATACACATGTGAAAGGCAATAGATATCAGTATAAGCAGATAGTAATACAATGTCCCTACAGAATCGTGTAATGTCAATATTTCGCTGTGACTTTAATAAAACAAATCATTAAACAACTACTGAGAACAACAAATGTACTGTAGGCATGTGGCCGTTTATGTACGGAAAATAAAGATTGATTTTGTTAAGTCATAATGTTGAAACAGTACTCAGATAGTACAGCGACATAGTGGAACATACATATGGAAGGCCATTTCAATAATATAGAACAATTGAATGGGTCACCGGTTTATATATATATCAGCATGTTATGGGTTCACATATATTTTTTATCACTTTATTTCTTTTTTGTGGGTACCATACAGAGTTATAGAGCATATATTTTCAACATGCAATACATTGTACATTCAGTTTGGCATGGTTGGTTTTTATGGTGTACATTTCCATTAAAACATAACAATACAGTGAATAATTATGTAAAAAGACTGTGGCATGAAGACCAAAAGGACATATTTTTTTCATATCTACGTTCAGTGTAGAGATTCTGCTTACTGACATTATAAGTGTCTTGGAGGACTGATTTAAGGCCATTTATGCGGTTTTCTATTTTGAAAATAAAGATTGATTTTGATACGTCATGTTGTTAAAACAGTACTCAAACAGTACAGCGACATAGTGGAAATATAGATGGACGGCCAATTCAATAATATTGAACAATTGATTGGATCACTTTAGATATCAGCAAGCTATGACAGCACATAGATAGCACGGTATATAAGTAGACAAAGTCAGTAGCCAAGACCACTCAACACACAATGTGCTTCCTATCGAAGTGCATTTTCTAAACCAGGAAGTTGTTCTCGCTTCATATCATACACAGCTCGTCTATCCGGAGAGTGGCGGTAGGTTGTGTAATTTTTTCTCTCAACTATTTATCTTTTTTACAAGTTGTACAAAAGGATCAGAAAATATCAATCAATATATTAAAATAAATAATTAAAATATCAATATCAATTAGGATGTGGGAAAAAATAGTGAGACACATCTAATCCGTCACTATATGTTGAGGACTGGTGTTGTGAAATACTCAACGTGTAGCATAGTACTTAATAACTAAGACTTGTAAGGTCAGGTCGACCTGCTTTTCACAAAGGAATGTACAGTATCTATGTGTGTCGGTAGGAGTGCAAGTGGCTGTGCATTGCTTTGTGAATAATAACACTGGTGGGTATGTTCTCTCAATCATTTGAAATCTGTACAGCAGGTTGTGCATATTTACAGATTACTGCATGCAATGTATGTTATATAAGGTAATGATGTTTTGCTGCAAGGAAATATATCCTTGGTTGTTGCAAGAATAGAATCTAGAGGTTGTAGACTTACATTGCCATCACTGACATATAGCTTCGAGTTCATGAAATTGTTATAAAATATGTTCATTAAATATTGTCTAACAATTGATTCGAAGACGACAAGGATATCCATGGATGATCAACTTCTTTATTTGACAATTGCGACGTTTTGATTAATTTGTCGCATATGTGCGACTCTCGGCATTAATGAGTTAAGGCAAATGATAGGAAATACGCCACCAAACAACAATAGCCTAAAGGGGTAGTTGACTTCAGCAACTACCTTGGGGAAACATCAAGACCATTCAACATAGGCATCAAAGAACATAAAACATCAACAATCAAAGCAGACTACAAATCAGCCATTACATCAGATTTCCACATAACAACATCAAGTAATGCTCAGGAAATGTTCGATCGGATTTACAACCGGTAGAAAATTAACGTTGTTTTGGTTATCAAAGTTTCTCTCAAATCGCTATTGTCGAGTGAGGCTCACCCAACGGGAGGTTCGCGTGAACACTTGAACTTCCACCCTTTGGCTTGGCTGTGGTCGACCTGCCATGTGTATCGATGAAGGAGCAATGATAGCTACAATCATGTTCTTTCAAGTTTGATGTTCGCCCCCTTAAGTCCTCTCTCACTCGTCTGTCGTCAATCGTGGGATAATTTGGTGTTTTTTTAACACCTGAGGTATGACAGGACCTATCCATCACATTTATACCAGATACGTGCACGTTTATATATTCTTTTGTACAAGGAATACATAAAGTTAAACTATAATCCACTCAACCGGAGAAAGAAGTTACCATACAAAATACAAGATATCTAATTCCACAAGTTATAAATAGGACTGAAACAATGTCTTCAGAAACAATCTTAACTGATTTGGAATTTTTGAAACATTACTTAATCACATTTCTTTAAGACATGCACTTTAAGAAATCGTATTTTTGGAGTATTTTCTAACTAGACGAGATATGACACCTTACATTGTTATACCTTAAATGCAATAACTTTGTGGAAAATGCGATTTCAGCACCCTTTACAAAACATGTGCCTATCAAAGACATTCCAGGTGACGTTTTTTGCGGTTGAATGTAGATTTACGTTTCACTAATGTGTGCTGTTTTTGTTTGTTTATCGATTTTTGAGTTTTACATTGCTATGAATTATATCATCCATCCGGTAATATCATCGAGAACCGTCATTCCGACCCCAATAATTTGCCACTGTGTGTTTGAACAGGGGACAGTGATATCGCAAGGGAGCTTACTCTTGAGTGGGACTCAACGCTTTGAGGGATATGAACATATCATCAATAGTGGTGTTAGCTGTATAAGTGGTTTTACTGCTTTACCAAACCAGGAAGTGGACAGAGAACCTTGGAACGTTTAGTACATTGAAGGTACATATGTATGCTATGATTGATAATTTATCAGTGTGTCAATGCATCTGCATCTGTAATAACACTTTTAAAATGTAGTACAGTTACACATATCTTCATAGAATTATCACAGTACTAACACATGTATAAATGTATTATTTGTAATTTGATATTTTCCTATGTATTTTGTTTATCATATGTTCAAGTTACTTAGTTTAACTCTCATATGACACTGTCCATTTGCTTCTTGTAGTTATCACCTGGGGCTAACACCCATCTGCAGGTTTAATGTTTTATACTTCAGTGATTATCTATTCTTTATTGTAGATCACTTTAGACATTGTAAATGCAGCAATTGTTTTAATTAGAAATAGGGAAGTATCTTGTCAATCAGACCCTATGGTGACATTCTATTTGCTTTAGGGCTCTATAGCCATTGGTCCTATGAATCCCTTAAATAGAGCCCAGTCTCAGTGACAAGGGGCAGGCAGATAGAGAAAGAAGATAGAACGAGGTAGTAAGGGAGAGAAGGAGATAGAATTAGACAAGTGGAGACTAGACCCCAGGGAAGACTTACAAAGCTTCCTTGGCGGTCACTATGTCTCTGCTGCCATCACCATCACCAGCTGTATATGTTTTTATGTAACAACCATCATGAAGCAACAACCAAATAAACATCTCCATGACGTCATCATCTTATGTGTCTCTCATCATGTGCTCTCCCTAGAACGTCCGAGGTTGTCTCCCATAGCATCAAGCTAATTCCCTGGGATAAACGACGCAGACAGGCGTTGGCTTGCAAGTTGGTTACGCCTATTGTCTTGCGGGCCGGCGCCAAACTTTGTGTTAATTGGTGGAGAAATTTCGATCTCGATGACGGAACCAGCCTGGGATTCTTCAAGAAGCCAGCACCAAAATCCGAAGTCTCAGTACCAGTCCTGACGCCTAAATCGTCAAGAGCCAGTCATCCTGACAACAACTGAATCACCACAGTGCTGCTGACCTGTCAACTTCAACGATCCTCTTTAAAGAGGTAGACTTCAACGGTACCGGATATCTACATCAATAGCGCCACAACTTGGAAGATCTACAAAGAGGATATTGAAGACAAAAGCTCTGATATGGACTCAAAAACAAACTGTGGACAATTTCAAACAATATTGTATCTACTGTTTTTTGTGTCATATGTTGTCAGGATTCTGTTCAAACAGGTTTGTGTATAATCAGCCAGTATAAAACATTTTGTAACCATACTCTTTATTCAATTTTAAATCAGGAAGTTGATCCTATATGCTACCATAGACAACCCGGCTGTCCGAGCGTTTTTTTTTCGTTTTACCTCATGTTCGAAAGTGATAAGAATATATGATTATCACCATCTTATAATTGCGCTTGCAATTCAAAATAAAATATAGAAATATGTCAAACGTTATGCAAACAGTGTTTATCGAGATGTGTGGTATTCTGACATGTATAAATGCCAACAAACTTCATGTAAAACTTTGAATGTTCCTTTTAAACTAAATTAAGCAAGGAAGGTTAGATATTTCCCAATACAGAGAATAACGTCATATAGAAATTATCAAGACTAGGGTTATCTGTATAAGTTGTTCTACTTCTTTACCAAACCAGGAAGTAAACATGACACAGTTTACATTGCTATTATCGGCTACCTGTACATTTTTGTGTGAACAGCTGCTTGTTTGTGTGTGGTGCACAGAGTAGTGAGTCGGTATGGTTTACGTTTGTGAACGGGTGTGGGGATATCAACGTGACGTTTATTGGGGAGAGAGGTAAGACTATTTAAACACGTTATGTTTGAGAGAGAGAGAGAGAGAGAGAGAGAGAGAGAGAGAGAGAGAGAGAGAGAGAGAGAGAGAGAGAGAGAGAGAGAGAGAGAGAGAGAGAGAGACATACATCCAGAGACAACAAGAAGCAGAGAGAGTATAATGCTATTGTCTAATGCACAATATTTGACTTGTTCAGTTCATATGAATGAGTTGATAAAAGTTTCACCATTTTATTATTAATCAGTCTAACGAAAGCAAACAAATCTGCTTGAAATGTAGTATTCAGTGTTCTGTTTGTTACAGGTTGAACATTCCAACGTAGGCAGTTTCTATAGGAGCTCAACGCTATTTGCATAGATTATTGCTTGCACAACATTGGGTTCAACACAACATGTATACGATCTATTAGTCTACACACTGTGGCCCATTACACAGAGTGAAAGATGTCTCCAGGTGGATGTGTTAGATGCCTTGTCCTAGCTCTGTGCAGTTGTGTTGTCACTGGTATGTATTGGAACGTGTGCATAGTTGAAATAACTGTCGAGTAAATGGATACTTTATAATAATTCATGTTTAAATATTTTATATTCTATTTGTAATATATCTTATCTATTTTACAATTGAGAAAATTACTATCAATTCTAGATCCAGACTTGTAGTCTCGCCCTCAAGATACGAACCTGCACAATCTCTTGATCAGAACGTTTTTCTCAAGATCATTACCAAAATTCACCCATGGCATATTTATTAGCAACGGAAACAATAGTTACATGAATGATACAGTTCAGATAACTAGGTCATAACTAACAATAATATAGGTTTTGCTGATTTGATAAGTATATGTTATAGACAATTTGATGATATGTATTTTTTATTAAAAAGTCCATTTCCAATTCATTCATGCATTTCATATAACAAAAAAAGGCATTGAATATACATTAGTTTTGATATAAAACATATACGAATAAACATGCAAAGTCAGTGAGGCTAGCTGACGCTGACGAGAGATAGAACTATCATTTGCACACTGGATGGGGTGTTGACATTTTATGGGCGCTTCAAACTATACCAAATATAACGGGTAAATGTTTCCATTTCACAATGTAGGAACCTGTCCTGTTGTTTTTTCTAGCTATGAATTTTTCAATTTTTCATGTTTCTCTTAAAATTTTAAAAATGCCTCAGAGGAAAGAGCATGTTGTTTGATACTTGAAACATAAATGTATCTTTTGGCTAGTAGAATAATATGGTGTAGTATTTTATTGTGTGAGCACAATCCGAACATGATATAATGCATTTTGTAAGGGTAATACTTCATTGGAGATGAGTATTTATGAAACATTCTACATTATGCCAGAAGAGTTTAACTAAGTCACAGTCAAAAAACGCATGCGTATATTCTTCTTTATTTCTAATACTTAGAGGTCACAAAAACGTGCAAAGGATTCACCTGCAAACAAACATAGAAATCACCTTACAGGGATCACATCATCATAAGTTAGCATTTGAACATATTAAACAGTAACATTTCACTTCTGATATAAACATATATTATACATGTCACATCATAACTGAGAATTTTGAAGTAACATGCCTTGGTAGATGAAAGTTGATAACTTTTGAATTAGAAACGTATTGACATTATTTAAAAGCAAAATGAATTTTAGCCTATTTGGATGTACATAGTAATATTTTGGAATATTATTTGTTGTCAGGTCAGTATACAAAGGACAAATTAATAGAAAATGGTATTCGTCTTCCACACAATTAAGATGACACAATTTACAAATTCTATTTTCTAATGCTATATTGTAATATATCCCTGTCTCAATTGCTAACTCGTGGGACGAGCACCTGAAACGTGAAACTGCATTTCGGAATTTCCTTATATCTAACATACTCAAATAATATTCTCTATATATGTGTGGTTTAAACATTTTATAGTAAAAACATTTGTTTGAAAGTGACAACGATGTAGCCCATTCTTGTGTCGATATATCTTTCAGTTTTTGTGCAACATTATTTACAAAATTTGAATTGAAATCCACGTTTTGACTCTGCCTTTTATCCCCAAAAGTAAAAGTATTTAATAACTCACGAACGTTGGATACCCAATTTGCCTTTCCTCTCTTATCATATAGAATCATCATATCATAACATTGCGTTGGGTATCTATTAGAGGGCATATTTAAGAGACGTGTCAAAAATGTTATCATTCTAGCTTTGGCAAATATATGAACTGGGAATCTGCCACACTCTCCATACACCATATTACTGGGTGTGCTTGCCTTCACTCCCAGATATATTTTACAGGTATATAAGTATATCTTTTCAATAATATCATAATGTTTAAATCCACATACCTCTGATCCATACAATAATATAGGAAGAATTTTTGAGTAAAACATTTTGAAAGATGATTTGCAATCAATATCCACAAGTTTATAAACACATGTGATATATATTCTGAGGTATTTTTTACAAAAAGAGCATGTTAATATGACAGTAAGTTGTATGAATAGCACCGTGTATTGTTTTAATAAACCGTCTTTCAAACAGTTGCTGATATACATAGAGTTGACCAAATAACAGTTAGTTGAATGAATTTCCAGGTCAGTACAGCTTGTCAGGACCCAGCACAGCTACAGAAGGATCAATTGTCACCTTCACCTGTACCACCTCACCTGTACCAACTGCTGTAAGCTGGAGAGAGATAAAGGGCAATTTTAGAATTGGCTACACATCTTTCTACAACTCAGTCCAAGGACGATGTCTCGGAACATCATCAGAAACAATACCAGCAGGTTACAACTTCAGCTGTGATTCTACTTCTGGAGTGTTCACTCTATCCTTCCCTGTGAACTACAGTAGACACAGTGGATCTGTGTGGGGATGTTTGAAAGCAGGAGGGACAGGAGAGAGTAACAACATCACTCTCAGTGTCGCAGGTGAGATATTAGAAGTGATTGAGGGAGTGTAGACTACAGTAGACACAGTGGATATGTGTGGAGATGTATAGATGGTGGTGGAGGGACAGGAGACAGTAACAACATCACTCTATGTGTCACAGGTGAGTTATTAGAAGTGATGGAGGGAGCGTATACTACAGTAGACAGAGTGGATTTGTGTGGAGATGTATAGAATGTGGTGAAGGGACAGGAGAAAGTAACAACATCACTCTCAGTGTCACAGGTGATATATTAGAAGTGATAGAGGGAGTGTAGACTACAGTAGACACAGTGGATCAGTGTGGAGATGTATAGAATGTAGTGGAGGGACAGGAGAAAGTAACAACATCACTTTCAGTGTCACAGGTGAGATATTAGAAGTGATGGAGGAGTGTAGACTACAGTAGTCACAGTTGATCTGTGTGGAGATGTATAGATGGTGGTGGAGGGACAGGAGAGAGTAACAACATCACTCTCAGTGTCACAGGTGAGATATTAGAAGTGATGGAGGGAGTGTAGACTACATTAGACACAGAGTATCTGTGTGGAGATGTATAGATGGTGGTGGAGGGACAGAAGAGAGTAACAGCATCACTCTCAGTGTCACAGGTGAGATATAAGAAGTGATGGAGGAGTGTAGACTACAGTAGTCACAGTTGATCTGTGTGGAGATGTATAGATGGTGGTGGAGGGACAGGAGAGAGTAACAGCATCACTCATAGTGTCACAGGTGAGTTATTAGAAGTGATGGAGGGAGTGTAGACTACAGTAGACACAGTGGATCTGTGTGGAGATGTATAGATGGTGGTGGAGGGACAGGAGAGAGTAACAGCATCACTCTCAGTGTCACAGGTGAGTTATTAGAAGTGATGGAGGGAGTGTAGACTACAGTAGACACAGTGGATCTGTGTGGAGATGTATAGATGGTGATGGAGGTACAGGAGAGAGTAACAACATAACTCTCAGTGTCACAGGTGAGTTATTAGAAGTGATGGAGGGAGTGTAGACTACATTAGACACAGAGTATCTGTGTGGAGATGTATAGATGGTGGTGGAGGGACAGAAGAGAGTAACAGCATCACTCTCAGTGTCACAGGTGAGTTATTAGAAGTGATGGAGGGAGTGTAGACTACAGTAGACACAGTGGATCTGTGTGGAGATGTATAGATTGTGGTGGAGGGACAAGAGAGAGTAACAACATCTCTCTCAGTGTCACAGGTGAGTTATTAGAAATGATGGAGGGAGTGTAGACTACAGTAGTCACAGTTGATCTGTGTGGAGATGTATAGATGGTGGTGGAGGGACAGGAGGGAGTAACCTCATCACTATCAGTATCACATGTGAGATATTAGAAGTGATGGAGGGAGTGTAGACTACAGTAAACACAGTGGATCTGTTTGGAGATGTATAGAATGTGTTGGAGGGACAGGAGAAAGTAACAACATCACTCTCAGTGTCACAGGTGAGATATTAGAAGTGATGGAGGAGTGTAGACTACAGTAGTCACAGTTGATCTGTGTGGAGATGTATAGATGGTGGTGGATGGACAGGAGAGAGTAACAACATCACTCCCAGTGTCACAGGTAAGTTATTAGAAGTGATGGAGGGAGTGTAGACTACAGTAGACACAGTGGATCTGTGTGGAGATGTATAGATTGTGGTGGATGGACAGGAGAGAGTAACATCATCTCTCTCAGTGTCACAGGTGAGATATTAGAAGTGATGGAGGGAGTGTAGACTACAGTAAACACAGTGGATCAGTGTGGAGATATATAGATGGAGATGGAGGTACAGGAGAGAGTAACAACATCACTCTCAGTGTCACAGGTGAGATATTAGAAGTGATGGAGGGAGTGTAGACTACAGTAGACACAGAGTATCTGTGTGGAGATGTATAGATAGTGGTGGAGGGACAGGAGAGAGTAAAAACATCACTCTCAGTGTCACAGGTGAGTTATTATAAGTGATAGAGGGAGTGTAGACTACAGTAAATACAGTGGATCTGTGTGGGGATGTCGAAATGCAGGTGAAGGGACAGGAGAGAGTAATAGCATCACTCTCAGTGTCACAGGTGAGTTATTAGAAGTGATGGAGGGAGTGTAGACTACAGTAGACACAGTGGATCTGTGTGGAGATGTATAGATTGTGGTGGAGGGACAGGAGAGAGTAAAAACATCACTCTCAGTGTCACAGGTGAGTTATTATAAGTGATAGAGGGAGTGTAGACTACAGTAAATACAGTGGATCTGTGTGGGGATGTCGAAATGCAGGTGAAGGGACAGGAGAGAGTAACATCATCTCTCTCAGTGTCACAGGTGAGTTATTAGAAGTGATAGAGGGAGTGAAGACTACAGTAAATACAGTGGATCTGTATGGAGATGTATAGATGGAGATGGAGGGACAGGAGAGAGTAACAACATCTCTCTCAGTGTCACAGGTGAGTTATTAGAAGTGATAGAGGGAGTGTAGACTACAGTAAATACAGTGGATCTGTGTGGAGATGTATATATGGAGATGGAGGTACAGGAGAGAGTAACAACATCACTCTCAGTGTCACAGGTGAGATATTAGAAGTGATGGAGGGAGTGTAGACTACAGTAGACACAGTGGATCTGTGTGGAGATGTATAGATGGTGATGGAGGTACAGGAGAGATATATATAGAGGTCATTTTCGTGTATATCGGCAAAATTTTAAATTAAAACTTTGTCTAAAAGACGAGAGTTTCAAACACTATGTTTTGTTTTACTCAAAAATCGTTTGTAATTAAAAGGAAATCCCAATGCCGTAGCTTCTCACTGATTGGTCAATTCAATCTCGCGTGTGGAATTTTCCAAATAGACTTCTTGGCGAATTGCTCGCCTGACGGTAAGATCCACGTTTGCGAAGACTGATCTAAAACATATATATTATTTGGTGTAGATCATAGATTGGATTGTATGGATGTTTGACAGACTGAATGTCAGGCCCTATATTTATAAACAACGGCGATTTTGTGTGCTTTTCAGCGAAGGAGAAATTACAATAATTATTTCATCGGGATATCAATAAATGTTCAAAGGGAGTGATCGTGTCACAGCGTTCACTGTTGACATTTTATAAATTGAGTAGATTCTATATAAAATGTTTTTGCACATGATATCACCAAATTCTAATTCCATTTTTGATTTTGAACAATATGAGTTTTGGACATAAATTCGATACGATTCACTACCCGAAAAGGTAAGTCAACAACGTGCGTATTCATGTATTCATGTATTAAATTCTCTACTCAACGCTCCAGTATTTCAGCAAACGTAAACCTCCTAAAATTGTAAATCGCAATAAGCACTTATCTTGAAGGATTTATTTTATTATATATCTTGATATGATATCATATGTAAGAAAGGCACCCCAGAAGTGTTTCAACAAACTTGACAATGTCCATTGAAGCTAAATTCGTCAGTTCGTCAAAAGGTTAAGAATATATTACCTAAAGGTATAATTAAGGGTTAAAATGTAGTCGCAAAAATACTTAACTGACGACTAGCAGAAAATACTTGGGTTCAATGTGAAGTTTATTCCTTGTGCATTACTTTGCAACGCCGAGCTGCATGTCAATGTCCAATAGTGGCCCAAAAACCGAGACACCGAACGAGATTTCAGTTCAAGCAGTCCGAGGGAACTAACTGTGGATCAAAGCGTCCATTAAATGCCCCTAGAAATTATTTCCATCCCAAATGGAAATCGGATTCTCATGGTTCCATATCGTAGAATTCGGACAATGTTGTTTTTACATATATCCTCAAGTGCCCGATAACGGATCTAGGGGTTAAATAAAATCCTCAAACATTATCTAAAATGATATATCATGTGCTGGACATAGGGTTGATTTGTATCCAAGAGTTAATGGGGTCAGTACAGCAGCGACCAATCTTGCCGTTTTTGTCAACAAACATGGCGTCATCTCCTCGATGGGAAAACAACGTCTTCACATGTCCGATAGAACAGAAGTAATAGAACAGAATAACGATTCCTGTTAATGGTGAGGGATTCTAAAGACAGGCCGAGACTCCTCGGATAATTTGCTCTGACAGAGTTGATGGATGGTAGGGATACACATTAAGGAGTTCATTGTTCTGGACAATATAGTTGTTATCGAATGAGTCATCCTCAGAATGTTCTTCAACAGTTTCTTTTAAAATATCATTAACCAAATCAGGATATTCAGGATGAAGTAGTGGTGATGTGTTAACTTCCAATATCCTTTACCTCTTTCCTGGTTGAGAGTTTTTGATAAATTAAGTGAAATGGCTGAATGATCAGTTTTATAACCTGGGAAGATATCAGAATCCAGAGTTATATCAAATATATCTTGTGAATTCAGAAATCAGCTTTTTTCCTTGGATTTTTCTTCCACCAGGTATATTTTCTAGTGTGTTTGTTAAACTCCCTCCCAACATCAAATAGGTCATAATTTGTTATGTGATTTATGACAACATCCCTTGATTTAGGATTATATAAGTGTTTATAATTCTCTAAATCAATTGAGGGGTCCAAAACTAGATTCAAATCTCCCATGAGTACTAAAGAATCATTGTTAAGGGGAAATAGCTTCTCAAATAATGTAATATAGAAGTTAGGATCATCAGTGTTTGGTCCATGTTAATTGGTTAATGTAAATCTCTTTTCTTCAACAGTTATATCAGCAAATTTCCATCATCTTCAATAGTTCTATGAACAGTAAGATCAACATCATTATTAGAGAATTGCTACTCCTCTTGCTTTTGATCTGAAGGTGCCATACTAGAACTCCATTCATTTCTCATAACAGTTATGTCATCTTTAGCTAAGTGAAGATCCAGTAGGCAAATGATTGAGTAAGATTTGTTTCTGTAAATCTTCATTACTTGACTTCTTCTGTTCCTATCTCCTAGTCCTCTAAAGTTTGAAGGTATCATTTTTATGTTTTAATATTATTTTTTGTATTCATTTAACTAGCCTATTGAAAGTGATTATGAGGGTGCTATTAAAGAAAAGTGGATGGCGAGGCAGTGATTTTTATAGTTTGCTGACGGGAGAGTAAACTTGTTTTGCAAATTAATTGGGTTATTGTAATCATAGCAGTTGTTTTGATGTGAAAAAGGGGCTAAACTGTTTATAATATCAGTGTTTGTGGGGAAACATACGGAAATAGTTTGAACTGGATGGGAACATGTTTTTGTTAAAGAGAGAAAAATATAAAAAAAAACATAAAAAAATAAAGGTGAAACAAAACCGAGACATGCTATTTGTCTCACCACTCCAAATATAAACAAAGTCATCTCAAACGTGCAGAGTGTGATACAGACAATATTATCAGTTGCCTTGATTGTGTCAAATGATAGGAAATAAATATAGTTTCACTATTATGTAAACAAACACTGTATCATTATACAAAACAGAAGTTAAATCCTCCCAATTATACTTATGTACACACCAATTTGATACCTGACAAAAATATCATCTCTGCCATAGCCAAGACTTTGTCACAAACGACAGGTCTCGTTACATCAAGACTTATGGCTTTGAAGAAGTTGTTATCCAGAAAATCTTCCTGTTCTTATGTATACCACTTCTAAATTCCCTCCAAGACCTGTCTAGAGATGTATAGATGTTTTGGAGGGAGTGACAACATCACACTCAATGTCAGAGGTAAGTTACTAATAACAATAATATGTAATTGATTTCTATAGCGCCTGCTTTCCAGCTCAGTTCAATGTTCAATTCGAATATGCATCTTTGAAGAGGTGCATCTTCAGATGTTTTCTGTAAGTTCACTGTCTGGCACCTGCTTTATCTTCATGGGCAGACTATTCTGACACTGAGAATGACCTTTCCGTCAGCTTTGTGTTAGTGTCTTGTAGTGTCAGTAGGTTGTTATCTGCTGATCTTAGTGATGGGCTGGAGTAGAACTCTGACATATTGTGGTGCATCGGGATGATTCAGAAATTATAGGTAAAGGTCAGAATCTGAAACCAGTGGAGATGTTTGCCACACCGGAGTTATGAGCTCATTTTTCTTCTTGTCACAATGCAGGCAGTAGTATTTTGAAGCAGAGAAGAGCATTACAATAGTCATATATTGCAACCAAGGTCTGCAAAGGCATTCTCGACAACTTTTACTTTTATCCTCGCATTATAATTCTGAAACTGTTTTTTCAAAAAGTTTCTATGATCTATCTTACAGTTCCACTGACGAATGTGACGCTCCTGAATGCCACTAACTCCCCTCTGACTCTGATAGAAGGAACAGACGTGACCCTGGTGTGTGAGACCAACCCAACTGACCTTGTATCAACCATCACCTGGAGACGAGATGGTCAGCTGGTTGCTCAGGGAGTGACCTCCTCAACAAGACAGGAGACTGGGGGTATAGTGACGGTCAGTGTGTTGTCTCGGACAGTCCAGTGGACAGACAAGGGTGTCTACAGCTGTGAGGCTCTCAACTCGGGGGTCACTAGGACATCCCAGGATCTCACTCTCGCTGTGCAAGGTGCTGCATGTTATTATTGTATGATATTCGCAAATATTATTTAAATGAAATCATATGTAAAGAAAATAAAACTAGAACATACCTTTGTTAATGTGAAAGTATAACCTACAGCAATAAAAGTCAGCAAATGGAACTAGAGTAGTCAAATTTAAAATTACTAATTTCTAAGTATGGACATGAAGATGAAGAGGGTTTAGATTCTCCACTGATGTTGAAACAACTATTATCTCTCATTGAATCCGGTTAACATTATAAGAATCCTTCAACAAATATGTTCTCTCTCCCAACAGTTCCAGTATCATCTGTCACTCTGACCAACATCACCAACAACAACCAAGAAGTACCTGTCAATCAAGACTCCAGCCTCGTTCTGACCTGCCAGACTAGCCCCGCCTACCCAGCACCTACAGTCACGTGGTACGTCAGATCCAGCATGACGTCATCAGGAGTGGACAGTAGGACAGAGACTAAGGCCAGTGGTCAGCTGGTCACGGTCAGTACAATCACCAGGACAATGAGGAAGAACAATGACCAGGACACGTTCTACTGTCGAGCTGAGAACATCAACGGAGTGGCAGGGAAACAGTCCAACACAGCCAGGGCTAAAGTGTTCTGTGAGTTTGATATTGTTGGAAGGTTTGGTTCATCATTGTGATGCGTTCAGTGTATATCTTATATCATAGATTGTCACCTGGGTTAAGTTTAATAGTATAAACAGTCCAAGACAGCCAGGGTTAATGCGTTCTGTGAGTGTGGTATTGTTGGAAGGTTTCATGTGTTCAGTGTATATCATATATCATAGTTTGGGTTAGTGTTTGAGATTGTTGAACAAACCATTGAGCCTAATGGTTTTTGTTTTTACTATAACTTAACTATATTAAATATAATGCCTGACGTATTCTTCATATATTTATAGAAATATGGTTTGTAATAGATATTCCTGTATTTATATGACAGTTCAGATGATATCATATAACTGTGTCCAATATACTATGTCATTCTCATACAATAAAGAAGTCCACAACAAAATTGGCTTAGAATAAATTGAATCCTGATCTGAAAATGATCTGAAATACTTCCTCCTTGGACTGTAACATTATTCATAACTACAGATGGTCCTGAAGCCAATATGGTGACGTTGACCAAGCCTTCAGTTGTTGCCGAAAGGAACGAAGTGACCTTGACCTGCAAGACACTGACCCCAGTTAACCCGGAAGTAGACTTCACCTGGTCGTACGGAGACAACACAGCAATCACTTCAGGACTAAGCAGCAAGCAAGGAGTAGCTCGAGGTGTGTGGTCTCAGACACTGAGAGTGAGAGCAGAGAGAGACAGCAACAGACAGGAGATCAGATGTGACGTCATCAACACAGAGACCAGCAGGAGTGAACGAGTTGTTGTGGATCTGGACGTCAGCTGTGAGTAGACAGAGGTATTCTTAGACGTGACTGACATTCGACTTGTTGTAGAAATGAAAGGTAAGGTTGAATGTTGAATGGCAGATGAATGTCAATTCAATTATGTAAATGTAGATCTGTAACTATAGCGGTTGTTCGAGACTGAAACATTTTTCTGATATGAAGATATGGCCTAAGACGAGCGAGTTGCTTGAGTGGCTGATGGAAGAATAGGAAATAGAAAAGTGCACTTTTTTATGCAAACCACATGGTGTCTATAACGATGAAAACAATGTATGCATGTATGTTTTGCAGGACTAAAACGTTGTCACAAATTATTTTAGCTCCTTCACGAACAGGGGTTGTTGTTTAGAATGTGGTACATTTTCTTCATTTGGAATTAACCTTATATTTTGCGACTTTGGCGGGCTTTATATTGTTACTGTTATAGGGCAGGATATTTTCCATCCTAAAGATCACGAGCATGATAACTTATTTGTCATAACAACAGGAATATTTTCTGGATAACAACTTCTTTAGTGTGAAACTATTCCGGAGTATGTACTCACTCCTGCATCAGCTTGATTGTGCTCATTTGTCATGCAATGTTTTTCTTAGCGTATAATTCATTATCTTAATGACATCTGCATTTGGATCATTCTTTGCACACAAATGACATATGCACTAAGATGATTTTGGATCAGTTGTCTCATAATGAACAATACTTCTTGTCCTTTCATCATTGAGTTAATACTTCTGGATTTAATTAAGTGCAGATTACTTCACTGTACCAAGCCCCCTTGTCCTGTCAGGGCAGTTTTACTTTATATTCATTGATGAATACACAGACTTAACACACCTGTACAATACAGTTATGTGTTCTCTTCTCAATTTGTGTTGCAGTCAAGTTTCTTCACAGACGGTCCAGACTCCGGAGAAGTTCAAGTCCTTAATCATCTTCTCCTCACATAATGTCCAGACTAAGGAGAAGTTCAAGTCTTTAGTTATATCTTTACTACAACATCTACAACATTCTGTTTCTTCTCATCACAGATGGTCCAGACTCCGGAGAAGTGCAAGTCAGCAAATCCTCCACAGCTGTAGAACTGGAATCTCTCAGTCTGACATGCAGCACAACCAACAACGTCAAACCTGGAGTGACCTTCACCTGGACAGTTGATGGGTCAGAGGTCACTTCCGGTACAGGGGTCATACAGGGGTCATCTGGTAGCACATGGTCTCAGACCCTAACACTGACTCCAACCAGAGGTCAAAGTTCAGCTGGTTGCACTGTGAACAACACTGTCATTGCAAGACAGGACAGTAGCAGTGTGGATCTCGATGTCAACTGTGAGTATTTGATAGACCGAGATAATGTCTAACACAAACATGTCAGCATGGACAGTAGAACAGTGAATCTCAATTTAGAGAAAGTCTGATAAGAACATGCAATTGAAGTAAGACTCTTACTGTGAGTACCCGATAGTTATTTGTATTGAGTTAATGTTCGAATTAACATTTTTCATGGACAGCATATTAGAAGTATGTAATATGTATATAAATACTGTAGCTAATTCAGTTTGATAGAACACCTCCAAGTATTTATGAACATTAGCAGACTGACTATCAAGCTTGAACTGATGATATATATTTCAACAGAGACAAACCCAAAATATTTCTACCGGATAAACTCGGTTTTGAATGTTTGTGATGAGGATATATCTCGTTAAGAGATAAACACAATTTCAATCATAAGAGTATGATACTTTATATTTTATATCTGTTCAAGCACACTTGGGGTTCTAAAATTGCTATTTCAAAAGGTATTTTTGGAAGTTATTCTAGGTATTTAAGGTAATATTTTATGAAATATGAAAATTATGTTAGTACAATATGGTATCGACATACTGTACTTTCTTTGACTTTAAATCAATCGTTGCCGTAGGACGCCAAACAACAAGCAGCCTGAAAGCCATATTTCACTCCCCTATCTCGCCTGGTTAAGGAGATTCTAAAACGACGATGTTTAAAAAGCCGTGTTTTTCAGAATTATGAACAGATAATGTTTCAAAATTTACAGACAAAGTTAGTTTGCTTTTAGAGACATGGGGTAACTATATTTCAATCGTGTTCATCACTCGTTGATTAAAACATCTTGCGTTGTTGTACCTATACTTTATTTTGCCCGGGAGTTATATGTGTTTCAATTCACATCTTCTTGAAGTTAGGTCATGTTTATCACAGAGTCTATGTGCATTAGTCATCGGGACTGAAAAAAACCCCAACTGTTTTCCATATTTCTCAATTATTCCGTTGCAGAAGGTAAAACATAGACACATCCATCCCACTTAATATATTAGGGAAGTAATTACAAACATTCAGTACATCCCATTAGAGAGACAAGAAACAAACTATGTACATCCTACTTCATTCTCCAGACCCTCCAGACATCAGTCTACCACCTGTAGAAGGACCATTAGAGAGACAATAAACAATCTATGTACATCCTACTTTATTCCCCAGACCCTCCAGACATCAGTCTACCATCTGTAGAAGGACCATTAGAGAGACAATAAACATACTATGTACATCCTACTTCATTCCCCAGACCCTCCAGACATCAGTCTACCACCTGTAGAAGGATCATTAGAGAGACAATAAACAAACTATGTACATCCTACTTCATTCCCCAGACCCTCCAGACATCAATCTACCACCAGTAAAAGGACCATTAGAGAGACAAAAAACAAACTATGAACATCCTACTTTATTATCCATACCCTCCAGATGTCAGTCTACCACCAGTAGAAGGACCATTAGAGAGACAATAAACAAACTATGTACATACTACTTCATTCTACAGACCCTCCAGACATCAGTCTACCATATGTAGAAGGACCATTAGAGAGACAATAAACTAACTATGTACTTCCTACTTTATTCCCCAGACCCTCCAGACATCAGTCTACCACCTGTAGAAGGATCATTAGAGAGACAATAAACAAACTATGTACATCCTACTTCATTCCCCAGACCCTCCAGACATCAATCTACCACCAGTAAAAGGACCATTAGAGAGACAATAAACAAACTATGAACATCCTACTTTATTATCCATACCCTCCAGACATCAGTCTACCACCTGTAGAAGGACCATTAGAGAGACAATAAACTAACTATGAACATCCTACTTTATTATCCATACCCTCCAGATGTCAGTCTACCACCAGTAGAAGGACCATTAGAGAGACAATAAACAAACTATGTACATCCTACTTCATTCCTCAGACCCTCCAGACATCAGTCTACCACCTGTAGAAGGACCATTAGAGAGACAATAAACAAACTATGAACATCCTACTTTATTATCCATACCCTCCAGATGTCAGTCTACCACCTGTAGAAGGACCATTAGAGAGACAATAAACAAACTATGTACATCCTACTTCATTCTCCAGACCCTCCAGATATCAGTCTACCATCTGTAGAAGGACCATTAGAGAGACAATAAACTAACTATGTACATCCTACTTTATTCCCCAGACCCTCCAGACATCAGTCTACCACCTGTAGAAGGACCATTAGAGAGACAATATACAAACTATGTACATCCTACTTTATTCCCAAGACCCTCCAGACATCAGTCTATCACCTGTAGAAGGACCATTAGAGAGACAATAAACAAACTATGTACATCATACTTTATTCTCCAGACCCTCCAGACATCAGTCTACCACCTGTAGAAGGATCATTAGAGAGACAATAAACAAACTATGTACATCCTACTTTATTCCCCAGACCCTCCAGACATTAGTCTACCACCTGTAGTAGGACCATTAGAGAGACAATAAACAAACTATGTACATCCTACTTTATTCTCCAGACCCTCCAGACATCAGTCTACCACCTGTAGAAGAACCATTAGAGAGACAATAAACAAACTATGTACATCCTACTTCATTCTCCAGACCCTCCAGACATCAGTCTACCATCTGTAGAAGGACCATTAGAGAGACAATAAACAAACTATGTACATCCTACTTTATTCTCCAGACCCTCCAGACATCAGTCTACCACCTGTAGAAGGACCATTAGAGAGACAATAAACACACTATGTACATCCTACTTCATTCTCCAGACCGTCCAGACATCAGTCTACCACCTGTAGAAGGACCATTAGAGGGACAATAAACAAACTATGTACATCATACTTTATTCTCCAGACCCTCCAGACATCAGTCTACCACCTGTAGAAGGATCATTAGAGAGACAATAAACAAACTATGTACATCCTACTTTATTCCCCAGACCCTCCAGACATCAGTCTACCACCTGTAGTAGGACCATTAGAGAGACAATAAACAAACTATGTACATCCTACTTTATTCTCCAGACCCTCCAGACATCAGTCTACCACCTGTAGAAGAACCATTAGAGAGACAATAAACAAACTATGTACATCCTACTTTATTCTCCAGACCCTCCAGACATCAGTCTACCACCTGTAGAAGGACCATTAGAGAGACAATAAACTAACTATGAACATCCTACTTTATTATCCATACCCTCCAGATGTCAGTCTACCACCAGTAGAAGGACCATTAGAGAGACAATAAACAAACTATGTACATCCTACTTCATTCCTCAGACCCTCCAGACATCAGTCTACCACCTGTAGAAGGACCATTAGAGAGACAATAAACAAACTATGAACATCCTACTTTATTATCCATACCCTCCAGATGTCAGTCTACCACCTGTAGAAGGACCATTAGAGAGACAATAAACAAACTATGTACATCCTACTTCATTCTCCAGACCCTCCAGATATCAGTCTACCATCTGTAGAAGGACCATTAGAGAGACAATAAACTAACTATGTACATCCTACTTTATTCCCCAGACCCTCCAGACATCAGTCTACCACCTGTAGAAGGTTCATTAGAGAGACAATAAACAAACTATGTACATCCTACTTTATTCCCCAGACCCTCCAGACATCAGTCTACCACCTGTAGAAGGATCATTAGAGAGACAATAAACAAACTATGTACATCCTACTTTATTCCCCAGACCCTCCAGACATTAGTCTACCACCTGTAGTAGGACCATTAGAGAGACAATAAACAAACTATGTACATCCTACTTTCTTCTCCAGACCCTCCAGACATCAGTCTACCACCTGTAGAAGAACCATTAGAGAGACAATAAACAAACTATGTACATCCTACTTTATTCTCCAGACCCTCCAGACATCAGTCTACCATCTGTAGAAGGACCATTAGAGAGACAATAAACAAACTATGTACATCCTACATTATTCTCCAGACCCTCCAGACATCAGTCTACCACCTGTAGAAGGACCATTAGAGAGACAATAAACACACTATGTACATCCTACTTCATTCTCCAGACCGTCCAGACATCAGTCTACCACCTGTAGAAGGACCATTAGAGGGACAATAAACAAACTATGTACATCATACTTTATTCTCCAGACCCTCCAGACATCAGTCTACCACCTGTAGAAGGATCATTAGAGAGACAATAAACAAACTATGTACATCCTACTTTATTCCCCAGACCCTCCAGACATCAGTCTACCACCTGTAGTAGGACCATTAGAGAGACAATAAACAAACTATGTACATCCTACTTTATTCTCCAGACCCTCCAGACATCAGTCTACCACCTGTAGAAGGACCATTAGAGAGACAATAAACAAACTATGTACATCCTACTTTATTCTCCAGACCCTCCAGACATCAGTCTACCATCTGTAGAAGGACCATTAGAGAGACAATAAACAAACTATGTACATCCTACTTTATTCTCCAGACCCTCCAGACATCAGTCTACCATCTGTAGAAGGACCATTAGAGAGACAATAAACACACTATGTACATCCTACTTCATTCTCCAGACCGTCCAGACATCAGTCTACCACCTGTAGAAGGACCATTAGAGGGACAATAAACAAACTATGTACATCCTACTTTATTCCCCAGACCCTCGAGACATCAGTCTACCATCTGTAGAAGGACCATTAGAGAGACAATAAACAAACTATGTACATCCTACTTTATTCTCCAGACCCTCCAGACATCAGTCTACCACCTGTAGAAGGACCATTAGAGAGACAGTAAACACACTATGTACATCCTACTTCATTCTCCAGACCGTCCAGACATCAGTCTACCACCTGTAGAAGGACCATTAGAGGGACAATAAACAAACTATGTACATCCTACTTTATTCCCCAGACCCTCCAGACATCAGTCTACCACATGTAGAAGTCAATTAGAGAGACAATAAACTAACTATGTACATCCTACTTTATTCCCCAGACCCTCCAGACATCAGTCTACCACCTGTAGAAGGACCATTGGAGAGACAATAAACACACTATGTACATCCTACTTTATTCTCCAGACCCTCCAGACATCAGTCTACCATCTGTAGAAGGACCATTAGAGAGACAAGAAACAAACTATGTACATTCTACTTTATTCTCCAGACCCTTCAGACATCAGTCTACCACCAGTAGAAGGACCATTAGTGAGACATTAAACAAACTATGTACATCCTACTTCATTCTCCAGACCCTCCATACATCAGTCTACCACCTGTAGAAGGACCATTATAGAGACAAGAAACAAACTATGTACATCCTACTTTATTTTCCAGACCCTCCAGACATCAGTCTACCATCTGTAGAAGTCCATTAGAGAGACAATAAACTAACTATGTACATCCTACTTTATTCCCCAGACCCTCCAGACATCAGTCTACCACCTGTAGAAGGACCATTAGAGAGACAATAAACACACTATGAACATCCTACTTTATTATCCATACCCTCCAGACATCAGTCTACCACCTGTAGAAGGACCATTAGAGAGACAATAAACTAACTATGAACATCCTACTTTATTATCCATACCCTCCAGATGTCAGTCTACCACCAGTAGAAGGACCATTAGAGAGACAATAAACAAACTATGTACATCCTACTTCATTCCTCAGACCCTCCAGACATCAGTCTACCACCTGTAGAAGGACCATTAGAGAGACAATAAAAGAACTATGAACATCCTACTTTATTATCCATACCCTCCAGATGTCAGTCTACCACCAGTAGAAGGACCATTAGAGAGACAATAAACAAACTATGTACATCCTACTTCATTCTCCAGACCGTCCAGACATCAGTCTACCACCTGTAGAAGGACCATTAGAGGGACAATAAACAAACTATGTACATCCTACTTTATTCCCCAGACCCTCGAGACATCAGTCTACCATCTGTAGAAGGACCATTAGAGAGACAATAAACAAACTATGTACATCCTACTTTATTCTCCAGACCCTCCAGACATCAGTCTACCACCTGTAGAAGGACCATTAGAGAGACAATAAACACACTATGTACATCCTACTTCATTCAACAGACCGTCCAGACATCAGTCTACCACCTGTAGAAGGACCATTAGAGGGACAATAAACAAACTATGTACATCCTACTTTATTCCCCAGACCCTCCAGACATCAGTCTACCACATGTAGAAGTCCATTAGAGAGACAATAAACTAACTATGTACATCCTACTTTATTCCCCAGACCCTCCAGACATCAGTCTACCAACTGTAGAAGGACCATTGGAGAGACAATAAACACACTATGTACATCCTACTTCATTCTCCAGACCCTCCAGACATCAGTCTACCACCTGTAGAAGGATCATTAGAGAGACAATAAACAAACTATGTACATCCTACTTCATGC
Organism: Gibbula magus; assembly: GCA_936450465.1. Lineage (NCBI taxonomy): Eukaryota > Metazoa > Mollusca > Gastropoda > Trochida > Trochidae > Gibbula > Gibbula magus. The sequence goes on along the minus strand of OW388298.1, from coordinate 764,380 downwards.
CCCAGACCCTCCAGACATCAATCTACCACCAGTAAAAGGACCATTAGAGAGACAATAAACAAACTATGAACATCCTACTTTATTATCCATACCCTCCAGACATCAGTCTACCACCTGTAGAAGGACCATTAGAGAGACAATAAACTAACTATGAACATCCTACTTTATTATCCATACCCTCCAGATGTCAGTCTACCACCAGTAGAAGGACCATTAGAGAGACAATAAACAATCTATGTACATCCTACTTCATTCCTCAGACCCTCCAGACATCAGTCTACCACCTGTAGAAGGACCATTACAGAGACAATAAACAAACTATGAACATCCTACTTTATTATCCATACACTCCAGATGTCAGTCTACCACCTGTAGAAGGACCATTAGAGAGACAATAAACAAACTATGTACATCCTACTTCATTCTCCAGACCCTCCAGACATCAGTCTACCATCTGTAGAAGGACCATTAGAGAGACAATAAACTAACTATGTACATCCTACTTTATTCCCCAGAACCTCCAGACATCAGTCTACCACCTGTAGAAGGACCATTAGAGAGACAATAAACAAACTATGTACATCCTACTTTATTCCCCAGACCCTCCAGACATCAGTCTATCACCTGTAGAAGGACCATTAGAGAGACAATAAACAAACTATGTACATCATACTTTATTCTCCAGACCCCCCAGACATCAGTCTACCACCTGTAGAAGGATCATTAGAGAGACAATAAACAAACTATGTACATCCTACTTTATTCCCCAGACCCTCCAGACATCAGTCTACCACCTGTAGTAGGATCATTAGAGAGACAATAAACAAACTATGTACATCCTACTTTATTCTCCAGACCCTCCAGACATCAGTCTACCACCTGTAGAAGAACCATTAGAAAGACAATAAACAAACTATGTACATCCTACTTTATTCTCCAGACCCTCCAGACATCAGTCTACCATCTGTAGAAGGACCATTAGAGAGACAATAAACAAACTATGTACATCCTACTTTATTCTCCAGACCCTCCAGACATCAGTCTACCATCTGTAGAAGGACCATTAGAGAGACAATAAACACACTATGTACATCCTACTTCATTCTCCAGACCGTCCAGACATCAGTCTACCACCTGTAGAAGGACCATTAGAGGGACAATAAACAAACTATGTACATCCTACTTTATTCCCCAGACCCTCGAGACATCAGTCTACCATCTGTAGAAGGACCATTAGAGAGACAATAAACAAACTATGTACATCCTACTTTATTCTCCAGACCCTCCAGACATCAGTCTACCACCTGTAGAAGGACCATTAGAGAGACAATAAACACACTATGTACATCCTACTTCATTCTCCAGACCGTCCAGACATCAGTCTACCACCTGTAGAAGGACCATTAGAGGGACAATAAACAAACTATGTACATCCTACTTTATTCCCCAGACCCTCCAGACATCAGTCTACCACATGTAGAAGTCCATTAGAGAGACAATAAACTAACTATGTACATCCTACTTTATTCCCCAGACCCTCCAGACATCAGTCTACCACCTGTAGAAGGACCATTGGAGAGACAATAAACACACTATGTACATCCTACTTCATTCTCCAGACCCTCCAGACATCAGTCTACCATCTGTAGAAGGACCATTAGAGAGACAAGAAACAAACTATGTACATCCTACTTTATTCTCCAGACCCTTCAGACATCAGTCTACCACCAGTAGAAGGACCATTAGTGAGACATTAAACAAACTATGTACATCCTACTTCATTCTCCAGACCCTCCATACATCAGTCTACCACCTGTAGAAGGACCATTATAGAGACAAGAAACAAACTATGTACATCCTACTTTATTTTCCAGACCCTCCAGACATCAGTCTACCATCTGTAGAAGTCCATTAGAGAGACAATAAACTAACTATGTACATTCTACTTTATTCCCCAGACCCTCCAGACATCAGTCTACCACCTGTAGAAGGACCATTAGAGAGACAATAAACACACTATGAACATCCTACTTTATTATCCAGACCCTCCAGACATCAGTCTACCACCTGTAGAAGGACCATTAGAGAGACAATAAACTAACTATGAACATCCTACTTTATTATCCATACCCTCCAGATGTCAGTCTACCACCAGTAGAAGGACCATTAGAGAGACAATAAACAAACTATGTACATCCTACTTCATTCCTCAGACCCTCCAGACATCAGTCTACCACCTGTAGAAGGACCATTAGAGAGACAATAAACAAACTATGAACATCCTACTTTATTATCCATACCCTCCAGATGTCAGTCTACCACCAGTAGAAGGACCATTAGAGAGACAATAAACAAACTATGTACATCCTACTTCATTCTCCAGACCCTCCAGACATCAGTCTACCATCTGTAGAAGGACCATTAGAGAGACAATAAACTAACTATGTACATCCTACTTTATTCCCCAGACCCTCCAGACATCAGTCTACCACCTGTAGAAGGACCATTAGAGAGACAATAAACAAACTATGTACATCCTACTTTATTCCCCAGACTCTCCAGACATCAGTCTACCACCTGTAGAATGACCATTAGAGAGACAATAAACAAACTATGTACATCATACTTTATTCTCCAGACCCTCCAGACATCAGTCTACCACCAGTAGAAGGATCATTAGAGAGACAATAAACAAACTATGTACATCCTACTTTATTCTCCAGACCCTCCAGACATCAGTCTACCACATGTAGAAGGACCATTAGAGAGACAATAAACAAATTATGTACATCCTCCTTCATTCTCCAGACCCTCCAGACATCAGTCTACCATCTGTAGAAGGACCATTAGAGAGACAATAAACTAACTATGTACATCCTACTTTATTCTCCAGACCCTCCAAACATCAGTCTACAACCTGTAGAAGGATCATTAGAGAGACAATAAACAAACTATGTACATCCTACTTCATTCCCCAGACCCTCCAGACATCAATCTACCACCAGTAAAAGGACCATTAGAGAGACAATAAACAAACTATGAACATCCTACTTTATTATCCATACCCTCCAGATGTCAGTCTACCACCAGTAGAAGGACCATAAGAGAGACAATTAACAAACTATGTACATCCTACTTCATTCTCCAGACCCTCCAGACATCAGTCTACCACCTGTAGAAGGACCATTAGAGAGACAATAAACAAACTATGTACATCCTACTTTATTCCCCAGACCCTCCAGACATCAGTCTATCACCTGTAGAAGGACCATTAGTGAGAAATTAAACAAACTATGTACATCATACTTTATTCTCCAGACCCTCCAGACATCAGTCTACCACCGGTAGAAGGACCATTTTAGAGACAAGAAACAAACTATGTACATCCTACTTTATTTTCCAGACCCTCCAGACATCAGTCTACCATCTGTAGAAGTCCATTAGAGAGACAATAAACTAACTATGTACATCCTACTTTATTCCCCAGACCCTCCAGACATCAGTCTACCACCTGTAGAAGGACCATTAGAGAGACAATAAACACACTATGAACATCCTACTTTATTATCCATACACTCCAGACATCAGTCTACCACCTGTAGAAGGACCATTAGAGAGACAATAAACTAACTATGAACATCCTACTTTATTATCCATACCCTACAGATGTCAGTCTACCACCAGTAGAAGGACCATTAGAGAGACAATAAACTAACTATGTACATCCTACTTTATTCCCCAGACCCTCCAGACATCAGTCTACCTCCTGTAGAAGGACCATTAGAGAGACAATAAACACACTATGTACATCCTACTTCAATTTCCAGACCCTCCAGACATCAGTCTACCATCTGTAGAAGGACCATTAGAGAGACAATAAACAAACTATGAACATCCTACTTTATTATCCATACCCTCCAGATGTCAGTCTACCACCAGTAGAAGGACCATTAGAGAGACAATAAACAAACTATGTACATCCTACTTCATTCTCCAGACCCTCCAGACATCAGTCTACCATCTGTAGAAGGACCATTAGAGAGACAATAAACTAACTATGTACATCCTACTTTATTCCCCAGACCCTCCAGACATCAGTCTACCACCTGTAGAAGGACCATTAGAGAGACAATAAACTAACTATGTACATCCTACTTTATTCCCCAGACCCTCCAGACATCAGTCTACCACCTGTAGAAGGACCATTAGAGAGACAATAAACAAACTATCTACATCCTACTTTATTCCCAAGACCCTCCAGACATCAGTCTATCACCTGTAGAAGGACCATTAGAGAGACAATAAACAAACTATGTACATCATACTTTATTCTCCAGACCCTCCAGACATCAGTCTACCACCAGTAGAAGGATCATTAGAGAGACAATAAACAAACTATGTACATAATACTTTATTCTCCAGACCCTCCAGACATCAGTCTACCACATGTAGAAGGACCATTAGAGAGACAATAAACAAATTATGTACATCTTCCTTCATTCTCCAGACCCTCCAGACATCAGTCTACCATCTGTAGAAGGACCATTAGAGAGACAATAAACTAACTATGTACATCTTACTTTAATATCCATACCCTCCAGATGTCAGTCTACCACCAGTAGAAGGACCATAAGAGAGACAATAAACAAACTATGTACATCCTACTTCATTCTCCAGACCCTCCAGACATCAGTCTACCACCTGTAGAAGGACCATTAGAAAGACAATAAACAAACTATGTACATCCTACTTTATTCCCCAGACCCTCCAGACATCAGTCTATCACCTGTAGAAGGACCATTAGTGAGAAATTAAACAAACTATGTACATCATACTTTATTCTCCAGACCCTCCATACATCAGTCTACCACCGGTAGAAGGACCATTTTAGAGACAAGAAACAAACTATGTACATCCTACTTTATTTTCCAGACCCTCCAGACATCAGTCTACCATCTGTAGAAGTCCATTAGAGAGACAATAAACTATGTATGTACATCCTACTTTATTCCCCAGACCCTCCAGACATCATTCTACCACCTGTAGAAGGACCATTAGAGAGACAATAAACACACTATGTACATCCTACTTTATTATCCATACACTCCAGACATCAGTCTACCATCTGTAGAAGGACCATTAGAGAGACAATAAACAAACTATGAACATCCTACTTTATTATCCATACCCTCCAGATGTCAGTCTACCACCAGTAGAAGGACCATTAGAGAGACAATAAACAAACTATGTACATCCTACTTCATTCTAGAGACCCTCCAGACATCAGTCTACCATCTGTAGAAGGACCATTAGAGAGACAATAAACTAACTATGTACATCCTACTTTATTCCCCAGACCCTCCAGACATCAGTCTACCACCTGTAGAAGGACCATTAGAGAGACAATAAACTAACTATGTACATCCTACTTTATTCCCCAGACCCTCCAGACATCAGTCTACCACCTGTAGAAGGACCATTAGAGAGACAATAAACAAACTATCTACATCCTACTTTATTCCCAAGACCCTCCAGACATCAGTCTATCACCTGTAGAAGGACCATTAGAGAGACAATAAACAAACTATGTACATCATACTTTATTCTCCAGACCCTCCAGACATCAGTCTACCACCAGTAGAAGGATCATTAGAGAGACAATAAACAAACTATGTACATAATACTTTATTCTCCAGACCCTCCAGACATCAGTCTACCACATGTAGAAGGACCATTAGAGAGACAATAAACAAATTATGTACATCCTCCTTCATTCTCCAGACCCTCCAGACATCAGTCTACCATCTGTAGAAGGACCATTAGAGAGACAATAAACTAACTATGTACATCCTACTTTATTCTCCAGACCCTCCAAACATCAGTCTACAACCTGTAGAAGGATCATTAGAGAGACAATAAACAAACTATGTACATCCTACTTCATTCCCCAGACCCTCCAGACATCAATCTACCACCAGTAAAAGGACCATTAGAGAGACAATAAACAAACTATGAACATCTTACTTTAATATCCATACCCTCCAGATGTCAGTCTACCACCAGTAGAAGGACCATAATAGAGACAATAAACAAACTATGTACATCCTACTTCATTCTCCAGACCCTCCAGACATCAGTCTACCACCTGTAGAAGGACCATTAGAAAGACAATAAACAAACTATGTACATCCTACTTTATTCCCCAGACCCTCCAGACATCAGTCTATCACCTGTAGAAGGACCATTAGTGAGAAATTAAACAAACTATGTACATCATACTTTATTCTCCAGACCCTCCATACATCAGTCTACCACCTGTAGAAGGACCATTTTAGAGACAAGAAACAAACTATGTACATCCTACTTTATTTTCCAGACCCTCCAGACATCAGTCTACCATCTGTAGAAGTCCATTAGAGAGACAATAAACTAACTATGTACATCCTACTTTATTCCCCAGACCCTCCAGACATCAGTCTACCACCTGTAGAAGGACCATTAGAGAGACAATAAACACACTATGAACATCCTACTTTATTATCCATACCCTACAGATGTCAGTCTACCACCAGTAGAAGGACCATTAGAGAGACAATAAACTAACTATGTACATCCTACTTTATTCCCCAGACCCTCCAGACATCAGTCTACCACCTGTAGAAGGACCATTAGAGAGACAATAAACACACTATGTACATCCTACTTCAATTTCCAGACCCTCCAGACATCAGTCTACCATCTGTAGAAGGACCATTAGTGAGACAATAAACAAACTATGAACATCTTACTTTATTATCCATACCCTCCAGATGTCAGTCTACCACCAGTAGAAGGACCATTAGAGAGACAATAAACAAACTATGTACATCCTACTTCATTCTCCAGACCCTCCAGACATCAGTCTACCATCTGTAGAAGGACCATTAGAGAGACAATAAACTAACTATGTACATCCTACTTTATTCCCCAGACCCTCCAGACATCAGTCTACCACCTGTAGAAGGACCATTTTAGAGACAAGAAACAAACTATGTACATCCTACTTTATTTTCCAGACCCTCCAGACATCAGTCTACCATCTGTAGAAGTCCATTAGAGAGACAATAAACTAACTATGTACATCCTACTTTATTCCCCAGACCCTCCAGACATCAGTCTACCACCTGTAGAAGGACCATTAGAGAGACAATAAACACACTATGAACATCCTACTTTATTATCCATACCCTACAGATGTCAGTCTACCACCAGTAGAAGGACCATTAGAGAGACAATAAACTAACTATGTACATCCTACTTTATTCCCCAGACCCTCCAGACATCAGTCTACCACCTGTAGAAGGACCATTAGAGAGACAATAAACACACTATGTACATCCTACTTCAATTTCCAGACCCTCCAGACATCAGTCTACCATCTGTAGAAGGACCATTAGTGAGACAATAAACAAACTATGAACATCCTACTTTATTATCCATACCCTCCAGATGTCAGTCTACCACCAGTAGAAGGACCATTAGAGAGACAATAAACAAACTATGTACATCCTACTTCATTCTCCAGACCCTCCAGACATCAGTCTACCATCTGTAGAAGGACCATTAGAGAGACAATAAACTAACTATGTACATCCTACTTTATTCCCCAGACCCTCCAGACATCAGTCTACCACCTGTAGAAGGACCATTAGAGAGACAATAAACTAACTATGTACATCCTACTTTATTCCCCAGACCCTCCAGACATCAGTCTACCACCTGTAGAAGGACCATTAGAGAGACAATAAACTAACTATGTACATCCTACTTTATTCCCCAGACCCTCCAGACATCAGTCTACCACCAGTAGAAGGACCATTAGAGAGACAATAAACAAACTATGTACATCCTACTTCATTCTCCAGACCCTCCAGACATCAGTCTATCATCTGTAGAAGGACCATTAGAGAGACAATAAACACACTATGTACATCATACTTTATTCTCCAGACCCTCCAGACATCAGTCTACCACCAGTAGAAGGTTCATTAGAGAGACAATAAACAAACTATGTACATAATACTTTATTCTCCAGACCCTCCAGACATCAGTCTAGCACATGTAGAAGGACCATTAGAGAGACAATAAACAAACTATGTACATCACACTTTATTCTCCAGACCCTCCAGACATCAGTCTACCATCTGTAGAAGGACCATTAGAGAGACAATAAACTAACTATGTACATCCTACTTTATTCCCCAGACCCTCCAGACATCAGTCTACCACCTGTAGAAGGACCATTAGAGAGACAATAAACTAACTATGTACATCCTACTTTATTCCCCAGACCCTCCAGACATCAGTCTACCACCTGTAGAAGGACCATTAGAGAGACAATAAACAAACTGTCTACATCCTACTTTATTCCCAAGACCCTCCAGACATCAGTCTATCACCTGTAGAAGGACCATTAGAGAGACAATAAACAAACTATGTACATCATACTTTATTCTCCAGACCCTCCAAACATCAGTCTACCACCTGTAGAAGGATCATTAGAGAGACAATAAACAAACTATGTACATCCTACTTCATTCCCCAGACCCTCCAGACATCAATCTACCACCAGTAAAAGGACCATTAGAGAGACAATAAACAAACTATGAACATCCTACTTTATTATCCATACCCTCCAGATGTCAGTCTACCACCAGTAGAAGGACCATTAGAGAGACAATAAACAAACTATGTACATCCTACTTCATTCTCCAGACCCTCCAGACATCAGTCTACCACCTGTAGAAGGACCATTAGAGAGACAATAAACAAACTATGTACATCCTACTTTATTCCCCAGACCCTCCAGACATGAGTCTATCACCTGTAGAAGGACCATTAGAGAGACAATACAAAACTATGTACATCATACTTTATTCTCCAGACCCTCCAGACATCAGTCTACCACCTGTAGAAGGATCATTAGAGAGACAATAAACAAACTATGTACATCCTACTTTATTCCCCAGACCCTCAAGACATCAGTCTACCACCTGTAGTAGGACCATTAGAGAGACAATAAACAAACTATGTACATCCTACTTTATTCTCCAGACCCTCCAGACATCAGTCTACCACCTGTAGAAGGACCATTACAGAGACAATAAACACACTATGTACATCCTACTTTATTCTCCAGACCCTCCAGACATCAGTCTACCACCTGTAGAAGGACCATTAGAGAGACAATATACAAACTATGTACATCCTACTTTATTCTCCAGACCCTCCAGACATCAGTCTACCATCTGTAGAAGGACCATTAGAGAGACAATAAACAAACTATGTACATCCTACTTTATTCTCCAGACCCTCCAGACATCAGTCTACCACCTGTAGAAGGACCATTAGAGAGACAATAAACACACAATGTACATCCTACTTCATTCTCCAGACCGTCCAGACATCAGTCTACCACCTGTTGAGGAACCATTAGAGGGACAATAAACAAACTATGTACATCCTACTTTATTCCCCAGACCCTCCAGACATCAGTCTACCATCTGTAGAAGGACCATTAGAGAGACAATAAACAAACTATGTACATCCTACTTTATTCTCCAGACCCTCCCGACATCAGTCTACCACCTGTAGAAGGACCATTAGAGGGACAATAAACAAACTATATACATCCTACTTTATTCCCCAGACCCTCCAGACATCAGTCTACCACATGTAGAAGTCCATTAGAGAGACAATAAACTAACTATGTACATCCTACTTTATTCCCCAGACCCTCCAGACATCAGTCTACCACCTGTAGAAGGATCATTAGAGAGACAATAAACACACTATGTACATCCTACTTCATTCTCCAGACCCTCCAGACATCAGTCTACCATCTGTAGAAGGACCATTAGAGAGACAAGAAACAAACTATGTACATCCTACTTTATTCTCCAGACCCCCAGACATCAGTCTACCATCTGTAGAAGTCCATTAGAGAGACAATAAACTAACTATGTACATCCTACTTTATTCCCCAGACCCTCCAGACATCAGTCTACCACCTGTAGAAGGACCATTAGAGAGACAATAAACACACTATGTACATCCTACTTCAATTTCCAGACCCTCCAGACATCAGTCTACCATCTGTAGAAGGACCATTAGAGAGACAATAAACAAACTATGTACATCCTACTTTATTCTCCAGACCCTCCAGACATCAGACTACCACCTGTAGAAGGACCATTAGACAGACAATAAACAAACTATGTACATCCTACTTTATTATCCAGACCCTCCAGACATCGGTCTACCATCTGTAGAAGTCCATTAGAGAGACAATAAACTAACTATGTACATCCTACTTTATTCGCCAGACCCTCCAGACATCAGTCTACCACCTGTAGAAGGACCATTAGAGAGACAATAAACACGCTATGTACATCCTACTTCATTCTCCAGACCCTCCAGACATCAGTCTACCATCTGTAGAAGGACCATTAGAGAGACAAGAAACAAACTATGTACATCCTACTTTATTCTCCAGACCCTCCAGACATCAGTCTACCACCAGTAGAAGGACCATTAGTGAGACATTAAACAAACTATGTACATCCTACTTCATTCTCCAGACCCTCCAGACATCAGTCTACCACCTGTAGAAGGACCATTAGAGAGACAAGAAACAAACTATGTACATCCTACTTTATTCTCCAGACCCTCCAGACATCAGTCTACCACCAGTAGAAGGACCATTAGAGAGACAATAATAAAACTATCTACATCCTACTTCATTCTCCAGACCCTCCAGACATCAGTCTACCATCTGTAGAAGGACCATTAGAGAGACAATAAACAAACTATGTACATCCTACTTTATTCCCCAGACCCTCCAGACATCAGTCTACCACCTGTAGAAGGACCATTAGAGAGACAATAAACAAACTATGTACATCCTACTTCATTCCCCAGACCCTCCAGACATCAATCTACCACCAGTAAAAGGACCATTAGAGAGACAATAAACAAACTATGAACATCCTACTTTATTATCCATACCCTCCAGATGTCAGTCTACCACCAGTAGAAGGACCATTAGTGAGACATTAAACAAACTATGTACATCCTACTTCATTCTCCAGACCCTCCAGACATCAGTCTACCACCTGTAGAAGGACCATTAGAGAGACAATAAACAAACTATGTACATCATACTTTACTCTCCAGACCCTCCAGACATCAGTCTACCACCAGTAGAAGGACCATTAGAGAGACAATAAACAAACTATCTACATCCTACTTCATTCTCCAGACCCTCCAGACATCAGTCTACCATCTGTAGAAGGACCATTAGAGAGACAATAAACAAACTATGTACATCCTACTTTATTCCCCAGACCCTCCAGACATCAGTCTACCACCTGTAGAAGGACCATTAGAGAGACAATAAACAAACTATGTACATCCTACTTCATTCCCCAGACCCTCCAGAAATCAATTTACCACCAGTAAAAGGACCATTAGAGAGACAATAAACAAACTATGAACATCCTACTTTATTATCCATACCCTCCAGATGTCAGTCTACCACCAGTAGAAGGACCATTAGAGAGACAATAAACAAACTATGTACATCCTACTTTATTCACCAGACCCTCCAGACATCAGTATATCACCTGTAGAAGGACCATTAGAGAGACAATAAACAAACTATGTACATCCTACTTCATTCCCCAGACCCTCCAGACATCAGTCTACCACCTGTAGAAGTCCATTAGGGAGATAATAAACAAACTATGTACATCCTACTTTATTATCCATACCCTCCAGATGTCAGTCTACCACCAGTAGAAGGACCATTAGAGAGACAATAAACAAACTATGTACATCCTACTTCATTCTCCAGACACTCCAGACATCAGTCTACCATCTGTAGAAGGACCATTAGAGAGACAATAAACAAACTATGTACATCCTACTTTATTCTCCAGACCCTCCAGACATCAGTCTACCACCAGTAGAAGGACCATTAGAGAGACAATAAACAAACTATGTACATCCTACTTTATTCTCCAGATCCTCTAGACATCAGTCTACCACATGTAGAAGGACCATTAGAGAGACAATAAACACATTATGTACATCCTACTTCATTCTCCAGACCCTCCAGACATCAGTCTACCACCTGTAGAAGGACCATTAGAGAGACAATAAACAAACTATGTACATCCTACTTCATTCTCCAGACCCTCCAGACATCAGTCTACCACCTGTAGAAGGATCATTAGAGAGACAATAAACAAACTATGTACATCCTACTTTATTCCCCAGACCCTCCAGACATCAATCTAGCACCAGTAAAAGGACCATTAGAGAGACAATAAACAAACTATGAACATCCTACTTTATTATCCATACCCTCCAGATGTCAGTCTACCACCAGTAGAAGGACCATTAGTGAGACATTAAACAAACTATGTACATCCTACTTCATTCTCCAGACCCTCCAGACATCAGTCTACCACCTGTAGAAGGACCATTAGAGAGACAAGAAACAAACTATGTACATCCTACTTTATTCTCCAGACCCTCCAGACATCAGTCTACCACCAGTAGAAGGACCATTAGAGAGACAATAAACAAACTATCTACATCCTACTTCATTCTCCAGACCCTCCAGACATCAGTCTACCATCTGTAGAAGGACCATTAGAGAGACAATAAACAAACTATGTACATCCTACTTTATTCCCCAGACCCTCCAGACATCAGTCTACCACCTGTAGAAGGACCATTAGAGAGACAATAAACAAACTATGTACATCCTACTTCATTCCCCAGACCCTCCAGACATCAATCTACCACCAGTAAAAGGACCATTAGAGAGACAATAAACAAACTATGAACATCCTACTTTATTATCCATACCCTCCAGATGTCAGTCTACCACCAGTAGAAGGACCATTAGAGAGACAATAAACAAACTATGTACATCCTACTTTATTCACCAGACCCTCCAGACATCAGTATATCACCTGTAGAAGGACCATTAGAGAGACAATAAACAAACTATGTACATCCTACTTCAGTCCCCAGACCCTCCAGACATCAGTCTACCACCTGTAGAAGTCCATTAGGGAGATAATAAACAAACTATGTACATCCTACTTTATTATCCATACCCTCCAGATGTCAGTCTACCACCAGTAGAAGGACCATTAGAGAGACAATAAACTAACTATGTACATCCTACTTTATTCCCCAGACCCTCCAGACATCAGTCTACCACCTGTAGAAGGATCATTAGAGAGACAATAAACACACTATGTACATCCTACTTCATTCTCCAGACCCTCCAGACATCAGTCTACCATCTGTAGAAGGACCATTAGAGAGACAAGAAACAAACTATGTACATCCTACTTTATTCTCCAGACCCCCCAGACATCAGTCTACCATCTGTAGAAGTCCATTAGAGAGACAATAAACTAACTATGTACATCCTACTTTATTCCCCAGACCCTCCAGACATCAGTCTACCACCTGTAGAAGGACCATTAGAGAGACAATAAACACACTATGTACATCCTACTTCAATTTCCAGACCCTCCAGACATCAGTCTACCATCTGTAGAAGGACCATTAGAGAGACAATAAACAAACTATGTACATCCTACTTTATTCTCCAGACCCTCCAGACATCAGTCTACCACCTGTAGAAGGACCATTAGAGAGACAATAAACAAACTATGTACATCCTACTTTATTCTCCAGACCCTCCAGACATCGGTCTACCATCTGTAGAAGTCCATTAGAGAGACAATAAACTAACTATGTACATCCTACTTTATTCGCCAGACCCTCCAGACATCAGTCTACCACCTGTAGAAGGACCATTAGAGAGACAATAAACACGCTAGGTACATCCTACTTCATTCTCCAGACCCTCCAGACATCAGTCTACCATCTGTAGAAGGACCATTAGAGAGACAAGAAACAAACTATGTACATCCTACTTTATTCTCCAGACCCTCCAGACATCAGTCTACCACCAGTAGAAGGACCATTAGTGAGACATTAAACAAACTATGTACATCCTACTTCATTCTCCAGACCCTCCAGACATCAGTCTACCACCTGTAGAAGGACCATTATAGAGACAAGAAACAAACTATGTACATCCTACTTTATTCTCCAGACCCTCCAGACATCAGTCTACCACCAGTAGAAGGACCATTAGAGAGACAATAAACAAACTATCTACATCCAACTTCATTCTCCAGACCCTCCAGACATCAGTCTACCATCTGTAGAAGGACCATTAGAGAGACAATAAACAAACTATGTACATCCTACTTTATTCCCCAGACCCTCCAGACATCAGTCTACCACCTGTAGAAGGATCATTAGAGAGACAATAAACAAACTATGTACATCCTACTTCATTCCCCAGACCCTCCAGACATCAATCTACCACCAGTAAAAGGACCATTAGAGAGACATTAAACAAACTATGAACATCCTACTTTATTATCCATACCCTCCAGATGTCAGTCTACCACCAGTAGAAGGACCATTAGTGAGACATTAAACAAACTATGTACATCCTACTTCATTCTCCAGACCCTCCAGACATCAGTCTACCACCTGTAGAAGGACCATTAGAGAGACAAGAAACAAACTATGTACATCCTACTTTATTCTCCAGACCCTCCAGACATCAGTCTACCACCAGTAGAAGGACCATTAGAGAGACAATAAACAAACTATCTACATCCTACTTCATTCTCCAGACCCTCCAGACATCAGTCTACCATCTGTAGAAGGACCATTAGAGAGACAATAAACAAACTATGTACATCCTACTTTATTCCCCAGACCATCCAGACATCAGTCTACCACCTGTAGAAGGACCATTAGAGAGACAATAAACAAACTATGTACATCCTACTTCATTCCCCAGACCCTCCAGACATCAATCTACCACCAGTAAAAGGACCATTAGAGAGACATTAAACAAACTATGAACATCCTACTTTATTATCCATACCCTCCAGATGTCAGTCTACCACCAGTAGAAGGACCATTAGTGAGACATTAAACAAACTATGTACATCCTACTTCATTCTCCAGACCCTCCAGACATCAGTCTACCACCTGCAGAAGGACCATTAGAGAGACAAGAAACAAACTATGTACATCCTACTTTATTCTCCAGACCCTCCAGACATCAGTCTACCACCAGTAGAAGGACCATTAGAGAGACAATAAACAAACTATCTACATCCTACTTCATTCTCCAGACCCTCCAGACATCAGTCTACCATCTGTAGAAGGACCATTAGAGAGACAATAAACAAACTATGTACATCCTACTTTATTCCCCAGACCATCCAGACATCAGTCTACCACCTGTAGAAGGACCATTAGAGAGACAATAAACAAACTATGTACATCCTACTTCATTCCCCAGACCCTCCAGACATCAATCTACCACCAGTAAAAGGACCATTAGAGAGACAATAAACAAACTATGAACATCCTACTTTATTATCCATACCCTCCAGATGTCAGTCTACCACCAGTAGAAGGACCATTAGAGAGACAATAAACAAACTATGTACATCCTACTTTATTCACCAGACTCTCCAGACATCAGTATATCACCTGTAGAAGGACCATTAGAGAGACAATAAACAAACTATGTACATCCTACTTCATTCCCCAGACCCTCCAGACATCAGTCTACCACCTGTAGAAGTCCATTAGGGAGATAATAAACAAACTATGTACATCCTACTTTATTATCCATACCCTCCAGATGTCAGTCTACCACCAGTAGAAGGACCATTAGAGAGACAATAAACAAACTATGTACATCCTACTTCATTCTCCAGACACTCCAGACATCAGTCTACCATCTGTAGAAGGACCATTAGAGAGACAATAAACAAACTATGTACATCCTACTTTATTCTCCAGACCCTCCAGACATCAGTCTACCACATGTAGAAGGACCATTAGAGAGACAATAAACACACTATGTACATCCTACTTCATTCTCCAGACCCTCCAGACATCAGTCTACCACCTGTAGAAGGACCAATAGAGAGACAATAAACACACTATGTACATCCTACTTCATTCTCCAGACCCTCCAGACATCAGTCTACCACCTGTAGAAGGACCAATAGAGAGACAATAAACACACTATGTACATCCTACTTCATTCTCCAGACCCTCCAGACATCAGTCTACCACCTGTAGAAGGATCATTAGAGAGACAATAAACAAACTATGTACATCCTACTTTATTCCCCAGACCCTCCAGACATCAATCTACCACCAGTAAAAGGACCATTAGAGAGACAATAAACAAACTATGAACATTATACTTTATTATCCATACCCTCCAGATGTCAGTCTACCACCAGTAGAAGGACCATTAGTGAGACATTAAACAAACTATGTACATCCTACTTCATTCTCCAGACCCTCCAGACATCAGTCTACCACCTGTAGAAGGACCATTAGAGAGACAAGAAACAAACTATGTACATCCTACTTTATTCTCCAGACCCTCCAGACATCAGTCTACCACCAGTAGAAGGACCATTAGAGAGACAATAAACAAACTATGTACATCCTACTTCATTCTCCAGACCCTCCAGACATCAATCTACCATCTGTAGAAGGACCATTAGAGAGACAATAAACAAACTATGTACATCCTACTTTATTCCCCAGACCCTCCAGACATCAGTCTACCACCTGTAGAAGGACCATTAGAGAGACAATAAACAAACTATGTACATCCTACTTCATTCCCCAGACCCTCCAGACATCAATCTACCACCAGTAAAAGGACCATTAGAGAGACAATAAACAAACTATGTACATCCTACTTCATTCCCCAGACCCTCCAGACATCAGTCTACCACCAGTAGAAGGACCATTAGAGAGACAATAAACAAACTATGTACATCCTACTTCATTCTCCAGACACTCCAGACATCAGTCTACCATCTGTAGAAGGACCATTAGAGAGACAATAAACAAACTATGTACATCCTACTTTATTCTCCAGACCCTCCAGACATCAGTCTACCACATGTAGAAGGACCATTAGAGAGACAATAAACACACTATGTACATCCTACTTCATTCTCCAGACCCTCCAGACATCAGTCTACCACCTGTAGAAGGACCAATAGAGAGACAATAAACACACTATGTACATCCTACTTCATTCTCCAGACCCTCCAGACATCAGTCTACCACCTGTAGAAGGACCAATAGAGAGACAATAAACACACTATGTACATCCTACTTCATTCTCCAGACCCTCCAGACATCAGTCTACCACCTGTAGAAGGATCATTAGAGAGACAATAAACAAACTATGTACATCCTACTTTATTCCCCAGACCCTCCAGACATCAATCTACCACCAGTAAAAGGACCATTAGAGAGACAATAAACAAACTATGAACATTATACTTTATTATCCATACCCTCCAGATGTCAGTCTACCACCAGTAGAAGGACCATTAGTGAGACATTAAACAAACTATGTACATCCTACTTCATTCTCCAGACCCTCCAGACATCAGTCTACCACCTGTAGAAGGACCATTAGAGAGACAAGAAACAAACTATGTACATCCTACTTTATTCTCCAGACCCTCCAGACATCAGTCTACCACCAGTAGAAGGACCATTAGAGAGACAATAAACAAACTGTCTACATCCTACTTCATTCTCCAGACCCTCCAGACATCAATCTACCATCTGTAGAAGGACCATTAGAGAGACAATAAACAAACTATGTACATCCTACTTTATTCCCCAGACCCTCCAGACATCAGTCTACCACCTGTAGAAGGACCATTAGAGAGACAATAAACAAACTATGTACATCCTACTTCATTCCCCAGACCCTCCAGACATCAATCTACCACCAGTAAAAGGACCATTAGAGAGACAATAAACAAACTATGAACATCCTACTTTATTATCCATACCCTCCAGATGTCAGTCTACCACCAGTAGAAGGACCATTAGAGAGACAATAAACAAACTATGTACATCCTACTTTATTCACCAGACCCTCCAGACATCAGTATATCACCTGTAGAAGGACCATTAGAGAGACAATAAACAAACTATGTACATCCTACTTCATTCCCCAGACCCTCCAGACATCAGTCTACCACCTGTAGAAGTCCATTAGGGAGATAATAAACAAACTATGTACATCCTACTTTATTATTCATACCCTCCAGATGTCAGTCTACCACCAGTAGAAGGACCATTAGTGAGACAATAAACACACTATGTACATCCTACTTTATTCTCCAGATCCTCTAGACATCAGTCTACCACATGTAGAAGGACCATTAGAGAGACAATAAACAAACTATGTACATCCTACTTTATTCTCCAGATCCTCTAGACATCAGTCTACCACATGTAGAAGGACCATTAGAGAGACAATAAACACACTATGTACATCCTACTTCATTCTCCAGACCCTCCAGACATCAGTCTACCACCTGTAGAAGGACCATTAGAGAGACAATAAACACACTATGTACATCCTACTTCATTCTCCAGACCCTCCAGACATCAGTCTACCACCTGTAGAAGGATCATTAGAGAGACAATAAACAAACTATGTACATCCTACTTCATTCCCCAGACCCTCCAGACATCAGTCTACCACCTGTAGAAGGACCATTAGAGAGACAATAAACAAACTATGTACATCCTACTTCATTCCCCAGACCCTCCAGACATCAATCTACCACCAGTAAAAGGACCATTAGAGAGACAATAAACAAACTATGAACATCCTACTTTATTATCCATACCCTCCAGATGTCAGTCTACCACCAGTAGAAGGACCATTAGAGAGACAATAAACAAACTATGTACATCCTACTTTATTCACCAGACTCTCCAGACATCAGTATATCACCTGTAGAAGGACCATTAGAGAGACAATAAACAAACTATGTACATCCTACTTCATTCTCCAGACACTCCAGACATCAGTCTACCATCTGTAGAAGGACCATTAGAGAGACAATAAACAAACTATGTACATCATACTTTATTCTCCAGACCCTCCAGACATCAGTCTACCACCTGTAGAAGGACCATTAGAGAGACAATAAACAAACTATGTACATCCTACTTTATTCTCCAGACCCTCTAGACATCAGTCTACCACCTGTAGAAGGACCATTAGAGAGACAATAAACACACTATGTACATCCTACTTTATTCTCCAGATCCTCTAGACATCAGTCTACCACATGTAGAAGGACCATTAGAGAGACAATAAACAAACTATGTACATCCTACTTTATTCTCCAGATCCTCTAGACATCAGTCTACCACATGTAGAAGGACCATTAGAGAGACAATAAACACACTATGTACATCCTACTTCATTCTCCAGACCCTCCAGACATCAGTCTACCACCTGTAGAAGGACCATTAGAGAGACAATAAACACACTATGTACATCCTACTTCATTCTCCAGACCCTCCAGACATCAGTCTACCACCTGTAGAAGGATCATTAGAGAGACAATAAACAAACTATGTACATCCTACTTCATTCCCCAGACCCTCCAGACATCAGTCTACCACCTGTAGAAGGACCATTAGAGAGACAATAAACAAACTATGTACATCCTACTTCATTCCCCAGACCCTCCAGACATCAATCTACCACCAGTAAAAGGACCATTAGAGAGACAATAAACAAACTATGAACATCCTACTTTATTATCCATACCCTCCAGATGTCAGTCTACCACCAGTAGAAGGACCATTAGAGAGACAATAAACAAACTATGTACATCCTACTTTATTCGCCAGACCCTCCAGACATCAGTCTACCACCTGTAGAAGGACCATTGGAGGGACAAGAAACAAACTATGTACATCCTACTTCATTCCCCAGACCCTCCAGACATCAGTCTACCACCTGTAGAAGTCCATTAGGGGGATAATAAACAAACTATGTACATCCTACTTTATTATCCATACCCTCCAGATGTCAGTCTACCACCAGTAGAAGGACCATTAGAGAGACAATAAACAAACTATGTACATCCTACTTCATTCTCCAGACACTCCAGACATCAGTCTACCACCTGTAGAAGGACCATTAGAGAGACAATAAACAAACTATTTACATCCTACTTTATTCCCCAGACCCTCCAGACATCAGTCTACCATCTTTAGAAGAACCATTAGAGAGACAATAAACAAAGTATGTACATCTTACTTTATTCCCCAGACCCTCCAGACATCAGTCTATCACCTGTAGAAGGACCATTAGAGAGACAGTATACAAACTATGTACATCATACTTTATTGTCCAGACCCTGCAGACATCAGTCTACCACCTGTAGAAGGACCATTAGAGAATCAATTAACATACTATGTACATCCTATTATATTCCCCAGACCCTCCAGACATCAGTCTACCACCAGTTGAAGGACCATTAGAGAGACAATAAACAAACTATGTTCATCCTACTTTATTCCCCAGACCCTCCAGACATCAGTCTACCACCTGTTGAAGGACCACAGGACACAGATCTGACTCTGACCTGCACAGCTACAGGAAACCCCAGCTACTACAGGTTTGAGGACTTCAGACAGTACTGGGGAGATCAGCTGATCCAGAGACGGGGAGGGACCCAGACAGGAGACAGCTACAGTCTGGATCTACCCCGGGTGTCGTATCAGGACTCGGGTGTGTATGTCTGCACTGTCGGCAACAACGTTAAACAACCCAGTCACAGTGACACGACCGTCACAGTTCAAGGTGAGAACATCAAAGTCACCTTCATTGTTTCTTCAAATTAAGATAAATAAGTCTAACTTTAGACTTAGTACTAGAGAGAAAACAACCAAAGTTTAGGTTAAAATTCATTTAGATATGAAGAAAAACGAGAATTTTCTTACAAATGTTTAGAGTTGCTTGTATGTATCTAACAATATGTTATTCGTAAAACTTTTCTGAGACATGTCCATTGAGGAATCCACCCGTTGGTTAACAGCAAGAAATAATGAACTTATGCATATTTATGTAATTAGTTGTCACAGTTCAAGGTGAGAATATCGAAGTCAGCATATGTATTCTTCAAAATATAAGGTTAAGATATATCAAATTAATTAAGACATGAACCGAAACATTTCCAAGTTGCCTTCAGGTGTTTAAGAATATTATATTCGTTAACAGTTTTCAGAGACATGTTCATTAATTAATCCATCAGATCTAATGGCATTTGTTCCCTTAACAACAAAGAATAATGAATTGTTGATATGCAGATTGACGTAACCAATGTTACGTATGTGATTAGCCAATACTGAATTGATTTTGAAAGTGTTGATTGAATATATTTTAACATGCTTGTTACAGTTTCTCCCATGTATACGAAGGATGTTATAATACTTGCTCATTGAGAAACCACATCAGATTCATTGAATGTAATTGTTTATACCAAGTTATAATGAATTGATGTCATACACGTTGATGTAATCGAAGATCACAGCTTCTCCTCTATACACGAATGATTTGTATATTACTTGATATTGATATTGATGATATCATGTTAACCACAGCTTCTCCTGTATACACGAAGGATGCGGACCCCACAGAGCCAGTTGGAGCAGAGGCTGGACAGACTGCAAGCCTGGTTCAGTACGTCTACTCCAGTCCCAACTTCACGTCCTTCTCCTGGCACTTCAACTCCGCCAACACCACAAGCAGGAGACTGAGTACAGACCCGTCCAGTGTCAGCTCCAGCCCCGTACATCTGGACGTGTACGGAACTCAGGTGGAGGTGGCGGGATTCAAACTCCTCTACACGGTCACCAACTTCCAGCAGGAGCATGTTGGTCTCTACACAGTCAGTGTGTGCAACAGTGTGGACTGTGTAGAGTCAACTCTTAGACTTATTGGTTCAGGTAGGGACTATATATCAGCACTATCAATGTAAACTAGCCTTTATACTACATAATGAATACACATTAAACAACATGTCGGTCTCTACACAGTCAGTGTGTGTAACAGTGTGGACTGTGTAGAGTCAACTCTTAGACTGATTCCGTCAGGTAGGGACTATCTCAACCATCAAACTTATAGGACATAGGAACATTTCCCTTTATAGTTACATGTACCGTTTCGATATCAACACTTTTTTTGCTATCGTAAAGAGTTATTAACAGTTATTGAATGAACTGTTTTGATATTAAAACAAATTTTAGGACTTATACCTCAACAGATGACTTCATTGGAAATGACAGTTGAAGCTATTTTAAGATTAAAGAATCAGATTCTATATTGATATAATCAATAGATATGTCAACACTGGTGTTGATCAGAGCCTATTTCAGGATATCTCATATCTCGAGGGTCCTCAATAGACCCCAGTACACTTCACCGCACAAGACAGTTAAAGCAAATTAAAGATTCACCTGAACATGATATGTAAAGAAAAACGTATGATACCCATTGCAATAAAACACACGTGGTCGTGGGTTCAACGGCATAGTTCATGAGACCATAAAACATGCGTGTGATTTAGGACGTCTGTTTGAGCAAATGGTGTCATATTTTACGTCACTTTGCTAGTGAATGTCTTTTACGGTATGAGGCATTAATATTTTTCCAAATAAAGTGTATACAAATTACATTATTTAAATACCTGTTGACTAGACCTTCTATGACATACCTCCCGAGGGAAGTGCTAATCCAACCTTAAAGTACCGGGAACCTCGAGGAGTACGCTATGCAGAAATGATTATGATATCGGTTAAGAAAATAACACTACCACTTCATTTTGTTCAAATCAAATCGGAAATAGTTTAAAATTAGCTTTTTAAATGTACCTCACGGAAACAGTCGGCAAACGTTTCAATTAGCCAATCACGCCTTGCCACGTTTTAGGCACCTGGGCAACCCAAGCGAACGTCTCGCTAGTGTTATTGTTTACATTATTGAATCGAAGGGGTCACGTATTTTCACTGATTGTGTCTGTTACAACAATTACTAAGTTATGTCAACAGTTAAACAAGGTCGAGACACATAACGTCATTAAGTTGATTAGCTTTTCTTGTTACGAACATGTGTGTTTGAAGGCTAATCTATGGGCAATCTAAGATAATGCCGAGGAAATGTATTTAGATATTCGCGATCTCGCATTGAGACATCTAACAGATACTACGGATGGACTTAATTTATTGAGCACTGTAGGAAAATAATACAACACACTTTACATATATAATAATGTTAGCAGTTACACGTGTCTTTTACAAGGTAAATTTCGTTTCGTGTCCAGTCCGAAATGGCTTCTACGAGTTCCAAAATTGAAATGTAGTGGAGCGAATTTATTTCACATGATGGAAACAAGGTAAAATAAAATTGCACATACGATTTATTTCCTAGACAAACTTAAGTTATTCATTTCAAAATACCAACTGATAAAAACAAATATCCATTGGATAAATACATATAATTTATGAATATCTAAATGAAAGAGAAAAATTATATCGATATCTTATTGGTTATTTTAATGATAAAAGTTTTAAAACTGGATGAACTAGAATGATATAGCATCATATTGTAAGTTGTTCACTTCAAGATGCAAACATAATTTATAACCGATATTGAAATTGGAGCAAGAAGTGTATTCAAATGTTATTACTTTTGACACATGACGGTTCAAAATAACCTACCTGTTCAAAATAAACGAATAATCCCTGTGTATATGTCCTTTACAAAATCCATGCATGCTCCAAAAAACTGAACCTACATTGAGCACCGGGGTGTACTGAATGTGACAGGAGGAAAATGTGACCACATCTGAGACACTGAGACACATGACAACTAAAAACCAGCATTGAATAAACACCAGTTAGACTCCGTCTCGGGTGTATTGCTAAAACAACATAATAGTCTCAAAGTCTACGCTGTCTAAAAATAATGTTACTTTGTTTATTTCATGTTTCCTCGAATCGACTGAATAAAAAGTATGATTATTTAAAACCACACAACTCGATTGATATAAGAAACGTGTCCGAAAACATATATAAATGTTTAACACAACTGTCTTAAATGAAGGTTTGCCTCATAACGCAAGAAATATATATTCCAAATATCTATGTTTAACTATAATCAGGGACCTTCTATATAAAGTCCCTGCTATAATGTACGTACACTGGGAAAACAGATGATATTTAATCATTTACTCCTATTTACTCCCGGAGTAAATATCATCTTTAGTCATATTTAATCCTGGAGTAAATATCATATTTAGTCTTATTTAATCCGGAGTAAATATTTGTAAAGTTTTGTAAAGTTTTGTAAAGTTTTGTAAATGTCTTATTTAATTCAGATTAAATGTTTGTATATATAATGTTTATATACGATTCAATATTTGCAAATATAATGTTAAATGATATTAAATATGTGTAAATATTGTCTTTAAACGAAATGTAGCACGCCGTTCTTACGGAAATAAAGAGCTCTATCACGGGAAGGAAGTGCAGCCAGTTGCTTAATAATAATGTCCAATCAATGAAAACAGTTGTTAAATAAATGTACTTGATTCGAATGAAACATTCCCTAAACTGAATTATGTCAAGATGTAAAAAAATAAATATTCATCATGTCTTTGGAGGGAATTTACAAGTTGAATACATAAAAAACAATATTCTATTACAAGTTTTTATTGTGAACTTATATCGGAGTAAATGATCATTACCAGATAAAAAAAAACCCTCAAATTAACGTTAAATGCGATCTCTCCTCTCATAAGTGTATGAACCACTCATTGAGTTACTTATTAATTCAAGAAAATAAAAGTTGCATCCATAACCACGGATAGACGGACAAAACAAGACAAGACTTTATCCCACAGTATTGCATGCCATTGGGATAAAATAATAGTTTAATTTGCCCGAAAATATGATAACATGTTATGCAATAGACAATTTCAGTTGAACAATTGCATTTTGGAACAAATTACTATTTTTCCTCGTTATAATGCCAATCATCAGAAAACCGTTTATGCCATCTATATGATATAATGCTATTTACGATGTTGATTTAACTATTTACACTGTGAATGTACAGTTTTTTTGTAGTTAATCAAACACCTAGTCTCTGAAATGAAAACATTGAAAAGGAGGTTCTCTTAATATTCCATTTTTTACAGTCTACTTTTCGATATTTCATAAAATGGTGATATTTTCAGAATACATACTTTTTCTGAGTCTGAGTGTAAGACTATCATGCACTCAACCGCAAAAGAAATGTCACCCGGGGAACCCCTAAATGTTGCTGTCTGAGAAAGTATATGGTGGACACATATTCAATAAAGAAGTACTCACAATTTCACGTATTAGAGAATGAGACTTTTCTTTTAGTGTCAGTTCAAATACAGTTGCAGTGTTGAAATCGCTTTTTCAAAATGTTTTTGGGTCAGAGTGTTTGAGATTTAAGTCATATGTATAAAATATAAAATGTAGAAACTACATAAGATACAATAAAATATGGTGTCGACATGAATAACCTTCTTGAACTTAAATTTGATGACACGTCTTTACTGTAGGATGTCGTAAAATGCCAAAAAAGTCCTTTTAGACTCCCCTACGTCATCTAGTTACGAAAATTCGAAAACGTGGATTTTGAGAATTGCCAATTCTTAAAAGGTGTTTCGCAGAAATATGCATATATAATGTTTTGAAATTTCAGGTTAAGTTTTCCTCTGAAGACATGCTGTTTCTCTGTTTCAGTCGTCAGTATCACTCTTGGAATGAATTATCTTATATTTTGTATGGTGACGTTTCTTTTGCGGTTGAGTACAGAGTACACCAACTAAATTTTACTGTTGATTACATAAATCAAATCAAATCAAATCCCGACGAACAGCCTGCGTAAGCTATGTAAGAGAAAGCATGGGAGTAAGTGACGCCTGAACACACAGTTGTGTAGATGTTTATCTGTAACATAGTCTTCATTCTCTGCAAACATATTATACATGCAAAGAACGAAAGTGTTTCCATTTGTCCAACCTGGATACAACACAATAACAGGTGACATTATATTAAGGGTATACTATTTAACATTACAAGGGTCAAACATATAAGTAGAGAAACAACATTTTCGATTGCTACCTTGCTGAACCAGATTTGCCGTTATTAAGTGGACCATAAATGTGTGAATTACAGTAACACCTGGAACTACTGACTCGCTTAATTATGATCAATCAATCCTCCTAGAAAGCGATAAGTATTTAGTCTGCTGTTATTTATACAAAATGACAGACGAAATATAATTTATGCAAATGCAATCGCTGGTTAAAGATTTAATTAATGTAACCTCCTTTGCATGTTGAGACATTTACGTTAAAATAGATTACTTCAAGAAATAGTTAAAACATCCAAATGAATTAAGAGGATGATGATTATCATAAAAAGAAATGAACAATCATTATTTCAAGCAAACATTATCCTTGTTAAACAGAATGGAATACAATGAAATACAAATGTAAACGTCTAAAAATAATCTAGCGACAATGATTACTCACTCATGTTATTACACATTATAACACACAACATAGTTTTACATTTTTCGTTAATCAAGAAAAATCTTATTGTACGATATGTACATGAAAAGCGTCTCTTACTGACACACAGTGTAATCATTTGTAAACCAAAGCGCAGAAAAGAATAACTTGGATTGTATGTTTTGCCATATTGCATAATCATTTATACTTATTGACGATCAATATCTTTTAATTCAGTATCACCATGATGCAATACTAGAGTGGCCTGATTAAACATGAACGCACGGGGTTTGATACACAAACTTCCCTCCAAACAAACAGTTTAAATATAAGTGTAATTTACGCATTTCTTCTTATGAGTTGATTAACTCAATTAGGGCTCATTAACAAGATACCAAATAGGTGTAAGTCATTAACTGCCGAAACTGCGCCGGCTCGTTAACAACGGTGAGAATGACCGATGGTTGAGAAGGCATAAGCCGAATACACAAAGAATTCGATAATACACACTTGTGTATTCAGAACCTATTTAGGTCATAAATGTTGCAAGATTGACGCTTGCTTAAACTAAGGGAGTATTTTTGGTGCATTGCGTGAAAAAAGGAGTAGATGGTATATTTTTACTGATTTAACAACTTTGCAATATAAAATGTAACCATTGATTTGATTTACAAGCGAGTAATAAACTACATATACAAGTTTGTTAGCGGGGTATTGCACTTGCAGTTGGTTTTATATTCCGATATGGATGACATTTATTGAATTTATAGTTTCCATAGGATACATGTTGGTTATCAGCCCGTTTAACATTCAACTTAGTTTCACAGAATTGCAATATTTACTGGCATATAACACAGGTATCATTTACAGTATTGGTTAACAAGAGGCTACAGCTATGAATTGTGGGGTTTGCGGTATACTTATGAGATAAATTCGTTTTTTTTTTCTAAAATGACTATAGGCATTACAGACAATAAGGAAAGGATATTCATATTCAATTTTAACAGTTTTACAATTTATTCAATCCCTTTGACTCCTATGAATCTTTTAATACGTTCATGTGACCTGTACACACTCATGCCAGGCAGGTAATAGTTTATCCACGGACGTGACCGTTACATGTTTATAGAAAGTATATGGTAAAGGATTAAACTTTGTTGTAATATGCTTTTCTTATCATTCGGTCTTGAATGGTTCTGTACATTCATGTGTTATTCATATCTACGGAGAAAGCTTTAAGTATTATAGAGAAAGCTTTTCGTTAACGCATTATTTTGACAATAACAACAGTAAACGCACCCACAGGAGTTGTTCAACTAAATATGTGTGTAACATGAATTTTAAACAATTGGTTTTCTTGTGGAATGAGATTTTATACAAAGTTTTCATGTTTGGTAGTCTGTTCTGTAGGGAACATCCCCCCCCCCCACCCCACCCCCCCCCCCCCCCCCCCCCCCCCCCCCCCCTTACACAAAAACATACAAATCTGTCGGCTAAGAGTTGATTAAATCAATTAAGGAGACTGCCAAATCATGATAATGTACCACTTGCTTGATAACGGTGCTAGTATCTGCATCGAAACGTCGCACTCATATCAATAAAGAAGTTGACTATCCATAGAACTTGTTCTTATTTGCCAAATCAGAGACAACCGTTTCAGTTCGTTATCGAGGTGTGCAATTTGACTGATAAAGATTGAAATACCAAAGGGGTCTTAAATCAAATACACAGAGGTTCAGCATTAACCTGTGTATTGAGGGTCGCCTGAGTTATTCATGTTGCTTTTAATGCCTGACAAATACATTTTGCTTCTATACAACAATATGTTCGGCTTATGGACATAGAATAAATACATATGCAATCACCATGAGTTAAGAGTAACAATAAAGATGTGAATTTAAATGTTGATGTTTATTATATTGATTTTTCTGTGTACCCTTATAGACTGGAATAGAGTCATGGTATATTTCATAAAATCTGATTTGGCTTTGATATGTGCCACAATACAATATTACATAAAGTTGAGTTACGTTTTCATACAATCATGAAGTCGCATTTGTGGACCCATTTTACGTATCTGTAGGACATGGTAGTAAACCAACTTTGTCTCCTTTAGATAAGTTTCCAAAATAACATTGATTTGCGCGCACGCCTATCTTGATGCATTGTTGTTATTCTCACTATTCTCACTTACTGAACGGGGGAAAATAGTTATTTTCAGTAGCTGTCAGTTGAGCTCGATATATATCATCGATGATATCGACATATGGGAACAACAAACTCAATGTGGAGAATCTGGGAAGGTTTAAACATTATAACACATTAATACAACATCATTTATTCAAGATTTATTGTTTCTATCAAGATAACACTATACCTCGGCGCAATCATCTGTACTGTCATCATAAATCTTTTATTACTCAAAAAGATCCACCATCGGTGGTACATGAGTAAATAAAGTAATATACATAGAATGTACAGCAATATAACTGCAGATTAAAGATAATTAAATCAAATTGATTTCAAACAATCCTAATAAACTTAGCTAGTTGTTTCAGAACAGAAATCTTATTTGAAAATAGTTGACGAAATTTTAACAATCTTGGCCAGGAACAATAATATTCTTTAAACAATAACTTACGTAAATCCATAAACAAAGTCCTTTTACGATATTTTGCCATCGGCCGGTTTTAATTGCTTGTTCTAAATTTAAGGATTGGTTTGGATATATGGTCATGGAGGAGTAGATATTGCTTAAATTCAGGAGATCGCTTCTGAATTGTAAAAATCACAGAGGAACAGTAGATGGCGGTTTACCACTGGGCTACCCCGCCCCTTATTTTTAAAAAAATACGTCATTTGTTCAAATCATAAACATTTATAACAAGAAAAGTTTTACCTTTAGTTTTACTTTTTTATAATATCGGTTTTTTTGCCGGAAACGCTTTTATAGTTTACATTTTATTAAGATAGATGTAACCGTATTTCTGTATTTCTGAACAGAACAGGGTAATTAAAGAGTTGTGATCACGGCCCGTGCAAAGTGTGTTGTGTAATGCCAGCCTGAATCTCCTTTGGCTGCCGCTAATTAGGGGCAATAAATTAATTTCGGTTTAGCTTTGCATTGTCTGACAAAGGCGTTATATGTTCAACGGCATGTATATTCCATTACATTCAAGAAGTGAATTAGTGATGACACTTTACTTAGGAGATATAATTGTGTTTTGTCACCATTGAACCATTTTTTAATTGTACCCTTCCGCCGACTCCCTACATATTGTATATACAACGACACCAGACTGGGTGGCGCCAATTTGATTAGCTAGGGATCTTAAGATTTAATCAACAATTATGACGAACAATACCTATGTCTACGCAACATGTGATTGTGAAAATTTGCTTTTATTGTGTTTTGTCCTTTTTAGTTGAATGAGTTAGAATTCAAATCACTTTTATTCAATGGTAAATGCATTGTAAATAAATAATGCCGATACAATTACTTAAAAACATAATTGATATATTATAATATACGGGCATCCTGGAAAATATTATTTGTAAATCTTATTCATTAAGAACCTTATATGTTGTTAAATAATGGTCTCTCATAATCAGCTGTGCATACGATTTTAGACGTTTAAAATGCATTATTCTAGTCCAAACTGTCCATTGATAGGATTTAAACAAGCGATGTCGCATTACATTATTTCAGGTTTGTAGCTTTAAGAACCACCCTTAGTTGGCTTGAACATTAGGTTTATTTAATGGATAATGACACTTGTTATGATGATACTGAATATTTCTATAAACTCAAGGCTACAACAGAGCATAATGAGGTTAACATATATTGCCAATATGTGTATAACTTCACACATGGTGACATCATATGGATAGTTTGATGGTAGCGACATTTTCTGTTTGAAGTAAAGTATTAATATTAAATATTGAAGGCTGTATACGATGGACTTTTTTAAAATAAATTGATAAAGTGTGATGAAGTTATAAAACAAAATATGAGATACATATTTGTCAAGATCACATATTTCCCTCTGTCATTATTTTAAGCTGAATCAATATTACCAATCATTTTTAACGAGGAATAGTTAAACTACATCGGTCTGTAGGTAAGTGATTTCATAATACATAAAGGTAATATTAATGTCACTGGATATTAGATGCTATACCAATGCATTAGAATATCTAGCTACCAAAGACAAGAAACGGTAAGCACCAGTAAACCTATCTTGAAAGCAAAAAGATGTTGCCTATATCATCTTGGAGTATTTTTGTATTCCAAGATCGTATAACAAATCAGTCCCCTTTAACACTTAATAGTGTATGTATCGCATTCGTGGTGATAACTAAAGTTTAAGTCTAGTGGTGAAGGTGCTGTGATGAGAGGTTACCCGCTGTCGTGTTTAGCGTTTTAGGATTTCATTGAAGTGTGATAAGTAATCAATCGATATGAGTTTCATAACTACCTGTCGCAAATGGAATATTATACTCAAATAATACACTTATATCAACATCTTATTATATTCAATGCAACAGGTACCTAATATTTATGTTATAATCACAACTTTGTATATGAACTATATTGTATGTGAATAAACCTCTCTCAAATAAATTGCCACACAATCATGGAATATCTATTGAATATCTGTCACAAGTCGTGTAATACTTAAAATGGACATAAATCAGCTTGTCACATATCCTTAAATCCTATGCATCATATATTGAATGTATGTTAAAATCACATCTTTGTGAGTAAACCTAGTATATTGTGAATATATGTCGCATGATGTAATACTCATATAACACAATTAAAACAACTCTTTATATTAATACTATATATATACTTCAGACGACACTTGCTGTAGATATCATTTTAATGATGACTGGATGCGCCGCATTTCGACTTGTTTACTTGGCGAATATATAGGTAGCTTAAACAATGTACAATAGACGTTGATTGGGTGACAATAAGTTAGCTTGATTTTCACACAATACACTATTTACGAGGGCTTAAAATTTGAGTCATTGCAGGTCTCACATCCTGGCCCACAGTCAATGAATTGATCATTTGTTTCAATTGCATAATTGGGGGGCGGGATAGCCAGTGGTTAGCGCGTTCGGCTTCGGAACAAGAGGTCCGGGGTTCGAATCCCGCCAGGGGCACGGCGACTTTGTCTGCATTAGAAAACTCTTCTACACGCAGTAAGGTTTGGGTGCAATGCTACACTGAATGTCAGCGTAGTCCCACCCATGGTTAGCTAGTTCCAGCCGATGCTCGTAGGTTTCATCGCAAAGCATAGCCACATGGCGTTGCGGGCTTTCTCCCTGCCATAATACTAGCAGCCGCGATATAAGTGAAATACTCTTGAAAGCGGCGTTAAACCCCAACTCACTCACTCACTCAATTGACATTTCTCGCATACATGTAGTTTCGGGGAGTATACGATTCGTTCTTCTTATTAAAATTACTCCAAAGACCGTTTTCATGGTGTTTAGAGAGGAATCTAAAGAGGTGTTATTAAAGTCAATGTTTGTTGTTTATGTTGGTGACACAGTGGTTTGGTCGGTTGCACTTGTGTTGGTTTCGTCTTAGTCCTAAGTTGATAATAACACTGGGGACTGATTCATCCCCTCTATTGAGAAGGACCCATCTGATTCGTAGTGATAATAATCAGTTTGATCTACATATTTGTCTCTGTTTGGAACTGCAAGTGGTCTTCTGTTACGATTTCCTCTCTACTTGCGAATTCTGTGGTTTCCGACCTGCTTACTTCCGTTGTATGCAATGTTTCTTTTCTTCTTCTGTACATTTGATTTGATATATAAAGCAAGACTCCACGCCATTAGAGCGTAGATTTTGTAGATTTTTGTTCATTTTATTTCAGAATGCCACTTATACAATGATCTCAGAAATAATTTAATCAAAATGTTTATAATGTAACGGGACCTTTAGATCTTTTTATCAAACTGTTAACGGAAAATAGCCCAAACGCATAAAATGTACAACCATAAGAAATATGTTTTATAAATGGAAATTAATTTTTATAATTCTTATATCTATTTACTTACTTTATTATTTATATTTATTTAATTACTATTATAAATCTGTACCATTCCTATTTTACATACCTATATTTACGAATATATTGTACACTGTTTTTTTTTTAAAGTGTCTTTTTAGCCAAAAGATGGCTGGTTGTTTAATGTCTTTTAAACATGCTTTTTCCAATTTATATTTAATTTTTGACACTGTAATCAAATGTATATGTCTGTCTGCCTGTCTATATCTATCATAACTGTGTATCTGAACTGCTATATCGAATCATAAAGTGATTACAATGTAACAATATGGCATTAATGAACAATGTTTAGCAATCAAATGACAATCTAAATAATCAAAACGTTATGGCTCTTTTAATAATTCCCCGTCACCTCGCTAAATGTTGCTATCCCAGTTCGATTCTGTAACATTACACACTTCACAAAGAATGGCCATGCAATCTAGCATTATGAAGTGTATGTCTGTCGTAAATGTGTATGTTATTTAAATGTATACAATTATAGGAAATTATATATGTTCAATAACCTCCAAGAAATACTCATACCATATTGTTATATCCAATGTAAATCTGCCGTAAATGGTAACTAATAAAGTGAATTGCTTCACCAATTGCCAAACTCATCAATAGATTTACTTATTTATCTTTATGTATATTTTCATGAGATGATACTTATAATATCTCTGTAAGTTACTAAATCATGTTAGTCATTATTCCGAATTGGTCATATTTTCGTCAAAGTCATATTTTTCTATTAAAGACATTCTTATCTTCAAAGTAGTTTATTTTCACCAAAGCAATTTTTTCATTAAATTAAATTTTATTATCAAAATAACAATGTTCATCAAATTCAATTTTTAAATTAACATTTATGTTATGAAAGTATTTGTTTCCCATCAAAGTAAATTTTTTCATCCAAGTAATTTTTATCATCAAGGTGAACTTTTTCACCCGAGTAATGTTTTTCATTAAACACAATTATTTCATCAGTCAAATACTTTATCAAAGTTATTTCTTTCTTTTAAGTCAAATATATCATCAAAGTAACATTTACCACCAAAGTCAATTTTTCATCAAAGACATTTTTTCATCACAGTCATTTGTACCATCAAAGTAAATTTCTTCATCAAAGTAGGTTTTATTTCATTAAAGCAATTTTTTCCATCAAACTCTATTCTCTATTTCGATTTAAAAAAATTCATTTAATGTTAATTTATCCATTAAAGCAAATATTTTCATCAAAATAAATGTTTTTCAGCAAAGTCTTTTTTCCAATCAAAGTCAATGTCTTCATCAGTATCATTTTTGTCTTCATCAAAGTCAATTTCTCCATTCAAGTCACTTTCTCTTTAAAAGCATTTCTTTTCATAGAAGTAGTTTTTAATTAGAGTAATGTTTTGCCGGCAATATTCAAAGCAACTTTTGTCAAATTTATGAAATTATTTTATTTTTATTACAACATAGCAAAAACTTGTCTGAATATTTACAAAACTTTAATCTTATTTAATCACCTTTACAAATATTTAATCTCAGAGTAAATATGGAGTAAATATGGATTAAATGTGATATTTACTCCCCTTTACTCTGTTGTAAATTGTTTCTTTAATCCGGAGTAAAGGGGAGTAAAGGGGATTAAATGACATCTTTAATTCATATTTAATCCGGATTAAATAGGACTTTTTCATCCAGTGGTACTAAGGATGATTTAAAAGTGGACATAGAAGAACACCTTGTGACTTTGTATTATATTAAATACAACGACTGTCAAACATAAATTATTTTATTTTGAAATAAAATTTCACACACTCTATTTAGACAAATATTTTATCCTCAAATCAGCTTTGTGGCAAAATATACGATACATTAATCAGCTCCGTGACATCAAATTGAATCATTTATAATCTACAGAAATAGTTTTATTACTAAACTTCATATCATATTAATAATTAATGCACCCGATTCAATCTTAAGATGGAAGTCCTAATTGAAAAATATCTTAAATCCTATTTCCGCGACCCGATCCAAATTTTAGCGTTTAAAGGGTAACAACGGAATTAGCTCCCTTGACTTGAATTCTTCGAGTTTCGTAGTTTATCGGCTCTTGAAACAAATAAATATAAGTGTCATATGTAAAACAGAATATTTTCAAATGACAAGATGTTACTCGACAGTTAATATGAAAAAAAACTCTGGACGTGGATTGTAGAAATTATGATGTTGTTGATGGAAACATCAATGATCAAGCCAGCAGTCCGGCCGGCTTGTTATTGTCGTTATTTGGTGTTTTATATTGTTTACAAAGTAGTTTTTCAAAACTTTTCTCCTCCGAGAGGAAAATCTAAACATTGTCTTTAAATTGAGGAAACAAGTGTAGAAGGAATTGCTCCTTCGCTATGAATATATAGAGGAATGTCCCCAATCCCAACACAAAATATCACTATTATCCACAGATCTATTCTGACTATGATGTCACCAGCCTACCTCGGGCATGCGCAGTAGAGCTAGTCCCGCGCACCCGTTTTAGGGCCTTCTCGCGGTTGAGTTCTTCAGCAGTCCAATATTTACACACTTTGAACATTGATATCCCGTTAATTAGAGGACCCATCGACACCAAATTTTCAGTACTTACAGTTGAAAGACTTGTCTGTATGAATACATTGATTAAAATAGAATACAAAATGAGGTTCGAGGTTCTTTAACACAGACGAAACTTCGAAGAAGAAGTGTTGGGGAAGGGAATATCCTTACCAAGGGGCAGTAACCCCACGGTCTCATGACGTCACTCCCATAATTCCTCACTCTCCTCTAAGTTGTCAGGTCAAGTGGTCACGTTTTGTGTTAGGATGAACCTCGGGGTTTTCTACCATGGTTTATCGCTGCTTTTCCTTCCTAAATGCCTTCTGATTAAAGTAGAGATATTTGTTAGTATCTCTATTGTGTTGTTTTTTGGCAGTTTACAGTTTGTCAACACTTGGTTTGTGTTGAGTGACTAAGCTTGACCTAAGCTTGACCTACTTTCTCATGCTGCGCTCGTGCTGCACGTTCTACTCGGTCGCTTGCTTCATTCTCCTCTCTCGTCGGGCTTGTTATTCTTGTACCTTCAGACAGTCGCCCTTCCCTAGTGTTTTGTCTCTGCCTTCCGATAGTTTCATTGTTCACTATTGAATGGCACTCAACTGAGCTCTAAATAGCGTTCGGCTTGTGGGACCTCCTGTAGTTTGAAACTCTGACAGCCTCCATGGTCTTGTTTGCGGACGAACCTCCCTTTAGTGTCCTTCATCTGTCTCTCGCTTGGTGAGTCGACTTCATTCCTCAGTGGGTTGGCTTAGGACCCTCCAATTGCATCTGTCGTCTCGCCTCCGGATCACTCGGTCTCGGATCGGCCGTTGCTAGTGTTTGGCTTTCTGATAGTTTTGTCATTCACTATCGGATGGTATTCAACTGAGCTCTCACTAGTGCTTCGTCCTCTCTCGCTTAGTGAGTTGTCTTCTCCCTCCTTAGGGGTTCGACCTTTGATCCCTCCATCGTCTCTTTTTTGGACAGCCCTCACTTAAGTGTGCTTATTCTGTCTCTCGCTTGGTGAGTCGATTTCACACTTAGTGGGCTGGCTTTGGACCCTCCGATTGCCTCCGTCGTC
Source organism: Gibbula magus (assembly GCA_936450465.1). Taxonomy (NCBI): domain Eukaryota; kingdom Metazoa; phylum Mollusca; class Gastropoda; order Trochida; family Trochidae; genus Gibbula; species Gibbula magus. Next base: position 728,087 of record OW388298.1, on the reverse strand, counting down.
TTCACTGCAAGCAGACGATGCTCGCAACAGCACGTATGCCACTTCCGCTGGAGATTTGTCATTCGTGTGCAGATAGATCTTGCTATAAAGGGTGCCCTGTCTCTCACCCTGGTGTCGCCTCTGCCCTTTGGTATCGCTTTAGCTACACACTTCGCTAGTGGGTTGTTGTATGACATTTGCTACCATGTGCCCTTTGCGATTTTCAATTAGCATGTGGTTTTTTTCTTCTTCTCTAACTTGTGAGTCCACTCTCACTTAGAGTGTGATTTTTGTCCCTAGCACAGTGAGTGGTCTTCACCTCTCACTAGTGAGTCTCCCTACGGTATCCAAATACTTCTGGATGTTTCCTATCTGACTGTTTTCACTTTTCGTATGACACTCGCTAGCAGACGGTCCTTGCTGTAACACTTTACGTCTATCTTTCACCTTGTGTTATCTTCGTCTCTCACTAGTGAGTGGCCTTACAACTGATACTGGTCGAGGTTGCGCCGGATGGCTGCTCTTCACAGGCTGTCAAGATTCTTGTGTCACAACAAGGGATGTAGCTAAATTTGGCTCAGTACACATGCAAAGGAGAGAGGAACATTTTCCTGCAATTTGCAACACTTTGCGATAAATACTTCTTTCATTTTTAACAAATTAACGTTTAAAAATGCAAACATTAGTTGGGAACAATGACCCTGAATTATTTATTGTTCAACAATAAAGTGGACAAAATGCCAATCAGCATAGACTCACCAAGCCCCTGACCCGAGGGGTGGACAATGTGGCTTGGATACCTATTGTTTCTGTCATCAGTACTGGCTCACTTCACAATGGTGTTATACAAGTACTCATCTGAAGAGTGTCGCTAGGGCATTGCAAACAATGTATACAACTGTCGGTCTAACACATTTACTACTCTTGTACTGTACTGTAATGTACTACTGTCACAGATATCAAGCCTGTTTCCTTTGAAAAGCTCTCCTAATAAATAATCCAACAGAGACTTGGTTTCAAGAAAATGAATGTGACAACATGGCTGCAAATAAGATGGCCCCCATTGGGTATAAACTTATTCGTGCTCCCCACAAAGATAAACATTGTTGTGCAGTTGTGTTGCGCAATACTATACTGTGCATTGTACTACTGTCACAGATATCAAATCCTGTTATCAAATCTCTGCCTGGAACTCCTAATAAATAATCAAACATTACTTGTGAATGTAACATACAGGCCACCACAAAGAAAATTGCTTGACTCATTTTTCAACGAGTTTGAAGAAATGACTGATTATTTGAATAATACAACTGGCAAATTACTGATGTGTGGTGATTTCAACATCCATGTAGATAAGAAAACTGATCACGCAGCAAAGTGATTATCTTCAATTCTTGAATCCAAAAACCTTGTCCAGCATTATTATTCCATTAACTCATACGGCTGGTCACATACTGGATTTTGTCATTTGAGGTTAAAGTGAACTCAATTTCTGGAATTTCAAATTTGACAACTCAGTAAAATCTGACCCCTGCAGTCTTATGTTTAGAACTAAGGTACCCAACCGACCCAGCAGAAGATGAACTGTCGAAAATGGAAAGACATTGATGTAAATTCTTTCAAATCTGTCATTGAGCTTTCTTTCATACAGTTTGAATCTGACGTTAAATCCAACAGTCTATCAGATATGATACATGCCTAAACAAAGAAGACACACACGGTAACCACTCACCATCAAACTGTGTGTTACAACGAGGACAGCCGTGAGGCTAAACGAAAAAGAGAAAACTAGATGAAAACAGATGAGAAGCACAAAACTGACTGAGAGATGCATGCATAACAACGCAACATGGTCAACATGCTTATTGAAGAAGCAAAACATGCTCACTTTACATCATCTTTAGAACAGGCATCCAGTTAAAATGAAGTATTTCAGATTGGAAATACCTTGCTCTGTACAAGTGGCTACTTGCACTTTTGACAAGTTCACATCAACAAGTTGTGATGAGATCAAGAAAGTTGTCATGAAGTCCGAAACAACCTCTCGTTCCCTTGGTCCAACACCAACATGGTTACTTAAGTCCTGTACGGATGTGTTTCTGTCAATGATCACCAACATCATCAACTGCTCACTGATGTATCATGAAGTTCCAGTATCACTTAAGGAAGCTTTGATAACACCACTCCTTAAGAAACCTAAATTTGACCCTCACAATGTAAAACAACTACAGGCCTGTCTCAAATCTTACATTCTTATCAAAAGTGTTGTGGCGTCTCGTATTCAAGCACACATGTGTAACAGACGAGGTTTTACCTTGATTCCAGAAATTAACCGTGTGATATGAATTTGTGTTGTTTAATTTTATAAACCTTGTGAATGTCTTGAAATCAGGTGTCTTCGACCAACTTGTACCAGAACAGGCCACTTCCTCATCAAATCTCGCTGCATCCCGTTTCGAGATGTAGCCGATGATCAATGACCTACAAATAAATTACCATTCACCATTTTATTACAAATAGAAGCTCAACAAAATAGGACATATCAACAAAATATACAACATGTACAATACAAATATACTGTGGTGCAAATAACCCTTAAACCTAATTGCAAAACCCAAACAGACCTAATGACCCCCTGTCCATCCCTGCCTATTTGTAATTAATATAGTCCTCTTCCCTACTGCTAAATACTACACTGTGGAAGGGGATATTCTGTTTCATAACGAAACAAGGTCTCTGTTCAATCACAGAACAAGAACTACCCCTTCCAAGTGAGTGAGTTAGTCTATCACCGACCAAGCAAGGTAATGAGCTGACAGTGAAGCCACCCTTATATACCCTGCCTCTGGCCTATCCTACTTGTTCGAAAACACCCCTGCTAACAGAATGGACTACCCCGCTGCCTTCAACAGAGTGACAATAACTACATATACATTTCCTTAACTGTCCTATGATGGCCGAGAGGGGCCATCGCTCTTTCGCCCTTTGGCACCAACGTGATAAAGCGAAAGAGTGATATTACCACACGACATGGCGACAGGACAAAGCCATACAGCCATACGACAAAGCGAAATGGTCACACGACAAAGCGATAACGCCGCACGACAAAGCGAAATGGTCACACGACAAAGCGATAACGCCGCACGACAAAGCGAAATGGTCACACGACAAAGCGATAACGCCGCACGACAAAGCGATAACGCCGCAAGACAAAGCAATAGTGTCGCACGACAAAGCGATAACGCCGCACGACAAATCGACTTAATCTTTTACATAACAATAGAATACTGGTTTCATTCAATTTATTTTCATTTGTCCTGGTATTTGAATTCACATAACATAAGAATGATTTTGGTAAATGATTCCACTTTAAATCCCCCAAGATCGCCATTATATAAATATACAAGTTTATTTTTTTGATAAATATACAAGTTAATTTTTTTTATTAAAAATTTGAATAAACATATAATGAGATTTATCTATAAAACAACTTACGGTGAATAATTGAGAAATCCATGACAATTAAAACTATAATAGATTAATTCGAAAAGTTGACATCGTGTGTGTAAACCTGTACATAGATACTTGCTTAGACATATTTATGTGACTGAATATGATAGATTTAATTGAGCAAAGCAAAGTTTATATAAATCGGCGCTTTTTGATTACTTTTGATATATATTCATCAACATAATAAGGATGTAGGTTAGTAGGAAGTCTATGGTATCAACACTTGTATATTATTTAACCATTCAATAACAAATTAAAGGAAAGAATAAAATCATAATAACAAAAAAACTTGTTTTACTTGGTTTTAATGTACACATCAAATTGAAGCAGTGTGCGAAGAGTATACTATATAAAAATATCACAGTAGAATATTTGTATGACACGGAAATAGTTCTAAAGGGAGAAAATACGTTTTGGGCAGCACACGGATAGCCAACAGACTTCCAATGGTGAATAATAGGATATGATTGAGGGAATAATACAAAAGGGGAATAACTAAAATAATTAACATTAACCTTTCTGCATTTGAGTTTTTACACACTCTGCTAAACACTCACTCGCAAATTTGCTAAAACATACATGTTAAGATATGAGAGCAGCATGAGTAGACCCAGATTGTTAAAATGTGAACATTTTAATTCTCTGTATCAAATCGTTTTGAAGAAGAAGGCTTTTAAAGATTTTAGGTTGGACCCCCTGTCACATCCATATTTGGTGAGGGGTCAGGACCAAATGAACAAATAAAATTTTATATGTAACATCTGAAAATGTCATCTTCCTATGTCAACTGGTTCCGGAGAAGAAGTCGTTTAAAGGTTCTGTTAATAATGCCTGCCACGCCAATATTTGATGGGTGGCGAAGTTCAAATGAACAAACTTTGATCCCCTATATGCAAGGTAGCTCTCTGCAAAATTTCAGCTTTGGGTGTGCTGCGGTTCATGAGGAGGAGTCGAAAATGTGAAAAGTTTATGGTTTGACGACGGATGACGGACGGACGCCGCACAACGGGCCATGTCACTTACAAGAGAGATCTGCAAATATTATCGATAATCGACAACGTTGACCCGGTGTAATTATACCCGTACACGTAGCTCCTCCCATAGACATACTTGTGTCAGCTCTCTTTTACCATTGTTTCATTGAAAGCATATTAATTTTGTATCTCCAATGGCGGCATGGTTCTTTGTCTCTAGTAAATAATTATTTCGCTAAGAAGAAGTTCTTCTAACGCCAGTAAATTAGCAGTTTCGTTTACGACAAAATAGTTTTAAAATTATCCCTGAAGATTTCTGTTGATCCAGATGAATACATCAAACTTTCTTCTTACTACCGCGTTTAAAAACCAATAAATTCAAAATACACCTATTCCTCCAGTATTCGTCCTTTAAATGATGATGAAGTTTATCAAGTGTGATTGTTCTCTGTATACAATGTATGCTTGGGACTTCTATTTTCTTTATTGTAAACGAGGTTGTCGTGAAATGAATTCATTCGTGGTAAACACTCATTATAATTATTCTTAAATGAGTTATAAGTTGTATTGCGCAAAGTTCAATGCAGGTTATATAAAATAACGTCTATGCAACGTCTATGCAAAAATCAGAATATCTGACTACTCTTAATCAATATATGTTAATCAGAATAAGCAATGTGAAAGTGCAAGTGCGGAAACTATTGTATCAACATTGGTATAACATATTTACCCATTCACTATTTTAACAATGTATTATCATCAATATAATATATATTTGTCTTACATGTTTAACTTATGTGAATGAAATTGATTCAGTTTTTGGAGTACATGTATATAAAAAGTATAGCATAGTGGCATATTTGTGTGACATTGTTTATCGAAATATGCCTTGAAAATGGTTCTGAATGCCATGCTTAATGAAAATAAACATGTATTTGCAAATGTACTAATAGAGTGTGAGTCACCATAAATTATTAGTGTCGTGATAATTATATGTTCGCCTTCAGTTTACGTAGTTTACAATAGGATAAGTAATTGGAGGTTAAGACATCTTTTCTTAAGCACTTAAGTGACTCCATTCTGCTACAATTTATGAAACTGTAAGATTACTTGTTCAAAGAATATGTCACTACATGTATGTCGAGACACCCATTTTGTTTCAAGATACTTTATTTGGCTTAAATACGTGCACGTGCTGAATACGATATATGCTGATTTCAGTTCAATTAATTTCACTTAACTTGCAAACCCATATCGCCCAATATATATGATTACTAGTTTCAAATGAAAGTCGAGCAACATCTGAAACCGAAATTTCACGTCGCATTTACATGCACAGATGACCCAGTAAACATTCTCAACCAAACTTTGTCCTATTGTCTGTTGTAAATAAGTTTCCAAAATGACATTTGACTGAATGACGGGCGTCAATCGCGGTGCATTGTCACGTCTTTTAACTTTACATAATTACATTGTTACGTTAATGAACCGATAAGCATAACATTGTAATTTTCAACAACAGTACAAGTACTTCAGGATTCAAATTGCTCGACATGTATTACAGTTTTCTGATAAATTTCCGCATAAATAAAACAGCCATTTCTTTAAACTGTTTTACATATCAAGTAGCATCATTTGCTTCATATATATGTAGACCACATTTGAGTAACACATCATCAAAGAGTTTCAAGTTCTGGAGTGTTTCCTTCTTTTTAAAAAGACGATAAGACAATTCTAGAGCTCTCCACTGCCATCATAGACATACCATATTTCATTGAGATCATTCGCTACTTATTATCATCCCCGCCAAACGAAGTTGGGGGATATAGAAGGGAGCTCCGCCCGTCTGTCCGTTCGTCCGTTCGTTTGTCCATTTGTTCGTATGTCAAAATCGTCCCGTCCATGATTTTTTTGTTCATGTCCGTTTTTCCAAGGATATACAACTCTAATATGTTTTCCACTTTTTGGAGGATACAGCCAACCCGATCTGCTTGTCTTATTATAATTACTTTTCGGAATCAAAGTAAGAGAGTGGGAGAGAATACTCTTTCCTTTATAATTCTTCAAACTTTGTGGTGGTAGATAATATGATTTAGTTTCTAGGATGTTGAGAATGCAATCTGTGAATTTAGGACTGTTCCGATGACGTTGTTGTTATTAATAATGATGTTCATTGTATCATTAGCAATATTTTCCATAGTTAATAAGACAAGCAAACGTGTAGAGTAGTGTAATTTACTGTTGATGACGTTGATGGCAACATTTTACATATATTATTACATACACAAATAATGCAAAATATTTTTGTCTAGTTTAGTTGTATGTGCATAATGTACGGTGACGTTTGGAGATTTAAAAAGACTACTTTGTTGTAAACATTTTGTGAGTAATGTGTACTTAAAGAACAGTTGACTTATAGAATTCGTATCAAAGTAATTTTACTTTTGACGCCAATGTAAATCATATATAAAGTATGACATTAAGTGTTTGCCTATAGGACCCAAATATGTATATTCTATAATATTTTATTATGGAGTAATGCTTAATTGATATTCTTATGGCGGCGTCATTACTCACTTGCCCAAAAGTAATCGTTCTAACACTCATTATATATACCATAGAAGGAAGTATCTATGCAGTTAATAAATAATGGTAGCGAGGAGTTTTGTAAAACAGAGAAGGAAAATGTGATTCACAACTGTTATCAACTGGTGGTGTGTAAAACTATTTTGCAATAAACATACAAATCTTAGTATAACTTTGGATAACGGCCGTCTTCTCTTTTGGTTTTCTCAGGTCTAGATGTTAAACCACTCAATCGTAATGCGAACAATGCACATCTATATAAGGGTTGCAATCCGGCAGAGCCACATGTTAGAAAATAAGGTTACATACAACTTGGCGCTCCCGGTTTTTGTGATCGTATGAATGTGGCTCTCCCGGCAATGGTCGGGAGTGCTGGTCTATGTTACGGTATATAATAAACTATGATGTGTCTTGCAGTCTTTTTACTTTGTATTATCATATTGTAGGAAGGCACAGGAGAGGGGAGTTTCATATTTCATTGATGTTTTCACCCCATAGCAACATATTTTATGTTATGTAATGTACAGGTATGTCACTATGTGTGTCATGTTTTATATGTTATTTGGTCAGATGTAATTTTATCGAATACTGAACGTTGCTGAAAATCATCATTTTAATGCTAACCACTGTAGTTTTCTAGTGTGGATTTCGCGGCAACGAGGAGTGTACTTGTCGTGTGACCCTCGCGACATTTTGTAGTTTATTAGTGTGGCTTTCGCGGCAACGAGGAGTGTACATGTCGTGTGGCCCTCGCGACATTCTGTAGTTAATTAGTGTGGCTTTCGCGGCAACGAGGAGAGTACATGTCGTGTGGCCCTCGCGACATTCTGTAGTTTATTAGTGTGGCTTTCGTGGCAACGAGGAGTGTACATGTCGTGTGGCCCTCGCGACATTTTGTAGTTTATTAGTGTGGCTTTCGCGGCAACGAGGAGTGTACATGTCGTGTGGCCCTCGCGACATTCTGTAGTTTATTAGTGTGGCTTTCGCGGCAACGAGGAGAGTACATGTCGTGTGGCCCTCGCGCCATTTTGTAGTTTATTAGTGTGGCTTTCGCGGCAACGAGGAGTGTACATGTCGTGTTGCCCTCGCGCCATTTTGTAGTTTATTAGTGTGGCTTTCGCGGCAACGAGGAGTGTACATGTCGTGTTGCCCTCGCGCCATTTTGTAGTTTATTAGTGTGGCTTTCGCGGCAACGAGAAGTGTACATGTCGTGTTGCCCTCGCGACATTCTGTAGTTTATTAGTGTGGCTTTCGAGGCAACGAGGAGAGTACATGTCGTGTGACCCTCGCGCCATTTTGTAGTTTATTAGTGTGGCTTTCGCGGCAACGAGGAGTGTACATGTCGTGTGGCCCTCGCATCATTCTGTAGTTTTCTAGTTTGGCTTTCGCGGCAACTAGGAGTTTACATGTCGTGTGGCCCTCCCGACATTGTAGTTTTCTAGTGTGGTTTTCCCGAGCAGACAACCTTTCGAATAGCCAAACTCAATTCATTAACTTTATGTTAATAATCATAGAAACCATGTCAAGAATGAAAACCAACATTATACGTACAATGCTAAAATATCATCACTATATTCCGAGATTATATAGACGGTTAAAGTACACTCAACATTTGCATTATTATGAGCATTTATGTAGAGTTTACACCTTGAAAGTCAATGAGTAAGTTTCTAGTGCAAGCTGTACTATGTAGATGAATAGTAATCTCAACAAGGTGACGTACAAACTATATATATATCTACTGAACAGCAAAATAACGCCAGTCCACTAAACAATTTCGAAATTACTGATAACGCTGTAATGAGAAAATTTATAACATCACAGCATTCCAATTTTGATGACATCATAATAATAACGTGTTGAACACCATGCAGACGTAACGATAAGTCAATACTTGTATAGAACTTCTGGATAACATTATCTTGTGCCATAATCATTCTCTGGGGAAATTTCTGTTCAGATGATGAAGGGCAAAATGTGCTTTTAAATGCAATTGGAACATGTGCAAAACCCCTGTCTTTGCTGATGTTGATTTGACGTTATGGCGTCATTTATGAATTTCATTCAGAATGGTTCTATTGGTCTCATTTTGGTAAAACTTCAAGGTATTGTATTCCTTGTCGGTACCAAGGTGTTCCACGAGCACATTTATAGTAATTGCAAACTGTACAGCATGCAGTCAGCCAATATCCCAGTTTCCAAACAAAAAATCACTTTTATTTTGCAAAGCATTTACTTCTTAAACATTGAGGCAAGAGTCACAATTTTGAGTCTTTTCAAAGAGCAAATCTCGGATTACAGCACGAATAATTGATTTTTTCCCAGGCTCATGCAGATCATGTTACTATGACAACATGTGACGTGCAATTTCGCGAACTGATACCATTTGACTTTGCAATGGTAACCAACTATACTCTACAGTATCAATAGCTCCACATGTTCTCTGACAATTACTAATGATATGAAAAACCATAGGTTTATATGCAAACAGAAACTATAATCAATATATTAAAGATACGTGGTGTGAAATTTGAATATTTATTTCACATACTTAATTACTTTATAGTGTGTCATGTTCTTATTACAGGTCAATACTGGTATTTTTGGTGATATGGTGATTTAACCATCAAAACTAAGTTACTCACACGAATTAAAATAAAATGGTTTCCGGTATTTAGTTCATTACTTCATAACGATATGTGAATCCACTAAATGCTGAAATATATACCCTTTTGGTTGAATAATCTTATATCCAAAATACTTATTTACAGATAAAATGTAAAAATAATGCATATGGATAAAACATTTACAAATATGTTTTAAAGAGCCATTAAACATTTATAGGAATATTTACTTTGCCTTCATGCATGCCGACAGACCAGATATTCTGATTTATTCTGAAGTACAAATAATTTCACTTGACTTGCATATTCATTCCCTAACGCCAAATGTATGCTAATCAAATAAAGTCGAGCAACAGCATATTGTACGTGAAGAAGCCGAATTTATACGTTTCCTATATGTGCACAGTAGTTATATGACCAATTACATATTACCAACCCACATCTGACTGTCTATTAAAGGTAAGTTTCCAAACATACATTTAACCAATTAACCCGCATCTTTGTCAAGTTTTCAATAATAAATCGTGACTTTCACCTTTATAATATCACTACTAAATGAACTAGCCTTAAATTGATAATGTTCATCAGCAATCAGTACTTTTCGATAAAATAACTTCATTTATTACGTTTGACATAATGTGACTCCAACAACATACTCAATTTGTTTTAAAAGGAACACTCAGTGTTGCATTGTAGTATTTTATCAAGAAGTATTGACTGTTATTGAAAATTAACCCTTAAGCGCCAATCACTAAATGATATTAATAAAGAGAATTGTTTTGTTATAATGATTGACGTTCAATGTCCGCAATTATCATTGTGATGAACGTCACACCAAAAATATAATAAAATCCCTTTTCACGACAAGAATAATTGTTGAATTATGATGAACGGGAAAATTACCCACGCTCGGATAAAACCCAAAGTACATGGGAATTGAAACACGTTTGACAGAAAAGTTAACAGAAAATAGAAGCTGACTCTTTGGTTGTTCCGTATTAATCAATTTGCAAATTATGTGTTTACAAGCACTACCGACAGGGTCAAAACGTCTCATTTTTATCAAGAACATATACTTTTCACTGAGTCAGAATACCCTTTTGTATTATTTATCCATTTCTCAATGTTTTAAGAAAGACTTTACCCATATATTACATTGAATTCCTGGTTATGAAAAATATATTCAATTGTTTAACTCTTTAGCGAAATAGATGTACACAACTAGGATGTCCTCAAAAGTCAGGAAAATGTATGTTACTACTATGCACTGTATAATGCATCCTCGATAATCCAGCGCTATTGTTTTGATAAATCTACACACAAGTAGATTTATCGGAACAATAGCGCTGGATTATCGAGGATGTGTATATACACATATACCGTATTTATATTTTAATGTAAATTTACCCTTTTTATTTATAATATTTTATGATTCATATCACATGTGCTCTTTTTAACTTAGTATAATAGTCTCTCATAACCTTTTTTTAAGGGTGGCTCGTATATTTTATGTTTTATGCCTTTTTGTATATATGTAAGAGGTGAGACTGAATAAAATATCTGTCTGTCTGTCTGTATAATGCCATGAGCAGAATGAAGCCATTCAAGTGTGAAAGAGACGATTTTGTAACCTCAAATACGCATTAGAATGTCGCTAAGCTCCATGCACTGAAGGCGTACAACCTATTACCATCATACTAATGATTCATGGCGATGCGCGGAGTTCGCATTTTCAATTAATTTACCCAAAACGTGCTTTTTCATGAATCAGACCCTTTAGAATTAATTCCTGTCGCACATATTAATACAGAATGTCACACAAATATTCTACTGTGATATAGCCTAATAGTGTCTTATACGTTATGATGTGCACAATGTAACCCAGTAAACAAATTTATATATTTTATTTTGATAATGATAGATTATTTTATTATTTCCTTTGATTTGTTAGTGAATGTCTAAATGATATACCAGTGTTGTTACAATAGATTTCCAAACTTGTTTCTTACATTATGTTGATAAATATATATCAGAAGTTATCAATTTCAATTCTTTATTTCTGAAGTGTAGGCCATCGGCCCGTAACTACATATCGTATATATGACAAGACATGATGTGTACAGCAACAGTCATTCAATTAACATTTTTGGTACATGGCTGAAAAATAAAGCTTGCTAAATTATTGAGGAGTTTACAATTCGATATTGACATGAAGATTTTAAATCTAGTTTTATTTGGATTTGTACAAACAGTTTCCGGCAAATGATTCAGGCGGAGCTCTTTAAATTTGGAACACACAAGAAGGAAATGGTTTTCATCCTCAATTATAGCCGTCGTTGCATTGTAAACATAATCTATCATTTCTATCTATATTATAAAACCGACCCGTTTCAATTCTTAAATGATGCGAAAAACATGTAAATTGCCCGAATACTCTAAACATTTTAACAACAACCGCATTCAAATATAATTTTTTAGACAGTGAAGCTTTAAAATATGAGTCAGATATGGAGTTGGTGCCGTTTTGAAGTGAACTATACCAATTCAGTTCATGAATACATTTTAGTCGACACAGAAATTTTGAGAAACACGAAGTAGGAAGATAAACAAATGGTTGGTCCCAAACAAAACCAAAGCCCAATTAGCAAATTAGCAAATTAGCTAATTAGCCAGTTTAGAGACTGGCGCTAGTTAGGCATTGCGTGGGAAGATGAAGCCCAAACTGTACAATAAATCTGGAAACTTCGAAGCCCAATTAACTTTATTATTATTCTATACCTTTTAACATCATATATAACATTTTTTGGGATGCCGAGTGTCAGACATATTTAATGATTTTAAGCTATATTTGACAGCTTTTTCAGTAAAAATATAGAGTAAGGAGAAGAAATCAGAGTACGCCGATTTAAATTTATATAAACTTTGTATAGCTCAATTAAATCAATAATAACCAGACACATAAAGTATGTCTAAGAAAGTATTTGTGTACAGGTTTAAACACACCATGTCAGCGTTTTGAATTAATCTATTAGAGTTGCAGATGTCTGTTTTAATTAGCATGGATTTCTCAATTATTCACCGTAAGTTGTTTTATAGATGTTTATTCAAATTCTTAATACAAAATAAACTTGTATTAATTATATTTATATAATAGCGACCTTTGGGGATTTAAAGTGGAATCATTTATCAAAATCATTCTTATGTTATGTGAATCAAATATCAAGTCAAATGAAAAGAAATTGAATGAAACCAGTAGTCTATTGTTATGTAAAAGATTAAGGTGGACATGTCAATATCGCTTTATCGCTCTTTCCCTTTATCGCTCTTTCGCTTTATCGCTCTTTCGCTTTATCGCTCTTTCGCTTTATCGCTCTTTCGGTTTATCGCTCTTTCGCTCTTTCGCTCTATCGCTCTTTCGCTCTATCGCTCTTTCGCTCTTTCGCTCTATTGCTCTTTCGCTTTATCGCGCTGTTATTATCGCTTTCTCGCTCTTTCGCTTTATCGCTCTTTTGCTTTATCGCTCTTTCGCTTTATCGCTCTTTCGCTTTATCGCTCTTTCGCTTTATCGCTCTTTCGCTTTATCGTGCTGTTATTATCGGTTTATCGCGTTGTTATATCGCTTTGTTGTACAGCCTTATCGCTTTGTCGTGCGGCGTTATCGCTTTGTCTTGCAACACTATCGCTTTGTCGTGCGGCGTTATCGCTTTGTCTTGCAACACTATCGCTTTGTCGTGCGGTGTTATCGCTTTGTCGTGTTGCTCTATCGCTTTGTCGTGTGACTATATTGCTTTGTCGTGTGACTATATCGCTTTGTCGTGTGACTATATCGCTTTATCGCTTTATCGTGTTGATACCAGAGGGCGAAAGAGCGATGTCCCCTCTCGGCCATCATACTGTCCTATGTGGTTCCTATCTCAACCTTATGATTATAACTTCCCAATATTATGAAAACTAAGTTGTATCAATCCCCCTTTATAGTGCACCCGTTACACATGAAATAAAACAATCTTGGAGAACCACTTCAATCAGCTGACAAGTTAGGCCACAACACTGAAAGTGCCTTACTGCGTGTACAGAACGATATTCTTTGTTCTGTTGATACCAGTGGCGCTGCTCTGTTGGTACTTCTCGATCTTTCCACTGCATTCGACACGGTTGATCACAAAATCCTGTTGACACGTCTGGAAGATTGTGTTGGTATTACAGGTAATGCCCTCCTGTAGATTAAGTCTTATCTAACAGGACGAAATCAAACTGTGACCGTCGAAGGAGCATGGTCACAAAAACAGGAATTGGCATTTGGAGTAACTCAAGGATCAGTGCTCGACCCTCTTCTGTTCACGATATATACCCTCTCTCTGGGCGCTATTGCAAGCAAACACAAACTAAGTTTTCACCTGTACGCTGATGACACTCAGCTATACTTGGGGTTCAAACCACTCTCCGCATCATCTGTGGATAGTACATTCCAAGCCATAGGCAGCTGCATTGCTGATATCCACGACTGGATGAGGATGAACTACCTAAAGCTTATGATAATAAAACGGAGCTACTCATCATACGACCAAAATCCAGAAAACAACCCATCACCTTGCCTGACCTCTGGATAGGTGATAACTTGATTGTGCCGAGTGACTCTGCACGAAACCTGGGAGTCCTCTTTCACACGGATCTGACCCTTGAGAAGCATGTCAACATGGTGTGTATCAGGGACATTGGTCATGTTTTCCGAGGAAGGTGTCAAATCTCTAGTTCATTCCTTCATTACATCTAGGCTTGATTATTGCAACAGCCTCTTGTTTGGACGCAGACATAACCTTTTGGACAAGGTTCAGAGGGCACAAAACTCTGCAGCACGGGTGATTACTCATACAAAGAAGTATGACTGCATAACATCAGTCATCAAAGAACTACATGGCTGCCAATAAGGATGAGGATCGAATTCAAACTGCTGATGTTTGTATTCATGGCGCTAAACGGCCTTGCTCCAGAATACATCCAGGAGCTCATCAGCCAAGAAGGATTTAGATCAGTTTATACTCTCACAGTCGCTGTCCAAGTCACACATACTGTCACACATGGTGACAGGGCTTTCTGAAAGCAGGGGCTGTTTAATGGAACACACATCCAGCCTACTTACGTGACAATACCAGTGCCACAAGTTTCCAATCTGAACTGAAAACCCTCATATTCAAGAGAACATATGACTAACGTTAGAGGGGCAGGGGATGGACGCTTAAGCTATTCCCAGGAGGTATCCAGAATCTGGACTGCCTGAATTCTTACTTTTTCTTCTTGTCTCCCGCTGGTGTCCAGACCAACCATGGTCTATGCCGCTCCAGTGACTCTGACTACTAGAGGCCATCCCAATACCACTTCGGTAGGGTCTGCTCCTGGCGTAAGCTCTCCCGTCTGGGACCTAGCAGTGGTATTGAACAACCTCCAGTCTGAGATGTACCGCAACGTTCCCTTCCTCCCTATCACCACCAGGGTAATCTTTTTGTGGTCGTGGCCTTCAGCAGCCCGGGTCTCTGAGACCCACGCGCATCAGGAAGTTTTTTTTAGTTTTGTAGTTAGGGGCGGGATTCAGCTTCTGCTTGAATTAGCTCTCGATTCGTGGGTTGAACGTAGCAGCTGGTGGGACGTATTGGCTCCTTCCGGGTCTGACTCCGGAGAGTTAGTTCTCTCCCTGTGTCCAGTTAGAGGTGTACATCGAACACTCTCGAAAACTGGGAGATGCAGACATCGGCTTTCTTGCCTCACTCACTTGTTGTGTTGTGTTTTCTTTGTTTCTGTTAGGTCGCTTTAGGGCGTAGGAGAATTCATTGGTTAGCTTAACCTCAGGGCTAGTTTCAAGCATTGTCACTCCCCGAGGAGCTCCGAGGAGTTAGATAATGAGACTTGGGTGTGTTCCTCTGTCTCACTCCAACCCTCATGAGATCTGAGCAGTCTCTGCTACGTTAGCTTAGCCTTGCTGATTCGCTGTCTGGGATGTATTCACCAAACATTACCTGTGAGATGTCTCTACGGTAGATATCGAAGTGATTTTTAAGACTGGGTCCACAGGCCTTCGTTCAGGCGAAGGTTGTGGCCCCCTCCAGACCAAGGAGGGGACAGTCCTCTTAGGAGGGTGGACTCTTTTTCTACGATGCCTGCGTTTAATGACTTCGGATCGGATTGTTCGTCTTGTTGTGTTGAGTTTATTACTTCTGTTATACCCCCTCCCTGTGGGGGTCTGGTGGGGTGTGTGTTAACTTGCAGTTGAATGACTGGGTTGTCTCTTCGACCAGCTTAGCCGTTAGAGATAGTGTGACCCTAGCTTTACCTTGACTCGTTGGTTATCTTTAATAAAAACAACATACCATAATATCTCAACGGTTTTTATATAAAATTTAGTAATTGTGAAATGCCATTGCTATTCGTATTTTTGGTCACTGCTATGTTTAAGCCAGGGAGAAAACACGAGGGTGGAGTTTTGGTAGACATTTAAAAAACATGAGGGTGGCTGGGAGTGAAAACAAAAACCGAGCTTGCAAGTTTATTTTGACCAGAAATTAGTTTGAATGTCTACAAAAACCCCACCCACGTGTTTTTTCTGACGTTTATACCGTCATGCGTTTTAATACAAAGATAAACAATATAAATAGTACAAGCCTTCGTGATCTAAGTTTGAGGTGCACATACAATATCTAAATTTTGGGAACACAGCCAAATAGATATAAACAAACAAACAATCAACAGTCAACAATCAACAATCGAAAGTCAAACCTAATATGGAGTTATTCAAGAAAAACAAAACTCATGAGGTGTTAATACGAGAAAACAAGATACAACCAATAGACAAAACCGCTGATAGGTTTATAATTTACGATAAAGCATGCCAACTTGGCTTCTATTTCTTGAATATTTCAACAGGCCTTCCAGAGACTCCCCTGCACTTCACAGCACAAGCCAGTTGAAGCTATTTAAAGATTCACCTCAACATGATATTTAATCAATAAATGTATCAACAGGTCCTCCAGAGACCCCCCTGCACTTCAGAGCCCTCATCTCTACCACGGACTCCGTCACCCTGACCTGGACTCCCCAGTACGCTGGCGGGGACTACACTCAGGAGTTCCATGTGGAGTTCCGGGTACAGAACACGTCTGGAGACTGGAGCAGCAGGGTGTTTGAGGACAACTCTGGAGTTAGGGTGGTGGACGGTCTGGACTCCAACACTGGCTATGTGTTCAGGATCAAGTCTGTCACAGACAGGAAGACTGGCAACAATCAGAGTCCGGTCTCAGAGGAGATCTACTTTACCACTACCAAAGGTACACACTTTATATAGGTATGAAATGTATCGTTTAAAGAACTATTGCCAATTAAGAGTATATGTATCTTTATGGTATACGAGCTTATCCTATGTATTAAAATGTCATACTACTACTGAAGAAGGTACGCATGTAGATGCTACAATCTATAGGTAGCTGATAGTTTAATGAATGGGACATAACTAAGGAATAGACATTCCTAATTAGCAATCTACATATCTTTATGAAATTGTGTCTGTGTAAATGAAACTGGAAGTCCTGAATTAGAGAACATATGTTTTACAACAAAATAAGTTGTTTAGCTTATCAACAAGTTCACAGGAAATCCATGATAGTTCATACATATAGATATGGTAAGGATTTGATAAGGTTTTGAAGACCAACAGATTATCGTTAATGTCACAGATAATCATTGCCACTTTCAACAGGAGAATCCATATCAATGAGACATGACAAAGAAAGATCTCAATAAAAAAGGTATCTACTCCTTCACTCTCAGGGTCACAACGAAACTTTGATGTTTTTATTTATCAGCATGACAACTCAAGAATGATAAACTGGATTATTTCATGTCTTATATCATGTTCCGTCTTGAAACATACCACCATGGATTGTTGTAACATTTACATTAATAGCTTTGATTTTGAAGTGATATAGATTTCTGGTCGGTGTTCATGTCAAGAACCGATTTTTATGTTATTGAGCTTAATGTGTCTTCCATTAATTTCAGTTTCTCCAGTTCAGACAGGAAACTCCTCCTCACTAGGAGTTGGTGCAGGTATCGGGATCGGTGTTGGAATCTGTCTGCTCCTTGTGATAGTGGGAGTCGGTGTGATGGTTCTGATGAGGCGTCAGGGTATGTTGAATAGATATCTCTCAAGAGTTGTATTTTTTTTTCCATTTCGTTATTTCGGTTTGTTGTCAATCAGCCCACGGCAATACATATAAACATTACAACTTTAAAACCTAAATAACAAATAAATTAATTACTTGTATTGTATCAATGCACTTTCTAGGAGCAAGCGCTTCTCGTATGTAGAAGCATACTAGTTGTAATTTGCTTAATTAGTCTAAAATTTTAAAATTTAAAGGTTTAATATAAGAAAAATTTACAGTTGGTTATGCTAGTTAGTGAAACTAACACGACTATGCATTTAGGGGAGCAGATGAACTCCATGCTTTGGATCTATTGATTTCTTGCTAGTGAGATTAGGACACCATGAAGAGGTTAGTAATTATTTCAGTCAATAAATTAGGGTTAAAGAGGACAGGTTATGAGATATTGAGTAGGCAAACCGATCACTTTTTCCATATTTGCATTATAAGAAGACAGTTTAGTGTTCCATAACATAGTCTGAGTTCATGCCTCATAGTAAACAGTTACAGATTTGACAGTTCTTTGAAGTGACCATGGGTCAATGTTTTCAAAACTACAGTTTTTATTTCCATCTATAACATAATCATTCAGAGATCAGCTGGGTCTAACATACATAATATGTTTCCTCATATACTCAATCATTGTATTTGTGATGAAATTGTTCTCATTTATTCGATATGAAAAGTTTTATTTGAACATAAATTAAACATGAATTTTCAAACTTTGACCCCCTCTATCTCAGATCTGGAGACCGAAAATCACCCTTTTTAAAAATGACAATTTTCAAAGGGAAATTCCTCAAATACCAAATCGAAATTCCAAAATCGGGCGATTTTATGTTATTCAGCGGTTATTCAGCTTCACATAATACGAACTATAATACATAGCTGTATGTTTTGCCGTTATTTAGAAGAATATATTCCATGACGCGTACCCTCAAAACCGCGAAAGTAATTATGGCTTAAACGATGGGGGAATGTTGTTGCCCACATTTTGGTGAAGGTTGTGTGAACAGATCTTAATTAGTTCTCGAGCTATTCAGGTTTGAAGTTACAACTTCAAGGGCAGATGGGTGTCGACCAACAACGATGTTGTCAATGTGTTGATGTCACCGTCACCATCATAAGGCCTATCAGCTGTAACCCCATTCTGAAGATAGCGCTAGCGAGGTCGTGTAATGGTCATACGGTGACATCCAAAAGCATTGGCAATATCATTGTTGGCCGACTGCATCTGCAACATCCCCAGAGCTCTTTCTCTTTTTCCACTTGTCAAATCACGGCATGATTTCGTACAAGTGTGCCATATCATGCAAAGTAGGCACCTTTTATACCCTGTAGAAGTATTCAGTTCATGCACATGCTGCTTGAATGTTGCTACATTTGAGTGATAATGCGTTTGGGTGATAAACATTTTCATTTTCAAGCAAAAATGTTCACATAGATAATCATCTGTGTTCCTAAATACTATAAATATAACTAATAAATACTACAAATATACCAGTATTTGTGTACTGAAAAGAAGAGTTGGAGGAATTAACCTTTTCAAATTGAGGTCTGAAAGTTAGAAATTTGTCGAATCACAGTAATAAATTACAATTTACGCCTATGTTTAAGAGTTTCTCTAACAATATATGAGGCTGGATTGTATTGAATACTGAAGAAAATTACACAAATATAATTCTCACATAAGATGTGGGAAGCTCTAAATGGTTATACACGCTGTTTAAGATGCACAGTTTTGCATCTTCAACATCCCTTCTTGCTGAATAAATATTATAAACCTTACATTCAAACAAAATACATAGCATTTTCTATCGCACCATTTTCACACATTTTCACATCTACACCTTTTACTTTACAAAAAACATGGGAGCGAATTTAACTGCAGTAGTCAAATGTCCCTTCTAAAAGTAACTTTGTTGGCAAAATTAATATTAAAATCAACATTCAAAAGTGACGTTTATTTCTTTATAGAGCATCAAATGGGAAGGTATTTGCTGTTTATCACACACATACATGTATAATTATGAAGAGATATCACCAATATCGTGATTGTTCCAAGAAAAGCCAAAACTACAGGCATTTAACAAATATCTAACAGAAGTAGTCCATGATACTCTACCAGCTGAATATAACTTACTTATATGTACATACGACTAGTTTTGGATAACAATAATTACACCCATAAATGATACATCTCACATAATAATGTGCATACATGATAAGTCGACCACAATCAGCTTAACTACATTACTTGAAAGCTGCTTACTTACTGCCTGAAAATACTTGCAAAAGGCTTTCTCTTCTCAAACTTCAAGATTTCAGACCCTTACAATAACACAGGTTTAACCTTACTATCGAATAACTCGAACGTGAGCTTTACAGGAATAGTAGGATGTTTTATGCACAAATAATTCAAGGCAAACAGAGCCTAATCTGAAATATAAGATACCCACGGCAATAAGACACAGGCGGTCACTGGGACCGACAGCGTGCTTTATGAGACAATAAAACATGCTCGTGATTTTAGACGTCAGTTAGAGTCGTCGCTTAGCAAATGACGTCATATTGTACGTCACGTTGATTGTTCAATGCTAGCGAATGTGTTCTACGACGGGAGACATTAATATTTTTGAAAAATAGTTTTTACAAACAACATAATTTCTCCACGGTTTTTTAATGTAAAAGCGAGTTACTGTTAAAGGGCATCTCATATAAGAAATAGAAGACTCGTTGTTGTGCTTAATCGTAGAATAAAACATAGCAGAGAGCATAAAACACTCAGGGCTCTACTCACTCTGGCTTCCACCTACACCACTAATTGGTACCCTCATCCTGCCTTTGTCTTCTCATCCGCCCTCCCCTGGCAAATTAACTTACTACTCTCTGGTTTCCTTGTTATCACAACTTCACTTGTACAACCATTTATGTCATTGTTACCTCATCTTGTTGTATTTGTTATCTCTTTATCATACCAACATGTATCCTGTATATAATCTGCTGTTTCACCATCCCTTCCATATGCTTGATAACGGTATAAGGATCTATACCGAAACGTCGCTATTGTTAATAAAGAAGTTGATCATCAATAAAATATTTGTCTTCTTCATATCCATTGTCACTGTCTGATTTTTCATCTGAAATGAGTGATCAGCCACACATGTACCCACCATAGACTGCACGATCTTATCAACAACTGACTTCGCATCAAGCACATTCACTGTTGGATGAGCAGCCACACCAGTGGCAATATTTCTCCAAAGGGATCCATTTTGGTCAATGATCGCTGCATCTTTCATGTCCTTGGTGATTCTGGCATTTGTACATGTATTGTTCAAGATATAATTTTTAATTTACTTTTCTTATTCACAGTAACGTTAATGCATGCCTTTCTTTTTCTTTAGCGGTACGCAATTTTGGGTGCGAGGCGAGAGTTATGCGCCTTCAGTTATGTTATGAAACGAAAACAAACGCATGGTCCAGCACGGGAAAAACAAAAAGAACTCTAACGGTATAACACAAAGCACATTGTATTTCCTGCTGGCTAAATCATCTGTAATGTTACTCTTAACAAGATTAAACACCAATCTTTATGTTCTCTCAAGGACATGTTCGTATCGGTGGTATAAATATGAAATATAAAGTAAGCATGTCTCACTAAAACCCCAAAGTACGCAACAAATCTCCGAAATACGGTTTTTCTTACATAAATTTACATGTACAATTATGACCCGAATGCGTTTTCATAGGTTTTCTTTACGTTAAAACGGACGTGTTAAAATTGGTTGATTTTTTAATTGATTTTGACAAATATATATTATTATTTCATCAACATGTTACACTATCATCAGCAGACGTGATTCAAAATGCGTGCCATTACGTTTCATGACATTTGCATTATTTCACTATTTTATCCCAATTGCTTGGTTCCACGGTTTCATAAATGCGCGTGGGTGACATAAATGTCATTTGTAGCTACTACTTACCATGTATAAGAGTATTATGTCCGAAAAATCATAATAAATGTTTTCATCGTTGACGGCCGATCCTTCTTCAACGTGCGATGAGTAGTCTCCCTTGATTGGTGTGGAGGTCTCCTGGGGCCAGCAGCAAACTCGCATTGTTTTAATAATTTGAAGCGTATATTTAACTAACTGCCACTAAATATTTCGATGTATATTTTTCAAGTTAACAATTCGCAAAATGAAAAGTTTTGCAATTAGTCCTAGGTTATATGCTATATTGCCTGGACTATCACCATTGGCCAACAGTTCAGATTTGAGGTTGCTAGTGGCTCTGGAGAAGTAGACAAAGAAGTGAAAAGATTACTGCTAGAAATACAGTCAACATCATTATCAGCGATTTTATCAATATCACAATCAGTTCCATCTAAGTTGTTAAACACTTCATCAAGTATATCATTGTCGACTGAAATATCATTTGAATTACACACACTTTTGAAATAATGTGTCCACTGTGTCGACGACATAGTTTTAGTAAGTCTTTGGGGGCGTGTTAGTCGCTTAACTTTATTCAGGAAAATGTTGCTGTTATTGTCAGAGCAGAAGTCCGCAAGTTTGGCAACTTCATTTGTTCAAATTCAGATTTCTTATTTCTTTACCTGTAGTTATTCCTCTCTCAGTACTCCTGTAACTTGTCTATATTTCCTGTTAGTCTGAAATCATTAAACTTTAACACGTTCTTCTTCTGTAACTTTTCACGGTCATTATCACAACAAATGTTGGTTCTTGATTATTCGCTACCCATGTCTGTAGAGTTGTCAAAATGTCAACTGCGGTGTCTATGTTCGTATTTAGGAGATCACACCACTGACCCAGACTCCTGTAACATATGAATTAAACAACCATCACAAGTATTCTTATTTTCCCCTTTCCACTGCAGTTTGCATGTGTTGTAACTAACATCGTCTCCAGCACAATCTCTGTTTGGCTTTACCCGGCATTCTATATTAGCATTTAGTGGGGAGTGATCTGGGTAGTCTCAAGTGTGAATAGTAAACTCATAATATTAGCAAGCATATATAACATATACTCTACTTTACTACAGACAGACTAGATTCAAGATTTCCAGTTTACTGTTAGCTCGTCTGAAAATCTATTCTAATCTAAAATGACACACAACAAATAATAATTTTCTGATTTCAGCATGCCTCCACAACCAATTGTAAGTACCATCATTATCGTTAAATTAAAAACATAAATAACATAAAAGTTACATTTAAAATTTAATTGACGAGATTTATATCTGATCTTAGAAATCTTACATGATTATTTGTATAATAACGGTTGTGAATATGTGTTAATTGATATTTTCAAGTTATTGTTGTCATGATTATTATTTCTTTCAATTTTATTGGTGTACTATAAGATATATATTGGTTAAAACACTTACATCACAGGACCAGAAGACCGCAAACAACTGAGAGAAATATTGAAGCTAGAGGTAGGTTGTTATTGCCAGAAATGTGAGGTTACATTGGAATATTGAATAAGTAAACTGATTGTCGTAATACAATTACTATAACATTAAGTACAACTACTTATACTCTGTTTAATAATCCAACAGAAATAATCTTTCACTTGCCAACATTTCTGAAAAATTTAAATTTTGACAATAACTTTATAACATACATTGTAATCTTTGTGCAAGCTAACCCCGTTGTGAAAATTTTCTTATTACTTCTTCTTCCTTAAAATAGTTTAAACCAAAATCCATTTATCAAAACTTAAAATGCAAATAAAAATTCAGACTGAAATGTGTGTTATATTTACCCAGCAGACACTGCGACAGAAAGCAGATCCAGCCAATCAGTGTACGCACAGCTGGACAGGACAGGGGACATCAACAACTATGAAAAACTTGCACACGTCTATCAGAATTCACGTAGGTTGTTATCATGTAACATGGTGTGTAATCTAGCCTATATATTGGACAGCAACAACTATGAGAAACTTGCACACGTCTATCAGAATTCACGTAGGTTGTTATCATGTAACATGGTGTGTAATCTAGTCTATATATTGGACAGCAACAACTATGAGAAAGTTGCACACGTCTACAAGAATTCAGGTACGTTGTTATCATGTAACAGTGTGTGTAATCTAGTCTATATATTGGACAGCAACAACTATGAGAAACTTGCACACGTCTATCAGAATTCACGTAGGTTGTTATCATATAACATGGTGTGTAATCTAGCCTATATATTGGACAGCAACACCTATGAGAAACTTGCACACGTCTATCAGAATTCACGTAGGTTGTTATCATATAACATGGTGTGTAATCTAGTCTATATATTGGACAGCAACAACTATGAGAAACTTGCACACGTCTATCAGAATTCAGGTACGTTGTTATCATGTAACATGGTGTGTAATCTAGTCTATATATCGGACAGCAACAACTATGAGAAACTTGCACACGTCTATCAGAATTCACGTAGGTTGTTATCATATAACATGGTGTGTAATCTAGTCTATATATTGGACAGCAACAACTATGAGAAACTTGCACACGTCTATCAGAATTCAGGTACGTTGTTATCATGTAACATGGTGTGTAATCTAGTCTATATATCGGACAGCAACAACTATGAGAAACTTGCACACGTCTATCAGAATTCAGGTACGTTGTTATCATATAACATGGTGTGTAATCTAGTCTATATATTGGACAGCAACAACTATGAGAAACTTGCACACGTCTATCAGAATTCAGGTACGTTGTTATCATGTAACATGGTGTGTAATCTAGTCTATATATTGGACAGCAACAACTATGAGAAACTTGCACACGTCTATCAGAATTCACGTAGGTTGTTATCATATAACATGGTGTGTAATCTAGTCTATATATTGGACAGCAACAACTATGAGAAACTTGCACACGTCTATCAGAATTCAGGTACGTTGTTATCATGTAACATGGTGTGTAATCTAGTCTATATATCGGACAGCAACAACTATGAGAAACTTGCACACGTCTATCAGAATTCAGGTACGTTGTTATCATGTAACATGGTGTGTAATCTAGCCTATATATTGGACAGCAACAACTATGAGAAAGTTGCACACGTCTACCAGAATTCAGATACGTTGTTATCATGTAACATGATGTGTAATCCAGCCTATATATTGGACAGCAACAACTATGAGAAACTTGCACACGTCTATCAGAATTCACGTAGGTTGTTATCATGTAACATGGTGTGTAATCTAGCCTATATATTGGACAGCAACAACTATGAGAAAGTTGCACACGTCTACCAGAATTCAGATACGTTGTTATCATGTAACAGTGTGTGATATCTAGCCTATATAATGGACAGTATCAACTTTGAGAAACGTGCACACATCTACCAGAATTCAGGTACTTTGGTATCATATAACATTGTGTGTAATCTAGTCTTTTTATTGAACAGCAACAACTTTGATTAACTTGCACACTTTTATCAGAATTCAGTTACGTTATAACCATGTAACATGGTGTTTAATCTAGCCTACTCCGCTGTTATATACATCCTTGCAATATTTGCTCCTGTAGAAATATTAGTATCATCTTTAAGAACATGAAACATACATGATTTTGTTTCGTCTAAACAAAAAATCAATACTTTTGCGGGCATATTTAGGGAATTTATCAAACTTAAATGAACACAAAAGTACATGATATTTTCACTGAGTTCGGGAAACAGTTAAACAAACTTTTGTTCAGCAGCTGTATATGTTGTCATTGAGAGTTGGATGTAATAATATTGTAAATAATTTATATGATGACATTAATGTACGTTATAGCATCTATTTATGTCAAGTGCTATTTTCTTCTTTTATTTTTCGTTTTTACAGAATGACATTGTTTCTTTTTCCTTTCCTAGCTGTGGAGATGGACAGCATACAATTTCCACAACAACATTGTGAATATGTTGATCCACCAACGTATGTAAACCAAGAGAACAGACGAAAGGGTACGGTAAAGGAGAACATTTGTAATCAATTAAAATCCGAACCTACTCACAATTAGATCTGTATTCAATAATGAGTAAAAGAAACACATGTGACACAAGGAGTAATAGCAATACTTTCATAATAGTCTCATATCACTATACCTGGTTTTAAAATGTATGATGATTTGTGCTTCATTGCATATAGTCGACACATTTTGGTAAATGTAGTTTAAATATGTTCATTACTATTATTGGAGGAATACTATAGGATCCCCGGATTCCAATGTAAAACTAAAAACAGAAGCTGTTTGAAGCATGTTTATTTGTAAGTCTATTGACCACGATGTCTTTATTTTCCAGATAAGACATATGAAAATACAACGTTTCCATCAAATTGATATGACAAACAAACAACTTTCCAGACTCTGCTGTCATCGATGCATTCAACTATTGAATCAAATTGTTCTAACACCTTGTAGATGAACTATGACCATGCTGGGTAGTTCAGTGTTGAATCAAATTGTTCTAAAACCTTCTGGATGAACTATGACCATGCTGGGTAGTTCAGTGTTGAATCAAATTGTTCTAAAACCTCATGGATGAACTATGACCTTGCTGGGTGTTCAGTGTTGAATCAAATTGTTCTAACAACTTCTGGATGAAGTAGGACCTTGCTGGGTGTTCAGTGTTGAATCAAATTGTTCTAACACTTTGTAGATGAACTATGACCTTGTTGGGTAGTTCAGTGTTGAATCAAATTGTTCTAACACCTTGTAGATGAACTATGACCTTGTTGGGTAGTTATTATTGTGGATTTGATGTATATTTATATATATTGATTTATATGTCTATATCCTTACTGTCTGTTATTTAATAATGAGTTAGAACTTGTTATTGCTTACTTTATTATTTTTTAAATGGTGTGGTTCGGTTTCAGGACCATTTTTGTAACATTTTGAACTCGTCACCAGTCCTTTTGACACATCGTACGTCGAGCTTGGAAATCAACAGTCGAATGGACAAGGAATACTTCTTTTGAGTCTTCTGGTTCGGTTACCTTTGTACTTTAAAGATGAAATGGATATGAAAGCTGATATTATTGAAAAACCTCAAACTTCTTTTGACTGCGTCAGAGAACTCCTGTTGAGTTTACCTTATTTGTCAAAACATTGGATCAGTGTTTCTATATTCGTGTTTAGAGGATTCAGTGAAGGGAGATCTATATGAATACCAGTATTGGTATGACACCACAAATAGAAGATGTTTGAGTATTTGAATGGCACCCCCCGCCTCTGATTTGCTCCCTTTGTATAATGTCACGTACCATTCAGATTTTAAATAGAATAATGTAAATACATCACTTATACACTTTCCTAGAAAGTGAACCCAAAGTGTACTGATCATTCCTGGGTAGGATGAAAAGTTGATATTATTCCATTTCGGTAACATTACCGATCTTACTTTAAATCAGATATGGCAATGCCTGCTTTTAGCTCAGACCCAGAATGTAGATATAGCCCGCACTTAACTGTACGTTTCACTGAACCTTCTACATGTAAATTGGGTAATACTAAAACTGCATTCTGGTAAAAAAACGAAATAATAATTTTATAGAAATGTATTACACAGAACAGCACGAATAACTATGGTTGTAAATGAAAATACACGATCACTTTATTGAAAATCCCTCGTGTTTGGACATGTGAATGCCAGGTGACCTAGGGATTGCCACCAGTATGGTTTTGTGATTGTTTTATTAATGCGCAATCTATTAGGTAAAATTAGGTACAATGGACCCTACAGAGTACCCTCTATAAATGTTTTTACTTAATTTTCCTCCCGTAAGCCCAATGTTAAGCATTCAATAAATTCGTAAAAGTCAACCTAAAATATGTATCCAAATTGAAACCGACCATGATGCGTATCTCATCGTTGATAGATGTTGTTCATCTCGGTAGTCTCTGGTAGCTAATGTGACTAAATACTTGTTTCTCACATATACTGAATGATTTACATCCTCCAATGTCTACGTGTCTCTGCCTACCACTTGATGAACCATTCGCCAAACATAGCAGCAGACACCTCGATGAACGAAACTATTTATAGTGTAGTAATTTATATCAAAATGATTCTTTAAACAAATCTCGAACAAACTCTGTTATTGCTAATAACATTTTCGAGAATGCAAAGTTGAAGCCAGAGAGTGACAGTTCAGTATTAACGGATACTTTTTAAATAGTTAATGAGCGCCTGCTCACTTTGTTTTTTAAGTACCAAAATGAGCGATCTGATACACGAATTAAACACAATATTTTGATGTCAAGAACATTCATTTTCCTAATTTGTCATGTTTTAAAAATCTGCCTTTCCAATAAAAACATCCACCTACTAGATCAACAATTACTATAACTCGAATATCTCACAACAAGAAGACTCTATGGAATGTATCTTGAAATGGTGCATATTACACTGTTTAGAATTAATCATGACTTTAAAGCATTTACTGCTCTACACTTTTAATACCTTTTCATATTTAATCTCCAAATGGGAAATTTCACAGCTAACTTTAACTATGATCAACAAACAGTTTTACTTTAAATTGTTGCTAATTTATGCTTTAAGGGTGGGATTTACTTTTGATGAGAAATAATCTGAATTTGAAATAGTCGCCTAATAATGTTTACAGTCAAATATAAATTGAACCAATACAAATCACATAGCACGTGCTTTATGTTCTGAGAGTTTTATTTAACATTGGACATGGACACCACACTAACTCGTACACACTTCGTTAATATTAGTTTAATTTACTTCACGTTGTATCTATCAGTTTAAATTTGATCTAGGTGTAAACAGTCTTTGAATGGCACCTAGACCATGGTTCCTAACATCCTTTGATGTTTGCTTCATTCAGCTGGTTGAAAACATGTGATGAGTCGCTAATGTAGGACTTTTCTTAGGGTGGAAAGGAACTAGGAGGTGTTGTAGATTGCAGATCCTACTAGATCTTGTCTTCTTGTAGATCTTCATGAAGGGTTTTCGAGTTCTGCTCCGGAAACGAAATGATTACGGACGGACGGACAGACGGACAGACGGACGGACGGACAGAAGGACGGGCGGACAGACGGCCAGGGTGATGACTATATCCCACGGTATTACAGATCGGTGGGATAATAAAAGGACTTTGTGGCACGGTTGGAATTAACTTTGGGCATCAACAAGCTGCAGACAGAAGGTAAAAGGGATTAGCTTGTATTTACTCGGTGGGTTTCATCAGCGAGGCAAAGGACACTTGTTTCATAGGTACGAGATATTTTTAAAAGAGGAGTGTTTTAAATTTTAGAGGCGATATTGGTAATTTTGATTGTATTTGTTGTTTTTTTAGGGAGAGGCAACCGTACCAGCACTGAATACCAAACGATACAACAGAGCAACATCGTGTAACTTGGGCATATTCTTGCTTGATATATCAAACCAGGCAATTTCACAATGGGTTACTTAGTTTCGGTCCGACAAAGCTCAGCTAATACAGTTGGAAAGTTGATAAACGGTTCACCACTAATCCTGTAATATCAAAGGGTCATTTGCATGTTACATTCAAACTGCTTATAAGGTCACATTACGATTTGCACAAATCACCAACCCATTGTTTATTATCAATCATTGAATATTGATACCACTTTGAGCTCATTAAGCCTGAAAGGGCCGATGGGCTTATGGCATGGCATGGCGTCCATTCTTCCGTTTATCAGTCCATCCGACTATCCGTCAATCCGTCCGTCTATCTGTCTGTAGACTTTTCGCTTTTCAAATTCTTCTCCAGAACCAATGACTCTAGAGAGCTGAAATTTGATGTGCACACTCCTTGGTCAACGGAAGGTTCTGAATAGGGTCACAGGGGTCACGACCTTAAAAACCTATTTTCATCTTCTTCTCCATTTTAAAAAGCTCTCAAACAAGTTGAGAAAATAGTATCTGTTTGTTTTTGTTACTTCAAACAATACCAATCCTGATGAGCTACAGAGCCCATGGCTTTTTTTTTTGTTTTTAATATCATCCATGACAACTTGCACATAGTCTTTAGTCAGTATTGATAGCCGAATCATCTTCAGTTACTTTTTTATTGGAGATATGTTTTCATCCAGGAACAAATAGTTACTCATAGTAACAGTGGAATATAAAGGAATACTGACATAAACTTAACAAATGGTGTTATCACCTCATAGATGCATGATGCATTCAAACTACCAAATGGTAACGAGGTCAAATTAAAAGGATTACATCAGTATTGGTAGATAAAACATGGTTTGCTGTATTTAATGATACAATAATAATAATACCTTATTAGCCCTAAGAAAATGTATCTTACATGATAAAATAGGAGTAGTAGGGATGCCTGCATAGTCTATTTTTTTAATACATAATCTATTTTTTTTTATTGGGCTTGTATAGGCTATTTTTTTGGGCTATTTTTTGGCTATTTATGGAGTGGACAAAATTCGGTCAAACTGATTTTCTCAGACATGTCCAGACCTGTAGCACAGGTGTTCTCAGTGACTTTTTTTATTGGGCTTGTATAGGATATTTTTGGGAATGGGCCTGTATAGTCTTAAATTAATTGAGTTGACCGAAATTCGGTCAAACTGATTTTCTCAGACATGACAGCGTACAGGTGTTCTCAGTGACTATATCAACTTGTGAAGTTCAGTATAGTTTTAGACTTTGAACTGTAAAGACGTGTTTTTATACAATCGCTCTTATAGCATGGATTCCTTTGGGTATGAGACTGTTGTTGCTGATTGCAGTGGATTTTCAGTAAATTCTAACTGGACATCATTTGAGAAGCGACTTGATTCTTTCAAGGGCTGGCCTTTGCAAATGAAACAAAAACCCAGAGATTTGGCTCAAGCAGGACTCTATTATCTGAACCGTGGTGACTCGTGTATTTGTTTTAAATGTGGTATTCGTCTCAAAGACTGGATGTCTATTGATGACCCCTGGGTGGAACACGAAAAGTGGTCCCCAGACTGTGACTATTTACGTATGGTAGGGGTAATATGGAAAACGGAGATGTATCCCAGATCCAATAGGGTATAAACTTATTGTACATGAACTGGTATTTTTTTTTTTTTTTGGTGTAATCCTGACCGTAGGAGGTTATTCTTTCATTAGACTCAGAACTGTACAGACGTGTTTTTAGTCGCTCTGATACTATGGATGTGTGTGGATGTCCTGATGAGACTTTTTTTACTGATTGCTGTACATTGCAACCTAAATGTGACTGGAGTTTGTTTGTGGAAAGACTTGAATCTTTTAAGAACTGGCCAATTCAAATGAAGCAGAGTGCTGAAGATATGGCTCATGCAGGACTTGTTTACCAGAACAGAGGAGACTTGTGTGTATGTTTCGAATGTAATATTCGTCTTAAGGGATGGATGTCTACGGATGATCCCTGGGTAGAACACGGGAAAAGGTCCCCTGATTGTCACTATCTTAGAATGGTAGGACAACTAAACCAAAAGAGTGATACTACTGGCAAAACATGTTACCTTGGTTCAACAGTGTGATTGGTATATATCATGATATTGTAATAAACATATTGTATGTATTTTTCTTGTGTTGGTCTTCTTTTTTTGTAGATATATAAATAGAGTGAATGATATAGGATGGGATCATTTACTCATCATGACAGCTTGGGAAGAGTACTTGAGCAAGATTTATTATGATCCAAAACATGCTGGTAGTTATGCCGGACCCAAGAAGTTATACGAAGCTGTGAAAGCTAATGGTCGGCTTAAGATCGGTTTACATCGAATCAAGAAATGGCTGAAAGGTCAGGAAACATACACAATGACACATCAAGTGAGACGAAAGTTTCCAAGAAATACATATGTTGTGGAAGGTATAGATAGTCACTGGCAAGCCGATTTGATGAATATGGTTTCATTAGCTAAATATAATAATGGTGTAAAATATGTACTGGTTATCATTGATTTATTTTCCCGCTATCTTTGGTTCTGTACACTACAGTCAACAAAAGGTCAAGAAGTAGTGAAAGCCTTGACAAAATTGTGGGAAACACAAGTGCGTCGCCCTGTTATCTTTCAATCTGATATGGGTTCAGAATTTAAGAATCAATGGGTCAAAGCTTTTTTAAAAAAACACAAGGTAACACAGCTGTTTACACTCAATGAGACGAAATCTCCATTTGCTGAGAGAGTGATAAAAACTCTTAAAATGCGTTTGTATCGATATATGCTGAAAAACGTTACATACAGATACACTGATATCATATCTAAAATTGTGAAAAGTTATAACAGTTCAATTCATCGTATGCTGGGACAAGCTCCTGGTAGTGTTAATAGGCATAATGAAGGAGAAGTGAGGTTATCACAGTATTTGATCAAAACCAAGCAACAGAAACCACCCAGGAAGAATGCAAAAAGAAAATTCACATTCAAAGTTGGAGATACAGTTCGAATAAGTCATTTGAAAGGAATATTCGATAGAGAATATCAGGAAAAATGGAGTGGTGAAATATTTACCATTACCCGACGCTATTGGTCTCAAGACAATGATTTGTACAAACTGAAAGATTGGGGAGGTGATCCTATTGAAGGTTCATTTTATGCTGCTGAATTGCAATTCGTGACAGAGAATCCAGATCAAGATTACAGAATTCAAGATATTGTTAAAAAGAGAACCCGGAATAAACAAAAAGAAGTATTGGTGAAATGGTTACATTGGCCCAAGAAATACAATTCATGGATTCTTGAGAAAGACATGAAAGAGTATCAGACCCTATAAAAGAGGATATGCTCATAACTCAGAGTCATAAGGATGGAAGATCCCATTGAGACACAACCTCTTTCACGCAGTAGATCGAATGAATCCTGGAGTTTACTTGGAAGAAAAGTGGTCAAAAACGAAACAGTATTTTTCTCTCAAATCATCATTATTTATATTGTGGTCATTACTTGTATAGTGAACTTGTCTTTGGACAAAGGGAATTCAAATTTATGGACAGCATTATTGAGTAGTAGTCTTGGCTATTTACTTCCCAATCCTAAAATCAAATCTCAAAAGTGATAATGGAAAAATACATTATTTTAAGAAGTAGTGACAGTAAAGATAGATACCCTGACAACAAGACATATTGCTTTAGAGTTCAATTGAATGAACTACTACATTTTGAACATTCTTGGATGATTGCTCTAACCGAAATTAGTATTAACAATGTCAGGAGAAGTTCAAAGTTCAAAGAAATATATGTACATTCTTCTATCTGTGATTCAACCTATGTGGGTGAAAATCAAGAGCCTTTACTCAGACGATTATGTTTAAACAATGGTAAATCCTTTACTTTCAATAGATATCAATATGTACCCATCAAAGTACGTGATCTCACCAGCATTGATATCAACATTACTGACGAAGAAGGTCAACCAGCTACATTTTTAACTGGCACAGTCACAGTGACTCTTCACTTGAAACCACGTTCTAAATGGTTCTAACATGGCACGTTATATATTGAGACATTATGATTTTCTGCAGAGTCTAATTCTGTTTCATGACTATGAATATACCATACACGAATTGAGTGATATGAATGGTGAACAGATGTTAGCCTTGATCTCCATTATTCGACGATTATTAGATGGCAGAATTGTTGTAACACCAATTGAAAGAAGAAGATATCTTCAACCCAATCCTAATAATAACTATCTGTCTATACTAACACGTTTGGCAGACCCTGTCACCACAGATGAGGTGCGAAAACGACTTTTAATTGAAAATACACCATTGATAGTATTCATTTTGAAATATATGGATGAAGTGAGACAAGAAGCTTTGATCATGGCAAATGTGTGGGCCAGAGCTACGGGTTAGTCAGAACTATATAAAAGATCAACATAAAGCTTAACCCATTTGCTTCATAACACTCAGGAAGGACGCATCACCATGAGTCAGTATAAATTATTTGTGCCAGACACAGAGAAATGGACTCGCTATTATATGTTACAAGTCCAGGGTAAATTGAAACCCTATGACTTTGTCATGAGAAATGGGGAACGACAGGGCATCATGTCTGTTGACAGAACACTGGAGCTTTATGATCCAGAATGGCCTAAAATTTTGGAAGAAAGGAAACGAAAAGAACAGGCACTGGCCATGCCTTATTCTGAGCAACCCAAAATTAACTTTGTCTCCCCTACACAACAAGTCGTGGAGCAAGCAGAAGCTCAAGAGAAACGTGAAAGGGCTATAAAAAGGAGAGCACAGAAAGTGTGTGTCATTCCTGACAAGAAAGTTAAAGAAAACACATCACACAAAAAGAAGAAGTCTCTTCCAAAACAGGGAAAGTCAGACCGTTGGAAAGAATAGACAGGAATAATGGCCTCCTATACCACAACACAGTTTATAGAAGCAGAAACAAAAGAACTGGATCTTTTCAAAGACCCTGCAACATGTGCTGCAGTGGAGAAATTCTATTATGTAATTTTCAGACCTACCTCTCAGATCACATCAGACTCGAGTCCAATAGAGTTCAATATATCTGGTCAAGGTATAGACTATATAGATATGAAACAAAGTCGTCTCCATGTTCAAGCTAAAATTCTCAAAGCGGATGACACTGCCCTGACTGATATTGAAGAGACAGGGCCTGTGAATTTATGGCTTCAGAGTCTTTTTTCACAGATGGATTTATCCTTGAATGGTAAATTGATTACCAGCTCTACAAATCTGTATCCTTACAAAAGTTATATCAAAGTGCTCTTAGATGGGACCAATGATACTACGTTGCATTCACAACTGCATTATAAAGATACAAGAGGACACATGGATGTAAAAACTCCCAATGGAGATAACAGAGGGTTATTTGAACGAAGTAAACTAACCAAACAAAGCAAATCTGTGGACTTAGTAGGGCCACTCTATGAAGATTTTATGGATACCAATCGTTATTTGCTGAATGGTGTGAACCTACAGATCAGAATGTTTCGTAGTTCCCCTTCTTTCTGTTTGATGTCAAACGAAACTGCTCCTAACTATAAGGTAAAGATAGAAGATATCTATCTCAAGATATGCAAGATTCGTCCTCAGACATCTATAATCACAAGTCATGCCAGAGCCCTTGCTCATGGAACAGCCAAATACCCCTTTACGAAAAGAGATGTGAAGATTGTATCTCTAGCTAAAGGGCAACTAAATTATACAGTGGACCAATTATTTCAAAACAAGGTCCCTAATAGGATCGTGGTAACACTAGTGTCAGCAACAGCCTTAAACGGAAATTACACCAAAAATCCTTTCAATTTCACTATGTACAATTTGAGTTCAATTGGACTATATGTGAATGGAGAATCCTTACCCGGACAACCTCTTACTCTTTCCAATTCATTATATATGGACGCCTACACCAGGCTCTTTGAGGGACGAGGAACTGTAGGGGTGGATATGGATAGAGAGGATTTCAAGGGAGGCTATGCATTGTATCAATTTACTTTGGAACCATGTGAGATGAAGGAAGACTACCTGGATCTTATAAAAAGGGGAAACATTCGTCTTCAACTTCAATTCAGTCAAGCTCTTCCAGAGACAGTGAACTGTCTTGTCTACTCAGAGGATAATCTTATGATTGAAGTGGATGAAGCAAGAAATGTTGTGTACACATCACCATGAACTCTATACAACTACGATGTATTCTAAGGGCTAATTCTAAAACTGAACATGTAAGAGTTATTGGTGCTGATCAGTTACCTAGTATAGTGTCACACTACCCCCAAGGATTCATTGTCAATACGCAAGATTCCAGTGACCAAGGTAAACATTGGGTGGCTATTTGGTTACAAGACCCTCATCACGGAGAATTTTTTGACAGCTTTGGAGAACATCCTGGATATTACAGAAGAACATTTACAAACTTTCTCCAGAGAAATACATTACATTTTGTTTGGAATACTAAAGTACTTCAAAGTGTCAGGAGTAATACTTGTGGAGTCTATGCTTTGTATTATATTTTGATGAAATCCAAAGGATTGAATTTAAACCAGATACAATCAAAGTTTACTTCAAACAGACTTTTAAATGATTTGTATATGTATAAATTTGCTAAAAAAATGTTTCAAGTTATGTTTTACCCCTTCAGGGATTTTATGTAACCTGTTTAATGTCCATATTTTATTCTGATTGGCCATATACCATGGCATTATTGTATTATACCAATAAAATCAACCTCAACCTTAAATTCGCTAGCCCACAAAAGTCCCCTATCGGAGAAGGACGGTTGGGAGGTATAGCACTGTGTTATTTATTTACAGATAAGAAAAAAAAAACAAGAGTATACAACTTTAAACATTTTATTTGTTCCGTTTCATTTGAGTAGTACTAAAGGCCAAGGAACACTCCTCTAGTCTACTTTACAATAAGAAAATAGCATTAATGTTACAAAGTTATCCATTTGTAAGTCTTCTTTGACTTCACCTTTCTCTCAGGAATACCAGGAGGTCTTCTTGATGTCTTCAAGTTTTCACTTAGCAAGGGTAATTTATTTCTGACAGTCGAATGAGATGTACTGTCCCTTACCCTAGGAGGGATTGTGATTTCATTGTTCATTTCAATTTCCCATCTCTGTCTATTTCCAATAAGTCCTTGTGGTACATTCATCTCTTTCAAAGCCTGATAAAATTCAGTCATTCCTTTGGGCTGCATTCGTTTATAAAGATATTGTGAGTCTTTTAGTAAATCCGCAATGTGACTACCAGGTATGACTTTGCCTAGACTAAGGAGATTCCCTTTTCGATTCCATGACAGTCTATGTTCAGGGTCATCAAGTATAAACTGTAACAACGCCTGTCCCCTCTGGCGATAAGGTTTAGGCAAAGCAGTAAGTATCAAGTCTATATTCAAGGAATCCTCTTCTTCTTCAGTGTCAGCTTCATATCCTGATTCTAATGGAGTGTCATGTTGTTTCACATGACCACTTCCACGAATGAGACGTTCATATTTATCCATTGGAATCAATACAGTCTTCTTAAGATGCTGCATAATGTTTCTTCAAGAAAGGTATTGTTGCTTTCACAATAAGCAATAGTACAGAACCTTTCTTTTGAATGAGTTCTCTTTTCTTACTCAAATTTAGTTTAAGATTGGATAATTGTCTTAAGAAGTGTTTATGTCTCTTGAGTTGTGCCTCATATGTTTTTGGCAAAGGAAACTGGGGCTGTAGTAGATTGGTAACTATTTCACATATAGTCTTGACTTGAACAGATGTCAAATGTTTTAGAAGAAGTCTTCTTTGTGTTGGAGAAAGAGTCTCCAAAGATTCCAGAAACGATAGTTGCTTCTTGATTGGCTTTGACATTCTGACAAGGCGACAGTACTCACACTACTATTTATACCAATGAGTCATGGGTACTGTAATTGAAACCATTCACAATATAATCTATGGGTAAAGGACCATTCAACAATACACTCCTTCCACTCAATAGTAGAGAAACAGTATATCCAATAGTTAGTATCAAAACAAGTATACACCATAGAAAAATGATAATCCGTTTCAATGAAGAGGGTCTTTCCACATAGGGAGATTGAATATCCAGAGACACATGGCAGTCATCAACTTCACTGTTGCTTTTCATGTTGACATATGATATTAACTATCAAGTGAAACACGTTTTTATACCTTGGGTTCATACACCACAGGAACTTCTCCTGGAAAAATTCTGGTTTTCAGTCTCAGTTTATCATCAGTTCGTGGAGACATATCAATCACAATATAACCATAAGGCTTTTTCACAGCATCTGTGTAGGCTTCCACTAAGACACCAGCACGTCCAGGAAATAACTGTCTTCCAAGAGTCATTATCTGAGAGACATCACGCACGTTTTTAAACAAAACTAAATACCAAGTATTCAGAGCTATAGTACGAGCTGATTTAGCTTGGCCATACAGGTTCTGTGTAATAAATATCACACTCAGATTCCGATGATGACAGCCTTGTGTAAATAACAGTTCCATATCTTTGGAAGCAATCACCTGGTTCATCATATCGTCTAATATTATTAGTCCATGTTGTCCATTAGAAGTAAATTCTTCAATCTCAACTTGTGTTGGGAGTCCCTGTTGGAACACTATGTTAGGAATAGTTTGTTCAATGTCATCAAAAAGAGGTTGGAAAACACCATAACAATACATAATCTTCTTTGGAGGGTCTTTTATATACATACCCTGTATATTTTGCAATAATTTATACACAAAAAATGTTTTGCCTGCTCCCGAGGGCCCAACTACACAAATGCTAGAACAGGGTTCAAAAGGTGTCAGACTCTGCGTCTCCCACCAAGGTTTAGTAGGATCAATCACAGCTTCAGGACTCCAAGTCATAGCTGCCTTGGGTGTATTTGGTCTCACGTCTGTCATACCTTGTTTCTTTATTTTCTTCAACCAAGGTTTCTTGTCAGAATTCAGCTTATGAACTTGCGACAGATGGTTAGGAAGCCTTGATAAATTTCGAGCTTTACAACCTGGTACTGGACAATCTTTCTTAATCCTACCCATACTATGTCTTAACTCCTTAATGGTTAATCATGTAATGACCCTGAAATGGCCCTGACTACATACATATGGCCCTGATATGGCCCTGAAATGGCCCTGACTATAAACATATGGCCCTGAAGTGGCCCTTACTACATACATATGGCCCTGATATGGCCCTGACTATAAACATATGGCCCTGAAATGGCCCTGACTATAAACATATGGCCCTGAGGTGGCCCTGAAAAGGCCCTGACTACATACATATGGCCCTGATATGGCCCTGATTATATACATATGGCCCTGAAGTGGCCCTGACTATATACATATGGCCCTGAAGTGGCCCTGAAGTGGCCCTGATATGGCCCTGAAGTGACCCTGACTATAAACATATGGCCCTGATATGGCCCTGAAGTGGCCCTGACTATATATACATATGGCCCTGATATGGCCCTAAAGTGGCCCTGACTATATACATATGGCCCTGATATGGCCCTAAAGTGGCCCTGATTATATACATATGGCCCTGAAGTGGCCCTGACTATATACATATGGCCCTGAAGTGGCCCTGAAATGGCCCTGACTACATACATATGGCCCTGAAATGGCCCTGACTATAAACATATGGCCCTGATATGGCCCTGAAGTGGCCCTGACTATATACATATGGCCCTGATATGGCCCTAAAGTGGCCCTGACTATATACATATGGCCCTGACTATAAACATATGGCCCTGATGTGGCACTGAAATGGCCGTCTGTGGCTGCCTGTGGCTTCCATTCGCTTTTGTGATGACACCATGTGGTTGTCAATTCAATAACCAAAAGGTAAAGTATCTAAATCCTCTTGAATGGATCTTTTGGTATACACAATACGATACTTTTTAGTTTCTGATCTGTTGTAAATTTTATTTGAAAGTTTATCTCTTGAAATCTTGGATGGATTTACAATGTCTAATACTTGTGGTTGTTTTCTTTTTTTCGATTTTGTCATGCTACAAATCTTTCTCTCTGTTGATTGGGTCTTGTCATTCAAAATTTCCTTTTTGGAAAGAACAAGTTTCCTTACAGAATCAAAGTTTATCAATAGAGAGTTGGTGTAATTCAAAGTGAAACCTCTGACTTTACATGTTTCTTTGCCAGATTTTGTGCGGTAGGCATAATTTTTGGGCCCCCCTGAACAAAAGATCTGAATAGGATCCCCTTCTAGTTCATCTGTCAATTCACCAAGATAGTCCCCCAATGGAGGATTAACATCATCAGATTGTGAAA
This sequence comes from Gibbula magus, assembly GCA_936450465.1. Taxonomy (NCBI): domain Eukaryota; kingdom Metazoa; phylum Mollusca; class Gastropoda; order Trochida; family Trochidae; genus Gibbula; species Gibbula magus. The sequence continues at coordinate 688,443 of OW388298.1, read as the reverse complement.
CAAACAAGACAGAATCTGTGTCATAATACAACACACGCTGTTTCAGAAAATCTAAAACTGAATACAATTTCAGACGGGCATAGCATGTGGTAAAGGTAGCAATGAATATATTGGTAGCCTCACTTTCTGGAATGAATTCAGAATTATGAGTCCATTGAAACTGCGCTACATTGTCATTCAGAATGTGAAAATTTTGAAGGGTCTTTTTTTGGTCAGTCAAAAATTGATAAAATTCCTCCAATTTTGAAGAATAAACAAATTTCGTCTGTGTCAAATTGGATCGCATCGCATAGCGACCCCAAAACGAATTTAAAACCAGTTTCGCCAATGATCCTAAACCTGGGTTTTTCTGAATTTTGGTAGGGTCAAGTTGAATACCTTCATTCTCCGAATAATTGGCTATGTACTTTTCCTTATCTTGTTCTGTCTGACACCATGCAGGCCAATCAGAAGACTCTTGCTTGATTTTCAAGAAAGTGTTGATGTAGTCAGCAAACAGTCCTCCTGATTTGGTTGTCTTGTCATATTGTGTTGTTTCCTCCCAATGATAAATTTCATAAATTTTAACAATTTCATAACCTTTTTCCAATGCCTTGAGCAACTCTGGAATACACCAAGTTCCTACAAAACACCTCTCTTTGTCAGAATGATGACAAGGAGTTTGTTGTTCAAGGTCAGCACAGCTCATACAGAGTGCAAATTTGAGTTTGCCATTTGATTTATGAGGCAAGACAGGATGGTACAGACCCCGAGGGGGGAGAATTTTGACTTTGGCCAAACCAAAGTATTCACCCAAAGATTTGAAATCTCTTGTGATAATTTGAGGATGACCTATAGGATATTCACCATACTTGTTGACCCAGGGATAAAGGGAGGTGAAATCCATGTAAAGAATGTCTTCATCCTCTTGAGCTTCATAGTACAATTTGGTTGCATTTGTACGTCCACCAAAAAATGAATCTCTGGGATTGAGTCGATCTTGAAGATCTAAAGAGGATACAAAGGTCTTCATGTCAGGGTTGACTTTAAGCTGTTGGTGAAACTCATGCTCCCAGATGGTGACCAGCTTATAACCTTTTTCTTTGATAACAGCATTTCGTTTCATTGTCAGAGCATATAGCTCACTCATAGACTGTTTTGTTCCAGGTAAGACTGTGGTCTCTCTGTCATGGGGATAGCATGTAGGGCAACCATGCCAAATACAACCCTGGTACTCCCATAGTCGATGTCCATGTCTGCCATCAGCTTTATAATTGGTGCCAGGAATTTGAAATTCCCCCTCATTCAATGCATGTTGTATGTAAATACCTTCTTCATGACTGACCCACTCTAACCACTGAATTGAGGATTTACTGTATTGGTCTTTGGTATAGCTATTGGCTGGTAGTTTTGCAATAGGACTTGGTAGAGTTTCAGACTCATGTATCACACCCCCTGCATCTTGAATTGATTGAAGGGTTCGCCAAGATCCAGGTTCAATTTCAACCCATTCCTGACTTTGGGCATCTTCTTTGACAGGAAGCCAAGAGGTGATCTTACCTTGCCATAGCAGTTTGACATGCATGTATTCTGTCAGGAACTTGTGTTTGAATACCCCATGACACACACTGGCAATGGTGACATAGTCCAGAGGATCAATACCAGGCTCTTTCCTCTTTTGTTGCTGTGCATCACAGTATGATTTTTCAGTGACAGACATTAACAATTGTCTAAAGGTCATGAGGGCTTCTCTCAAGATTTGAACATCAGACCTACAATAGTCTTCCATTTCTTGAGCAAAATGGAAGACCTTGCCTTTTTGTTCTGAATGCCACTTGAGGAAATCAGCCCTGCCTTTGGTGGACATACTGTCTACACCATAGAAGGGAGGATCAGGGATTGAACCTACATAGGTTTGATTGGCTGAAGTATTGAAATAGTGAGGGAAATACCCTTTCTTTAACTCTTCCAGATGAAACATCTCTGGAAGCTTAGCCAAACTTGTACTGAAGAAAGAGAGAGAGTCCAGAACACGCATGTTCAACCCTCGTGGAATATGCATATACATCAATTTGGACCCATTGTATACTATCTTGTCAGGAAGAATGCTGTTTTTGATAAGATAATTCATCAAGAATGTCCCATCATAGCTTTTGAGGTTATGAGCAAATACTGAAGCATTGTGATGTTGTTTTGAAAACAGCCAGTGACAGAAACGATCAGCAGTTTTCGGACCTTTGAACAACACCTCTCTATGGCCACAAGAATTACATGGTGCTGTTTTGAAACATTTGAATTTGTTGTTCCATTTCGAACATAGAACACAACGAGAACCACAGTTATTGCATTTGGCGCCCTTATTCAAAGGTTTATCTTTACAGATATCACACACCGTTTGAGCAATAACAAAATTGGGTTTGTGTTCCTGATGACCACACCAAACTTCATGACAGTTAGCACATGTTGTATGGTGTGAGCAATCATCTTTGGGGCCACATTGTGAACAAGTGGAAGGAACATAGCCATCTATACAAGTAGTAACTTCATCTTGGCTGCATTCAAAGTCAAACATGAGGAATTTTTTTATCTTATGTTTGTTATCTATTTGAAGGGGAATGTGATAACAGTGATGACCGAAATCAACCATCTTTTGACAAGGTTGACACTTGTATTGATTACAGTCATGCTCTGCTTTGGTCCCACGATTCAAAACTTTGAAACATTGTGGACATCGCCAATAGGTCTGACATTCTGAAGGAAGATTATCTTTTTTCATTTTCTTATGGGCCTTAAAACATGCTTCTGATCGGCACTGCATATGACAGTCTGGACAGTTGACTGGATTATCTAATTTTGTACAAGATGGCCTTTTACAAACTCTGCAATAATTTTCACAAGAATGTTTCTCCTTATTACTAAAAGGTGTGAGACAGTGTTTGCAGAAATAGCTTTGGGAGAAAAAACCTGAAATGTTCGGAATGGCATGGAAATGTTGGTTGTCTAAATACACAAACAACTGTTTTCTGTTATCATTGTAACCTTTTGTCATAAACTTATTGCCCAATTCTGCACTGACCACCAAAATTTGACATCCTAGCACTTTTTCAAATTTAGGTATATCTGATAAACTAGCAGCCCTGTCTTTTGAAACACTTGCTTTGTCAGAAAGAATGGAAGCAAAGATGGTTTGTTGCTTTGCATACTTACGTAAATTGGTATACAGATTTGGGGGACATTTCTGATGTTCTAAAGCCAGATGAGCCATATGGGATACTTTCTGATCAGGTAAACTGAGGTGTGTATGTGAACACTGACATTTGTCTAAAGGATGAGACTTGAGAAGATCCTCCCAATCAGATTGTGAGGTCATGTGACTTTTTGCAAAACAAACCGCCAAAGATCTTGCCAAACACATATTGTCTGTATTTTTTATTTCCACAATAGAGCGTTTTTCTTTGACACTTTCTTTCACATTAAAAAAATTATGACCACTTCCCCGGCCTTTGGGCATATCAATCATGCCAATGTCTATATCAAAACTGTCATTGAGAGCCAGATCCTGATGGGATTGCATGACATTTTCTATGTGTGTCAATATGACATTCGAATTCATTTCTTTCAGAGGTCTTAATGCTACGACTATGGGTGTATCCAAATTCTCGTGACGGATAATAATACGACAAAGATCATTTTCCTCTAAATCTCCTCGCGCTTTCTGCAATACATCATCAAACATGTCATGAAGACTATCATGTAAATTAGTAAGATTGGTTCCCTTAAATTCTTCATTGAACCTGACATTATAGATCTTCTCTACAGCAGCATTTTTGGCAAATGTTCTCTCACGTCTTAATCTAAACTCATAAGGTGGTTTATCATTACCTCCCTCTTTGTCAGTAACTTTATCTGTGTTTTGCTCTGCCTGATTTGGTTCCTCTTCACTATTCCCTCCCCCTTCTTGATTGAAAAGATCTAAATCAAAATCCCTTACAATTTCTTCCCAATGCTCAGGAAGACTGCTGCCAGGTTGAAAAAACTCATTAATTACCTCATCTATCTCCACATTTGACAGTCTGAGTCGTTTGGAAGAAGATGGCATTTCTGGTGGTGATAATGGTGAAGGGGCTGACCTCTTCATTGAAGGTTCTTTGATGGGTGATTGAAAAAGATCATCCATTCTTGCCATTTTACTTCTAAGAGGACCTGGTAAAGTCTGAGACTCTGGTTCCTTTGATGTTGATGGTTGGATAACTGGTGGTGGACGTTTGAGACACTGCTGACGATGTCTAGCCAGTTGAGGGACACGGCGAAATGTTTCTCCACAAAATTGACATGGCAACCCTTTACCCTTGTCTGACCATTCTCCATCAGTGACACAGGTCATTGTAAGATCATTAATTTCTTCTTGGCATATATCCATATTTATTGGTAAAGTGTCTATGGGTGAATGGTTATTTTCTGTTCCTTCCTTCTTAGACTCTCCATCCTGGACACATAGTTTGGCAAGTTCCCCATAGTCTTCTATTTCCATGGTGTCATTGGCTGTTTGTTCATTTTCAGGTAAACACAACAGCTCAATCAGTTTTAAATTCACTGCTTCATATTTGTCCAGGCCCAAGCACTGTACCCAGAAAATTAACTCATTACTGGTCGTGAATGAATCCAAGTTGGCCAAAACAGCTTCTCTAAAAATATGGTCCATCTGCATAAGAAAAATAAATAAATAAATAAATAAATAAATAAATAAATAACATTCACTTAAGAGACAAATCGTATTGTTTTCAACATAACACAAAAGTAAATTATAAATGAAGGGAGACAACTCCTACAGCCTTAGTGACATGGGCTATGTTTCAAAGTAATCACTCAATTTCTTCTCTCTTGAAAACGACCCAGTGCAAATTCCACATGACGAAGGGAGACAACTCTTTCAGCCTTGTGTGTACAACTTTCCACTGAATTGTCATATGTGTTTCTATTTTTTTTCCCCCAGAATTTAAGAATGATCTGAACAAAAAAAAGTTTACTCATGTGTTTATATAAACAGTACATATGTGCATTAGTAAGATTTAGATATTTTGATTTTATTTATTGCAAATGTTAGGTTCAATGATGAATGGGAAGGGAGAGATTTAAATTATGCATATGTAAGAATGAAGTTAATGATGAATAAAAAATTAATGGTGAAAGTATATTAAACAATACTACAATGTCAAAAAAAAGAGAAGATTTAGATTATATACATGTAAGAATGAAGTTAATGATGAATACAATGGTGAAAGTTTATTAAACAATACTGCAATGTCTATCAGAGTATAATTTAATTTTATAATCTGATGAACAGCACAAATCAAACACATGTAGAAAATCTTACTATGTTCATGAAGCTATATTTTGTAGAAATCATGTTATGAAAACTACATGGGCATATGTCAAACTGGTTTTGTATTTAGTACAGAACGAGTGAGCAAATAAGATACGGATGACCGATGTATGACCCTGTATAAAAACCATCCCCACTGTCAACTCTTCCCCCAGTCTCCTTTGACAAACCACATACAGCAAACCATCTTCTTTAACAGTCCCCAGAAAATATGAACAACTTGTGAGTATACCTTGTATAATTGCAAAATTTCTTGCATTATCCTACACATATGTTAATATTCCTTACCATGACTTTATTTTTTTTTCAGCAATGAAAATGCCATGGATGGGTTCATGGATGTGTAAGTTATTTTTATCTGTATTTGTTAATTAAAGTGTTATCATAAGATTACAAGAGGAATGTAAAGGAATGTTTGTAAAAACCTTATCATAATTGTATAATAAGATTAGTCAGATTTATTTACAAAGTCATATTTTACATATAGTGTTAACTGTCGCTGTAACATATACCCCATGTATTGGTTACAGGGATGAATTGGAGCTGATGAGGTTTTTGGAAAACCTAGAAACGGTAAGTAATACATTTATGTTTTCCCTTTTTTTTATTAATTGTTTTACAAAATTATAATAAGTGTTTTCATTGTTTTATTACCTAACTCATTAAAATTGTTTTTAAAAAAAAAAGGACTGAAACTTTATGAATTTTTTTGTGTGTGTGTTTTTCTAGCAGCATCAACCAATGGCAACAAGGGCGCCTTCAACAGTGCCAGTGGTCACAACTGAAGGGGCCCCATCAGTTGAGGTGTTATTAGTGGCGCCAACACCCGTCAGACCTGCCTCACCCTTGTAAGTTGATGTTTTCTCTTAACGGACTATAAAACATTTGATGTCATGTGGAAATACAGAGTATTTTACCTATGTCACAACTGTTTTGCTTATAGGACTATATTGATGTCCCAACCAGCCCCCTTTGTCACCCCTATTCAGGAGGAGGTGAATACATTAAAGGCAGAGGTGAATAAACTAAAGGAGGAGTTATCCAGCCTCAAGGAGAACCTCCTTATTGTGTAAGTAAATATCTGAGGTTTTGTTGTATTATAAACATACGTTTCACACTTGGTTTTAAAGTCATTGATTATCTCAAAAATTAAATTGACAAATATAGTAATAGATTGAAAAAGTTTATTACATATAATATCATATGTTTTAAGTAATATTTTTTCTGTACATTTCAGAATGGAATACCTTTGGGGTACACCAAATTAATGGTCACTCTAAACCAAAAAAAAAAAAGGGCACTTTCAAATAAAAAAATGGAGCCCAAATGACTATTATTTTTGAAGTCGCTTTTCATATGATTTATCGACTCAATTTTAATGGTTGCTTGTTGTTCCTTGCTATCATCACCAGACTGAATCACTTCACTGTCATCATGGTGTGAATCATAAAAAAAGTAAAAATAAAGAACAATGGTCCCTTTGGATAAAACATGATATAGTATTTTCATGATAATAAAATAATTACTTACATTTTCTTAGATAAGATGTCTCACAATAATCGGCCTGAGATTAGCTGTCGGCTGGATCATACCTTTTTCAATGGCAATGAAGATAGGACTTAAGTAACATTAAAATTTCAAGGTTTTTTATACTAAATCTGAAAACTGGTTTAAACTGGTTTGTTTCAAGAAATTGAGGGGTATACAATTAGAAAATGGGTCACCCTAATTATGATCATAACAGCCCTAGCAACAGATATGAAGTCACCTAAAAATAGATAATTTTCAGCACATATGGGAAATAGGCCAGAGACCCCGTAGTTTTACTCAAGTAAGCAAACAGCTCAGAGATGTTCCCGCTAACTGTATACATACATATCAATGCTAAAGCTATCTAGATGTTTTACCTGAACTTTGACAGTTCTTATTTCATAATTTCATATTCATTTATTTTCTGTCATTTGGTTATAAAGATATAATTTTTATTATTATTATGAAAGAATGAATCTCTCTTTTATTCTTTTTTTTATTATCCTTTTTACAATCCAAAGATCATTTTACCTACGGAACACTACTCAAGCAGCGGTAGATCTTATACAAATAAAACAAATACAAATTGAATTAAGTCTATGTAAACTTGCTTTGATATACAATGATCATTTAAGTAAGTAAATAATACTCAAAACAACTGCAGATGGTCTGACATAAACATAGTTGATGTCTCTATTTCAATTTATTATTTATTATATATTTTCAGGGGAAGATTTTAGAAAACTAATGTCTAAAAAAAATCATTTACAAAGCTAAAACAGACCGTGTATACGTAAAGCAAGTTGTAAACCAAATTATCTTAAAGGGCCTCTATTCTATTCTAGCTTTCTAAAGTTCATTCAAACATGAACACACACTAGACAGCTGACACGCGCCCCGAGAGCCTCTGTTTGTTTAGCCAAAGCTTGTCCTATTTGTTAAGGATTAACGCTCCACTGTCCTGGGCAGACCAGGTAAAAGATCCCTAACACAGGAAATTCCCGCTACAACTCTAGAATAGCATAGACTGAGTGCAAGTCTTTTATTTCAGATTGAATATTTAATAAGTGAAGGAGTGTGAAAAGAAAGCTCATGATAATTAAGCTTTTGTTTTCCTTAATAAGACAATCAACAGATTGACACAATATTAACACGTTTTATGTAGTTACTCCATTGAAATCCCAATTTATTCAAAGTGTTGACATTCTAGTGATATGTTATATATGTTAGATATCTGTGATTTTTCTTTTACAACATTTAAATAACTGAACAAATTACCTGTATTATATATGAGAGATGTATGGAATAAGAACAACATTTATTTTCAGGGGGACATTTTAGAAAACTAATGTCTATGTTCGCATGTGTTTTACAAAGCTAAAACAGACTGTGAAAATGCAAAGCAAGTTAGGGCTTCCAAGGGGTGTAAATGTGAGGGCGAATCACACTCGGGGGGGTCATTGTATCCTCGGATCCCATTATCCCGTCATTGTTTACTGAATAAACATAGTGGATCGCCGCATGTTTGTTATAGTTAAACCTTTCACAGGTTCATCTAAGGACACTTGTACGCTGTCATGTCTGAGAAAATCAGTCTGACCGAATTTTAAACAAATCGGTCAATTCAATTAACAATTAAATTGGTCAAACCATATATACGACACTGACTGTATTTCAGCATCAGTGAAGGATAAAATGAGGTCAGTTTGACCGAATTTTGTCACTTAAATCGGTCAACACAATTAATTTAAGACTATACAGGCCCATTCCAAAAAATATCCTAATTAAAATATCCAATCAATAAAGTCACTGAGAACACCTGTGCTACAGGTCTGGACATGTCTGAGAAAATCAGTTTGACCGAATTTTGTCCACTCCATAAATAGCCAAAAAATAGCCCAAAAAAATAGCCTATACAAGCCCAATAAAAAAAAATAGATTATGTATTAAAAAAATAGACTATGCAGGCATCCCTACTACTAATAGGTTTTGGAAAGAGATGAATACAAATATATAATGTATATAGTAACAGACAAATAGACATATCATAAAAACAGCATAACATCCCCTCATCAACACCTACACATCACATGTAGCTAAAATATATACCGCTTCAATAGTCTATTGTCAGTATTTATGATCAACAAATATTCTGCTTCCCTTACGTTTAAAATTTATCCTCCATTTCCCTCTAGAAGGAACGCAAAGTTTCGTTGCATGAAATATATCATGACTGATCCTGTATACTAATACGACATAACAGTTCCCGTGTACTTATTGATGTTTTCATATAAAATTAGTTTCAAAGTTTAATTTGTGAAATTAAATAAACATTCTTCCTTTGTCGTTTGTCAATCATGTTTTCTTCCATTCAAAATGTGAACGTTGTCTTTCAACTAAGAAGAATGTGGCATCTACATTGCTGTGCGTCACAAATTGATCGCAATTTATGGAAATGTAGTGAAACACTATCTTATATTTATTGGCAATATCAATCGACTATTGATACATGTAAAGTCCACCTATTTCCCTCACTTATTTTATGTATACTGTATATTTTCCGGTGACACCTTTCCGATTTTACTGCCACTTAACTTATGAACGTTGTATTAACGGTAGAACTTCGATAAATTCAACATTTTGAAAGAAATGATATGTTTTTTATTATTGCATTACATAGCAACTTTCGGTGCAAGTTAATGACTTAATTGGTGACTGGTTATTTACCAACTTGAACCCTAACATGTTTAAAATGTTGTAAAAGTGTGCAGAACGAGGCACATTTATTGTTTTACACATGGAGTATGCGTTATATGTCGATAAACAGATGTGTTTTAACAAAATTAATTTTGGGGAATTTTGAAATTTAAAATTTAAATTGTGATATTGTTTATTTAAAATAACTCACCGAAGAATATCTAACTGATATAATTTTGACTAATTCCAACACTATTCACTTTGTGAATACGACATTATACATATGATAAATACAACTGAGTGGTATACTTTTTTCAAAGACTAAGGAACTTCGTCGACGAGGGACGATGAATACAGCGATGAATAGACGACTGACGACTGTTGTTTTGTTGGTCGACCTTTTTTCTTTATTTACGTGGATTCCCAGCCGGTGTCACAATCACAACTTGGAGTAAATAACAGGATCACTCTCAAAAGCCTGTCGTCTCGACTCATTGTAAATTTGCATGCACACCAAAGAGAACGTTTAAATATAGAAGTCGAGTTAGCAGGCCAGACGGGAGGTTCTTTGCCAGCGTTAATTAGGAATCGATGAATCACCATCTGCCACGGAGGAATGGACATTTATTTGAAAATACAAATAAACTTTATAAACGACATTGTTTATTTCTAGAGCATTTCACATATATTTGAAATTGGTTAAATTTATGTCATGTCCACTGTGTCACTTTCTTTTAAACGTCAGTTCTGTGAGTAGCACACCCGTCTATAGGCTATTATATATGTACAACAATTTCACATTTGTAATATCTTAAATATACGAATATATACAGTACATGCTACTTAATTCGTTAATACATACTACATATTTCAGTTTTCTGTACATACAAAGTGCATACTAAGTGCATACTAAGTGCATACTAAGTGTATTCTAAGTGTATACTAAGTGTATACTAAGTGTATACTAAGTGTATACTAAGTGCATACAAAGTGTATACTAAGTGCATAATAAGTGCACACAAAGTGCATACTAAGTGCAAACAAAATGTATACTAAGTGCATACTGAGTGCATACAATGTGCATACAAAGTGTATACTAAGTGCATACTAAGTGCATACAATGTGCATACAAAGTGCATACTAAATGTATACTAAGTGTATACTAAGTGCATACTAAGCGCATACTGAGTGCTTACTAAGTGCATACCAAGTGCATACTAAGTGTATACTAAATGTATACTAAGTGCATACTAAATGTATACTAAATGTATACTAAGTGCATACTAAATGTATACTAAGTGCATACTAAGTGTATACTAAGTGTATACTAAGTGTATACTAAGTGCATACTAAGTGCATACAAAGTGCATACTAAATGTATACTAAGTGTATACTAAGTGCATACTAAGTGCATACTGAGTGCTTACTAAGTGCATACCAAGTGCATACTAAGTGCATACTAAATGTATACTAAGTGCATACTAAGTGTATACTAAGTGTATACTAAGTGCATACTAAGTGCATACTAAGTGTATACTAAGTGTATACTAAGTGTATACTAAGTGCATACAAAGTACATACACAGTGCGTACTAAGTGCATACTAACTGCATACTAAGTGTATATTAAGTGTATACTAAGTTTATACTAAGTGTATACTAAGTGCATACTAAGTGCTTACTATGTGTATACTAAGTGTATACTAAGTGTATACTAAGTGCATATTAAGTGCATACTAAGTGTATACTAAGTGTATACTAAGTGCATACTAAGTGCATACAAAGTGTATACTAAGTGTATACTAAGTGAATACTAAGTGTATACTAAGTGTATACTAAGTGCATACTAAGTGTATACTAGTATATGAAGGGCACCTAGACCATTGTTCCTAAGGTCCCTGTCACACTTTAGCGTATAGTAAGTGCGTATGAGTTGCGCATAAAAATTATTGTTTAGCAACCGATACGCTCAAAATTAAAGTTCTATATTTAGTACTTTTCCTTACTTGTTTCGCACATGAAGCGAACAGTTTGCGAACATTGCATATGAGATGCGTACGGGATGCGCGTGAGATATGTATGAAATGCGTATGTGATGCATATGAGATGCGTATGAGATGCGAATGAGATGGACATGATTTGCGTGTTACTATTTGTTGTACATTTTCACATTTTCGATTTTTTTCTCCAGGACCGTAAACAAAATCACAAAAAGTAAATAAATGCACTTCTAATAAACTTCAACTTACTTTACAGTAGAACTTTACTTTACTCTTTTATTTTTTTATTACAAAAAAGACATAATATAATAACAAAAGGGTTTTTAGGCACATCCATCTTCCTTTCCCAACCATAAGCATGTGTGAGCCGAGACGGAAGAGTGTAAGTGCAATTTTGTAGTTCTTCACATCAATATTAGTTAAATATGTTTTATGCAAAGGGTATTTGAGCACGGGAAGTACGGACCTATATGGTCGCACGGAGCGCTTAGAAGCAGCACCGAAAGTACAATTTCCTTCAGGGTAATAATATGTGTAGCGCCTTGAGCAAGCATTCAATGCATGGAAAAGTGCGCGATATAAATATCCACTATATTATTTGATGTGAAAATACAATCTAGTTGACAATTCATGATTCCACATTTGGGAATAACTATCTTTAACATGTTGTGTAAATTCTCTCATAATAGCATCACTATTTGTAACATCAGTGACCCAAATATATCCAAAACAAAAACTTGAAGAACATATATCTCAATAAAGTTTTCAATCCCAGGTTTCTCATCTGAAGCGTTCAATAATGCATTGTATATCAAAATTATGTATCGATCCGTTGAAGTTTTAAAAATTTAAGGCCAATATTTAATAACCGTGACATGCCGAATATCTTTTAAGTGAAATCTACCCGCCATATGAGAATGTTGATGGAGTTGACATTTTCACATATTGCATATTTGTATAAGTTTCCCTTTCCATAAATTTAGCTTACATAAAGCCCCAAACTTTACAGTCATATGGGAGAATAGGAGAAACGGTTGATTGAAATAATTGATACTGAAAATCTTGAGATATATACGCACTCCTTTTATGACTTAGATGAAATATCCAAAAGCATCCATAATGGTATTAATGATATCATCTTTCATTATCACAGCCTTTAACATATATAAATAGGTGTGTGCGTCTGGGGGAGAAAACCACTTAAATTTTAAGCACCATGCTTCATTGTTCCGTTGCTGTGGATTATTGTAATCAGAGCTTCATGTTATATATATGATATATAATGATCTATGTGACCTACAGGTAACCTAGGTGCAATAGCCCAGCCTAGCCAGCAGAGGCAGTTCGTTATTATTTGTGTCGAAGAGAGACTTAATCAGGCATATGTGCAGATGTTTTTTTCATAAACCATAAGATGCATTCTAACATGACTTGAGAGCAAATTTACGAGAGTTAGTGATACTGAGTTGGAGTTATAGAGAGTTATTTTACTTCTTCTTCTAATGAGCTTAAAACACTGGAATTTGATGAGTCATTATATTTATGTTATGAACCTATTATTTCACATGCAATGCCTGATATAAATCATACAAAGCCTGATAACCGTTAGAGCCAATGGCTCTATTTTCAAAATAATATATTACACGGATACATTATGGCACACGAATTAATTATTAAGGAATATCAAATCTAGACTCACATCTGATATTGAATAACAGCATCGATGACATTTTGTCTGTGTTGATCTGTTGTCTGGCATGTACGTTATGTGTGCTGATGTGTATGCTTGTCATACGTTCCACATAAGGACAATACGCTTTGCGATTGCAAGGAATACGGTTATGATAGGTATAATTCGTTTTGAGTTCGTTCAGCATGCGTGCTATATTCGGTCCAAGTACGCTATGTGTGCGTCTGTCATACGCTATTCCTATTTGGTTCGGGAGAGCAGCAGATACTGTGTATGGAGTGCATACCTATTACGTATTCATTACGTACGTGTACCGCACTCGACCGATGGGAAATCGATGCATTGCTTATAATATGCAATAACTTATGAGTTGCATATCATCGTACGCAGCATAGTTTTCAGCATGCCCAAAACTATCATGCGTATAGAAATGGTCGATGCGTATGCCGACGTACAAGAAACGACCTAAAACGTATAAGATGCAAATGAGCGGCGTATATTGCGTACGGCCGCGTATGAAAGAAATATCAAAACGCAACTCATAAGGAATGAGGATACGCAGAAGTGTGACAGGGGCTTTACATCTTTTGATGTTTGCTTCATTCAGCTGGTTGAAAACATGTGATGAGTCGCTAATGTAGGACTTTTCTAAGGGGGGAAAGGAACTAGGAGGTGTTGTAGATTGCAGATCCTACTAGATCTTGTCTTCTTGTAGATCTTCATTGTGGCCCTGCCATATACACTGTGTATCATCGTACACCGGATGTAGAGAGGTGTACATCGATGATATGTTTGTAGAGAGGAGTAAAATAGCTACATTTTCAGCTTTATTTGGAAATAACATCAAGGACGGATCATTATCACAATAAAATTTGCCTTGAATATTTTCCTTTTGCGTATAATTAAAGAACAACATTGCTAGTGGGATATTATAAATACATATATCATTGTATTATCGCGTTGCTCAGTCTGGAGGTTGTATTTTGAATAGCATATGTTCACATATTTTAATCATTAACAAACTATATATGGTACATTCTGAATCCCTCACGAGGGAAATATCTTAACTAACCATCACATTTAACCTAACTAAGTGTGAATTCTATCAATATCAAGTTTGTTATTTCAGTCTGTAAAACATCGGTGTGGATTTTCCTTTGTGTACAGTTTGTAGATACTGTGTGTACCGTTGGCAGTAATTTTACGAAATAACGTAAATCATTGGTTTCATCCGTATCCTTCATTTGCATTTCCAGGTCTCAAAGGGTTGACAAATTATATATTCATTATGTATATTTTAAGAACTGTGACAAGGATGATATGCTTTTTATGACATTATCAACAATGCCTTTAAAACAAACCCTGTAAGAGAAAAGGAAAAGATTGAGTAGAGCAATCAAAACTGTCCTTACAGAATAATATCAGAAACATGTTCTAAACAATTGCTCAATGTAGATCAAGAATCTGTCCGTGTTTGCAGATTACACTCCTCCAGGGCATGATGAAAAAACACAAAGTACATGGGGATCACTGACCACTTGTAAATATTCCTGACTCAAATGATGACAATACTGACATAGTTAGATATCCTATGTACATCGCAGCAACTATTTCAGTAATTGAAGCTCGCTTTTGCAGTCGAGAGTACCTTAACGTCATAACACAGATACGTTACTTGTGTTAAACTTGAATGATTATATTAGTCAAATACAAATCGATCCATTTAGGGGGGAGTATTTACTCACAGGTCAAACAGAAAGGGTAAGGAAAGTATAGATAATAATAAGATAATAATAAAATATCATTGGGTATAAAAAGATAAATCTAGCAATTGTTCTTCTATCAAATGTCACATCAAAGGTGAGAGAAAGAGTGCGAGAGAGATCATATATAGAATGGAAGAAAAGAAGCGTTGGTTAAATGTGAGTAAAAGGCATTTCTTGGACAAGTCAATTGGATTCTTAATTACGTTAAAACAAGTTTTAACATGCATTTAAACACAGGTAACTCTAGATCGTTGATGCCTACGCGATTTTCCCCAAGACGGAGAACGCACAGAGTGAACGTTTAAAAATATCCAAATTATCACATGATGGCTAATTAGATCCAATTAAGTTCATAATATAGTGGTGACACTTAAACAATGAAAATACTGCTACTGATGACTGTGACCTAGTGGATACAGATGTTGAAAAAAGTATGATGTCACAAAGATAACAGAAATGCCCCCTTACGTGACAGAACAGTTAAAAGATTATTGACAATTACAAACAATATTTGTTGTTCCACAAAATGTTGTATGCTGAACAGTTTCCGATCTGGAATGTCGCATTTTTGCTGTTTTATCTGATGTTCTCTGGTCTTATATTATTTTGTGGACACATTTTGCAACCATACGAATCATATTATTTCGTAGTGCAAACCTGGCCATCAATTAGTCATCAGTGTGTTGTTGGTTTTTCAAAAGTGCCAGATAAGCCTATTTCGATGGAACCTCATGATCAGTTCCATAGTACATTTATATCGTTCATAACCTGTAAGTAATGCAGCAACAATATGTTTTACGTGAAGAATTGCGTTTGTGTGTTAGAAATGTTATGTTGATTACTTATGTAAATCTACAAGCGGTACATCAGCCGAAACTACAAACGGTACAGCGAAGCAGTAATTTAGAATACAAACGGTACAAACAAGCTACGAAAGGAAAAAACAACATACCGCTCTATAAAACAACCTGAAACCATTTCCCAGGCATAGGTTATTTTCTGCAGAAGTCAAGTTGTGCATACCAGTGAATTTTATTTTAAAATTGTATTTAATTTTGTCAAATGTTCATGTAAAACATCTCAATCGCATCAAAATTGTCGATAGGGTCGATGAGCAAATCAAGTTTTGGATTATTTCTATATGCCACAGTACACTAAAACAACTTCACGCACTCACAAAATGCATAATTTTCCTACTGTATTCATTACTGTGTATAAAACATAATAAACAATAGAAAAATCGGCGGTTACATACTGTGTGTTTGGTTTTCTACTCCTCTCTACAAACATATCATCGATGTACACCTCTCTACTTCCGGTGTACGATGATACACAGTGATATAGGGCTTGGGAATTGATTAGATTGACAGATCTTGAGTTGGGTATTCATTGCCAATAAACAGAAGGAAATGGACATACCGGCATCATGTTACACTTTACATTCATTCAGCATAATATTGTCGTAAAAAAAAGTTATTAATATACCAAATACCAATATACCAAAACCAGGAAGCTGTTTATCATATAATGGAGGTGTTATCGATGCATTAAAACAATCTGATAAACTTGGTATCCAAATCTCATAAATATGCAAAACTTCACTTTTTGATGTGAATCCTAAATCTGTTTACGAATCATATTTCCGCTTGAATATGAATGGATTTTCGAAAACACGAAATCTGATATCTACAGTGCATTTATAGTTTTAACAAAGTCAAGATATTTGTAGATTTGTTTTACAAAACATTCAAAACTTTGGTATTGACCAAAAGCATCGGCAAATAACTTCAATGTCCGGTGTACAAAATGGATGTTGATGTGTCAGCGTGTGGCCGACCAACGCGCCTCGTCGATCGCACTAGCATGTTGGTAGTTCTGGAGGGATGAGCATACTGTATTAAGTACATTAATAGGTACTTATTGTCATAGACAAATGAAACAACCCCACCTCACAAATAATTACCGTTTTAGAGTGAAAGATACTGTTCTGCAGCAATCCGAATCAACCCTGCAATGCAGCTTCCAAAACGTTATAACCAGAGTTACGTTTTAGTAACGTGACTAAGTGATTTATGAGTGCTTCTTAATTATTAGATCGATGCTTATGAACTTATTCAAAATATCTTAATGAACAGGAAATCAGGGACAAATAATTGTCGATTTTTTAAAAGAATTGCGCACATCATGTTTTCAAATAAATTGTTTTAATAACGAACTATTTCCAGGCACTTCACAGCCATATATCGCTGATATCGTGATCATCACTTTGATGTACCGTTTATGAAATTTCTCCGCTAAAACTGGGTCAATTCTTTACCACTTTCAACGCAACAAAATGCTTATTTTGATAATGACATTAGGCCTATATGAAAAACAGAGTATTAACCTTGTGTGTTTCTATATCATTTACATCATATATTACAAATATTACACACTTGTTTTATAATCTCTGTTCACCAAAACAAGGAAGTAGGCACAGGACTGTGACTTTGAAACATTTATAGCATTGGCTATAAATGATTGGTAGTTGATCAGTGTGTCAATGCATCTAAATCTGTATTCATAACTTCATAACATTCATATATTTTTAACTATGTAAGAACAGCTGCATATTTCGTCAAACAATATTTACACTTCCTATTCATGTATAGTTTTAAACCAGTAAGTTGTTCTGACTATTACTCCCTTACAACTTTATTTTTTGGAGATTGATGGTAGGTTTTGTCAGTTTGCGCTTGAAGTTACAGCAATTAAGTTAATATAATAAAGTCGGTTAGTTAATAGAGATTGAGACTAAATGGCTAATGGCAAAACTACACAATGTATATCTGAACATTGTTTGTCGTTTTGATTCCTCAGTTTTCATGTTGCATATTACAAAACGCGTTGTGCTTAAATATAACTACTGTCGCATTGTTCTTTTTCGAATCACATGTTCTACAGTAGTACACGTTCTTGGTTTTTTTCTGAATTAGAACACCGAGAGTCAGGCAGATTGTGTGAAAGATGTGTCACAGTGTCCTCTCAAACTCAGAATGAGTTAAAATTCGCTCAATGGTTTTCGTACCATAGCTCAATAGTTATAGTAATAGTGTCGTATATATATAGACCTTAACCGTAAAAAACATAATGCATTTTACTAGTTTTGTTCATTAGTTTTGTTGTTTAACTTTTGAGGACGTAAAGGACAGTCGGTGTTTGAATTGAAGTGAGCACATGTGGTAAATGTTTAAATGCCAGATACACTTCATGACCATCTATGAATGTCAAGTTAAAGTAAGTAAATGAATGAAGGTTAGATACATTTCGACTGCAAACAATAATATGCAGCACATACACTGTTAGAACAGGGAGCTAACTCTTGCCTCATTGCATGTGATAGACCGGGGTTATATGTTGTTCTACTGCTTTACCAAACCAAGAAGTAGACAGTGCACGGTGCAACTTGGACACACTTTACATTAATATTACCGGCTACTTGTACATATTTGTGTGTAGCTAGTTGGGTGTATGATTATCAACCTGACATTTGGGTAAGAGAGAGGTAAGTAAGGAGATTGTACTCGTTATGGTTTTATTCTGTAAACAGAGGGATACATATAAGGAAACCTGTCTAAATTACCTAGCATGACATATGTCTGTCGCTCTAGATATATCATAAGATAACAGTTTGTTAAACATGTCAAACCGCTGAAGTCAATCGTCAAGATAAACGCACTTTATCTGTTAGACCATTTGTTTCGATGTTTGTCAAATGAGAATATCTGGAATAATATGTGTACATCTGTTTAGATGACCTAACATCAAATGTGACCTTGACAAATAATTCGATATATCCTTATACAAATGGGTTAATTATAACATGGTTCAACATTCAAAATTGTATGCAGAGACGAACATTACCTCTCTAGAAGAAAGGAGACGCCCTCAAAAGTTATATATGTTTTACAAGATGATGAATAAATTAGTTCCAGACTATCTATCTAATTTAATACCTGACAATATCAGATGCAAGTCAATACAACTTAAGAAACAATTCCGTAAAAGAGTAAAGTGCAACACCATTACTCAAACTCGTTCCTACCAGACACAGTTAATATCTGGACTTCTATACCGTTAGATATTGTCAATTCAAGCACTTTTGGAGAATTTAAAAAAAAAACTAATGGAAGATATTATCCCAAATTATTTCACGCTAAATTTTGGATCACGGTTTTGTTAGATAATCCTCTCCCGCCTACGGCTTGGATGCAGCGATCTTAAAGGAGATATGCTCGCCAGATATGTATGCGATGCCTCTGTATGTAGCATTTGAAGGATGCCCTCCACTTTTTCCTCATTTGTCCCATCTACAACGACATAAGAAACAATTAATACTTTTACATAACAGGTTATAATGTACCCTCTATTCTCAATGGACACGCTGGCTCCACACAGCAAGAAAATTATGAACTACTTACATCCATCCATAACTTTATTATAAAAGATCGCAGATTCTTAGAATTTCTCTAACCTGAATGCCCTATCACAATTTTACAATATATATCAATTGTAAGTTAACCATAGTATCTTCAGCTGCATCTTGTAATTCATTCTGTACTGATGTATCTGTACTGTATCTTCTGTATGGAAGCGCATTACTGCCAGCAGTGAGAAAAAAATTACACAACGTCTAATTAGATGATAGTTTCATCTAATTAAAATATAATTTTATCTAATTAGAGGATAGCTTAATCTAATTAGATGATAGTTTTATCTAATTAGACGATAGTTTAATCTAATTAGATGATAGTTTCATCTAATTAGACGATAGTTTCATCTAATGAAGTATTTTTTTAAATGTCTAATTAGATGATAGTTTCATCTAATTAGATCATAGATTCATCTAATTAGATGATACTTCGTATAATTAGATGATACTTTAGGTCTAAGTAGATGATAATTTCGTCTAATTAGATGTTATTTTCGTCTTATTAGATGATACTTTCGTCTAATTAGATGATACCTTCGTCTAATTAGATGATAATTTCGTCTAATTAGATGAAACTTTCGTCTAATTAGATGATACTTTCGTCTAATTAGTTGATACTTTCGTCTAATTAGATGATACTTTCGTCCTTAAGGGCCTCCGGGTCCGCTGCCTCCTCACGTGTTTCTCACACCCCTACGCGTCGTGTCACTGTGGTGTCGCCCACCCGTGATTCCTCGCCAGACTCGGCGGAGCGTGACGCCCGCTTCATTGACGTACCGGACCCTCCGTTCATCAATATAGTATTGGATGCGGAGGGTATGGGGTTGTCGGAGGATCTGCCGGTTGTCGACTCAGTCGCCATGCTGTCTGAGGTTTGCCTCGTTCGCGGAGGTACAACTCAGTCAGGTCAGCGTGTCGGGACCTCGAAGGCTTCCTTTTGTCCTGAAGGCGACTTAGCTCCCGCGCGTCTCGCCCTTCCACCGCATAGGCTCCTGCTGGATGCCTCCGAGGATATGGAGCAGGTCATGTCGGCTGCGGTCCCAAAACTTCTGCTTCCGTCATTAGTGGTGTCGGCTAAGCTCCGTCGTCAATTGCCTTTGTACCCGACTCCTTTTCAACTCGTCCCACCTGCTCTTGATCAGGGTGCGTCTCGGTTGATTTCCAACGAACCGCCCCATCGCGTAATTGATGTGCAGCTTACGCACCTCGACAGAGAGGCTCGCACAGTGTTAGGGTTGGGCAACAACGTGGCGTTCACCTGTCAGGAGATGCTTGCCTGTGCCAAGCAATCTGGCATGGAGTCGGGTGACCTGGTGCTTTTCAAAGCATTCGGCAATGTGGCCGCGAACCTTGTGCAGATCATGTTATCAGCTTCGCGGATTTCATCGGGCATTACAGTACTGCGTAGAGACAATTTCCTTCACTGTTCAGGTCTCAACCCCGATCAGGAATCCTTCCTCCGGCAGGCCCCTGCCCACTCTGAATCTCTTTTTGGGGGTCGTATCCCCGAGGTTCTGAGGGCGCACCAAGAGGCTCAACAGCAAGAACTCACCAATCGGTTGGTGAGTCAGAGGCAGACTACGCCTTAGCGTGCTCTCACTAATTTCCGTCAGGGTCAAGTTCACGGCAGAGGCCAACCTTCCCCCAAGAAAGCCAAGACGGACTTTCGGCGGGGAGGACGTGGCCGTGGATCCAAGGGTTAGTCCCCGGTCAGAGTTTGTTCTCCAGGGTTCCACTTCGCCCTCGTCCCCCCTCAGCTCACCTGTTTGTAGACGCCTCCACCCAGGTGTGGGGGGCACATATGGGTCACGAGCAGGTGGCGGGAGTCTGGTCTCTGTCAGATCAGAACCAACACATCAACGTCCTCGAGTTGGACGCAGTACGTCTAGCCATTCATCACTGGCAGACCCCCTTGCGAGGCCAGTGTCTGCTAGTCCACGGAGTGGCAACTGAATCCGGTGGTCTTCAGGGGGTTGTGTCTAAAGTTCGGCACCCCTCTAATAGACCTGCGACATGTCCCAATCACCAATTGCCAACCTATGTCTCTGCAGTACCAGACCCGCTAGCGATGGGCTAAGACGCGCTCTCGTTAGGGTGGGAGGGGATGGACGCCAATGCTTTTCCGCCGCCTGCCATCCTCTCCCAAGTTGTAGCCAAGATAGGGACAACCTCTTCTTCTGGTCCCCCCTTGGTGGCCAGCCCGACCGTGGTTCGTTCCTCTCCGGCGGCTCTATCATCAGGAACCTGTTCCGATTCAGCCACGGAGAGATCTGCTCCTCAGCAGGCCAAGCGGAAGGTTACACGAGAACCCTCAGGTGTTCTGCTTTCATGCTTGGCTTGTATAAAAAGAGGGCTAAGGAGCAGTGGGTACTCATGACATAGCTACCTCTCATAGGAAGACAACTAGGAAACTCTATGATTTCCAGTGGCAGGCCTTCGCCTCCTTCTGTGCTCAGAGGGATTTCATCCCAGCAGAGGCCTCAATCCCTCAGGTGGCGGAGTACTTAGTGTACCTACGCAACACCAGGCATCTAAAGGCGTCATCAATTAATACCAACATGTCTGCTATCCTCTCCGTTCTCAGGAAGAGGTCGCCAGGGTTAGATGTGTCAGTCCTCAAGGGCCCCGTCAAAACCTTCCGTTCTGTGGACTGCAGGACGAAGCTTCGTCCTCCTTAGTGGAACTTAGCAATTGTGCTCAAACATCTTCGCTCCGATACGTATGAACCGTTCTCTGACGTAGCCCCCCTCCCTCTCACCATCAAGGTCATTTTTCTGGTGGGCATGGCCCTAGAAGCTCGTATTTCCGAGATCCATGCTTTGCAGGCGGACCTTCTACGCTTTGAGGTCAGGGAGGGGGGATCAGCCTTACTTGGTTTAGCTCCCGACTTTGTCTGCAAAAACCAGGCAGCTGATGAGGCTGGCCGTACTTTCTCTATTCCAGCTCTGGGTTCTGACTCAGGACAGGTTGATCTCTCTCTGTGTCCGGTGAGGATCTTGAGGGTGTATGTGCAGCGTACCCGCAGGCTGAGAGATGGCAGGCGTCGTCTGTTCTAGTACCAAGGAGCTAGATAAGCGAGCGTTGGGGGTATACCTGAGGTCGGCGGTCATTGATGCGTACAAGGCCGCTGACCTGCCTCCTCCTTCGCGTTCAAACCCTCATGAGATCCTCATGTTGCCCAACCCTAACACTGTGCGAGCCTCTCTGTCGAGATGCGTAAGCTGCGCATCAGTAACGCGATGGGGCGGTTTGTTGGAAATCAACCAAGACGCACCCTGATCAAGAGCAGGCGGGACGAGTTGAAAAGGAGTCGGGTACAAAGGCAATTGACGACGGAGCTTAACCGACACCACTAATGGCTGAAGCAGACAGTTTGGGACTGCAACAGAGATGACCTGCTCCACATCCTCGGAGGCGTCCAGCAGGAGCCTATGCGGTGGAAGGGCGAGACACACGGGAGCTAAGTCGCCTTCAGGACAAAAGGAAGCCTTCCTGGCTGCCGATGAACGAGGTCCCGACACGCTGACCTGACTGAGTTGTACCTCCGCGAACGAGGCAAACCTCAGACAGCATGACGACTGAGTCGACAACCGGCAGATCCTCCGACAACCCGATACACTCCGCATCCAATACTATATTGATGAACGGAGGGTCTGATACGTCAATGAAGCGGGCGTCACTCTCCGCCGAGTCTGGCGAGCATTCACGGGTTGGCGAGACCACCATGACACGACGCAAAGGGGTGTGAGAAACACGCAAGGAGGCAGCGGACCTGGAGGCCCTTAAGGACGAAATTATCATCTAATTAGATGAAAGTATCATCTAATTAGACGAAAGTATCATCTAATTAGACGAAAGTATCATCTAATTAGACGATAGTATCATCTAATTAGACGAAAGTAACATCTAATTAGACGAAAGTATTATCTAATTAGACGAAAGTATCATCTAATTAGACGAAAGTATCATCTAATAAGACGAAAATATCATCTAATTAGACGAAAGTATCATCTACTTAGACGAAAATATCATCTACTTAGACGTAAAGTATCATCTAAGTATACGAAGTATGATCTAATTAGATGAATCTATGATCTAATTAGATGAAACTATCATCTAATTAGACATTTAAAAAAATACTTTATTAGATGAAACTATCGTCTAATTAGATGAAACTATCATCTAATTAGATGAAACTATCGTCTAATTAGATAAAACTATCATCTAATTAGATTAAGCTATCCTCTAATTAGATAAAACTATCTTTTAATTAGATGAAACTATCATCTAATTAGACGTTGTGTAATTTTTTTCTCACTGCTGGCAGCAATGCGCTTCCATACTTCTGCTATATGTCTATATGTCTATGAAGTGTACATCACTCACTATTATTTGTATATGTACTTTGGAACGGCCTTCACATAAGTTCATTTGAACTTGTTGGCCAATCCGATTCATGTATATTTTCATGAAATAGATATGTTTAAACCATAACATGGTTAATGAACATAGGAATTTTATCATTTATCAATGCCTTACTTCAAAATAATAACTCCAATGTCAAATCTTTAACGAGTGAGTAAAGGCTCAAGTCTCAAGATGGTTGTTTCCGATTGTTTGTGATTCTGGTATTTTGTAAATGGTCTATTTTTTAACTCTGTTTTATAATCGGGAGCTGGCTATTGATAATTTGAAGAGGGTTGATCTGTGACGGTTGAATATCCCTATTATTAGTTTGAGAATGAGCTGCATCTCTACCATTTCTAAGTTGTCCAAGATTTACTTCTTTGCCTTGTCAATGCAATCATTAACACGTTTTCTCAGGATAGGTTTACGTTAATATTTCTCTTCCTTTAGTGTCTGTATCCGCCAGTCGTCTCTTGATACAATGATGCAATCGTGTAGATTCTTCTTGTAAGGGAACATTCCGTTTTGTGTTTGAAAGGTGGCACGACTAGAAGTTTAGGTAGTTATGACTATCAGTAGGTTTACAATATAGATCAGTTTCAATTTTTCCGGTTTATTTTTTACGATTATGACATCTAGAAAATTCTGTCTTTTGGAATATGTTTCTATGGTTAATTTTAGCGACGCATTCTGTGAATTAAATACATCTTTAAGGATGATTAAATCTCCTTTCAATCACTTAGAGCCCAAAACAACATGAGACCATAATGTCCATGAGGAGAAAACTCTTATTAAAAACGGAGACTCACAGTATAGAGGTACATTCATATATTCTATTCATATCAACTGACGTGCAAAAGACTCAGTTGTAATTATCATATATATAATTTTCAATATCAAATTTCTCGAGTTTTCGATATCTTATTCAAACAGTGAATAATGTTGGAAATTAGTCTACAAAATTGCATTTGTCAAATACTACATCTATGTGATTTTTTAAAAAATAATCGGAATTGTAAATTTTAACATTCCCCAAAATTAATTTTGATAAAAGACAAACTATTCACCGACACATACTCTAAGTGAAAATCAATATATGAGCCTCATTCTGCACACATTTACAACATGTTAAACAAAGTAGGGGTCAAGTTTGTGCAAAATTCCATTTATTAGCCTTGTCTACTTTCAAAATAGCGTCAAATGGTGTCATTGTATCTTGCTATAATCAATGCATCTCCTTTCTTTAAAATATTGAGTTAATCGAAAACAAGTGAGTGTTATACTTTTCTGTTATACTTAACTATTTGGTCTAGTACAGCACATACAAAATCGAATAATTTATTTCATTTCATGTTTTTACTAATAATCCTTTACAATTCGACTGTGAGTCGGTGAGAGTGACATAATGTTTTGTCATTTGGCTACAATACGATACTCACAATATTTTAATTCATGAATCATAAAAATGCGCTCACTCATGTAAACCCTCATATGTATTAATTCTTTTAAAATACTAGATGTATGGTCGGGGTTTTGGGGTCTTTAAGAGTGGTAACCTTTGTTTCAATGAAAATGAAAAATTATGTTTATCCGTAACATGATCATTGGGATTGTACATACTGGATAAACGTTCAATAATATGTTGTTAGCTGTATGCTTGTGTTTAGGGGGTTATTGTCATCTCGAAAACTGCACTTGTGTTATGGCCCTTGACTTAGAGCACACAGCTGTCCGAATTCATACTGACAGAATATCTTCAATCAACTCCTCCCTCAGTATTAGATCAATCTTTCTGAATCGTTACGTATGCTTCAGATATACATCGGTCATATGCATGTGCCTTTCTGGAATTGATCGATTTTCAGAGTTTTGACCCTTGACTAAGATCCCTCAGCTTTCCGATTTCTGAGTGACAGTATCTATGTTTTGAAATCAACTCCTGCCACAGTCTCTCTGAAACAAAAGCTTTGGGTATACATATCTTCTAGTCGAGTGTAAAGAATATAATCGGACAGTTATTTCTAACGGGTAACATGGTTATATGTTGTTACACGATGTTAACGTTGGAAATGAATCTACAACAGCCAATACCACAAATTGTGGGTTGGTTATGTTTGATAAGTCCTACATGTATAGCACATGGGAATTGTAGTTTCAGTTAGAGCCCTCAGCTTTCCGATTTCAGAGTGACAATACCTGTGTTTTGAAATCGACTCCTGCCATAGTTTTTTCATCAGTCTCTCTGAATCGTTACAAAAGCTTTGGGTATACATATCTTCTAGCCGAGTGTACATAATATATTCGGACAGTTTTTCTAACGGGCAACATGGTTATACCGTTGTTACAAGAGAGTAAACGTTCAAAAATCCTATGTCAAACGTTATAAATGAGGTTAGTTTACTGAGAAGTATTGTTGTTCAAGATCACCATTGTTATGCTAGTAGATTCAGTATAGGGGTAGTGAAAGTAATGATTTCTGGTCGAAAACCAGACAAGGCACTGTGGTTGTCGTGCATTAAATTGTCAGTAATGTTGGAAATGAATCTACAACAGCAAATACAACAAATTGTGGGTTGGTAATGTTTGATTGTAGTTTCACTTTCTGCAAGAGTATGAAGCTGTTAAGTAGTTAGTATAAGTTTGCCATTGGGGATGAATATACAAGTTAAGTGACACTATTTGAACTGACAACAGCACATCGGTTATTCCGGGTATTGTTTTTATCAAAAACTCTGAAAGTCCATTTAAAGTAAAGCAGGTATATTGACATACTTTTAGAATGCAGAAAACGCTTTGTCGTCAATGTGAAATGATGCATATTACCTCATGCATTGTACTTCAGTTATATTACTGTATCATTGTTATATTTGTGATCACACGTTTTGGGTTAAGTGCATTTATAACTTAGCTGCTACGGATTAATTGACCTTGCACCCATAATGTTACACTTTATTTTAGACAATTTGTGTCGCTGTTTTGTTCAGAGGACGTGGAAGGTAGTCAGTGTGTCTAGGTGACAGACACTGTTAGAACAGGGAACTTTAACACGTAGAGGGAGCTAACTCCTAGTTAACTCCTACGAGTAGTGTTAGCTTTATAAGTAGTTCTACTTCTTTACCAAACCAGGAAGTAGACAGGACACAGTGCAAGTAGGACACAGTTTCCATTGACGGAATCGGCTCTCTATAAACTTTTGAGCAGAGCAGTGAGTCGCTTGCGTTTACAGGTGCGTGTGAACATCAACCTGAACTTGTTTTAAGAGAACGGCGAGAATATTGAACGTGTTATATCTGGGGTTTGTTTTGTTAACTGATAATTAACTGTACATTAGTGAAATTAGACATGTCTATTGTAATCCCTGCTGTGTTGTTCAACACGTCTGTTCTATTTGTTGAAACGTCTGATTTGTTGGTTGACATATCCGCTGTGTTGGTTGGCATGTATGTTGTGTTGATTGACACGTATGTTGTGTTAGTGGACACGTCTGTTGTCTTGGTTGACATGTCTGTGTGTTTGTTGAAATGTGTGTTGAGTTGTTTGCCATGCATGATGTGCTAGTTGCCATGCATGATTTGTTGGTTGCCATGCATGATGTGTTGGTTGCCATGCGTGATGTATCGGTTGCCATGCATGATGTGTTGGTTGCTATGCATGTTGTGTTGGTTGTCATGCATAATATGTTGGTTGCCATATGTGATGTGTTGGTTGCCATAAATGATGTGTTGTTTGCCATGCATAATGTGTTGGTTGCTATGCATAATATGTTGGTTGCCATATCTAATGTGTTGGTTGCCATGCATGTTGTGTTGGTTTAACTGTATGTTTTGTTTGTTGTCATCTCTGTCGTGTTGGTTTAAATTCAATAGAAGTTTTAATTGATGTACATATTGTTATTTTGCAGGAAATAATAATATCTTTCGATTGTGTTACTGCTTGACAGTATTATGTCATTATTTTAGTTAAATACAATTATATGTTTTGTCTATCCACTACGAAACCTGAACTCTTTATTGTGAAGGAGTCGTATCATTTCATTTCATTTCGTCTCAGCATAACAATAATATCAATATAGACTTTTACAAGACAATAGGAGTTTTGGATGTTTTGAAATCTACAAGGTTTTATGCATTTATCTATATTTGTGTTGGTTACTCGTTTCATAGAAAGTGGCATGAAACACTTGATAAAGGAATGTTTGGATGGTCCCAATCGACTGCGACATAGAAATTCACGAAGCTTTAAAATTTATTTTTATTGAATTGAAAACATTTTGTTGTCTTTCGTCCATAAAATGCTCTACATTTATTTCCAGATGGATTTTCTTCCGAGGGAAAAGTTCATCACTCTGTTGATTTCTATATCATTTGTGATTGCAGGCGTTTCTTCCTTGGGTAAGTTTAATGTCTATAATCTTTCATAGGCAAATTTAATATAAAGAGAAAATAATGACGGCTTTGGCTCTTCTCTTCCATTGTACTAACTGCAGATTTAATGTTATAAACAAGTTGTGTTTAAAATGTTTATTTTAAGATCCTTACGAAGACGTTGTATATTTTATATAAAACTAATACAGTACGTTGTATGCAAAGTATCCCGAAAACAGTGTTGCCTTCATGAGGAAATGGATGAAATTTGCATCCAAATTACTCTTCGACTTTTAAATATATCAACAAGTGAAAAAACATCACGAAATAGGTTTCAAAGTACCACTGTGAACCGCTATGTGAACCACGAGAGTGATGTCAGAGATACTTTTGTCTGACAGGAGATACTTTTGAAAGTTGATCAGCCATTTATGAACAGTCATTTATGAACAAGGGAGGGTTAGATTATTTATGTTCTTATACTTTGCATACTATACACATTATAATTTATCTTAACATTTAAGTGTTTGTCATAGTCTGTATGTTTTAAGTGTTTGTCATTGTCTGTATGTTTTAAGTGTTATGTACAGTGAATTCCTTTATCAGGCAAGTATTTTTTATTATTATTATTATTATAATTATTATTATTATTATTATTATTATGATTATTATTATAATTATTATTATAATTATTATTACTATTATTTAATGTGATGAATATGATGATATCAGCAATCTTCTGTATTTTCTTTTAAACGAACAATCAAAATACTGACATCATGCCATAAATGAGCAAAATAATGTTTCTTCCTTTTTAACGAAACAACGTAAATGTCGAACACGTTAAAGTCGATAAGCTTTTTGGGTCTGAGTATTGATTCATGACTAACAACTATGAACTTCTTCATTTTCAGCGACCAGTTCATTTCTGATATTCATATTATATGCAATTGCCTGGCCAT
Source organism: Gibbula magus (assembly GCA_936450465.1). Taxonomy (NCBI): domain Eukaryota; kingdom Metazoa; phylum Mollusca; class Gastropoda; order Trochida; family Trochidae; genus Gibbula; species Gibbula magus. The sequence continues at coordinate 659,196 of OW388298.1, read as the reverse complement.
GGCCAATACTATTTTTCACAGTACTTTTGTTTATATTGAACAAACACTGTGTTCATTGTATTGTTTCAGAAATCAGTAAGGATCCATCCATGAGAGAGGGGGAACCTTCCTTTATCTACTGTGATGTTGGCACTATAACAACAGGTGTAGTGATGTATACAAGACCTTCAAACATAAAAGCTAATTGCCTTGGACCAGGAAACCCTTGTCTCTCAGCTTATTATACAGCCATCCAGAATACTTCTGGAGTTCTACTGGTTATATCATCAGTGGACAGTGCAAGAGAAACAGGAACATGGTACTGTGAGCACGACTCAACCCAGTCAAATGATTTGAAAATAGGAGGTGAGTGTATTTCAGTGCATCTTGTCCTTGTAATACAGGATTTGCAGGCAAGTTGGCAATCACAACAACACAACTTCTTTGAGAGGCTTTCGCTAAGTTTTAGAGATTAAGATCATTACAATAAAGTAGTTGACTATTCAAACATTTTGGTTGTGCTTGAACTATTCCTCAGTCACACATCAGGGTCTTATGTTCTGAAGGTTGTTGCTTTGTTAAGTACTTAAAATGATTTATGGTTTGATTGTATGCCGTGAATCGAAGTTATATCGTTTTTCACTTGTCTGTCTATCCGTTTTTATTAATTGTGAAGAGAACTTACAGAAAAGGTCATAATGTTTTACCTTGTGACCATTTTCTTCAAAAACTTCCACCTTGGTCATAAATTCATGTTCTGAAGGTTGGCACAAACCGGAGTAAAAACAGAACATTTTTTTAAAAACAAATGGAAATTTATTAACCCCAATATATACAACCTCTCAAAAATACAAGTTCACACATACTCGCGTAGCTTCACACATACTCACAGCTTAGCACATACTCACAACACCTCACACATGGCCCACCATATACACATTTTTACACACTTCACCATATACTGCAATTCACACATTAGATACAAGATCCTTACACCTTATAACCAGCACACCTTAAACACTTACCATACACCTCAACCGATTACATACACATTTACTGAGTACCGTTCATTGAACATATTAATACGTTACGATTGCACGATATAATTCACTTTTAACTTAAGAATAAATCAGCACTATATCAACAGTTCTGGGTTCCATCTGACCACTACACTCAGTCCATCCGACCACTACACTCAGTCCATCTGACCACTACACTCAGTCCATCTGACCACTACACTCAGTTCATCTGACCACTACACTCTGTCCATCCGACCACTACACTCAGTCCATCTGACCAATACACTCAGTCAATCTGACCACTACACTCAGTCCATCCGACCACTACACTCAGTCCATCTGACCACTACACTCAGTCCATCTGACCACTACACTCAGTCCATCTGACCACTACACTCTGTCCATCCGACCACTACACTCAGTCCATCCGACCATCACACTCAGTCCATCCGACCATTACACTCAGTCCATCTGACCACTACAATCAGTCCATCTGACCACTACACTCAGTCCATCTGACTATCCCGACTGCACATCACAGCCTGTCAAGACTGCTACACACACAGCCTGTCCCGACTGCACATCACAGCCTGTCCTGACTGCTACACACACAGCCTGTCCTGACTGCTACACACACAGCCTGTCCTGACTGCTACACACACAGCCTGTCCTGACTGCTACACATCACAGCCTGTCCTGACTGCACATCACAGCCTGTCCTGACTGCTACACACACAGCCTGTCCTGACTGCTACACACACAGCCTGTCAAGACTGCTACACACACAGCCTGTCCTGACTGCTACACACACAGCCTGTCCTGACTGCTACACACACAGCCTGTCCTGACTGCTACACACACAGCCTGTCAAGACTGCTACACACACAGCCTGTCCTGACTGCTACACACACAGCCTGTCAAGACTGCTACACACACAGTCTGTCCTGACTGCTACACACACAGCCTGTCCTGACTGCTACACACACAGCCTGTCCTGACTGCTACACACACAGCCTGTCCCGACTGCTACACACACAGCCTGTCCTGACTGCTACACACACAGCCTGTCCTGACTGCTACACACACAGCCTGTCCTGACTGCTACACACACAGCCTGTCCCGACTGCTACACACACAGCCTGTCCTGACTGCTACACACACAGCCTGTCCCGACTGCTACACACACAGCCTGTCAAGACTGCTACACACACAGCCTGTCAAGACTGCTACACACACAGCCTGTCCCGACTGCTACACACACAGCCTGTCAAGACTGCTACACACACAGCCTGTCCTGACTGCTACACATCACAGCCTGTCCTGACTGCTACACACACAGCCTGTCCTGACTGCTACACACACAGCCTGTCCTGACTGCTACACATCACAGCCTGTCCTGACTGCACATCACAGCCTGTCCTGACTGCTACACACACAGCCTGTCCTGACTGCTACACACACAGCCTGTCCTGACTGCTACACATCACAGCCTGTCCTGACTGCTACACATCACAGCCTGTCCTGACTGCACATCACAGCCTGTCCTGACTGCTACACACACAGCCTGTCCTGACTGCTACACACACAGCCTGTCAAGACTGCTACACACACAGCCTGTCCTGACTGCACATCACAGCCTGTCCTGACTGCTACACACACAGCCTGTCCTGACTGCTACACACACAGCCTGTCAAGACTGCTAAACACACAGCCTGTCCTGACTGCTACACATCACAGCCTGTCCTGACTGCTACACACACAGCCTGTCCTGACTGCTACACACACAGCCTGTCCTGACTGCTACACATCACAGCCTGTCCTGACTGCTACACACACAGCCTGTCCTGACTGCTACACACACAGCCTGTCCTGACTGCTACACACACAGCCTGTCCTGACTGCTACACATCACAGCCTGTCCTGACTGCACATCACAGCCTGTCCTGACTGCTACACACACAGCCTGTCCTGACTGCTACACACACAGCCTGTCAAGACTGCTACACACACAGCCTGTCCTGACTGCTACACACACAGCCTGTCAAGACTGCTACACACACAGCCTGTCCTGACTGCTACACTCACAGCCTGTCCTGACTGCTACACATCACAGCCTGTCCCGACTGCACATCACAGCCTGTCCTGACTGCTACTCACACAGCCTGTCCTGACTGCTACACATCACAGCCTGTCCTGACTGCTACACACACAGCCTGTCCTGACTGCTACACACACAGCCTGTCCCGACTGCTACACACACAGCCTGTCCTGACTGCTACACACACAGCCTGTCCTGACTGCTACACACACAGCCTGTCAAGACTGCTACACACACAGCCTGTCCTGACTGCTACACACACAGCCTGTCCTGACTGCTACACACACAGCCTGTCCTGACTGCTACACACACAGCCTGTCCTGACTGCTACACTCACAGCCTGTCCTGACTGCTAGACACACAGCCTGTCCCGACTGCTACACACACAGCCTGTCCTGACTGCTACACATCACAGCCTGTCCTGACTGCTACACACACAGCCTGTCCTGACTGCTACACACACAGCCTGTCCTGACTGCTACACACACAGCCTGTCCTGACTGCTACACTCACAGCCTGTCCTGACTGCTACACACACAGCCTGTCCTGACTGCTACACATCACAGCCTGTCCCGACTGCTACACATCACAGCCTGTCCTGACTGCTACACATCACAGCCTGTCCTGACTGCACATCACAGCCTGTCCTGACTGCTACTCACACAGCCTGTCCTGACTGCTACACACACAGCCTGTCCTGACTGCTACACATCACAGCCTGTCCCGACTGCTACACATCACAGCCTGTCCTGACTGCTACACATCACAGCCTGTCCCGACTGCACATCACAGCCTGTCCTGACTGCTACTCACACAGCCTGTCCTGACTGCTACACACACAGCCTGTCCTGACTGCTACACATCACAGCCTGTCCCGACTGCTACACATCACAGCCTGTCCTGACTGCTACACATCACAGCCTGTCCCGACTGCTACACATCACAGCCTGTCCTGACTGCTAGACACACAGCCTGTCCTGACTGCTACACTCACAGCCTGTCCTGACTGCTACACACACAGCCTGTCCTGACTGCTACACATCACAGCCTGTCCTGACTGCTAGACACACAGCCTGTCCTGACTGCTACACTCACAGCCTGTCCTGACTGCTACACTCACAGCCTGTCCTGACTGCTACACATCACAGCCTGTCCCGACTGCACATCACAGCCTGTCCTGACTGCTACTCACACAGCCTGTCCTGACTGCTACACTCACAGCCTGTCCTGACTGCTACACACACAGCCTGTCCTGACTGCTACACACACAGCCTGTCCTGACTGCTACACACACAGCCTGTCCTGACTGCTACACACACAGCCTGTCAAGACTGCTACACACACAGCCTGTCCTGACTGCTACACATCACAGCCTGTCCTGACTGCTACACTCACAGCCTGTCCTGACTGCTACACTCACAGCCTGTCCTGACTGCTAGACACACAGCCTGTCCTGACTGCTACACATCACAGCCTGTCCTGACTGCTACACACACAGCCTGTCCTGACTGCTACACATCACAGCCTGTCCTGACTGCTACACACACAGCCTGTCCTGACTGCTACACTCACAGCCTGTCCTGACTGCTAGACACACAGCCTGTCCCGACTGCACATCACAGCCTGTCCTGACTGCTAGACACACAGCCTGTCCCGACTGCACATCACAGCCTGTCCTGACTGCTACACACACAGCCTGTCCTGACTGCTACACACACAGCCTGTCAAGACTGCTACACATCACAGCCTGTCCCGACTGCACATCACAGCCTGTCCTGACTGCTACACACACAGCCTGTCCTGACTGCTACACATCACAGCCTGTCCCGACTGCTACACACACAGCCTGTCCTGACTGCTACACATCACAGCCTGTCCCGACTGCTACTCACACAGCCTGTCCTGACTGCTACACATCACAGCCTGTCCTGACTGCTACTCACACAGCCTGTCCTGACTGCTACACACACAGCCTGTCCTGACTGCTACACACACAGCCTGTCCTGACTGCTACACACACAGCCTGTCCTGACTGCTACACTCACAGCCTGTCCTGACTGCTACACACACAGCCTGTCCTGACTGCTACACACACAGCCTGTCCTGACTGCTACACATCACAGCCTGTCCCGACTGCACATCACAGCCTGTCCTGACTGCTACTCACACAGCCTGTCCTGACTGCTACACATCACAGCCTGTCCTGACTGCTACACACACAGCCTGTCCTGACTGCTACACACACAGCCTGTCCCGACTGCTACACACACAGCCTGTCCTGACTGCTACACACACAGCCTGTCCTGACTGCTACACACACAGCCTGTCAAGACTGCTACACACACAGCCTGTCCTGACTGCTACACACACAGCCTGTCCTGACTGCTACACACACAGCCTGTCCTGACTGCTACACACACAGCCTGTCCTGACTGCTACACTCACAGCCTGTCCTGACTGCTAGACACACAGCCTGTCCCGACTGCACATCACAGCCTGTCCTGACTGCTAGACACACAGCCTGTCCCGACTGCACATCACAGCCTGTCCTGACTGCTACACACACAGCCTGTCCTGACTGCTACACACACAGCCTGTCAAGACTGCTACACACACAGCCTGTCCTGACTGCTACACACACAGCCTGTCCTGACTGCTACACACACAGCCTGTCCTGACTGCTACACACACAGCCTGTCCTGACTGCTACACTCACAGCCTGTCCTGACTGCTAGACACACAGCCTGTCCCGACTGCACATCACAGCCTGTCCTGACTGCTAGACACACAGCCTGTCCCGACTGCACATCACAGCCTGTCCTGACTGCTACACACACAGCCTGTCCTGACTGCTACACACACAGCCTGTCAAGACTGCTACACACACAGCCTGTCCTGACTGCTACACACACAGCCTGTCCTGACTGCTACACACACAGCCTGTCCCGACTGCTACACACACAGCCTGTCCTGACTGCTACACACACAGCCTGTCCCGACTGCTACACACACAGCCTGTCCTGACTGCTACACACACAGCCTGTCCTGACTGCTACACACACAGCCTGTCCTGACTGCTACACACACAGCCTGTCCCGACTGCTACACACACAGCCTGTCAAGACTGCTACACACACAGCCTGTCAAGACTGCTACACACACAGCCTGTCCCGACTGCTACACACACAGCCTGTCCTGACTGCTACACATCACAGCCTGTCCTGACTGCTAGACACACAGCCTGTCAAGACTGCTACACACACAGCCTGTCCTGACTGCTACACACACAGCCTGTCCTGACTGCTACACACACAGCCTGTCCTGACTGCTACACACACAGCCTGTCCTGACTACTACACTCACAGCCTGTCCTGACTGCTACACACACAGCCTGTCCCGACTGCTACACACACAGCCTGTCCCGACTGCTACACACACAGCCTGTCAAGACTGCTACACACACAGCCTGTCCCGACTGCTACACACACAGCCTGTCCCGACTGCTACACACACAGCCTGTCCTGACTGCTACACACACAGCCTGTCCTGACTGCTACACATCACAGCCTGTCCTGACTGCTACACATCACAGCCTGTCCTGACTGCTAGACACACAGCCTGTCCTGACTGCTACACACACAGCCTGTCAAGACTGCTACACACACAGCCTGTCCCGACTGCTACACACACAGCCTGTCCTGACTGCTACACGCACAGCCTGTCCCGACTGCTACACACACAGCCTGTCCTGACTGCTACACACACAGCCTGTCCTGACTGCTACACATCACAGCCTGTCCTGACTGCTACACACACAGCCTGTCCTGACTGCTACACACACAGCCTGTCCTGACTGCTACACACACAGCCTGTCCTGACTGCTACACACACAGCCTGTCAAGACTGCTACACACACAGCCTGTCCTGACTGCTAGACACACAGCCTGTCCCGACTGCTACACACACAGCCTGTCCTGACTGCTACACATCACAGCCTGTCCTGACTGCTACACACACAGCCTGTCCTGACTGCTACACACACAGCCTGTCAAGACTGCTACACACACAGCCTGTCCTGACTGCTACACATCACAGCCTGTCCTGACTGCTACACACACAGCCTGTCCTGACTGCTACACACACAGCCTGTCCTGACTGCTACACACACAGCCTGTCCTGACTGCTACACACACAGCCTGTCCCGACTGCTACACACACAGCCTGTCCTGACTGCTACACACACAGCCTGTCCTGACTGCTACACACACAGCCTGTCCTGACTGCTACACACACAGCCTGTCCCGACTGCTACACACACAGCCTGTCAAGACTGCTACACACACAGCCTGTCCTGACTGCTACACACACAGCCTGTCCTGACTGCTACACACACAGCCTGTCCTGACTGCTACACACACAGCCTGTCCCGACTGCTACACACACAGCCTGTCCTGACTGCTACACACACAGCCTGTCAAGACTGCTACACACACAGCCTGTCCCGACTGCTACACACACAGCCTGTCCTGACTGCTACACATCACAGCCTGTCCTGACTGCTAGACACACAGCCTGTCAAGACTGCTACACACACAGCCTGTCCTGACTGCTACACACACAGCCTGTCCTGACTGCTACACACACAGCCTGTCCTGACTGCTACACACACAGCCTGTCCTGACTACTACACTCACAGCCTGTCCTGACTGCTACACACACAGCCTGTCCCGACTGCTAAACACACAGCCTGTCCCGACTGCTACACACACAGCCTGTCAAGACTGCTACACACACAGCCTGTCCCGACTGCTACACACACAGCCTGTCCCGACTGCTACACACACAGCCTGTCCTGACTGCTACACACACAGCCTGTCCTGACTGCTACACATCACAGCCTGTCCTGACTGCTACACATCACAGCCTGTCCTGACTGCTAGACACACAGCCTGTCCTGACTGCTACACACACAGCCTGTCAAGACTGCTACACACACAGCCTGTCCCGACTGCTACACACACAGCCTGTCCTGACTGCTACACGCACAGCCTGTCCCGACTGCTACACACACAGCCTGTCCTGACTGCTACACACACAGCCTGTCCTGACTGCTACACATCACAGCCTGTCCTGACTGCTACACACACAGCCTGTCCTGACTGCTACACACACAGCCTGTCCTGACTGCTACACACACAGCCTGTCCTGACTGCTACACACACAGCCTGTCAAGACTGCTACACACACAGCCTGTCCTGACTGCTAGACACACAGCCTGTCCCGACTGCTACACACACAGCCTGTCCTGACTGCTACACATCACAGCCTGTCCTGACTGCTACACACACAGCCTGTCCTGACTGCTACACACACAGCCTGTCCTGACTGCTACACACACAGCCTGTCCTGACTGCTACACATCACAGCCTGTCCTGACTGCTACACACACAGCCTGTCCTGACTGCTACACACACAGCCTGTCCTGACTGCTACACACACAGCCTGTCCTGACTGCTACACACACAGCCTGTCCCGACTGCTACACACACAGCCTGTCCTGACTGCTACACACACAGCCTGTCCTGACTGCTACACACACAGCCTGTCAAGACTGCTACACACACAGCCTGTCCTGACTGCTACACACACAGCCTGTCCTGACTGCTACACACACAGCCTGTCCCGACTGCTACACACACAGCCTGTCCTGACTGCTACACACACAGCCTGTCCTGACTGCTACACATCACAGCCTGTCCTGACTGCTACACACACAGCCTGTCCTGACTGCTACACACACAGCCTGTCCTGACTGCTACACACACAGCCTGTCCTGACTGCTACACACACAGCCTGTCCTGACTGCTACACACACAGCCTGTCCCGACTGCTACACACACAGCCTGTCCTGACTGCTACACACACAGCCTGTCCTGACTGCTACACACACAGCCTGTCCTGACTGCTACACACACAGCCTGTCAAGACTGCTACACACACAGCCTGTCCTGACTGCTACACACACAGCTTGTCCTGACTTCTACACACACAGCCTGTCCCGACTGCTACACACACAGCCTGTCCTGACTGCTACACACACAGCCTGTCCCGACTGCTACACACACAGCCTGTCCTGACTGCTACACACACAGCCTGTCCTGACTGCTACACACACAGCCTGTCCTGACTGCTACACACACAGCCTGTCCCGACTGCTACACACACAGCCTGTCAAGACTGCTACACACACAGCCTGTCAAGACTGCTACACACACAGCCTGTCCCGACTGCTACACACACAGCCTGTCCTGACTGCTACACATCACAGCCTGTCCTGACTGCTAGACACACAGCCCGTCAAGACTGCTACACACACAGCCTGTCCTGACTGCTACACACACAGCCTGTCCTGACTGCTACACACACAGCCTGTCCTGACTGCTACACATCACAGCCTGTCCTGACTGCTAGACACACAGCCTGTCCTGACTGCTACACACACAGCCTGTCCTGACTGCTACACACACAGCCTGTCAAGACTGCTACACACACAGCCTGTCAAGACTGCTACACACACAGCCTGTCCTGACTGCTACACACACAGCCTGTCCTGACTGCTACACACACAGCCTGTCCTGACTGCTACACACACAGCCTGTCCTGACTGCTACACACACAGCCTGTCAAGACTGCTACACACACAGCCTGTCAAGACTGCTACACATCACAGCCTGTCCTGACTGCTACACACACAGCCTGTCCTGACTACTACACTCACAGCCTGTCCCGACTGCTACACACACAGCCTGTCCTGACTGCTACACACACAGCCTGTCCTGACTGCTACACACACAGCCTGTCCTGACTGCTACACACACAGCCTGTCCCGACTGCTACACACACAGCCTGTCAAGACTGCTACACACACAGCCTGTCAAGACTGCTACACACACAGCCTGTCCCGACTGCTACACACACAGCCTGTCCTGACTGCTAGACACACAGCCTGTCAAGACTGCTACACACACAGCCTGTCCTGACTGCTACACACACAGCCTGTCCTGACTGCTACACACACAGCCTGTCCTGACTGCTACACACACAGCCTGTCCTGACTACTACACTCACAGCCTGTCCTGACTGCTACACACACAGCCTGTCCCGACTGCTACACACACAGCCTGTCCCGACTGCTACACACACAGCCTGTCAAGACTGCTACACACACAGCCTGTCCCGACTGCTACATACACAGCCTGTCCCGACTGCTACACACACAGACTGTCCTGACTGCTACACACACAGCCTGTCCTGACTGCTACACATCACAGCCTGTCCTGACTGCTACACATCACAGCCTGTCCTGACTGCTAGACACACAGCCTGTCCTGACTGCTACACACACAGCCTGTCAAGACTGCTACACACACAGCCTGTCCCGACTGCTACACACACAGCCTGTCCTGACTGCTACACGCACAGCCTGTCCCGACTGCTACACACACAGCCTGTCCTGACTGCTACACACACAGCCTGTCCTGACTGCTACACTCACAGCCTGTCCCGACTACTACACTCACAGCCTGTCCCGACTGCTACACACACAGCCTGTCCTGACTGCTACACACACAGCCTGTCAAGACTGCTACACACACAGCCTGTCCCGACTGCTACACACACAGCCTGTCCTGACTGCTACACACACAGCCTGTCCTGACTGCTACACACACAGCCTGTCCTGACTGCTAGACACACAGCCTGTCCTGACTGCTAGACACACAGCCTGTCAAGACTGCTACACACACAGCCTGTCCTGACTGCTAGACACACAGCCTGTCCCGACTGCTACACACACAGCCTGTCCTGACTGCTACACATCACAGCCTGTCCCGACTGCTACACACACAGCCTGTCCTGACTGCTACACACACAGCCTGTCCCGACTGCTACACACACAGCCTGTCCTGACTGCTACACACACAGCCTGTCCTGACTGCTACACATCACAGCCTGTCCTGACTGCTACACACACAGCCTGTCCTGACTGCTACACACACAGCCTGTCCTGACTGCTACACACACAGCCTGTCCTGACTGCTACACACACAGCCTGTCAAGACTGCTACACACACAGCCTGTCCTGACTGCTAGACACACAGCCTGTCCCGACTGCTACACACACAGCCTGTCCTGACTGCTACACACACAGCCTGTCCCGACTGCTACACACACAGCCTGTCCTGACTGCTACACACACAGCCTGTCCTGACTGCTACACTCACAGCCTGTCCCGACTACTACACTCACAGCCTGTCCCGACTGCTACACACACAGCCTGTCCTGACTGCTACACACACAGCCTGTCAAGACTGCTACACACACAGCCTGTCCCGACTGCTACACACACAGCCTGTCCTGACTGCTACACACACAGCCTGTCCTGACTGCTACACACACAGCCTGTCCTGACTGCTACACATCACAGCCTGTCCTGACTGCTACACACACAGCCTGTCCTGACTGCTACACACACAGCCTGTCCTGACTGCTACACACACAGCCTGTCCCGACTGCTACACACACAGCCTGTCCTGACTGCTACACACACAGCCTGTCAAGACTGCTACACACACAGCCTGTCCTGACTGCTACACATCACAGCCTGTCCTGACTGCTACACACACAGCCTGTCCTGACTGCTACACACACAGCCTGTCCTGACTGCTACACACACAGCCTGTCCTGACTGCTACACTCACAGCCTGTCCCGACTACTACACTCACAGCCTGTCCTGGCTGCTACACACACAGCCTGTCCTGACTGCTACACATCACGGCCTGTCCCGACTGCTAAACACACAGCCTTTCCCGACTGCACATCACATCTCCTCCAGCTGCTACACACACAGCCTGTCCTGACTGCTACACACACAGCCTGTCCTGACTGCTACACTCACAGCCTGTCCCGACTGCTACACACACAGCCTGTCCCGACTGCTACACACACAGCCTGTCAAGACTGCTACACACACAGCCTGTCCTGACTGCTAGACACACAGCCTGTCCCGACTGCTACACACACAGCCTGTCCTGACTGCTACACATCACAGCCTGTCCTGACTGCTACACACACAGCCTGTCCTGACTGCTACACACACAGCCTGTCAAGACTGCTACACACAGCCTGTCCCGACTGCTACACACACAGCCTGTCCTGACTGCTACACACACAGCCTGTCCTGACTGCTACACACACAGCCTGTCCTGACTGCTACACATCACAGCCTGTCCTGACTGCTACACACACAGCCTGTCCTGACTGCTACACACACAGCCTGTCCTGACTGCTACACACACAGCCTGTCCCGACTGCTACACACACAGCCTGTCCTGACTGCTACACACACAGCCTGTCCTGACTGCTACACACACAGCCTGTCCTGACTGCTACACACACAGCCTGTCCTGACTGCTACACACACAGCCTGTCCTGACTGCTACACACACAGCCTGTCCTGACTGCTACACATCACAGCCTGTCCTGACTGCTACACACACAGCCTGTCCTGACTGCTACACACACAGCCTGTCCTGACTGCTACACACACAGCCTGTCCCGACTGCTACACACACAGCCTGTCCTGACTGCTACACACACAGCCTGTCCCGACTGCTACACACACAGCCTGTCCTGACTGCTACACACACAGCCTGTCCTGACTGCTACACACACAGCCTGTCCTGACTGCTACACACACAGCCTGTCCTGACTGCTACGCTCACAGCCTGTCAAGACTGCTACACACACAGACTGTCCTGACTGCTACACATCACAGCCTGTCCTGACTGCTACACACACAGCCTGTCCTGACTGCTACACACACAGCCTGTCCTGACTGCTACACACACAGTCTGTCCTGACTGCTACACTCACAGCCTGTCCCGACTACTACACTCACAGCCTGTCCTGGCTGCTACACACACAGCCTGTCCTGACTGCTACACATCACGGCCTGTCCCGACTGCTAAACACACAGCCTTTCCCGACTGCACATCACATCTCCTCCAGCTGCTACACATCACAGCTCATCTAGCTGCTACACATCACAGCTCATCCAGCTGCTACACATCGGACGTCATGGCCCTTACCTTCGCTCCTGACAACCTCAGTCCAGCAAACACATCAACAATAACCCAGATGATTGTCTACCAGAGGAGGGGTGGCTACAATAAACAACATAAAATACAATATACTCATGGACAACCCACGATGGAAAATACAGTTGCAAAGGTGTCCCTTTTACATGCTAAGCACAATACAAACTCATCACCGTAAAGAACTATTAAATGACATAACATTTTTATTTATTTATTTATAATGATCAATTCAGCCTACAATATTTATGAAATCCAGATACTCGTAGGAAATGCTAACTATAGGGACCTCGCGATGATTACAAAAGTCACAAACGCTGGGGTAAATTGTTCTGAAATACGTAGAACCTCTCGAGCATTTTAAAAAAGAGTTTCAAAACAATGCCTGAAATGCCCTTCTGGCTCTATTCCGGAAATGCTAACTATAAGGTGCGGTGTAAAATCCGAACTCGGTGACGAAACAAAACATTGTTTTAATAGATTTGAGGCAACTTTTGTATGTATCATAATTTATATTGCTCGAAAAAGTTTCAAATTGACTGTACAGTGGCGTACCATTTAATTCCTTTCTTGAAAATTCTTTAATCCCACAGCCATACATGTCACCATATCATCAATTTTATTTTGTTGATTCAAATGACGAACTTTTTGTAAATTGTTTCTTATCTAAACATTTTCGAAACACTTACATACACAATACATATTCTGAGAATTCAAATTGTATTTAATTGAAATATTGTTTAAATTATTAACACTACGACCGTCCTCACAAGAACAATCACAAACTGCCGTTGTTGTCAGCATTTTAGTTCATGTCCACAAGCGCAACATTGATCACACGCTTCCGCACAGCTATTTACTATGAAATTCATGTGAAACCGAGAATCGTGTAAAATTGTCAGATTGCCTTGTTTCCAAGACAGTCCCAACGGCACATTCTCCAATGGACTCGTTCCAGCTTGTATCAGCCGCCATTTCTTCTCGCCTGGGTGTCGCTGCATATGAATAAAGAGAAAAAACAATTATATCACACTGTAATACGAACAACACAGATATTCACATATTGTAAAGCATGTTATCGATAAAGTGATGAATAGTTATTCCACATTCTTTGGGTTGTAAAACACGATTTACCCTTTATTATCCTGACATATAGCCGGACACTATGAAGAAGCGCACATAAAATTGCATATAAGACAATTTTTAGTTCCGTGTCATTCATTTTGTGAAAACCGGAAGGAAATCTACATTATACAATTAGTTACAATTGCAGGGCGGTAGGTATCCGGCCCGTATGTGTCGAATGCAAACAAGTTTAAAACACTGAATTTCCTGTGCACAAGAAACCATTTTCGGCCCGGGTTTCTAGTTCACCGGAAAATAAATGAAAACATTAATTGTGCTAATTACTGCAATCATAATGAAAAGTTAGGCAATCAAACCGTGGATAACCAATAACCCCGAAAGAACTTTATGAATACAAACTTTACTTACTCATCTTTCTTGGTTTGAAACTGTCAAAGGACATTCCAATAAAATAAGAAAAAATCCGAAGTTAGTAATTAGTTTATTCATGCTTCATTTTGTACTCGAAGGCATGGCGATGTGCACGTGCAAAACGGGCTAAATAAAATCACGTGACTCTGTCCCATTCGGCCATTTGTGTGGGGTCGTGAGGTGCTCAGGTAGGGAAATATTAAATTTAGTCAACAGAGTGCATTCCTTGTGTCTTGAGATCGTGGCATTGGTCCATTGTTACAGTGTTTGTGTAACAGAGGTACTCTATCTATGTAGATAGACAACACGACGAGCACTTGTGGGGGTTCAGTGGATGGATTTATTCAATCGGATGGAGCAGTATAAACAAAGAAAAGAAAAAATGCCCTGGAACACAAAATACAGAAATATTAATATATATCGTGAATTACACAACATCCATACATTAAATTACTATTACACGTGAATGCACATTACATGAGCATTCAAATCATATATACAAGTGATAAATAAACTGTTGTTACATAATCCTATTGCAGCATTATTACATCATACATTAATACTAGGGCATAATCACATACAACAGCACATGATACTTATGTTATAAATCCATCACATTAAAACACAATATTGCATGAAAATAATACTATTTACAAATAAAGATATATATAAACATTAACTAAACCAACCTCGTCTCAGGGACGCAGGCTTCCAACTTTAGTCAGATAGGCGATCAGTGATACCTAAATGTAAAATAGGAACTAATTAACTAAATGTAAATACCGAAAGATAAATAAACTTGGCATATACCGTCTAACTAACATAACTATACTAATTATATAATGCATACTACTAACTGAAACATTAACTTATGTTAAATAAACCTAACCTCAATTGAATGCATAGTTAGAATATATGATTCTAACTATGAGTATACTAATATCCTAAATACTATAAACTTATGTACCTATTATACTTATACTAATATGTTGTACATACCTAACTTAAGCAAATACAATGTACGAATACCCTACACTAATCCTACACTTACACTTATCAAAGATACTTTTAATTGATGTAAATACTTATCCTAACCTAATAAACCTAACATGAACACCCTAACACAATACTAGTAATACTTTAAATACCAGCGATACAATGCTAATACAACGTAATTACACTATCAGTACATACTGCACTAATATACATACAATAAAATCACTCACGGCACATGATGTACTTCATGTACCAACACTATCATAAAAGATAATGATACATAAGAATATTTCAACCATTATAATGATATATAATGATAGCATAAATTATATAATTACAGTATTGTACTATACCGTAACATGATAAAACATAAACATAAATACATATAATACATACTACACATAACCTAGGTACCTACACAAATAACTAAAGATATAACTTAAACAGAACTTACCCTACATACTGTGGTGTGAAGATCGTGACGGTGTATCAGCCTCAGATGACTCTAGTACAAAAATGACTCTAGAGTTATTTGAGCCTGGCCTCAGATAACTCTAGAGTCATTTGAGCCTGGCCTCAGTTAACTCTAGAGTCATTTGAGCCTGGCCTCAGATAACTCTAGAGTCATTTGGGGCTAGAATTTTCCTCAGGCTCAGATGACTCTATCCAGGCTCAAATGACTCTACCTAAACCTCAATATTTTTGCAGGGTTTACCAAATCAATGCTGGTAGAGTCATTTCGGGCTAGCCTCAAATAACTCTAGCCTATGTCTTCACTTCATTTTTACACTGCAAAGAACTGGACGGCGATAGGTTTGAGTGATAATCCGTCCATCAGCCCGTGTGTCCGTACGTGCGTCTGTGCGTCAGTGTGTCTGTTCGAGTGTGATATGTGCGAGGGCATAATATATTGTTGGAGTACGACATAGAGAAAAGGCGTATTAATTTTTAGCTCATCAGGCCTGAAAGGCCCGATTTGGCTTTTGGCATGGCATGGCGTCTGGCGTCCGTCCGTCCGTCCTTCTGTCCGTAAACTTTTCGCTTTCGCCTTCTTCTCCAGAACCAATGACTCTAGAGCTGAAATTTTATATGCAGACTCCTTGGGTAATGGGATTCTAAATTGTATATTTCGTGACCCCATGACCCCAAATGGGGTCACAGGGGTCACAACCTTATAAACCTATTTTCATATTCTTCTCCAGTTCCAAAAGGTCTAGAGAGCTGAATAGTTGTGTGCAGACACCTTGGGTAAAGGGGATTCTAAATTGTAGATTTCGTGAACCAATGACCCCAAATGGGGTCACAGGGGTCACAACCTTAAAAACCTATTTTCATCTTCTTCTCCAGTTCCAAAAGGTCTAGAGAGCTAAAAGGTTGTGTGCAGACTCCTTGGGTAAAGAGGATTCTAAATTGTAGATTTCGTGAACCAATGACCCCAAATTGGGTCACAGGGGTCCCAACCTTAAAAACCTATATTCATCTTCTTCTCCAGTTTCAAAAGGTCTAGAGAGCTGAATAGTTGTGTGAAGACTCCTTGGGTAATGAGGATTCTAAATTGTAGATTTCGTGACCCCATGACCCCAAATTGGGTCACAGGGGTCCCAACCTTAAAAAGCTATTTTCATCTTCTTCTCCAGGTCTATAAAGTCTAGAGAGCTGAAAAGTTGCGTGCAGACTCCTTATCCAAAAGGGATTCTAAATTGTATATTTGGTGACCCCCTTATGACCCTATTTAGGCTTGATGCCATAGGATTACGAAAATGAGAAACATGCTTTTCTATTTTAATGTTCTTGTATGTTTTTTCAGGGCACATTGTATGTATATCTTATTTGTGTTACTGTACATACATGTATACATCATAGTTTTTAGATTAAGGACGATTTGGGAAAATGTTTAGAGTGTTAGTGAGAATCAATATTGCGATTGTTTTTATCGTGTTAGTCCTTCGATATTAGTGCTTTAAGTATGCCTCAGTGTAATATAAATATCCCCGTATGTACCTGCGAACATGCGTACATAGGACACTTGTCTTAAACCGAAGAATCAAGAAAGGATGGGTGAATTTCGTATTATTTTGATACCATGGTCTAGTAGTAGTGATAGCAATGACTGATTCATTATCAAAGGAGGTTCCCTCAACTTTAGTCTAATTTAAAGACAATTTCGAAATTTTGCTAATGTCAAGATTTTTAGAACTATAATTAAAGATATTGAAGATAATATGCTCCATATTACACGGTGGTGTATATTAAGTGTTATTTTGATGGGATGTTGTGACGTAAATATAATGGAGTAAATATGTAACATGTAAATGTTAACTGATTCACTGTTATCCAAAAAACAACAAGCTTGTTAATGAAATAACCAATAAAGAAAACATACAATATTTTCAAAAAGCATCAAGTAATCATCTTAGTGATTAAAAAGTATTACACATGTATTTTGAAGCAACGTGTCGACAATACCGAACTAATTCGTTGAACCACTGGGTAGGTTGAGCCATCATGCCTTTCTGGAATCCTTACACAGCATATTTGGAAGGTCGTGCCACTTCCTTTACTGTTAAGGCTGATGCTAACAATTTCGTATTGCTTAATCTCGTTTCCATTGCTCATCCCATGAACTATTTATTGAAACTGGCAGGTTTAGCTACATTACTTCTTTACCTATCCGGTTTGCAAAAGTCCTTGGACCAAAGACATTAAAGACGCTGTAGCACGTTTTTCTTACTGAAATAAATTGATCTCACGAAAGTGTTACCAATTGCTAAATGATACTCATCAATCAATAAAAAAATTTAAAAAACGAATGAAGGTTAAGCCTCTTCGAGTGGCCATTTTAAGGTGTTCACATTAAAATGGCCGGTCGAAGGTAGTTTAAGTGATCTGACTGATTTAGCAATACCTTAACACTGAAATTCTAACACGACACTATATTTAGAATGAAAATACTGCTTTCTGATTGGTTCCTCGTAACAATTTTGGAGTAATTACTTTACCGATAATCACCTCAAAATATTTGCGACCGATTCACATTCCTCCGCGTCGCACGCTTCATACAGCAGCATATCGTTGACCGAACAGAAGCGACAAAATGTTCAAGTGATCACATTTCCTAAATTCCTAGCATCGTGTCCTCAACTATGACACAAAATAAAGCTCTTTCGTCTTGCTTTCAGAGTAGCTTCCCGTGATTGTAGAGGACGACTACGTTTAGAGTAACGTCCCTTGAAGCCATACCAAGCGATAAAACCAAGCAATCGAGGTGGTCGTTGACTGGATGGACATTGAAATTGTGTCAAAGTTTTCTGTTGATATTGTTCTCAATGAAACAGTATGAGTTATATTTGAAAATATTTTAGTGTATATATAATTTTGTTCATTAAATTTTGACTGAAGTGTGTTCTTTGAAAAATGAACAAGCAGCTTCTCACTCGAATGAAACAGGTCTGCACTGGTTTGACCTTATCACGTCGCTGTGGCGCAAGGCAAATAACATAGTTCCTCGTTATTTTTCTAATTAGTCATGTTAGATCGCAAGCTCGGTTTGAAATTAAATTTAGGGGTAACAAATTCACAACATACAACCCCAAAATCAAAAACGGAAGGCATTTATCTCCTAATTAGAGCACCTTGATAAGTCATCCATTCATGTTGTCCTCTACATCCTCCCTTCATCCCCCCCTGTTCTCTCTCCTTGCTTCGTGTCTCTCTCTTCTCCGCACCTTGATAAGTCATCCATTCATGTTGTCCTCTACATCCTCCCTTCATCCCCCTCTGTTCTCTTTTCTTGCTTCGTGTCTCTCTCTTCTCAGCACCTTGATAAATTAGTCTAAGTCATCTGTTCAAAGTTTATCTTACAAAGTCCTTATTGGACTATCACTCATAATGACACCCATAGAAAGTGAATTTCAATAAATAATATATCAGAGAAGTTGATAATTTACAGGAGAAAAGGCAAACTTATTTATGAATGATCAAACTTTTTTTTAACAAAGACACATTCCAGTATAGATCCTTATACCGTTATCAAGCCTTTGTTAATAATCCTTATCTTATCTATAATACCGACTAGACTGCTTTCAAACAGTTCAATTCAGATAAACTTACCATCACGTTTTCAAGATAGAGTGATGGCCCGGTTTAATGTTACTGGTTATTAGTAGTCTTATGTTTTGGTTCATGTTTCTAGTTCTTGTTTGAGTTGTGTTTCACCTTGTTAGAAACATTCTGATTATGTTTGGTAGACGACATGGTTGGTTTGGTTTAAACATATTTTATTCACAAGAATCGGATTGGGAACAAGTTATCCAACTTAAAACACCCTCTCCTTGGTAATTACAATATTTGATTACATAGAGATGACAGGTACTGAACAGAAAAAAGAAAGAAAGAAAAGTAAGTAGTAAGACAGCAAGAAGAATTAACAAACTAAATATCTTACACAAATCGCTTGGTCTCATGAATAAAAGATTGAACTGATTTAAATACATTAACATTTTGACAAATTGACAAATCTGCACTTCCCTCTAATATAACTTTCAGATTACCTAGAACATACGATGGGTTAATTATGCGCTTTAGTGATACTAATAGTTTCTCTCTCTGGTTTTGATACAGTGAACATTCAAAAAAATAATGATAAGAATTTTCGATATAACCACATCTGCATTTAGGATCATCTTTCATTCCAAATTTATACAAATCAAAATTAAAAGAACTAACATCATATCGTAACTTTGTATGCAAAATATTCAATTTTCTTTTTCCACATGAAAAGTATTCAGGTGCATTGACACATGCCTTGGTGATACACTTTTTAAAAGCAGTGATATTTTGTGAAGTACGGGCATGTTGTGGTAGATTGTTCCATGCAGTTATTGTTGAAGGGAAGAATGATTCCGTTGAATGTTTTAGCCTCGAGAATGGTATACACGTGTGTTGGGAGTTTCTTAAATTGTAATTAGTTTTTGAACCAACGTTTTGTGGTAGCATATCAACAAGGTAAGGAGGAGCAATTTGGTTTTGAATTTTATACATTAAACTCAATTTTCGTATTCTCCTACGTTCTTGTAGCGTTTCCAAACCAGTTTCAAAATACAGGAATTTACGTGAAGTATATTTTGGCAGGCCAGTAATTATCCTTGCTGCCTGTAATTGTATCTGTTCTAGTTTATTTATTTGTTCTTGATTACATCCATCCCAGACTTCGCATGCATATTCTAGATGAGGTCTTATGAACATAATATATATTTTAATAAGTGTATCTCTACACAACACATATTTTAAACTTCGTAAAGAATTCACCATCTTTGCAACACTTTTAATAATGTTATTTATATGATCAACCCATTTTCCATTAGTTGATAATGTTATTCCAAGATGTTTATGTGCGTCAACCATTCTTACTTCAACACCATCAAACTTAAGATGTAACTTCTCATTGTCATTTTGTAACGAAAATAGGACTGCTTCAGTTTTATCTGGATTGTATTTGATTAGCCATTGTTTACCCCAGATGTTAAGCTTAGACAAATTAGCATTTAGCTTCATTCCAATTTAACTATAATATGTCGAAGAGTAGCCAAGCGATGAATCATCAGCAAAGAGGCGAGTTAAGCAATCTAGTTCATCGGCTATGTCGTTAATGTAAACAATGAATAAGAATGGACCTAATACTGATCCCTGTGTTATTCCCGCTTGGAGTGTTCTCGGCTTTGAAGTAGATCCATTGACAAACACGCTCTGACTCCGTTTGCTTATGTAACTTGCAAGCCACCCCAATAATTGCCCTTCTATGCCATACTTTTCAAGTTTTAACATTAAACCTGCATGCCAGACTCTATCGAATGCTTTCGATATATCGCAAAACACCATACATTAGTGTTCTTTTTTATCTAATGATTCACAAATCTGATTATATATTTCTATTAGTTGGTGCGCAGTTGAATGTCCAGGTTGAAATCCAGACTGGTATTTATAAAGTAATTTGTTTGTGTGAAAATAATTAAACAAGTGTTTAAAAACAACTCTTTCGAAAACTTTACCAACACAACTGATAAGTGAAATAGGTCTATAGTTTGACGCTAGAGTTGGATCGCCTTTCTTAAAAAGTGGCATTACATTAGCAAATTTCCATTCAGATGGATAAACACATGTTTTCAAAGACATATTAAACAGGAAACATAATGCATCACTTATTGAATTGACAATATTTTTCAATAACAAATGACTTATTTTATCGGGCCCGGTGGCTTTTTTCACATGCAAACATCTAATTACATCTTCGATTTGACTTTCTGTTACCGTTAAAGTATCGAAAATAGCTCCTGTCCTTTTTCTAAAACCTGGTAGGCATGCATTGGTAGTGTCCAATGTAGAAATAGATTGGAAATATTCATTGAGTCTTTCTGCCTTTTCAAAATCAGAGAAGCAAGATGGACTGTCATGATCATTGCTAGATTTAAGTGGAGGTATGCAGGTACTCGAGCCGGATTGCTTTATTAGGTAGCGTAGTAATTTCCAGTAAGAACTTTTATTTTCAATAAACGAATCGAGGAGAAAGTTGTCTAAATTCGCATAAAAGTTTTCCTTCGCATAGTACTTCATGTTATTCACCTTTTGTCTTTGCTTTTTAAATTTTGTTATATCAGTTAGTTTTTTTGTTCTAATCGATTTCTTACGTAATCTATCTCTTTTCCTGCATTCTCTTCTTAAATTGGAATCGAACCACGGCTTGTCGTTTGGTCTGATAGTGACCTTCTTAGAAGGGATGCATGTTTTTATAAATTTGTTTAAGTTTTCATAAAATAGTTGACAAGCTTCATTGACATCGTGGCAATTATTGAATAATTCAGTCCAGTTTGTTTCTCTGATGAGAGCATTCAAACTTGTGTAATCACCTTGCTTATAACACAAAACATCTCTCGTATACGCCATTTTCGTATTCAAAGATGTAGTTATTGTCACATAAGTACCTTTATGATCGCTAACTGAACTGTCAAAATCTGTAACTCCGCAATCAATATAATTAACGTTATCACTAATTATGACTGGATCAATCAAAGTACTAGTGTGCTGTGTTACTCTTGTAGCTTCCGTAATTATGTTTGTAAGGTTTTTGTTCAACATCAAATTTCTAAGATGGTTTCCTTTATGACAAAAAAAGGTCAGCATTTAAGTCACCAATTATCGTAATTGAACTTGTAATGTCTAAGCATTTTCAAGTGAATTATCTAATCGATCCCAGAATTCAAAGGAATTATATTCTGGTCTATATGCTAAACAAAGAATAAGTGGTTTTATAGGTAAGTAGATTTGTATCCAAATTGTTTCATCATAAATATTTTCAAAATCATGCATTCTTTTATATGCAAAGTTATTTCTTATGTAAAGCATAACACCTCCGCCAAATGAGTTTCTGTCTTTTCGTATTGGATCGTGATATCCCGGCCATTTTAATGAATCGTTATCAATATTCTCATCTAAATGAGTTTCCGTAAACCCAATGATTTGATAATCTGATAAATACTCACAAAGGTATTCAAATTTATTTCTCATGCTTCTCGTGTTTAAATGGAATATAGTCAACTTTTTCTCGTGAGTATCCCGTGCCTCGGGACCTGGGTTAGATTCAATGTCTCCAGCAAGCTGAAGTAACAATAGCAAAAGGATGATTACATTTGTATTACGAAACTGGCTTTGTAGTACGCAGAGAAATGTGAACACAAGGCTTGTCTTGCATGATACAGACAAAAGAGAAGACATATTGCGTAACTCAAATAGAGGCGTACCAATACGATAAACTTTACATAAATTGATCATGAATAATTGAACTGTTGTAAACAGGCGCATCTTTTTACAACATGTTCTACAATGAAATGTCCCGATCGCCACTCGATGTTGAATTATGTTGTTACCCATTATCTAATAGAAATTTTGTACGTAAATCAAGAAACGAGCGGCGTGGAAATCGGGATAGTTCAAAGTAAAACGATAATACATGGTTATGCATACACATGAAATAGTAGGGAAGTGCAGACCAAGCGATAAAGCTTTCTTTGATTTCTGGTATAGATACGAATAGCAAGCATAGGGATAGAATGGGGAGAATAGCATGTAAATGATTAAAGTTAGATAAACATGAAAATAACATGGCAGAAGGTAGACAGATGTGGTTCTAGTATAACTTAAATATATATACACAACATAATATTCAAATATAATATAATACACTTACACATACAACTGGTACTCATAGATTATCAAGATAGTTATTTACATGATATGCAATTCAAAAATTAACTTACAGCTCTCTTAATGAATCCAGTCACTGGTATCAACACACTCACTATGCACGCACATACTTGTTCAAATCCTGTATAGTATACACAGCTTTGATGGCTCCTTCTGGCTGTTCCAATACGAATACACGTCCATCTTTGGTCCAGGTATTTTCGATCCATCGCGATCTTTTCAAGTCCCTTGCCATTTTGAACAGTTTACTGCGATGTTGCGTGAGATCTTCGTTGATATACACCGACTCCCTGGAATCGCGTAACTTCCTCCTGTTGGAATACACCTGGTTCCTGTCGTGATAGGACACAAACTTGACAATGATCTGTCGCTTCTTTCCTTCAGTGCGTTTGCCTATCCGGTGGCACCTGTCTAGATCGGCGATAGAGATTTCCTTGTTGACCTTCTTCAGGGTATTCATGGTCACTTTCTCTATATCCTCGCCTTCTGTCTCCGGTATTCCGCTGATCCTGAGTGTGTTTCTCCTGCTGTATTGCTCAAGCTCGTCGGTTTTCATGTGCAATTCCTCTTGTGTCGCCTTTAGCTCATCACGCAAATTGGATATTTGCTCTTGCATGGGCTCGATTACGCTACTTGTCAAGTTCCGTATTACCTCCTTCGCAGTTCGGTAGAACATCTCTTGAAATTTCTCCTGTAGTGTGGGTAGCATGAGTGCAGATGCTAACTTGTCTGTCAGGACATCAACGGGGACATTGTCGACTAAGCTGAATACTGAGGTGGGATCGGAGGCGTTTGGAGACTGTTCAAGGCTACCTGATATCGGTGAGGGCTCATCTACAACTTTCGGTTGAGTTAATTCACTGTTCGTTGCGTTAGGAGTGCTTGTAAAGGTGAACACGGATGGCATAGTTGACTGTACAAGGGGTTTCTGCGTCTTCGGTGGTACAGAGTCCGTCGGGGAGCCTGATGGCTTCCTCTTCTCGCTCGCGCTTCGAGATGTCACTATCTTTGCTCCCTTGCGTTGATGATTTCTTGCTCGTTCAGACATCCTTCAATTGTAGATTATGCCGCTTTAGCAGTGGAAGTTCTGTGGGCAGTTGTTAGGAACAGTTTAAACGTGTGTTGAGGCTTACAGTTGTTGTATTTACTTAGATATTTTCCACATATGCGGGAGCTCTCTTATGCACGACCTGTCAGTTCCGCCATCTTGGATCATCATTAAATTTTGACTGAAGTGTGTTCTTTGAAAAATGAACAAGCAGCTTCTCACTCGAATGAAACAGGTCTGCACTGGTTTGACCTTATCACGTCGCTGTGGCGCAAGGCAAATAACATAGTTCCTCGTTATTTTTCTAATTAGTCATGTTAGATCGCAAGCTCGGTTTGAAATTAAATTTAGGGGTAACAAATTCACAACATACAACCCCAAAATCAAAAACGGAAGGCATTTATCTCCTAATTAGAGCACCTTGATAAGTCATCCATTCATGTTGTCCTCTACATCCTCCCTTCATCCCCCCCTGTTCTCTCTCCTTGCTTCGTGTCTCTCTCTTCTCCGCACCTTGATAAGTCATCCATTCATGTTGTCCTCTACATCCTCCCTTCATCCCCCTCTGTTCTCTCTTCTTGCTTCGTGTCTCTCTCTTCTCAGCACCTTGATAAATTAGTCTAAGTCATCTGTTCAAAGTTTATCTTACAAAGTCCTTATTGGACTATCACTCATAATGACACCCATAGAAAGTGAATTTCAATAAATAATATATCAGAGAAGTTGATAATTTACAGGAGAAAAGGCAAACTTATTTATGAATGATCAAACTTTTTTTTAACAAAGACACATTCCAGTATAGATCCTTATACCGTTATCAAGCCTTTGTTAATAATCCTTATCTTATCTATAATACCGACTAGACTGCTTTCAAACAGTTCAATTCAGATAAACTTACCATCACGTTTTCAAGATAGAGTGATGGCCCGGTTTAATGTTACTGGTTATTAGTAGTCTTATGTTTTGGTTCATGTTTCTAGTTCTTGTTTGAGTTGTGTTTCATCTTGTTAGAAATATTCTGATTATGTTTGGTAGACGACATGGTTCTATGAGTGTATTGCTTCTAATGTAGATAGTAACTTGATATTTCATTTACTGGTTTACAGTCAACAGTGAAGTAAATCATATGTAAATAAAGCAAATGAAGTAAATAATGAAGTAAATAATGAAGTAAATGAAGCTTTTTGAATGCACCTGCTCTGGCTCTGGGTCCTCAGTGTTCCTCCTTATCTGGTTGTTGGGGAGGTAACTAATGGAACTAATATTATGAATGTAGCATGATTCTAACATGCTCACCATTAAACACTGTTACAAAAATTCTGGGACAACATGTTTTCATCGCTGTCATGAGGTTTTACAGATTCGCTACATCTTACTTCATGGTCTCGTTTGCTTCCTGTCATCCCCTAATGATGATCCTGTAGAAACAGTTGTTCCTTCAAATATTCAAAAGGTCCATCTGTACTCGGGTGCCAAAGAAACGTCCCTAGATATTTAAAGAGTTTTTAAAATGTTATGTCAGAGAAAGTAGATTTTTAATGTATGACACATATTTTGTTAAGTAGTACTAACAAAGATGTACGCACAATTTTAAACATCAGGGTATAATACTTTTATTATTATATCAGTTCAAATATGCATGCTTTTTAAGATGTATTTTGTTTGTTAATGTTTGGTAATTAAGTTTAAAAAATTAAAAAGTTCAAAATTTAGTTTTAAAAAGTATAACCTCGACATAAATAACCTGCTTGGTTTTAAATTTGTTGTTGCATCATTACTGCAAGACATCTAATAACAAGCCAAATATCGCTTGTTGATGCTTTTATCTTGTCTAGTTAAGGAGAAATTTCTTAATTTAAGCTGTACCGTTTTACTACAGCAGGGTTAAGCCGCCTAAGAGTAATTGAAGGGTCCCAATGACGGGGTGTCTAAAATAGTCATAAAATGCAACCACACTCTTCAAAATTGCTCAGATAACGTTTTTCTGATAGCTGAAATAATTATCTATAGCATGATATATTACATGATATCTTTGCATTTGGTTGCAGATTATAACTTCACATGGAAATCGGGTCATTTTGCAATTTGGTTGCAGTCCCTATAGGCAACTGCAACCAAACTTTTTAAACCATCAAACAGAACAGTCTTGACTTGACACAATTTGGTTGCAGAAGGAAAATATCATGATCTGACGAATGTTGGAACTTACCTTGCCTTTTATTTCAATATTTACAATTAGCTGAAACTTCTTAGCGATCGTATTATGTTGCTGTCATTTCTAATGCTATAGATAGAAACTACCCACTAACCTTGTTTAATTTAACATTTCCTACCATAAGGCATGTCGTGGTAGGTATTTTTGACAAATTCTGTCCAAATTTAACCATTAATTTACGTTTTTGTTGACAACCAGCTGACAACGTGGTCACGAGATGAATTCGAATTGTTGTCAAATCTTATCACAATTCTGATTGGTGTCATAGATAACTTTGATTGCTAACTTAGTTTAATAGGAAATAAACAGCATTTAGTTATTTTAATGAATAGTTTCTATCTAGAAACGTGAATAAAAACACTCAGAATTAATAAACATGAATTTATTTTTTTTGGCTAGAAGTGGTTGATATTGAATGAGCCAATGGGAGGATGCGTTACATACATTGGTTTCATTACGTCATACACTTAGCGAGAGAGACTTGCCGAAATGATTCAGAAAATGTCATCGTATATTTGTCAAATTTAGTAAATTTGAAAACCTCTGCAACCAAACTAATCCTATGTGCTTGTCAACACATTTTTTGTTGTCTCTGCAACCAAATATTAATTTGCCAAGGTAGGAATAATGATGAATAATTGCTGTAAATAAATTTGGTTGCAGATACCTATAGGGGACCGCAACCAAATTCACTAAATACGATGTTTCAAGAACATTTCTGGCCTGCAACCAAATTTTCTGATGTCAGATATGATATGTCATGTTATAGAAAATCATCTCTGCTATTTTGATCACTTTGTATGATCAGTTTCTCTTACTTCAGAAGCATTTTAACATCATTCTGGAGCCCCCGTCATTTGGACCCTTCAATTACTCTTAGGCCTGTTAAGCACTTTGTAAGTCCTAGCATCTTCTTGATGTAAGCTAACATTGACATGTACATCCAAGACTTAACTGTCTTCGTTCTTGACACATCCTTGACATAAAGTCGCAGATATGCATCTATATCATCCTTCCTATAGGTTTTGTTGAAGGTATGGAAATATTAAAGAAACCGGTACTAGGGGAAGATAACTTTTAATGACTGCAGTGAATGTTTTCTTTTGCTGTACATTTACTGCGAGGAATATGTTTCACACTCTCCTCATTTGTACAGGGAATAATAAGCCAGACATATGTATGCATCATTCCTATCCCAAGTAAATGTGTGCAGTACTGATAATATATAACTCTGTAAACCCTAATATAAAGAATTCGTTTTGATACGTGTCACGAATGTTCGTGTAAGTAATCCCTGTGAATGTTATTTATACATAAATATATCGTGGTCATATTTGTTGAAGTTATTATCAAATTAGAATGATAGTTTATCATTAATTTACCGCAATTTACCGCATTGAAGATGCAACACTTGTTATTTTAACTAAACAATGTTTTGTTTTTATTTACAGTTTGAACCACGAGTATCCACTACAGTCACATCATTGTCACATCTCTACTTTCCACTAAACTGGCAACTATCTACTACTACAACCCACTCTTTGAATAAACTCGAGTTCAAAATCAGTCCGAGTCATTTATTCCCACTAAAAATTCACGAGTACTGTGCTTCTATTGCAGTCGTAGTAGTGAAAGGTGAAAGTAGAAATAAACGGACTGTGGAAGACACAAATCATGTTGGGCCGATATCCAAGCTTCCTACTGTATTAGAAACAAAAACAACAATAGCCAAATGATACAAGGAATACAAGTAAGAGGATGACTTTATGCCACAACCAAGGATACGAACTGTGAAGTGAAAGTTAAGTTCTGTCCCAGGCCAATAGGAGATAGCATGTTAACTGCAAAAACAAAGACAACACATAAATGTTTCACACAAGCATCACATCAACACTTGTCCAAAACATATATGGACAATATACATGGGCAATGTATGTTAACAATTCATATTTTGAATATAATGTTTTACTAATATTACAGTTGATTCATGAATGTTTCAATATCAGTTAAATGCAAATATACAAACGACTTAAAATAGTTGATGTACAATTAGAGAATTCATTTAGATCGTGAAATATTTCCGTGATGAATTTAAGATATACATTTACAATTTACTTTTTTCGTGAATCAGTATACATATTAATATGTACGGGAACAGGACAAATGCCACCAGGACAAAAGCCATCCGTACATAACCCACCCGGACAAATGCCATCAGGACAAAAGCCACCTAGGACAATTGCCACCTAGGACACATACCACCTAGGACATACAACACCCAGTTAGTTTATAATATAAAAAAAATATGTTGATGACTTTGATGAGAGAAATTATTTGATTAAAAATCTAACTTTGATGAAATAAAATAGTTTAATGAAAACATGACTTTGATGAAAAAAACTAAATTGATGAAAATCTACCTTTGAAGAAAAAACTAACTTTGATGCAAAACTAACTTTGATGAAAATAACTAACTTTGACGAAAGTAATTGACTTTGATGAGAGTAATTGAAATTTATGAAATACAATTGTTCGGAAAAAACATGTATGTGAGGAAAAAACATGGATGATAAAATCTTCAAATGACGGTTATATAGCAGGAATTCGACACATGAACGGTTGTAATAGGAAGCAGGTAAATTTGGTGTCGACTTCGTGATTTTGGAACGTTTATCTAATGAGCAACTTCAATAGCAAGCTTGTGTTTACTGAAGCATTACGCAGTATCAACAAGTAGGAATGGAAAATACGAAGGAAGAAATTCAATATTTAGTTCATGTATTGCGTCCCTGAACAGAATAACAAAACAATGTGGTTTAAACATATTTTTCTTTCAATGAAATAGAAATCGGGATTGGGAAACAAACAAACACTGCTAATGTGAATACTGCTCCCGACCATATAAGAAGTTACATAAAACGTGACATGCACATGGACTGAACACAAAAACACATCAATACAGATCTGGTGGATCTGAAAAGAAAACGTTGAAGGTTAGTAATATTATTATTAAAAACACCAAAACTAAGCAGTCGGAAAAAACTAAACAATGTATACATAGCACCAAATA
Organism: Gibbula magus; assembly: GCA_936450465.1. Lineage (NCBI taxonomy): Eukaryota > Metazoa > Mollusca > Gastropoda > Trochida > Trochidae > Gibbula > Gibbula magus. Next base: position 628,863 of record OW388298.1, on the reverse strand, counting down.
TTTACAAGTACACAAATGAGCCATTACAAGAGTTTTAACAACACAGACATACCATCTCGGAACGAGATCGGTGACATTCGACCAGTTGCTACTCGTTCTCTGAGGATTGAGCTACACTTGTCCTTATTCGTTTATCGTTTTTCCTGGATGGAGCGGATGTTCAACTTTGATCTGCAAAAGTGTAATTTCACTTCATTTTGCTAACTCTCAAGCCAGCCTTCAACATGATTGTTCGTCCTCGGGCCGCCAGTGTTGTGTTCCATGCTTCAAGTGGAATACAGCATTCCATCAAGTAGGTTGTCATGTTGTCTGCGATATATGTACATTGTTTATTTTATAAAGAATCAAGTTCGGCAAACAAGCAAACTTTTTGTGTTCCATGCTTACCAGTAGATACATACAATAACAAACAAACAAGAACTAAAACATAATGACATCTGTTTACATCTTGTATCATCTATGGAAGTTGGACAAATAATTCGAAACTTTAATGATTAACTAACGATTTATGAATGAGGAGATAAACCTCCTGTGTTTTTAACGTTTTGGCGGTCTAACGCTGATACTGAATTTTGTATCATTCGGAGCCGAACGTGTCGGTTACGTTACACCCAAACAAAGTTAAAAAGCATAAAAAGGATGCGATGAGGTAACTTGAATTAGTGGAAAAGTGTCATAACAGTGAAATAAACAATTCATTCGTATTCAGATGTGGTAACTAAGTCATAAGATATATTTTAATCAAATAAAACCTGGGAAACCTGGGAAAATCTTCCAGCCAGCACTAAGTATTGTCATATCGACGCAACCATTTCCTGGAATATCATAACTGTTTTAGCTTATGACGTCATTTTATTCGAACAACCTTATCGCTTACCGCTAGCAATCTGTAAGTATTCTTTGACATAAATAGGAGATAAACCTCCTTTGTTTTTAACTTTTTGTGGGTCTAACGCCGATACTGAATTTTTATCATTCGGAGCCGAACGCGTCGGTTACGTTAGACCCAAAAAAAGTTAAGAAGCATAAAAAGGATGCAATGAGGTAACTTAATTGAAAAGTGTCATAACAGCAGGGCGAAGCATGTACACCGTTATAGTTTTGTGTCACTGTGTAACTGTTTGAAGCGACTTCCGAACAGCAAACACAGTCTCAGAGACAACATTGACTCCATTCATGATTGGCTTTTGTAGTTTCGCAAATTTATTTAAACCATGGGTCCAAATTAGAATTATTTCCAAAAAAGATACAAAGATTAAATTGCGTAGAAGGAAACATGATGGCAACAAGCGAATATTACGCATGTTCGATTATTTCAATGAATGAATGTTACGTCATAATGTATTCAAATGCAGTAAATTGCCTATCATTCAAATCGTGTTCGAACCACCGTTCGACGATAAAATAAACGATAATAACATCAACTCTAGAAGGTGGATGATTGTAGTCACTCGGAAGTCTTGGCGGAACATCGTTCACAGAATTCCTGGTAACAGTGCATCCCTTGGTTATATACATCCTCGATATCCACTCATCACATCATCTCTTTGTCACTCTGTACATTTGTAATGTAAATTTCATTTCTTATCCCTGTCTACTTGCACGTTCAGTGGATGGAACTTCAAAGACTTTCAAGAAAACCGTACAGAGATAGTCAGCAGCGACTCCAGGCAAAAGCCACAGACTTCCCAAACCGACAACACATGGACTTCCTGAGGAGTGTAGCTCACAACATCAGAATTTGAATTTGAGCTGATACGGTTTTGATGTACACATAGATTTTTCTAGTACTAAATGCATTTTGTACAATAAAGATAGTGCTAATGTTACTATTTAATATAATGGAATCTGACTTGTGTAACAAGAGAATACCAAGTGAGCAAATACATCACTTAGTTTAAATACTGTTTTGTTGTTTGTTTATTTTGATATTTAAATACAATTTGGGTGGCATTTGTCCCAGGTGGCTTTTGACCTAGTGGCTTATGCCCGGGTGGATTTGTCCGGGTGGCTTTTGTGCTAGGGTGGCAATTGTCCTAGGTGGCTTTTGTCCAGGTTATCTGCTATCCGGACTGATAAAGGTTATCTGATATCCGGACTGATACAGGTTATCAGCTCTCCGGACTGATGAAGGTATCTGCTATCCGGACTGATACAGGTTATCATCTATCGAGGCTGATACAGGTTATCTGCTATCCGGACTGATACAGGTTATCTGCTATCCGGGCTGATACAGGTTATCTGCTATCCGGACTGATACAGGTTATCTGCTATCCAGGCTTATCCGGACTGTTATAGGATATCCGATATCTGGACTGTTATAGGATATCCACTATCCGGACTGATACAGGTTATCTTCAATCAGGACTTATACAGATCATCTGCTATTCGGGCTTATATAGGTTTTCCGCTTTCCGGGCTGATAAAGGTTGTCTGCTATCCGGGCTGATACACGTGATCTGCTATCCGGACTGATACAAGTTATCTGCTATCTGATATCAAGTCTGATACAAGTTATCTGATATCAAGGCTGATACAGGCTATCTGATATCAAGTCTGATACAGGTTATCTGCTATCCGGGCTAAAACTGGTCATCTGCTATCCGTTCTGATATAGGTTATCCGCTATCCGAACTCATATAGGATATCCGCTCTCCGGACTGGTAGTGGTTATCCGCTATCCGGACTGATACAGGTTAACTGCTATCCGGACTAATACAGGTTATCTGCTATCCGGACTGATACAGGTTATCTGCTATCCAGGCTTATCCGGACTGAAATAGGATATCCGATATCTGGACTGTTATAGGATATCCACTATCCGGACTGATACAGGTTATCTTCAATCAGGACTTATACAGATCATCTGCTATTCGGGCTTATATAGGTTTTCCGCTTTCCGGGCTGATAAAGGTTGTCTGCTATCCGGGCTGATACACGTGATCTGCTATCAGGACTGATACATGTTATCTGCTATCTGATATCAAGGCTGATACAAGTTATCTGATATCAAGGCTGATACAGGTTATCTGATATCAAGTCTGATACAGGTTATCTGCTATCCGGGCTAAAACTGGTCATCTGCTATCCGTTCTGATATAGGTTATCCGCTATCCGAACTCATATAGGATATCCGCTCTCCGGACTGGTAGTGGTTATCCGCTATCCGGACTGATACAGGTTAACTGCTATCCGGACTAATACAGGTTATCTGCTATCCGGGCTTATCTAGGTCATCCGCTATCTGGACTGATACAGGTTATCTGCTATCCAGGTTGATGTAGGTTATCCGCTATCCGAACTGATATAGGATATCCGCTCTCCGGACTGTTAGTGGTTATCTGCTATCCGGACTGATACAGGTTATCTCTTATCAGAACTGATACAGGTCATCTGCTATCCGGGCTTATATAGGTTTTCAGCTATCTGGACTGATATAGGATATCCTCTCTCCTGACTAATGCAGGTTATCCGCTATCCGGGTTGATATAGGATATCCACTATCCGGACTGATATAGGATATCTGCTATCCGGGTCGATATCGGATATCCGCTATCTGGGTTGAATAGAGGTTATCATGAGAGTGTGTTTTGGGATGGTAAATATCCTGCATTAGGAATAAACACAATGTATTTAGCTCGCCAAGGCACACGAGCATGATAACTTCTTTATCATACAATGTCATTCTCCATTCATTTTGCGTAAAACAGCATGACAACATTAATTTCAAAGTTGAATTTACTGTAACTACGAGTATTGATATATACAAATGAACTGCTTGCTATTCCCACAGTAAAATGACACAAAATAACGCCTCCTAAATTATGCTTTCAGTGAAAATAATTGTTATTTTTGGCATGATCATAATATTCAATGTTTTTATACGTTTTCAAATACAAAATATTAAAGGTGAGGACAGCGAATTCGAACTCGCGTCCTTTCGTGTAATTATGAGTGTAGGGGAGTCCATCTTGAAGGAGCGAGAGTTGCTTCCCTTCCGCCCGGCTGCAAATGGCGACTCACACGTCACACGGAGAGCTAAACTGAATGTTAGGCAGCGAATTCTAAAATCCGATTTCAAAAGTCACATTATGGAAGAGTGAAGATTGACGTTTGATAATGGATGTGACTCAAACTGCCTTTGTTACCTGTGAGTATCTATAAATAGTTTGCTCGGTAGATTTCAACTCGCGATGACCATGTTTTGCCAAAACTTTTGGCACTTCTTGGTCATAATAAACAAAGTTTGCCGCACCATGCATTGCACGCTGTTTGTTTTGCCATTTCTCAAATTAATGTATAAGAAATAAAGCATGTATATTTAAATGAAGCTGTTTCGCTGTTACAACTGTTACGACAATTTACGTTTTTTACAGGCATTCGAAATGTTAATGCGTGTGACGTCTTTAACAAAAGAAGTTCCGTCACTTGACCTCTGTAATTTGCATCTTTATCCGTATATGACCCCAACGGATACCGAAAATATCCGTAGCCTTTATTCTGCCGAGAACACCATCCATTGTATGATACTATAGGATATCCGCTATCCAGACTGATATAGGATATCTTCTATCTGGGTTGATATAGGATATCCGCTATCCAGACTGATATAGGATATCCGCTATCTGGTTGAAACATGTTATCTGCTATCCAGAATGATATAGGTTATCTTCTATCCGGACTGATATAGGATATCCGCTATCTGGACTGATATAGGATATCCACTATCAGGACTGATACAGGTTATCAGCTATCCGGACTGGTATTGGTCATCTGCTATACGGGTTGATACAGCTTATCTGCTATCTGGACTGACACAAGTTATCTGCTATCCGGTATGATAAAGGTTATCCGCTATCCAGGTTGATACAGTTTATCTGCTATCCTAGCTGATACAGGTTATCTGCTATCCGGACTGATACAGGTTATCTGCTATCCGGTATGATAAAGTATATCTGCTTTCAGGGCTGGTACAGGTTATCTGCTATCCGGGCTGCTACAGGTTTTCTTCTATACAGGATGATACAGATTATCTGCTATACGTGATGATACAGGTTATCTGTTATCCAGGTCTCAATTTAACGTACATCCCTGGCGTCACTTCATGTGAAATGTGAAATAAATTGAGTCAGTTAGTTAGGATAACATGCCTTTCAGAACAACTCGGTCGACAATGAATGAATTTGTAATCAGTGTAAGTTGTAGTCTAAATAGGTTACTTGTACACTCTAGCAATCAGAGTCAATTATATTTATAGCCAAGAATTAATAAAAAATCGGTGCCGAGTGATTATGACATATAAACTAGTGAGGATGTTAGCCGGAGTAAAGTTTATTGCCAAAACGCGAGACAATCAGGTATTGTTTTTGCCTTACACTTCCGCGTACACTCGTATTTCTAAAATAATGTGCTACATGCCTTTTAAAGGGACACTTTCCATTCTTAGACATTGAAGTATAACTTGCCAATAATCTTGCCTGGTTTATGATTATTGTTACACTGTCATATTTTTCTGTGTTAAATATATTCATTGTTTTCTCATCGTGTTTGGTAAGTGAGCGGATTCATATTTCCTACCACTCTTCACACTCTGACACATTTTGTCATATCATTTACAGGATGCGAAAAGATAGCAGTATAACATTTTCCGGATCCGGCTTGCTTTTCATAAATAAGATCACTCCTTTAAAACCAATATGTATACTAGAAATATGTGCCATTTAGATAGTGAAGATATATAACATGGTTATATTTTGGATAACACTACATTCAATAGTACAAATTCTTGTACTTTTTCGGGCCGAGTCCCATACGGGATTCGAACTCACGCCCTCAAAGTAAGGCAACTATCGCCAGCATTGACTGTACCAACAGCTAAACACACGACCATTTCGCCTCGACAAAAATCGAGGTCTAACAATCGATAGTTCAGCTAATTTTACATTCAATTCTCCTCTGATAGAAGTAAATTTGGCACAGCTCCCTAGGCTGAATGCATTAGAAATACTTGCCATTTAGATAGTGAAGAAATATAACATGGTTATATTTGGGATAACACTACCTTCAGTAGTACACATTCTTGTACTTTTTCGGGCCGAGTCCCATGCGGAATTCGAACTCACGCCCTCAGAGTAAGGCAACTATCGCCAGCATTGACTGTACCAATTACTATTGAACTGTTTTTTTTTCTTGTTTTTTTTCTAACTGAATTTTGTTTCTTGTTCTCTTAATATTCGTGTCTTACTCAAATTTGACAGAGGTCATTGTCATTGTAAACGGGTGTTTACCAATAGATATCACCACTTACTCTCAAAATGAATTAGCTTCAAATAAATGGTTTTTTTGCAACTGGCTCCATTTGCCGGTGTCTGTGATGCTGCTATTCGTTTTGTTATTGTATAACATCATAATGTTCAACCGTGCTGACGTCAGAATGTTAACGTCACTGACTGTCACTTTCAACACCCCATGTATGTTTGAACAGAAACATAATATTAATTATCATACTCTCATGAATAAGTTGTGTATATCTCTGTAAGAGATATATTTTCATCACAAACATTCACAATCACAATTGTATACAGCAGGGATGTTTTGTGTTTGAATCTGTTGAAAATTAGATATACTTTATTTTGCCCATGAGTGTAGACAAACTCCTGAGAACTGTAAGTCAACTGTAGGTCTGTGCTCGTTTATGTACTGAAAATAAAGATTGATTCTGACACATCATCATGTTAAAGCTACATAGTGGAATACATAGGTAATATATAAAATATATAACACTTGAATGGATCACCACTATAGATATCAGCAAGTTATGACAGCACAGTACATAGGTAGACGAAGTCAGTAGCCAAGACCACTCAACACACTAAACCCTCGTACAATGTGCTTCCTATCAATGTGTATGTTTAAACCAGGAAGTTCTTCTCGCTGGATGACACAAGTGGCGGAGAGTGGCGGTAGGTCTTGTCATGTTATATCAACTAATCACCTTTTACAAATTATATAAATACACCAGAAAACAGTAGATAGGATGCAAGGAAATATGTTTTAGCGGAATTAATCTGTCACTTTATTTCGAGGACTGGTGTTGTGCAATACTCAACATGAAGTACAGTGCTTGATAACTACGACTTGTAAGGTCAGGTCGATCTGCTTTTCACAGAGGAATGTAGAGTCTATGTGTGACTCGCTACGAGTGCATGTGGTTATGTTGCGTTATGCATGGCTTTGTGAATAATATCAATGGTGGGTAAGTTCTCTCAATCATTTGAACTCTTTACAGCCAGTTTTATGTTATATAAGGTGATGATGAGTTGATGCAAGGATATATATCCTTGATTGTTGCAAGTTTAGAATCAAAAGCGTGTAAACATACATTGCCAGCATTGACATATATCTTTGGGATCAGGATTTTTTTTTATAAAAATATGCTTATGAAATATTGTTCAGCAGTTGACTCAAAGAACACATATATATCTGTGGATGATCAACTTCTTTATTTGACAATAGCAACGTTTCGGTATATATCTTTACATCGTTATCACGCACAATTGGAGGGTGATGGCGACCACGAATTTGTCTTGTCATATGTTTAACAGAATGCTCTATGGGAATTACAGCTCGAGAGGCCCAAGGTAGAAAATTACATTCCACTTAGACCTCGTTGCCCGCAACAACCATTCATAAGTGTCCTATTCATTATCGATATCAGGACTGTTTCGTTCACACATTTCTGATATCTGATACACGGATACTTTCAAAACAACTTTTAAACCAGGTTAGTTACAGTTTATCAACGACAATGAATAAGCATTAAACTAAACGTTTGATTGAATAAGATCAAGACGAAAGAAAACAAATTTATATACACAATACGGTTGGGACTTAAATACTTGAATCAATTGAGTGAGTGAGTGAGTCGGGGAATAACGCCGCTTTAAAGAGTATTTCACTTATATCGCGGGTGCTATTATAATGGCAGGGAGAAAGCCTGCAACGCCATGTGGCTATGCACTGCGGTGAAACCTGCGCGCAGCGGCTGGAACTAGCGAACTATTGGTGAAATTCAGTGTAGCATTGCACCCAAACCTTAACGCGTGTAGAACAGTTCTCTACTGCAGACAAAATTGCCTTGCCCCTGGCGGGATTAGAACGCCGGACCTCTTGATCCGAAGCCGAACACGTTAACCACTGGGCTATTCCGCCCCCTGAATCAATTGACTGACTTTTCCCAAAAAATGAACATGAACGAATAAACCCAACAAATAAACATGAGTTTGATATATTTGCTTCCACCAATTCACAACAACCGCACTGTTTAGAAAGTTAAGTTCGAAATGATAAATAAAGTAGTTTAAAGCATGGAAAATAATATACAATTAAGGAAATATACAAAGTAAACAATTTATAAGAATGTTCAAGTTACATAACAATTGAAAATCAAAACGATTGTAATCCAATTTAGAAGCCACCTTCAATGTTCATTGTCGCGGAGCCACGCTTATAATGCGACCGAATTCTAAGCAATCTAGGAATTTACAAACTGTGAAATGTCGTTGCAAGTTACCCGTATGTTCGTAAATTGCACGAACCTGCACGATCTTCGAACATTTAGTTTGTGCACCTGTTATGAGAATGTGTTTTTCCATATGTAACATTTAATGGCTAAGTTTTGTTATTTTTGGGTCACAAAAGTGTATTTGTATGGATCTAAAAATAATCTGTTGCTTCTCTCCCCCTCTCGTCACTTCGTGTTCATGAAAAAGACTAGTTCAGTGTTTGTTTTTGAAACAATGCTGATATCATTCAGTGCATACATTGATGTTTGTTATTTGTTACAGAGAAAGACATCCAAAAAAAAGTAAATGCAAGTGCGACAGTAGTGTCAACGCTTATTTTGCAAACTGAGAACATCAAATAAGATTACACATATCTTTCACAAAATGTTCGACGGTTTCTTCTAATGACACATATATGTCGACACACTTTGACAGAAACAGAGTGAAAGATGTCTCCAGGTGGATGTGTTAGATGCCTTGTCCTAGCTCTGTGCAGCTGTATTGTAACTGGTATGTATTGGAATGTGTGCATAGTTGAAATAATTGTTGAGTAAATGGATACTTTATAATCATTTATTTTTAAATAATTAATATTTTATTTGTAATATATCTTATCTATTTCACAATTGAGAAAATAACTATCAATTCTAGATCTTGACTTGTAGTCTCGCCCTCACAATACGAACATACACAATCTCTTAATCAGAACGTTTTCTTTAAGATCATTACCAAAATTCACCCATTTATTAGCAATGAATGATACTGTTCAAATAACTAGGTCAAAGCTAACAATAATATAGGTTTTGCTCATTTGTTAAGTTTGAAAAGAAACATAACATCCCAAATGATATGTTATAGACAATTTGATGATATATATATATATGATGATCTTCATACAAGCAATACAGTAAGTTGAATGGATAGCACCACGTATTGTTTTAATAAACCGTCTTTAAAACAGTTGTTGATATACATTGACTTGAGCAAGTAACAGTTAGTTGAATGGATTTCCAGGCCAATACACCATGTCAGGACCCAGCACTGCTACAGAAGGATCCACTGTCACCTTCACCTGCACCACCTCACCTGTACAGACTGGTGTTGTCTGGAGAGAGATGATGGGTGGTTCTACATCTGACTACACATCTTTCTACAACTCAGTACAAAGAAAATGTATCGGAACAGTACAAACAAGTTACATCTTCGACTGTGATTCTACTTCTGGAGTGTTCACTCTGTCCTTCCCTGTGGACTACAGTAGACACAGTGGATCTGTGTGGAGATGTAAAGATGGTGGTGGAGGAACAGGAGAGGGAAACAACATCACTCTCAGTGTCACAGGTGAGTTACTAGAAGTGATGTAGGGTGTGTAGACTACAGTAGACACAGTGGATCTGTGTGGAAATGTATAGATGGTGATGGAGGGACAGGAGAGAGTGACACATTAAATCTTAGTGTCACAGGTGAGTTATTAGAAGTGTTGGAGGGAGTGTAGACTACGGTAGACAAAGTGGATCTGTATGGAGATGCATAGATTGTGGTGAAGGGACAGGAGATATTGACAACATCACTGTCAGTGTCACATGTGAGTTATTAGAAGTGATGGAGGGAATGTAGACTACGTTAGACACAGTGGATATGTGTGGAGATGTATAGATGGTGGTGGATGAACAGGAGAGGGTAACAACATCACTCTCAATGTCACAGGTGAGTTATTAGAAGTGATGTAGGGTGTGTAGACTACAGTAGACACAGTGGATCTGTGTGGAGATGCATAGGTGATAGTGGAGGGACAGGAGATATTGACAACGTCACTGTCAGTGTCACATGTGAGTTATTAGAAGTGATGGAGGGAATGTAGACTACGTTAGACACAGTGGATATGTGTGGAGATGTATAGATGGTGGTGGAGGAACAGGAGAGGGTCACAACATCACTCTCAATGTCACAGGTGAGTTATTAGAAGTGATTGGGGTGTGTAGACTACAGTAGACAAAGTGGATCTGTGTGGAAATCTATAGATGGTGGTGGAGGAACAGGAGAGGGTAACAACAACACTCTCAGTGTCACAGGTGAGTTATTAGAAGTGATGTAGGGTGTGTAGACTACAGTAGACACAGTGGATCTGTGTGGAGATGCATAGATGATAGTGGAGGGACATGAGATAGTGACAACATCACTGTCAGTGTCACATGTGAGTTATTAGAAGTGATGGAGGGAATGTAGACTAGGTTAGACACAGTGGATATGTGTGGAGATGTATAGATGGTGGTGGAGGAACAGGAGAGGGTAACAACATCACTCTCAGTGTCACAGGTGAGTTATTAGAAGTGATGGAGGGAGTGTAGACTGCAGTAGACAAAGTGGATCTGTGTGGAAATGTATAGATGGTGGTGGAGGAACAGGAGAGGGTAACAACATCACTCTCAGTGTCACAGGTGAGTTATTAGAAGTGATGGAGGGTGTGTAGACTACAGTAGACACAGTGGATCTGTGTGGAAATGTATAGATGGTGATGGAGGGACAGGAGAGAGTACCAACATCACTCTCAGTATCACAGATGAGTTATTAGAAGTGTTGGAGGGAGTGTAGACAACATTAGACACAGTGGATCTGTATGGATATGTTTAGATGGTGGTTGAGCGACAGGAGAGAGTAACCACATCACTCTCAGTGTCACAGGTGAGATATATTAGAAGTGTTGGAGGGAGTGTAGACAACATTAGACACAATGGATCTGTGTGGAGATGTATAGATGATGATGGAGGGACAGGAGAGAGTAGCAACATCACTCTCAGTGTCACAGGTGAGATATATTAGAAGTGTTGGAGGGAGTGTAGACAACATTAGACACAGTGGATCTGTATGGATATGTTAAGATGGTGGTTGAGCGACAGGAGAGAGTAACAACATCACTCACAGTGTCACAGGTGAGATATATTAGAAGTGATGGATGGAGTGTAGACTACAGTAGACAAAGTGGATCTGTATGGAGATATATAGATGGTGGTTGAGGAACAGGAGAGAGTAACATCACTCTTAGTGTTCACAAGTGAGTTAATAGAACTGATGGAGGGAGTGTAGACTACAGTAGACACAGTGGATCTGTGTGGAGATGTATAGATGGTGTTGGAGGGACAGGAGAGAGTAACACCATCACTCTCAGTGTCACAGGTGAGTTATTAGAAGTGATGGAGGGAGTGTATACTACAGTAGACACAGTGGATCTGTGTGGAGATGTATTGATAGTGATGGAGGGACAGGAGAGAGTGACACATTAAATCTTAGTGTCACAGGTGAGTTATAAGAAGTGTTGGAGGGAATGTAGACTACGGTAGACAAAGTGGATCTGTATGGAGATGTATAGATTGTGGTGGAGGGACAGAAGAGAGTAACAACATCACTTCTAGTGTCACAGGTGAGTTATTAGACGTGTTCGAGGGAGTGTAGACTACAGTAGACACAGTGGATCTCAGTGAAGTTGTATATATGGTGGTGGAGGGACAGGATTGAGTAATAACATCACTCTCAGTGTCACAGGTGAGTTATTAGAAGTTATGGAGGGAGTGTAGACTACAGTAGACACAGTGGATCTGTGTGGAGATGTATAGACGGTGGTGGAGGGACAGGAGAAGTAACATATACACTCTCATTGTCACAGGTGAGTTATTAGAAGTGATGGAGGGAGTGTAGACTACAGTAGACACAGTGGATCTGTGTGGAGATGTACAGGTGGTTGTGGAGTTACAGGAGAGAGTAACAACATCACTCTCAGTGTCACAGGTGAGTTATTAGAAGTGATGGAGGGAGTTTAGACTACAGTAGACATACTTGATCTGTGTGCAGATGTATAGATGGTGATGGAGGGAAAGGAGAGAGTAACGGCATCACTCTCAGTGTCACAGGTGAGTTATAAGAAGTGAAGGAGGGAGTGTAGACTGCACTAATCACAGTTGATCTTTGTGGTGATGTATAGATGGTGGTGGATTTACAGGAGAGAGTAACAACATCACTCTTAGTGTCACAGGTGAGTTATTAGAAGTGTTGGAGGGAGTGTAGACTACAGTAGACAAAGTGGATCTGTATGGAGATTTATAGATTGTGGTGGAGGGACAGGAGAGAGTAATAACATCACTCTCAGTGTCACAGGTGAGTTATTAGAAGTGATGGAGAGAGTGTAGACTACAGTAGACACAGTGGATCTGTGTGGAGATGTATAGATGTTGGTGGAGGGACAGGAGAGAGTGACACATTAAATCTTAGTGTCACAGGTGAGTTATTAGAAGTGTTGGAGGGAGTGTAGACTACGGTAGACAAAGTGGATCTGTATGGAGATGTATAGATTGTGGTGGAGGGACAAAAGAGAGTAACAACATCACTCTTAGTGTCACAGGTGAGTTATTAGACGTGTTCGAGGGAGTGTAGATTACAGTAGACACAGTCGATCTCAGTGAAGTTGTATATATGGTGGTGGAGGGACAGGATTGAGTAATAACATCACTCTCAGTGTCACGGGTTAGTTATAAGAAGTGTTGGAGGGAGTGTAGACTACAGTAGACAAAGTGGATCTGTATGGAGATGTATAGATTGTGGTGGAGGGACAGGAGAGAGTAATAACATCACTCTCAGTGTCACAGGTGAGTTATTAGAAGTGATGGAGGGAGTGTAGACTACAGTAGACACAGTGGATCTCTGTTGAGATAGATGTATAGATGGTGGTGGTGGGACAGGATAGAGTAACCACATCACTCTCAGTGTCACAGGTGAGTTAATAGAAGTGTTGGAGGGAGTGTAGACTACAGTAGACACAGTGGATCTGTGTGAAGATGTATAGATGGTGGTGAAGGGACAGGATAGAGTAATAACATCACTCTCAGTGTAAGAGGTGAGTTATTAGAAGGGATGGAGAGAGTGTAGACTACAGTAGATACAGTGGATCTGTATGGAGATGTATAGATTGTGGTGGAGGGACAAAAGAGAGTAACAACATCACTCTTAGTGTCACAGGTGAGTTATTAGACGTGTTCGACTGAGTGTAGACTACAGTAGGCACAGTGGATCTCAGTGAAGTTGTATATATGGTGGTGGAGGGACAGAATTAAGTAATAACATCACTCTCAGTGTCACGGGTTAGTTATTAGAAGTGTTGGAGGGAGTGTAGACTACAGTAGACAAAGTGGATCTGTATGGAGATGTATAGATTGTGGTGGAGGGACAGAAGAGAGTAACAACATCACTCTTAGTGTCACAGGTGAGTTATTAGAAGTGGTGGAGGGAGTGTAGACTACAGTAGACACAGTGGATCTGTGTGAAGATATATAGATGGTGGTGAAGGGACAGGATAGAGTAATAACATCACTCTCAGTGTCACAGGTGAGTTATTAGAAGTGATGGAGAGAGTGTAGACTACAGTAGATACAGTGGAACTATGTGGAGATGTATAGATGGTGGTGGAGGGACAGGATAGAGTAATAACATCACTCTCAGTGTCACAGGTGAGTTATTGGAAGTGATGGAGGGAGTGTAGACTACAGTAGACACAGTGGATCTGTGTGGAGATGTATATATGTTGGTGGAGGGACAGGAGAGAGTGACACATTAAATCTTAGTGTCACAGGTGAGTTATTAGAAGTGTTGGAGGGAGTGTAGACTACGGTAGACAAAGTGGATCTGTATGGAGATGTATAGATTGTGGTGGAGGGACAAAAGAGAGTAACAACATCACTCTTAGTGTCACAGGTGAGTTATTAGACGTGTTCGAGGGAGTGTAGATTACAGTAGACACAGTGGATCTCAGTGAAGTTGTATATATGGTGGTGGAGGGACAGGATTGAGTAATAACATCACTCTCAGTGTCACGGGTTAGTTATTAGAAGTGTTGGAGGGAGTGTAGACTACAGTAGACAAAGTGGATCTGTATAGAGATGTATAGATTGTGGTGGAGGGACAGGAGAGAGTAATAACATCACTCTCAGTGTCAGAGGTGAGTTATTAGAAGTGATGGAGGGAGTGTAGACTACAGTAGACACAGTGGATCTCTGTTGAGATAGATGTATAGATGGTGGTAGTGGGACAGGATAGAGTAACCACATCACTCTCAGTGTCACAGGTGAGTTAATAGAAGTGTTGGAGGGAGTGTAGACTACAGTAGACACAGTGGATCTGTATGGAGATGTATAGATTGTGGTGGAGGGACAAAAGAGAGTAACAACATCACTCTTAGTGTCACAGGTGAGTTATTAGACGTGTTCGACTGAGTGTAGACTACAGTAGGCACAGTGGATCTCAGTGAAGTTGTATATATGGTGGTGGATGGACAGGATTGAGTAATAACATCACTCTCAGTGTCACGGGTTAGTTATTAGAAGTGTTGGAGGGAGTGTAGACTACAGTAGACAAAGTGGATCTGTATGGAGATGTATAGATTGTGGTGGAGGGACAGAAGAGAGTAACAACATCACTCTCAGTGTAACAGGTGAGTCATTAGAAGTGAAGGAGGGAGTGTAGACTGCACTAAACACAGTTGATCTTTGTGGTGATGTATATATGGTGGTGGAGGGACAGGATTAAGTAATAACATCACTCTCAGTGTCACGGGTTAGTTATTAGAAGTGTTGGAGGGAGTGTAGACTACAGTAGACAAAGTGGATCTGTATGGAGATGTATAGATTGTGGTGGAGGGACAGAAGAGAGTAACAACATCACTCTTAGTGTCACAGGTGAGTTATTAGAAGTGGTGGAGGGAGTGTAGACTACAGTAGACACAGTGGATCTGTGTGAAGATATATAGATGGTGGTGAAGGGACAGGATAGAGTAATAACATCACTCTCAGTGTCACAGGTGAGTTATTAGAAGTGATGGAGAGAGTGTAGACTACAGTAGATACAGTGGAACTATGTGGAGATGTTTATATGGTGATGGAGGGACAGGAGAGAGTAACAACATCACTCTTAGTGTCACAGGTGAGTTATTAGACGTGTTCGAGGGAGTGTAGATTACAGTAGACACAGTGGATCTCAGTGAAGTTGTATATATGGTGGTGGATGGACAGGATTGAGTAATAACATCACTCTCAGTGTCACGGGTTAGTTATTAGAAGTGTTGGAGGGAGTGTAGACTACAGTAGACAAAGTGGATCTGTATGGAGATGTATAGATTGTGGTGGAGGGACAGAAGAGAGTAACAACATCACTCTCAGTGTCACAGGTGAGTTATTAGAAGTGGTGGAGGGAGTGTAGACTACAGTAGACACAGTGGATCTGTGTGAAGATATATAGATGGTGGTGAAGGGACAGGATAGAGTAATAACATCACTCTCAGTGTCACAGGTGAGTTATTAGAAGTGGTGGAGGGAGTGTAGACTACAGTAGACACGGTGGATCTGTGTGAAGATATATAGATGGTGGTGAAGGGACAGGATAGAGTAATAACATCACTCTCAGTGTCACAGGTAAGTTATTAGAAGTTGTGGAGGGAGTGTAGACTACGGTAGATACAGTGGAACTATGTGGAGATGTTTATATGGTGATGGAGGGACAGGAGAGAGTAACAACTTCACTCTCAGTGTCACAGGTGAGTTATTTGAAGTGATGGAGGGAGTGAAGACAACAGTAGACACACTTGATATGTGTGGAGATGTATAGATGGTGATGGAGGGAAAGGAAAGAGTAACAACATCACTCTCAGTGTAACAGGTGAGTTATTAGAAGTGAAGGAGGGAGTGTAGACTGCACTAAACACAGTTGATCTTTGTGGTGATGTATAGATGGTTGTGGAGGGACAGCAGTAAGTAACAACATCACTCTTAGTGTCATAGGTGAGTTATTAGAAGTGTTGGAGGGAGTGTAGACAACAGTAGACACAGTGGATCTGTTTTGAGATGTATAGATGGTTGTGGAATGACAGGAGAGAGTAACAACATCACTCTAAGTGTCACAGGTGAGATATTAGAAGTGATGGAGGGAGTGTAGACTACAGTAGACACAGTGGATCTTTGCAGATATGTATATATTGTAATGGAGGGACAGGAGAGAGTAACATCATCACTCTCAGTGTCACTGGGGATTTATTAGAAGTGATGGAGGGAGTGTAGACTACAGTAGACACAGTGGACCTGTGTGGAGATGTATTGATAGTCATGGAGGGACAGGAGAGAGTGATAACATCAATCTTAGTGTCACAGGTGAGTTATTAGAAGTGTTGGAGGGAGTGTAGACTACAGTAGACACAGTGGATCTGTGTGAAGATGTATATATTGTGGTGAAGGGACAGGATAGAGTAATAACATCACTCTCAGTGTCACAGGTGAGTTATTAGAAGTGAAGGAGAGAGTGTAGACTACAGTAGATACAGTGGAACTATGTGGAGATGTTTATATGGTGATGGAGGGACAGAAGAGAGTAACAACTTCACTCTCAGTGTCACAGGTGAGTTATTTGAAGTGATGGAGGGAGTGAAGACAACAGTAGACACACTTGATATGTGTGGAGATGTATAGATGGTGATGGAGGGAAAGGAGAGAGTAACAACATCACTCTCAGTGTCACAGGTGAGTTATTAGAAGTGAAGGAGGGAGTGTAGACTGCACTAAACACAGTTGATCTTTGTGGTGATGTATAGGTGGTTGTGGAGGGACAGGAGAAAGTAACAACATCACTCTTAGTGTCACAGGTGAGTTATTAGACGTGTTCGAGGGAGTGTAGATTACAGTAGACACAGTGGATCTCAGTGAAGTTGTATATATGGTGGTGGATGGACAGGATTGAGTAATAACATCACTCTCAGTGTCACGGGTTAGTTATTAGAAGTGTTGGAGGGAGTGTAGACTACAGTAGACAAAGTGGATCTGTATGGAGATGTATAGATTGTGGTGGAGGGACAGAAGAGAGTAACAACATCACTCTCAGTGTCACAGGTGAGTTATTAGAAGTGGTGGAGGGAGTGTAGACTACAGTAGACACAGTGGATCTGTGTGAAGATATATAGATGGTGGTGAAGGGACAGGATAGAGTAATAACATCACTCTCAGTGTCACAGGTGAGTTATTAGAAGTGGTGGAGGGAGTGTAGACTACAGTAGACACAGTGGATCTGTGTGAAGATATATAGATGGTGGTGAAGGGACAGGATAGAGTAATAACATCACTCTCAGTGTCACAGGTAAGTTATTAGAAGTTGTGGAGGGAGTGTAGACTACGGTAGATACAGTGGAACTATGTGGAGATGTTTATATGGTGATGGAGGGACAGGAGAGAGTAACAACTTCACTCTCAGTGTCACAGGTGAGTTATTTGAAGTGATGGAGGGAGTGAAGACAACAGTAGACACACTTGATATGTGTGGAGATGTATAGATGGTGATGGAGGGAAAGGAAAGAGTAACAACATCACTCTCAGTGTAACAGGTGAGTCATTAGAAGTGAAGGAGGGAGTGTAGACTGCACTAAACACAGTTGATCTTTGTGGTGATGTATAGATGGTTGTGGAGGGACAGCAGTAAGTAACAACATCACTCTTAGTGTCATAGGTGAGTTATTAGAAGTGTTGGAGGGAGTGTAGACAACAGTAGACACAGTGGATCTGTTTTGAGATGTATAGATGGTTGTGGAATGACAGGAGAGAGTAACAACATCACTCTAAGTGTCACAGGTGAGATATTAGAAGTGATGGAGGGAGTGTAGACTACAGTAGACACAGTGGATCTTTGCGGATATGTATATATTGTAATGGAGGGAAAGGAGAGAGTGACAAAATCACTCAGTGTCACTATTGAATTATTAGAAGTGATGGAGTGAGTGTATAATACAGTAGACACAATGGGTCTATGTGGAACTGTACAGATGGTATTGGAGGTACAGGAGAGAGTACCAACATCACTCTTAGTGTCACAGGTGAGTTAATCCATCCTAAAACTATGAACACCATGTTCACTGTACACTGATCTTACTTACAGTTTCACTGACGAGTCTGACTCTCCTGAACACCACCAACTCTCTCCTTCCCCTATCCTCAAACTATGAACACCGTGTTCACTGTAAACTGATCTAACTTACAGTTCCACTGACGAGTGTGATCCTCCTGAACACCACCAACTCTCTCAATCATCTATCATCAAACTATGAACACCATGTTCACTGTACACTGATATAACTTACAGTTCCACTGACTAGTGTGACCCTCCTGAACACTACCAACTCTCTCCTTAATCCATCCTAAAACTATGAACACCATGTTTACTGTACTCTGATCTAACTTGCAGTTCCACTGACGAGTGTGACTCACCTGAACACCACAAACTTTCTCCTCCATCCATCCTCGAACTTTGAACACCATGTTCACTGTACACTGATCTTACATACAGTTTCACTGACGAGTGTGACCCTCCTGAACACCACCATCTCTCTCCTTCCCCTAACATCAAACTATGAACACCATGTTCACTGTTCAATGATCTAACTTACAGTTCCACTGACGAGTGTGACTCTCCTGAACACCACCAACTCTCTCCTTCCCCTAACATCAAACCATGAACACCATGTTCACTGTACACTGATCTAACTTAAAGGTCCACTGACAAGTGTGATCCTCCTGAACACCACCAACTCTCTCCTTCCCCTAACCTCAAACTAGCAACACCATGTTCACTGCACACTGATCTAACTTACAGCTCCACTGACAAATGTGACCTTCTTGAACACCACCAACTCTCTCCTTCCCCTAACCTCAAACTATGAACACCATGTTCACTGTACACTGATCTAACTTACAGTTCCACTGACGAGTGTGACTCTCCTGAACACCACCAACTCTCTCCTTCCCCTAACATCAAACTATGAACACCATGTTCACTGTACACTGATCTAACTTACAGTTTCACTGACGAGTCTGACTCTCCAGAACACCACCAACTCTCTCCTTCCCCTATCCTCAAACTATGAACACCATGTTCACTGTACACTGATCTTACTTATAGTTTCACTGACGAGTGTGACTCTCCTGAACACCACCAACTCTCTCCTTCCCCTATCCTCAAACTATGAACACCATGATCACTGTAAACTGATCTAACTTACAGTTCCACTGACTAGTGTGACCCTCCTGAACACTACCAACTCTCTCCTTAATCCATCCTTAAACTATGAACACCATGTTTACTGTACTCTGATCTAACTTGCAGTTCCACTGACGAGTGTGACTCACCTGAACACCACAAACTTTCTCCTCCATCTATCCTCGAACTTTGAACACCATGTTCACTGTACACTGATCTTACTTACAGTTTCACTGACAAGTCTGACTCTCTTGAACACCACCAACTCTCTCCTTCCCCTAACATCAAACTATGAACGCCATGTTCACTGTACACTGATCTAACTTAAAGGTCCACTGACAAGTGTGATCCTCCTGAACACCACCAACTCTCTCCTTCCCCTAACCTCAAACTATCAACACCATGTTCACTGCACACTGATCTAACTTACAGCTCCACTGACAAGTGTGACCTTCTTGAACACCACCAACTCTCTCCTTCCCCTATCCTCAAACTATCAACACCATGTTCACTGTACACTGATCTAACTTACATTTCAACTGACGAGTGTGACTCTCCTGAACACCACCAATTCTCTCCTTCCCCTATCCTCAAACTATGACCGCCATGTTCACTGTACACTGATCTAACTTACAGTTCCGCTGACGAGTGTGACTCTCTTGAACACCAACAACTCTCTCCTTCCCCTATCCTCAAACTATGAACACCATGGTGACTGTACTCTGATCTGACTACATTTACACTGACGAGTGTGACATTCCTGAACATGACCAATTCTCTCCTTCATCAATCCTCAAACTATGACTCCATGTTAACTGTACACTGATCTAACTTAAAGTTCCACTGACGAGTGTGACCCTCCTGAACACCACCAACTCTCTCCTTACTCTATCCTCAAACTATGAACACCATGTACACTGTACATTGATCTAACTTACAGTTCCACTGACTAGTGTGACCCTCCTGAACACTACCAACTCTCTCCTTAATCCATCCTAAAACTATGAACACCATGTTTACTGTACTCTGATCTAACTTGCAGTTCCACTGACGAGTGTGACTCACCTGAACACCACAAACTTTCTCCTCCATCCATCCTCGAACTTTGAACACCATGTTCACTGTACACTGATCTTACATACAGTTTCACTGACGAGTGTGACCCTCCTGAACACCACCATCTCTCTCCTTCCCCTAACATCAAACTATGAACACCATGTTCACTGTTCAATGATCTAACTTACAGTTCCACTGACGAGTGTGACTCTCCTGAACACCACCAACTCTCTCCTTCCCCTAACATCAAACCATGAACACCATGTTCACTGTACACTGATCTAACTTAAAGGTCCACTGACAAGTGTGATCCTCCTGAACACCACCAACTCTCTCCTTCCCCTAACCTCAAACTAGCAACACCATGTTCACTGCACACTGATCTAACTTACAGCTCCACTGACAAATGTGACCTTCTTGAACACCACCAACTCTCTCCTTCCCCTAACCTCAAACTATGAACACCATGTTCACTGTACACTGATCTAACTTACAGTTCCACTGACGAGTGTGACTCTCCTGAACACCACCAACTCTCTCCTTCCCCTAACATCAAACTATGAACACCATGTTCACTGTACACTGATCTAACTTACAGTTTCACTGACGAGTCTGACTCTCCAGAACACCACCAACTCTCTCCTTCCCCTATCCTCAAACTATGAACACCATGTTCACTGTACACTGATCTTACTTATAGTTTCACTGACGAGTGTGACTCTCCTGAACACCACCAACTCTCTCCTTCCCCTATCCTCAAACTATGAACACCATGATCACTGTAAACTGATCTAACTTACAGTTCCACTGACTAGTGTGACCCTCCTGAACACTACCAACTCTCTCCTTAATCCATCCTTAAACTATGAACACCATGTTTACTGTACTCTGATCTAACTTGCAGTTCCACTGACGAGTGTGACTCACCTGAACACCACAAACTTTCTCCTCCATCTATCCTCGAACTTTGAACACCATGTTCACTGTACACTGATCTTACTTACAGTTTCACTGACAAGTCTGACTCTCTTGAACACCACCAACTCTCTCCTTCCCCTAACATCAAACTATGAACGCCATGTTCACTGTACACTGATCTAACTTAAAGGTCCACTGACAAGTGTGATCCTCCTGAACACCACCAACTCTCTCCTTCCCCTAACCTCAAACTATCAACACCATGTTCACTGCACACTGATCTAACTTACAGCTCCACTGACAAGTGTGACCTTCTTGAACACCACCAACTCTCTCCTTCCCCTATCCTCAAACTATCAACACCATGTTCACTGTACACTGATCTAACTTACATTTCAACTGACGAGTGTGACTCTCCTGAACACCACCAATTCTCTCCTTCCCCTATCCTCAAACTATGACCGCCATGTTCACTGTACACTGATCTAACTTACAGTTCCGCTGACGAGTGTGACTCTCTTGAACACCAACAACTCTCTCCTTCCCCTATCCTCAAACTATGAACACCATGGTGACTGTACTCTGATCTGACTACATTTACACTGACGAGTGTGACATTCCTGAACATGACCAATTCTCTCCTTCATCAATCCTCAAACTATGACTCCATGTTAACTGTACACTGATCTAACTTAAAGTTCCACTGACGAGTGTGACCCTCCTGAACACCACCAACTCTCTCCTTACTCTATCCTCAAACTATGAACACCATGTACACTGTACATTGATCTAACTTACAGTTCCACTGACGAGTGTGACCCTCCTGAACACCACCAACTCTGTATTTCATCTATCCTCAAAATATGAACACCATGGTCACTGTACACTGATCTAACTTACAGTTCCACTGACGAGTGTGACCCTCCTGAACACCACCAACTCTCTCCTTCATCTACCATCAAACTATGAACACCATGTTCACTGTACACTGATCTAACTTACAGGTCCACTGACGAGTGTGAACCTCCTGAACACCACCAACTCTCTCTTTCATCTATCATCAAACTATGAACACCATGTTCACTGTACAATGATCTAACTTACAGTTCAACTGACGAGTGTGACCCTCCTGAACACCACCAACTCTCTCTTTCATCTATCCTCAAACTATGAACACCATGTTCACTGTACTCTGATCTGACTTACAGTTCCACTGAATAGTGTGACTCTCCTGAACATCATCAACTCTCACCTTCAACAATCATCAAACTATGAACACCGTGTTCACTGTACACTGATCTGACTTACAGTTCCACTGACTAGTGTGACTCTCCTGAACACCACCAACTCTCTACTTCATTTATCATCAAACTATGAACACCATGTTCACTGTACTGTGATCTAACTTACAGTTCCACTGACGAGTGTGACCCCCCTGAACACCACCAACTCTCTCCTTCATCTATCATCAAACTATGAACACAATGTTCACTGTACTCTGATCTAACTTACAGTTCCACTGACGAGTGGGACCCTCCTGAACGTCACCAACTCTCTTCTTTATCTATCATCAAACTATGAACACCATGTTCACTGTACACTGATCTAACTTACAGTTCTACTGACGAGTGTGACCCTCCTGAACACCACCAACTCTCTCCTTCACCTATCATCAAACTACGAACACCATGGTCACTGTACACTGGGTTCTAATTTACAGTTCCTTTGACGAGTGTGACCCTCCTGAACACCACCAACTCTCTCTTTCATCTATCCTCAAACTATGAACACCATGTTCACTGTACACTGATCTAACTTACAATTCCACTGACGAGTGTGTCACTCCTGAACACCACCAACTCTCTCTTTCATCTATCCTCAAACTATGAACACCATGTTCACTGTACACTGATCTAACTTACAGTTCAGCTTACGAGTGTGACCCTCCTGAATACTACCAACTATCTCTCTTTCATCTATCCTCAAACTATGAACACCATGTTCACTGTACAATGATCTAACTTGCAGTTCAACTGACGAGTGTGACCCTCCTGAACACCTCCTGAACACCACCAACTCTCTCTTTCATCTATCCTCAAATTATGAACATCATGTTCACTGTACCCTGATCTAACTTACAGTTCCACTGATGAGTGTGACCCACCTAAACACCACCAACTCTCTCCTTCCCCTATCATCAAACTACGAACACCATGGTCACTGTACACTGGTCTAATTTACAGTTCCTTTGACGAGTGTGACCCTCCTGAACACCACCAACTCTCTCTTTCATCTATCCTCAAACTATGAACACCATGTTCACTGTACACTGATCTAACTTACAATTCCACTGACGAGTGTGTCACTCCTGAACACCACCAACTCTCTCTTTCATCTATCCTCAAACTATGAACACCATGTTCACTGTACACTGATCTAACTTACAATTCCACTGACGAGTGTGTCACTCCTGAACACCACCAACTCTCTCTTTCATCTATCCTCAAACTATGAACACCATGTTCACTGTACACTGATCTAACTTACAGTTCAGCTTACGAGTGTGAGCCTCCTGAACACTACCAACTATCTCTCTTTCATCTATCCTCAAACTATGAACACCATGTTCACTGTACAATGATCTAACTTGCAGTTCAACTGACGAGTGTGACCCTCCTGAACACCACCAACTCTCTCTTTCATCTATCCTCAAACTATGAACACCATGTTCACTGTACTCTGATCTGACTTACAGTTCCACTGATTAGTGTGACTCTCCTGAACATCATCAACTCTCACCTTCAACAATCATCAAACTATGAACACCGTGTTCACTGTACACTGATCTGACTTACAGTTCCACTGACTAGTGTGACTCTCCTGAACACCACCAACTCTCTACTTCATTTATCATCAAACTATGAACACCATGTTCACTGTACTGTGATCTAACTTACAGTTCCACTGACGAGTGTGACCCCCCTGAACACCACCAACTCTCTCCTTCATCTATCATTAAAACTATGAACACAATGTTCACTGTACTCTGATCTAACTTACAGTTCCACTGACGAGTGTGACTCTGCTGAACACCACCAACGCTCTCCTTCACATATCCTCAAACTATGAACGCCATGGTCACTGTACACTGATCTAACTTACAGTTCCACTGACGAGTGTGACTCTCCTTAACACCACCAACTCTCTCTCTTTCATCTATCCCAAAACTATGAACGCTATGGTCACTGTACACTGATCTAACTTACAATTCCACTGACGAGTGTGACGCTCCTGAACACCACCAACTCTCTCCTTTATCTATCATCAAACTATAAACACCATGTTCAATGTACACTGATCTAACTTACAGTTCCACTGACGAGTGTGACTCTCCTGAACACCAACAACTCTCACCTTCAACTATCTTCAAACTATGAACACCATGTTCACTGTACACTGATCTAACTTACAGTTCCACTGACGAGTGTGACCCTCCTGAACACCACCAACTCTCTCCTTTATCTATCATCAAACTATAAACACCATGTTCAATGTACACTGATCTAACTTACAGTTCCACTGACGAGTGCAAACCTCATGAACACAACCAACTCTCTCCTTCACCTATCCTCAAACTATGAACACCATGTTGACTGTACGCTGATCTAACTTACAGTTCCACTGACGAGTCTGACTTTCCTGAACACCACCAACTCTCTCCTTCACCTACCATCAAACTATGAACACCATGTTCACTGTACGCTGATCTAACTTGCAGTTCCACTGACGACTCTGACCCCTCTGAACACCAACAACTCTCTCCTTCCTTTATTCTCAAACTATGAACACCATGTTCACTGTACGCTGATCTAACTTACAGTTCCACTGACGAGTCTGACTCTCCTGAACACCACCAACTCTCTCCTTCACCTACCATTAAACTATGAACACCATGTTCACTGTACACTGATCTAACTTACAGTTCCACTGACGAGTGTGACCCTCCTGAACACCACCAACTCTCTCCTTCCCCTATCCTCAAACTATGAATACCATGTTCACTGTACGCTGATCTAACTTGCAGTTCCACTGACGACTCTGACCCCTCTGAACACCAACAACTCTCTCCTTCCTTTATCCTCAAACTATGAACACCATGTTCACTGTACGCTGATCTAACTTACAGTTCCACTGACGAGTGTGACCCTCCTGAACACCACCAACTCTCTCCTTCATCCATCCTCAAACTATGAACACCATGTTCACTGTACGCTGATCTAACTTACAGTTCCACTGACGAGTGTGACCCTCCTGAACACCACCAATTCACTCCTTCATCCATCCTCAAACTATGAACACCATGTTCACTGTACGCTGATCTAACTTACAGTTCCACTGACGAGTGTGACCTTTCTGAACACCACCAATTCTCTCTTTCCCCTATCCTCAAACTATGAACACCATGTTCAATGTACACTGATCTAACTTACAGTTCCACTGACGAGTGTGACCCTCCTAAACACCACCATCTCTCTCCTTTACCTATCCTCATACTATGAACACCATGTTCACTGTACACTGATCTAACTTACAGTTCCACTGACGAGTGTGACCCTCCTGAACACCACCAATTCACTCCTTCGTCCATCCTCAAACTATGAACACCATGTTCAATGTACACTGATCTAACTTACAGTTCCACTGACGATTGTAACCCCCCTGAACACCACGAACTCTCTCCTTCATCTATCATCAAACTATGAACACAATGTTCACTGTACTCTGATCTAACTTACAGTTCCACTGACGATTGTGACCCTCCTGAACACCACCAAATCTCCCCTTCACCTATCCCAAAACTATGAACGCAATGGTCACTGTACATAGATCTAACTTACAGTTCCACTGACGAGTGTTACCATCCTGAACACAACCAACTGTCTCCTTCACCTATCCTCAAATTATGAACACCATGGTCACTGTACATTGATCTAACTTACATTTCCACTGACGAGTGTGACCCTCCTAAACACCACCAAATCTCTCCTTCCCCTATCATCAAACTATGAACACCATGGTCACTGTACACTGGTCTAACTTACAGTTCCATTGACGAGTGTGACCCTCCTGAACACCAACAACTCTCTCCTTCAACTACCCTCAAACTATGAACACCATGTTCAATGTACACTAATCTAACTTACAGTTCCACTGACGAGTCTGACTCTCCTGAACACCAACAACTCTCACCTTCATCTATCTTCAAACTATGAACACCATGTTCACTGTACACTGATCTAACTTACAGTTCCACTGACGAGTGTCACACTCCTGAACACCACCAACTCTCACCTTCAACTATCATCAAACTATGAACACCGTGTTCACTGTACACTGATCTGACTTACAGTTCCACTGACTAGTGTGACTCTCCTGAACACCACCAACTCTCTCCTTCATTTATCATCAAACTATGAACACCATGTTCACTGTACTGTGATCTAACTTACAGTTCCACTGACGAGTGTGACCCTCCTGAACACCATCAACTCTCTCCTTCATCTATCATCAAACTATGAACACAATGTTCACTGTACTCTGATCTAACTTACAGTTCCACTGACGAGTGGGACCCTCCTGAACACCACCAACTCTCTTCTTTATATATCATCAAACTATGAACACCATGTTCAATGTACACTGATCTAACTTACAGTTCCACTGACGAGTGCAACCCTCATGAACACAACTAACTCTCTCATTCACCTATCCTCAACCTATGAACACCATGTTAACTGTACACTGATCTAACTTACATTTCCACTGAAGAGTGTGTCTCTCTTGAACACCACCAACTCTCTCCTCCACCTACCAACAAAATATGAACACCATGTTCACTGTACACTGATCTAACTTACATTTCCACTGACGAGTGTGACCCTCCTGAACACCACCAACGCTCTCCGTCCTTTATCCTCAAACTATGAACACCATGTTCATTGTACACTGATCTGACTTACAGTTCCACTGACGAGTGTGACCCTCCTGAACACCACCTACTCTCTCCTTCATCTATCATCAAACTATGAACACCATGTTCACTGTACACTGATCTAACTTACATTTCCACTGACGAGTGTGACCCTCCTGAACACCACCAACGCTCTCCGTCCTTTATCCTCAAACTATGAACACCATGTTCATTGTACACTGATCTGACTTACAGTTCCACTGACGAGTGTGCCTCTCCTGAATACCACCAGCTCTCTCCTTCCTCTATTATCAAACTATGAACACCATGTTCACTGTACGCTGATCTAACTTGCAGTTCCACTGACGACTCTGACCCCCCTCTGAACACCACCAACTCTCTCCTTCCTTTATCATCAAACTATGAACACCATGTTCACTGTACGCTGATCTAACTTACAGTTCCACTGACGAGTGTGACCCTCCTGAACACCACCAACTCTCTCCTTCATCCATCCTCAAACTATGAACACCATGTTCACTGTACGCTGATCTAACTTACAGTTCCACTGATGAGTGTGACTCTCCTGAACACCACCAATTCACTCCTTCATCCATCCTCAAACTATGAACACCATGTTCACTGTACGCTGATCTAACTTACAGTTCCACTGACGAGTGTGACCCTCCTGAACACCACCAATTCTCTCCTTCCCCTATCCTCAAACTATGAACACCATGTTCTATGTACACTGATCTAACTTACAGTTCCACTGACGAGTGTGACCCTCCTGAACACCACCAACTCACTCTTTCATCTATCATCAAACTATGAACACCATGTTCACTGTACACTGATCTAACTTACAGTTCCACTGACGAGTGTGACCCTCATGAACACCACCAACACTCTCCTTCACCCATCCTCAAACTATGAACACCATGTTCACTGTACACTTATCTAACTTTCAGTTCCACTGACGAGTGTGACCTTCCAGAACGACACCAAGTCTCTCCTTCCCCTATCCTCAAAGTATGAACACTATGTTCACTGTACACTGCTCTAACTTACAGTTTCACTGACGAGCGTGACCCTCCTGAACACCACCAACTCTCTCCTTCCCCTATCCTCAAAGTATGAACACTATGTTCACTGTAAACTGATCTAACTTACAGTTTCACTGACGAGCGTGACCCTCCAGAACACCACCAACACTCTCCTTCACCTACCCTCAAACTATGAACACCATGTTCACTGTACACTAATCTAACTTACAGTTCCACTGACGAGTGTGACTCTGCTGAACACCACCAACGCTCTCCTTCACATATCCTCAAACTATGAACACCTTGTTCACTGTACACTGATCTAACTTACAGTTCCTCTGACGAGTGTGACTCTCCTGAACACCACCAACGCTCTCCTTCACATATCCTCAAACTATGAACACCTTGTTCACTGTACACTGATCTAACTTACAGTTCCACTGACGAGTGTGACTCTGCTGAACACCACCAACGCTCTCCTTCACATATCCTCAAACTATGAACACCATGTTCACTGTACACTGATCTCACTTACAGTTCCTCTGACGAGTGTGACTCTCCTTAACACCACCAACTCTCTCTCTTTCATCTATCCCAAAACTATGAACGCTATGGTCACTGTACACTGATCTAACTTACAATTCCACTGACGAGTGTGATCCTCCTGAACACCACCAACGCTCTCCTTCACCTATCCTCAAACTATGAACACCATGTTCACTGTACACTGATCTAACTTACAGTTCCTCTGACGAGTGTGACTCTCCTTAACACCACCAACTTTCTCTCTTTCATCTATCCCAAAACTATGAACGCTATGGTCACTGTACACTGATCTAACTTACAATTCCACTGACGAGTGTGACTCTCCTGAACACCACCTACTCTCTCTTTCATCTATCCTCAAACTATGTACACCATGTTCACTGTACACTGGTCTAACTTACAGTTACACTGAAGAGTGTGACGCTCCTGAACACCACAAACTCTCTCCTTCACCTATCATCAAACTATGAACACCATGTTCACTGTACACTGGTCTAACTTACAGTTACACTGACGAGTGTGACGCTCCTGAACACCACCAACTCTCTCCTTCCCCTATCATCAAACTACGAACACCATGGTCACTGTACACTGGTCTAACTTACAGTTCCATTGACGAGTGTGACCCTCCTGAACACCACCAACGCTCTCCTTCACATATCCTCAAACTATGAACACCTTGTTCACTGTACACTGATCTAACTTACAGTTCCTCTGACGAGTGTGACTCTACTGAACACCACCAACGCTCTACTTCACATATCCTCAAACTATGAACACCTTGTTCACTGTACACTGATCTAACTTACAGTTCCACTGACGAGTGTGACTCTGCTGAACACCACCAACGCTCTCCTTCACATATCCTCAAACTATGAACACCATGTTCACTGTACACTGATCTAACTTACAGTTCCACTGACGAGTGTGACCCTCCTGAACACCACCAACTCTCTCCTTTATCTATCATCAAACTATAAACACCATGTTCAATGTACACTGATCTAACTTACAGTTCCACTGACGAGTGCAACCCTCATGAACACAACCAACTCTCTCCTTCACCTATCCTCAAACTAGGAACACCATGTTAACTGTACACTAATCTAACTTACAGTTCCACTGACGAGTGTGACTCTCCTGAACACCAACAACTCTCACCTTCAACTATCTTCAAACTATGAACACCATGTTGACTGTACGCTGATCTAACTTACAGTTCCACTGACGAGTCTGACTTTCCTGAACACCACCAACTCTCTCCTTCACCTACCATCAAACTATGAACACCATGTTCACTGTACGCTGATCTAACTTGCAGTTCCACTGACGACTCTGACCCCTCTGAACATCAACAACTCTCTCCTTCCTTTATTCTCAAACTATGAACACCATGTTCACTGTACGCTGATCTAACTTACAGTTCCACTGACGAGTCTGACTCTCCTGAACACCACCAACTCTCTCCTTCACCTACCATCAAACTATGAACACCATGTTCAATGTACACTGATCTAACTTACAGTTCCACTGACGAGTGTGACCCTCCTGAACACCACCAACTCTCTCCTTCCCCTATCCTCAAACTATGAATACCATGTTCACTGTACGCTGATCTAACTTGCAGTTCCACTGACGACTCTGACCCCTCTGAACACCAACAACTCTCTCCTTCCTTTATCCTCAAACTATGAACACCATGTTCACTGTACGCTGATCTAACTTACAGTTCCACTGACGAGTGTGACCCTCCTGAACACCACCAACTCTCTCCTTCATCCATCCTCAAACTATGAACACCATGTTCACTGTACGCTGATCTAACTTACAGTTCCACTGACGAGTGTGACCCTCCTGAACACCACCAATTCACTCCTTCATCCATCCTCAAACTATGAACACCATGTTCACTGTACGCTGATCTAACTTACAGTTCCACTGACGAGTGGGACCCTCCTGAACACCACCAACTCTCTTCTTTATATATCATCAAACTATGAACACCATGTTCAATGTACACTGATCTAACTTACAGTTCCACTGACGAGTGTGACTCTCCTGAACACCACCAATTCACTCCTTCATCCATCCTCAAACTATGAACACCATGTTCACTGTACGCTGATCTAACTTACAGTTCCACTGACGAGTGGGACCCTCCTGAACACCACCAACTCTCTTCTTTATATATCATCAAACTATGAACACCATGTTCAATGTACACTGATCTAACTTACAGTTCCACTGACGAGTGCAACCCTCATGAACACAACTAACTCTCTCATTCACCTATCCTCAACCTATGAACACCATGTTAACTGTACACTGATCTAACTTACATTTCCACTGAAGAGTGTGTCTCTCTTGAACACCACCAACTCTCTCCTCCACCTATCAACAAAATATGAACACCATGTTCACTGTACACTGATCTAACTTACATTTCCACTGACGAGTGTGACCCTCCTGAACACCACCAACGCTCTCCGTCCTTTATCCTCAAACTATGAACACCATGTTCATTGTACACTGATCTAACTTACAGTTCCACTGACGAGTGTGCCTCTCCTGAATACCACCAGCTCTCTCCTTCCTCTATTATCAAACTATGAACACCATGTTCACTGTACGCTGATCTAACTTGCAGTTCCACTGACGACTCTGACCCCCCTCTGAACACCACCAACTCTCTCCTTCCTTTATCATCAAACTATGAACACCATGTTCACTGTACGCTGATCTAACTTACAGTTCCACTGACGAGTGTGACCCTCCTGAACACCACCAGCTCTCTCCTTCCTCTATTATCAAACTATGAACACCATGTTCACTGTACGCTGATCTAACTTGCAGTTCCACTGACGACTCTGACCCCCCTCTGAACACCACCAACTCTCTCCTTCCTTTATCATCAAACTATGAACACCATGTTCACTGTACGCTGATCTAACTTACAGTTCCACTGACGAGTGTGACCCTCCTGAACACCACCAACTCTCTCCTTCATCCATCCTCAAACTATGAACACCATGTTCACTGTACGCTGATCTAACTTACAGTTCCACTGATGAGTGTGACTCTCCTGAACACCACCAATTCACTCCTTCATCCATCCTCAAACTATGAACACCATGTTCACTGTACGCTGATCTAACTTACAGTTCCACTGACGAGTGTGACCCTCCTGAACACCACCAATTCTCTCCTTCCCCTATCCTCAAACTATGAACACCATGTTCTATGTACACTGATCTAACTTACAGTTCCACTGACGAGTGTGACCCTCCTGAACACCACCAACTCACTCTTTCATCTATCATCAAACTATGAACACCATGTTCACTGTACACTGATCTAACTTACAGTTCCACTGACGAGTATGACCCTCCTGAACACCACCTACTCTCTCCTTCGTCCATCCTCAAACTATGAACACCATGTTCACTGTACACTGAATTACCGTGCAGTTCCACTGACGAGTGTGACCCTCATGAACACCACCAACACTCTCCTTCACCCATCCTCAAACTATGAACACCATGTTCACTGTACACTTATCTAACTTTCAGTTCCACTGACGAGTGTGACCTTCCAGAACGACACCAAGTCTCTCCTTCCCCTATCCTCAAAGTATGAACACTATGTTCACTGTACACTGCTCTAACTTACAGTTTCACTGACGAGCGTGACCCTCCTGAACACCACCAACTCTCTCCTTCCCCTATCCTCAAAGTATGAACACTATGTTCACTGTAAACTGATCTAACTTACAGTTTCACTGACGAGCGTGACCCTCCAGAACACCACCAACACTCTCCTTCACCTACCCTCAAACTATGAACACCATGTTCACTGTACACTAATCTAACTTACAGTTCCACTGACGAGTGTGACTCTGCTGAACACCACCAACGCTCTCCTTCACATATCCTCAAACTATGAACACCTTGTTCACTGTACACTGATCTAACTTACAGTTCCTCTGACGAGTGTGACTCTCCTGAACACCACCAACGCTCTCCTTCACATATCCTCAAACTATGAACACCTTGTTCACTGTACACTGATCTAACTTACAGTTCCACTGACGAGTGTGACTCTGCTGAACACCACCAACGCTCTCCTTCACATATCCTCAAACTATGAACACCATGTTCACTGTACACTGATCTCACTTACAGTTCCTCTGTCGAGTGTGACTCTCCTTAACACCACCAACTCTCTCTCTTTCATCTATCCCAAAACTATGAACGCTATGGTCACTGTACACTGATCTAACTTACAATTCCACTGACGAGTGTGATCCTCCTGAACACCACCAACGCTCTCCTTCACCTATCCTCAAACTATGAACACCATGTTCACTGTACACTGATCTAACTTACAGTTCCTCTGACGAGTGTGACTCTCCTTAACACCACCAACTTTCTCTCTTTCATCTATCCCAAAACTATGAACGCTATGGTCACTGTACACTGATCTAACTTACAATTCCACTGACGAGTGTGACTCTCCTGAACACCACCTACTCTCTCTTTCATCTATCCTCAAACTATGTACACCATGTTCACTGTACACTGGTCTAACTTACAGTTACACTGAAGAGTGTGACGCTCCTGAACACCACAAACTCTCTCCTTCCCCTATCATCAAACTACGAACACCATGGTCACTGTACACTGGTCTAACTTACAGTTCCATTGACGAGTGTGACCCTCCTGAACACCACCAACGCTCTCCTTCACATATCCTCAAACTATGAACACCTTGTTCACTGTACACTGATCTAACTTACAGTTCCTCTGACGAGTGTGACTCTACTGAACACCACCAACGCTCTACTTCACATATCCTCAAACTATGAACACCTTGTTCACTGTACACTGATCTAACTTACAGTTCCACTGACGAGTGTGACTCTGCTGAACACCACCAACGCTCTCCTTCACATATCCTCAAACTATGAACACCATGTTCACTGTACACTGATCTAACTTACAGTTCCACTGACGAGTGTGACCCTCCTGAACACCACCAACTCTCTCCTTTATCTATCATCAAACTATAAACACCATGTTCAATGTACACTGATCTAACTTACAGTTCCACTGACGAGTGCAACCCTCATGAACACAACCAACTCTCTCCTTCACCTATCCTCAAACTAGGAACACCATGTTAACTGTACACTAATCTAACTTACAGTTCCACTGACGAGTGTGACTTTCCTGAACACCACCAACTCTCTCCTTCACCTACCATCAAACTATGAACACCATGTTCACTGTACGCTGATCTAACTTGCAGTTCCACTGACGACTCTGACCCCTCTTAACACCAACAACTCTCTCCTTCCTTTATTCTCAAACTATGAACACCATGTTCACTGTACGCTGATCTAACTTACAGTTCCACTGACGAGTCTGACTCTCCTGAACACCACCAACTCTCTCCTTCACCTACCATCAAACTATGAACACCATGTTCAATGTACACTGATCTAACTTACAGTTCCACTGACGAGTGTGACCCTCCTGAACACCACCAACTCTCTCCTTCCCCTATCCTCAAACTATGAATACCATGTTCACTGTACGCTGATCTAACTTGCAGTTCCACTGACGACTCTGACCCCTCTGAACACCAACAACTCTCTCCTTCCTTTATCCTCAAACTATGAACACCATGTTCACTGTACGCTGATCTAACTTACAGTTCCACTGACGAGTGTAACTCTCCTGAACACCACCAACTCTCTCCTTCACCCATCCTCAAACTATGAACACCATGTTCACTGTACACTGATCTTACTTACAGTTCCACTGACGAGTGTGACCCTCCTGAACACCACCAACTCTCTCCTTCATCCATCCTCAAACTATGAACACCATGTTCACTGTACGCTGATCTTACTTACAGTTCCACTGACGAGTGTGACCCTCCTGAACACCACCAACTCTCTCCTTCATCCATCCTCAAACTATGAACACCATGTTCACTGTACGCTGATCTAACTTACAGTTCCACTGACGAGTGTGACTCTCCTGAACACCACCAACTCTCTACTTCACCTATCCTCAAACTATGAACACCATGTTCACTGTACACTGATCTAACTTACAGTTCCACTGACGAGTGTGACCCTCCTGAACACCACCATCTCTCTCCTTTACCTATCCTCACACTATGAACACCATGTTCACTGTACACTGATCTAACTTACAGTTCCACTGACGAGTGTGACCCTCCTGAACAGCAGCAACTCTCTCCTTCATCTATCATCAAACTATGAACACCATGTTCAATGTACGCTGATCTAACTTACAGTTCGACTGACGAGTGTTACTCTCCTGAACACCACCAACTCTCTCCTTCACCTATCCTCAAACTATGAACACCATGTTCACTGTACACTGATCTAACTTACAGTTCCACTGACGAGTGTGACCCTCCTGAACACCACCAACTCTCTCCTTAATCCATCCTCAAACTATGAACACCATGTTCACTGTACGCTGATCTAACTTACAGTTCCACTGACGAGTGTGACCCTAATGAACACCACCAACTCTCTCCTTCATCCATCCTGAAACTATGAACACCATGTTCACCGTACTGTGATCTAACATACAGTTCCACTGACGAGTGTGACTCTCCTGAACGCCACCAATTCACTCCTTCATCCATCCTCAAACTATGAACACCATGTTCAATGTACACTGATCTAACTTACAGTTCCACTGACGATTGTGACCCTCCTGAACAGCAGCAACTCTCTCCTTCATCTATCATCAAACTATGAACACCATGTTCAATGTACGCTGATCTAACTTACAGTTCGACTGACGAGTGTTACTCTCCTGAACACCACCAACTCTCTCCTTCACCTATCCTCAAACTATGAACACCATGTTCACTGTACACTGATCTAACTTACAGTTCCACTGACGAGTGTGACCCTCCTGAACACCACCAACTCTCTCCTTAATCCATCCTCAAACTATGAACACCATGTTCACTGTACGCTGATCTAACTTACAGTTCCACTGACTAGTGTGACCCTAATGAACACCACCAACTCTCTCCTTCATCCATCCTGAAACTATGAACACCATGTTCACCGTACTGTGATCTAACATACAGTTCCACTGACGAGTGTGACTCTCCTGAACGCCACCAATTCACTCCTTCATCCATCCTCAAACTATGAACACCATGTTCAATGTACACTGATCTAACTTACAGTTCCACTGACGATTGTGACCCTCCTGAACACCACCGATTCTCTCCTTCCCCTATCCTCAAACTATGAACACCATGTTCACTGTACACTGATCTAACTTGCAGTTCCACTGACGAGTGTGACCCTCCTGAACACCAACAACTCTCTCCTTCCTTTATCCTCAAACTATGAACACCATGTTCACTGTAAGCTGATCTAACTTACAGTTGCACTGACGAGTGTGACTCTCCTGAATACCACCAACCCTCTCCTTCATCTATCATCAAACTATGAACACCATGTTCACTGTACGCTGATCTAACTTACAGTTCCACTGACGAGTGTGACTCTCCTGAACACCACCAACTCTCTACTTCACCTATCCTCAAACTATGAACACCATGTTCACTGTACACTGATCTAACTTACAGTTCCACTGACGAGTGTGACCCTCCTGAACACCACCAACTCTCTCCTTCACATATCCTCAAACTATGAACAACATGTTCACTGTACACTGATCTAACTTACAGTTCCACTGACGAGTGTGACCTTTCTGAACACCACCAATTCTCTCCTTCCCCTATCCTCAAACTATGAACACCATGTTCAATGTACACTGATCTAACTTACAGTTCCACTGACGAGTGTGACCCTCCTGAACACCACCATCTCTCTCCTTTACCTATCCTCACACTATGAACACCATGTTCACTGTACACTGATCTAACTTACACTTCCACTGACGAGTGTGACCCTCCTGAACAGCAGCAACTCTCTCCTTCATCTATCATCAAACTATGAACACCATGTTCAATGTACGCTGATCTAACTTACAGTTCGACTGACGAGTGTTACTCTCCTGAACACCACCAACTCTCTCCTTCACCTATCCTCAAACTATGAACACCATGTTCACTGTACACTGATCTAACTTACAGTTCCACTGACGAGTGTGACCCTCCTGAACACCACCAACTCTCTCCTTAATCCATCCTCAAACTATGAACACCATGTTCACTGTACGCTGATCTAACTTACAGTTCCACTGACGAGTGTGACCCTAATGAACACCACCAACTCTCTCCTTCATCCATCCTGAAACTATGAACACCATGTTCACCGTACTGTGATCTAACATACAGTTCCACTGACGAGTGTGACTCTCCTGAACGCCACCAATTCACTCCTTCATCCATCCTCAAACTATGAACACCATGTTCAATGTACACTGATCTAACTTACAGTTCCACTGACGATTGTGACCCTCCTGAACAGCAGCAACTCTCTCCTTCATCTATCATCAAACTATGAACACCATGTTCAATGTACGCTGATCTAACTTACAGTTCGACTGACGAGTGTTACTCTCCTGAACACCACCAACTCTCTCCTTCACCTATCCTCAAACTATGAACACCATGTTCACTGTACACTGATCTAACTTACAGTTCCACTGACGAGTGTGACCCTCCTGAACACCACCAACTCTCTCCTTAATCCATCCTCAAACTATGAACACCATGTTCACTGTACGCTGATCTAACTTACAGTTCCACTGACTAGTGTGACCCTAATGAACACCACCAACTCTCTCCTTCATCCATCCTGAAACTATGAACACCATGTTCACCGTACTGTGATCTAACATACAGTTCCACTGACGAGTGTGACTCTCCTGAACGCCACCAATTCACTCCTTCATCCATCCTCAAACTATGAACACCATGTTCAATGTACACTGATCTAACTTACAGTTCCACTGACGATTGTGACCCTCCTGAACACCACCGATTCTCTCCTTCCCCTATCCTCAAACTATGAACACCATGTTCACTGTACACTGATCTAACTTGCAGTTCCACTGACGAGTGTGACCCTCCTGAACACCAACAACTCTCTCCTTCCTTTATCCTCAAACTATGAACACCATGTTCACTGTAAGCTGATCTAACTTACAGTTGCACTGACGAGTGTGACTCTCCTGAATACCACCAACCCTCTCCTTCATCTATCATCAAACTATGAACACCATGTTCAGTGTATGCTGATCTAACGTTCAGTTCCACTGACGATTGTGACCGTCCTGAACACCACCAACTCTCTCCTTCACCTATAATCAAACTATGAACACCATGTTCACTGTACGCTGATCTAACTTACAGTTCCACTGACGAGTGTGACCCTCCTGAACACCACCAACTCTCTCCTTTACCTTTCCTCATACTATGACTACCATGTTCACTGTACACTGATCTAACTTACAGTTCCACTGACGTGTGTGACCCTCCTGAACAGCACCGACTCTCTCCTTCATCTATCATCAAACTTTGAACACCATGTTCACTGTACTCTGATCTAACTTACAGTTCCACTGACGAGTGTGACCCTCCTGAACACCACCTACTCTCTCCTTCATCTATCATCAAACTCTGAACACCATGTTCACTGAACTCTGATCTAACTTCCAGTTCCACTGACGAGTGTGACCCTCCTGAACACCACCAACTCTGTCCTTTATCCTCAAACTATGAACACCATGTTCACTGTACGCTGATCTAACTTACAGTTTCACTGACGAGTGTTACTCTCCTGAATACCACCAACTCTCTCCTTCATCTATTATCAAACTATGAACACCATGTTCATTGTCCGCTGATCTAACTTACAGTTCCACTGACGAGTGTGACCCCCCTGAACACCACCAACTCTCTCCTTCATCTATCCTCAAACTATGAACACCATGTTCACTGTACTCTGATCTAACTTACAGTTCCACTGACGAGTGTGACCCTCCTGAACACCACCAACTCTCTCCTTCATCCATCCTCAAACTATGAACACCATGTTCACTGTACTCTGATCTAACTTACAGTTCCACTGACGAGTGTGACCCACCTGAACACCACCAATTCTCTCCTTCACCTACCATCAAACTATGAACACTATGTTCAATGTACACTGATCTAACTTACAGTTCCAATGACGAGTCTGACTCTCGTGAACACCAACAACTCTCTCCTTCACCTACCATCAAACTATGAACACCATGTTCACTGTACGCTGATCTAACTTGCAGTTCCACTGACGAGTCTGAACCTCCTGAAAACCACCAACTCTCTCCTTCCTTTATCCTCAAACTATGAACACCATGTTCACTGTAAGCTGATCTAACTTACAGATCCACTGACGAGTGTTACCCTCCTGAACACCACCAACTCTCTCCTTCACCTACCATCAAACTATGAACACCATGTTCACTGTACGCTGATCTAACTTGCAGTTCAACTGACGAGTCTGAACCTCCTGAAAACCACCAACTCTCTCCTTCCTTTATCCTCAAACTATGAACACCATGTTCACTGTAAGCTGATCTAACTTACAGTTCCACTGACGAGTGTGACCCTCCTGAAAACCACCAACTCTCTCCTTCCTTTATCCTCAAACTATGAACACCATGTTCACTGAACTCTGATCTAACTTCCAGTTCCACTGACGAGTGTGACCCTCCTGAACACCACCAACTCTGTCCTTTATCCTCAAACTATGAACACCATGTTCACTGTACGCTGATCTAACTTACAGTTTCACTGACGAGTGTGACTCTCCTGAACAGCACCGACTCTCTCCTTCATCTATCATCAAACTTTGAACACCATGTTCACTGTACTCTGATCTAACTTACAGTTCCACTGACGAGTGTGACCCTCCTGAACACCACCTACTCTCTCCTTCATCTATCATCAAACTCTGAACACCATGTTCACTGAACTCTGATCTAACTTCCAGTTCCACTGACGAGTGTGACCCTCCTGAACACCACCAACTCTGTCCTTTATCCTCAAACTATGAACACCATGTTCACTGTACGCTGATCTAACTTCCAGTTCCACTGACGAGTGTGACCCTCCTGAACACCACCAACTCTGTCCTTTATCCTCAAACTATGAACACCATATTCACTGTACGCTGATCTAACTTACAGTTTCACTGACGAGTGTGACTCTCCTGAACACCACCAACTCTCTCCTTCATCTATTATCAAACTATGAACACCATGTTCATTGTCCGCTGATCTAACTTGCAGTTCCACTGACGAGTCTGACCCTCCTGAACACCGCCAACTCTCTCTTTCCCCTATCCTCAAACTATGAACACTATGTTCAATGTACACTGATCTAACTTACAGTTCCAATGACGAGTCTGACTCTCGTGAACACCAACAACTCTCTCCTTCACCTACCATCAAACTATGAACACCATGTTCACTGTACGCTGATCTAACTTGCAGTTCCACTGACGAGTCTGAACCTCCTGAAAACCACCAACTCTCTCCTTCCTTTATCCTCAAACTATGAACACCATGTTCACTGTAAGCTGATCTAACTTACAGTTCCACTGACGAGTGTGAAACTCCTGAACACCACCAACTCTCTCCTTCATCCATCCTCAAACTATGAACACCATGTTCACTGTACTCTGATCTAACTTACAATTCCACTGACGAGTGTGACCCTCCTGAACACCACCTACTCTCTCCTTCATCTATCATCAAACTCTGAACACCATGTTCACTGAACTCTGATCTAACTTCCAGTTCCACTGACGAGTGTGACCCTCCTGAACACCACCAACTCTGTCCTTTATCCTCAAACTATGAACACCATGTTCACTGTACGCTGATCTAACTTACTGTTCCACTGACGAGTGTGACTCTCCTGAACACCACCAACTCTCTCCTTCACCTATCCTCAAACTATGAACACCATGTTCACTGTACATTGATCTAACTTACAGTTTCACTGACGAGTGTGACCCTCCTGAACACCACCAACTCTCTCCTTCCCCTATCCTCAAACTATGAACACCATGTTCATTGTACACTGATCTAATTTACAGTTTCACTGACGAGTGTGACTCTCCTGAACACCACCAACTCTCTCCTTCAGCAATCCTCAAACTATGAACACCATGTTCACTGTACATTGATCTAACTTACAGTTCCACTGACGAGTGTGACTCTCCTGAACACCACCAACTCTCTCCTTCACCTATGCTAAAACTATGAACACCATGTTCACTGTACACTGATCTAATTTACAGTTCCACTGACGAGTGTGACTCTCCTGAACACCACCAACTCTCTCCTTCAGCAATCCTCAAACTATGAACACCATGTTCACTGTACATTGATCTAATTTACAGTTCCACTGACGAGTGTGACCCTCCTGAACACGACCAACTCTCTCCTTTTCCTATCATCAAACTATGAACACCATGTTCACTGTGCACTGATCAAATTTACAGATCCACTGACGAGTGTGACTCTCCTGAACACCACCAACTCTCTCCGTTCTCTTTCATCAAACTATGAACACCATGTTCACTGTACATTGGTCTAACTCACAGTTCCACTGACGAGTGTGACTCTCCTGAACACCACCAACTCTCTCCTTCACCTATCCTCAAACTTTGAACACCATGTTCATTGTACACTGATCTAACTTACAGTTCCAATGACGAGTGTGACCCTCCTGAACACCACCAACTCTCTCCTTCACCTATCCTCAAATTATGAACACCATGTTCATTGTACACTGATCAAACGTACAGTTCCACTGAAGAGTGTGACTCTCCTGAACACCGCCAACTCTCTCCTTCACCTATCCTCAAACTATGAACAACATGTTCACTGTACACTGATCTAACTTACAGTTCCACTGACGAGTGGGACCCTCCTGAACACCACCAACTCTCTCCTTCACCTATCCTCAAACTATGAACACCATGTTCACTGTACACTGGTCTAATTTACAGTTCCACTGACGAGTGTG
The DNA here is from genome assembly GCA_936450465.1 of Gibbula magus. NCBI lineage: Eukaryota > Metazoa > Mollusca > Gastropoda > Trochida > Trochidae > Gibbula > Gibbula magus. Next base: position 586,657 of record OW388298.1, on the reverse strand, counting down.
ACCCTCCTGAACAGCACCAACTCTCTCCTTCACCTATCCTCAAATTATGAACACCATGTTCATTGTACACTGATCAAACGTACAGTTCCACTGAAGAGTGTGACTCTCCTTAACACCGCCAACTCTCTCCTTCACCTATCCTCAAACTATGAACAACATGTTCACTGTACACTGATCTAACTTACAGTTCCACTGACTAGTGTGACTCTCCTGAACACCGCCAACTCTCTCCTTCACATATCCTCAAACTATGAACAACATGTTCACTGTACACTGATCTAACTTACAGTTCCACTGACTAGTGTGACTCTCCTGAACACCACCAACTCTCTCCTTCACCTATTCTCAAACTATGAACACCATGTTCACTGTACACTCATGTTACTTACAGTTCCACTGACGAGTGGGACCCTCCTGAACACCACCAACTCTCTCCTTCACCTATCCTCAAACTATGAACACCATGTTCACTGTACACTGGTCTAATTTACAGTTCCACTGACGAGTGTGACTCTCCTGAACACCAACAACTCTCTCCTTCACCTATCCTCAAACTTTGAACACCATGTTCATTGTACACTGATCTAACTTACAGTTCCAATGACGAGTGTGACCCTCCTGAACACCACCAACTCTCTCCTTCACCTATCCTCAAATTATGAACACCATGTTCATTATACACTGATCAAACGTACAGTTCCACAGAAGAGTGTGACTCTCCTGAACACCGCCAACTCTCTCCTTCACCTATCCTCAAACTATGAACAACATGTTCACTGTACAGTGATCTAACTTACAGTTCCACTGACGAGTGAGACTCTCCTGAACACCGCCAACTCTCTCCTTCGCCTATCCTCAAACTATGAACAACATGTTCACTGTACACTGATCTAACTTACAGTTCCACTGACTAGTGTGACTCTCCTGAACACCACCAACTCTCTCCTTCACCTATCCTCAAACTATGAACACCATGTTCACTGTACACTCATGTTACTTACAGTTCCACTGACGAGTGGGACCCTCCTGAACACCACCAACTCTCTCCTTCACCTATCCTCAAACTATGAACACCATGTTCACTGTACACTGGTCTAATTTACAGTTCCTCTGACGAGTGAGACCCTCCTGAACACCGCCAACTCTCTCCTTCACCTATCCTCAAACTATGAACACCATGTTCACTGTACACTGGTCTAATTTACAGTTCCACTGACGAGTGTGACTCTCCTGAACACCACCAACTCTCTCGTTCACCTATGCTAAAACTATGAACACCATGTTCACTGTACACTGATCTAATTTACAGTTCCACAGACGAGTGTGACTCTCCTGAACACCACCAACTCTCTCCTTCAGCAATCCTCAAACTATGAACACCATGTTCACTGTACATTGATCTAATTTACAGTTCCACTGACGAGTGTGACCCTCCTGAACACGACCAACTCTCTCCTTTTCCTATCATCAAACTATGAACACCATGTTCACTGTGCACTGATCAAATTTACAGATCCACTGACGAGTGTGACTCTCCTGAACACCACCAACTCTCTCCTTTCTCTTTCATCAAACTATGAACACCATGTTCACTGTACATTGGTCTAACTCACAGTTCCACTGACGAGTGTGACTCTCCTGAACACCACCAACTCTCTCCTTCACCTATCCTCAAACTTTGAACACCAGGTTCATTGTACACTGATCTAACTTACAGTTCCAATGACGAGTGTGACCCTCCTGAACACCACCAACTCTCTCCTTCACCTATCCTCAAACTTTGAACACCATGTTCATTGTACGCTGATCTAACTTACAGATCCACTGACGAGTGGGACCCTCCTGAACACCACCATCTCTCTCCTTCATCTACCATCAAACTATGAACACCATGTTCACTGTACACTGATCTAACTTACAGTTCCACTGACGAGTGGGACCCTCCTGAACACCACCAACTCTCTCCTTCACCTATCCTCAAACTATGAACACCATGTTCACTGTACACTGATCTAACTTACAGTTCCACTGACGAGTGGGACCCTCCTGAACACCACCAACTCTCTCCTTCACCTATCCTCAAACTATGAAAACCATGTTCACTGTACACTGATCTAACTTACAGTTCCACTGACGAGTGGGACCCTCCTGAACACCACCAACTCTCTCCTTCACCTATCCTCAAATTATGAACACCATGTTCATTGTACACTAATCAAACGTACAGTTCCACTGAAGAGTGTGACTCTCCTGAACACCACCAACTCTCTCCTTCACCTATCCTCAAACTTTGAACACCATGCTCATTGTACACTGATCTAACTTACAGTTCCAATGACGAGTGTGACCCTCCTGAACACCACCAACTCTCTCCTTCACCTATCCTCAAACTATGAACACCATGTTCACTGTACACAGGTCTAATTTACAGTTCCACTGACGAGTGTGACTCTCCTGAACACCACCAACTCTCTCTTTCACCTATCCTCAAACTATGAACACCATGTTCACTATACATTGATCTAATTTACAGTTCCACTGATGAGTGTGACCTCCTGAACACCACCAACTTTCTCCTTCATCTATCCTCAAACTATTTACACCATGGTCCCTGTACACTGATCTAACTTACAGTTCCACTGACGAGTGTGACTCTCCTGAACACCACAAACTCTCTCCTTCACCCATCCTCAAACTATGAACACCATGTTCACTGTACACTGATCTAACTCACAGTTCCACTGACGAGTGTGACCCTCCTGAACACCACCAACTCTCTCCTTCACCTATCCTCAAACTATGAACACCATGTTCACTGTACACTGATCTACCTTACAGTTCCACTGACGAGTGGGACCCTCCTGAACACCACCAACCCTCTCCTTCACCTATCCTCAAACTATGAACACCATGTTCACCGTACACTGATCTAATTTACAGATCTACTGACGAGTGTGACTCTCCTGAACACCACCAACTCTCTCCTTCACCTATCCTCAAACTAGTTACACCATGTTCACTGTACACTGATCTAACTTACAGTTCCACTGACGAGTGTGACTCTCCTGAATGCCACCAACTCTCCTCTGACTCTGATAGAAGGCACAAACGTGACCCTGTATCAACCATATCCTGGAGACGAGGTGGTCAGCTGGTCACTCAGGGAGTGACCACCTCAACCAGACGGGAGACTGGGGGTATAGTGACGGTCAGTGTGTTGTCTCGGACACTCCAGTGGACAGACAGGGGTGTCTTCAGCTGTGAGGCTCTCAACTCGGGGGTCACCAGGACATCCCAGGATCTCACTATCGCTGTGCAAGGTGTTGCATTTTATTATTGTATGATATTAGCAAATATTATTTAAATGAAATCATATGTAAAGGAAATAAAACTAGAACATATCTTTGTTAATGTGAAATAATAGCCTATAGCAATACCACAGGTCAGCAAATGGAACTATAGTAGTAAACATTTTAAAATGATAAATTTTATTATGGATATGAAGATGAAGAGTGTTTAGATTCTACACTGATGTTGAAACAACTAACATCTCTCTTTGAATCCGGTTAAAGTTATTAGAATGCTTCAACAAATATGTTCTCTCTCTCAACAGTTCCAGTATCATATGTCACTCTGACAAACATCACCAACAACAACCAACAAGTACCTGTCAATCAAGACTCCAGCCTCGTTCTGACCTGCCAGACTAGCCCGGCCTACCCAGCACCTACAGTCACGTGGTACGTCAGATCCAGTATGACGTCATCAGGAGTGGACAATAGGACAGAGACTCAGGCCAGTGGTCAGCTGGTCACGGTCAGTACAATCACCAGGACAATGAGGAAGAACAATGACCAGGACACGTTCTACTGTCGAGCTGAGAACATCAACGGAGTGGCAGCGAAACAGTCCAAGACAGCCAGGGCGAATGTGTTCTGTGAGTGTGGTATTGTTGGAAGGTTTGGTTCATCATTGTGATGTGTTCAGGGTATATCATATATCATAGTTTGTCACCTGGCTTAAGTTTAATAGTATAAACAGTCCAAGACAGCCAGGGCGAATGTGTTCTGTGAGTGTGGTATTGTTGGAATGTTTGGTTCACCATTGTGATTGGTTCAGTGTATATCATATATCACAGATTGTCACCTGGGTTAAGTTTAATGGTATAAACAATCCAAGACAACCAGGGTTAATATGTTCTGTGAGTGTGCCATTGTTGGAAGGTTTGGTTCATCATTGCGATGTGTTCAGTGTATATCATATATCATAGATTGACACCTGGGTTAAGTTTAATAGTATAAACAATCCAATATAACCAGGGTTAATATGTTCTTTCAGTGTGGTATTGTTGGAAGGTTTGGTTCATCCTTGTGATGTGTTCAGGGTATATCATATATCATAGTTTGTCACCTGGCTTAAGTTTAATAGTATAAACAATCCAAGACAGCCAGGGCGAATGTGTTCTGTGAGTGTGGTATTGTTGGAATGTTTGGTTCATCATTGTGATTGGTTCAGTGTATATCATATATCACAGATTGTCACCTGGGTTAAGTTTAATGGTATAAACAATCCAAGACAACCAGGGTTAATGTGTTCTGTGAGTGTGATATTGTTGGAAGGTTTGGTTCATAATTTTGATGTGTTCAGTGTACATCAAATATCATAGATTGTCACCTGGGTTAAGTTTAATAGTATAGACAGTCCAAGACAGCCAGGGCTAATGTGTTCTGTGAGTGTGGTATTGTTTGAAGGTTTGGTTCATCATTTTGATGTGTTCAGTGTTTATCATACATCATAAAGTGTCACATGGGTTAAGTTTAATAATATAAACAGTCCAAGACAACCAGGGTTAATGTGTTCTGTGAGTGTGGTATTGTTGGAAGGTTTGGTTCATCGTTGTGTTTAGTGTATATCATATATCATAGATTGTCACCTGGGTTAAGTTTAATAGTATAGGCAGTCCAAGACAGCCAGGGCTAATGTGTTATGTGAGTGTGATATTGTTGGAAGGTTTGGTTCATCGTTGTGTTTAGTGTATATCATATATCATAGATTGTCACCTGGGTTAAGTTTAATAGTATAGGCAGTCCAAGACAGCCAGGGCTAATGTGTTATGTGAGTGTGGTATTGTTGGAAGGTTTGGTTCATCGTTGTGTTTAGTGTATATCATATATCATAGATTGTCACCTGGGTTAAGTTTAATAGTATAGACAGTTCAAGACAGCAGGGCTAATGTGTTATGTGAGTGTGGTATTGTTGGAAGGTTTGGTTCATCATTGTGTTCAGTGTTTATCATATATCATAGATTGTCACCTGGGTTAAGTTTAATAGTATAGACAGTCCAAGACAGCCATGGCTAATGGGTTAGTTAGTGTGGTATTGTTGAAAGGTTTTGTTCATCATTGTGTTTAATGTTTATCATATATCATAGATTGTCACCTGGGTTAAGTTTAATAGTATAGACAGTCCGAGACAGCCAGGGCTAATGTGTTCTGTGAGTGTGGTATTGTTGGAAGGTTTGGTTCATCATTGTGTTCAGTGTACATCACAAATCATAGATTGTCACATGGGTTAAGTACAATAGTATAGACAGTCCAAGACAGCCAGGGCTAATGTGTTCTGTGAGTGTGGTATTGTTTGAAGGTTTGGTTCATCATTGTGATGTGTTCAGTGTTTATCATACATCATAAATTGTCACCTGGGTTAAGTTTAATAGTATAAACAGGCCAAGACAGCCAGGGCTAATGTGTTCTGTGAATGTGGTATTGTTGTAAGGTTTGGTTCATCATTGTGTTCAGTGTTTATCATATATCATAGATTGTCACCTGGGTTAAGTTTAATAGTATAGACAGTCCAAGACAGCTAGAGCTAATGTGTTCTGTGAGTGTGCTATTGTTGGAAGGTTTGGTTCATCATTGTGTTCAGTGTTTATCATATATCATAGATTGTCACCTGGTTTAAGTTTAATAGTATAGACAATCCTCGACAGTCATGCCTAATGTGTTCTGTGAGTGTTGTATTGTTAGAAGGTTTGGTTCATCATTGTGTTTAGTTTTTATCATATATCATAGACTGTCACCTTGGATAAGTTTAATAGTATAGACAGTCCAACACAGCCATGGCTAATGTGTTCTGTGAGAGTGGTATTGTTGGAAGGTTTGGTTCATCATTGTGATGTGTTCAGTGTATATCATATATCATAGAGTGTCACCTGGTTTAAGTTTAATATTATAGACAATCCTCGACAGTCATGCCTAATGTGTTCTGTGAGTGTGGTATTGTTAGAAGGTTTGGTTCATCATTGTGTTTAGTTTTTATCATATATCATAGATTGTCACCTGGGTTAAGTTTAATAGTATAGACAGTCCAAGACAGCCATGGCTAATGTGTTCTGTGAGAGTGGTATTGTTGGAAGGTTTGGTTCATCATTGTGATGTGTTCAGTGTATATCATATATCATAGATTGTCACCTGGTTTAAGTTTAATATTATAGACAATCCTCGACAGTCATGCCTAATGTGTTCTGTGAGTGTGGTATTGTTAGAAGGTTTGGTTCATCATTGTGTTTAGTTTTTATCATATATCATAGACTGTCACCTTGGATAAGTTTAATAGTATAGGCAGTCCAAGACAGCCAGGGCTAATGTGTTCTGTGAGAGTGGTATTGTTGGAAGGTTTGGTTCATCATTGTGATGTGTTCAGTGTATATCATATATCATAGATTGCCACCTGGGTTAAGTTTAATAGTATAGACAGTCCAAGACAGCCATGGCTAATGTGTTCTGTGAGTGTGGTATTGTTGGGAGGTTTGGTTCATCATTGTGTCCAGTGTAAATGAGACATCATAGATTGTCACCTGCGTTAAGTTTAATAGTATAGACAGTCCAAGACAGCCAGAGCTAATGTGTTATGTGAGTGTGGTATTGTTGGAAGGTTTGGTTCATCATTGTGTTCAGTGTTTTTCATATATCGTAGACTGTCACCTGGGTTAAGTTTAATAGTATAGACAGTCCAAGACAGCCATGGCTAATGTGTTCTGTGAGTGTGGTATTGTTGGAAGGTTTGGTTCATCATTGTGATGTGTTCATTGTACATCATATATCATAGATTGTCACCTGGGTTAAGTTTAATAGTATAGACAGTCCAAGACAGCCATGGCTAATGTGTTCTGTGAGTGTAGGACTGTTGGAAGGTTTAGTTCATCATTGTGTTCAGTGTACATAACATATCATAGATTGCCACCTGGGTAAAGTTTAATGGTATAGACAGTCCAAGACAGCCAGGGCTAATGTGTTCTGTGAGTGTGGTATTGTTAGAAGGTTTGGTTCATGATTGTGTTTAGTGTTTATCATATATCATAGACTGTCACCTGGGTTAAGTTTAATAGTATAGACAGTCCAAGACAGCCATGGCTAATGTGTTCTGTGAGTGTGGTATTGTTGGAAGGTTTGGTTCATCATTGTGATGTGTTCATTGTACATCATATATCATAGATTGTCACCTGGGTTAAGTTTAATAGTATAGACAGTCCAAGACAGCCATGGCTAATGTGTTCTGTGAGTGTAGTATTGTTGGAAGGTTTGGTTCATCATTGTGTTCAGTGTACATCACATATCATAGATTGTCACCTGGGTTAAGTTGAATAGTATAGACAGTCCAAGACAGCCAGGGCTAATGTGTTCTGTGAGTGTGGTATTGTTGGAAGGTTTGGTTCATAATTTTGATGTGTTCAGTGTTCATCATACATCATAAATTGTCACCTGGGTTAAGTTTAATAGTATAGACAGTCCAAGACAGGCAGGGCTAATGTGTTCTGTGAGTGTGGTATTGTTGGAGGGTTTGGTTCATCATTGTGATGTGTTCAGTGTATATCATATATCATAGATTGTCACCTGGGTTAAGTTTAATAGTATAGACAGTCCAAGACAGCCATGGCTAATGTGTTCTGTGAGTGTGGTATTGTTGGAAGGTTTGGTTCATCATTGTGTTCAGTGTTTATCATATATCATAGATTGTCACCTGGTTTAAGTTTAATAGTATAGACAATCCAAGACAGCCATGGCTAATGTGTTCTGTGAGTGTGGTATTGTTGGAAGGTTTGGTTCATCATTGTGTTTAGTATTTATCATATATCATAGACTGTCACCTGGGTTAAGTTTAATAGTATAGACAGTCCAACACAGCCAGGGCTAATGTGTTCTGTGGGAGTAGTATTGTTGGAAGGTTTGGTTCATCATTGTTATGTGTTCAGTGTATATCATATATCATAGATTGTTACCTGGGGTAAGTTTAATAGTATAGACAGTCCAAGACAGCCATGGCTAATGTGTTCTGTGAGTGTGGTATTGTTGGAAGATTTGGTTCATCAGTGTGTTCAGTGTAAATCAGACATCATAGATGGTCACCTGGGTTAAGTTTAATGGTATAGACAGTCCAAGACAGCCAGAGCTAATGTGTTCTGTGAGTGTGGTATTGTTGGAAGGTTTGGTTCATCATTGTGTTCATTGTTTTTCATATATCATAGACTGTCACCTGGGTTAAGTTTAATAATATAAAGAGACAAAGACAGCCATGGCTAATGTGTTCTGTGAGTGTGGTATTGTTGGGAGGTTTGGTTCATCATGTTGATGTGTTCAGTGTATATCATATATCATAGATTGTCACCTGGGTTAAGTTTAATAATATAGACAGCCCAAGACAGCCATAGCTAATGTGTTCTGTGAGTGTGGTATTGTTGGAAGGTTTGGTTCATCATTGTGTTCTGTGTTTATCATATATCATAGACTGTCACCTGGGTTAAGTTTAATAGTATAGACAGTCCAACACAGCCAGGGCTAATGTGATCTGTGAGTGTGGTATTGTTGAAAGGTTTGGTTCATCATTTTGATGTGTTCAGTGTTTATCATACATCATAAATTGTCACCTAGGTTAAGTTTAATAATATAAACAGTCCAAGAAAACCAGGGCTAATGTGTTATGTGAGTGTTGTATTGTTGGAAGGTTTGGTTCATCATTGTGCTCAGTGTTTATCATATTTTAGAGATTGTGACCTGGGTTAAGTTTAATAGTATAGACAATCCAAGACAGCCATGGCTAATTTGTTCTGTGAGTGTTGTATTGTTGGAAGGTTTGGTTCATCATTGTGTTCAGTGTTTATCACATATCATAGACTGTCACCTGGGTTAAGTTTAATAGTATAGACAGTCCAAAACAGTCAGTTCTAATGTGTTCTGTGAGTGTGGTATTGTTGGATGGCTTGGTTCATCATTTTGATGTGTTCAGTGTATATCATATATCATAGATTGTGGCATAGATTAAGTATAATAGTATGGACAGTCCAAGACAGCCATGGCTAATGTGTTCTGTGAGAGTGGTATTGTTGGAAGGTTTGGTTCATCATTTTGATGTGTTCAGTGTATATCATAAATCATAGATTGTCACCTAGGTTAAGTTTAATAGTATAGACAGTTCAAGACAGCCAGGGCTAATGTGTCCTGTGAGAGTGGTATTGTTGGAAGGTTTGGTTCATCATTGTGATGTGTACAGTGTACATTATATATCATAGATTGTCACCTAGGTTACGTTTAATAGTATACACAGTCCAAGACAGCCAGGGCTAATGTGTTCTGTGAGTGTGGTATTGTTGGAAGGTTTGGTTCATCATTGTGATGTGTTCATTGTAGATCATATATCATAGACTGTCACCTGGGATAAGTTTAATAGTATATACAGTTCAAGACAGCCAGGGCTAATGTGTTCTGTGAGTGTGGTATTGTTGGAAGGTTTGGTTCATCATTGTGTTCAGTGTTTATCATATATCATAGACTGTCACCTGGGTTAAGTTTAATAGTATAGACAGTCCAACACAGCCAGGGCTAATGTGTTCTGTGAGATTGGTATTGTTGGAAGGTTTGGTTCATCATTGTTATGTGTTCAGTGTATATCATATATCATAGAGTGTCACCTGGGTTAAGTTTAATAGTATAGACAGTCCAAGACAGCCAGAGCTAATGTGTTATGTGAGTGTGGTATTGTTGGAAGGTTTGGTTCATCATTGTGTTCAGTGTTTTTCATATATCATAGACTGTCACCTGGGTTAAGTTTAATAATATAAAGAGACCAAGACAGCCATGGCTAATGTGTTCTGTGAGTGTGGTATTGTTGGAAGGTTTGGTTCATCATGTTGATGTGTTCAGTGTATATCATATATCATAGAATAATTACAAAATGGTTTTGTTACACTAATTTCCGCGTTTCTGATTGGACGAGAGCTCTCAAAAACCTGCTGCCATATCTCGATGAATGCAGATAAAATGTGCTACCATACCTCGTGCATTCGTACCTTGTGACGTCACAATCCATCAGAACAAACGGTCGTGTCAGTTGGTTCTCACAACTGAGCGTAACGTTTTGATGCAAATTAAGATAGACACATGTCATTTCGTCTTCAAACCTACGGCCAATAACTGGAATCTCCATTCCTTTTCCGAATGAGACAATTAATTTCACCGGGAACACTTCATTTTAGTCGATACAAGTCCTCAAGCTTGTTCATCCACTAGCGCTTTGCAAACGGTGGCCATGTTTGAACGTCGCGTGATATGCTAATGAGGGTTAATAACAAATTGCGTAAACCAGAAAAAACGAACCCTGATTGTATGCATGTGAATGCTGGGAAAACGAAATTGAATCCTCTGCAGTTTTAGATTAAGGATTCCTCAATTTTGCTTCAGCCATGTATTGTTGCGTGTAACAAGCTGCTGCCTCCCGTGATTAATGACAAATATATTAGATTTGTGTAAATATTTAAAGAAAAACTTGTTGATTTTGTAATTATAAGGATTGTTTTACATGTTTTGTGCCTCTATCGAAGTATAACAGCAACAAATTTCGCAAAACATCGCTCCGCTACGCTACGCGATGTTATACAATTTGGTGCTGTTATACTTCGATAGAGGCACAAAACATGTAAAACAATCCTTAATTGTCACCTGGGTTAAGTTTAATAGTATAGACAGTCCAAGACAGCCAGGGCTAATGTGTTCTGTGTGTGTGGTATTGTTGGAAGGTTTGGTTCATCAGTGTGATGTGTTCAGTGTATATCATATATCATAGATTGTCACCTGGGTTAAGTTTAATAGTATAGACAGTCCAAGACAGCCAGGGCTAATGTGTTCTGTGAGTTTGGTATTGTTGAAAGGTTTGGTTCATCATTTTGATGTGTTCAGTGTTTATCAAACATCATAAATTGTCACCTGGGTTAAGTTTAATAATATGAACAGTCCAAGACAACCAGGGCTAATGTGTTCTGTGGGTGTGGTATTGTTGGAAGGTTTGGTTCATCAGTGTGATGTGTTCAGTGTATATCATATATCATAGATTGTCACCTGGGTTAAGTTTAATAGTATAGACAGTCCAAGACAGCCAGGGCTAATGTGTTCTGTGAGTTTGGTATTGTTGAAAGGTTTGGTTCATCATTTTGATGTGTTCAGTGTTTATCAAACATCATAAATTGTCACCTGGGTTAAGTTTAATAATATGAACAGTCCAAGACAACCAGGGCTAATGTGTTCTGTGGGTGTGGTATTGTTGGAAGGTTTGGTTCATCAGTGTGATGTGTTCAGTGTATATCACATATCATAGATTGTCACCTGGGTTAAGTTTAATAGTATAGACAGTCCAAGACAGCCAGGGCTAATGTGTTCTGTGTGTGTGGTATTGTTGGAAGGTTTGGTTCATCAGTGTGATGTGTTCAGTGTATATCACATATCATAGATTGTCACCTGGGTTAAGTTTAATAGTATAGACAGTCCAAGACAGCCAGGGCTAATGTGTTCTGTGAGTGTGGTATTGTTGGAAGGTTTGGTTCATCAGTGTGATGTGTTCAGTGTATATCACATATCATAGATTGTCACCTGGGTTAAGTTTAATAGTATAGACAGTCCAAGACAGCCAGGGCTAATGTGTTCTGTGTGTGTGGTATTGTTGGAAGGTTTGGTTCATCAGTGTGATGTGTTCAGTGTATATCATATATCATAGATTGTCACCTGGGTTAAGTTTAATAGTATAGACAGTCCAAGACAGCCAGGGCTAATGTGTTCTGTGAGTTTGGTATTGTTGAAAGGTTTGGTTCATCATTTTGATGTGTTCAGTGTTTATCAAACATCATAAATTGTCACCTGGGTTAAGTTTAATAATATGAACAGTCCAAGACAACCAGGGCTAATGTGTTCTGTGGGTGTGGTATTGTTGGAAGGTTTGGTTCATCATTGTGTTCAGTGTTAATTATATATCATAGTCTGTCACCTGGGTTAAGTTTAAAAGTATAGACAGTCAAAGACAGCCATGGCTAATGTGTTCTGTGAGTGTGGTATTGTTGGAAGGTTTGGTTTATCATTGTTATGTGTTCAGTATATATCATATATCATGTATTGTCACCTGGGTTAAGTGTAAAAGTATAGATAGTCCAAGACAGCCAGGGCTAAAGTTTTCTTGGAGAGTGGTATTGTTGGAAGGTTTGGTTCATCATTGTGTTCAGTGTTAATTATATATCATAGTCTGTCACCTGGGTTAAGTTTAAAAGTATAGACAGTCCAAGACAGCCAGGGCTAATGTGTTCTGTGAGTGTGGTATTGTTGGAAGGTTTGGTTCATCGTTGTGATGTGTTCAGTGTACATCATATATCATAGATTGTCACCTGGGTTAAGTTTAATAGTATAGACAGTCCAAGACAGCCAGGGCTAATGTGTTCTGTGAGTGTGGTATTGTTGGAAGGTTTGGTTCATCATTGAGATGTGTTCAGTGTATATCATATATCATAGATTGTCACCTGGGTTAAGTTTAATAGTATAGACAGTTCAAGACAGCAGGGCTAATGTGTTATGTGAGTGTGTTATTGTTGGAAGGTTTGGTTCATCAGTGTGATGTGTTCAGTGTATATCATATATCATAGATTGTCACCTGTGTTAAGTTTAATAGTATAGACAGTCCAAGACAGCCAGGGCTAATGTGTTCTATGAGTGTAGTATTGTTGGAAGGTTTGGTTCATCATTGTGATGTGTTCAGTGTTTATCAAACATCATAAATTGTCACCTGGGTTAAGTTTAATAATATGAACAGTCCAAGACAACCAGGGCTAATGTGTTCTGTGGGTGTGGTATTGTTGGAAGGTTTGGTTCATCATTGTGTTCAGTGTTAATTATATATCATAGTCTGTCACCTGGGTTAAGTTTAAAAGTATAGACAGTCAAAGACAGCCATGGCTAATGTGTTCTGTGAGTGTGGTATTGTTGGAAGGTTTGGTTTATCATTGTTATGTGTTCAGTATATATCATATATCATGTATTGTCACCTGGGTTAAGTGTAAAAGTATAGATAGTCCAAGACAGCCAGGGCTAAAGTTTTCTTGGAGAGTGGTATTGTTGGAAGGTTTGGTTCATCATTGTGTTCAGTGTTAATTATATATCATAGTCTGTCACCTGGGTTAAGTTTAATAGTATAGACAGTCCAAGACAGCCAGGGCTAATGTGTTCTGTGAGTGTGGTATTGTTGGAAGGTTTGGTTCATCATTGTGATGTGTTCAGTGTATATCATATATCATAGATTGTCACCTGGGTTAAGTTTAATAGTATAGACAGTTCAAGACAGCAGGGCTAATGTGTTATGTGCGTGTGGTATTGTTGGAAGGTTTGGTTCATCGTTGTGATGTGTTCAGTGTACATCATATATCATAGATTGTCACCTGGGTTAAGTTTAATAGTATAGACAGTCCAAGACAGCCAGGGCTAATGTGTTCTGTGAGTGTGGTATTGTTGGAAGGTTTGGTTCATCATTGTGATGTGTTCAGTGTATATCATATATCATAGATTGTCACCTGGGTTAAGTTTAATAGTATAGACAGTTCAAGACAGCCAGGACTAATGTGTTCTGTGAGTGTGGTATTGTTGGAAGGTTTGGTTCATCATTGTGATGTGTTCAGTGTATATCATATATCATAGATTGTCACCTGGGTTAAGTTTAATAGTATAGACAGTTCAAGACAGCAGGGCTAATGTGTTATGTGCGTGTGGTATTGTTGGAAGGTTTGGTTCATCGTTGTGATGTGTTCAGTGTACATCATATATCATAGATTGTCACCTGGGTTAAGTTTAATAGTATAGACAGTCCAAGACAGCCAGGGCTAATGTGTTCTGTGAGTGTGGTATTGTTGGAAGGTTTGGTTCATCATTGTGATGTGTTCAGTGTATATCATATATCATAGATTGTCACCTGGGTTAAGTTTAATAGTATAGACAGTTCAAGACAGCCAGGACTAATGTGTTCTGTGAGTGTGGTATTGTTGGAAGGTTTGGTTCATCGTTGTGATGTGTTCAGTGTACATCATATATCATAGATTGTCACCTGGGTTAAGTTTAATAGTATAGACAGTCCAAGACAGCCAGGGCTAATGTGTTCTGTGAGTGTGGTATTGTTGGAAGGTTTGGTTCATCATTGTGATGTGTTCAGTGTATATCATATATCATAGATTGTCACCTGGGTTAAGTTTAATAGTATAGACAGTTCAAGACAGCAGGGCTAATGTGTTATGTGAGTGTGTTATTGTTGGAAGGTTTGGTTCATCATTGTGATGTGTTCAGTGTATATCATATATCATAGATTGTCACCTGTGTTAAGTTTAATAGTATAGACAGTCCAAGACAACCATGGCTAATGTGTTATGTGAGTGTGGTATTGTTGGAAGGTTTGGTTCATCATTGTGTTCAGTGTTTATCATATATCATAGATTGTCACCTGGGTAAAGTTTAATAGTATAGACAGTCCAAGACAGCCATGGCTAAAGTGTTCAGTGAGTGTGGTATTGTTGGAAGGTTTGGTTCATCATTGTGTTCAATGTTTATCATATATCATAGACTGTCACCTGGGTTAAGTTGAATAGTATAGACAGTCCAAGACAGCCAGGGCTAATGTGTTCTGTGAGTGTGGTATTGTTGGAAGGTTTGGTTCATCATTGTGTTCAGTGTTTATCATATATCATAGATTGTCACCTGGGTTAAGTTTAATAGTATAGACAGTCCAAGACAGCCATGGCTAATGTGTTCTGTGAGTGTAGTATTGTTGGAAGGTTTGGTTCATCATTGTGTTCAGTGTTAATTATATATCATAGTCTGTCACCTGGGTTAAGTTTAAAAGTATAGACAGTCCAAGACAGCCAGGGCTAATGTGTTCTGTGAGTGTGGTATTGTTGGAAGGTTTGGTTCATCATTGTGATGTGTTCAGTGTATATCATATATCATAGATTGTCACCTGGGTTAAGTTTAATAGTATAGACAGTCCAAGACAGCCAGGGCTAATGTGTTCTGTGAGTGTGGTATTGTTGGAAGGTTTGGTTCATCATTGTGATGTGTTCAGTGTTTATCAAACATCATAAATTGTCACCTGGGTTAAGTTTAATAATATGAACAGTCCAAGACAACCAGGGCTAATGTGTTCTGTGGGTGTGGTATTGTTGGAAGGTTTGGTTCATCATTGTGTTCAGTGTTAATTATATATCATAGTCTGTCACCTGGGTTAAGTTTAAAAGTATAGACAGTCAAAGACAGCCATGGCTAATGTGTTCTGTGAGTGTGGTATTGTTGGAAGGTTTGGTTTATCATTGTTATGTGTTCAGTATATATCATATATCATGTATTGTCACCTGGGTTAAGTGTAAAAGTATAGATAGTCCAAGACAGCCAGGGCTAAAGTTTTCTTGGAGAGTGGTATTGTTGGAAGGTTTGGTTCATCATTGTGTTCAGTGTTAATTATATATCATAGTCTGTCACCTGGGTTAAGTTTAAAAGTATAGACAGTCCAAGACAGCCAGGGCTAATGTGTTCTGTGAGTGTGGTATTGTTGGAAGGTTTGGTTCATCATTGTGATGTGTTCAGTGTATATCATATATCATAGATTGTCACCTGGGTTAAGTTTAATAGTATAGACAGTTCAAGACAGCAGGGCTAATGTGTTATGTGCGTGTGGTATTGTTGGAAGGTTTGGTTCATCGTTGTGATGTGTTCAGTGTACATCATATATCATAGATTGTCACCTGGGTTAAGTTTAATAGTATAGACAGTCCAAGACAGCCAGGGCTAATGTGTTCTGTGAGTGTGGTATTGTTGGAAGGTTTGGTTCATCATTGTGATGTGTTCAGTGTATATCATATATCATAGATTGTCACCTGGGTTAAGTTTAATAGTATAGACAGTTCAAGACAGCCAGGACTAATGTGTTCTGTGAGTGTGGTATTGTTGGAAGGTTTGGTTCATCGTTGTGATGTGTTCAGTGTACATCATATATCATAGATTGTCACCTGGGTTAAGTTTAATAGTATAGACAGTCCAAGACAGCCAGGGCTAATGTGTTCTGTGAGTGTGGTATTGTTGGAAGGTTTGGTTCATCATTGTGATGTGTTCAGTGTATATCATATATCATAGATTGTCACCTGGGTTAAGTTTAATAGTATAGACAGTTCAAGACAGCAGGGCTAATGTGTTATGTGAGTGTGTTATTGTTGGAAGGTTTGGTTCATCATTGTGATGTGTTCAGTGTATATCATATATCATAGATTGTCACCTGTGTTAAGTTTAATAGTATAGACAGTCCAAGACAACCATGGCTAATGTGTTATGTGAGTGTGGTATTGTTGGAAGGTTTGGTTCATCATTGTGTTCAGTGTTTATCATATATCATAGATTGTCACCTGGGTAAAGTTTAATAGTATAGACAGTCCAAGACAGCCATGGCTAAAGTGTTCAGTGAGTGTGGTATTGTTGGAAGGTTTGGTTCATCATTGTGTTCAATGTTTATCATATATCATAGACTGTCACCTGGGTTAAGTTGAATAGTATAGACAGTCCAAGACAGCCAGGGCTAATGTGTTCTGTGAGTGTGGTATTGTTGGAAGGTTTGGTTCATCATTGTGTTCAGTGTTTATCATATATCATAGATTGTCACCTGGGTTAAGTTTGATAGTATAGACAGTCCAAGACAGCCAGGGCTAATGTGTTCTGTGAGTGTAGTATTGTTGGAATGTTTGGTTCATCATTGTGATGTGTTCAGTGTATATCATATATCATAGATTGTCACCTGGGTTAAGTTTAATAGTATATACAGTCCAAGACAGCCAGGGCTAATGTGTTCTGTGAGTGTGGTATTGTTGGAAGGTTTGGTTCATCATTGTGATGTGTTCAGTGTATATCATATATCATAGATTGTCACCTGGGTTAAGTTTAATAGTATAGACAGTCCAATA
The DNA here is from genome assembly GCA_936450465.1 of Gibbula magus. Lineage (NCBI taxonomy): Eukaryota > Metazoa > Mollusca > Gastropoda > Trochida > Trochidae > Gibbula > Gibbula magus. The sequence continues at coordinate 569,367 of OW388298.1, read as the reverse complement.
CAGCCAGGGCTAATGTGTTCTGTGAGTGTGGTATTGTTGGAAGGTTTGGTTCATCATTGTGTTGTGTTCAGTGTATATCATATATCATAGATTGTCACCTTGGTTAAGTTTAATAGTATAGACAGTCCAAGACAACCATGGCTAATGTGTTATGTGAGTGTGGTATTGTTGGAAGGTTTGGTTCATCATTGTGTTCAGTGTTTATCATATATCATAGATTGTCACCTGGGTAAAGTTTAATAGTATAGACAGTCCAAGACAGCCATGGCTAAAGTGTTCAGTGAGTGTGGTATTGTTGGAAGGTTTGGTTCATCATTGTGTTCAATGTTTATCATATATCATAGACTGTCACCTGGGTTAAGTTGAATAGTATAGACAGTCCAAGACAGCCAGGGCTAATGTGTTCTGTGAGTGTGGTATTGTTGGAAGGTTTGGTTCATCATTGTGTTCAGTGTTTATCATATATCATAGATTGTCACCTGGGTTAAGTTTAATAGTATAGACAGTCCAAGACAGCCATGGCTAATGTGTTCTGTGAGTGTAGTATTGTTGGAAGGTTTGGTTCATCATTGTGTTCAGTGTTAATTATATATCATAGTCTGTCACCTGGGTTAAGTTTAAAAGTATAGACAGTCCAAGACAGCCAGGGCTAATGTGTTCTGTGAGTGTGGTATTGTTGGAAGGTTTGGTTCATCATTGTGATGTGTTCAGTGTATATCATATATCATAGATTGTCACCTGGGTTAAGTTTAATAGTATAGACAGTCCAAGACAGCCAGGGCTAATGTGTTCTGTGAGTGTGGTATTGTTGGAAGGTTTGGTTCATCATTGTGATGTGTTCAGTGTATATCATATATCATAGATTGTCACCTGGGTTAAGTTTAATAGTATAGACAGTTCAAGACAGCAGGGCTAATGTGTTATGTGAGTGTGGTATTGTTGGAAGGTTTGGTTCATCATTGTGTTCAGTGTTTATCATATATCATAGATTGTCACCTGGGTAAAGTTTAATAGTATAGACAGTCCAAGACAGCCATGGCTAAAGTGTTCAGTGAGTGTGGTATTGTTGGAAGGTTTGGTTCATCATTGTGTTCAATGTTTATCATATATCATAGACTGTCACCTGGGTTAAGTTTAATAGTATAGACAGTCCAAGACAGCCATGGCTAATGTGTTCTGTGAGAGTGGTATTGTTGGAAGGTTTGGTTCATCATTGTGTTCAGTGTTTATCATATATCATAGATTGTCACCTGGGTTAAGTTGAATAGTATAGACAGTCCAAGACAGCCAGGGCTAATGTGTTCTGTGAGTGTGGTATTGTTGGAAGGTTTGGTTCATCATTGTGTTCAGTGTTTATCATATATCATAGATTGTCACCTGGGTTAAGTTTAATAGTATAGACAGTCCAAGACAGCCATGGCTAATGTGTTCTGTGAGTGTAGTATTGTTGGAAGGTTTGGTTCATCATTGTGTTCAGTGTACATCACATATCATAGATTGTCACATGGGTTAAGTACAATAGTATAGACAGTCCAAGACAGCCAGGGCTAATGTGTTCTGTGAGTGTGGTATTGTTGGAAGGTTTGGTTCATCATTTTGATGTGTTCAGTGTTTATCATACATCATAAATTGTCACCTGGGTTAAGTTTAATAGTATAAACAGTCCAAAACAGCCAGGGCTAATGTGTTCTGTGAATGTGGTATTGTTGTAAGGTTTGGTTCATCATTGTGTTCAGTGTTGATCATATATCATAGATTGTCACCTGGGTTAAGTGTAATAGTATAGACAGTCCAAGACAGCGAGAGCTAATGTGTTCTGTGAGTGTGGTATTGTTGGAAGGTTTGGTTCATCATTGTGTTCAGTGTTTATCATATATCATAGATTGTCACCTGATTTAAGTTTAATAGTATAGACAGTCCAAGACAGCGAGAGCTAATGTGTTCTGTGAGTGTGGTATTGTTGGAAGGTTTGGTTCATCATTGTGTTCAGTGTTTTTCATATATCATAGACTGTCACCTGGGTTAAGTTTAATAATATAAAGAGACCAATACAGCCATGGCTAATGTGTTCTGTGAGTGTGGTATTGTTGGAAGGTTTGGTTCATCATTGTGTTCAGTGTTTATCATGTATCAGAGATTGTCACCTGGGTTAAGTTTAATAGTATAGACAATCCAAGACAGCCATGGCTAATTTGTACTGTGAGTGTGCTGTTGTTGGAAGGTTTGGTTCATCATTGTGTTCAGTGTATATCATATATCATAGACTGTCACCTGGGTTAAGTTTAATAGTATAGACAGTCCAAGACAGCCAGGGCTAATGTGTTCTGTGAGTGTGGTATTGTTGGAAGGTTTGGTTCATCATTTTGATGTGTTCAGTGTAAATCATATATCATAGATTGTCACCTAGGTTAAGTTTAATAGTATAGACAGTCCAAGACAGCCAGGGTTAATGTGTTCTGTGAGTGTGGTATTGTTGGAAGGTTTGGTTCATCATTGTGATGTGTTCAGTGTATATCATATAGCATAGATTGGCACCTGGGTTAAGTTTAATAGTATAGACAGTCCAAGACAGCCAGGGCTAATGTGTTCTGTGAGTGTGGTATTGTTGGAAGGTTTGGTTCATCATTGTGATGTGTTCAGTGTTTATCATACATCATAGATTGTCACCTGGGTTAAGTTTAATAGTATAGACAGTCCAAGACAGCCAGGGCTAGTGTGTTCTGTGAGTGTGGTATTGTTGGAGGGTTTGGTTCATCATTGTGTTGTGTTCAGTGTACATCATATATCATAGATTGTCACCTGGGTTAAGTTTAATAGTATAAACAATCCATGACAGCCATGGATAATTTGTTCTGTGAGTGTGGTGTTGTTGGAAGGTTTGGTTCATCATTGTGTTCATTGTTTATCATATATCATAGACTGTCACCTGGGTTAAGTTTAATAGTATAGACAGTCCAAGACAGCCATGGCTAATGTGTTCTGTGAGTGTGGTATTGTTGGAAGGTTTGGTTCATCATTTTGATGTGTTCAGTGTATATCATATATCATAGATTGTCACCTGGGTTAAGTTTAATAGTATAAACAATCCATGACAGCCATGGCTAATTTGTTCTGTGAGTGTGGTGTTGTTGGAAGGTTTGGTTCATCATTGTGTTCAGTGTATATCATACATCATAAATCGTCACCTGGGTTAAGTTTAATAGTATAGACAGTCCAAGACAGCCAGGGCTAATGTGTTCTGTGAGTGTGGTATTGTTGGAAAGTTTGGTTCATCATTGTGATGTGTTCATTGTACATCATATATCATAGATTGTCACCTGGGTTAAGTTTAATAGTATAGACAGTCCAAGACAGCCATGGCTAATGTGTTCTGTGAGTGTAGTATTGTTGGAAGGTTTGGTTCATCATTGTGTTCAGTGTACATCACATATCATAGATTGTCACCTGGGTTAAGTTTAATAGTATAGACAGTCCAAGACAGCCAGGGCTAATGTGTTCTGTGAGTGTGGTATTGTTGGAGGGTTTGGTTCATCATTGTGATGTGTTCAGTGTATATCATATATCATAGATTGTCACCTGGGTTAAGTTTAATAGTATAGACAGTCCAAGACAGTCAGGGCTAATGTGTTCTATGTGTGTGGTATTGTTGGAAGGTTTGGTTCATCATTGTGATGTGTTCAATGTATATTATATATCATAGATTGTCACCTGGGTTAAGTTTAACAGTATAGACAGTCCAAGACAGCCAGGGGTAATGTGTCCTGTAAGTGTGGTATTGTTGGAAGGTTTGGTTCATCATTGTGATGTGTACAGTGTAAATTATATATCATAAATTGTCACCTAGGTTACGTTTAATAGTATAGACAGTCCAAGACAGCCAGGGCTAATGTGTTCTGTGAGTGTGGTATTGTTGGAAGGTTTGGTCCATCATTGTGATGTGTTCATTGTACATCATATATCATAGATTGTCACCTGGGTTAAGTTTAATAGTATAGACAGTCCAAGACAGCCATGGCTAATGTGTTCTGTGAGTGTGGTATTGTTGGAAGGTTTGGTTCATCATTGCGATGTGTTCAGTGTATATCATATATCATAAACTGTCACCTGGGTTAAGTTTAATAGTATAGACAGTCCAAGACAGCCAGGGCTAATGTGTTCTGTGAGTGTGGTATTGTTGGAAGGTGTGGTTAGTCATTGTGTTCAGTGTAAATCATTTATCATAGATTGTCACCTGGGTTAAGTTTAATAGTATAGACAGTCCAAGACAGCCATGGCTAATGTGTTCTGTGAGTGTGGTATTGTTGGAAGGTTTGGTTCATCATTGCGATGTGTTCAGTGTATATCATATATCATAAACTGTCACCTGGGTTAAGTTTAATAGTATAGACAGTCCAAGACAGCCAGGGCTAATGTGTTCTGTGAGTGTGGTATTGTTGGAAGGTGTGGTTAGTCATTGTGTTCAGTGTAAATCATTTATCATAGATTGTCACCTGGGTTAAGTTTAATAGTATAGACAGTCCAAGACAGCCATGGCTAATGTGTTCTGTGAGTGTGGTATTGTTGGAAGGTTTGGTTCATCATTGCGATGTGTTCAGTGTATATCATATATCATAAACTGTCACCTGGGTTAAGTTTAATAGTATAGACAGTCCAAGACAGCCAGGGCTAATGTGTTCTGTGAGTGTGGTATTGTTGGAAGGTGTGGTTAGTCATTGTGTTCAGTGTAAATCATTTATCATAGATTGTCACCTGGGTTAAGTTTAATAGTATAGACAGTCCAAGACAGCCATGGCTAATGTGTTCTGTGAGTGTGGTATTGTTGGAAGGTTTGGTTCATCATTGCGATGTGTTCAGTGTATATCATATATCATAAACTGTCACCTGGGTTAAGTTTAATAGTATAGACAGTCCAAGACAGCCAGGGCTAATGTGTTCTGTGAGTGTGGTATAGTGTTCATTGTATATCATATATATCATAGTTTGGTTTAATGTTTGAGATTGTTGAACAAACCATTGAATCTAATGTTTTTTGGTTTTACTATAACTTAACTATATTAAAGATAATGTCTGACGTATTCTTCATATATTTATATAAATCTGGTTTGAAATATATATTAGATAGACATATTTCTGTATTTATATGACAGAGTTCAGATGATATTGCTTCATGTATCATATAACTGTGTTCAATATATTTACTATATCATTATCATACAATAAAGAGGTTGTTATCCACAAAAAGTTGTCTTAGAATATTTTAATTCCCGCTCTCTGTAAATGTTTATTTCTTCTTGACTGAAACACTACTTCCTTGGACAGTAACATTATTCATAACTACAGATGGTCCAGATGCCAATATGGTGACGTTGAGCAAATCTTCAGTTGTTGCCGAAAGGAACGAAGTGACCTTGACCTGCAAGACACTGACCCCAATTAACCCGGAAGTAGACTTCACCTGGTCGTACGGAGACAACACAGCAATCACTTCAGGGCTCGACAGCAAGCAAGGAGTAGCTCGAGGTGTGTGGTCTCAGACACTGAGAGTGAGAGCAGAGAGAGACAGCAACAGACAGGAGATCAGATGTGACGTCATCAACACAGAGACCAGCAGGAGTGAACGAGTTGTTGTGGATCTGGACGTCAGCTGTGAGTAGACAGAAGTTTCGTTAGATGTGACTGACATGTTAGTTGTAGAAATGAAGGATAAGACATAATTTGAAATCATAGATGAACATCAGTTTATCTAAAACATTACATTCATATTATTGTTAATCAGAGTCTTTGTTTGTGTTATCTGTGTTCTAGCACTTTCTGGATTTGTTTGTCATCTGCGTTTTGATGGTTTCTAGCTCATGTACGTTTCTTAATACCAGGTCAAGACTTATGTAAGTAAATAGCTATACATTATTTCACTGTATTTTATTGTTGTGGATCCTGATGTCATATGGATTCTTAGATGTGACTGATGTGCGAATTGAGGCTTAATCTGAAATAATACATACAACTCAAACTTTCGTACGTTTTTCCTTCACCTTATTTGATCTGTTTTATCATCTTAGTTACTTACTTAGTTAAATAATTCATTTTAGAATGTTTCCATGTTCTACAAATGTTGAGTATTTTTCTAATATTAACCTTACAAACTTAAACAATCAAGACAAGTTCAAGTCCTTATATATATGTTTACTTGCAGCATATTTACCTCATTTTGTTCTTCTCTTCAGAAACAGTCCAGACTCCGGAGAAGTTAAAGTTCTTAATTATATCTTTACTTGTAGCATATCCACCTCATTTTGTTTCTTCTCTTCACAGATGGTCCAGACTCTGGAGAAGTTAAAGTTCTTATTTATATCTTTACTTGTAGCATATCCACCTCATTATGTTTCTTCTCATCGCAGATGGTCCAGACTCCAGAAAAGTTCAAGTCCTTATTTATATATTTACTTGTAGCATATCCACCTCATTTTGTTTCTTCTCTTCACAGATGGTCCAGACTCCGGAGAAGTTCAAGTTCTTATTTATATCTTTACTTGTAGCATATCTACCTCATTCTGTTTCTTCTCATCACAGACGGTCCAGACTCCGGAGAAGTTCAAGTCCTTATTTATATCTTTACTTGTAGCATATCCACCTCATTCTGTTTCTTCTCATCACAGATGGTCCAGACTCCGGAGAAGTTCAAGTCTTTAATGATATATTTACTTGTAGCATATCAACCTCATTTTGTTTCTTCTCATCACAGACGGTCCAGACTCCGGAGAAGTTCAAGTCCTTATTTATATCTTTACTCGAAGCATATCCACCTCATTCTGTTTCTTCTCATCACAGATGGTCCAGACTCCGGAGAAGTTCAAGTCTTTAATAATATCTTTACTTGTAGCATATCTACCTCATTTTGTTTCTTCTCATCGCAGATGGTCCAGACTCCGGAGAAGTTCAAGTCCTTATTTATATCTTTACTTGTAGCATATCTACCTCATTCTGTTTCTTCTCATCACAGATGGTCCAGACTCCAGAGAAGTTCAAGTCCTTATTTATATATTTATTTGTGGCATATCTACCTCATTCTGTTTCTTCTCGTCACAGATGGTCCAGACTCCGGAGAAGTTCAAGTCCTTATTTATATATTTATTTGTGGCATATCTACCTCATTTTGTTTCATCTCATCACAGATGGTCCAGACTCCGGAGAAGTTCAAGTCTTTAATTGTATCTTTACTTGTAGCATATGTACCTCATATTTTGTAAGCCTTTGTATTGTTACTTACTGCAGGATAAACACGATATATTGACTTGTAGCATGCTAACTTATTTGTCTCAACAACAGGACGATTTTCTGGATAACAACTTCTTTAATGTGAAAGTACTCGACATGCCAGGGTATATATTCACTCCTGTTTCAGCATCTGGAGAAGTTCAAGTCCTTATTTAGATCTACCACATTCTGTTTCTTCTCATCACAGACGGTCCAGACTCCGGAGAAGTTCAAGTCAGCAAATCCTCCACAGCTGTAGAACTGGAACCTCTCAGTCTGACATGCAGCACAACCAACAACGTCAAACCTGGAGTGACCTTCACCTGGACAGTTGATGGGTCAGAGGTCACTTCCGGTACAGGGGTCATACAGGGGTCATCTGGTAGCACATGGTCTCAGACTTTAACACTGACCCCAACTAGAGGTCAAAGTTCAGTTGAATGCACTGTGATCAACACTGTCATTGCAAGACAGGACAGTAGCAGTGTGGATCTCGATGTCAACTGTGAGTATTTGATAGACCGAGATAATGTCTAACATAAACATGTCAGCATGGACAGTAGAACCGTGAATCTAGATTTTTACCTCTGAATATTTTACCAAACAGTTGAGATAATTTTAACGTCAATATATTAGCATGGATAGTAGAAAGGTGAATCTCAATGTCAACTGTGAGTATCTGAAGAGAGGTTCTTGATTTAGGTAATGCCAACATAAAAATGATAGTATAGGCAGTATTCAATAAAACGAGATTCCTTAAGTTTGGGTTAAAATTAACATTTCCTTGTTGTGTTAGTATTTAACAGATGGGATTGAGATTCAGTATAATCAACAACAACAACAGTATTCGACAAACGAGATCATGCTTTATTTTTAACATCAGCAGCTTGACTATCACCACCATGATGTTACATAATTCAGTTTATTTTGGTTTCACTTCATATCCCCTAGTTGTGTTAACTTTTAGTCCCACATATCGCCAATAATCTCCTGCAGTAGGAAAACCAAAATAGGCAATCCACTAGCCATCCTATTTAATCATTAAGTATGTAAAACAACAAACTATGTACATCCTACTTTATTCACCAGACCCTCCAGACATCTGTCTACCATCTGTAGAAGGACCATTAGAGAGACAATAAACAAACTATGTACATCCTACTTTATTCTCCAGACCCTCCAGACATCAGTCTACCATCTGTAGAAGGACCATTAGTGAGACAATAAACAAACTATGTACATCCTACTTTATTCCCCAGACCCTCCAGACATCAGTCTACCACCTGTAGAAGGACAATTAGAGAGACAATAAACAAACTATGTACATCCTACTTTATTCTCCATACCCTCCAGACATCAGTCTACCACCTGTAGAAGGACAATTAGAGAGACAATAAATAACTATATACATCCTACTTTATTCCCCAGAGCATCCAGACATCAGTCTACCACCTGTAGAAGGACCATTAGAGAGACAATAAACAAACTATGTACATCCTACTTTATTCCCCAGACCCTCCAGACATCAGTCTACCATCTGTAGAAGGACCATTAGAGTGACAATAAACAAACTATGTACATCCTACTTTATTCTCCAGACCCTCCAGACATAATTCTACCACCCGTAGAAGGACCATTAGAGAGACAATAAACAAACTATGTACATCCTACTTTATTCTCCAGACCCTCCAGACCCTCCAGACATCAGTCTACCATCTGTAGAAGGACCATTAGAGAGACAATAAACAAACTATGTACATCCTACTTTATTCTCCAGACCCTCCAGACATCAGTCTACCATCTGTAGAAGGACCATTAGAGAGACAATAAACAAACTATGTACATCCTACTTTATTCCCCAGACCATCCAGACATCAGTCTACCACCTGTAGAAGGACCATTAGAGAGACAATAAACAAACTATGTACATCCTACTTTATTCCCCAGATCCTCCAGACATCAGTCTACCACCTGTAGAAGGATCATTAGAGAGACAATAAACAAACTATGTACATCCTACTTTATTCCCCAGACCCTCCAGACATCAGTCTACCATCTGTAGAAGGACCATTAGAGAGACTATAAACAAACTTTGTACATCCTACTTTATTCTCGTGACCCTCTACACATCAGTCTACCACCTGTAGAAGGACCATTAGAGAGACAATAAACAAACTATGTACATCCTACTTTATTCCCCAGACCATCCAGACATCAGTCTACCACCTGTAGAAGGACCATTAGAGAGACAATAAACAAACTATGTACATCCTACTTTATTCACCAGACCCTCCAGACATCTGTCTACCATCTGTAGAAGGACCATTAGAGAGACAATAAACAAACTATGTACATCCTACTTTATTCTCCAGACCCTCCAGACATAATTCTACCACCCGTAGAAGGACCATTAGAGAGACAATAAACAAACTATGTACATCCTACTTTATTCTCCAGACCCTCCAGACATCAGTCTACCATCTGTAGAAGGACCATTAGAGAGACAATAAACAAACTATGTACATCCTACTTTATTCTCGTGACCCTCTACACATCAGTCTACCACCTGTAGAAGGACCATTAGAGAGACAATAAACAAACTATGTACATCCTACTTTATTCACCAGACCCTCCAGACATCTGTCTACAATCTGTAGAAGGACCATTAGAGAGACAATAAACAAACTATGTACATCCTACTTTGTTTTCCAGACCCTCCAGACATCAGTCTACCATCTGTAGAAGGACCATTAGAGAGACAATAAACAAACTATGTACATCCTACTTTATTCCCAAGACCATCCAAACATCAGTCTACCACCTGTAGAAGGAAAATTAGAGAGACAATAAACAAACTATGTACATCCTACTTTATTCCCCAGACCCTCCAGACATCAGTCTACCATCTGTAGAAGGACCATTAGAGAGACAATAAACAAACTATGTACATCCTACTTTATTCCCCAGACCCTCCAGACATCAGTCTACCATCTGTAGAAGGACCATTAGAGAGACAATAAACAAACTATGTATATCCTACGTTATTCTCCAGACCCCCCTACACCACAGTCTACCATCTGTAGAAGGATCATTAGAGAGACAATAAACAATCTATGTACATCCTACTTTATTCTCCAGACCATCCAGACATCAGTCTACCACCTGTAGAAGGACCATTAGAGAGACAATAAACAAACTATTTACATCCTACTTTATGCCCCAGACCCTCCAGACATCTGTCTACCATCTGTAGAAGGACCATTAGAGAGATAATAAACAAACTATGTACATCCTACTTTATGCCCCAGACCCTCCAGACATCAATCTACCACCTGTAGAAGGACCATTAGAGAAATAATAAACAAACTATGTACATCCTACTTTATGCCCCAGACCCTCCAGACATCAGTCTACCATCTGTAGAAGGACCATTAGAGAGACAATAAACAAACTATGTACATAATACTTCATTCCCCATACCCTCCAGACATCAGTCTACCATCTGTAGAATGACCATTAGAGAGATAATAAACAAACTATGTACATCCCACTTTATTCCCCAGACCATCCAGACATCAGTCTACCACCTGTAGAAGGACCATTAGAGAGACAATAAACAAACTATTTACATCCTACTTTATGCCCCAGACCCTCCAGACATCTGTCTACCATCTGTAGAAGGACCATTAGAGAGATAATAAACAAACTATGTACATCCTACTTTATGCCCCAGACCCTCCAGACATCAATCTACCACCTGTAGAAGGACCATTAGAGAAATAATAAACAAACTATGTACATCCTACTTTATGCCCCAGACCCTCCAGACATCAGTCTACCATCTGTAGAAGGACCATTAGAGAGACAATAAACAAACTATGTACATCCTACTTCATTCCCCATACCCTCCAGACATCAGTCTACCATCTGTAGAATGACCATTAGAGAGATAATAAACAATCTATGTACATCCTACTTTATTCTCCAGACCCTCCAGACATCAGTCTACCACCTGTAGAAGGACCATTAGAGAGACAATAAACAAACTATGTACATCCTACTTTATGCCCCAGACCCTCCAGACATCAGTCTACCATCTGTAGAAGGACCATTAGAGAGACAATAAACAAACTTTGTACATCCTACTTTATTCCCCATACCCTCCAGACGTCTGTCTACCACCTGTAGAAGGACCATTAGAGAGATAATAAACAAACTATGTACATCCTACGTTATTCCCCAGATCCTCCAGGCATCAGTCTACCACCTGTGGAAGGACCATTAGTGACAATAAACAAGCTATGTACATCCTACTTTATTCTCCAGACCCTCCAGACATCAGTCTACCACCTGTAGAAGAACCATTAGAGAGACAATAAACAAACTTTGTACATCCTACTTTATTCACCAGACCCTCCAGACATCTGTCTACCATCTGTAGAAGGACCATTAGAGAGACAATAAACAAACTATGTACATCCTACTTTGTTCCCCAGACCCTCCAGACATCACTCTACCATCTGTAGAAGGACCATTAGAGAGACTGTAAACAAACTTTGTACATCCTATTTTATTCACCAGACCCTCCAGACATCAGTCTACTATCTGTAGAAGGACCATTAGAGAGACTATAACCAAACTTTGTACATCCTACTTTATTCCTCAGACCCTCCAGACATCAGTCTACCATCTGTAGAAGGACCATTAGAGAGACTATAAACAAACTTTGTACATCCTATTTTATTCCCCAGACCCTCCAGACATCAGTCTACCATCTGTAGAAGGACCATTAGAGAGACTATAAACAAACTTTGTACATCCTACTTTATTCCCGAGACCTTCCAGACATCAGTCTACCACCTGCAGAAGGACCATTAGTGAGACAATAAACAAACTATGTACTCCTACTTTATTCCCCAGACCCTCCAGAAACCAGTCTACCATCTGTAGAAGGACCATTAGAGAGACAATAAACAAACTATGTACATCCTACTTTATTCCCTAGACCCTCCAGACATCAGTCTACCACCTGTAGAAGGACCATTAGAGAGACACTAAACAAACTATTTACATCCTACTTTATTCCCCAGACCCTCCAGACATCAGTCTACCACCTGTAGAAGGACCATTAGAGAGACAATAAACAAACTATGTACATCCTACTTTATTCCCCAGACCCTCCAGACATCAGTCTACCACCTGTAGAAGGACCATTAGAGAGACAATAAACAAACTATGTACATCCTACTTTATTCACCAGACCCTCCAGACATCTGTCTACCATCTGTAGAAGGACCATTAGAGAGACAATAAACAAACTATGTACATCCTACTTTGTTCCCCAGACCCTCCAGACATCACTGTACCATCTGTTGAAGGACCATTAGAGAGACAATAAACAAACTATGTACATCCTACTTTATTCACCAGACCCTCCAGACATCTGTCTACCATCTGTAGAAGGACCATTAGAGAGACAATAAACAAACTATGTACATCCTACTTTGTTCCCCAGACCCTCCAGACATCACTGTACCATCTGTTGAAGGACCATTAGAGAGACAATAAACAAACTATGTACATCCTACCTTATTCACTAGACCCTCCAGACATCAGTCTACCACCTGTGGAAGGACCATTAGTGACAATAAACAAGCTATGTACATCCTACTTTATTCTCCGGACCCTCCAGACATCATTCTACCACCTGTAGGAGGACCATTAGAGAGACAATAAACAAACTATGTACATCCTACTTTATTCCCTAGACCCTCCAGACATCAGTCTACCACCTCTAGAAGGACCATTAGAGAGACTATAAACAAACTATGTACATCCTACTTTATTCCCCAGACCATCCAGACATCAGTCTACCATCTGTAGAAGGACCATTAGAGAGACTATAAACAAACTTTGTACATCCTATTTTATTCCCGCGAACCCTCCAGACATCAGTCTACCATCTGTAGAAGGACCATTAGAGAGACAATAAACAAACTATGTACATCCTACTTTGTTCCCCAGACCCTCCAGACATCACTCTACCATCTGTTGAAGGACCATTAGAGAGACAATAAACAAACTATGTACATCCTACTTTATTCACTAGACCCTCCAGACATCAGTCTACCACCTGTGGAAGGACCATTAGTGACAATAAACAAGCTATGTACATCCTACTTTATTCTCCGGACCCTCCAGACATCATTCTACCACCTGTAGGAGGACCATTAGAGAGACAATAAACAAACTATGTACATCCTACTTTATTCACCAGACCCTCCAGACATCTGTCTACCATCTGTAGAAGGACCATTAGAGAGACAATAAACAAACTATGTACATCCTACTTTGTTCCCCAGACCCTCCAGACATCACTGTACCATCTGTTGAAGGACCATTAGAGAGACAATAAACAAACTATGTACATCCTACCTTATTCACTAGACCCTCCAGACATCAGTCTACCACCTGTGGAAGGACCATTAGTGACAATAAACAAGCTATGTACATCCTACTTTATTCTCCGGACCCTCCAGACATCATTCTACCACCTGTAGGAGGACCATTAGAGAGACAATAAACAAACTATGTACATCCTACTTTATTCCCTAGACCCTCCAGACATCAGTCTACCACCTCTAGAAGGACCATTAGAGAGACTATAAACAAACTATGTACATCCTACTTTATTCCCCAGACCATCCAGACATCAGTCTACCATCTGTAGAAGGACCATTAGAGAGACTATAAACAAACTTTGTACATCCTCTTTTATTCCCCAGACCCTCCAGACATCAGTCTACCATCTGTAGAAGGACCATTAGAGAGACAATAAACAAACTATGTACATCCTACTTTGTTCCCCAGACCCTCCAGACATCACTCTACCATCTGTTGAAGGACCATTAGAGAGACAATAAACAAACTATGTACATCCTACTTTATTCACTAGACCCTCCAGACATCAGTCTACCACCTGTGGAAGGACCATTAGTGACAATAAACAAGCTATGTACATCCTACTTTATTCTCCGGACCCTCCAGACATCATTCTACCACCTGTAGGAGGACCATTAGAGAGACAATAAACAAACTATGTACATCCTACTTTATTCCCTAGACCCTCCAGACATCAGTCTACCACCTCTAGAAGGACCATTAGAGAGACTATAAACAAACTATGTACATCCTACTTTATTCCCCAGACCATCCAGACATCAGTCTACCATCTGTAGAAGGACCATTAGAGAGACTATAAACAAACTTTGTACATCCTAGTTTATTCCCCAGACCCTCCAGACATCAGTCTACCATCTGTAGAAGGACCATTAGAGAGACTATAAACAAACTTTGTACATCCTACTTTATTCCCCAGACCCTCCAGACATCAGTCTACCATCTGTAGAAGGACCATTAGAGAGACAATAAACAAACTATGTACATCCTACTTTATTCCCTAGACCCTCCAGACATCAGTCTACCACCTGTAGAAAGACCATTAGAGAGACAATAAACAAACTATATACATCCTACTTTATTCCCCAGACCCTCCAGACATCAGTCTACCATCTGTAGAAGGACCATTAGAGAGACGATAAACAAACTATGTACATCCTACTTTATTCCCCAGACCCTCCAGACATCAGTCTACCACCTGTAGAAGGATCATAAGAGAGACAATAAACAAACTATGTACATCCTACTTTATTCACCAGACCCTCCAGACATCAGTCTACCATCTGTAGAAGGACCATTAGAGAGACTATAAACAAGCTTTGTACATCCTACTTTATTCCCCAGACCCTCCAGACATCAGTCTACCACCTGTAGAAGGACCATTAGAGAGACAATAAACAAACTATGTACATCCTACTTTATTCACCAGACCCTCCAGACATCTGTCTACCATCTGTAGAAGGACCATTAGAGAGACAATAAACAAACTATGTACATCCTACTTTGTTCCCCAGACCCTCCAGACATCATTCTACCATATGTTGAAGGACCATTAGAGAGACACTAAACAAACTATGTACATCCTACTTTATTCACTAGACCCTCCAGACATCAGTCTACCACCTGTGGAAGGACCATTAGTGACAATAAACAAGCTATGTACATCCTACTTTATTCTCCAGACCCTCCAGATATCATTCTACCACCTGTAGAAGGACCATTAGAGAGACAATAAACAAACTATGTACATCCTACTTTTTTCCCTAGACCCTCCAGACATCAGTCTACCACCTGTAGAAGGACCATTAGAGAGACAATAAACAAACTATATACATCCTACTTTATTCCCCAGACCCTCCAGACATCAGTCTACCATCTGTAGAAGGACCATTAGAGAGACGATAAACAAACTATGTACATCCTACTTTATTCCCCAGACCCTCCAGACATCAGTCTACCACCTGTAGAAGGATCATAAGAGAGACAATAAACAAACTATGTACATCCTACTTTATATACACCAGACCCTCCAGACATCAGTCTACCATCTGTAGAAGGACCATTAGAGAGACTATAAACAAGCTTTGTACATCCTACTTTATTCCCCAGACCCTCCAGACATCAGTCTACCACCTGTAGAAGGACCATTAGAGAGACAATAAACAAACTATGTACATCCTACTTTATTCCCCAGACCCTCCAGACATCAGTCTACCACCTGTAGAAGGATCATAAGAGAGACAATAAACAAACTATGTACATCCTACTTTATTCACCAGACCCTCCAGACATCAGTCTACCACCTGTAGAAGGACCATTAGAGAGACAATAAACAAACTATGTACATCCTACTTTGTTCCCCAGACCCTCCAGACATCATTCTACAATCTGTTGAAGGACCATTAGAGAGACAATAAACACACTATGTACATCCTACTTTATTCACTAGACCCTCAAGACATCAGTCTACCACCTGTGGAAGGACCATTAGTGACAATAAACAAGCTATGTACATCCTACTTTATTCTCCAGACCCTCCAGATATCATTCTACCACCTGTAGAAGGACCATTAGAGAGACAATAAACAAACTATGTACATCCTACTTTATTCCCTAGACCCTCCAGACATCAGTCTACCACCTCTAGAAGGACCATTAGAGAGACTATAAACAAACTTTGTATATCCTACTTTATTCCCCAGACCATCCAGACATCAGTCTACCATCTGTAGAACGACCATTAGAGAGACTATAAACAAACTTTGTACATCCTATTTTATTCCCCAGACCCTCCAGACATCAGCCTACTATCTGTAGAAGGACCATTAGAGAGACTATAACCAAACTTTGTACATCCTACTTTATTCCTCAGACCCTCCAGACATCAGTCTACCATCTGTAGAAGGACCATCAGAGAGACTATAAACAAACTTTGTACATCCTATTTTATTCCCCAGACCCTCCAGACATCAGTCTACCATCTGTAGAAGGACCATTAGAGAGACTATAAACAAACTTTGTACATCCTACTTTATTCCCCAGACCCTCCAGACATCAGTCTACCACCTGCAGAAGGACCATTAGTGAGACAATAAACAAACTATGTACTCCTACTTTATTCCCCAGACCCTCCAGACATCAGTCTGCCATCTGTAGAAGGACCATTAGAGAGACAATAAACAAACTATGTACATCCTACTTTATTCCCCAGACCCTCCAGACATCAGTCTACCATCTGTAGAAGGACCATTAGAGAGACTATACACAAACTTTGTACATCCTACTTTATTCCCCAGACCCTCCAGACATCAGTCTACCATCTGTAGAAGGACCATTAGAGAGACAATAAACAAACTATGTACATCCTACTTTATTCCCTAGACCCTCCAGACATCAGTCTACCACCTGTAGAAGGACCATTAGAGAGACAATAAACAAACTATATACATCCTACTTTATTCCCCAGACCCTCCAGACATCAGTCTACCATCTGTAGAAGGACCATTAGAGAGACGATAAACAAACTATGTACATCCTACTTTATTCCCCAGACCATCCAGACATCAGTCTACCACCTGTAGAAGGACCATTAGAGAGACAATAAACAAACTATGTACATCCTACTTTATTCCCCAGACCCTCCAGACATCAGTCTACCACCTGTAGAAGGATCATAAGAGAGACAATAAACAAACTATGTACATCCTACTTTATTCCACAGACCCTCCAGACATCAGTCTACCATCTGTAGAAGGACCATTAGAGAGACTATAAACAAACTATGTACATCCTACTTTATTCTCCAGACCCTCCAGACATCAGTCTACCATCTGTAGAAGGACCATTAGAGAGACAATAAACAAACTATGGACATCCTACTTTATTCACCAGACCCTACAGACATCTGTCTACCATCTGTAGAAGGACCATTAGAGAGACTATAACCAAACTTTGTACATCCTACTTTATTCCTCAGACCCTCCAGACATCAGTCTACCATCTGTAGAAGGACCATTAGAGAGACTATAAACAACCTTTGTACATCCTATTTTATTCCCCAGACCCTCCAGACATCAGTCTACCATCTGTAGAAGGACCATTAGAGAGACTATAAACAAACTTTGTACATCCTACTTTATTCCCCAGACCCTCCAGACATCAGTCTACCACCTGCAGAAGGACCATTAGTGAGACAATAAACAAACTATGTACTCCTACTTTATTCCCCAGACCCTCCAGACATCAGTCTACCATCTGTAGAAGGACCATTAGAGAGACAATAAACAAACTATGTACATCCTACTTTATTCTCCAGACCCTCCAGACATCAGTCTACCATCTGTAGAAGGACCATTAGAGAGACTATAAACAAACTTTGTACATCCTACTTTATTCCCCAGACCATCCAGACATCAGTCTACCATCTGTAGAAGGACCATTAGAGAGACTATAAACAAACTTTGTACATCCTATTTTATTCCCCAGACCCTCCAGACATCAGTCTCTATCTGTAGAAGGACCATTAGAGAGACTATAACCAAACTTTGTACATCCTACTTTATTCCTCAGACCCTCCAGACATCAGTCTACCATCTGTAGAAGGACCATTAGAGAGACTATAAACAAACTTTGTACATCCTACTTTATTCCCCAGACCCTCCAGACATCAGTCTACCACCTGCAGAAGGACCATTAGTGAGACAATAAACAATCTATGTACTCCTACTTTATTCCCCAGACCCTCCAGACATCAGTCTACCATCTGTAGAAGGACCATTAGAGAGACAATAAACAAACTATGTACATCCTACTTTATTCCCCAGACCCTCCAGACATCAGTCTACCATCTGTAGAAGGACCATTAGAGAGACTATAAACAAACTTTGTACATCCTACTTTATTCCCCAGACCCTCCAGACATCAGTCTACCATCTGTAGAAGGACCATTAGAGAGACAATAAACAAACTATGTACATCCTACTTTATTCCCTAGACCCTCCAGACATCAGTCTACCACCTGTAGAAGGACCATTAGAGAGACAATAAACAAACTATATACATCCTACTTTATTCCCCAGACCCTCCAGACATCAGTCTACCATCTGTAGAAGGACCATTAGAGAGACGATAAACACACTATGTACATCCTACTTTATTCAACAGACCCTCCAGACATCAGTCTACCACCTGTAGAAGGATCATAAGAGAGACAATAAACAAACTATGTACATCCTACTTTATTCCCCAGACCCTCCAGACATCAGTCTACCATCTGTAGAAGGAGCATTAGAGAGACTATAAACAAACTTTGTACATCATACTTTATTCTCGTGACACTCTACACATCAGTCTACCACCTGTAGAAGGACCATTAGAGAGACAATAAACAAACTATGTACATCCTACTTTATTCACCAGACCCTACAGACATCTGTCTATCATCTGTAGAAGGACCATTAGAGAGACTATAACCAAACTTTGTACATCCTACTTTATTCCTCAGACCCTCCAGACATCAGTCTACCATCTGTAGAAGGACCATTAGAGAGACTATAAACAAACTTTGTACATCCTATTTTATTCCCCAGACCCTCCAGACATCAGTCTACCATCTGTAGAAGGACCATTAGAGAGACTATAAACAAACTTTGTACATCCTACTTTATTCCCCAGACCCTCCAGACATAAGTCTACCACCTGCAGAAGGACCATTAGTGAGACAATAAACAAACTATGTACTCCTACTTTATTCCCCAGACCCTCCAGACATCAGTCTACCATCTGTAGAAGGACCATTAGAGAGACAATAAACAAACTATGTACATCCTACTTTATTCCCCAGACCCTCCAGACATCAGTCTACCATCTGTAGAAGGACCATTAGAGAGACTATAAACAAACTTTGTACATCCTATTTTATTCCCCAGACCCTCCAGACATCAGTCTACTATCTGTAGAAGGACCATTAGAGAGACTATAACCAAACTTTGTACATCCTACTTTATTCCTCAGACCCTCCAGACATCAGTCTACCATCTGTTAAAGGACCATTAGAGAGACTATAAACAAACTTTGTACATCCTACTTTATTCCCCAGACCCTCCAGACATCAGTCTACCACCTGCAGAAGGACCATTAGTGAGACAATAAACAAACTATGTACTCCTACTTTATTCCCCAGACCCTCCAGACATCACTCTACCATCTGTTGAAGGACCATTAGAGAGACAATAAACAAACTATGTACATCCTACTTTATTCACTAGACCCTCCAGACATCAGTCTACCATCTGTAGAAGGACCATTAGAGAGACAATAAACAAACTATGTACATCCTACTTTATTCCCCAGACCCTCCAGACATCAGTCTACCATCTGTAGAAGGACCATTAGAGAGACTATAAACAAACTTTGTACATCCTACTTTATTCCCCAGACCCTCCAGACATCAGTCTACCATCTGTAGAAGGACCATTAGAGAGACAATAAACAAACTATGTACATCCTACTTTATTCCCTAGACCCTCCAGACATCAGTCTACCACCTGTAGAAGGACCATTAGAGAGACAATAAACAAACTATATACATCCTACTTTATTCCCCAGACCCTCCAGACATCAGTCTACCATCTGTAGAAGGACCATTAGAGAGACGATAAACACACTATGTACATCCTACTTTATTCCCCAGACCATCCAGACATCAGTCTACCACCTGTAGAAGGACCATTAGAGAGACAATAAACAAACTATGTACATCCTACTTTATTCCCTAGACCCTCCAGACATCAGTCTACCATCTGTAGAAGGACCATTAGAGAGACGATAAACACACTATGTACATCTTACTTTATTCTCGTGACCCTCTACACATCAGTCTACCACCTGTAGAAGGACCATTAGAGAGACAATAACCAAACTATGTACATCCTACTTTATTCACCAGACCCTCCAGACATCTGTCTATCATCTGTAGAAGGACCATTAGAGAGACCATAACCAATCTTTGTACATCCTATTTTATTCCCCAGACCCTCCAGACATCAGTCTACCATCTGTAGAAGGACCATTAGAGAGACTATAAACAAACTTTGTACATCCTACTTTATTCCCCAGACCCTCCAGACATCAGTCTACCACCTGCAGAAGGACCATTAGTGAGACAATAAACAAACTATGTACTCCTACTTTATTCCCCAGACCCTCCAGACATCAGTCTACCATCTGTAGAAGGACCATTAGAGAGACTATAAACAAACTTTGTACATCCTACTTTATTCTCGTGACCCTCTACGCATCAGTCTACCACCTGTAGAAGGACCATTAGAGAGACAATAACCAAACTATGTACATCCTACTTTATTCACCAGACCCTCCAGACATCAGTCTACCACCTGCAGAAGGACCATTAGTGAGACAATAAACAAACTATGTACTCCTACTTTATTCCCCAGACCCTCCAGACATCAGTCTACCATCTGTAGAAGGACCATTAGAGAGACTATAAACAAACTTTGTACATCCTACTTATTCTCGTGACCCTCTACACATCAGTCTGCCACCTGTAGAAGGACCATTAGAGAGACAATAACCAAACTATGTACATCCTACTTTATTCACCAGACCCTCCAGACATCTGTCTACCATCTGTAGAAGGACCATTAGAGAGACCATAACCAAACTTTGTACATCCTACTTTATTCCTCAGACCCTC
Organism: Gibbula magus; assembly: GCA_936450465.1. Taxonomy (NCBI): domain Eukaryota; kingdom Metazoa; phylum Mollusca; class Gastropoda; order Trochida; family Trochidae; genus Gibbula; species Gibbula magus. Next base: position 547,940 of record OW388298.1, on the reverse strand, counting down.
CAGACATCAGTCTACCATCTGTAGAAGGACCATTAGAGAGACTATAAACAATCTTTGTACATCCTATTTTATTCCCCAGACCCTTCAGACATCAGTCTACCATCTGTAGAAGGACCATTAGAGAGACAATAAACAAACTATGTACATCCTACTTTATTCCCCAGACCCTCCAGACATCAGTCTACCACCTGCAGAAGGACCATTAGTGAGACAATAAACAAACTATGTACTCCTACTTTATTCCCCAGACCCTCCAGACATCAGTCTACCATCTGTAGAAGGACCATTAGAGAGACAATAAACAAACTTTGTACATCCTACTTTATTCCCCAGACCCTCCAGACATCAGTCTACCATCTGTAGAAGGACCATTAGAGAGACAATAAACAAACTTTGTACATCCTACTTTATTCCCCAGACCCTCCAGACATCAGTCTACCATCTGTAGAAGGACCATTAGAGAGACAATAAACAAACTATGTACATCCTACTTTATTCCCCAGACCCTCCAGACATCAGTCTACCATCTGTAGAAGGACCATTAGAGAGACAATAAACAAACTATGTACATCCTACTTTATTCCCCAGACCCTCCAGACATCAGTCTACCATCTGTAGAAGGATCATCAGAGAGACATTAAACAATCTATGTACATCCTACTTTATTCCACAGACCCTCCAGACATCAGTCTACCATCTGTAGAAGGACCATTAGAGAGACTATAAACAAACTTTGTACATCCTAGTTTATTCTCGTGACCCTCCAGACATCAGTCTACCACCTGTAGAAGGACCATTAGAGAGACAATAAACAAACTATGTACATCCTACTTTATTCTCCAGACCCTCCAGACATCAGTCTACCATCTGTAGAAGGACCATTAGAGAGACTATAAACAAACTTTGTACATCCTAGTTTATTCTCGTGACCCTCCAGACATCAGTCTACCACCTGTAGAAGGACCATTAGAGAGACTATAACCAAACTATGTACATCCTTCTTTATTCACCAGACCCTCCAGACATCTGTCTACCATCTGTAGAAGGACCATTAGAGAGACCATAACCAAACTTTGTACATCCTACTTTATTCCTCAGACCCTCCAGACATCAGTCTACCACCTGCAGAAGGACCATTAGTGAGACAATAAACAAACTATGTACTCCTACTTTATTCCCCAGACCCTCCAGACATCAGTCTACCATCTGTAGAAGGACCATTAGAGAGACTATAAACAAACTTTGTACATCCTACTTTATTCTCGTGACCCTCTACGCATCAGTCTACCACCTGTAGAAGGACCATTAGAGAGACAATAACCAAACTATGTACATCCTACTTTATTCACCAGACCCTCCAGACATCAGTCTACCACCTGCAGAAGGACCATTAGTGAGACAATAAACAAACTATGTACTCCTACTTTATTCCCCAGACCCTCCAGACATCAGTCTACCATCTGTAGAAGGACCATTAGAGAGACTATAAACAAACTTTGTACATCCTACTTTATTCTCGTGACCCTCTACACATCAGTCTGCCACCTGTAGAAGGACCATTAGAGAGACAATAACCAAACTATGTACATCCTACTTTATTCACCAGACCCTCCAGACATCTGTCTACCATCTGTAGAAGGACCATTAGAGAGACCATAACCAAACTTTGTACATCCTACTTTATTCCTCAGACCCTCCAGACATCAGTCTACCATCTGTAGAAGGACCATTAGAGAGACTATAAACAATCTTTGTACATCCTATTTTATTCCCCAGACCCTTCAGACATCAGTCTACCATCTGTAGAAGGACCATTAGAGAGACAATAAACAAACTATGTACATCCTACTTTATTCCCCAGACCCTCCAGACATCAGTCTACCACCTGCAGAAGGACCATTAGTGAGACAATAAACAAACTATGTACTCCTACTTTATTCCCCAGACCCTCCAGACATCAGTCTACCATCTGTAGAAGGACCATTAGAGAGACAATAAACAAACTTTGTACATCCTACTTTATTCCCCAGACCCTCCAGACATCAGTCTACCATCTGTAGAAGGACCATTAGAGAGACAATAAACAAACTTTGTACATCCTACTTTATTCCCCAGACCCTCCAGACATCAGTCTACCATCTGTAGAAGGACCATTAGAGAGACAATAAACAAACTATGTACATCCTACTTTATTCCCCAGACCCTCCAGACATCAGTCTACCATCTGTAGAAGGACCATTAGAGAGACAATAAACAAACTATGTACATCCTACTTTATTCCCCAGACCCTCCAGACATCAGTCTACCATCTGTAGAAGGATCATCAGAGAGACATTAAACAATCTATGTACATCCTACTTTATTCCACAGACCCTCCAGACATCAGTCTACCATCTGTAGAAGGACCATTAGAGAGACTATAAACAAACTTTGTACATCCTAGTTTATTCTCGTGACCCTCTACACATCAGTCTACCACCTGTAGAAGGACCATTAGAGAGACAATAACCAAACTATGTACATCCTTCTTTATTCACCAGACCCTCCAGACATCTGTCTACCATCTGTAGAAGGACCATTAGAGAGACCATAACCAAACTTTGTACATCCTACTTTATTCCTCAGACCCTCCAGACATCAGTCTACCATCTGTAGAAGGACCATTAGAGAGACTATAAACAATCTTTGTACATCCTATTTTATTCCCCAGACCCTCCAGACATCAGTCTACCATCTGTAGAAGGACTATTAGAGAGACTATAAACAAACTTTGTACATCCTACTTTATTCCCCAGACCCTCCAGACATCAGTCTACCACCTGCAGAAGGACCATTAGTGAGACAATAAACAAACTATGTACTCCTACTTTATTCCCCAGACCCTCCAGACATCAGTCTACCATCTGTAGAAGGACCATTAGAGAGACAATAAACAAACTATGTACATCCTACTTTATTCCCCAGACCCTCCAGACATCAGTCTACCATCTGTAGAAGGATCATCAGAGAGACATTAAACAATCTATGTACATCCTACTTTATTCCCCAGACCCTCCAGACATCAGTCTACCATCTGTAGAAGGACCATTAGAGAGACAATAAACAAACTATGTACATCCTACTTTATTCTCCAGACCCTCCAGACATCTGTCTACCATCTGTAGAAGGACCATTAGAGAGACCATAACCAAACTTTGTACATCCTACTTTATTCCTCAGACCCTCCAGACATCTGTCTACCATCTGTAGAAGGACCATTAGAGAGACTATAAACAATCTTTGTACATCCTATTTTATTCCCCAGACCCTCCAGACATCAGTCTACCATCTGTAGAAGGACTATTAGAGAGACTATAAACAAACTTTGTACATCCTACTTTATTCCCCAGAACCTCCAGACATCAGTCTACCACCTGCAGAAGGACCATTAGTGAGACAATAAACAAACTATGTACTCCTACTTTATTCCCCAGACCCTCCAGACATCAGTCTACCATCTGTAGAAGGACCATTAGAGAGACAATAAACAAACTTTGTACATCCTAGTTTATTCTCGTGACCCTCTACACATCAGTCTACCACCTGTAGAAGGACCATTAGAGAGACAATAACCAAACTATGTACATCCTACTTTATTCACCAGACCCTCCAGACATCTGTCTACCATCTGTAGAAGGACCATTAGAGAGACCATAACCAAACTTTGTACATCCTACTTTATTCCTCAGACCCTCCAGACATCTGTCTACCATCTGTAGAAGGACCATTAGAGAGACTATAAACAATCTTTGTACATCCTATTTTATTCCCCAGACCCTCCAGACATCAGTCTACCATCTGTAGAAGGACTATTAGAGAGACTATAAACAAACTTTGTACATCCTACTTTATTCCCCAGAACCTCCAGACATCAGTCTACCACCTGCAGAAGGACCATTAGTGAGACAATAAACAAACTATGTACTCCTACTTTATTCCCCAGACCCTCCAGACATCAGTCTACCATCTGTAGAAGGACCATTAGAGAGACAATAAACAAACTTTGTACATCCTACTTTATTCCCCAGACCCTCCAGACATCAGTCTACCATCTGTAGAAGGACCATTAGAGAGACAATAAACAAACTATGTACATCCTACTTTATTCCCTAGACCCTCCAGACATCAGTCTACCACCTGTAGAAGGACCATTAGAGAGACAATAAACAAACTATGTACATCCTACTTTATTCCCCAGACCCTCCAGACATCAGTCTACCATCTGTAGAAGGACCATCAGAAAGACAATAAACAAACTATGTACATCCTACTTTATTCCCCAGACCCTCCAGACATCAGTCTACCATCTGTAGAAGGACCATTAGAGAGACAATAAACAAACTATGTATATCCTACTTTATTCTCCAGACCCTCCACACATCAGTCTACCATCTGTGAAGGATCATTAGAGAGACATTAAACAATCTATGTACATCCTACTTTATTCCCCAGACCCTCCAGACATCAGTCTACCATCTGTAGAAGGACCATTAGAGAGACTATAAACAAACTATGTACATCCTACTTTATTCCCCAGACCCTCCAGACATCAGTCTACCATCTGTAGAAGGACCATTAGAGAGACTATAAACAAACTTTGTACATCCTACTTTATTCTCGTGACCCTCTACACATCAGTCTACCACCTGTAGAAGGACCATTAGAGAGACAATAAACAAACTATGTACATCCTACTTTATTCACCAGACCCTCCAGACATCAGTCTACCATCTGTAGAAGGACCATTAGAGAGACTATAAAGAAACTTTTGTACATCCTATTTTATTCCACAGACCCTCCAGACATCAGTCTACCATCTGTAGAAGGACCATTAGAGAGACTATAAACAAACTGTGTACATCCTACTTTATTTCCAAGACCCTCCAGACATCAGTCTACCACCTGCAGAAGGACCATTAGTGAGACAATAAACAAACTATGTACTCCTACTTTATTCCCCAGACCCTCCAGACATCAGTCTACCATTTATAGAAGGACCATTAGAGAGACAATAAACAAACTATGTACATCCTACTTTATTCCCCAGACCCTCCAGACATCAGTCTACCATCTGTAGAAGGACCATTAGAGAGACTATAAACAAACTTTGTACATCCTACTTTATTCCCCAGACCATCCAGACATCAGTCTACCATCTGTAGAAGGACCATTAGAGAGACTATAAACAAACGTTGTACATCCTACTTTATTCCCCAGACCCTCCAGACATCAGTCTACCATCTGTAGAAGGACCATTAGAGAGACAATAAACAAACTATGTACATCCTACTTTATTCCCTAGACCCTCCAGACATCACTCTACCACCTGTAGAAGGACCATTAGAGAGACAATAAACAAACTATATACATCCTACTTTATTCCCCAGACCCTCCAGACATCAGTCTACCATCTGTAGAAGGACCATTAGAGAGACGATAAACAAACTATGTACATCCTACTTTATTCCCCAGACCATCCAGACATCAGTCTACCACCTGTAGAAGGACCATTAGAGAGACAATAAACAAACTATGTACATCCTACTTTATTCCCCAGACCATCCAGACATCAGTCTACCACCTGTAGAAGGATCATAAGAGAGACAATAAACAAACTATGTACATCCTACTTTATTCACCAGACTCTCCAGACATCAGTCTACCATCTGTAGAAGGACCATTAGAGAGACTATAAACAAACTTTGTACATCCTACTTTATTCTTGTGACCCTCTACACATCAGTCTACCACCTGTAGAAGGACCATTAGAGAGACAATAAACAAACTATGTACATCCTACTTTATTCACCAGACCCTCCAGACATCTGTCTACCATCTGTAGAAGGACCATTAGAGAGACAATAAACAAACTATGTACATCCTACTTTGTTCTTCAGACCCTCCAGACATCAGTCTACCATCTGTAGAAGGGCCATTAGAGAGACAATAAACAAACTATGTACATCCTACTTTATTCCCCAGACCCTCCAGACATCAGTCTACCATCTGTAGAAGGACCATTAGAGAGACAATAAACAAACTATGTACATCCTACTTTATTCCCCAGACCCTCCAGACATCAGTCTACCATCTGTAGAAGGATCATTAGAGAGACAATAAACAAACTATGTACATCCTACTTTATTCCCCAGACCGTCCAGACATCAGTCTACCATCTGTAGAAGGACCATTAGAGAGACAATAAACAAACTATGTATATCCTACTTTATTCTCCAGACCCTCCACACATCAGTCTACCATCTGTAGAAGGATCATTAGAGAGACAATAAACAATCTATGTACATCCTACTTTATTCTCCAGACCCTCCAGACATCAGTCTACCACCTGTAGAAGAACCATTAGAGAGATAATAAACAAACTTTGTACATCCTACTTTATTCTCCAGACCCTCCAGACATCAGTCTACCACCTGTAGAAGGACCATTAGAGAGACAATAAACAAACTATTTACATCCTACTTTATTCTCCAGACCCTCCAGACATCAGTCTACCACCTGTAGAAGAACCATTAGAGAGACAATAAACAAACTATGTACATCCCACTTTATTCCACAGAACCTCCAGACATCTGTCTACCATCTGTAGAAGGTCCATTAGAGAGACAATAAACAAACTATGTACATCCTACTTTGTTCTTCGGACCCTCCAGACATCAGTCTACCATCTGTAGAAGGGCCATTAGAGAGACAATAAACAAACTATGTACATCCTACTTTATTCCCCAGACCCTCCAGACATCAGTCTACCATCTGTAGAAGGACCATTAGAGAGACAATAAACAAACTATGTACATCCTTCTTTATTCCCCAGACCCTCCAGACATCAGTCTACCATCTGTAGAAGGACCATTAGAGAGACAATAAACAAACTATGTACATCCTACTTTATTCCCCAGACCGTCCAGACATCAGTCTACCATCTGTAGAAGGACCATTAGAGAGACAATAAACAAACTATGTACTCCTACTTTATTCCCCAGACCCTCCAGACATCAGTCTACCATCTGTAGAAGGACCATTAGAGAGACAATAAACAAACTATGTACATCCTACTTTATTCCCCAGACCCTCCAGACATCAGTCTACCATCTGTAGAAGGACCATTAGAGAGACTATAAACAAACGTTGTACATCCTACTTTATTCCCCAGACCCTCCAGACATCAGTCTACCATCTGCAGAAGGACCATTAGAGAGACAATAAACAAACTATGTACATCCTACTTTATTCCCTAGACCCTCCAGACATCACTCTACCACCTGTAGAAGGACCATTAGAGAGACAATAAACAAACTATATACATCCTACTTTATTCCCCAGACCCTCCAGACATCAGTCTACCATCTGTAGAAGGACCATTAGAGAGACGATAAACAAACTATGTACATCCTACTTTATTCCCCAGACCATCCAGACATCAGTCTACCACCTGTAGAAGGACCATTAGAGAGACAATAAACAAACTATGTACATCCTACTTTATTCCCCAGACCCTCCAGACATCAGTCTACCACCTGTAGAAGGATCATAAGAGAGACAATAAACAAACTATGTACATCCTACTTTATTCACCAGACCCTCCAGACATCAGTCTACCATCTGTAGAAGGACCATTAGAGAGACTATAAACAAACTTTGTACATCCTACTTTATTCTCGTGACCCTCTACACATCAGTCTACCACCTGTAGAAGGACCATTAGAGAGACAATAAACAAACTATGTACATCCTACTTTATTCACCAGACCCTCCAGACATCTGTCTACCATCTGTAGAAGGACCATTAGAGAGACAATAAACAAACTATGTACATCCTACTTTGTTCTTCAGACCCTCCAGACATCAGTCTACCATCTGTAGAAGAGCCATTAGAGAGACAATAAACAAACTATGTACATCCTACTTTATTCCCCAGACCCTCCAGACATCAGTCTACCATCTGTAGAAGGACCATTAGAGAGACAATAAACAAACTATGTACATCCTACTTTATTCCCCAGACCCTCCAGACATCAGTCTACCATCTGTAGAAGGACCATTAGAGAGACAATAAACAAACTATGTACATCCTACTTTATTCCCCAGACCGTCCAGACATCAGTCTACCATCTGTAGAAGGACCATTAGAGAGACAATAAACAAACTATGTAAATCCTACTTTATTCTCCAGACCCTCCACACATCAGTCTACCATCTGTAGAAGGATCATTAGAGAGACAATAAACAATCTATGTACATCCTACTTTATTCTCCAGACCCTCCAGACATCAGTCTACCACCTGTAGAAGAACCATTAGAGAGATAATAAACAAACTTTGTACATCCTACTTTATTCTCCAGATCCTCCAGACATCAGTCTACCACCTGTAGAAGGACCATTAGAGAGACAATAAACAAACTATTTACATCCTACTTTATTCTCCAGACCCTCCAGACATCAGTCTACCACCTGTAGAAGAACCATTAGAGAGACAATAAACAAACTATGTACATCCCACTTTATTCCACAGACCCTCCAGACATCAGTCTACCACCTGTAGAAGGACCATTAGAGAGACAATAAACAAACTATTTACATCCTACTTTATGCCCCAGACCCTCCAGACATCTGTCTACCATCTGTAGAAGGACCATTAGAGAGATAATAAACAAACTATGTACATCCTTCTTTATTCTCCAGACCCTCCAGACATCAGTCTACCACCTGTAGAAGAACCATTAGAGATACAATAAACAATCTATGTACATCCTACTTTATTCTCCAGACCCTCCAGACATCAGTCTACCACCTGTAGAAGAACCATTAGAGAGACAATAAACAAACTATGTACATCCCACTTATTCCACAGACCCTCCAGACATCAGTCTACCACCTGTAGAAGGACCATTAGAGAGACAATAAACAAACTATTTACATCCTATTTTATCCCCCAGACCCTCCAGACATCTGTCTACCAACTGTAGAAGGACCATTAGAGAGATAATAAACAAACTATGTACATCCTACTTTATGCCCCAGACCCTCCAGACATCAGTCTACCACCTGTAGAAGGACCATAAGAGAGATAATAAACAAACTATGTACATCCTACTTTATGCCCCAGACCCTCCAGACATCAGTCTACCATCTGTAGAAGGACCATTACAGAGAGACAATAAACAAACTATGTACATCCTACTTTATTCCCCATACCCTCCAGACATCAGTCTACCATCTGTAGAAGGATCATTAGAGAGACAATAAACAATCTATGTACATCCTACTTTATTCTCCAGACCCTCCAGACATCAGTCTACCACCTGTAGAAGAACCATTAGAGAGACAATAAACAAACTATGTACATCCTACTTTATTCACCAGACCCTCCAAACATCTGTCTACCATCTGTAGAAGGACCATTAGAGAGACAATAAACAAACTATGTACATCCTACTTTGTTCCCCAGACCCTCCAGACATCACTCTACCATCTGTTGAAGGACCATTAGAGAGACAATAAGCAAACTATGTACATCCTACTTTATTCACTAGACCCTCCAGACATCAGTCTACCACCTGTAGAAGGACCATTAGAGAGATAATAAACAAACTATGTACATCCTACGTTATTCCCCAGATCCTCTAGACATCAGTCTACCACCTGTGGAAGGACCATTAGTGACAATAAACAAGCTATGTACATCCTACTTTATTCTCCAGACCCTCCAGACATCAGTCTACCACCTGTAGGAGGACCATTAGAGAGACAATAAACAAACTATGTACATCCTACTTTATTTGCCAGACCCTCCAGACATCAGTCTACCACCTGTAAGAGGACCATTAGAGAGACAATAAACAAACTATGTACATCCTACTTTATTCACTAGACCCTCCAGACATCAGTCTACCACCTGTAGAAGGACCATTAGAGAGACAATAAACAAACTATGTACATCCTACTTTATTCCCCAGACCCTCCAGACATCAGTCTACCACCTGTAGGAGGACCATTAGAGAGACAATAAACAAACTATGTACATCCTACTTTATTCTCCAGACCCTCCACACATCAGTCTACCACCTGTAGAAGGACCATTAGAGAGACAATAAACAAACTATGTACATCCTACTTTATTCTTCAGAACCTCCACACATCAGTCTACCACCTGTAGAAGGACCATAAGAGAGACAATAAACAAACTATGTACATCCTACTTTATTCCCCAGACCCTCCAGACATATGTCTACCATCTGTAGAAGGACCATTAGAGAGACAATAAACAAACTATGTACATCCTACTTTATTCCCCAGATCCTCCAGACATCAGTCTACCACCTGTAGGAGGACCATTAGAGAGACAATAAACAAACTATGTACATCCTACTTTATTCCCCAGACCCTCCAGACATCAGTCTACCACCTGTAGGAGGACTATTAGAGAGACAATAAACAAACTATGTACATCGTACTTTATTCCCTAGACCTTCCAGACATCAGTCTACCACCTGTAGAAGGATCATTAGAGAGACAATAAACAAACTATGTACATCCTACTTTATTCCCCAGACCCTCCAGACATCAGTCTACCATCTGTAGAAGGACCATTAGAGGGACAATAAACAAACTATGTACATCCTACTTTATTCACCAGACAGTTCAGACATCACTCTACCATCTGTAGAAGGACCATTAGAGATACTATAAACAAACTTTGTACATCCTACTGTATTTTCCAGACCCTCTACACATCAGTCTACCGCCAGTAGAAGGACCATTAGAGAGACTATAAACAAACTATGTACATCCTACTTTATTCCCCAGACCCTCCAGACATCAGTCTACCATCTATAGATGGACCATTAGAGAGACTATAAACAAACTATGTACGTCCTACTTTATTCTCCAGACCCTCCAGACATCAGTCTACCACCTGTTGAAGGACCATTAGAGAGACAATAAACAAACTATGTACATCCTACTTTATTCTCCAGACCCTCCAGACATCAGTCTACCATCTGCAGAAGGACCATTAGAGAGACAATAAACAAACTATGTACATCCTACTTTATTCACCAGACCCTCCAGACATCTGTCTACCATCTGTAGAAGGACCATTAGAGAGACAATAAACAAACTATGTACATCCTACTTTATTCCCCAGATCCTCCAGACATCAGTCTACCACCTGTAGGAGGACCATTAAAGAGACAATAAACAAACTATGTACATCCTACTTTATTCCCCAGACCCTCCAGACATCAGTCTACCACCTGTAGGAGGACTATTAGAGAGACAATAAACAAACTATGTACATCGTACTTTATTCCCTAGACCTTCCAGACATCAGTCTACCACCTGTAGAAGGATCATTAGAGAGACAATAAACAAACTATGTACATCCTACTTTATTCCCCAGACCCTCCAGACATCAGTCTACCATCTGTAGAAGGACCATTAGAGGGACAATAAACAAACTATGTACATCCTACTTTATTCACCAGACAGTTCAGACATCACTCTACCATCTGTAGAAGGACCATTAGAGATACTATAAACAAACTTTGTACATCCTACTGTATTTTCCAGACCCTCTACACATCAGTCTACCGCCAGTAGAAGGACCATTAGAGAGACTATAAACAAACTATGTACATCCTACTTTATTCCCCAGACCCTCCAGACATCAGTCTACCATCTATAGATGGACCATTAGAGAGACTATAAACAAACTATGTACATCCTACTTTATTCACCAGACCCTCCAGACATCTGTCTACCATCTGTAGAAGGACCATTAGAGAGACAATAAACAAACTATGTACATCCTACTTTATTCAACAGACCCACTAGACATCTGTCTACCATCTGTAGAAGGACCATTAGAGAGACAATAAACAAACTATGTACATCCTACTTTATTCTCCAGATCCTCCAGACATCAGTCTACCATCTGCAGAAGGACCATTAGAGAGACAATAAACAAACTATGTACATCCTACTTTATTCACCAGACCCTCCAGACATCTGTCTACCATCTGTAGAAGGACCATTAGAGAGACAATAAACAAACTATGTACATCGTACTTTATTCCCTAGACCTTCCAGACATCAGTCTACCACCTGTAGAAGGATCATTAGAGAGACAATAAACAAACTATGTACATCCTACTTTATTCCCCAGACCCTCCGGACATCAGTCTACCATCTGTAGAAGGACCATTAGAGGGACAATAAACAAACTATGTACATCCTACTTTATTCACCAGACAGTTCAGACATCACTCTACCATCTGTAGAAGGACCATTAGAGATACTATAAACAAACTTTGTACATCCTACTGTATTTTCCAGACCCTCTACACATCAGTCTACCGCCAGTAGAAGGACCATTAGAGAGACTATAAACAAACTATGTACATCCTACTTTATTCCCCAGACCCTCCAGACATCAGTCTACCATCTATAGATGGACCATTAGAGAGACTATAAACAAACTATGTACATCCTACTTTATTCTCCAGACCCTCCAGACATCAGTCTACCACCTGTTGAAGGACCATTAGAGAGACACTAAACAAACTATGTACATCCTACTTTATTCTCCAGACCCTCCAGACATCAGTCTACCATCTGCAGAAGGACCATTAGAGAGACAATAAACAAACTATGTACATCCTACTTTATTCACCAGACCCTCCAGACATCTGTCTACCATCTGTAGAAGGACCATTAGAGAGACAATAAACAAACTATGTACATCCTACTTTATTCAACAGACCCACTAGACATCTGTCTACCATCTGTAGAAGGACCATTAGAGAGACAATAAACAAACTATGTACATCCTACTTTATTCTCCAGATCCTCCAGACATCAGTCTACCATCTGCAGAAGGACCATTAGAGAGACAATAAACAAACTATGTACATCCTACTTTATTCACCAGACCCTCCAGACATCTGTCTACCATCTGTAGAAGGACCATTAGAGAGACAATAAACAAACTATGTACATCATACTTTATTTTCCTGACCCTCCAGACATCAGTCTACCACCTGTAGAAGGACCATTAGAGAGACAATAAACAAACTATGTACATCCTACTTTGTTCTCCAGACCCTCCAGACATCTGTCTACCATCTGTAGAAGGACCATTAGAGAGACAATAAACAAACTATGTACATCCTACTTCATTCACCAGACCCTCCAGACATCAATCTACCATCTGTAGAAGGACCATTAGAGAGACAATAAACAAACTATGTACATCCTACTTTGTTCTCCAGACCCTCCAGACATCAGTCTACCATCTGTAGAAGGACCATTAGAGAGACAATAAACAAACTATGTACATTCTACTTTATTGACCAGACCCTCCAGACATCTGTCTACCATCTGTAGAAGGACCATTAGAGAGACAATAAACAAACTATGTACATCATACTTTATTTTCCTGACCCTCCAGACATCAGTCTACCACCTGTAGAAGGACCATTAGAGAGACAATAAACAAACTATGTACATCCTACTTTGTTCTCCAGACCCTCCAGAAATCAGTTTACCATCTGTAGAAGGACCATTAGAGAGACAATAAACAAACTATGTACATCCTAATTCATTCACCAGACCCTCCAGACATCAGTCTACCACCTGTAGAAGGACCATTAGAGAGATAATAAACAAACTTTGTTCATCCTACTTTATTCACCAGACCCTCCAGACATCTGTCTACCACCTGTAGGATGACCATTAGAGAGACAATAAACAAACTATGTACATCCTACTTTATTCCCTAGACCCTCCAGACATCAGTCTACCACCTGTAGAAGGACCATTAGAGAGACAATAAACAAACTATGTACATCCTACTTTATTCCCTAGACCCTCCAGACATCAGTCTACCACCTGTAGAAGGACCATTAGAGAGACAATAAACAAACTATGTACATCCTACTTTGTTCTCCAGACCCTCCAGACATCAGTCTACCACCTGTAGAAGGACCATTAGAGAGACAATAAACAAACTATGTACATCCTACTTTATTCACCAGACCCTCCAGACATCTGTCTACCATCAGTAGAAGGACCATTAGAGAGACAATAAACAATCTATGTACATCCTACTTTATTCACCAGACCCTCCAGACATCAGTCTACCATCTGTAGAAGGACCATTAGAGAGACAATAAACAAACTATGTACATCCTACTTTGTTCTCCAGACCCTCCAGACATCAGTCTACCACCTGTAGAAGGACCATTAGAGAGACACTAAACAAACTATGTACATCCTACTTTATTCACCAGACCCTCCAGACATCTGTCTACCATCTGTAGAAGGACCATTAGAGAGACAATAAACAAACTATGTACATCCTACTTTATTCCCCAGACCCTCCAGACATCTGTCTACTACCTGTAGAAGGACCATTAGAGAGATAATAAACAAATATGTACATCCTACTTTATTCCCCAGACCCTCCAGACATCTGTCTACCACCTGTAGAAGGACCATTAGAGAGACAATAAACAAACTATGTACATCCTACTTTATTCCCTAGACCCTCCAGACATCAGTATACCACCTGTAGAAGGACCATTAGAGAGACAATAAACAAACTATGTACATCCTACTTTATTCCCTAGACCCTCCAGACATCAGTCTACCACCTGTAGAAGGACCATTAGAGAGACAATAAACAAACTATGTACATCCTACTTTATTCCCTAGACCCTCCAGACATCAGTCTACCACCTGTAGAAGGACCATTAGAGAGACAATAAACAAACTATGTACATCCTACTTTATTCCCTAGACCCTCCAGACATCAGTCTACCACCTGTAGAAGTACCATTAGAGAGACAATAAACAAACTATGTACATCCTACTTTGTTCTCCAGACCCTCCAGAAATCAGTTTACCATCTGTAGAAGGACCATTAGAGAGACAATAAACAAACTATGTACATCCTACTTCATTCACCAGATCCTCCAGACATCAGTCTACCACCTGTAGAAGGACCATTAGAGAGATAATAAACAAACTTTGTACATCCTACTTTATTTACCAGACCCTCCAGACATCTGTCTACCACCTGTAGGAGGACCATTAGAGAGACAATAAACAAACTATGTACATCCTACTTTATTCCCTAGACCCTCCAGACATCAGTCTACCACCTGTAGAAGGACCATTAGAGAGACAATAAACAAACTATGTACATCCTACTTTATTCCCTAGACCCTCCAGACATCTGTCTACCACCTGTAGAAGGACCATTAGAGAGACAATAAACAAACTATGTACATCCTACTGTATTCTCCAGACCCTCCAGACATCAGTCTACCACCTGTAGAAGGACCATTAGAGAGACAATAAACAAACTATGTACATCCTACTTTATTCACCAGACCCTCCAGACATCTGTCTACCACCTGTAGGAGGACCATTAGAGAGACAATAAACAAACTATGTACATCCTACTTTATTCCCTAGACCCTCCAGACATCAGTCTACCACCTGTAGAAGGACCATTAGAGAGACAATAAACAAACTATGTACATCCTACTTTGTTCTCCAGACACTCCATACATCAGTCTACCACCTGTAGAAGGACCATTAGAGAGACAATAAACAAACTATGTACATCCTACTTCATTCACCAGACCCTCCAGACATCTGTCTACCATCTGTAGAAGGACCATTAGAGAGACAATAAACAATCTATGTACATCCTACTTTATTCACCAGACCCTCCAGACATCAGTCTACCATCTGTAGAAGGACCATTAGAGAGACAATAAACAGACTATGTACATCCTACTTTGTTCTCCAGACCCTCCAGACATCAGTCTACCACCTGTAGAAGGACCATTAGAGAGACAATAAACAAACTATTTACATCCTACTTTATTCACCAGACCCTCCAGACATCTGTCTACCATCTGTAGAAGGACCATTAGAGAGACAATAAACAAACTATGTACATCCTACTTTATTCCCTAGACCCTCCAGACATCAGTCTACCACCTGTAGAAGGACCATTAGAGAGACAATAAACAAACTATGTACATCCTACTTTATTCACCAGACCCTCCAGACATCTGTCTACCACCTGTAGGAGGACCATTAGAGAGACAATAAACAAACTATGTACATCCTACTTTATTCCCTAGACCCTCCAGACATCAGTCTACCACCTGTAGAAGGACCATTAGAGAGACAATAAACAAACTATGTACATCCTACTTTGTTCTCCAGACCCTCCATACATCAGTCTACCACCTGTAGAAGGACCATTAGAGAGACAATAAACAAACTATGTACATCCTACTTCATTCACCAGACCCTCCAGACATCTGTCTACCATCTGTAGAAGGACCATTAGAGAGACAATAAACAATCTATGTACATCCTACTTTATTCACCAGACCCTCCAGACATCAGTCTACCATCTGTAGAAGGACCATTAGAGAGACAATAAACAGACTATGTACATCCTACTTTGTTCTCCAGACCCTCCAGACATCAGTCTACCACCTGTAGAAGGACCATTAGAGAGACAATAAACAAACTATTTACATCCTACTTTATTCACCAGACCCTCCAGACATCTGTCTACCATCTGTAGAAGGACCATTAGAGAGACAATAAACAAACTATGTACATCCTACTTTATTCCCTAGACCCTCCAGACATCAGTCTACCACCTGTAGAAGGACCATTAGAGAGACAATAAACAAACTATGTACATCCTACTTTGTTCTCCAGACCCTCCATACATCAGTCTACCACCTGTAGAAGGACCATTAGAGAGACAATAAACAAACTATGTACATCCTACTTCATTCACCAGACCCTCCAGACATCTGTCTACCATCTGTAGAAGGACCATTAGAGAGACAATAAACAATCTATGTACATCCTACTTTATTCACCAGACCCTCCAGACATCAGTCTACCATCTGTAGAAGGACCATTAGAGAGACAATAAACAGACTATGTACATCCTACTTTATTCTCCAGACCCTCCAGACATCAGTCTACCACCTGTAGAAGGACCATTAGAGAGACAATAAACAAACTATTTACATCCTACTTTATTCACCAGACCCTCCAGACATCTGTCTACCATCTGTAGAAGGACCATTAGAGAGACAATAAACAAACTATGTACATCCTACTTTATTCCCCAGACCCTCCAGACATCTGTCTACTACCTGTAGAAGGACCATTAGAGTGATAATAAACAAATATGTACATCCTACTTTATTCCCCAGACCCTCCAGACATCTGTCTACCACCTGTAGAAGGACCATTAGAGAGACAATAAACAAACTATGTACATCCTACTTTATTCCCTAGACCCTCCAGACATCAGTCTACCACCTGTAGAAGGACCATTAGAGAGACAATAAACAAACTATGTACATCCTACTTTATTCCCTAGACCCTCCAGACATCAGTCTACCACCTGTAGAAGGACCATTAGAGAGACAATAAACAAACTATGTACATCCTACTTTGTTCTCCAGACCCTCCAGAAATCAGTTTACCATCTGTAGAAGGACCATTAGAGAGACAATAAAAAAAAACTATGTACATCCTACTTCATTCACCAGACCCTCCAGACATCAGTCTACCACCTGTAGAAGGACCATTAGAGAGATAATAAACAAACTTTGTACATCCTACTTTATTTACCAGACCCTCCAGACATCTGTCTACCATCTGTAGAAGGACCATTAGAGAGACAATAAACAAACTATGTACATCCTACTTTATTCCCCAGACCCTCCAGACATCTGTCTACTACCTGTAGAAGGACCATTAGAGAGATAATAAACAAATATGTACATCCTACTTTATTCCCCAGACCCTCCAGACATCTGTCTACCACCTGTAGAAGGACCATTAGAGAGACAATAAACAAACTATGTACATCCTACTTTATTCCCTAGACCCTCCAGACATCAGTCTACCACCTGTAGAAGGACCATTAGAGAGACAATAAACAAACTATGTACATCCTACTTTATTCCCTAGACCCTCCAGACATCAGTCTACCACCTGTAGAAGTACCATTAGAGAGACAATAAACAAACTATGTACATCCTACTTTGTTCTCCAGACCCTCCAGAAATCAGTTTACCATCTGTAGAAGGACCATTAGAGAGACAATAAACAAACTATGTACATCCTACTTCATTCACCAGACCCTCCAGACATCAGTCTACCACCTGTAGAAGGACCATTAGAGAGATAATAAACAAACTTTGTACATCCTACTTTATTTACCAGACCCTCAAGACATCTGTCTACCACCTGTAGGAGGACCATTAGAGAGACAATAAACAAACTATGTACATCCTACTTTATTCCCTAGACCCTCCAGACATCAGTCTACCACCTGTAGAAGGACCATTAGAGAGACAATAAACAAACTATGTACATCCTACTTTATTCCCTAGACCCTCCAGACATCTGTCTACCACCTGTAGAAGGACCATTAGAGAGACAATAAACAAACTATGTACATCCTACTGTATTCTCCAGACCCTCCAGACATCAGTCTACCACCTGTAGAAGGACCATTAGAGAGACAATAAACAAACTATGTACATCCTACTTTATTCACCAGACCCTCCAGACATCTGTCTACCATCTGTAGAAGGACCATTAGAGAGACAATAAACAAACTATGTACATCCTACTTTATTCCCCAGACCCTCAAGACATCTGTCTACTACCTGTAGAAGGACCATTAGAGAGATAATAAACAAATATGTACATCCTACTTTATTCCCCAGACCCTCCAGACATCTATCTACCACCTGTAGAAGGACCATTAGAGAGACATTAAACAAACTATGTACATCCTACTTTATTCACCAGACCCTCCAGACCCTCCAGACATCAGTCTACCATCTGTAGAAGGACCATTAGAGAGACAATAAACAAACTATGTACATCCTACTTTATTCTCCAGACCCTCCAGACATCAGTCTACCACCTGTAGAAGACCATTAGAGAGACAATAAACAAACTATGTACATCCTACTTTATTCACTAGACCCTCCAGACATCAGTCTACCACCTGTAGAAGGACCATTAGAGAGATAATAAACAAACTATGTACATCCTACTTTATTCCCCAGACCCTCCAGACATCAGACTACCACCTGTAGGAGGACCATTAGAGAGACAATAAACAAACTATGTACATCCTAATTTATTCCCCAGACCCTCCAGACATCAGTCTACCATCTGTAGAAGGATCATTAGAGAGACAATAAACAAACTATGTACATCCTACTTCATTCTCCAGACCCTCCAGACATCAGTCTACCATCTGTAGAAGGACCATTAGAGGGACAATAAACAAACTATGTACATCCTACTGTATTCTCCAGACCCTCCAGACATCAGTCTACCATCTGTAGAAGGACCATTAGAGAGACAATAAACAAACTATGTACATCCTACTGTATTCTCCAGACCCTCCAGACATCAGTCTACCACCTGTAGAAGGACCATTAGAGAGACAATAAACAAACTATGTACATCCTAATTTATTCCCCAGACCCTCCAGACATCAGTCTACCATCTGTAGAAGGACCATTAGAGAGACAATAAACAAACTATGTCCATCCTACTTTATTCCCCAGACCCTCCAGACATCAGTCTACCATCTGTAGAAGGATCATTAGAGAGACAATAAACAAACTATGTACATCCTACTTCATTCTCCAGACCCTCCAGACATCAGTCTACCATCTGTAGAAGGACTATTAGAGAGACAATAAACAAACTATGTACATCCTACTTCATTCTCCTGACCCTCCAGACATCAGTCTACCACCTGTAGAAGGGCCGTTAGAGAGACAATAAACAAACTATGTACATCCTACTTTATTCCCCAGACCCTCCAGACATCAGTATACCACCTGTAGAAGGACCACAGAACACAGCTCTGACTCTGACCTGCACAGCTTCAGGAAACCCCAGCAACTACAGCTTTGAGGACTTCAGACAGTACTGGGGAGATCAGCTAATCCAGAGACGGGGTGGGACCCAGACAGGAGACAGATACAGTCTGGATCTACCCCGGGTGTCGTAT
Source organism: Gibbula magus (assembly GCA_936450465.1). NCBI lineage: Eukaryota > Metazoa > Mollusca > Gastropoda > Trochida > Trochidae > Gibbula > Gibbula magus. The sequence goes on along the minus strand of OW388298.1, from coordinate 527,778 downwards.
CAGGACTCTGGTGCGTATGTCTGCACTGTGGGCAACAACGTTAAACAACCAAGTCACAGTGACACGACCGTCACAGTTCAAGGTGAGAATGTTAGAGATACCATCTTAAAACTTCATAACTTTCGATATGAACCAAAACGGGAACTGTCTTACAACTGATCAGTGTGTTAAGAGTACATGTATGTCACAATATTCTCTTCATTAAAACTCATCATATCTAGTTTAATTGATCGTGTTACTTAACTGACTTGCTAATACTGAATTTATGTTAAAAGGGTTGATTTGAGATAATGTCAGACCACGTTTTCAGGAAACCCCGCCATCTGCACGGTGGTATTTCAAATCTTTGCTTTGCATCTCTTTGCAAATAATGATTTGCTCAACCATAGGACTAGTTATCAACTGTAACCAAATTGTGCGGATAAACAGGTGTTTTACATGCTGGCACAAGTTCTCTGTGTGCACGAAGGACTTATGGTTCTTGTTCATTGAGGAACCATATCATATTCACCAAATGTACCAAAAAAAAGAAACGCAACCCCTATGTCAATATCTGACATCATCCCCTGAACATAAATAATGAGCGTAAATTTGATTTTGTTGCAATGTACTCTTAGTATGTTATCTTAAAATTAGTTCTAGCTCCCAAACACAACCTTTGTTACGCACAGTGACATTTTATCTGATTTTGTTTTAGAATGTTCGAAAAAGTCATGTGCATACTACTAAAAGTCGGTTGCACGTGTAAATCAAGGAAAACACAATTGATGTTGAGGACTTTAAATGGACACGTAGCTTTGCAATTCAGTCATTTCATTTAATCCGAAAATCAAGGTCGAAAATGCCCCAGTTGAGTACGGCATATCAAAATATTGCCATTTGTCGCATTGAGGCCGGGAGTCGGGCAAAGTTTTAGAGCAGTTGCCCGTCACCTTAATGTCTTATTGACTTTGGAATCGATATACACAGTTTCATGCAGCTGAAGACCATCTCATGAGTGTAAACCAAGGATCACCACACCGGCTCAAAATCACTTCATCCGAGTCACCCACCTACATAATCGGCAGGTCACACCAACGGTCACTGCAACAATGTGTTGTTTGATTGGCATTTTAGAAGTTGATGTTATGAAGAAAAGAGACGATTTTATGGATATACAAATCTTTATTCTTTGAAAGCGACGTTTCGACATAGGTTCTAATGTTGTTGTCAAGCAAGTGGTACACAAGTGGGGAAACAGCTGGGTTATATATATGAATTGTTTTTACAAAGAATAAAGAAGTTGTATATCCATAAAATCGTCTCTATTCTTCACTGCAACAATGTGCCTGGTTTGAGGAGAGTGTCGGTCCAAACCATCAGGAACTGTTTACATGAGGCCAATTTCCGTGCACAAAGACCATTTGCTGGACACGTTCGAGACGACAACATCGACGCCAACGTTTCAGTTGGTGCACTAAGGAGAGGATATTGACCCTATGAAACTGGAGACGAGTCTGGTTCAGCAACGAGTCCTGTTTCCCACTTCACCAGTGTGACGAAAGGCAACCTGTCTATTGGCGAGGAAATGAACGTTTGCTCCGAACTGGTCGACAGATTTGGAGGAAACAACCAGCAATCACTCCTGGTCATCATTCCCGGCAATTAGACAGCCCAACGATACATCAATGACGTATTACAGCCTCATCTTCTGCCGATAATCGACCACCAGAGGGAGCTGATTCAACAGGACAATCCTGGCCGGTTCGTGCAACAGTGAATTTTCTACAAAATTCCAATGTCAACTCCTGATCATGGCCCTCCAGATTTGCCCGACATCAACCCTATCGAAAATCTTTTGAACCATCTCGATCTTGATTGTCGTATTCGTGCACATAGACCTGCAACGCAGACGTTTGATACACTGGCCACAGCACTGCAGAAGGAGTGGAAAGCAATACCCCAGGAACAAATTCGCCATCTTATCCGTTCTGTTCCGAGGAGGCAATGCTGTGCTCGTGGGACTCATACGAGATGCTGAAGAAAACGCCCCCTAGTTTAAGTCGAGATTTAGCTAGAGACCTATAAGATTGGGACCTTATACACAGAGACATTGTGTTTACATCTTTAATAATACATGTGTGATAACAAGTTAAAAATTGACACTTTCTAAATGCAGGGGTTGCGTATCTTTTTTGAGAGCATTTATTTGTTTATACCAAGTAATAATGAACTGATAATGTACATGTGGATGTAACCACATTATACAATGTTGACCACAGCTTTACACGAATGATTTTAAAATAATTTTTCATTGAGGAAAAACATCAAATTCATTAATTGTATTTGTTTATACCAAGTAATAAGACATTGACCGCAGCTTCTCCTGTATACACGAAGGATTTTTATATTACTTGATATTGATGTTGATGATACCATGTTGGTTACAGCTTCTACTGTGTACACGAAGGATGTTTATATTACTTGATATTGATGTTGATTATATCATGTTGGTTACAGCTTCTCCTGTATACACGAAGGATGTTTATATTACTTGATATTGATGTTGATGATACCATGTTGGTTACAGCTTCTACTGTGTACACGAAGGATGTTTATATTACTTGATATTGATGTTGATGATATCATGTTGGTTACAGCTTCTCCTGTGTACACGAAGGATGTTTATATTACTTGATATTGATGTTGATGATATCATGTTGACAACAGCTTCTCTTGTATACACGAAGGATGTTTATATTACTTGATATTGATGTTGATTATATCATGTTGACCACAGCTTCTCCTGTGTACACAAAGGATGCGGACCCAACAGAGCCAGTTGGAGCAGAAGTTGGACAGACTGCAAGCCTGGTTCAGTACGTCTACTCAAGTCCCAACTTCACGTCCTTCTCCTGGCACTTCAACTCCACCAACACCACAAGCAGGAGACTGAGTACAGACTCGTCCAGTGTACGGAACTCAGGTGGAGGTGGCAGGATTCAAACTCGTCTACACGCTCACAGACTTCCAGCAGGAGCACGTCGGTCTCTACACAGTCAGTGTGTGTAACAGTGTGGACTGTGCAGAGTCAACTCTTAGTCTTATTGGGCCAGGTAGGAACTATATATCAGCACTATCAATGTAAACTAGCCTTTATACTTCATAATGAATACACATTAAACAACATGTCGGTCTGTACACAGTCAGTGTGTGCAACAGTGTGGACTGTACAGAGTCAACTCTTGGACTTATTGGGTCAGGTAGGAACTATATATCAGCACTATCAATGTAAACTAGCCTTTATACAACATAATGAATACACATTAAACAACATGTCGGTCTCTACACAGTCAGTGTGTTTAACAGTGTGGACTGTACAGAGTCAACTCTTAGACTTATTGGTTCAGGTAGGAACTATATATCAGCACTATCAATGTAAACTAGCCTTATACTACATAATGAATACACATTAAACAACATGTCGGTCTCTACACAGTCAGTGTGTGCAACAGTGTGGACTGTGCAGAGTCAACTCTTAGACTTATTGGGTCAGGTAGGAACTATATATCAGCACTATCAATGTAAACTAGCCTTTATACTTCATAATGAATACACATTAAACAACATGTCGGTCTCTACACAGTCAGTGTGTTTAACAGTGTGGACTGTACAGAGTCAACTCTTAGACTTATTGGTTCAGGTAGGAACTATATATCAGCACTATCAATGTAAACTAGTCTTTATTACACTCTCGTTGAATATACTACTGTTGTGAAACATCGAAATGTTATTCAACACTGTTGTGAAACATTGCACGTGAGAGCGATCGCAGTCGGAACTACTTTCCAGTAGTCATATGGCCTTTGGGATCGCTTGGGACTGGATTTCTTGGGACATGTTTTTTCACGCAACGTCGTTATGATTAATATTGTACGGACGCTTCTATAACAATTTACCGTCAATTAGTATCACTTGGTTGATTCAGAGTTAGTTCCCTTGACATGTTATCTCGTTACGGCTTTCGGGATTTGACCGCCATTTTGCTTCGTCATGCAACTTGACGTAGCCTTAATTTATGTAAATTCACAAGGAATAAACGTCATGTTTAACCCACGTATCCTGTGACAGTCGTCAGTTGAGTATTATTGCAACTACATTGTAATCCTTATAGGTACATTTTGATATTTTCTTTTCCCTTTGAGGAATGGTTTTGATTGTTTAGAATGGAAAAAGTTAGGCTAGGCTAGCTTCGTGTCGTCATGTTAGTTTTCCAGGTTGTGGAGGCATTCATGTCTGTTGTTACAGAAGATACCATACCAAGATAAATGAATAAAAAATGCTTCAAGGTAAGTATCAATGCTGATATAAAATTTTAACGTTTGCTATAAATGTCAGAACTCCATTTTCGGCGGTGCTGTCAGCAATTTGTGCCGTCAATGTTAACTTTATCGACAACAAGGACAATGATCCCTACAATTTCGCTAGATAAAACTAGCTGCAGAACTGTATGTTACTTTACTCCCCAGTATCATTGTCATCAGGGTGTTACAGAGTCTATTTTGGCAAAGCAACTGCAGCTACATACAACTGTAACTAGCCTAACTGAATCGCGCTTGAAAACAGTCGCATTCCGATGACGTCACAATCACCTGACATCATTCATAAGATCTAGTGAGATTAATACGATGTTTTTGTTTACTCGCCAATTTGCGCTTCTTATAGTTCAACATAAAGACAATGTAATGAGTGTTTTGAAATCGTATTGTTCAAAATTGAAACTGTTATTAACGGATATTTGCTTGGTCTATTTTTGGTGTTTAGTGAGATGGCGTTATGCGTCCACGGTAAGAGATGTATCCCTACGCACATCTACATGAATGAATAGTAAACTTTAATTACATATTTCATTAATTTAGAGCGTGTAATAAATAAAATACTAAACTCCGTCCCGTTTAATAACATATTTATGAAACTCGTGGATGGTATTGGTATCTAACTCGCTTTCGCTCGTTAAATACCAAAACCATCCACTCGTTTCATAAATATGTTATTAAACGGGACGTCGTTTAGTATTCTCTATTTATACAATATAATGAATACACATTAAACAACATGTCGGTCTCTACACAGTCAGTGTGTGTAACAGTGTGGACTAGTACAGAGTCAACTCTCAGACTTATTGGTTCAGGTAGGGACTATATATCAGCACTATCAATGTAAACTAGCCTTTATACTTCATAATGAATACACATTAAACAACATGTCGGTCTCTACACAGTCAGTGCGTGTAACAGTGTGGACTGTACAGAGTCAACTATTATACTTATTGGGTCAGGTAGGAACTATATATCAGCACTATCAATGTAACCTAGCCTTTAAACTAAATAATGAATACACATTAAACAACATGTCGGTCTCTACACAGTCAGTGTGTGTAACAGTGTGGACTGTGCAGAGTCAACTCTTAGACTTATTGGTTCAGGTAAGAACTATATATCAGCACTATCAATGTAAACTAGCCTTTATACTAAATAATGAATACATATTAAACAACATGTCGGTCTCTACACAGTCAGTGTGTTTAACAGTGTGGACTGTACAGAGTCAACTCTTAGACTTATTGGTTCAGGTAGGAACTATATATCAGCACTATCAATGTAAACTAGCCTTTATACAACATAATGAATACACATTAAACAACATGTCGGTCTCTACACAGTCAGTGTGTTTAACAGTGTGGACTGTACAGAGTCAACTCTTAGACTTATTGGGTCAGGTAGGGACTATATATCAGCACTATCAATGTAAACTAGTCTTTATACAACATAATGAATACACATTAAACAACATGTCGGTCTCTACACAGTCAGTGTGTGTAACAGTGTGGACTGTACAGAGTCAACTCTTATACTTATTGGTTCAGGTAGGAACTATATATCAGCACTATCAATGTAAACTAGCCTTTATACTAAATAATGAATACACATTAAACAACATGTCGGTCTCTACACAGTCAGTGTGTGTAACAGTGTGTACTGTGCAGAGTCAACTCTTAGACTTATTGGTTCAGGTAGGAACTATATATCAGCACTATCAATGTAAACTAGCCTTTATACTACATAATGAATACACATTAAACAACATGTCGGTCTCTACACAGTCAGTGTGTGTAACAGTGTGGACTGTACAGAGTCAACTCTTAGACTTATTGGTTCAGGTAGGGACTATATATCAGCACTATCAATGTAAACTAGCCTTTATACTTCATAATGAATACACATTAAACAACATGTCGGTCTCTACACAGTCAGTGCGTGTAACAGTGTGGACTGTACAGAGTCAACTATTAGACTTATTGGGTCAGGTAGGAACTATATATCAGCACTATCAATGTAACCTAGCCTTTAAACTAAATAATGAATACACATTAAACAACATGTCGGTCTCTACACAGTCAGTGTGTGTAACAGTGTGGACTGTGCAGAGTCAACTCTTAGACGTATTGGTTCAGGTAAGAACTATATATCAGCACTATCAATGTAAACTAGCCTTTATACTAAATAATGAATACATATTAAACAACATGTCGGTCTCTACACAGTCAGTGTGTTTAACAGTGTGGACTGTACAGAGTCAACTCTTAGACTTATTGGTTCAGGTAGGAACTATATATCAGCACTATCAATGTAAACTAGCCTTTATACAACATAATGAACACACATTAAACAACATGTCGGTCTCTACACAGTCAGTGTGTGTAACAGTGTGGACTGTGCAGAGTCAACTCTTAGACTTATTGGTTCAGATAGGAACTATATATCAGCACTATCAATGTAAACTAGCCTTTATGCAACATAATGAATACACATTAAACAACATGTCGGTCTCTACACAGTCAGTGTGTGTAACAGTGTGGACTGTGCAGAGTCAACTCTTAGACTTATTGGTTCAGATAGGAACTATATATCAGCACTATCAATGTAAACTAGCCTTTATACAACATAATGAATACACATTAAACAACATGTCGGTCTCTACACAGTCAGTGTGTGTAACAGTGTGGACTGTGCAGAGTCAACTCTTAGACTTATTGGTTCAGATAGGAACTATATATCAGCACTATCAATGTAAACTAGCCTTTATACAACATAATGAAAACACATTAAACAACATGTCGGTCTCTACACAGTCAGTGTGTTTAACAGTGTGGACTGTACAGAGTCAACTCTTAGACTTATTGGGTCAGGTAGGAACTATATATCAGCACTATCAATGTAAACTAGTCTTTATACAACATAATGAATACACATTAAACAACATGTCGGTCTCTACACAGTCAGTGTGTGTAACAGTGTGGACTAGTACAGAGTCAACTCTCAGACTTATTGGTTCAGGTAGGGACTATATATCAGCACTATCAATGTAACCTAGCCTTTAAACTAAATAATGAATACACATTAAACAACATGTCGGTCTCTACACAGTCAGTGTGTGTAACAGTGTGGACTGTGCAGAGTCAACTCTTAGACTTATTGGTTCAGGTAAGAACTATATATCAGCACTATCAATGTAAACTAGCCTTTATACTAAATAATGAATACATATTAAACAACATGTCGGTCTCTACACAGTCAGTGTGTTTAACAGTGTGGACTGTGCAGAGTCAACTCTTAGACTTATTGGTTCAGATAGGAACTATATATCAGCACTATCAATGTAAACTAGCCTTTATACAACATAATGAATACACATTAAACAACATGTCGGTCTCTACACAGTCAGTGTGTTTAACAGTGTGGACTGTACAGAGTCAACTCTTAGACTTATTGGGTCAGGTAGGGACTATATATCAGCACTATCAATGTAAACTAGTCTTTATACAACATAATGAATACACATTAAACAACATGTCGGTCTCTACACAGTCAGTGTGTGTAACAGTGTGGACTAGTACAGAGTCAACTCTTAGACTTATTGGTTCAGATAGGAACTATATATCAGCACTATCAATGTAAACTAGCCTTTATACTTCATAATGAAAACACATTAAACAACATGTCGGTCTCTACACAGTCAGTGTGTGTAACAGTGTGGACTGTACAGAGTCAACTCTTAGACTTATTGGTTCAGGTAGGGACTATATATCAGCACTATCAATGTAAACTAGCCTTTATACTTCATAATGAATACACATTAAACAACATGTCGGTCTCTACACAGTCAGTGCGTGTAACAGTGTGGACTGTACAGAGTCAACTATTAGACTTATTGGGTCAGGTAGGAACTATATATCAGCACTATCAATGTAACCTAGCCTTTAAACTAAATAATGAATACACATTAAACAACATGTCGGTCTCTACACAGTCAGTGTGTGTAACAGTGTGGACTGTGCAGAGTCAACTCTTAGACTTATTGGTTCAGGTAAGAACTATATATCAGCACTATCAATGTAAACTAGCCTTTATACTAAATAATGAATACATATTAAACAACATGTCGGTCTCTACACAGTCAGTGTGTTTAACAGTGTGGACTGTACAGAGTCAACTCTTAGACTTATTGGTTCAGGTAGGAACTATATATCAGCACTATCAATGTAAACTAGCCTTTATACAACATAATGAATACACATTAAACAACATGTCGGTCTCTACACAGTCAGTGTGTGTAACAGTGTGGACTGTGCAGAGTCAACTCTTAGACTTATTGGTTCAGATAGGAACTATATATCAGCACTATCAATGTAAACTAGCCTTTATACAACATAATGAATACACATTAAACAACATGTCGGTCTCTACACAGTCAGTGTGTGTAACAGTGTGGACTGTGCAGAGTCAACTCTTAGACTTATTGGTTCAGATAGGAACTATATATCAGCACTATCAATGTAAACTAGCCTTTATACAACATAATGAATACACATTAAACAACATGTCGGTCTCTACACAGTCAGTGTGTGTAACAGTGTGGACTGTGCAGAGTCAACTCTTAAACTTATTGGTTCAGATAGGAACTATATATCAGCACTATCAATGTAAACTAGCCTTTATACAACATAATGAAAACACATTAAACAACATGTCGGTCTCTACACAGTCAGTGTGTTTAACAGTGTGGACTGTACAGAGTCAACTCTTAGACTTATTGGGTCAGGTAGGGACTATATATCAGCACTATCAATGTAAACTAGTCTTTATACAACATAATGAATACACATTAAACAACATGTCGGTCTCTACACAGTCAGTGTGTGTAACAGTGTGGACTAGTACAGAGTCAACTCTCAGACTTATTGGTTCAGGTAGGGACTATATATCAGCACTATCAATGTAAACTAGCCTTTATACTTCATAATGAATACACATTAAACAACATGTCGGTCTCTACACAGTCAGTGCGTGTAACAGTGTGGACTGTACAGAGTCAACTATTAGACTTATTGGGTCAGGTAGGAACTATATATCAGCACTATCAATGTAACCTAGCCTTTAAACTAAATAATGAATACACATTAAACAACATGTCGGTCTCTACACAGTCAGTGTGTGTAACAGTGTGGACTGTGCAGAGTCAACTCTTAGACTTATTGGTTCAGGTAAGAACTATATATCAGCACTATCAATGTAAACTAGCCTTTATACTTCATAATGAATACACATTAAACAACATGTCGGTCTCTACACAGTCAGTGCGTGTAACAGTGTGGACTGTACAGAGTCAACTCTTAGACTTATTGGGTCAGGTAGGAACTATATATCAGCACTATCAATGTAAACTAGCCTTTATACTTCATAATGAATACACATTAAACAACATGTCGGTCTCTACACAGTCAGTGTGTGTAACAGTGTGGACTGTACAGAGTCAACTCTTAGACTTATTGGGTCAGGTAGGAACTATATATCAGCACTATCAATGTAAACTAGCCTTTATACTACATAATGAATACACATTAAACAACATGTCGGTGTCTACACAGTCAGTGTGTGTAACAGTGTGGACTGTACAGAGTCAATTCTTAGACTTATTGGGTCAGGTAGGAACTATATATCAGCACTATCAATGTAAACTAGCCTTTATACTTCATAATGAATACACATTAAACAACATGTCGGTCTCTACACAGTCAGTGTGTGCAACAGTGTGGACAGTACAGAGTCAACTCTTAGACCTATTGGGTCAGGTAGGAACTATATATCAGCACTATCAATGTAAACTAGCCTTTATACAACATAATGAATACACAATAAACAACATGTCGGTCTCTACACAGTCAGTGTGTGTAACAGTGTGGATTGTACAGAGTCAACTCTTAGACTTATTGGTTCAGGTAGGAACTATATATTAGCACTATCAATGTAAACTAGCCTTTATACAACATAATGAATACACATTAAACAACATGTCGGTCTCTACACAGTCAGTGTGTGTAACAGTGTGGACTGTACAGAGTCAACTCTTAGACTTATTGGTTCAGGTAGGAACTATATATCAGCACTATCAATGTAAACTAGCCTTTATACTACATAATGAATACACATTAAACAACATGTCGGTCTCTACACAGTCAGTGTGTGTAACAGTGTGGACTGTACAGAGTCAACTCTTAGACTTATTGGTTCAGGTAGGAACTATATATCAGCACTATCAATGTAAACTAGCCTTTATACAACATAATGAATACACATTAAACAACATGTCGGTCTCTACACAGTCAGTGTGTGTAACAGTGTGGACTGTACAGAGTCGACTCTTAGACTTATTGGTTCAGGTAGGGACTATATATCAGCACTATCAATGTAAACTAGCCTTTATACTACATAATGAATACACATTAAACAACATGTCGGTCTCTACACAGTCAGTGTGTGTAACAGTGTGGACTGTGCAGAGTCAACTCTTAGACTTATTGGTTCAGGTAGGAACTATATATCAGCACTATCAATGTACACTAGCCTTTATACAACATAATGAATACACATTAAACAACATGTCGGTCTCTACACAGTCAGTGTGTGTAACAGTGTGGACTGTACAGAGTCAACTCTTAGACTTATTGGTTCAGGTAGGAACTATATATCAGCACTATCAATGTAAACTAGCCTTTATACTACATAATGAATACACATTAAACAACATGTCGGTGTCTACACAGTCAGTGTGTCTAACAGTGTGGACTGTACAGAGTCAACTCTTAGACTTATTGGGTCAGGTAGGAACTATATATCAGCACTATTAATGTAAACTCGCCTTTATACTACATAATGAATACACAATAAACAACATGTCGGTCTCTACACAGTCAGTGTGTGTAACAGTGTGGACTGTACAGAGTCAACTATTAGACTTATTGGGTCAGGTAGGAACTATATATCAGCACTATCACTGTAAACTAGTCTTTATACTTCATAATGAATACACATTAAACAACATGTCGATCTCTACATAGTCAGTGTGTGTAACAGCGTGGATTGTGCAGAGTCAACTCTTAGACTTATTGGTTCAGATAGGAACTATATATCAGCACTATCAATGTAAACTAGTCTGTATACTACATAATGAATACACATTAAACAACATGGCGATCTCTACATAGTCAGTGTGTGTAACAGCGTGGACTGTGCAGAGTCAACTCTTAGACTTATTGGTTCAGATAGGAACTATATATCAGCACTATCAATGTAAACTAGTCTTTATACAACATAATGACTATACATTAAACAACATGTCGGTCTCTACACAGTCAGTGTGTTTAACAGTGTGGACTGTACAGAGTCAACTCTTAGACTTATTGGTTCAGGTAGGAACTATATATCAGCACTATCAATGTAAACTAGCCTTATACTACATAATGAATACACATTAAACAACATGTCGGTCTCTACACAGTCAGTGTGTGTAACAGTGAGAACTGTACAGAGTCAACTCTTAGACTTATTGGTTCCGGTAGGAACTATATATCAGCACTATCAATGTAAACTAGCCTTTATACAACATGATGAATACACATTAAACAACATGTCGGTCTCTACACAGTCAGTGTGTGTAACAGTGTGGACTGTACAGAGTCAACTCTCAGACTTATTGGTTCAGGTAGGGACTATATATCAGCACTATCAATGTAAACTAGTCTTTATACTACATAATGAATATACATTAAACAACATGTCGATCTCTACATAGTCAGTGTGTGTAACAGCGTGGATTGTGCAGAGTCAACTCTTAGACTTATTGGTTCAGATAGGAACTATATATCAGCACTATCAATGTAAACTAGTCTGTATACTACATAATGAATACACATTAAACAACATGGCGATCTCTACATAGTCAGTGTGTGTAACAGCGTGGACTGTGCAGAGTCAACTCTTAGACTTATTGGTTCAGATAGGAACTATATATCAGCACTATCAATGTAAACTAGTCTTTATACAACATAATGACTATACATTAAACAACATGTCGGTCTCTACACAGTCAGTGTGTTTAACAGTGTGGACTGTACAGAGTCAACTCTTAGACTTATTGGTTCAGGTAGGAACTATATATCAGCACTATCAATGTAAACTAGCCTTATACTACATAATGAATACACATTAAACAACATGTCGGTCTCTACACAGTCAGTGTGTGTAACAGTGAGAACTGTACAGAGTCAACTCTTAGACTTATTGGTTCCGGTAGGAACTATATATCAGCACTATCAATGTAAACTAGCCTTTATACAACATGATGAATACACATTAAACAACATGTCGGTCTCTACACAGTCAGTGTGTGTAACAGTGTGGACTGTACAGAGTCAACTCTCAGACTTATTGGTTCAGGTAGGGACTATATATCAGCACTATCAATGTAAACTAGTCTTTATACTACATAATGAATATACATTAAACAACATGTCGGTCTCTACACAGTCAGTGTGTGTAACAGTGAGAACTGTACAGAGTCAACTCTTAGACTTATTGGTTCCGGTAGGAACTATATATCAGCACTATCAATGTAAACTAGCCTTTATACAACATGATGAATACACATTAAACAACATGTCGGTCTCTACACAGTCAGTGTGTGTAACAGTGTGGACTGTACAGAGTCGACTCTTAGACTTATTGGGTCAGGTAGGGACTATATATCAGCACTATCAATGTAAACTAGTCTTTATACTACATAATGAATACACATTAAACAACATGTCGGTCTCTACAAAGTCAGTGTGTGTAACAGTGTGGACTGTACAGAGTCAACTCTCAGACTTATTGGTTCAGGTAGGGACTATATATCAGCACTATCAATGTAAACTAGTCTTTATACTACATAATGAATACACATTAAACAACATGTCGGTCTCTACACAGTCAGTGTGTGTAACAGTGAGAACTGTACAGAGTCAACTCTTAGACTTATTGGTTCCGGTAGGAACTATATATCAGCACTATCAATGTAAACTAGCCTTTATACAACATGATGAATACACATTAAACAACATGTCGGTCTCTACACAGTCAGTGTGTGTAACAGTGTGGACTGTACAGAGTCGACTCTTAGACTTATTGGGTCAGGTAGGGACTATATATCAGCACTATCAATGTAAACTAGTCTTTATACTACATAATGAATATACATTAAACAACATGTCGGTCTCTACACAGTCAGTGTGTGTAACAGTGAGAACTGTACAGAGTCAACTCTTAGACTTATTGGTTCCGGTAGGAACTATATATCAGCACTATCAATGTAAACTAGCCTTTATACAACATGATGAATACACATTAAACAACATGTCGGTCTCTACACAGTCAGTGTGTGTAACAGTGTGGACTGTACAGAGTCGACTCTTAGACTTATTGGGTCAGGTAGGGACTATATATCAGCACTATCAATGTAAACTAGCCTTTACACAACATAATAATTACACATTAAACAACATGTCGGTCTCTACACAGTCAGTGTGTGTAACAGTGTGGACTGTACAGAGTCAACTCTTATACTTATTGGTTCAGGTAGGGACTATATATCAGCACTATCAATGTAAACTAGTCTTTATACTACATAATGAATACACATTAAACAACATGTCGGTCTCTACAAAGTCAGTGTGTGTAACAGTGTGGACTGTACAGAGTCAACTATTAGACTTATTGTTCAGATAGGAACTATATATCAGCACTATCATTGTAAACTAGCCTTTACACAACATAATAATTACACATTAAACAACATGTCGGTCTCTACACAGTCAGTGTGTGTAACAGTGTGGACTGTACAGAGTCAACTCTTAGACTTATTGGTTCAGATAGGAACTATATATCAGCACTATCAATGTAAACTAGCCTTTACACAACATAATAATTACACATTAAACAACATGTCGGTCTCTACACAGTCAGTGTGTGTAACAGTGTGGACTGTACAGAGTCAACTCTTATACTTATTGGTTCAGGTAGGAACTATATATCAGCACTATCAATGTAAACTAGTCTTTATACTACATAATGAATACACATTAAACAACATGTCGGTCTCTACACAGTCAGTGTGTGTAACAGTGTGGACTGTACAGAGTCAACTATTAGACTTATTGTTCAGATAGGAACTATATATCAGCACTATCAATGTAAACTAGCCTTTACACAACATAATAATTACACATTAAACAACATGTCGGTCTCTACACAGTCAGTGTGTGTAACAGTGTGGACTGTACAGAGTCAACTATTAGACTTATTGTTCAGATAGGAACTATATATCAGCACTATCAATGTAAACTAGCCTTTACACAACATAATAATTACACATTAAACAACATGTCGGTCTCTACACAGTCAGTGTGTGTAACAGTGTGGACTGTACAGAGTCAACTCTTATACTTATTGGTTCAGGTAGGGACTATATATCAGCACTATCAATGTAAACTAGTCTTTATACTACAAAATGAATACACATTAAACAACATGTCGGTCTCTACAAAGTCAGTGTGTGTAACAGTGTGGACTGTACAGAGTCAACTATTAGACTTATTGTTCAGATAGGAACTATATATCAGCACTATCATTGTAAACTAGCCTTTACACAACATAATAATTACACATTAAACAACATGTCGGTCTCTACACAGTCAGTGTGTGTAACAGTGTGGACTGTACAGAGTCAACTCTTAGACTTATTGGTTCAGATAGGAACTATATATCAGCACTATCAATGTAAACTAGCCTTTACACAACATAATGAATACACATTAAACAACATGTCGGTCTCTACACAGTCAGTGTGTGTAACAGTGTGGACTGTGCAGAGTCAACTCTTAGACTTATTGGTTCAGGTAGGAACTATATATCAGCACTATCAATGTAAACTAGTCTTTATACTACATAATGAATACACATTAAACAACATGTCGGTCTCTACACAGTCAGTGTGTGTAACAGTGTGGACTGTGCAGAGTCAACTCTTAGACTTATTGGTTCAGATAGGAACTATATATCAGCACTATCAATGTAAACTAGTCTTTATATAACATAATGAATACACATTAAACAACATGTCGGTCTCTACACAGTCAGTGTGTGCAACAGTGTGGACTGTACAGAGTCAACTCTTATACTTATTGGTTCAGGTAGGGACTATATATCAGCACTATCAATGTAAACTAGTCTTTATATAACATAATGAATACACATTAAACAACATGTCGGTCTCTACACAGTCAGTGTGTGCAACAGTGTGGACTGTACAGAGTCAACTCTTATACTTATTGGTTCAGGTAGGGACTATATATCAGCACTATCAATGTAAACTAGCCTTTATATAACATAATGAATACACATTAAACAACATGTCGGTCTCTACACAGTCAGTGTGTGCAACAGTGTGGACTGTACAGAGTCAACTCTTATACTTATTGGTTCAGGTAGGGACTATATATCAGCACTATCAATGTAAACTAGTCTTTATATAACATAATGAATACACATTAAACAACATGTCGGTCTCTACACAGTCAGTGTGTGCAACAGTGTGGACTGTACAGAGTCAACTCTTATACTTATTGGTTCAGGTAGGGACTATATATCAGCACTATCAATGTAAACTAGCCTTTATATAACATAATGAATACACATTAAACAACATGTCGGTCTCTACACAGTCAGTGTGTGCAACAGTGTGGACTGTACAGAGTCAACTCTTATACTTATTGGTTCAGGTAGGGACTATATATCAGCACTATCAATGTAAACTAGCCTTTATATAACATAATGAATACACATTAAACAACATGTCGGTCTCTACACAGTCAGTGTGTGCAACAGTGTGGACTGTACAGAGTCAACTCTTATACTTATTGGTTCAGGTAGGGACTATATATCAGCACTATCAATGTAAACTAGTCTTTATATAACATAATGAATACACATTAAACAACATGTCGGTCTCTACACAGTCAGTGTGTGCAACAGTGTGGACTGTACAGAGTCAACTCTTATACTTATTGGTTCAGGTAGGGACTATATATCAGCACTATCAATGTAAACTAGCCTTTATATAACATAATGAATACACATTAAACAACATGTCGGTCTCTACACAGTCAGTGTGTGCAACAGTGTGGACTGTACAGAGTCAACTCTTATACTTATTGGTTCAGGTAGGGACTATATATCAGCACTATCAATGTAAACTAGTCTTTATACAACATGATGAATACACATTAAACAACATGTCGGTCTCTACAAAGTCAGTGTGTGTAACAGTGTGGACTGTACAGAGTCAACTCTTATACTTATTGGTTCAGGTAGGGACTATATATCAGCACTATCAATGTAAACTAGTCTTTATACTACATAATGAATACACATTAAACAACATGTCGGTCTCTACACAGTCAGTGTGTGTAACAGTGAGAACTGTACAGAGTCAACTCTTATACTTATTGGTTCAGGTAGGAACTATATATCAGCACTATCAATGTAAACTAGCCTTTATACTACATAATGAATACACATTAAACAACATGTCGGTCTCTACACTGTCAGTGTGTGCAACAGTGTGGACTGTACAGAGTCAACTCTTATACTTATTGGTTCAGGTAGGGACTATATATCAGCACTATCAATGTAAACTAGTCTTTATACAACATGATGAATACACATTAAACAACATGTCGGTCTCTACAAAGTCAGTGTGTGTAACAGTGTGGACTGTACAGAGTCAACTCTTATACTTATTGGTTCAGGTAGGGACTATATATCAGCACTATCAATGTAAACTAGTCTTTATACTACATAATGAATACACATTAAACAACATGTCGGTCTCTACACAGTCAGTGTGTGTAACAGTGAGAACTGTACAGAGTCAACTCTCAGACTTATTGGTTCAGATAGGAACTATATATCAGCACTATCAATGTAAACTAGCCTTTACACAACATAATAATTACACATTAAACAACATGTCGGTCTCTACACAGTCAGTGTGTGTAACAGTGTGGACTGTACAGAGTCAACTCTTATACTTATTGGTTCAGGTAGGGACTATATATCAGCACTATCAATGTAAACTAGTCTTTATACTACATAATGAATACACATTAAACAACATGTCGGTCTCTACAAAGTCAGTGTGTGTAACAGTGTGGACTGTACAGAGTCAACTATTAGACTTATTGTTCAGATAGGAACTATATATCAGCACTATCATTGTAAACTAGCCTTTACACAACATAATAATTACACATTAAACAACATGTCGGTCTCTACACAGTCAGTGTGTGTAACAGTGTGGACTGTACAGAGTCAACTCTTAGACTTATTGGTTCAGGTAGGGACTATATATCAGCACTATCAATGTAAACTAGTCTTTATACTACATAATGAATACACATTAAACAACATGTCGGTCTCTACAAAGTCAGTGTGTGTAACAGTGTGGACTGTACAGAGTCAACTATTAGACTTATTGTTCAGATAGGAACTATATATCAGCACTATCATTGTAAACTAGCCTTTACACAACATAATAATTACACATTAAACAACATGTCGGTCTCTACACAGTCAGTGTGTGTAACAGTGTGGACTGTACAGAGTCAACTCTTATACTTATTGGTTCAGGTAGGAACTATATATCAGCACTATCAATGTAAACTAGTCTTTATACTACATAATGAATATACATTAAACAACATGTCGGTCTCTACACAGTCAGTGTGTGTAACAGTGTGGACTGTACAGAGTCAACTCTTAGACTTATTGGTTCAGGTAGGAACTATATATCAGCACTATCAATGTAAACTAGTCTTTATACTACATAATGAATACACATTACACAACATGTCGGTCTCTACACAGTCAGTGTGTGTAACAGTGTGGACTGTACAGAGTCAACTCTTAGACTTATTGGTTCAGGTAGGGACGATATATCAGAACTATCAATGTAAACTAGTCTTTATACTACATAATGAATACACATTAAACAACATGTCGGTCTCTACAAAGTCAGTGTGTGTAACAGTGTGGACTGTACAGAGTCAACTATTAGACTTATTGTTCAGATAGGAACTATATATCAGCACTATCATTGTAAACTAGCCTTTACACAACATAATAATTACACATTAAACAACATGTCGGTCTCTACACAGTCAGTGTGTGTAACAGTGTGGACTGTACAGAGTCAACTATTAGACTTATTGTTCAGATAGGAACTATATATCAGCACTATCATTGTAAACTAGCCTTTACACAACATAATAATTACACATTAAACAACATGTCGGTCTCTACACAGTCAGTGTGTGTAACAGTGTGGACTGTGCAGAGTCAACTCTTAGACTTATTGGTTCAGGTAAGAACTATATATCAGCACTATCAATGTAAACTAGCCTTTATACTAAATAATGAATACACATTACACAACATGTCGGTCTCTACACAGTCAGTGTGTTTAACAGTGTGGACTGTACAGAGTCAACTCTTAGACTTATTGGTTCAGGTATTGACTATATATCAGCACTATCAATGTAAACTAGTCTTTATACTACATAATGAATACACATTAAACAACATGTCGGTCTCTACACAGTCAGTGTGTGTAACAGTGTGGACTGTACAGAGTCAACTATTAGACTTATTGTTCAGATAGGAACTATATATCAGCACTATCATTGTAAACTAGCCTTTACACAACATAATAATTACACATTAAACAACAAGTCGGTCTCTACACAGTCAGTGTGTGTAACAGTGTGGACTGTACAGAGTCAACTCTTAGACTTATTGGTTCCGGTAGGAACTATATATTAGCAGTATCAATGTTAACTAGCCTTTATATAACATAATGAATACACATTAAACAACATGTCGGTCTCTACACAGTCAGTGCGTGAAAAGTGTGGACTGTACAGAGTCAACTCTTAGACTTATTGGTTCAGGTAGGAACTATATATTAGCAATATCAATGTAAACTAGCCTTTATACAACATAATGAATACACATTAAACAACATGTCGGTCTCTACACAGTCAGTGCGTGAAAAGTGTGGACTGTGCAGAGTCAACTCTTAGACTTATTGGGTAAGGTAGGGACCATATACGATATCTCAACCATCAAACTTATAGGACATAGCAAAATTTATAGTTACATATACCGTTTCGATATCAAAACTTTTTGACATCGCAAAGAGTTATTACCAGTTATCGAATGTACTGTTTCGATATTAAAATAAATTTTAGGACAACTTATATCTCGACAGATGACTTCATTTGACATGACAGTTGAAGCTATTTAAAGATTCACCTTAAGATGATATGTAAATAATAATATATGATACCCATGGCAGTAAAACACACGTGGTCGTGAGTTCAACAGCGTAGTTCATGAGACCATAAAACATGCTTGTGATTTAGGACATCTGTTAGAGCAAATGATATATTTTATGTTTATATTTTATATAAACTCACGGGCAAAGGAAACGTCACCACATTTTGAAAACAGTATAAAATGAAATATTGATGTCAGAGAAAATAGATTTTGTATGTATTTGGTAGCCACATGTTTTCTTAAGAAATATTCACAATTTCATACATCAGAGTATGCAATTTTTATTTTCACATCTGTTCAAATTGACATGGGGTGCTAAAATCGTTTTTTAAATATGTTTTTGGCCCATTATATTTAGTATTTAAGTTTAAAACATTGAAAAAGTAGAAATTTAATGAACTTAAGATATCCTCGACATAAATAACCTTCTTTGATTTAAATTTGTTGACGCGTCTTTACTGTAGGACGTCTCAAAACAAGCCAAAACTGGCTTTTTGAGGCTTCTATCTCGTCTAGTTAAGGAGATTCCAAAACGACCATTTCTTAAAACTTGTGTTTCTCAGAGTTATGAATAGATAATGTTTTGAAAATTCATATTTAGTATTGTTGGGTTCTGAAGACATGGTGTAACGCTGTTTCAGTCGCATTTATCACCTGATGATTGAAATATCTTGTATTTTGTATGGGGACGTTTCTTTTGCCCGTGAGTTTATTAAATGTCATATTTTACGTCACCTTGCTAGTGAATGTATTTTACGGTATGAGGCATTAATATTTTCCAAATAAAGTGTATACAAATTACATTATGTAAATACCTTATCTGTTGACTAGACCTACCATGCCATACCTCCCCATGGAAGTGCTAATCCAACCTTGACAAAGACGAAGAAGTGTTTGGGAAGGTAAAATCCTTACCAAGGGGCAGTAACTCCTCTAAGTTGTAAGGCCAAGTGGTCACGTTTTGTGTTGGGATGAAACTCGGGGTTTTCTAGCGTGGTTATCTCTGCTTTTCCTTCCAAAATGCCTTCTGATTAAAGTAGAGGTATTTGTTAGTATCTCTATTGTGTTTTTTTTTTTTTGCAGTTTACAGTTTGTCAACAATTTGTTTGTGTTAAGTGGTTAAGCTTGACTTAGACTTGACCTACTTTCTCATGCTGCGCTCGTGCTGCACGTTCTATTCGGGTCGCTTGCTTCACTCTCCCCTCTCGTCAGGCTTGTTGTTTGTGTACACCTTCTTCACGTACATTCCAAGAGTCGCCCCTTCCTAGTGTTTTGTCGCTGCCTTCCGATAGTTTCATTGTTCACTATTGAATGGCACTTATCTGAGCTCTAAATAGCGTTCGGCTTGTGGGACCTCCGGTAGTCTGACACTCTGACAGCCTCAATCGTCTTGTTTGCAGACGGACCTCCCTTTAATGTCCTTCATCTGTCTCTCGCTTGGTGAGTCGACTTCATGCCTAAGTGGTTTGGCTAAGGACCCTCCAATTGCATCTGTCTTCTCGCCTCCGGGTCACACGGTCTCGGATCGGCCGTTGCTAGTGTTTGTCTCCGCTTTCCGATAGTTTTGTCATTCCCTATCGGATGGTATTCAACTAAGCTCTCACTAGTGGTTCGTCCTCTCTCACCCCATTGTCGCCTCTGCCCTTTGGTATCGCTTTAGTTACACTCTTTGCTAGTGGGTTGTTGTATGACATTTGCTACCATCTGCCCTTTGCGACTTTCAGTTAGCATGTGTTTTTTTCTTCTTCTCTAACTTGTGGGCCCATCTCTCACTTAGAGTGTGTTTTCTGTCCCTAGCACAGTGAGTGGTCTTCACCTCTCACTAGTGAGTCTCCCTACGAATACTTCTGGATGTTTCCTATCTGACTGTTTTCGCTTTTCGTATGAAATTCGCTAGCAGACAGTCCTTGCTGTAACACTTTACGTCTGTCTTTCACCTTGTGAGTTTAGTTATCTTCGTCTCTCACTAGTGAGTTGCCTTACAACTGATACTGGTCGAGGTTGCGTCGGGTGGCTGCTCTTCACAGGCTCTCAAGATTCTTATGTCACAACAAGGGATATAGCTAAATTTTGCTCAGTACACATGCAAAGGAGAGAGGAACATTTCCTGCAATTTGCAACACTTTGCAATAAATACTTCTTTCATTTTTAACAAATTTACATAAATAATGCAAACATTCGTGGGAACAATGACCCTGAATTGTCAGATATTTATTGTTCAACAATAAACTGGACAAAACCAATCAGCATAGACTCACAAAGCCCCTGACCCGAGGGGTGGACAATGTGGCTTGGATACCTGTTGTTTCTGTCATCAGTACTGGCTCACTTCACAATGGTGTTACACAAGTACTCATCTGAAGAGTGTCACTCTATACTAGGGCATTGCAAACAAAGTATACAACTGTCAGTATCACAGATTTTAAATGAAAATGGAATCTTCTCTGTGGATCAAGAGCTGGTACCAGAAGACTTCAATTCCCCGCCACAAAAGGGGAAAAGGGGGATGACATTTCCTCCCTAACATTTGGACTCCGCAACGCAAGGTCAATTAAGACAGTCAACAAATCAAACGACAATGCACAAGCACTTTTTGTGATCTTATTCATGAACATGATGTAGATGTTATGGCAATAACAGAGACTTGGTTTCAAGAAAATGAATCTGACAACATGGATGCAAATAAGATGGCCCCCATAGGGTATAAACTTATTCATGCTCCCCACAAAGATAAACATTGTTGTGCAGTTGTGTTGCGCAATACTATACTGTGCATTGTACTACTGTCACAGATATCAAGCCTGTTTCCTTTGAAAATCTCTGCCTGGAACTCCTAATAAATAGTCCAAAATAACTTGTGAATGTAGCATACAGGCCACCACAAAGCAAATTGCTTGACTCATTTTTCAACAAGAAATGACTGATTATTTGAATAATACAACTGGCAAATTACTGATGTGTTCAGATTTCAAAACCCATGCAGATAAGAAAACTGATCACACAGCAAAGTGATTATCTTTAATTCTTGAATCCAAAAACCTTGTCCAGCACATATTATTCCATTAACTCATACTGGATTTTGTCATTTGAGGTTGTAGTGAACTCAATTCCTGGAATTTCAGATATGACTACTCAGTAAAATCTGACCACTGCAGTCTTTTGTTTAGAACTAACGTACCCAACCGACCCAGCAGAAGACGCAGGTGAACTGTTGAAAATGGAAAGACTTTGATGTAAATTCTTTCAAATCTGTCATTGAGCTTTCTTTCATACAGTGTGAATCCGACGTTATATCCAACAGAGTATCAGATATGGAACAACTACCACAACACACTAGAGACAGTGCTAAACAAACACGCTCTACTGAAGACGTGCACAGTAACCACTCACCATCAAACTGTCTGGTACAACGAGGACATCCGTGAGGCTAAACGAAAAAGAGAAAACTAGATGAAAACAGATGAGAAGGACATAACTGATTGGGAGATGCATGCATAACAACGTAACATGGTCAACATGCTTATTGAAGAAGCAAAACATGCTCACTTTACATGATCTTTAGAACAGGCAACCAGTCAAAATGAAGTATCTCAGATTGGAAATACCTTGCTCTGTACAAGTGGCCACTTGTACTTTTGACCAGTTCACATCAACGCGTTTAAATGAGATCAAGAAAGTTGTCATGAAGTCCAAAACAACCTCTTGATCCCTTGGTCCAACACCAACACGGTTACTTAAGTCATGTCCGGATGTGTTTCTGTAAATGATCACCAACATCATCAACTGCTCACTAGTGAACCCTGAAGTTCCAGTATCACTAAAGGAAGCTTTGATAACACCACTAATAAAGAAACCTCAATTGGACCCTGACAATCTAAAGAAACAACAAGCCTGTCTCAAATCTTACCTTCTTATCAAAAGTAATGGAACGTATTGTGGAATCTGGTATTCAGGCACACATGTTTTACCGACGAGGTTTTACCCTGATTCAAGAAATTAACCGTGTGATATGAATTTGCGTTGTGTAATTTTATAAACCTTGTGAATGTCTTGAAATCAGGTGTCTTCGATCAGCTTGTACCATAACAGGTCACTTCCTTATCAAACCTCGCTGCATCCCGTTTCGAGATGATGCCTATGATCAATGACATACAAATAAATGACCATTCACCATTTTATTACAAATAGAAGCTCAACATATCAACAAAATACACCTACTTGCAAAAGAAAGTATAGCACTCACTTGTTTTCGATTAATTCAATATTTTAAAGAAATGAGATACATTTGATTATGGCACGATACAATAACACCTCTCGGCAATAGTTTGAATGACGTAATTGGTGACTATTTTAATTTGTAACTAAAATATCATTATTTAAAGTAGACCAGGGTAAGAAATGAAATTTACACCAACATAACACCCACCATGTTCAAAATGTTGTTAATGTGTGCTGGACGAAGCACATTTATTGATTTTCACACAGAGTATCAGTTATGTGTCGATGAACAGTTGTGTTTTACCAAAATTAATTTGGGGGAATTTCAAAATTTAAATTTTGAATTTGTTTATAAAAATTTTAAACCGCGTTGAGGTATTCTTTGACTGTTTTAATGTTTTTGACTAATTACCCAAACAAGCCCGTTTTTGAATACGACGTCGAAAGCTCGAGATATTTGACTTTGAAAATTATACAATTGATAAATATAACTGAGCCATATACTTTATTTTGCAAGTAGGTGTATACAACATGTACAATACAAATATACAGTGGAGCAAATAACCCTAAAACCTAATTGTAAAACCCAAACTGACCTAATGACCACCCGTTCATCTCTGCCAACTTGTAATTAATATAGTCCTATTCCCTACTACGAAATACTACACTGTGGAAAAGGGTATTTTGTTTCATTACGAAACAAGGTCTCTGTTCAATCACAGAACAAGAGCTACCTCTTCCAAGTGAGCAACTTGCTGATGTTAGTCGATCGCCGACCAAGCAAGGTAATGAGCTGACAGTGAAGCCACCCTTATATACCCTGCCTCAGGCTATCCCACTTGTTAGAAAACACCCCTGCTAACAGAATAGACTAGCCTGCTGCCTTCAACATAATGACAATAACTGCATGTTCATTTCCTTTACTGTCCTATGTGGTTCCTATCTCACCCTTATGAATAGAACTTCCCAATATTATGAAAACTAACTTGTATCAATCCCCCTTTATAACGTACATTCTGTTGACACGTCAGATTGTGTTGGTATTAAAGGTAATGCCCTCCTGTAGATTAAGTCCTATCTAACAGGACGAAATCAAACTGTGACCGTCGAAGGAGCATGGTCACAGAAACAGGAATTGGCATTTGGAGTACCTCAAGGTTCAGTACTAGGCCCACTTCTGTTCACAATATATAACATCCCTCTTGGCGCTATTGCAAGCAAACACAAGCTATAGTTTTCACCTGTACGCTGATGACAGCTATACTTGGGGTTCAAACCACGCTCCTCATAATCTGTGGAGAGTACATTCCAAGCCATAGGCAACTGCATTGCTGATATCCACAACTGGATGAGGATAAACTACCTAAAGCTTTATGATAATAAAACGGAGCTACTCATCATCCGACCAAAATCCAGAAAACAACCCATCACCTTGCCTGACCTCTGAATAGATTACAACTTGATTGTGCCCAGTGACTCTGCACGTAACCTGGGAGTCCTATTTCACACGGATCTGACCCTCGAGAAGCATGTTAACATGGTGTGTAAAACAGCTTACTACCATATCAGGAACATTGACCATGTATCCGAGGAAGGTGTCAAATCTCTAGTTCATGCCTTATTTACATCTAGGCTTGATTATTGCAACAGCCTCCTGTTTGGACGCATACATAACCTTTTGGACAAGCTTCAGAGAGCACAAAACTCTGCAGCATGGGTGATTACTCAGACAAAGAAGTATGACCACATAACATCAGTCCTCAAACAACAACAAGCTGCCAATAAGGATGAGGATCGAATTCAAACTGCCGATGTTTGTCTTCATAGCGCTAAACGGCCTTGCTCAAGAATACATCCAGGAGCTAATAACTCCTCATCAGCCATGGAGGACATTAAGATCACTGTATACTCTCACAGTCCCTGTCTCAGTTACAAATACTGTCACACCTGGTGACAGGGCTTTCTGAAAGCAGGGGCTGCGTTTACAAAAGACCAGCCTACTTACGTGACAATACCAGTGCCACAAGTTTCCAATCTGAACTTAACACCCTCATATTCAAGAGATCATGTTACAGGGGAAGCTATTCCCAGGAGGTAACTGGAATCTTTTTCTTCTTGTCTCCCGCTGGTGTCCAGACCAACCAGAGGCCATCCCAATACCACTTCGGTAGGGTCTGCTCCTGGCATAAGCTCTCCCATCTGGGACCTAGCTGTGGTATTGAACAACCTCCAGTCTGAGAGGTACCGCAACGTTCCCTTCCTCCCTATCACCACCAGGGTAATCCTTTTGTGGCCTTGATCTTCCGAAGCCTGGGTCTCGTTTTTTTTTAGTTTTGTAGTTAGAGGCGGGGGTCAGCTTCTGCTTGGTTTAGCTCTCGATTCGTGGGTAGAACGTAGCATCTGGTAGGACGTATTGGCTCCTTCGAGTTCTGACTCCGGACAATTAGTTCTCTACCTGTGTCCGGTTAGAGCCTTGAGGGTGTACATTGAACACTCTCGCAAACTGGATGATGGCAGACATCGGCTTTCTTGACTCACTCACTTGTTGTGTTGTGTTTTGTTGTTTCTGTTACACGCCTTAGGGCGTCAGAGAATTCATTGGTTAGCTTAACCTCAGGGCTAGTCTCAAGCCTTATCACCCCCGAGGAGCTCCGAGGAGTTTGACAACGAGAGTTGGGTGTGTTCCTCTGTCTCAGTCTCAGTCTGAGCAGTCTCTGAGCCACAGTCATTCTCAACGAAAGTGGACAATTGCTGTCGGCAACGTTGCAAGGCTCGTTTCAAGAAATCAAAAGCCTTTTTTCACCTTTAAATTCGTCTATAATAACACGAAACATATAGTCAACATATTTACAAGAAAGCAAACCATCAGAATAAACAAATATTTATCCTTCATGGACATACATGGATAGGGGGTACGGTTTTTCTGGTGTCGGTGAGTGTCAGACGCGACAATAACAGCTGCTACAAAGATGACCATTGCTACTACAAGTCGAAATTAGTTTAGTTTTGAAAGTAGTCAGGACTGTTTATGAAAGACATCAATTAACAACGCTTGTGAAAAAAAAATATTTTTTTTATGAAGATTTGAAAATTGTCGGCACCACTGGTGTAATTTACGGTATGCTATATACTATAACCCGTACTTAAAAACAGAGAACTGTTATAATACGAGAAAATGTGTTATTAAGGTCATAAAATGGCATAGACAAGACAGCAATATGTTTTCCTCAACAAAAGATACATGAAAGTTGAAAACAGACAAGTAAATTTAAATATAGAGACCGATTTTTTAAGAATGTAATCATACGTGACGATGGTGACATTGTAGCGTTGCAGTGAATTGTTATGGGGCCATTAGTTTCTAGAAACAAGCATTGCCTTCTATAGTTTGAACCATCATAAATGATAAAACGCAACCTTAGAACCCGGATGAACACTTTAAAAAAATCAAATGAAATTTACGTTTAGTAATTTACGTTTAATAAATAGTTAGATTCGTCCATGCCATTTAAGTAGGAAACCCCAAATATGTCAAAACCACGTGTCAACACCCACTTGGATATCTCCACGGGACCAGACGGCTTTGGTCATCAATGAATCGGAATCATCCTATCGAAAATCATTGGTGAAAGGTATGTATGAATGAGAGCTACGACTACCACTTCTAATATGTATCTAGATGTGTTTTTGATAGTTTCTGATATTTTATGACTTTAAAAAACTTTTTGTATTGAGACATTGCTTGTAATATGAATATTTGTGTCGGTCATGCCATGTTTACATCCTAACGTAAATTACTGAAGCTGTAACGTAAATTTCCCAAAACTGTTGCTTACAGAAAAATCATTCAAGACAATAAAACTATGTTTCTGTTTTTGAAATTGAAGTGTACGGTTTGTAAACTTTACAGAATGTATTTAACCTTACTCTAAACAAGTTTGAATAACAAATTTAACCAATAATTTCGAAAATACGTCCTTGTATAATTGTTGCTTGCAGATATTTCAATGTTGCACGACTGTCTCGACCATGTATAAAGACATTATGTCATTTCTCCTTTGACTACAGATCTCGTGCACATATTTGTTTGTTGATTTTGTAGTTTTTGAAGTTTAATCAACATTTAGTCTTTGGGTTTAACAAGAATGTAAGTAACAACGTAAATTACAACGTAAATAACCAGATAAGTTATGTTGCTTGAACTCTCTAAAAACGACATACTAAGTCTAACTTTTGCACTAGACTATACTGGAAACACATATGGAGTTTAACTGAAAGGTTATGATGTTTAATTGCAGTTAATATGTCCAAATCTCAGGCAGAGAGGCAAAGAGAGTACGGGGAGAGAAGAAAGGCAGAGCTGAGGTGATGAGGGGAACAGAAAAGAAACAGAACATGTCAATAGATACTTTGACTTTGACTTTGATACTTTTCATAGACAAGTACAGCAAAAAAAAGAAAGAAGAGCAAGAAATAAAAGAAATGTAAAGAAATACAGAAGTAAAGTGAAGGCAGTTCTTGCTAAATTGAGCAAAGTTGATCAGCCAGAATTTGATGGAGGTGATAACATGGTTGCTGGAACCTGGAAATGGTGTATCCAGCACTTCACTGGCAGAGTGTTGTTCCATCTTCTGCTTGTTACAGTTCCATAATCTGCCATTTTTATTGTAATTTTTCACCAAGTATTCAATAAAAACATAAGTTGTTCGTAATTTACGATACACTCTGATGTTTTTGGAGGCAATGTTTTAAATCTTCATTTCTCACGTGATAACTCCATGGTAATTTCATGATCAACCTATCAGACTTAGGAGAAATTAATATACTCACATGATAACCGACTTACGTTGTTCTAACGTAAGGTTGATTTAAGTGGATATGTTTTGAATAATTGTGTAATATACGTCACACTTTTGAGCTGTGAAATGGTAAAGACATATACCAGATAAAGAAAAGAAGATATACATTTTATTGTTGTATGATTCAATATGCTTTTAGTTAAAGGGAATGTTTTATTTTCAAGTATCTGAAGTTAATCTCTCATACTATGTAAATGTAGGATATGTGATCCAGGCAGTTATTATTATTGTATAGGTGTCATGGGACGCCAACGGAGTAAAATATGAGTCACCCAGAGTACATTATTTATGTTTTTCAGATGAACTAAATGTTTTCTTACTCTATGTTTGAATCAAAACAAGAATAAAATAGTGGATTTTCTATCGTTTCATGTTCATACTTCTGACTATCTATGAACGTAAATTACTTGATTGTTAATGGGTACCTTACTTCAAAATAGTCCTGAAAATTAAATACTGGTCGTGGAGTGCTGAAAAAGTAGAAACTGTTCATACAAATGTTGTAGTTTTGGAAAATAAAAACTTTTCTTGGACTGACGTGATGTTATTTTTCTTCATTATATTTTTTTAATTGTCCACTTTCGTTGAGAATGACTGAGTGCTACGTTAGCCTTTCTGCTTTGCTGCCTCGGATGTAACGGAGGGAGGAATTCACCAACCATTACCTGCGAGATGTATAAATGGCAAGACTAGGTCCGCAGGCCTTCGTTCTTAGGAGGGTGGACTATTTTTCTATGATGTCTCCATTTAATGACTTCGGATCGGATGTTTCGTCTTGTTGTGTTGTGTTTATTACTTCTGTTATACCCCCCTCCCTCGGGGGGTCTGTTGGGGTGTGTGTTAAGTTGAAGTTGAGTAGCTGGGTTGTCTCCTCGACCAGCTTAGCCGTTAGAGATAGTGTCACCCTAGCTTTACCTTGACTCGTTGGTTAGTTTTAATAAAAACAACTTACCATAATATCTCAACGGTTTTTATATAACATGTTGTAATTGTTAAATGCCATTGCTATTCGTAGTTTATGCTCATTGCTATGTTTAAGCCAGGGAGAAAACACGAGGGTGGGGTTTTGGTAGACATTTAAAAAACATGAGGGTGGCTGGAAGTGAAAACTAAAACCGAGCTTGCAAGTTTATTTTGACAAGAAATTAGTTTAAATGTCTACCAAAACCCCAACCAAGTGATTTCTCTGACGTATATACCGTCATGCGTTTTAAATACAAAGATAAACAATATAAATAGCATAATATCTCAACGTTTTTTTTATATAAACTTTAGTAATTGTTAAATGTCATTGCTATTCGTATATAAATAGTACTAGCCCTCGTGATCTAAGTTTGAGGTGCACATAAAATATCTAAATTTTGGGAACAGAGCAAAATAGATATCAACAAACAAACAATCAACAATCCTCTGTGGTCTAGTGGGATAGTCTTGGGCTAACAATCAGAGGGTTGTGGTTTCTATTTCCACAATGTCAACTATGCAAACTTTAAACAGGGGTTTAACGTTTTTTGGAGTTAGGTCATACAATTAGATTGTAAACTTGAAAATTAACCTAGCATGAGGTTAACTTTCACTGTTTGGTAAAACCTCTAGTCAGAGTAAAACCTCAAAGTTCGTGGTGCAACTTACTCAAAGGATATTACAAGAAATGCAGTTACCTCAAAATGTACAGAGATATCCTGAAAGGGAGGAAACATGGTTCTGAGGTTTTCTGCTCTCAGAAAAACCTGAAGGGAATCATTAAACCTTTAAACTTTTAGAGAGCAGAAAACTGAAGAGTAATGTTTCCTCCAATATATATATACTGTAAACTTATTTACCATATTACCATATTTTAATTTCATGTATTTTTTTATCCTCAAAATCAGCGTCATAAAGAGTATGTCTCGGGGTCTAGCGTGATATTGAAGCAGAGATGGTATGACTAGAAATATTGGAAATGAAGTGTTTACTTTCAGCTTCAAGAACAAAGGTTTTGAGATCAATTCCCGCCATCTACATTTTAAAGATATTATATTCATAAGGTATCTTAATAAGATATTATATACGGTATAATAATAAAACCTCCTCCTTGGTCTTACTTTCGAAAGTCAAACCTAATATGGAGTTATTCGAGAAAAACAAAACTCATGGGGTGTTATTACGAGAAAACAAGATACGACCAATAGACAAAACCGCTGATAGGTTTATAATTTACGATAAAGCACGCCAACTTGGCTTCTATTTCTTGAATATTTCAACAGGCCTTCAAGAGACTCCCTTGCATTTCACAACACAAGCCACTTGAAGCTATTTAAAGATTTACTTCAACATGATATTTAAACAATAAATATATCAACAGGTCCTCCAGAGACCCCCCTGCACTTCACTACACAAGACAGTTATCTTTGTTTACTTTTCGATAGTAATTGTTGTGAACAGAGTTGTAATAAAATTATTTCATTCATAGTCTCATTTCGAAAGTCAAACCTCACATGGAGTTATTCTAAAAAAAACACCTCATAGGGTGTTATTACTAGGAAACAAGTCACGTCAAAAACAATAGACAAAATCGCTGATAATTTACGATAAAGCACGCCAACAGGTCCTCAATAGATTCCCTCAACATATTTAATTAATAAATATATCAACAGGTCCTCTAGAGACTCCCCTGCACTTCACAGCACAAGACAGTTAGTTGAAGCTATTTAAAGATACCCCTCAACATGATATTTAATCAACAAATATATCAACAGGTCCTCCAGAGACCCCCCTGCACTTCAGAGCCCTCAACTCTACCACAGACTCCGTCACCCTGACCTGGACTCCCCAGTATGCTGGCGGGGACTACACTCAGGAGTTCCATGTGGAGTTCCGCATACAGAACACGTCTGGAGACTGGAGCAGCAGGGTGTTCGAGGACAACTCTGGAGTTTGGCTGGTGGACGGTCTTGACTCCAACACTGGCTATGTGTTCAGGATCAAGTCCGTCACAGACAGGAAGACTGGCAACAATCAGAGTCTGGTCTCAGAGGAGATCTACTTTACCACCAAAGGTACACACTTTCTATAGGAATGATATGTATCTTTTAAAGACTATTGCCAATTAAGATTATATGTATCTTTATGGTAGGTGATCTGATACTATGTAAAAAGAATGTCATACTCCTATTGAAGAAGGTACGCATTTAGATGCTACAATCTATAGGTAGCTAATAGTTTAAGGAATGGGACATAACTCAGAATGAGATATTCCTAATTAGCAATATACATATCTTTATGAAATCTTTCTGTGTAAATTAAACTGGAGGTCCTGTCTCAGAGGAGATCTGTTTTACAACAAAAGGTACACACTTAGATGTTTAGCTTATCAACAAGTTCACAGGAATATCCTATGATAGTTTATACAATATTTCCTATGAAATACAATGGATTTGATAAGGTTTTGGAGATCACAGATCACAGATAATCATTGCCACTTTCACAATATAAATCCATATCAATGAGACACGACATAGAAAGATCTCACTAAAGTTTTTTATCTGCTCCTTCACTCTCGTGGCTGAACATTATTTAGACTCATGGATATTTCTTGTAATCACTCGTACCTCGTTGGTTATTCTCTAAATCTACTCCTTCACTCTCAGGGTCACTACGAAACTTTGATGCTTTTTTATTTATCAGCATGACAACTCAAGAATGATAGACTGGATTATCTTCATGTCTTATATCTTGTTCCGTCTTGATACATAGCACAATGGATTGTTGTAACATTTACATTAATAGATTAATTGTGTATGTGTGTTATTCAGCTTCTTAATGTGTCTTCTATCAATTTCAGTTTCTCCAGTTCAGACAACAGGAAACTCCTCCTCGCTAGGAGTTGGTGCAGGTATCGGGATCGGTGTTGGAATCTGTCTGCTTCTTGTGATAGTGGGAGTCGGTGTGATAGTTCTGATGAGGCGTCAGGGTATGTTGAATAGATATCTATCAAGAGATGTACTCTTTTTTCCTTTTCGTTATTTCGGTTTGTTGTCAATCAGCCTACGTCAATACATATAAACATTTCAGTAGACACTAACACTATAATAAATAATGAATTCTATCAATGCATTTTCTCGGAGCAAGAGCTTATCATATGTAGAAGCATAATAGTTCGAATTTGCTTCATTAGTCCAAAATGAAATGTTAAAATTTAAAGGTTTAATGTAAGAAAAAATTACAGTTGATTATGTTAGTTAGTTAAACTAACACGATTTCTTGCTAGTGAGATTAATACACCATGAAGAGGTTAGTCATTATTTCAGTCAATAAATTAGGGTTAAAGAGGACAGGTAATGACATACTGAGTAGGCAAACCGATCACTTTTTGCATATTTGCATTATAAGAAGACAGTGCAGTGGCCCATAACATAATCTTAGTTCATGCCTCATAGCAAACAGTTACAGATTTGAAAGTTATTTGTAATGAATTGTTCTCATTTATTCGATATGACAAGTTTTATTTGAACATAAACATTAATTAAATATGAATTTTCAGACTTTTACCCTCTCTATCTCAGACCTTGATCTGGATATCTGACATATCTCCATTTTTGACAGAGTCATGTCCCTTTGAAAATGAGACCGAAAAATTTAAAAAATGATCATTTTCAAAGGGAAATTCCTCAAAAACCAAATCGAAATTCCAAATTTTATGTTTTTCAGTAGTTATTCAGCTTCACATTGAACTATAATACATAGCTGTATGTTTTGCCATTATTTAGAAGAAGGATTTAAATGACGCGTACCCTCAACACCGCGAAAGTAATTATGGCCTAATCGATGGGGAATGTTGGTGTAGATTGTGTGAAAATATCTCAATCAGTTCTCGAGCTATTGTGGTTTGAAGTTTCAATTTCAAGGGGAGACGAGTGTCGACCAACAACGATGTTGTCAATGTGTTTGGATGTCACTGTCACCATCATCAGGCCTCTCAGCGGTGACTCCATTCTGAAGATAGCGCTGGCGAAGTCGTATAATGGTCATTCAGTGACATCCAAAAGCATTGGCAACATCGTTGTTGGTCGATCCCATCTGCAACATCCCCAGAGCTCTTTCTCTTTCGCCACTTGACAATAGCGACAGGATTTCGTACATGTGTGCCATATCATGCAAAGTAGGCACCTTTTATACCCTATAGAAGCATTTAGTTCATGCAAATGCAAAGTTTTAATTTTCAAGGAAAAAAGTCCACATAAATAATCGTATGTGTTCCTAAATACTATTAAGTCATTTGACAACACAGTAAACTCGTTTTCACTAAGGTAAATTACGAGAAAATATCTTTAATGACTAGAAAAATATATTTCATAAGTTTCACACTTAAACAGTATTTTTCATCGTTTGGGGGTAATGATGTAAAGCATACAACCTTGTTGTCTAGTCACAAAAGTAAAAGTTTACTTTCAACTTCTTCTGGACAGCTAAATCACATTTATTGGTTTCTACCAGCCTGGTCGAAACCCACATCATTTTAAACTTCTTGAGCAAGCTGCATTTTTGCCACAATATGACTCCATAAAGATTTGTAAACGTGTTATAAGCAGGAAGCTACGTTATTCAGCTTTCTTTTGAACCATTCCTTTCTCAAATATTTTTGATACTTAAAAAGTTATTTAAAAAAGTAGTGGGGTAACGTTTCTGTTGGCGTTTAGTGTTTATGATAAATTTGTAAATTAACCTCCTGCCATTTACTAGGGATTAGAACAACTTTTTCTAAGCGAGATTTGTTCACAAGAGGCAAGGAACCATACCAGCAGTGGAAAGAAAAAGTTAAAATGCTTTCGACGAAACAATGATAAAAAAAAGAGACATACACGTTCATTCACATTAAAGGATCGATTGCGTAGGAAATGTAATCTTTGTTGATTTGTTGCATTCTAATTCAATTGACTATCTATTATTGTGCCATGGTACTTTAATCATTGAACAATCTCAAAAGTGTCACCGTTGATACATACCGAGTTACTAACGCTTCAGTTGTTCCTGAAATTGATAATAAGTTCTTTTTGTTTTTTTAACAATAAACGTTAGACAATTGTTATCACACCAGGTCACAAAGTGGTTGACAGTATCTCTATAAGAAAGTTCATTATCTTGAATTAGTCAAACCAAAGCCGCATCGTAAGCAAACTTCACAGTTAGATTATTGAGACTATTACTTACACAATCATTTGTGTACAGGGTAAACAATACGGGCGAAAGGACACATCCTTGAGGGGCACCAGTATGTGTGTGCAGAATAGAATAGTTGGAGGAATAAACCTTTACAAATTGAGATATGTAAGTTAGAAATTTGTCGATCCACATTAATAAATTACAATTTAAGCCCATGTTTAAGAGTTTCTCTAACAATATATGAGGCTGGATTGTATTGAATACTGAAGAAGAAAATTACACAAATATAATTCTCACATAAGATGTTGGAAGCTCTAAATGCTTATACACGCTGTCTAAGATGCATAGTTTTGCATCTTCAACATCCCTTCTTGCTCTATGAATATTATAACCCTTACATTCAAACAAACTACTATAGTATTTTCTATCGCACCATTTTCACACATTTTACTAGTCACATCTACATCTTTTATTTTACTAAAAACATGGGAGCGAATTTAACCGCAGTAGACAAATATCCCTTCTAAAAGTAATTTTGTTGGCAAAATTAATATTAAAATCAACATTAAAAAGTGACCTTTATTTCTTTATAGAGCATCAAATGGGAAGGTATTTAAAGGATATCTATCGAACTTCCCCTTTCATATCAAGCTTATGTCCCGTGTGAAATAATTTTTCTTTGTCTCGAGCCTTGGCGAGAGACAGACCAAAATTATTTCACGAGGGACATAAACTTGATATGAAAGGGGAACGAGTTATGTATCCTATTTATTACAAACATGTATTTCATACGATTAATTGTGTTTTAAAATATATTTCTGTTGTCCCTATAAGGGAACGGTACAGCGGAGTAATATCAAGCCTGTCACTGCATCTATAAGTTCATAATATTACGACGTCAAATATTCATGCTTTTAAAATCAAACCATTCTATAATCCGTGATGTTCTGTATGGCGAAACCAGTTGCACTAGTCATGCTGAAGGAAGCGTACATAATATTACGTTTCCTTGCTTGAGGACATAAGATAAGAGTTATCCGTCCTTTGAATGGCGTCATGTCATGGCGGCCACCATTCGCATGTTTCTTGTCGTCGGAATGTGAAAACAAACTAGATTAACATCATTAAATGTAAGTTTTAGATGAACATCGCCGTTAAAATGGCTTTCCTGTCAGTTATGTGTGCCTTGTGAGTATAAATTCCCTGTGCACCGTTACGAACACAATATTTTCACCGAGATACTGAGCATTTGGTGCAATGTCATTCCAAACGGTAAGACTGAGAGCAAAAACTCTTGTTGCCTTCTAAACTTCGTGCTTATTAACATCATGGTGTATTTGTTGATTATTCATTAAAATCAATCATTGCGGTGAGTACAAGTTTCTGAATTAATTGAACAATGAGATAAATATTAATAAAATAAGTGTTGTCGTAAAATACTTGTAATATCATGAATGAATTCACGTTCATTTTATGAATGGAAAAAGTAGTCCAGGCAGTGTCAAAGTTCATCGTTAGCCAATCAAATTACTTGAAGGTGTTATGACACATATGTTTGTTATGAAACCCCTTCACGTTGGTAATAAATGCTGTTTATCACACACATATACTTATGAAGAGATATCACCGATATCGTGATTGTTCCAAGAAAAGCCAAAACCCAAGGCATTTAACAAATATCTAACAGAAGTAGTCCATGGTACTCTACCATCTGAATCTAACTTTCTCATATGTACATACGACTGATTTTCGATAACACTAATTTACACCAATAAATGATACATCTCACATAATAATGTACATACATATTAAATCGGCCACAATCAGCTAAACTACATAACTTGAAAGCTGCTTACTGACACCCTGAAAATACTTGCAAAGTCTTTCTCTCCTCAAACTTCAAGATTTCAGACCCATACAATAACACAGGTTTAACCGTTCTATCGAATAACTCGAACATGACCTTTACAGGAATAGTAGGATATTTTATGCACAAATAA
The DNA here is from genome assembly GCA_936450465.1 of Gibbula magus. Lineage (NCBI taxonomy): Eukaryota > Metazoa > Mollusca > Gastropoda > Trochida > Trochidae > Gibbula > Gibbula magus. The sequence goes on along the minus strand of OW388298.1, from coordinate 490,752 downwards.
ATCAAGGCAAACATAGCCTAATCTGAACCAATGGAAACCTGATTTATAACCTGAAGTTCTGTAATAAACATTGCAAACAGAAAAGGACTTAATGCACATCCTTGCCGAACACTTCTTAGTGATTCAAAGTAATCACCATTTTACAAATGAAAAAGACGAACAGAAGTCAAAATTTTAAAATACACATTTTTAAACTGAAAATAACATAAGTAACAAGCAAATACTGTAGTAATGTTAATTTACCTTCATTGAACGCCTTTAAATTGTTCACAAATAAATAATAAAAACGACCACCATTTTTCGAGAGCTATTTAAAGTGAATAAGATATCAATTGTACCACAACCTTCAGGATTTCATTTACAATGCAAACTAATTTGCCAAAAACATTCATTAATGATCTACCACGATAGTTATATAAACAATACAGACATTGGCTCCGTAGATCATCAAGCTATGAACAATAAACTAGATCTGCTTCAAAATGTAAATTTGCAGCTGAAGGGACTATGCTAATTTTGGATTTAAGAAATACTGTGATGGAGCAAGGCAATCATAGGTTTAAGAAAAGTCCGAGAATCTGCGAGTTTTAATTATGAAGTTATGGATAGATTTAAGAAGTACATCGTTTTCTTGTTTTGTGGAGCCAGCATTTCCGTGAAGAATAGATTTAAGGTTAAAACCTTTTATGTAATAGTATTGATTGAATCTAAAATCATTGTAGGTGGGACAAATGAGAAAAAAGTGAAGTGCGTCCTCTAAATGGTGTCCACAACTACACGCTGGACTGTCATGTATAAATCTAGCAAACAGATCACCTTTTAAATCACTACAACCAAGCCCAAGGCGGGAGTGGATTATCTGACAGAATCTTGATCCATTGTTAAGGTTTAAATAATTTGGGATTTTCTCTTCCTTTAATTTATTTTTGAATTCTCCAAAAGTGCTTGCATTGACAATGTCTAACGGGAGGGAATTCCAGATATTGACCGTGTCCGGCACAAAGGATTTGGAGTAATGACTGGTGTTACATGTTACGCTTTGGAGATCGGAACTGTTCCTTAAGTTGTATTGACTTGCGTCGGATACGTTGTCAGGAACTAAATTAGATAAATATTCCGGAACAATTTTGTTTTTCATCTTGTAAAATACATATAACTTTTGACGGCGTCTCCTTTCTTCTAAAGATGTAATATTTGTCTCTGCATATAATTTAGAATGGCTTCTGCCACGGACTGCACCACAAATAGTTCTGATTGCATCAAGATTTAGTTTTTTGAGAAGTTGTGATTGTTCTTTTGTGCAATTGTCCCAGATGTGACAAGAGTAGTCGAAAACTGGTAAGATGAACGATTTGTACATTGTCTCTAAGGTTTTCCTGTTGAGTCGGTATTTAAGACTTCTCAAGCAGTTTATCATCGGACTTACCTTTTTAACAATACTGTCAATCTGGCTGTGCCACAAGCAATCTTTCTGTAGAGTCATTCCCAAGTGTTTATGAGATGATACCTCGTTAATTATAGTGTTATTCATAAATAACGCAGGTTTAATAGACTGGGTTTTTTTACGGGTGAATTGAATAGTGACGCTTTTACTTGGGTTAAAGTCTACTTGCCATTTATTGGCCCAGGTACTGATACGGACAAATCTTTATTGAGGGTCTGCGCATCTACAATTGGGTCGTTAATAATAACGTATAGTGATGTATCGTCAGCAAATAATCGTATGTTGCTGTCAATGTCTTCGACAATGTCGTTAATGTAGATTAGGAACAGTAATGGCCCTAGTACGGATCCCTAAGCGACCCCGGCAGTGAACGGTCTTAATTCGGAGCTGTAACCGTTTATTACGACACGTTGCAAGCGATCTTTTAGATAGCTCTCAAACCATAAAAGTAATGTGCCACAAATACCATATGATCTTAGTTTGTGAATAATTCCCTTGTGCCATACTTTATCAAAGGCTTTACTTATGTCGCAGAAAACCGCCCGAACTTCTTTGCCTTTGTCAATTTTACTGGCGATGAAATCATAAAGAAACGTCAACTGATTAGTGGGTGAATCACCAGGAATAAAGCCGGACTGAAGATTAGATAATAAATTATTATCCCTGAAATAGTTGAATACGTATTTAAAAACACTTTTTCGAAAGTTTTTGATAGACAGCTAGTTAGGGCTACAGGTCTGTAGTTGTTACATTCGTTGATATTACCTTTCTTATAGATCGGAATTACTGAAGCGATTTTCCAAATATTTGGAAATATTGAATTAAGGGAGGTGTTAAAAAGTTTTGATAATGGATCTGCTATTATAGAAGCACTCAGTTTCAATAAACGGTTTCCGATGCCATCGTGCCCAGTAGCTTTTGTAACATCAGTAGTAGATCGCAGAAGTAGTTGTTCATTACTTTTACGATATCATTCAAGTCATGGTACAATGAATCCTGATATGTGATTGGGGGAAATATTGTATTGTTTCCTGTGGATTTCAAATAGTTTTTAACAAGGCGCCACCAGAGTTTGCTACCAAATGAATCGTTTATCTTGCTGTCAATTTTAGATAAAAAAATTTTCTTGGCAGTGCGAACAGCTGATATAACTTTATTACGGACTTGGCGAAACTTTTCCCAATCGGAAGGTCGGTTGTGTTTCTTGGCTATTTTTTGAACACGATTCCGTTTTCAAATTGCGAACTTCGCCAGTTATCCATAACAGGTCTTTAGGTCTCACTGTAACGGTTTTATTTGGAATGTGAATCACAAATATCAGTAAAGCACTTCTAAAACGATGTTGCCGCGTCATCAATGGTGTCTGTTGACAAAATATCTTGCCACTCGACTGAATTTAGGCTTGCATTTAGATTATCTGTGTTAATCATACTGTAATTGTAAATTTTTCTTTTGAAATTATTATTTATAGGTATTTCATCCCGAATAGTAACCTATATCGGACAATGATCGCTACAAATTGGATCAGTCACACCCGAACTAACCACGCTGTCAGCATTAGATACAAATAATAAGTCAATCAAGGTTCTAGATGTGGGTGTGATCCTAGTTGCATCGATAATAAGTTGTGTCAAGCCGTACATTGCCTTGAGGGTTTCAATTTTATGGTTCGTTTTATTGAGGATATCGATGTTAAAATCGCCTGTTATTATAGTTTGCATGTTTAGTGCCATCGCCTTGGAAATTGACTGGTCTAATAAATACCAATATGCCTCACTTCTATCGGCTCGGTAAAAATTTCCGATTAAGTAATTTTTATTTTTACACTTTATCTGTACCCATTGCGCTTCGAGTCCTTGTATATTGAGAGTATCCATACTTTTGACATAGAGTATTTTCTTAACATATATAGCTACACCCCCACCCCGGCTTGGACGATCCTTACGAAATGGCAAATGGAAACTAGGAATGGAAATAACACTCTGAGGAATATCACCGTGCAGCCACGTTTCTGTTAGGCAGATTACATCGTAGGAATGGAGTTCAAGTGCAAGTAAATCAACTTTGTCTTTCAAACTTCTTATGTTAAAGTGAACTATTTTTAGATTACCAAATTTACTAGGGACCGGAATTTGATGAATATCCCCGCAGCATAATAGTAGAATGAAAATGTAAATAGGCGTGTTTAACTTGTTAAGACACGCATGGGAGAACAAAATTAATGTAATCAAAAATTTGCAATATGCTTTGCTTGAAGTATTTGAATGAAATAATCCAACCACCCGCCTGTACTGGACTAGATCAACCGGCATCAAATATTGTCAAAAATAAAGAGTAGACAGCGGTGGTTGGATTTGAATCATTTAAGTGAAAAGAAGAATGTGATTCATAGTTTAGCCAACAGCTTGCATCAATGTAATAAAGTATATGAGGTGATACATGAACGATCAAATGGTATACAAAGTAAACATAACGTTGGGTGAAAGGGTTGTAGTGCAGAGACAAAAGTTTTTCGAAGAAAAATAAGTCAACCAATAAGTCAACAGAATAAAAATAAAACAGCAGATTATTATCATAATCCGCAAAGTGAGAGTGCTTTAGTGGAATGTTGAGATATGACTATGTGTGAGTAAGCGACCGCAGGAGTTGTTGACAGAAGCATGAATAGCGTGATGCACGTGCACATGTGGATTGAGTGAAGCAACGTGTTGTGCTGTGTCGTGTGTTGTGTTGTGTATGTTTGCTTTGTTGGATTATATTCCTGGATATTTACTGTGAATTGAATATTTCAACAACAGAAATGTGAGTATTTATTTGGAATGTGTTATGAAAAGGCTGTATAGACACGATTATCATAATAAAATAATATGCATGATAGTGAACAATAAAAAGTCACAACCTAAATGTATATAAATTTGGTGTGGCAACAGCCCATGAGTCATTAGAGTCATTAGAGTCATTTATTTACTGTTGTGTAAGCTTATCATCATTCGACATTCCCAGCTCAGTAGCAGCATCGAGTACTGTCTGAAACTGGGTTGCATTAGCGGCCTTCTTTACTGTGCCGTCTTTCAGTTTGATCAAGATAACCCCACCCGTGACCTAGGCAGATTCGAAAGTACCCTCGGACACAAGTTGTCTGGCTTTTCTGGCCAGATCTGCACGCGGTTTGGTTAAATGTTCGTTTATGAAGGTACGAAGGCCCTTGACAGATTTAACATGCTTCAATTTCGATCGGTTCTTGAGGAAGGCTCGCTGAGTGTTATTGCTTATGAAGCGCACTAAGATAGGCCTTGGGTTATCCTGTGGGGTGGTCGGGCGACGAGGGACCCTGTGGCTTATATCAATATCGGGGAAAGACACATTCAGACCCAGAGATTCGGCTAAAATAATAACAAGGCCATCAGTATCCTCATCTTCTTCCTCCGTTATGCCCGATATCCGAATGTTGTTCCGGCGAGAGTATTGCTCACTGCGATCAAGACGTTCGCTGAGGATCCTGATCTCGCGTTCTTCTCGTCCAGCGATGATTTCACTGACGATACAGTGGATTCCAGGGTCTTGTGTTTGGAGACTAACACTTCCAACTCCTGTCTAATCATAGGCCTCATAACCTCTGCAACTGTGCTACATATGACAGCCATAACCTCCTTAGTCTGTTGGACTTTCAGTAACTTTTCATGAAATACATCATCACCTGCATGATAAACACTGTCCTCTCCTGTATCATCCATTACAGATGACGTATCCGTGGTATCGAAACTTAAGTTGCACTGACGCTTAACGTCCTCAGAGTCAGGTGTTGAGACCTCCGATCTGATCCGCTTTCCTGCTGGTGTTTTATTCATAGGGTATTTTCGTTTCAAAAGTGGATTAGGAAAACTTTGGAAGATATGCACACTATAGTTTATAAGTTTCGAATGACTCGAGAATAGCTCCACTCACCTGAGTCACGATAAAATTTCAGAGTTCAATCCGTTTTTATCTCATTGTAGTTTATGCATCCATTCACAAATTTTCGATTATTGAGTCATAGGTGGTTTATAAAACACATACCATTTGTTTGCGGTCGTAATAAAACTTCATAATTCCACTAAAGGTGAGAAGTTTACACACTTTCGCTGGAGCTCATTTCACCACGACCGATCATCGTGACGTCACCGGAAGAACAAGGAATATTTTTCATTTGTATAACAAATTTCAAGTGTTTCAAACAGTGGAGAAGAAGATGAATATACCGTATTCGCCGTAATAGAAGCCCTGGGCGTTTAAAAAATTGGAAAAAGGGGGCGTTTATTAAAATGACTTTAAAAAATCGTGAAAAGGAGGTGTTTATTAAAAACATGTCTGTTGATGTCCAAAAGAAAAAGAAACATCGATTTTATTTCAGAGTATTAATCAAAATAAGTGTATCAAATAAATGTAAAGAAGGGTTAAATGTCGCAGTTTATTATTTGTATCAAATTTCAACCAGTACTGATACACAATTTGCAATGGCAATTGAAACTAATTAAAACTCACGAAGTTACATTGAGTAATTGAATCCGCCATTATGTCGCGTCATTACTCTTATCCAATGAAACTTTAGTTTGCTAGGAATCTAAATATAACCACACATGAACGGCAGCATAAACACAATTAGCTGATAAGCACATGGTGCAGAACGATTACGTAAACACTATTTCCGGGTCATGATATTGTTTATTTATATCACATTGACAACTACAAGTGAACAAAACAACGTTCATGGCAAATTCGCGGTCAGTGTGCTAGTGTCATCTGTACTTGTGGGAAATTTTCCAAGAGAGTTGAGCAAGACATTTTCCTGTTTATTAAAACATGGCGGTTGCATAACATGTGTAGTGACTGATTGTTACAGACATTCGACAGTCGCAGGGGGACTGGAAATACCATGTACCTTACACTCTACTGGACATAAGAGGTTAATAGCAAGATTGAAAAATCTTCTTCAATGAAACATCAGTAAGATAAGTCGATACAAAAGAGGGTCGTTTATTAGGGGTCATTTTCCGAGAGTCAAAATGGCTTAGGGGGGCTTTTATTAGGAGATGGCGTTTATTAAGATGAATACGGTAGGTACTCAAGGCTCCTTTGACCCATATTTTGTCTCGCATTATCACCAAATCCGAAATTGAGAATCCCAATTGGCTGAGGACTCTTTTATCAAAACATTTCGGCTTTTTTAACCTTTTCGCAATGGACAGAAAGAGAACAATTGTTTGTTTTAGGTCGTGACCCGTTTGACTATTTTGGGTCACTGGATCACCAAAATCTACAAAGTGCTCAGAACACAACATTTCAGCTTCCTAGGGCTTTTCATAATTAGGAAGATCATGCGGTCGAGACCCAAGGTGGCCAATTTACAATTTAGAACCCCATTGGCCAATGTGTCTGCACACAACATTTCCGCTTTCTTGGGTTTTTGCACTGAAAAAGAAGATGAAAATATGTGTTTTAGGACAGGGCCCCTGTGACCAATATATATCATTGTCGATGGAATATCATTTAAATTACACATACTTTTGAAATAATCTGTCCACAGTGTCTACGACATAGTTTTAGCAATATATAAGGCTTTGGGCGCATGTTAGTCGCTTAACTTTATTCCAGAAAATGTTGCTGTTATTTTCAGAGCAACTTCACTTTGTTCAAATTCAGATTTCTTATTTCTTTACCTGTAGCTATTCCTCTCTCAGCAGTACACCTGTAACTTGTCTGTATTTCCTGTTAGTCTGAAATCATTAAACTTTAACATGTTCTTCTTCTGTAACTTTTCACAGTCATTATCACAACAAATATTGGTTCTTGATTATTCGCTACCCATGTCTGTATAGTTGTTGTCAAAATGTCAACTGCGCTGTCTATGTTCGTGTTTAGGAGATCACACCAGTGACACAGACCCAGACTCCTGTAACATATGAATTAAACAACCATCACAAGTCTTCTTATTTTCCCCTTTCCACTGCCATTTGGATGTGTAACAAATGTCGACTGTTTATGTTCGTATATAGGAGATCACACCACTGACCTAGACCGAAACTCATGTAACATATGAATTAAACAACCATCACAAGTCTTCTTATTTTCCCCTTTCCACTGCAATTTGGATGTGTTGTAACAAACATCGTCTCCAGCACAATCATTGTTTGGTTTTATTGGGCATTATATATTAGCATTTAGTGGGAAGTGATCTGGGTAGCCTCAAGTGTGAATAGTAAAACTCATAATATTAGCAAACATATATAACATATACTCTACTTAACTACAAACAGACTAGTTGACCATAATACATGCATATTATACTTAACTGCAACCTTTCTTATTAACACATTAAAACGGCCATTTTCCTTTGCTGCTGCTAAAGAATGGAATGCTCTCCCAGAAAGTATGTTCTCCTGTCCTGACCAACAGCTCTTTAATAAAGTATTTAGTTTATATTTAGTTTAATAAGTAACAAACAGTCCAATGAAATACAGATATATGATGTAGGAAGGAGAGTCATTATTTCCAGTTAACTTTTAGCTTGTCTAAAATCTAATCTAATCTAAACTGACACACAAAATAATAATGTTCTCATTTCAGCATGTCTAAAATCTATTCTAATATAAACTGACACACACAAAATAATAATTCCATCTGATTTCAGCATGTCTCCACATCCAACTGTGAGTACCATTATTATCGTTAAATTAAGAACATAAATAATTTAAACGTTACATCTAAAGTTTATTTGACGAATTTTATATCTGATCTTAGAAATCTTACATGATCAAGTCATCACTGGCATTTGTATAATAACGGTTGTGAATATGTGTTAACTGATATTTTAGTATGATCTCAACAATGTTTCTTTAGTTACTGTAATAATTATTATTTCTTTCAAATTATATTGGTGTACTATACGATATATATTGGTTGAAACACTTCAATCACAGGACCAGAAGACCACAAACAACTGAGAGAAATACTGAAGCTAGAGGTAGGATGTTATTGCCAGAAATGTGAGGCTAAATTGGAATATTGAATAAGTAAACTGATTGTCGTAATAAAATTACTAAAACATGAAGCACAACTGCTTATACTCTGTTTACTAATCCAAAAGAATAATAGTTCACTTGCTAACATATCTGAAAAATTAAAATTCTGACAATAACTTTATAACATACATTGTTATCATTGTGCAAGCTAACACCATTGTGTTAATTTTCTTATTACCTATTCTTCCTTAAAATAGTTTAAACTAATATCCGTTTATCAAAACTTCAAATGCAAATAAAAATTCAGACTGAAATGTGTGTTATATTTACCCAGACACTGCGACAGAAAGCAGATCCAGCCAATCAGTGTACGCACAAATGGATAGAACAGGGGATAGCAACACCTATGAGAAACTTGCACACGTCTATCAGAATTCAGGTACGTTGTTGTCATGTAACATGGTGTGTAATATAGCCTATATATTGGACAGCTACAACTAAGAGAAACCTGCACACGTCTATCAGAATTCACGTACGTTGTTATCATGTAACATGGTGTGTAATATAGCCTATATATTGGACAGCTACAACTAAGAGAAACTTGCACACGTCTATCAGAATTTCAGGTACGTTGTTGTCATGTAACATGGTGTGTAATATAGCCTATATATTGGACAGCTACAACTAAGAGAAACGTGCACACGTCTATCAGAATTCACGTACGTTGTTATCATGTAACATGGTGTGTAATATAGCCTATATATTGGACAGCAACAACTATGAGAAACTTGCACACGTCTACCAGAATTCAGGTACGTTGTTATCATGTAACATTGTGTGTAATCTAGTCTATATATTGGACAGCAACAACTATGAGCAACTTGCACATGTCTACCAAAATTCAGGTACGTTGTTATCATGTAACATGGTGTGTAATCTAGCCTATATATTGGACAGCAACAACTTTGAGCAACTTTCACACTTTTATCAGAATTCGGGTACGTTGTAACCATGTAATATGGTGAGTAATCTAGCCTACCCCGGTGTTATATAAATCCTTGCCATATTTGCTCCTGTAGAAATATTAGTATCATATTTAAGTACATGATACATACGTGATTTTGCTACGTCCAAACAAAGATTCAATACTTTTGCGGGCATATTTAAGGAATATATGAAACTTAAATTAACACATAGGTACATGATATTTGCACTGAGTTCGGGAAACAGTTAAACAACTGTTGTTCAGCAGCATTATATGTTGTCATTGAGAGTTGGATTTAATAATATTGTTAATAATTTATATGATGACATATTCCCCCGAAAATAATACTGAAAGCCTTGTTTAAGTACTAATTACGCGACAAAAGAACCGCACCGACTGTAGCATATTTCCCCGGGAGACTTCGGCAGCGTTAGGCTATGACGTCAGAGATGCTCTACGGCCCGCACTTTATCAAACACAGTGAGTGGGGAAAATACGAGTGTAGAAGAAGAAGTGGTTGAATTCGTAGAATGCGAGACAGTTTCTGACTTGATATGGCATATTGTGTGGCTTGGGATTGTAGTTATTCATCAAATCCTGGAAGAAAGTTTATTGTTTAATTTCCAAGTGAAAAGACGGATGCAACGGGGAGAAAGGTTTGGATATCCCGGTGTCAAAGAAGGGAGAAGGACTCGAAAATGTTGGCATCTGCCACGCTGTATGATTTAAACCATTTTAAAAGTTAGTTTTAGAGTACTGTCCTTTATCAGGATATAAACGTGACATGTATACAGTTATTTAAGTATTTGTCATGAGTTAATTAATATGTAAGATTTATTTCAATTTGGTCACCATATTCACCATACAGTTTTAGCATGATTGATAGACAGTTCTTTATGCATGAAATGGGCTGAAATATGACACGTGCACATTATCTCATTCTCGTGACAATATTACTGAATTCTACTTGTTTCTGATATATTTATTAAAAACTGCATTTCAACTGATTAATGCTATTTGTACAATACATGTTTATTGCAAAAATAATCAGCTTCAGTTTCAATCCTTTTGTTCTACCAGCAGAAGTATGTAGTACTTGGTTTGCGTAGGAAACACTTAACTTTGGTTTGATCAAGTTCCCTCACCAAGGCAAAACTCACACCTGTCTTCATAACTGGCCGATTTAAGCCTCCTTTTTTCCCGTGCTAAAAAAAGTGGAGCACTGCACCTCAAATGCATAGTTGGTTCTGGATTGCTAGCATAGACAAGTGATGGAAATGCTGCAAGGCTTAAATTAGCCTGAAATTGAGACAGATGCAAATTACGTCTGGCTTGAGTTGAATACTACTCAGGGAGTTGAAAGAAAGACACATTTATTGATCATGTATCGACAACCAGGGTAATAATTTTTGTAGGCAAAAACATTAATGTAAAAAGTCAGATTATGTTGTGACTGCATTTCTTATTCTCGCATGAAAGCTTGCCTTCAGAACTGAGATAAGTCAGGAAAATGAAACGATCTAGAATATGTTTTATTAATACATATACATAATGTATTTACAATGAAATGTCCACAATTGTGACACTTAGGGTTTTGCAAACTCGAATCCAGTCACCGAATCTGGTGGAACCTCTAATTTTCTGCGCAGCACAATATGGGTGAACCGTTCTGCACTTCTTTTGGTAATCTGCTGTACAGTAATCTAGATATACGTATATATATGCACAATATCTGTGAGACCTAGAACAAACAAGATTAGTTTGTACTATATAATATTGGGTGAGATACTCATTCCTATCAGTGGTTATGATTCTGGTAATAATTCTATATTTCTGAATATATTTGATAATCAGTTATACTACGTTATTCTTCTCACGAGTTCTATATTATCGTTGAAGTCCGGTTTTAGTGACTGCCAAATCTCACATTTACCTATTTATAGATCTGACAGGCTGTGATTTCTAATGAAAAGTTGTTTTGACCATATATTTAAGTAATATTAAACAATTATTGACTTCAAGTGAGGTTGATCCAATGATTTATCGACCTTGGACACGTGATATTCACCGAGGCGAAGCCGAGGTGAATATCACGTGTCCAAGGTCGATAAATCATTGGATCAACCGAGTCTGAAGTCTATAATTGTTTTATTATATGAACAATGTCTTAAAGGATGGATGAAATGACATATGGTCCAAATCGGATTCATTAAAATGGGATGTCAATTTGACAATTGCTCGATTTTAAATTTCTGAAATCGGTCCATAAATTACTTATATACGGCTTTTTAAAAAAACGCCTGATTTAGCCCCGGCGACCAGAATAAAAGTCTGCGGGGGTGTGACCCGTGAAGGGATGACTTCTGTGACGTATGTGGAGGAATTTGATTTTCAGCGATAGTCACAATTCAACGTAATTTCGCAACATTTTGATTGTTAATTTCACAAAGATACCTTCAATAAACCAACTTATATTTCCCATATATCGAATGTTTAGATATCCAACTAAGTAATTCCGCAGATGACAATTACACAATTATTACATAAACATGTCTTTTTGGCAATGTAATACACCTCATAAATTCATTTAGCGGCAGTGATAATTATCATTAATTAATTAACGAGACACCGGCGGAGAAGCTATCTAGCCGCCCCGCCTATCGCTTATCACAGTCACGCCTCAGTGAGCATTTTCAAAAGGATTCGCCAAACAAATTGCGATAGTGTTAAAATGGGTGAAAAAAAATCGTCTTAATTATCAATTGCAAGTGTATATTGTCTCGATTTTATGCTCAATTGATTCCGATATACAATATACGTAGAGGTAATCATCTGTCATTCTTGAGAAAAATGCATTTCATCTATCCTTTAACTTGCTATTCTGCTGTGAAATGTAACAGGTATGAGGTGAACGATTTCAGCATGATACATCAAGATTCAATGAAAACAAATCTAGCTTAAATTCAATTGTTTAATGGTAGAATCAATTTGTACTTTTAACAGTTAATAATATTTCAACAATTTCATAATATCACTGTCGAAAATATTTAAAATAAGTCATTTAATTTCCTTGTCATGGCTACGATATAATCCTACGTACCGTACGTACTTTGTATGATTCAGTGAATTCAGTGGGCCATGAACAATGTTAACACTTGTTCCCGATAAGTGCTTAATGTCTGTTAATCCTATGATGAAGGTAAACTAAAGAACTGCGTAGCCGTTCTCTTGTGCCACCTTTTGATACAACTTTGCGAGTATTTTGTCCACTTATATCCAACTTCGAAATACTTCAAATTCTGGCGACGTTTTACCTTCATGGTCTTCTCAGCTCTGGCTGCTGCCCTCGTGGTGTTCGGCACATCCTTTTTCTTTCAGCAGAAAGTTTATTTCCTCATTACAAACAGTGCTTTGAAGTTTATTTCTTTGACGTTGTGTCGTTTTACCGTCGACTTCCATATTGTTGATACGAAAGGGACGTAACTCTAATTCAGCACGGTCACAGAGACGAAGCGATGCCTATCGCTTGATTTACAATACTACACGCGAAGTACGGAGTTCAAGACCGGGATCTCCCAAAGCTATTTTTAGCCACCAGAGGTGTCTGGATTGTTATATCAACCTCTCGCGCGTCACACAGGTTGACATCGCTTGGCGTCAGTGCTGTCATGTGACCAAGTAGACCAATCAGAAAGACGGAAATAATCCATTCATATAATAATATTTAATATCAATACGTTTTTATAGCAAACATGATATGAATTAACGAGAATCATGATACATTTTGTCCCTTGAAACTGGTTTCTTCAGCAGTAATATACGAATAGGGATTTTAATAAACTATCATTATATACGTTGTTGATACTCATTTTAGCTATATATACACAGTAATTTTTCAATGTACTGCATAATCCACTACCAATAATTAAAAACTTTAGCGTCACAGTTTACCAGTTCCAAGTACCAATCAGTATTTCAAACTCTGTCAGAGTTGACATCTGACAGCTCATCCTCACTTAATTCCAGGTGTTCAGCTACATCTTGATTCACAATAGGTTCATACTGATAAGGACGGATGTTGTTAATGTCTGGTGGTTGAAAATCTACACTGTTATCACCAGATCAATCCGAGGAAGCCATAATAGTACTATGAACGTAGAAAATTAGTGTATCACTTATGCCTGACAGCTTCGTTGAAGAGCATCTTTGACGTCAAATCACGTGACTATTGTCAGCCTGATTAACTCTCGAGGATTTCCGGAAAACGGCGCGTACCGAAGAGTTTTTTTCAACGTATCTGTATAAAACGTGACATTTTAATACGTTTATACACTATGTCTTAAACAATACTGTTTAACATATCAAAACTAAGTGTTTCTCTAATATTCTCCTTTAAAGTACGTTATAGGGTATATTTACGTCAAGTGCTATTTTCTTCTTCTATTTTTCGTTTTTTACAGAATGATATTGTTGCTTTTTTCCTTTCCTAGCTGTGGAGATGGACAGCACACAACTTCCACAACAACATTGTGAATATGTTGATCCACCAACGTATGTTAATCAAGAGAACAGACGAAAGGGTACGGTAAAGGAGAACATTTGTAATCAATTTGAAATCAGAATCTACTCACAATTAGATCTAATAATGAGTAAAGGTAACACATTTGAAACAAGGAGTAATAGTAATACTTTCATAATAGTATCATATCACTATGCAAGATTGTAAACGTATGATGATTTGTGCTTCATGGCATAAAGTCGACACATTTTGGTAAATGTAGTTTAAATATGTTCATTACAATTGGAAGAATGCTATAGGATCCCCGGATTCCAATGTAAAACTAAAAACAGAAGCTCTTTGAAGTGTGTTTATGTGTAAGTCTATTGACCATGATATCTTTATTTTCCAGATGAAACATATGAAAATACAACGTTTTCATCAAATTAATATGACAAGCAAAAAACTGTCCAGACTCTGCTGTCATCGATGCATTCAAGTATTGAATCAAATTGTTCTAACACCTTGTAGATGAACTATGACCTTGCTGGGTGTTCAGTGTTGAATCAAATTGTTCTAACAACTTCTGGATGAGCTATGACCTTGCTGGGTAATTCAGTGTTGAATCAAATGGCTCTAACACCTCATGGATATACTGTTTTACCCAGTGATTTTATGGAAATTATTCATAATTTACTATGCATGGAAATTGTGCGTGGATTGAATAATACTAATTATTATTATTATTATATTATTATTATATTATTATTATAAACCTGATATTGTTGTCACAAGCAAGCAACTGACTTTTTTCACACTGTGAATTCAATAGTTTCATTCTCGGCTTAATTGTAAGATAAGATATAACGTTATTTCCCGAAAGGGATTTCTTTTTACATCCCCAGAGTCATAAAAGTAACAAATATACAACCATTGAAAAACAAAACACACATAAAATACATATATGACATAGAAAGAGATGATGTACATTTAAAATATATATTATGAGCTCTACACTGATATATATGTAGGGTAAATAATAACTGTTTATCACAGTTGCTATTTAAAAGTGGCACGGTTGGAATTAACTTTGGGCATAAAAGCTGCGGACAGAAGGTACAAGGAACTAGCTTGAATTTACTGGGTGGGTTTCATCAGCGATAATCCCATGGGCTAGGCAAAGGACACGGGTTTCATAGGTACTAGATATTTTTAAAAGAGGGGTGTTTTCAATGTTAGAGGCGATATTGGTAATTTGGATTTAATTTGTTGTTTTTTAGGGAGAGGCAACCGTACCAGCACTGAATACCAAACGATAAAACAGAGCAACATTGTGTATCTTGAGCATATTCTTGCTTGATATATCAAACCAGACAATTTCACAATGGGTTACTTAGTTTCGGTCTGACAAAGCTCAGATAATACCGTTTGATAAACGGTTCACATCTAATCCTATAATATCAAACGGTCATTTGCATGTTACATTCAAAATGCTTATACGGTCACATTACGATTTGCATAAATCACCAAACCATTTATTATTATCACTCATTGATTATTAATACCATTTTGAGCTCATTAACCCTGAAAGGGCTGATGGGCTTATGGAATGGCATCCATCCGTCTATCTGTTTGTAGACTTTTCGCTTTTCAAATTTTTCTCCAGAACCAATAACTCTAGAGAGCTGAAATTTGATGTGCACACTCCTTGGCCAATGGGGATTCTGAATAGTGTCACATGGGTCACGACCTTAAACAACTTTTTTCATTTTCTTCTTCAGAGAGTCTAGAGAGCTTAAAACTTGTGTGTGGACTCTTTTGCCAATGTGGATTCTAAATTGTAGATTTCGTGATCCCATGACCCCAAATCTCGTTAGTGGGGTCACGTCCTATTTTCATATTCTTCTCCAGTACCAAAAGTTCAAGAGAGGTGACCTTGTGACCTCAAATAGGGTCACAAGGATCACGACCTTCAAAACCTATTTTCATCTACTTCTCCAGTTTTAAAAGCTCTAAAACAAGCTGTTTTTTTTGTTACTTCAAACAATACAAATCCTGATGAGCTACAGACCCTTTTTGTTGTTTTTAATATGATCCATGACAACTTGTACATAGTCTTTAGTCAGTATAAATAGCCGAATCATCTTCAGTTGTTTTTTTATTGGAGATATATTTTCCTCCAGGATCAATTAGTTACTCATAGTAACAGTGGATTTCACTATCATGCGTGATTGTAGAAAGGAATACTGACAAACTGAACAAATGGTTTTATCACCTCACAGATGCATGATGCATTCAAACTACCAAATGGTAACGAGGTCAAATTATAACGATTACATCAGTATTGGTAGTTAAAACATGGTTTGCTGTCTTTAATGATCAAATAATAATGATACCTTATTAGCCCTAAGAAAATGTATCTTACATGATAAAATAGGTTTTACAAAGAGATGATTAAAGATATATAATTCATAAAGTGACAAATAGATATACATATATATATATATATATATATATATATATATATATATATATATATATCCCATCAACACCTACGTATCACATGTAGCTAAAAATATATACAGCTTCAATAGTCCGTTGTCAGTATTTAAGATCAACACATATTCTGCTTTCCTTTCATTTAAAATGTATCCTCCATATCCTCTAGGAGGAACGCAAAGTTTCGTTGCATGAAATATATCACGACTGATCCTGTATACTTATACAGCATAATAGTTCCTGTGTACTTATTGATGTTTTCATATACAATTATTATATACTTTCACAGTTTAATTTATAAAATTAAATAAACATTCTTCCTTTGTCGTTCTTCAATCATGTTTTCTTCCATTCAAAATGTGAACGTTGTCTTTCAACTGAGAAGAATGTAGCCTCTGCATTACTGTGCGTCGCAAATTGATCGCAATTTGTGGAGTTGTAGTGAAACCATATGTTATATTTATTGCCAATATCAATCGACTATAGATACATGTAAAGTCCACCTATTTCTCTCACTTATTTTATGTAGGGCAAACTGACCTAAGCTCGGACACCACCTGAAGTCGCCCGAACTTCGGACACTTTCAAGTTACAGCTGACGCAAAAACAAAGCTAAGTGTAACACTCCTTTGGTTTCTAAATATTTCTGTTTAATTTCGGACAATACTTGATTCTTTTGAGAAATATCTGACTGTCAGATATATTTTAAAAACGAAATTTAGCGAGTGGTACAAAAGAAATCGACGAAATATTTGTGTGAAGGTAAATTTTGAGTGACAATTCAGGGAATGAAGGAAACGATTATAGTCTTTCAAATAAATGCACGACCTTAGTTCGGACAGGTTTGACCATGGTTCGGACACAAGTAGACCAAAGTTCAGACACAAATCGACCAAGTTTCGGACACTTCCAGCTACTGAATAAAATGGCGGGAACACTTTTGTGTTATACGTGGAAGTTTCATAATGGACAGTAAAACAACAAAGTAACATTGTTTTGCATGGTACAGTGCTCTAATGATATGGCGCCATTATATGCATAGTGATATCGTACAGGCCGTATCTCCGGTAACCAGTCAGCCAGACAAATAAAAGCTGCGTTAGAAACATGTCAAGTCCCCAGGCTTATGAAAGCTGTTCACAGTTTTGCTGTTTATAAGAAATGCTGCCAAGATGTATAACGTTGCGAAATCTACAATTTCTGATCGGGTCAATGTAAATAAATAAAGGCAGGGTTAAAGTGTATGCTAAGAACGGGGTACAACCTCAACTCACCAACACTGAAGAGAGGAAACTGATCGACATGTCCGCAAACAGGGCACTGTATGGTGTTGAATTGATTGATTAAATATTTGTGTTGTGTCACTTGTCGACTCTCATCTTTTGTATAGCTCAATGTAACACAGAATACCAAGATATCTAAATGTGTTACAAATGAACAATGCGTATCACATAACTCCAACTGTATCTATTAGGAATAATAACTTCAATATGTTACACTGTAGTTTTAACTAAGCATTATCATATTTTATAACGTACGAAAAGAATAACACTCAAAGAATTAATGCACATGTACAACATTGTTGCTAACTCACACCCCCTCCCGGTCCCCCCTAGAGGTGTTGTTTACGTCTACACGTGGTTAGAGTACAGTAAATCATTTAATTATAGCCGAGTAATTACTTGAACCATTACATGCATATGTTTTCATTAATTTACTGTTCGAAATTTCTTAAGATGTATTTGAACCACAAACGCTAAAATATGATGCGCATCACTTAGGATGGCGGGATGAACACGGCTGTTGATCGATTATGATTACAATGACAGCCTGCTTAGACTCCTTGATCATTTTCATGTAGTTACTTAATCAACGATTTATGGTGCTCTGAAAAGTTTTTTTAACAGATGCATGTGTATTAAATTGTAAGCAAGTAGTAATCAAATGATACTGTACCCGGCCCATTGTAAAGGTGAAATCAATTTGAATAGATTTTTTTAATGTGAGCTATTCTTATGGCTCAGAGCTTTTACACGTGAGACAAAATGTTCTTACCTGCATGTGAATAGATGTAATTAATTATCCTGCCTACTAATTACTTTCAAAAAGGATTTAAAGTACATAATAGGCTGAATGAAATATCGCACTGCAGTTTATCTGTCACCTTTTCGGTGTCCATGCTGGACTGGAAACGAACTGTCGGGCGACCCTGTCCGAACCAAGGTCAAAACTGTCCGAACCTTGGGCGAATTGGTATACACGCCTAAAACGGCTAAATTACATATTTATTGATATAATGAACGAATATAGTGTTTGGAATGCTGAACAATAATCCCATTCTCGACTTTCACCACTTATTGTTGGCTGTTAATGAGTCAAATATTAAAAATACAACGAGCGAAAGTATTTAGGTCGGAACACTGTCCGAACCTCGGTCAGTTTGCCCTATAATGTATATTTTTCGGTGTCAGCTTTCAGATTTCACTGCCATTTAAATTATGAACGTTGCACTAACGGTAAAACTTCGATAAATTCAACATTTTAAAGAATTGATATGCATTTGATTATGGCAAGATATAATAACACCTATCGGTGCAAGTTAATGACTTAATTGGTGACTGGTTAATTTATTGTAAAAATAATTTTGGGGAATTTTGAAATTTTTGTAAAATTAATTTTGGGGAATTTTGAAATTTGAAATTTAAATTGTGATATTGTTTATTTTAAAAAAAACATAGAAGTATATCTAGCTGATCTAATTTTGACTAATTTCCAACACTATGCACTTTGTGAATACGACATTATACATATGATAAATACAACTGAGTGGTATACTTTTTTCAAAGACTAAGGAATTTCGTCGACGAGGGACGATGAATACAGCGATGAATAGACGACTGACGACTGTTGTTTTGTTGGTCGACCCTTTTTCTGTATTTACTTGGATTCCGAAAACAGTGTTACAGTCACAACTTGGAGTACATAACAGGATCCCTCTCAAAAGCATGTCGTCTCGACTCATTGTAAATTGCATGCACAGCAAAGAGAACATTTAAATTTAGAAGTCGGGTGAGCAGGCCAGACGGGAGGTTCTTTGTCAAGCCTTAATTAGGAATCGATGAATGGACATGCATCTAGAGCATTTCACATAGATTTGAAATTAGTTAAATTTATGTCATGTCGACTGTGTCACTTTCTGTTAAGAGTCAGTTTATAAGTTATATGAGTAGCACACCCGTCTATACGCTATTATATATGTAAAACAATTTCACATTTATAATATCTTAAATATACGAATATAAACAGTACAGTACATGTTACTTAATTCGTTAATACATACTACATGAACTAAAATGAACGAACATATTCAGACCATGCAATATCCGTGCCACATCTTATGATATATTAGTTTGCAGATTGCACAATAAACATCCTGCAGCTGCCTGGAAAAGGTTTCTTTGGGAGACTAATATATAATAAAATGGAACTTTTGGAGAAATGCAGTGTTTAAAAAGTAAAAAAGGAATAGCTCGGAAATGGTGGTTTTAGTTTATAAATACAGTACAAAAAAGGCCTACATCCTGGAACTGGCCAGAACATGGTTTTATTTTGGGGACCAATTTATAGGACAATGCGACTAGGATAATTGGGGGTATTTGAATTTGAAGAAATGCAGTGTTTACAAATTCTTAAAGCAATAGCTCTGGTTGTCTATAAATGTCATTTAAGATAGAGAAATTAGTATGTTGGATTCGATACTCCTAACCTCATGAAATAGACATAGAATACTGAGTAAGATGCTTTCTTACCTTCGTTATTGCAAGCATCAATCAAACTAACAGGAAAGTGACTAGACAGTTCCAACGTGCTTTTATTTCGTTACTCTAGGTACACTGTGCATTTCACTTCGTTAGTGTTGAAATGCACACCATGAAATTCACAATCATATATCCGAAAGTGTGTTATGCATGAAAAACAATGACAACAGCTTAAGCAATGAAATGCGGACGCACGAGCTGCTATGTGTTTGGTGATGTTTAACCATGTGACATTCACTTGACATTTTCGCTTTCGTGTTTGTGTCTTAAGTTTGTTTAAGAAATAAATTAGTAGGGCTTTTGTGGCGTGTTTTCTAATCTCTTTTCCATTATAATTTAGTGTATGATATACATGTATATAAATATATATCATTTTCTGGTTATAATCCTTTTTCAAAATCAAATAGGTTCACATGTATACATATTGCTGTACATACTAAATGAATGACATATCTATAACTAAATTAATTAGGATAAAGGTCACAGAAGAAACATACTCAAATCCTTTTGATGAAGTAATTGGTGGGGAACATACTGAATTCAGATTCATGTTTGTATTTATGATGAAGCATATACAACATTTAGGTATAGATACATGTATGTAAGTAGATTATTTTTAGGATTTGATTTTCTATATCCTTTCTGTCTGTCAATGATAATGAGGTAGAATTTTTTTTATTGCTTACTTAAAATAAATTTAAAAACTGATTTAATCCGGTTTGAGGACCATTTTTGTATAAGAAATTCAGTCATGTTTAACTCGTCACCAGTCGATGTGAGAGTATACCCTTGGGAAAGATAAAACAGGCAGTTAACCCTTTGAATGATTTATTCAAGCATAACTGCTGACAGCGGGTAAAAGACTGCAAAATAACATAAACGGTCAAATTAATGAGGATAATTCTGTGACATGAACAATGTATAGCCATTTTACTGGTGCTTCAATGACTATATTTTGGATATAAAATGTTTACATATGAAGACCACTTTTGTAATAACATGTTCTTATTACAATAACCTTTGGTGTTTACATCATTAATAAATGAAACAGCCTACAAACAAATTGTGTTTACATAAACCACTGTATAACTGAACATGATTGCCAATACTAGGTCATGAGCTACACCAAATGAAAGTTAACATATTCTGATAGAATTATACATAATTAAAAACCTTCTAGGAGTGTTCTAAAATTATACTTACTCTATGGTTCACATAAGTTTTGCCTAGTTTAAGAGCCAAAGAGGGACATGTTCCCTTAGAAATTAATCCACTGAGACCATGTGGTCAGGTAGCCTAAATTATCTCCCTGCAGAGGAGAGTTCCAATAACATCAACATATAAACGAAGCGCTCATAAAATCTCCACTTGAGATCCATACAAATGAATGTTACATAAAATGTAAGTACATAATTGTGTAACAGAACAGACACATTACAAGACGGTACATCAAGCTTGGAAATCAACAGCCTGCAATCATTTACAGGGAATTGTTCTTTTGAGTCTTCTGGTTCGGTTACCTTTGTACCTTAAAGAAACGGATATGAAAGATGATATTATGGAAAAACCTCAAACTTTTGACTGCGTCAGAGAACTCCTGCTGATTTTACCTAGACGAGGACCCCGAGCTTTTGACTTATTTGTCAAAGCAGTGGATCAGTGTTTCTATGCTCGTGTTTAGAGGATTCAGTGAAGGGATATCTATATGAATACCAGTATTGGTATGACACCACAAATAGAAGGTGTTTGAGTATTTGAATGGCAACCCCCGCCGCTGATTTGCTCCCTTTGTGTAATGTCACGTACCATTCAGATTTTAAATAGCATAATGTAAATACATCACTTATACACTTTCTTTGTAAGTGAACCCAAAGTGTACTGATAATTCCTGGGTATCATGAAAACTGACTATTATTCTGTGTCGTTAACATTACCGATCTTACTTTAATAATTAACCACTAAATAACCAGGATGTAGGTATAGCCCGCACTTAACTGTACGTTTCACTGAACCTTCTACATGTAAATTGGGTAATACTAAAACTGCAATTTGGTAAAAAAAAAAACGAAATAATAATTTTATAGAAATGTATTACACAGAACAACACCAATTACTATGGTTGTAAATAAAAATACACGGTCACTTTATTAATAATCCCTCGAGTTTGGACATGTGAATGCCAGGTGAGCTAGGGATTGCCACCAGTAAGATTTTCTGTTAATGCGCAGTCTATTAGGAAAAATAAGGTTTCTCAAATGTAGCTACTGCCACAACCACAATCAATCTTGTACACACATCCTCTGGGATTGGGTTGCACCTGTGTTTGTATTATACTGCAACATAAAAACTGAGGAATATTACACTGTTTAGAATTAACCATAACTTTATAGCATTTACTGCTCTACACTTCTTATATCTATTCATATTTAATCTCCAAATGGGAAATTTCACAGCTAACTCTAACTGTGATCAACAAACAGTTTTACTTTAAAATGTTGCTAAGTTATGCTTTAAGGATGGGAGTTACTTTTGATGATGAATGATAAGCATTTGAGATAGTCGCCTTATGTTTTTTACAGTCACAAATATAAATTGAACACATTGCAGGTGCTTTCTGTTCTGAGAGTTTTACTTAAGAATGGACATGGACACAACACTAACTCTTACACTTCGACACGATCTAAGTTGAATGGAATGCTACCTTTCATCTACTTTACGTTGTATCTATCACTTTAGATTGAGTGTATACTAAGTGTATACTAGTATTTGAAGGGCACCTAGATCATGATTCCTAACATCCTTTGATGTTTCCTTCATTCACTTTTCTTAGGGTGGAAAGGAACTGGGAGGTTCTAGATCTTATCATCTTGTAGATCTTCATTGTGGCTCTGCCATATTTGTCTTGGGAATTGATTAGATTGACAGATCTTGAGTCCGGTATTCTTTGCTAAGAAACATAGGGAAATGTACACACTGGCATCATGTTACACCTTACATTCATTTAAAATAATTTTATAGTAAAGAGTTACCCAGTACCCAATACTTAACACAATGAGTTCAAACAAGAGAGAGAAAACACTTATTTAAAACGGAGGTACAATAATATAATGTTATCGAAAAGAGAGTGATGTTTAAGAATAATTGATATACTTCTTTACCAAAACCAGGAAGTACCCACAGGACTGTGACGTTGAAACATTTATAGCATTGACAATACATGATTGGTAGTTGATCAGTGTGTCAATGCATCTAAATCTGTATTCACAACATTCATATATTCTTAACTAAGTAAGAACAGCTGCATATTTCGTCAAACAAAATTTACACTTCCTATTCATGTATAGTTTTAAACCAGCAAGTTGTTCTAACTATTACTACCTTACAACTTTATTGTTTGGAGATTGGTGGCAGGTTTGGTCATTTTATGTCAGTTTCCACTTGAAGTTACAGCAAGTAAGTTTACTTAGTTGATAGAGACTGAGACTAAAAAGCTAATGGCAAAAACACATAATGTATCTGAACATTGTTTATCTGTTGTGATTCCTCAGTTTTCATGTTGCATATTAAAAAATGCGTTGTGCTTCAATATTACTGCTGTCGCATTGTTCTATTTCGAATCACATGTTCTACAGTAGTACACATTCTTGAACTTGTTTTTCTGAATTCGAGGACCTATAGATTTTGAGTTAAAAATTTAAAAAAAAATAATTAATAGTTCTAGTAATAGTGTGTATGATTAAGCTGTCGTATATTAATCGGCCTTAACCGTAAACAACATAATGCATTGTACATAATAAGTTGTGTTGTTTATCTTATGAGGACGTAAAGGACAGTCGGTGTTTGAATTGAAGTGATCATATGTGGTATATGTATAAATGCCAGATTCACTTCATGAACAACTTTGAATGTCCTTTCAAAGAAAATAAATGAATGAAGTTTAGATCAATTTCGACTGCATACAATAATATACAGTACATACACTGTTAAAACAGGGAGCTAACTCTTGCCTCATTGCATGTGATAGACCGGGGTTATCTGTATAAGTTGTTCTACTGCTTTACCGAACCAAGAAGTAGACAGTGCACGGTGCAACTTGGACACAATATACATTAATATAATCGGCTACTTGTACATATATGTGTATCTAGTTGGGTTTATGATTATCAACCTGACATTTGAGTGAGAGAGAGATGTAAGTACGGAGATTGAACTCGTTATGTTTTTATTCTGTAAACAGAGGCATATATATAATGAAACCTGTCTAAATTACCTAACATGACATATGTCTGTCGCTCTAGATATATCATTAGATAACAGTTTGTTACTCTTTTTTAAACATGTCAAACCATTGAAGTCAATCGTCAAGAAAAACGCACTTTATCTTTTAGACCACTTGTTGCCTATGTTTATCAAATGGGAATATCTGGAGTAATATGTGCACATACTTCGAGTAGATCTGTTTGGATGACCTGACATCAAATGTGTCATATGGTTCGATATATCCTTATACAAATGGGTTAATTATAACATTGTTAATGAAAATACGAATGAATCATTTATCAATGCCTTCAAAATAGTAACTCCAATGCCAAATCTTTAATGAGTGAGAAACGTCTCAAGTTAGATGGTTGTTTACGATTGTTTGTGATTCTGGTCTTTTGTAAAATGGTCTTTATTTTTTAACTCTGTTTTATAATCGGGAGCTGGCTATTGATAATTTGAAGAGGGTTGATCAGTGCCGGGTTGAAGGTGATGACGCGAGAAATATCCCTATTATTAGTTTGAAAATGAGCTGCTTCTTTACCATTTCTTAGTTGTCCAAGATTTAGCGTCCTTGCCTTTTCAATGTAATCATTAACACGTTTTCTCAGGATAGGTTTGCGTTAATAGTTAATATTTCTCTTCCTTTAGTCTCTGTATCCGCCAGTCGTCTCTTGATACAATGATGCAATCGTGTAGATTCAATTTAAATAAATTTAGATCGACTGTCTTATATCATGGATAACATAATAAAGCTGTTGATCTAAATTTATTAAGATTGGTGGAGATTCTTCTTGTAAAAGAACATTCCGTTTTGTGTGTGAAAGGTGGCACTATCTGAACTTTAGGTATTTATGACTATCAGTAGGTTTACATATAGATCAGTAAAAATTGTCTCGGTTTAATTGTTTACGATTATGACATATAGAAACTTCAGTCTTTTGGAATGTGTTTCCATGGTTAATTTTAGCGACTTGTCCGGTGAATTTAATATATCTTTATGGATTATTGAATCTTCCTTCAATCACTTAGAGCCAAATACTTAAAAACATAATGTCCCAATTTTGACTAATTGTCTCTCCAAAGTAAACATAAATCCTAAACGAAACCAAGGAATTATTTTCTTCCCTGTCATGAAATTAATTAATTATAGTGATTTCCTTCCGTTAGCTGAAACAGCTTCCCCGAGCTATTTTTAGATATTTGACGCGTAGTCCATATAAGGAATATGTAAAATGACCTTGACTTTGGAATTGGTGAGGACGGAGCCCAGTCTCTATTATCTGACAGATCGGACGACTTCAGTAGTTTTCGATCAGAAAATAACAAAGGTCATATTGTAATTGATTTATTATAACAAAAGCTTAATTGTAATCTTTTTTTAAAACTTTCATTCAGGTTCATCATTATTATTATTTAAAGACGACTGACATAATATTTTTCCTTTTATCCTGTCGATCGAGTGTCAACTGTCAAGTGGGCCGAATCTAGGCCTACAAAAAACGTTAGCCTTGATATATCAATCCCGATAACATTATGAGATACAGTAGGCCTAACGATGTAACGAGACTTTTGCAATTCTTCAAGAGCATAATAGTTTGTTTAATGTCAGTTTTCACTTGTGGCGAATCATATTGAAATGACAGCGGTCTTTCATGTTGGATAAAGGCTAAACGGCACCACTGCAAAACAGCACAAGGCGAATACGGCACATATTTGCCAAACTGTTCACAACTGAGAAAAAGCAATGGACGATTGATGAGATAGTCAAGATAATTTGAAATTAATTTCCCACAAATGGGAAAATCAAGAATAAGATCTCATGAACATGTGGACCAGTTAATATTGAATTTCATGGTGATTTATTACTAAATTTAGAAGAAAAAAAAAGAAAAAATTTAATTTCTTATAATACTGAGTTTTTATTTTCTAAAATCTCAAAATAGCCAATGCACATATTATTATTGCTTGATAAATAAATTTATTGAATACTTCTTTAGTTCATGTCATGATTACAAAAAAATAATTAAAGGAACAAATACTCTGCTTGCTGAAAACAAATAACGTAAATCCTTGAATAATCATCCGGCGATTATTAATTTCGAACAACGATTTGACCAGTATTTCATTTATATCGCAGCTGCTAGTATTATGGCAGGAAGAAAGCCCACAATGCCATGTGGCTATGCACTGCGGTGAAACCTGCGAGCAACGGCTGGAACTAGCGAACCATGGATGGTACTGCACTGACATTCAGTGTAGCATTGCACCCAAACCTTACTGCGTTTAGAACAGTTCTCTACTGCAGACAAAGTTGCCGTGCCCCTGGCGGGATTCGAACCCCGGACCTCTTGTTCCGAAGCCTAACGCGCTAACCACTGCAGGTATTATAGAAGCTGTTTTCAGTGTTGAAATTGATTCATAATGTTACATCATATGTCAACAGGTCTTCATTTCCTTCAAAGTTGGACCAGGATTGTCTTCATTTGGAAAATTCAGTTGTATCTGTGGTACAAAGACAACATAAATTATTTGAAAGTAATTATATTGTAATCAAAATGTAATATATATATCTAAAGGTAAAATCACACTTTCTCCCCTAAAAACAAATCACTGCAAATTTATCATAGCTTATTAGGCTAAATAAAAATACCAAGAGCCATTAGCTCTGAAGATCATCAGGTTTTAAAACAATAAGCTAAATATTTTTAAAAACATTTTCTAGAATTGATCACAGGTATAACAAATTTCAAGCATTTGAGAAAGAGATGAAAATAGGTATTTTAGGTCATGACCAATGTGACCATATTTGGGGTCATGGGGTCACCAAACCTATAATCAAGAATCCCAAAGGGCCAAGGAGTCTGTAAACAACATTCCAAATTCCTATGACTTTTTATACTTGAAAAATAGATGAAAATAGGTTTTTAGGTCATGACCCAAGTGTGTGACCCATATAAATGGGGTTACGGGTCACCAAATCTACTATTTAATATCACTAATGACCAAGGAGTCAATACACAACATTTCAGCTTTCAGAATTTTGATACTTTAGAAGAAGATAAATATAGACTAATATAGATCGTGACCCATATATGGGGTCACAAGGTCATCATATCTACAACTGTAAATCCGCTTTGGCCAAGGAATCTGTACACAACATTTCAGCTTTTTAGGCCTTTTGGTACTGGAGAAAAAGATGAAAATATATTTTTGTTTTAGATTGTGAACCCTGTGACCCTATTTGGGGTCACATGGTTAACACATTTTTAATTTAGAATCCACTTTGGCTAAAGAGTCTGTGCACATTATTTCAGCCTTCTTGTTCTTTGGAAGTAGATGAAAACAAAATATAAGTAGATGAAACCAAATCTAGACTACAACTTAAAATCCCATTGGCAAAGAAGTCTGTAAATAAAAATTCAGCTCTATAGAGTCACTGGTTCTCGAGTAGCAGTCGAAAGTGAAAAGTTTAATTATGGGCAAAGGGATGGACGGACAGATGTGAAATAGAACCATGGGCTCAGTAGCTCATCAGGGTTTATATCATTAGTATCTAAAGAGTCAATGGTTCTGGAGAAGAAGTCAAAATGGCATGCCATAAGCCCATTGGGCCTTTCAGGCCTGATGAGCTAAAAATGGACGGACAGATGAATGGGCGTTGGACGCCATATGTTCATCGGGCCTATCAAGCCAGATAAATGGGCCATTTTTGGGGCTGTTAGTAATCTGCAGAATTTTAAATGGGCCATCCCCTTCTAGCAATAGTAAAATTTGAAATTTTAATGGGCCATTTTTTCATTCAATGGGCAAAATGGCCAAAGCATGGCCCTCGCCTTTCCCAATCCCTGATAGAGTGATTATGAATAAATCAGCAAGCCAAAATAACTGTTCCCACTAAATTCCATGATTGATAGATATACATTTTTCAATTTATGAAGAAGGCTACAATGTAATTAATAACATCAAATGTTTATATATATGCAAAACAGGCCCTATACACTTTTAACAATAGGAAATTTGTCTGTGGTAGGACTGGGCCTACAGTACAACTTATCTAATTAAATACTTACAGTGTCCATGTTGTCATGACTGAAGTAAGTACTTTCCTCCATGTGACAGGATTCGTATATTGAAGGAAAACATTTACAATACAATTGATTTAGAATATTATGAATGCAATCAAATCATGCTCTCAATACACATAATAATAATGGCCAATGTTGCTACTTGCCAGATACTACAGAAAGTAAAATAATGTGCAAGCTTGGACATTATTTTTGACAGAATTTTACCATGGTACCCCACATCTGCACCCCTTGATTACTGAACGGAATTTTTAAAATCCTACACGCTTTCGTAAAATAGGCGACATGAAACTGTAAACAACTGCAGGTCAAACTGCCACACCGTGTTTGTACGCCGTAACAATCTTTCATTCGATATCAAGAATAATTGCGTGTAGTCTTACCATGCATCTTTGCACACTTTTATAGCTCATCGGATCGGTCTACTTCAGTGAATCCATCTGTGAGTGTGACGTCCGCAGGCAAATATGACCAAGAGCCTCCATATTGTTTACGCTGTCATTGTGCGCAACCAAACGCGCTAACCAGTAAAGCGGGGATACCTCGGGGATTCCCTTGAGTTTGGACATGCGCAGTACCAGGTGACCTAGATCATGACCACAGGGAATTTCCGCTGGCCACCAGCGGGATTTTTAAATCCGTTGTAATCGCTTTATTTCAGTGCGATCTGTTCGTAAAATGAGGTTTTATCTACCCTACAGAGTACCCTCTTTCATTTTTTACATAATTATTTTTTTCCCCATAGGCCCCATGTTAAAGGGGACATTATGCTTTTAAGACAATGTGTCTTTTTCACGAGAGTAATCGTTTAGTAACCCTATGTCATACGTTATACATGATGTTAGTTTACCTAGATGTATTGACTGTTGTCAACAAGCACCATTGTTATACTAGGAGATTCAGTATAGGGGCGATTTAAAGGTGAAAGTAATGATTTCTGATCGACAACCGGACAAGTTTCCGCGGTTGGCGTGCGTCAATTCGTTCGTTATTTTAGAAATGAATCCACAACAATCAATACTATAAATGTTCGGTTGGTAATGTTTGATAGATCATATAGTACATGGGATTTGTAGTTTCAGTTTCTGCACATGTATACAACTGTCGAGTAATTATCATCAAGTTTGCCATTGGGAATAAATACACGTTTAGTGACATTTGCACTGACATCAGCACATTTGTAACTTCGGCACGCATTTAAGTCAATTTGTGTTTTTATTAAAACCTCTCAATGTCCATTGTTAGTAGAGCAATTATGTTACATACTTTTGAATGCAGAAAACGACAATGTGAAACAATGCATATTACCTAATTTAGTGTACTTCAATTATAATACTCTATCACAATGTTACATTTAAAACTGAACTTCTATGGATTAACCAACCTTGCACCAATAACGTAACACTTTATTTTCGATAATTTGTGTCGCTGTTTTGTTCAGAGGACATGGAAGGTAGTCAGTGTGTCTAGGTGAGAGACACTGTAAGAACGGGAAACTGTAAAACGTAGAGGGAGCTAACTCCTACAACATTATGAGTGGGATATATTTATAGAAATTATCAAGAGTAGTGTTAGCTGTATAAGTAGTTCTACTTCTTTACCGAACCAGGAAGTAGACGGGTGACAGTGCACCGTACACATTTTACATTGACGGTATCGGTTCTCTATACACTTTTTAGCAGAGCTGTAAGTCGCTTGCGTTTACAGGAGTGTGTGAACATCAACCTGAACTTGTTTTATGTCTATTGTAATCCCTGTTGTGTTGTTCAACACATCTGTTATATTTGTTGAAAAGTCTGTTTTGTTGGTTGGCAGAACCGCTGTGTTGGTTGACCTGTTTGTTGTGTTGATTGACATGTATGTTGCGTTGATTGACATGTCTGTTGTGTTGATTGACATGTCTGTTGTGTTGGTTGACCTGTTTGTTGTGTTGATTGACATGTATGTTGTGTTGATTGACATGTCTGTTGTGTTGATTGACATGTCTGTTGTGTTGGTTGACATGTCTGTTGCGTTGGTGGAAACGTCTGTTGTGTTGGTTGATATGTCTGTGTGTTGGTTGAAATGTGTGAGTTGGTTGCCATGCGTGATGTGTTGGTTGTCATGCATGGTGTTATTGTTGCCATGCATGTTGTGGTGGTTGCCATGCGTGGTGTGCTGGTTACCATGCATGAGGTGTTGGTTGCCATGCGTGATGTTTTGGTTGCCATGCATGTTGTGGTAGTTGCCATGCATGATGTGCTAGTTGCCATGCATGATTTGTTGGTTGCCATGCACGATGTGTTGGTTGCCATGCATGACGTGCTGGTTGCCATGCATGATGTGTTGGTTGCCATGCATGATGTGTTGGTCGCCATGCATGACGTGCTGGTTGCCATGCATGATGTGTTGGTTACCATGCATGATGTGTTGGTTGCTATGCATGTTGTGTTGGTTGCCATGCATAATATATTGGTTGCCATATGTGATGTGTTGGTTGCCATGAATGATGTATTGGTTGCTATGCATAATATGTTGGATGCCATCTCTGTTGTGTTGGTTGCCATGTGCGATGTGTTGGTTGACATGTATGGTGTATTAGTTTTAGTGTCTGTTTTGTTTATTCACATCTCTGTCGTGTTGGTTTAAATTCAACAGAAGTTTTAATTGATGTACAGATTGTTAATTTGCAGGGTGATGATATCTTTTGATTTTGTTTCTGCTTGGCAGTGTTATGTCATTATTTTAGTTAGATACAATTATATGCTTTGTCTATCATCTACGAAACCTCTTATCATTTCATTTCATTTCTTCTCAGCATTACAATAATTTCAATATAGATTTTTGCAAGACAATAGAAGTTATTGGTGTGTTTAAACGTACAAGGTCTTATGCATTTATCCATATTTTTGTTTGTTACTCGTCTCATAGAAAGTGGCATGTAACAAGTGATAAAGGAATGTTTGGATGGTCCCAATCGACTGCGACATAGACATTCAAAAAGCTTTAAAATTACTTTTTATTGAATTGAAAACATTTTATTGTCTTTCGTCCATATAGTGCTCTACATTTATTCCCAGATGGATTTTCTTCCGAGGGAAAAGTTCATCACTCTGTTGATTTCTATATCATTTGTGATTGCAGGCGTTTCTTCCTTGGGTAAGTTTAATGTCTATAATCTTTCATAGGCAAATTTAATATAAAGAGAAAATAATGATGGCTTTGTCTATTCTCTTCCATTGTACTAACTACAGATTTAATGTTATAAATAATTTTTAAAATGTTTTTTTTAATATCTCTCCGAAGACGTTTAATGTTATAAACACGTGGTTTTTAAAATGTTTGTTTTAAGATCTATCCGAAGACGTTGTATATTTTATATAAAAATAATGCAGTACGTTGTATGCAAAGTTTCCTGAAAACAGTGTTGCCTCCATGAGGAAATAGATGTAATTTGCATCCAAATTACTCTTCGACTTTTAAATTTATCAACACGTGAGAAAAGCATCGCGAAATTGGCTTCAAAGTACCACTGTGAACCGCTATTTGAACCATGAAGAATGATGTCAGAGATACTTTTGAAAGTTGATCAGCCATTTATGAACAAGGGAGGGTTAGATTATTTATGTTCTTATACTTTGCATACGATACACATTATAACTTATCTTAACATTTAAGTGTTTTTTCATTGTCTGTATGTTTTAAGTGTTATGATGTGTTGCATCACTGTTGTAAAATGAATTGCTTTATCGGACAATAAATTATTATTATCATTATTATCATCATTATTATTATTATTATTATCATTATCATTATCATTATCATTATCATTATTATTATTATTATTATTATTATTATTATTATTATTATAACTGTTGTTGTTGTTGTTACTATTATTATTATTATTATAAAATGTGTTGAATTTGATGATATCAGCACTCTTCTTTATTTTTGTTTAAACTAACAATCACAATACTGACATCGTGCCATTAATGAGCAAAATACTGTTTCTTCCTGTTTAACGAAAAAACGTAAATGTCTAAAACGTTAAAGTCGATAAGCTCTTTGGATCTGAATATTGATTAATGAATACAAACTATGAATTGTTACCTTCTTCATTTTCAGCGACCAGTTCATTGCCTAGCCATGTGCTCATTGTATTGTTTCAGAAATAAGTAAGGATCCATCCATGAGAGAGGGGGAACCTTCCTTTATCTACTGTGATGTTGGCACCATAACAACGGGTGTAGTGGTTTATACCAGACCTTCAATCATAAAAGCTAATTGCCTCGGACCAGGAAACCCTTGTGCCTCAAACGATTATACGGCCACCCAGAATACTTCTGGAGTTCTTCTGACTATAGCAACAGTGGACAGTGCAAGAGAAACAGTCAAATGATTTGACATTGAATAATAAGAAAATAGGAGGTGAGTGTATTTCAGTGCATCTTGTCCTTGTAATACAGATTTGCAGGCAAGTTGGCAATCACAACAACACAACTTATTTGGGAGGCTTTCTTAAAGTTTTAGAGATTAGGATCATTGCAAACTGCAATAAATTAGTTGACTATTCAAACATCTTGGTTGTCCTTGAACTATTCCTCAGTTACACATCAGGGTCTCAAGCAAGTTCTGAAGGTTGTTGCTTTGTTATGTATTTACAATGATTTATGGTTGGATTGTAAACTGATGGAAATGAAATAAAGGAACGCATGTATTGATGGTGACATTTGTCTTATTATCATTGGTTTTTGATCAAGTATATTTCATTAGGTATGTACACCACAGGTGAAATTCCAGTATCTGGTGTGTCCTCCCTGTTTCCTGATCACTTCTTCACACCGTCGTGGAACACTTTGGATCAACTTCCGGATGACAGCCCTAGGAACTGCTTCTTGGAGAACCTGGAACATGGCATCAGGTGTCCTGGGTAGAACATCACGATCCCTCACCCGACGTCCAAGAACGTCCCAGAGGTGTTCAATGGGATTAATGTCTGGGCTCTTGGACGGCCATGGCAACACTCTGATGTTGTTTTGCGTGAGAACATCCCTGCTGGCGTGAGCAGTGTGGGGTCGAGCATTGTCATGTTGAAACTCAAAGTTTACACCCACTCTTCGGCGGAAAGGAAGAACAACAGGTTGCAACACTTTGTCTCGGTAACGGACACCAGTCACCCTTCCATCAAGTCGAACAAGCTTGGTCTTATGGTCGTAGGTTCTGCCGCCCCATACCATCACAGATCCGCCCCCGTAGGAATCGTGTTGTTTGATGGTGCACTAATGGTGACGTTCATGAAGGCGTCGCCAAACGCGGATCAGACCATCTGCGAAGTCAAAATTGAATCGTGACTCATCACTGAACATGGTATTGCGCCAATGTCGAAGTTGTCTAACTCGATGTTGTGTAGCCCATGCTCTTTTGAGACGTCTGTGTTCCGCAGTCAGCCTTACCCCAACAACAGGACGACGTGACTTCAAGCCTGCTGCTTTAAGTCTGTTTCTGACAATACGGTCACAAATTATTAGTCTCGTTACTGCCCTGAACTGAGTTTATTTTCGATGATGGTTTAAATCGGTTACTTAAGGACAGCAGCACCAGCTGGCGGTCGTTTCGGGGCGTTGTCTTACGTTTCAGACCACGATCGGGTCTAATCTTTACGTTCCCTGTCTGACGGTACCAGTCCCACAGTCAAGAAATCACACTTTTAGATTTGTTAAATTGTCTGGCTGTCTGTCATATTGATTGACCTCTGTTTTTTCACCTGATAGCCTGCCTTTTCTCATTATCTATACCCCTGCTCAAAAGAAAGTATACCAAGAAAAAATTTGAATATTTTTTTTAATATCTACATTTTATATATGAAATGATTCTGAAACACGTCGCAGGAACACAACACACTGTTTTCATTGACAATAAGCGGAGAATGGCGAGAACTTTCATGCAACACGGGATTTTACCAATGATGACGTTGAGTCGGATCCCATGTAATGCACGTGCAAAATCACTGTATAAAACACATGATACTGTACATCAAGACAGTAGCAACACAAAACACATGAAAGAAATGCCGAGGTTAACGGCAATACAGAGAGAGAGAGCCATTGAATGGCAGCGACTGACACCCAACGTCATCCGGCGTTTGACGTCATCGATGCGGCGGCGAGCTCAGGCATGCATTGATGCCCATGGTGGACATACTCGGTATTGAAGACGTGTTGAAGGACTATTCCTTTACTTACGAACTCATTTTCAGCATATACAGCTTGACAGTCATATTGAGAATTGTGAATTTTTGACCCCATGTGTCTTTGTACCTCTGTTGGGCATTCAGTTTTTGTTTTATTGACATGAACGTTTCCATTAGTTATGTTAAAATACCACTCTACTGATATATAAAAAAGTTTATTCTATATCTTCATCTGTTTTTCTTCCATGCTTCTTCAAATCCTTGGTATACTTTCTTTTGAGCAGGGGTATAGGCATGATTCTGAAGGTGGACGTTGCCATGCATGAAGTTCATGGAAATCAATTGTCACTTGCACGGTATCTTTTCAGTGAACGTAAACTTCAACATTTTCAGATTATAATGGCCCCACGCAGCCTCGAACAAACGGAACATGCCAGACATAAGTTAACAGTAATTAAGCGTTCTCTCATTCGTTTCAATCAGTATATGTCCCGAATCGAATATGTCGGGGTATATTGTTTTTCACTTGCCTATCTATCCGTTTTATTCATTGTGAAGAGAACTTCCAAAAAAGGTAATAATTTGTTACCTTGTGACCATTTTTTTCAAAAACGTCCACCTTGGCCATAGATTTGGATAGATATGATATACCTTTGACATGTGCATCCATTGTGACGAGACCTTCCATATCACATTTAATTATGTGACCATTTTCGAACCTGGAACATCGAGTATATGTATTAGTATAAGTATTAGTAATTCAAAACAATCATATCCGGGGTCATCAGTGTTTACCAAATCTATCATGTTGAAGAAGAAATGCCTTTATAAAATGTTTTATTGAGAAGAGTTTGTTTTAAAATGTTTAGTTTTTATTAATAACGTTTAATATTTATTAGGTTTACATAATTTGTCTATATCAAGGTAATTTGAATCGGAACTGGCTTGATCATCATACCGTCAGATAAAAATCAACCTTTTCCAAAGAATAAAATTTGCAAAATAATGCATCTACCGGGATACGAACAAGTTCAGTAGATTCCTCGCCACAAGGTCTGAAAACATCCCGTATTGGCGCGTGTTCCGAACCAAGTTTACGCAGCCAAAGCTGAGTCTAAAAGCTGACCAATCACATCATAGTTTTTAAAGGGTCTCTGTTTTGAAAGCATTCGGAACAGACGAAAGGATAGCTGATTGGAGTTATCTGCCCCTAGCTTCTCGTACGGACAGT
This sequence comes from Gibbula magus, assembly GCA_936450465.1. NCBI lineage: Eukaryota > Metazoa > Mollusca > Gastropoda > Trochida > Trochidae > Gibbula > Gibbula magus. Next base: position 454,762 of record OW388298.1, on the reverse strand, counting down.
TGTTGTTGGACGTCTTTTGATTGGTTCACTGAATTGCGTCAGAACACAGAGGTCTCCGGACTGTTATCAGACGGTTTGTATCCCGATAGATGCACTATTTTGCAATTTTTATTCCTCGATAAACCGTCAATTTTAATCAAACTGGATCATAATGTACCCAATATTTTGTTTCAGTTTAAATATGATTCTTTGCTTTGAACACCTGACACATACAGTAGTAGGTATGGCCCACGAACCCAATACCATGTGTGTAGCACCATCAATATGAAAATATTTATTTGTCATTCACTGGTTTGTCATTACATTTAAGGCCAAACATTATTTATTTGCTTTTTGCTGTTGAATTTGTTCGCTAGATCCAGGCATTGCTAGCAGGTTTCATCGTAATACATAATATATCCACATGATCGTGCGTAATAATAAGCAGCCGTAATGTAAGTGAAATCCTCAGCTAACCTCACTTCACCTCACCTCTATAAAACTATTTTCTCTGAAAGTCCACCAAACATAACTACTGATCTATTCAAATTATTTTGAAGATGACACCAAGATCAACAACAAACAGGAAGGAAAAGTCACCCTCCATTATTCATAAAGTTGTTAATGTTGAATTGCAGTATTTTATCTTTTTTTAGAATAGTTTACTGTACAATGATTGACATTATCGCCGTCGAATCTAGAGGTTTGGATGCAATAATATTAATTCACAGACGCAGACTTTTCAATGTTGGTTAATATGTGCTGCAGTGAAATAAACTTTAATGGAACAATAAAACCAATATCAACTTACTAACGTATAGTAAATATCGTGAACTTTAAATCTCAAACAAATAACACTCTTCCATGATCTAACAACAACACAAATGTACACTACGAAACCTCCGCTGATCACAAGTACTGGAAATGGACAAGATGTGATCACCAGTACTGGAAATGTGATCACCAGTACTAGAAATGTGATCACCAGTACTGGAAATGTGATCACCAGTACTGGAAATGTGATCACCAGTACTGGAAATGTGATCACCAGTACTGGAAATGTGATCACCAGTACTGGAAATGTGATCACCAGTACTGGAAGTGTGATCACCAGTACTGGAAATGTGATCACCAGTACTGGAAATGTGATCACAAGTACTGGAAATGTGATCACCAGTACTGGAAATGTGATCACCAGTACTGGAAATGTGATCACCAGTACTGGAAGTGTGATCACAAGTACTGGAAATGTGATCACCAGTACGGGACAAGACGTGATCACCAGTACTGGAAATGTGATCACCAGTACTGGAAGTGTGATCACCAGTACTGGAAATGTGATCACCAGTACTGGAAATGTGATCACAAGTACTGGAAATGTGATCACCAGTACTGGAAGTGTGATCACCAGTACAGGAAATGTGATCACCAGTACGGGACAAGATGTGATCACCAGTACTGGAAATGTGATCACCAGTACTGGAAATGTGATCACCAGTACTGGAAGTGTGATCACCAGTACTGGAAATGTGATCACCAGTACTGGAAATGTGATCACAAGTACTGGAAATGTGATCACCAGTACTGGAAATGTGATCACCAGTACTGGAAATGTGATCACCAGTACTGGAAGTGTGATCACCAGTACAGGAAATGTGATCACCAGTACGGGACAAGATGTGATCACCAGTACTGTAAGAGAGACAGTTACAAGTAGGTTTTGTCCTTAGCGTGGTGACAGCTTGCTTCAGGTGGTGTTGCCATTGCTTGTCTCAAACTTGTCAATGTTCACATGGTTTTATAATAATTTGAAAATGTCGATGATTGACTTGAAAATACTCAGCAAATATACTTTCTAAAACCTTTACACATACACAATAAAACATTTCTCAAAATATTTAGTTCTAATAACAATTTTCAGAAACTTGAGCTTAAATCCATCCGTCCGACAGTACACAAATGTTATAAAATAAGGACTTCAATATAATTTAAATGATATCTTAAAACATGAATAGTTTAATTCTGTTAAATAAATTTCAGATTGCCATTGTATTTTCATCTTCAACACCCTTTACCATTCATCCTTCCCTTCTCTCTCTCCTTGGCTCGTGTCTCTCTCTTATCCGCACCTTGATAAATTAGTCTTAGTTATCCGTTCTGAGTTTATCTCACCAAGTCCTTATTGGACTATCACTCCAAATGACACCCATAGAAAGTAAATCTCAATAAATAATTTATCAGAGAAGTTGATAATTTACAGGAGAAAAGGCAATATTATTTATGGATGTTCAAACTTTTTTTTAACAAAGACACATTCCAGTATATATCCTTATACCGTTATCAAGCTTGAGTGGATTGCTTCTTATGTAGATAGTAACTTGATATTTCATTTACTTGTATACAGACAACAGTGAAGTAATTAATGAAGTAAATAAAGAAGTAAATAAAGCTGTTTAAATGTACTGTATACTCTGATCACCTGCTTTTGGTACTGGGTCCTCAGTGTTCCTCCTTACTAACTAATAGAAGTAATATAAGAAGTAACTAATAGAAGTAATATAAGAGGTAACTAATAGAAGTAATATAAGAGTTAACTAATATAAGTAATACAAGAGTTAACTAATATAAGTAATACAAGAGGTAACTAATGGAAGTAATACAAGAGGTAACTAATAGAAGTAATACAATAGGTAACTAATAGAAGTAATACAAGAGGTAACTAATATAAGTAATACAATAGGTAACTAATATAAGTAATACAAGAGGTAACTAATAGAAGTAATACAAGAGGTAACTAATAGAAGTAATACAAGAGGTAACTAATGGAAGTAATACAAGAGGTAACTAATATAAGTAATACAAGAGGTAACTAATAGAAGTAATACAAGAGGTAACTAATAGAAGTAATACAAGAGGTAACTAATAGAAGTAATACAAGAGGTAACTAATATAAGTAATACAAGAGGTAACTAATGAAAGTAATACAAGACGTAACTAATAGAAGTAATACAAGAGGTAACTAATAGAAGTAATATAAGAAGTAACTAATATAAGTAATACAAGAGGTAACTAATAGAAGTAATACAATAGGTAACTAATAGAAGTAATACAAGAGGTAACTAATAGAAGTTATACAATAGGTAACTAATAGAAGTAATACAAGAGGTAACTAATATAAGTAATACAAGAGGTAACTAATGGAAGTAATACAGGAGGTAACTAATAGAAGTAATACAATAGGTAACTAATAGAAGTAATACAAGAGGTAACTAATAGAAGTAATACAATAGGTAACTAATATAAGTAATACAAGAGGTAACTAATAGAAGTAATACAAGAGGTAACTAATATAAGTAGTACAAGAGGTAACTAATGAAAGTAATACAAGATGTAATTAATAGAAGTAATACAAGAGGTAACTAATAGAAGTAATACAATAGGTAACTAATAGAAGTAATACAAGAGGTAACTAATATAAGTAATACAAGAGGTAACTAATGGAAGTAATACAAGAGGTAACTAATAGAAGTAATACAATAGGTAACTAATAGAAGTAATACAAGAGGTAACTAATGGAAGTAATACAATAGGTAACTAATAGAAGTAATACAAGAGGTAACTAATAGAAGTAATACAAGAGGTAACTAATAGAAGTAATATAAGAGGTAACTAATAGAAGTAATACAAGAGGTAACTAATAGAAGTAATACAAGAGGTAACTAATAGAAGTAATACAAGAGGTAACTAATAGAAGTAATACAAGAGGTAACTAATATAAGTAATACAAGAGGTAACTAATGGAAGTAATACAAGAGGTAACTAATGAAAGTAATACAATAGGTAACTAATAGAAGTAATACAAGAGGTAACTAATAGAAGTAATACAAGAGGTAACTAATGGAAGTAATACAAGAGGTAACTAATAGAAGTAATACAATAGGTAACTAATAAAAGTAATACAAGAGGTAACTAATGGAAGTAATACAAGAGGTAACTAATAGAAGTAATATAAGAGGTAACTAATAGAAGTAATATAAGAGGTAACTAATATAAGTAATACAAGAGGTAACTAATGGAAGTAATACAGGAGGTAACTAATATAAGTAATACAAGAGGTAACTAATATAAGTAATACAAGAAGTAACTAATGGAAGTAATACAAGAGGTAACTAATAGAAGTAATACAAGAGGTAACTAATAGAAGTAATACAAGAGGTAACTAATGGAAGTAATACAAGAGGTAACTAATAGAAGTAATACAATAGGTAACTAATAGAAGTAATACAAGAGGTAACTAATGGAAGTAATACAAGAGGTAACTAATAGAAGTAATACAAGAGGTAACTAATATAAGTAATACAAGAGGTAACTAATATAAGTAATATAAGGGATAACTAATATAAGTATTACAAGAGGTAACTAATGGAAGTAATACAAGAGGTAACTAATGGAAGTAATACAAGAGGTAACTAATGGAAGTAATACAAGAGGTAACTAATGGAAGTAATACAAGAGGTAACTAATGGAAGTAATGTAGCAGGGTACACTTTGTCAATGAAGAACAAAGGCTGCTTGGGTTCGGTTGGAGAGTTTATTCACATATCGATGATATATGGCGATACCATCGTACGGTGGTAGGTAAGAATAACAGTAATTATTCACCCTGAAACAATACATAAAATACATTAAGGATATATACAAATGAAACACATGGTACATCATCATACATTACATGCATATATGAGAATGAATATTTAAGTTATTGCTTCAGTGCCACAGATACACTTACTTCTGTGTCATAATTGATAGCATCCTAACACAGTACAATATGTTAAGAATATATATGAAATGCTAAGCTACAATATGGTATGAAACTGCACAACAGTTACACAATACATAAATAGAATAATACCATGCAATACCGTTAGTAAAATATATGATGAACAATCTGTCACACATATAAAGATAAGGACAGATGACACAAAGTATGGTTGTAATACTTATACAAAATGAAGATAATACAATATCATACAACATACCAAATATATGGTACTCAGGTGTCCACTACCATGAGTGCATATGACGTCACGTCGTCACATCATGACATGATCCTAAAAATGGTTAATTAGATGACATAAGTAATGCACCTAGATATACATACATGCAAACATGAGTCAATGTCTACAGTAAATGGTATAAACTATTAAATATAGATGTTCTGACACCATATTAAATATACATGAATAAAATATGAATAACGCTGCACATGTTTAGCATGAGCCCAAATATACACACAACAACATAGTTATAAACTATGCTTAAGCATAAAAGCATATGTTGTACACAAGTGAGTGAGTGAGTGAGTGAGTTATTGTTTAACGCCGCTTCGGCAGTATTGCAGCCATTAGCGGCGAGTACACAAGTGATAATAATACAATTGAATATCATAATGTATAATACATTATACATTATAGAATACATAACTACATATACTATACTTATAAGCATATGTCTAGATATACTGGAGATATACTTATGTATAGGAAAATATACAACACATACTTATATATATGCTATAAGATGATTGTGATAACCTACGCATTTGTACACATAGTACTTGTGCCTAATAGATAATAGTTAAAAGGGTAAAATAGAATATATACATAATATAACCAAATGGTTATTTATAACTAGTATGCTATTTAGTTGATATGATATACCATTTAGCACACAAAGTTCATACACATTGATACAGATCATATACTTGATCTGTACATATGATACATATGACACAACCATTACATGTGCCGGATATTGTACATACACACTCTTACCTTTAGCATGTAGCACTAAACTATAATACATTCAAACATCATACACACAATCCTAACCATTGATATAACGACATTAAAACCCTATTTAGATATAATTGAATAGACTTAGAAGTATATAAACTAACCTGTGATGTATGGAAGATAGAGTCGTAGATGTGAGAAACTGTCCATTGAAAGTGCTGGTCCAACTTCACGTGTGTCACATCAGTGAAAATATTGCAGTGCTCTTAACGATTGGTGTTAGTTAACTTTATAAACTTTCAAAGCATGCAATGTAAGAAGTGCGCTTACCTAACCATAGATAGAACAAAGGAAGGAGAGCTGAGCTGGTGTACTGAGAAAGCAGTTACACCAGAGAACAAAAGAGTAGAAGCTAACAGATTGATTGAATGCTTGTAGATTTCACAGGCCATGAACATTGTAACTATATAGCTACAATAAGATACACTGAAATAAAATGATGGATTAGAACACAGATATATACAATTAAAACATACAATATTAAAATATACACTCTGCCACAGTAATACAAGAGGTAACTAATGGAAGTAATACAAGAGGTAACTAATAGAAGTAATACAAGAGGTACATGTAACTAATAGAAGTAATATAAGAGGTAACTAATAGAAGTAATACAAGAGGTAACTAATAGAAGTAATACAAGAGGTAACTAATAGAAGTAATACAAGAGGTAACTAATAGAAGTAATACAATAGGTAAATAATAGAAGTAATACAAGAGGTAACTAATAGAAGTAATACAAGAGGTAACTAATAGAAGTAATATGAGAAGTAACTAATAGAAAAATACAAGAGGTAACTAATAGAAGTAATACAAGAGGTAACTAATAGAAGTAATACAAGAGGTAACTAATAGAAGTAATACAAGAGGTAACTAATAGAAGTAATACAAGAGGTAACTAATAGAAGTAATACAAGAGGTAACTAATAGAAGCAATACAAGAGGTAACTAATAGAAGTAATACAAGAGGTAACTAATAGAAGTAATACAAGAGGTAACTAATAGAAGTAATACAAGAGGTAACTAATATAAGTAATACAAGAGGTAACTAATAGAAGTAATACAAGAGGTAACTAATAGAAGTAATATAATAGGTAACTAATAGAAGTAATATAAGAAGTAACTAATAAAAAAATACAAGAGGTAACTAATAGAAGTAATATAAGTGGTAAATAATAGAAGTAATATAAGAGGTAACTAATAGAAGTAATATAAGAAGTAACTAATAGAGGTAATACAAGAGGTAAATAATATTATGTAACATGATTCTAACATGATCACCATTAAACACTGTTACACACATTCTGGGACAACATGTTTTCTTCGATGTCATGAGGTTTTACAGATTAGTTACATCTTACTTATGGTCTCGTTCGCTTCCTGTTATCCCCTAATGATGGTCCTGTAGAATTCAACAGTTGTTCCTTCAAAAGCAGAACTTGCAAATCATCAAAAGTTTCTCGAATCTACTGAATCCATCTATACGCGGGTGCAAAAGAAACGTCCCTGCATATTTAGAGTTTTAAAAAGGTTATGTCCGAGAAAGTAGATTTTAAAGTTATGAATCATTTTGTAAAGTAGTACTTACAAAGATGTATGCACAATTTCATACATCAAGGTAAAATACTTTTATTTTTATGTGAGTTCAAATACACATGGGGCGCTGAATTAGCTCTGATAGATGTATTTTGTTTGTTAATGTTTGGTAATTAAGTTTAAAAATTAAAAATTCGAAATTTAGTTTTGAAAAGTATGACCTCGACATAATTGGAGTTACATTTGTTGTCGCATCATTACTGCAAGACAGGTCGCTTGTTGATGCTTTTATCTCGTCTATATAAGGAGAAATTACTTAATTTAAGCTGTACCGTTTTACTAAAGCAGGGTTAACTATATTGTAAGTCCTAGCATCTTCTTGATGTAAGCCAACATTGACATGTACATCCAAGACTTAAATGTCTTCGTTCTTGACACATCCTTGACATAAAGTCACAGATATGCATCTATATTATCCTTCCTATAGGTTTTGTTGACGGTTTGTAAATATTAAAGAAACCGGTACTAGGGGAAAATTACTTTTAATGACTGCTATGAATGTTTTCTTTTCCTGTACATTTGCTGTGATGGATATGTTTCACACTCTCCTCACTTGTGCAGGGAATAATAAGCCAGACATCTGTATGCATCATTACCACATTGTTTCACACATATCCAAACTAAATGTGTGCAGTACTGATTATATTCCACTCTGTAAAACCTCAATTTAAATCACTCGTTTTGATATGTGTCACGTATATTCGTGTAAGTAATCATTGTGAATGTTATTTATACACAACGATCAAATTAGAATGATAGTTTATCATTAATTTACCGCAATATACCGCATTGAAGATGCTACACTTTTTATTTTAACTAAACAATGTTTTGTTTTAATTTACAGTTTGAACAACAAGTATACACTACAGTCACATCATTGCCACATCTCTACTTTCCACTAACCTGGCACCTATCTACTACTTCCACCCATCCTTTGAATATACTCGAGTTCAAAATCAGTCCGAGTCATTTATTCCCACTAAAAGTTCAAGAGTAGTGTGCTTCTATTGCAGTCGTAGCAGTGAAAGGTGAATGTAGAAATAAACGGACTGTGGAAGACACAAACATTGTTGGACCGATATCCAAACTTCAAAGAGAGATAAACAATAGCTTCCTACTGTATTAGGAACGAAAAGAACAATAGTCAAATGATTAAAGAAATACAAGTAAGGGGATGACTGTATGCCTCAACCAAGGATACGAACTGTGAAGTGAACGTTAATTCCAGTCCCAGGTCAATAGGAGATAGCATGTCAACTGCAAAACAAAGAACAAAACATAAAAGTTGTACACAAGCATCACATCAACACTTGTCCAAAACATATATGGTCAATATAACGTGCAATGTATGTTTACAATTTCTATTATCAATCAATCAATGTTTATTTCGTACTGAAGAGGCCTCAGGCCTATAGTACATTTGCATAAATAGTGTATTTTGAATATAATGTTTTACTAATATTACAGTTGATTCATTTACGTTTCCATATCACTTAAATGCAAATATAATAACAGCAAACGAAATAGTTGATTTACAATTAGAGAATTCATTTAGATCATAAAATATGTCCGTGATGAATTTAAAATATACGTTTACCATTTACTTTTTTCGTGAATCTGTATACATATTAATATGTACGGGAACAGGACGAAGACCACCCTGACTCAAGCCATCCATACCTAACCCACCCGGACAAATGCCATCAGGACAAAAGCCACCTAGTACAATTGCCACTTAGGACAAATGCCACCTAGGACATAAGCCACCCAGTTATTTTTATCCCAAAGGTATGTAATACCGTGGGATATAGTCATCATCCCGTCCGTCTCTCCGTCCTTCCGTCTTTCCGTCTGTCTGTCCGTCTGTTCGAACTCGAAACTCGAATTTGAAAACCGTTCATGATATCTTTCTGAAACTTTCCATGTGTATTACCAACCAACTGAAGTGGTGCGTTTTGATATTTTCAGATTTCTGAACATTTTATTTTTGGTCGTTTCCATAGAAACATGTTGAATTTGGACTTTGTTCAGAGACAGGTTCGTTTCCGGTGCACAGCTCCAAAACCGTTCGTCATATCTTCCTGAAACTTTGCATGTGAATTTCCCACTAACTGAAGTGGTGCCTTTTGATATTTTCATATTTTTGAAAATTTGTTTTTTTTTTCGTTTCAATAGAAACTTGTTGAATTTGGACTTTGTTCAGAGACATGTTCGTTTCCGTAGCACAGCTCCAAAACCGTTCATCATATCTCCCTGAAACTTTGCATGTGTATTACTCACTAACTGAAGTGGTGCCTTTTGATATTTTCAGATTTTTTCTGAAAAAAGATTTTCTTTCTGTTTCGATAGAAACATGACAGGGATGTTGGTTGTTGTTGATGTTGACTGCTTCTGGAGCAGAAGTCTAAAACCGTTAACATACCTGAAACTCAGCATCTGTAATACCCACTACCTGAAGTACGGTAGTAGATACACAAGTATCTGTCAAAGATGTGTTTTACAAATTGTGTGGAACCAGTGGGATATGTCATCTACTGATGACTCTTGTATAATATAAATACATTATTTTGATAACATTGATGAGAGTAAGTATTTTATTAAAAATCTAACTTTGATGAAATAAAATAGTTTAATGAAAAACATGACTTTGATGAAAAAAACTAAATTGATGAAAATCTACCTTTGAAGAAAAAAGTAACTTTGATGCAAAAGTAACTTTGATGCAAAACTAACTTTGATAAAAAATAACAAACTTTGACGAAAGTAATTGACTTTGATGAGAGTAATTGACATTGATGAAATAAAATAGTTTGATAAAAAACATGTTTGTGAGGAAAAAACATGGATGATAAAATCTTCAAATGACGGTTATATAGCAGTAATTCGACACATGACCGGTTGTTATAGGAAGCAGGTAAATTGGGTGTCGACTTCGTGCTTTTGGAACGTTTAACTAATAAACAACTTCAATAGCGAGCTTGTGTTTACTGAATCATTACGTAGTATCAACAAGTAGGAATGGAAAATACGAAGGAAGAAATTCAATATTTATTTCATTTATTGCGTCCCTGAACAGAATAACAAAACAATGTGGTTTAAACATATTTTTCTTTCAATGATATGGAAATCGGGATTGGGAAACAAGCAAACACTGTTAATGTGAATACTGCTCCCAAACATATAAGAAGTTACTTAAAACGTGACATACACATGGACTGAAGACACAAACACATCAATACAGATCTGGTGGATTTGAAAAGGAAACGTTGAAGGCTAGTAATATTATTATTAAAAATACCAAAACTAAGCAGTCGGAAAAAACAAAACAATGCATACATAGCACCAAATGTTTACAAGTTCACAAATGAGCCATTACAAGAGTTTTAACAACACAGAAATACCATCTCGGAACGAGATCGGTGACATTCGACCAGTTGCTACTCGTTCTCTGAGGATTGAGCTACACTTGTCCTTATTCGTTTATTGTTTTTCCTGGATGGAGCGGATGTTCAACTTTGATCTGCAAAAGTGTAATTTCACATTATTTTTGCTAACTCTCAAGCCAGCCTTCAAAACGATTGTTCGTCCTCGGGCCATGCTTCATGTTGAAGATGGCCTTCCAGTAGGTTGTCATGTTGTCTCGATCTGTGTACATGGTTTATTCTATAAAGAATCAAGCAACCTTTGCTTATATCAATACCTTACCAATAGATACATAAAATAACAATCAAACAAAAACTAAATCATAATGATATATGTTTACATCTTGTATCATCTATAGAAGCTGGACAAATAATTCGAAACTTTAATGATTAACTAACGATTTATGAATTAGGAGATAAACCTCCTGTGTTTTTTAACTTTTTGTGGGTCTAACGCCGATACTGAATTTTTATCATTTGGAGCCGAACGCGTCGGTTACGTTAGACCCCAAAAAAAGTTAAAAAGCATAAAAAGGATGCAATGAGGTAACTTGAATTAATGGAAAAGTGTCATAACAGCATGGCGAAGCATGTACGCCATTATAGTTTTGTGTCACTGTGTAACTGTTTGAAGCGACTTCTGAACGGCAAACATAGTCTCAGAGACAACTTTGACTCCATTCATGATTGGCTTCTGCAGTTTCGCAATTTTATTTAAACCATGGGTCAAAATTAAAATTATTTCCAAAACAGATACAAAGATTAAATTGCGTAGAAGGAAAACATGATGGCAACAAGCGATATTACGCATGTTCGATTATTTCAATGAATGAATGTTACGTCATAATGTATTCAAATCGCCTATCACTCAAATCATGTTCGAACCACCGTTCACGATAACATAAACGATAATAACATCAGCTGTAGAAGGTGGATGATTGTAGTCACTCAGAAGTCTTGATGGAACATCGTTCACAGTACTCCTGGTAGCAGTGCATCCCTTGGTTATACACTTCCTCGATATCCACTCATCACATCATCTCTTTGTCACTCTGTACATTTGTAATGTAAATTTCATTTCTTACCCCTGTCTACTTGCACGTTCAGTGGATGAACTTCAAAGAGTTTCAAGAAAACCGTAAAGAGAAAGTCAGCAGCGACTCAAGGCAAAAGCCACATACTTCCCAAACCGACAACATATGGACTTCCTGAGGAGTGTAGCTCACAACATCAGACTTTGAATTTGAGCTGATACGGTGTTGATGTACGCATAGATTTTTCTAGTACTAAATGCATTTTTTACCAAAAAGATAGTACTAATGTTACTATTTAATATAATGGAATCTGACTTATGTAACAAGAGAATACCAAGTGAGCAAATACATCACTCAGTTTAAATACTGTTTTGTTGTTTGTCTATTTCAATAATTAAATACAATTTGGGTGGCATTTGTCCCAGGTGGCTTTTGACCTAGTGGCTTATGTCCGGGTGGATTTTGTCCGGGTGGCTTTTGTGCTAGGTGGCAATTGTCCTAGGTGGCTTTTGTCCAGGTTATCTGCTATCCGGACTGAAAAAGGTTATCTGCTATCCGGACTGATAAAGGTTATCTGATATCAGGGCTGATATTTGTTATAGGCTATTAGGGCTGATACAGGTTATCTGCTATCCGGACTGATACAGGTTATCTACTATCCAGACTGATATAAGATATCCTCTCTCCGGACTGTTATTGATACAGGTTAACTGCTATCCGGGCTTATTTAGGTTATCCGCTATCCGGGCTTATTTAGGTTATCCGCTATCCGGACTGATATAGGATATTCGCTATTCGGACTGATATAGGATATTCGCTATCCGGACTGAAATAGGATATCCGCTATCTGGACTGTTATGGGATATCCACTATCCTGACTGATACAGGTTATCTTCAATCAGGACTTATACAGGTAATCTGCTATTAGGGCTTATATAGGTTTTCGCTATCCGGGCTTAAATAGGATATCCGCTATCCAGACTGTTATTGGTTATCCTCTATCCGGACTGATATAGGATATCCACTATTCAGGTTGATACAGGATATCCGAACTGATACAGGTAATCTGCTATCCAGGCTTATATAGGTTTTCTGCTATCTGGACTGATATAGGATATCCTCCCTCCGGACTGATACATGTTATCCGCTATCCGGGCTGATATAGGATATCCACTATCCGGACTGATATAGAATATCTGCTATCCAGGTTGATATAGGATATCCGCTATCTGGGTTGATAAAGGAGATCCGATATCTTGGTTGATATAGGATATCCGATATCTGGACTTATATAGGATATCTGCTATCCAGGTTGATACAGGCTATCCGCTATCCAGACTGATAAAGGATATCTGCTATCCGGGTTGATATATGATATCTACTATCCGGACTGATATAGGATATCTGCTATCCGGGTTGATATAGGATATCCGCTATCCGGGTTGATATAGGATATCTGCTATCCAGACTGATATAATATATCCAGGTTGATACAGGCAATCTGCTATCCAGACAGACTGAAGCAGGTTATCCGCTATCTGAGTTGATATAGGATATTCGATATCTGTACTTATAAAGGATATCTGCTATCAAGGTTGATACAGGCTATCCGCTATCCAGACTGATAAAGGATATCTGCTATCCGGACTGATAAAGGATATCCACTATCCGGACTGTAACAGGATATCTACTATCCGGACTGATATAGGTTATCTGCTATCCGGACTGATGTAGGTTATCTGCTATTCAGGCTGATACAGGTTATCTGCTATTTGGACTGATACAGGTTATTTTCTATCCGGACTGATATATGATATCTGCTATCCGGACTGATACAGGTTATCTGCTATCCAGGCTGATAAAGGTTATCTGCTATCCGCGTTGATACAGGTTATCTGCTATCCGGGCTGATACAGGTTATTTGCTATCCGGACTGATACAGGTTATCTGCTATCCGGGCTGATACAGGTTATCTGATATACAGGATGATACAGGTTATCTGCTATACGGGATGATACAGGTTATCTGATATACAGGATGATACAGGTTATCTGCTATACGGGATGATACAGCTTACCTGTTATTCAGGTCTCAACTTAACGTACATCCCTGGCGTCACTTCATGTGAAATGTGAAATCAATTGAGTCAGTTAGTTAAGATAACATGCCTTTCAGAACAACTCGGTCGACAATGAATGAATTTGTATTCAGTGTAAGTTGTAGTCTACATAGGTTACTTGTTCACTCTAGCTATCAGAGTCAAGTATATTTATAGCCAAGAATAAGTAAAAAATCGGTGCCGAATGATTATGACATATAAACTAGTGAGGATGTTAGCCGGAGTAAAGTTTATTGCCAAAACGCGAGACAATCGGTTTATTTTTTGCCTTACACTTCCACGTACACTCTACACTGTCGGCCAAAAGAAATGCCTACTAGATATCTTATCAAATATCGTAAAAAGTATAATGAACAAACTAGCAATATTATAGCATAATGAAGTTGCACCATTTTTTCATAATATATTTGAATTTAAGAAGTTCATGTCACGAAAGAATGGTGATTGTTGAAATGATAAAACAATAATTGTTCAGTTTTCGATCTGTGCTTGGTCAGAACAACATTTTAAAAAGATTTTCATACAACCACGAGCACAATACAGGCACGCATTCGCATTAAAGTGGTGATGATGCTACATATGTACGTGGTTACGATGCGCAAGTGAATCAACCGAAAATAGCCGTCTTCTTTGGGCGTTGTTTTCATGAATGTTATTGACTCAAATCACATATTTCCACGCTTTCAACGGACTTTCATATTAGTTATTGCTTCAGTATAACGTGGAGACCACCATTAAATATATTTCAGAAATTATTGCATCTTTCATTTTAAGGAAAATCAAGTAGGCGTTTCTATTGGCCGACAGTGTATTTCTAAAATAATGTGTAACATGCCTTTTAACCTTTAGCCTGCTGGATTGTTTTCAGGTTTTTGCAGAGAGCGTCATATTTGTAAATTTGTAATAATTACATCAATTGGGTATCCTTCATTTAAAGTATGTCTCGCCTTAGTAATTAACATAATCTTAAAATAATTAAAATAAATATCTGAGTCACACTTTTCTATTATTATTGTCATGAAAAATTATTAATTAATGTAATATTTCTAAAATATCAATTATTTTTACACTTGTCTATGTAAAAAATGAAATAATACAGTAGTTCTAAAATTGTACAACATTTTCAAACTCTAATAATGTTGCCAATACTTATTTATGCAGCCCAATGTTGACACCATTTTTTTTCAGAATTAAATTTTATACCAGAAAACAAATATGTCGATGATATGTGTTTTCCTTTCAGAAAACAAGAGCCCGTCATAAACGATCTCCGTTGTATTTATAAAATATCGACGTCATTTGTTACAATGGATATTCTTCAATGAACAATGCATTTACTTAAGTGAGAAATATTTGTAAAATAATGCATCAATCGTTATAAATTTAAACAAAAGGTTACCACATCTATTCACTTTTCTGTTTTCCAAATATAAGCATATGACGTTACAGTTTTTATATATTCCAACGTAAATCAGTCATCGATATCTCGAAACATGACAGTCATAAAACACTCGGCGCTCGCCATTGTTATGCATTTCCTTCGCCGATTACAGATGTGTTCAAATCCAACAATCAAATGATCTAAATTATTTTGTAAATATTCCTTTTAAAACCAAAGTTAGAACACATTTTTCCAAATGTCTGTTGAATATTTAATGTAAACATGGTCTTGAAAAGTTTAAAAATACAATCAAAATTTCGTTCGGGTAGCGTTTTCGTATTTGTAAACAATTTCACGTGATTAGCTTGGTTGTACAAAATTGATCATGTGACCATATATGTATCGTTTGTCATTTCACTGTAAATTCGCCGATTGAAACACTAGTTATTCACATTTATTCTTTGAAATGTATTTGTTAGTCATTCTTGTTAATTTCATGGATGTTATAACATGTGCATTCATTTAATTCGTATCAGAACAAAATATTTTGTGAAAAAGCAAAGACGACACAATGGCCTCCATGTGCAATGAATTCGAACTGACAGGTCTATCTTTGATTTCGTTTGAAAACGGGTATAATTTCAAATTCCAAATGATAACTTTAAAATAATCAACATGAATCATTTAGCAATTGTATCCATACAATTATTGTACATATGTGACAGGGACATACTATGTATGTCGTTGTGTAATTAGTTAATGTTAATTAGATTTTAAGTATTGTATATAATCATTTAATTATCTTTCATTATTTCAGCATCTAAGAGACGCTGAAAGAAACTGTGTAAATAATATTTTAATGTGTCGCTTTATTTCAGCTCAGGACAGCAGCTGAAATGATATAGTTAAGATTTCAAGTATTTTAATCAAGTTACTTTATTTCAGCTTCATATCGGCGTTGAAACTAAACAGAAAGCAATGTAATTAAGGCTCTTAAGTTTTAGTCATATAACAATAGTGTTTACCCAACCGTGACAGCACCCGACACGATTGGCTCATTCAAACCTGCACGCTTTTTCTATGCATGAACACCTCGCACCCTGACACGTCACTTCGTCACCAGACACGACAGACATACGATGTATTTAACCTAAGAGATAATTCTAATCAGGTTAGTTAATAAACTATCTTTATTAATCTTTATATATATCTAATGTAGCAATAACGCAATAAGCAATCATAAATATATAACATATATAAAATAAGGTAATTATAGCCGTCAGGGTAATTAGCGTGTGTTGTAATCACCACACGGGTAAATACTAAGTATCTCTTTTAAAAGGTAACATAACTATTCTTTTAATCATCTATAACAATAAATAAGCATTAAAGCGAGGCATTGTAAGTATGCTTTGAGAGTGAATGTTGTTTAGCTCATCGTTTAGTATTTTGCACAAATAATGGCAAAGTAAATCTTCCTTTGGTTTTAGAATGTGTAGCATGTACCTTTCACTGTTTTATCATTTCCTGTATCATAGACTGTATTTATAATTATAATACTTATTTCCAGCCGATAGATTTATCGTCGTCTGCTACGGCAGTCGGGCTGGTACAGGGACCCTTGTGCCACACATAGGGTATGTAATCATTGTATATGTTTATATAACATAAGGAATCATAACCTTTTTATAGAAGCTGTTGTATTGTACTGTATTGTACTGCACTGTACGGTAATGGTGATTACCGTCATTAATATGTTCTATTGTAAAATGGTCACATCAGGAGTTATCTCCCCTGATCATGGTGAAGTTACTTTTTATATCATTTGGTAATGTTCTGATGCAAAGTAAATATCTTGCATTCGATTGTATTTTTGCATATATTATGTAAATGTAAAATATGTCTATTATAAGATGCAGTTGTGTGTTTTGTAAACATGCAGAACTTGTATATTTTATTGTTATTATATTATTGTCATAATTGTTCCAGGGTTTTATTGTACTTCGTTAACCACCAAGCCACTTGGAATAAACGAACTCGAACCAGCATTCACCTCGTGTTATCTGTGTGTGACCCTGCTACACATAGACGAGACTTGTTAATTCGTTATTTACTTTTTAGCGAGATAGGGTTACTGCTACTGTTTCAAGGCTCAATTTCAACTTGTGAAATCGCAGATCGGAAAGTCGGTCCATGTCATGTCAAACACATTTCGTACTTCGAATGTAAACTCATACATGATAATATTTTGTGATAATGGTAGGACATTTATTTTTCATATATGTATAAATTATAATCAAAATGCAAATTTACTCATAGTGATTTTAATCGTAAAAACATCGTAACATCCGGGGGCTTGGTGAACTTATGCAAATCTATCGGGTCATCAACAGAAACTCTAAAACTAGTGAAATAATTATTGCAACCATATTCTGAACATAATTAGTAAAAGTTATGCATTTGACATGCACTTACTATAGAATTTCAACCAATTGAATCGAGTAGGTAACATGTTTATAATGACGTCAAACACGCACCTGCAGGCAGTTTTGTGATTGAAAATACGTTCAATAGTTTTATTTCATCATTTCTCAATAAAACAAATTTGTATATGGATACTAATCACATCATGTGAAAGCCCATTGATTTATTTGTCGGATATTGTGAACTTTTCATGAATCAGGGAACTTTGTCACAGACTTTTGTCGTATGCATGTCAAGGGGTCAAACGTCAATGACGAATCAATACGTTAACACCCCTTGGGCTTGATATGCAGCCTGCAGCAGCGAGGATCTTAAAGGGACACTTTGCTGATTTTTACAGGTTCCGATTCCCATTTTCATTGATTTAAAAAATTTCACTTCGAATTTGATCAAATTTCCAAATTGTACAAATCCATATGTTTCTTGAGTTTGAATACCTCATAACCGAACTGAAAAAAATTCCCATTGGGTGTCAATATAATATTGTGCTTCATTCTTAGAATTGAAGTATAACTTGCCAATACTCTTGCCTGGTTTATGATTATTGTTACACTGTCATGTTTTCCTGTTAAATATATTCATTGTTTTCTCATCGTGTTTGGTAAGTGAGCGGATTCATATTTCCTACCACTCGTCACACTCTGACAAGCTTTGTCATATCAGTTACAGTATTCGACAAGATAGCAGTATGACAATTTCCGGATCCGGCTTGCTTTTCATAAATAAGATCACTACTTTGAGACCAATATTGTATACTAGAAATACTTGCCATTTAGATAGTGAAGAAATATAACATGGTTATATTTGGGATAACACTGCCTTCAATAGTACAAATGCTTGTATTTTTTCGGGCCGAGTCCAATGCGGGATTCGAACTCACGCCCTCAGAGTAAGGCAACTATCGCCAGCATTGACTGTACCAACTGTACTATTGAACTGTTTTGTTTTATCTTGTTTTTATTTAACTGAATTATTTTTCTTGTTCTCTTTATATTCGTGTCTTACTCAAATTTGACAGAGGTCATCGCCATTGGAAACTGGTGTTTACCAGTATATATCACCACTTACTCTCAAAATGAATTAGCTTCAAATAATTTTTTTTTCTCAACTGGCTCAATTTGACGGTGTCTCTGATGCTGCTATTTATTTTGTAATTGTATAACATCATAATTTTCAACCGTGCTGACGTCAGAATGTTTACGTCACTGACTGTCACTTTCAGCACCCCATGTATGTTTGAACAGAAACATAATATTAAGTATCATACTCTCATGAATAAGTTGTGTATATCTTTGTAAGAGATATATTTTCATCACAAACATTCACAAACACAAATGTATATAGCAGGGATATTTTGTGTTTGAATCTGTTGAAAATTAGATATAATTTATTTTGCCCATGAGTGTAGACTAACTACTGAGAACTGTAAAGATTTATTCTGACACATCATGTTAAAACAGTACTTCGATTATACAGCTACTTGGTGGAATACATAGATAATAATGTAAAACATACAACATTTGCATGGATCACCATTATAGATATCAGCAAGTTATTACAGCATAGTACATAGGGAGACGAAGTCCCTCGTACAATGTGCTTCCTATCAATGTGTATGTTTAAACCAGGAAGTTGTTCTCGCTGGATGTCACAAGTGGCGGAGAGAAGCGGTAGGTCTTGTCATTTTATCTCAACTAATCACCTTTTTTTTTACAAATTATATAAATACACCAGAACACAGTAGATAGGATGCAAGGAAACATTTTTTAGCGGAATTAATCTGTCACGTTATTTCGAGGACTGGTGTTGTGCAATACTCAACATGAAGTACAGTGCTTGATAACTACGACTTGTAAGGTCAGGTCGATCTGCTTTTCACAGAGGAATGCAGAGTCTCTGTGTGACTCGCTACGAGTGCATGTGGTTATGTTGCGTTATGCATGGCTTTGTGAATAATATCAATGGTGGGTAAGTTCTCTCAATCAGTTGAACTCTTTACGGCTTATGTTATATAAGGTAGTGATGAGATGCTGCAAGGATATATATCCTTGATTGTTGCAAGTATAGAATCTACAGCGTGTAAACATACATTGGCAGCATTGACATATATCAGGATTTTTTTTATATAAAAAAGGCTTATGAAATATTGTTCAGCAGTTGACTAGAAGAACACAATGATATCTGTGGATGATCAACTTCTTTATTTGACAATAGTGACGTTTCGGTATAGATCTTTACATCGTTATCACGCACAAATGAAGGGTGATCGCGACCACGAATTTGTCTTGTCATATGTTAAACAAAATGCTCAATGGGATTTACAACTCGAGAGGCCCAAGGTAGAAAATTACATCCCGCTTAGACCTCGTTGCCCGCAACAACCATTCATAAGTGTCTTATTCATTCTCGATATCATATATTCTCGACTGTTTCGTGCAAACATTTCTGATATCTGATACTCGGATACTTTCAAAACAACTTTTAAACCAGATTAGTTACAGTTTATCAACGACAATGAATAAGCATTAAACTAAACGATTGATTGATCAAGACGAAAGAAAACAAATTTATATACACAATACGTTTGGAACTTAAATACATGAATCAACTGATTGACTTTTCCAAAAAATGAACATGAAAGAATAAACCCAACAAATAAACATGAGTTTGATATATTTTCTACCACAAATTCACAACAATGTTTGGAAAGTTATGTTAAAAATGATAAATAAAGTAGTTTAAAGCATGGACAATAATAAACAATTAAGGAAATATACAATGTAAACAACTAATAAGAATGTTCAAGTTACATAAGAATTGAAAATCCCAACGATTGTAATCCAATTTCGAAGCCACCAGTGATCTTCAATTTTCATTGTCGCGGAGCCACGCTTATAATGCGACCGAATTCTAAGCAATATAGGAATTGACAAAATGTGAAATTATTCGTATTTTCGTAAATTGCACGAACCTGCACGATCTGTGAACATGTAGTTTGTGTGCCTGTTATGAGAATGTGTTTTTCCATATGTAACATTTAATGGCTAAGTTTTGTTATTTTTGGGTCACAAAAGTGTATTTGTATGGGCCTAAAAATAATCAGTTGCTTCTCTTCCCCTGTCGTCACTTCGTGTTCATGAACAATACTATTTCAGTGTTTGTTTTTGAAACAATGCTGATATCATTCAGTGCATACATTGATGTTTGTTATTTGTCACAGAGAAAGACATCCAAAACAAAGTTTATGCAAGTGCGACAGTAGTGTCAACGCTTATTTTGCAAACTGAGGCCATCAAATAAGATTACACATATCTTTCACAAAATGTTCGACGGTTTCTACTAATGATTTATGACACATGTATGTCGACACACTTTGACAGAAACAGAGTGAAAGATGTCTACAAGTGGATGTGTACGGCTCCTTGTCCTGGCTCTGTTCAGCTGTGTTGTTACTGGTATGTATTGGAACATAATCAGAACGTTGTCCTCAAGATCATTACACAATTTCACCCAATGCACTATTCAGTGTTCTGTTTGTTACAGGCTGAACATTCCAACGTAGGCAGTTTCTATAGGAGCTCAACGCTATTTTCAAAGATTACTGCCTGCACAAGATTGGGTTCAACACAACATGTATAAGATCGATTAGTCTACACTGTGGTCCATTACACAGAGTGAAAGATGTCCCCAGGTGGATATGTTAGATGCCTTGTCCTAGCTCTGTGCAGCTGTATTGTTACTGGTATGTATTGGTATTTAACATGTTTTATCGAACTTACATATTTATCTCCTCAATAGCTCTGAAATACTTCAACGTATATCCTTTGATTAAGATTGTTTTAATAGCATTTGAGGTAATAAACAAATGGATATAATTCCCAGGTAGGTAACCTTTTGTCGGGACAGAATATAAGGAGAAACCATTCTACCTCGGATATGGTAAGGTTGTGGATCTGATAGGAAGGAAAACCCCGAGGACATATTATCAACCGCTTTTAAGTATAAAAGATGCTTTGTTATCGCGTTATCGAAAACCCCAGATTATATATAGAGTCGTTCGTAAAATCCTTGTTCATGTTGAATCCCAGTACGGCTAAGATGTCTATGTAAGGTCCTTCTTTCCCGATATCTTCCACCTGCCTTCGTGGCGCAGTAGTCTTGAGCGTTGGCTTACGAACGACTGGTCTTACTGGTTATGGGTTCGTGACGCAAACATTTGCGGTTCATTTTGTGCTATATTTAAGATATTTTTCAAAATTAGTCTAAGAAGAAATCTTCAAAATTTGCAAACACATTATTAGAAATATATCATCTGGCCCGCGAAAATAAATCTATTCGAAAAAGTTTTTTTCAAGATATACCTGTATATAGGGGCCGAAATATAAATGAATATGTCATTGGAAAATCAGCTCGGGAATAATCACATTTTACGCCATATTAAAACGATAAAATATGTACTGATTGAGCACAGATACCTTGAATTTGAGTTCCTAAGTTATATGAACATAAATATCTCTCTCTACAGTAATAATCTACAATACCTATGGCTCGTTAAAGGGAAATCTCGCTCAATCGCAAAAGGGGGTGAGCATAATAACTGGTAATGCATATGACATGCATACTCTTGTCACTACGTCTATGATAGTGTTAATATGTTTTAACTAACTTACACATTGTTTTCTCAAAAGCATTTTATAATTCATTCAACGAACATTTATTATCAATGGAAAAAAACTAATTGAATATAATATCCAGGCCAGAACACCCTGAGTGGACCCAGCACAGCTACAGAAGGATCCACTGTCATCTTCACCTGTACCTGTTTGAAAAGAAACATATTATCCAAAAGGATATGTTATAGACAATTTGATGATATATATGATGATCTTAATACTACCAAACAATACTACTACTTACACAGTAAGTTAAATGGATAGCACCTTGTATTGTTTTAATAAACCGTCTTTAAAACAGTTCCTAATATACATAGAATTGACCAAGTAACAGTTAGTTGAATGAATTTCCAGGTCAGTACACCTTGTCAGGACCCAGCTCAGCTACAGAAGGATCCACTGTCACCTTCACCTGTACCATCTCACCTGTACAGATTGCTGTTACCTGGAGAGAGATGAAGGATGGTTCTAGATCTGACATCAACTCTTTCTACAACTCAGCACAAGGACGATGTCTCGGAACATCAACAGGAACAATACCGGCAGATTACATATTCAACTGTGATTTGACTTCTGGAGTGTTCACTCTGTCCTTCCCTGTGGACTACAGTAGACAGAGTGGATCTGTGTGGAGATGTATTGATGCTGGTGGAGGGACAGGAGATAGTAACAACATCACTCTCAGTGTCACAGGTGAGTTATTAGAAGTGATGGAGGGAGTGTAGACTACAGTAGACACAGTTGATCTGTGTGGAGATGTATAGATGGTGGTGGAGGGACAGGAGAGAGTAACAGCATCATTCTCAGTGTCACAGGTCAGTTATTAGAAGTGATGGAGGGAGTGTAGACTACAGTAGACACAGTGGATCTGTGTGGAGATGTATAGATGGTGGTGGAGCGACAGGAGAGAGTAACAGCATCACTCTCAGTGTCACAGGTTAGTTATTAGAAGTGATGGAGGGAGTGTAGACTACAGTAGACACAATGGATATGTGTGGATATGTATAGATGGTGGTGGAGGGCTAGGAGAGAGTAACAACATCCCTCTCAGTGTCACAGGTTAGTTATTAGAAGTGATGGAGGGAGTGTAGACTACAGTAGACAGAGTTGATCTGTGTGGAGATGTATAGATGGTGGTGGAGGGACAGGAGAGAGTAACAACATCACTCTCAGTATCACAGGTGAGTTGTTAGAAGTGATGGAGGGAGTGTAGACTACAGTAGACAGAGTTGATCTGTGTGGAGATGTATAGATGGTGGTGGAGGGACAGGAGAGAGTAACAGCATCACTCTCAGTGTCACAGGTTAGTTATTAGAAGTGATGGAGGGAGTGTAGACTACAGTAGACAGAGTTGATCTGTGTGGAGATGTATAGATGGTGGTGGAGGGACAGGAGAGAGTAACAGCATCACTCTCAGTGTCACAGGTTAGTTATTAGAAGTGATGGAGGGAGTGTAGACTACAGTAGACAGAGTGGATCTGTGTGGAGATGTATAGATGGTGGTGGAGGGACAGAAGAGAGTAACAACATCACTCTCAGTGTCACAGGTGAGTTATTAGAAGTGATGGAGGGAGTGTAGACTACAGTAGACACAATGGATCTGTGTGGAGATGTGTAAACGCAGAAGGGACAGGAGAGAGTAACAGCATCACTCTCAGTGTCACAGGTCAGTTATTAGAAGTGATGGAGGGAGTGTAGACTACAGTAGACACAGTGGATCTGTGTGGAGATGTATAGATGGTGGTGGAGGGACAGGAGAGAGTAACAGCATCACTCTCAGTGTCACAGGTTAGTTATTAGAAGTGATGGAGGGAGTGTAGACTACAGTAGACACAGTGGATATGTTTAGAGATGTATAGATGGTGGTGGAGGTACAGGAGAGAGTAACAGCATCACTCTCAGTGTCACAGGTGAGTTATTAGAAGTGATGGAGGGAGTGTAGACTACAGTAGACACAGTGGATCTGTGTGGAGATGTATAGATGGTGGTGGAGGGCTGGGAGAGAGTAACAACATCACTCTCAGTATCACAGGTGAGTTATTAGAATTGATGGGGGGGGGGGGGGGGGGGGTAGACTACAGTAGACACAGTGGATCTGTGTGGAGATGTATAGATGGTGGTGGAGGGACAGAAGAGAGTAACAACATCACTCTCAGTGTCACAGGTGAGTTATTAGAAGTGATGGAGGGAGTGTAGACTACAGTAGAAACAGTGGATCTGTGTGGAGATGTATAGATGGTGGTGGAGGGACAGAAGAGAGTAACAACATCACTCTCAGTGTCACAGGTGAGTTATTAGAAGTGATGGAGGGAGTGTAGACTACAGTAGACACAATGGATATGTGTGGAGATGTGTAAACGCAGGAGGGACAGGAGAGAGTAACAGCATCACTCTCAGTGTCACAGGTCAGTTATTAGAAGTGATGGAGGGAGTGTAGACTACAGTAGACACCGTGGATCTGTGTGGAGATGTATATATGGTGGTCGAGGGACAGGAGAGAGTAACAGCATCACTCTCAGTGTCACAGGTCAGTTATTAGAAGTGATGGAGGGAGTGTAGACTACAGTAGACACAGTGGATCTGTGTGGAGATGTATAGATGGTGGTGGAGGGACAGGAGAGAGTAACAGCATCACTCTCAGTGTCACAGGTGAGTTATTAGAAGTGATGGAGGGAGTGTAGACTACAGTAGACACAGTGGATCTGTGTGGAGATGTATAGATGGTGGTGGAGGGACAGGAGAGAGTAACAGCATCACTCTCAGTGTCACAGGTCAGTTATTAGAAGTGATGGAGGGAGTGTAGACTACAGTAGACACAATGGATATGTGTGGATATGTATAGATGGTGGTTTAGGGCTGGGAGAGAGTAACAACATCACTCTCAGTGTCACAGGTGAGTTATTAGAAGTGATGGAGGGAGTGTAGACTACAGTAGACACAGTGGATCTGTGTGGAGATGTATAGATGGTGGTGGAGGGCTGGGAGAGAGTAACAACATCACTCTCAGTGTCACAGGTGAGTTATTAGAAGTGATGGAGGGAGTGTAGACTACAGTAGACACAGTGGATCTGTGTGGAGATGTATATATGGTGGTGGAGGGACAGGAGAGAGTAACAGCATCACTCTCAGTATCACAGGTGAGTTATTAGAAGTGATGGAGGGAGTGTAGACTACAGTAGACACAATGGATATGTGTGGATATGTATAGATGGTGGTGGAGGGCTGGGAGATATTAACAACATCACTCTCAGTGTCACAGGTGAGTTATTAGAAGTGATGGAGGGAGTGTAGACTACAGTAGACACAGTGGATCTGTGTGGAGATGTATATATGGTGGTGGAGGGACAGGAGAGAGTAACAGCATCACTCTCAGTGTCACAGGTCAGTTATTAGAAGTGATGGAGGGAGTGTAGACTACAGTAGACACAGTGGATCTGTGTGGAGATGTATAGATGGTGGTGGAGGGACAGGAGAGAGTAACAGCATCACTCTCAGTGTCACAGGTCAGTTATTAGAAGTGATAGAGGGAGTGTAGACTACAGTAGACACAGTGGATCTGTGTGGAGATGTATAGATGGTGGTGGAGGGACAGGAGAGAGTAACAGCATCACTCTCAGTGTCACAGGTGAGTTATTAGAAGTGATGGAGTGAGTGTAGACTACAGTAGACACAATGGATATGTGTGGATATGTATAGATGGTGGTGGAGGGCTGGGAGAGAGTAACAACATCCCCCTCAGTGTCACAGGTTAGTTATTAGAAGTGATGGAGGGAGTGTAGACTACAGTAGACAGAGTTGATCTGTGTGGAGATGTATAGATGGTGGTGGAGGGACAGGAGAGAGTAACAACATCACTCTCAGTATCACAGGTGAGTTATTAGAAGTGATGGAGGGAGTGTAGACTACAGTAGACAGAGTTGATCTGTGTGGAGATGTATAGATGGTGGTGGAGGGACAGGAGAGAGTAACAGCATCACTCTCAGTGTCACAGGTTAGTTATTAGAAGTGATGGAGGGAGTGTAGACTACAGTAGACAGAGTTGATCTGTGTGGAGATGTATAGATGGTGGTGGAGGGACAGGAGAGAGTAACAGCATCACTCTCAGTGTCACATGTGAGTTATTAGAAGTGATGGAGGGAGTGTAGACTACAGTAGACACAATGGATCTGTGTTGAGATGTATAGATGGTGGTGGAGGGACAGGAGAGAGTAACAACATCACTCTCAGTGTCACAGGTTAGTTATTAGAAGTGATGGAGGGAGTGTAGACTACAGTAGACACAGTGGATCTGTGTGGAGATGTGTAAACGCAGGAGGGACAGGAGAGAGTAACAACATCACTCTCAGTGTCACAGGTGAGTTATTAGAAGTGATGAAGGGAGTGTAGACTACAGTAGACACAATGGATCTGTGTGGAGATGTGTAAACGCAGGAGGGACAGGAGAGAGTAACAGCATCACTCTCAGTGTCACAGGTGAGTTATTAGAAGTGATGGAGGGAGTGTAGACTACAGTAGACACAATGGATATGTGTGGATATGTATAGATGGTGGTGGAGGGCTGGGAGAGAGTAACAACATCCCTCTCAGTGTCACAGGTTAGTTATTAGAAGTGATGGAGGGAGTGTAGACTACATTAGACAGAGTTGATCTGTGTGGAGATGTATAGATGGTGGTGGAGGGAAAGGAGAGAGTAACAACATCACTCTCAGTGTCACAGGTGAGTTATTAGAAGTGATGGAGGGAGTGTAGACTACAGTAGACACAATGGATATGTGTGGATATGTATAGATGGTGGTGGAGGGCTGGGAGAGAGTAACAACATCCCTCTCAGTGTCACAGGTTAGTTATTAGAAGTGATGGAGGGAGTGTAGACTACAGTAGACAGAGTTGATCTGTGTGGAGATGTATAGATGGTGGTGGAGGGACAGGAGAGAGTAACAACATCACTCTCAGTATCACAGGTGAGTTATTAGAAGTGATGGAGGGAGTGTAGACTACAGTAGACAGAGTTGATCTGTGTGGAGATGTATAGATGGTGGTGGAGGGACAGGAGAGAGTAACAGCATCACTCTCAGTGTCACAGGTTAGTTATTAGAAGTGATGGAGGGAGTGTAGACTACAGTAGACAGAGTTGATCTGTGTGGAGATGTATAGATGGTGGTGGAGGGACAGGAGAGAGTAACAACATCACTCTCAGTATCACAGGTGAGTTGTTAGAAGTGATGGAGGGAGTGTAGACTACAGTAGACAGAGTTGATCTGTGTGGAGATGTATAGATGGTGGTGGAGGGACAGGAGAGAGTAACAGCATCACTCTCAGTGTCACAGGTTAGTTATTAGAAGTGATGGAGGGAGTGTAGACTACAGTAGACAGAGTTGATCTGTGTGGAGATGTATAGATGGTGGTGGAGGGACAGGAGAGAGTAACAACATCACTCTCAGTGTCACAGGTGAGTTATTAGAAGTGATGGATTGAGTGTAGACTACAGTAGACACAATGGATATGTGTGGATATGTATAGATGGTGGTGGAGGGCTGGGAGAGAGTAACAACATCCCTCTCAGTGTCACAGGTTAGTTATTAGAAGTGATGGAGGGAGTGTAGACTACAGTAGACAGAGTTGATCTGTGTGGAGATGTATAGATGGTGGTGGAGGGACAGGAGAGAGTAACAACATCACTCTCAGTATCACAGGTGAGTTGTTAGAAGTGATGGAGGGAGTGTAGACTACAGTAGACAGAGTTGATCTGTGTGGAGATGTATAGATGGTGGTGGAGGGACAGGAGAGAGTAACAATATCACTCTCAGTGTCACAGGTTAGTTATTAGAAGTGATGGAGGGAGTGTAGACTACAGTAGACAGAGTTGATCTGTGTGGAGATGTATAGATGGTGGTGGAGGGACAGGAGAGAGTAACAACATCACTCTCAGTATCACAGGTGAGTTGTTAGAAGTCATGTAAGGAGTGTAGACTACAGTAGACACAATGGATATGTGTGCAGATGTATATATGGTGGTGGAGGGACAGGAGAGAACAACAACATCACTCTCAGTATCACAGGTGAGTTATTAGAAGTGATGGAGTTAGTGTAGACTACAGTAGACACAATGGATATGTGTGGAGGTGTATAGATGGTGGTGGAGGGACAGGAGAGAGTCACAACATCACTCTCAGTGTCACAGGTGGGTTATTAGAAGTTGTGGAGGGAGTGTAGACTACAGTAGACACAGTGGATCTGTGTGTAGATGTATAGATGGTGGTGGAGGGACAGGAGAGAGTAACAACATCACTCTCAGTATCACAGGTGAGTAATTAGAAGTCATGGAGGGAGTGTAGACTACAGTAGACACAGTGGATCTGTGTGGAGGTGTATAGATGGTGGTGGAGGGACAGGAGAGAGTAACAACATCACTGTCAGTATCACAAGTGAGTAATTAGAAGTGATGGAGGGAATGTAGACTACAGTAGACACAGTGTATCTGTGTGGAGATGTATAGATGGTGGTGGAGGGACAGGAGAGAGTAACAACATCACTCTCAGTACCACAGGTGAGTTATTAGAAGTGATGGAGGGAGTGTAGACTACAGTCGACAGAGTGGATATGTGTGGAGATGTATAGATGGTGGTGGAGGGACAGGAGAGAGTAACGACATCACTCTCAGTGTCACAGGTTGGTTATTAGAAGTGATGGAGCGAGTGTAGACTACAGTAGACACAGTGGATCTGTGTGGAGGTGTAAAGATGGTGGTGGAGGGACAGGAGAGAGTAACGGCATCACTCTCAGTGTCACAGGTCAGTTATTAGAAGTGATGGAGGGAGTGTAGACTACAGTAGACACAGTGGATCTGTGTGGAGATGTATAGATGGTGGTGGAGGGACAGGAGAGAGTAACAGCATCACTCTCAGTGTCACAGGTCAGTTATTAGAAGTGATGGAGGGAGTGTAGACTACAGTAGACACAGTGGATATGTGTGGAGATGTATAGATGGTGGTGGAGGGACAGGAGAGAGTAACAGCATCACTCTCAGTGTCACAGGTCAGTTATTAGAAGTGATGGAGGGAGTGTAGACTAGAGTAGACACAATGGATATGTGTGGATATGTGTAGATGGTGGTTTAGGGCTGGGAGAGAGTAACAACATCACTCTCAGTGTCACAGGTGAGTTATTAGAAGTGATGGAGGGAGTGTAGACTACAGTAGACACAATGGATCTGTGTGGAGATGTATAGATGGTGGTGGAGGGCTGGGAGAGAGTAACAACATCACTCTCAGTGTCACAGGTGAGTTATTAGAAGTGATGGAGGGAGTGTAGACTACAGTAGACACAGTGGATCTGTGTGGAGATGTATATACGGTGGTGGAGGGACAGGAGAGAGTAACAGCATCACTCTCAGTATCACAGGTGAGTTATTAGAAGTGATGGAGGGAGTGTAGACTACAGTAGACACAATGGATATGTGTGGATATGTATAGATGGTGGTGGAAGGCTGGGAGAGAGTAACAACATCACTCTCAGTGTCACAGGTGAGTTATTAGAAGTGATGGGGGGAGTGTAGACTACAGTAGACACAGTGGATCTGTGTGGAGATGTATATATGGTGGTGGAGGGACAGGAGAGAGTAACAGCATAATTCTCAGTGTCATAGGTCAGTTATTAGAAGTGATGGAGGGAGTGTAGACTACAGTAGACACAGTGGATCTGTGTGGAGATGTATAGATGGTGGTGGAGGGACAGGAGAGAGTAACAGCATCACTCTCAGTGCCACAGGTCAGTTATTAGAAGTGATGGAGGGAGTGTAGACTACAGTAGACACAGTGGATCTGTGTGGAGATGTATAGATGGTGGTGGAGGGACAGGAGAGAGTAACAGCATCACTCTCAGTGTCACAGGTGAGTTATTAGAAGTGATGGAGGGAGTGTAGACTACAGTAGACACAATGGATATGTGTGGATATGTATAGATGGTGGTGGAGGGCTGGGAGAGAGTAACAACATCCCTCTCAGTGTCACAGGTTAGTTATTAGAAGTGATGGAGGGAGTGTAGACTACAGTAGACACAGTGGATCTGTGTGGAGATGTATATATGGTGGTGGAGGGACAGGAGAGAGTAACAGCATCACTCTCAGTGTCACAGGTCAGTTATTAGAAGTGATGGAGGGAGTGTAGACTACAGTAGACACAATGGATCTGTGTGGAGATGTATAGATGGTGGTGGAGGGACAGGAGAGAGTAACAGCATCACTCTCAGTGCCACAGGTCAGTTATTAGAAGTGATGGACAGAGTGTAGACTACAGTAGACACAGTGGATCTGTGTGGAGATGTATAGATGGTGGTGGAGGGACAGGAGAGAGTAACAGCATCACTCTCAGTGTCACAGGTTAGTTATTAGAAGTGATGGAGGGAGTGTAGACTACAGTAGACAGAGTTGATCTGTGTGGAGATGTATAGATGGTGGTGGAGGGACAGGAGAGAGTAACAACATCACTCTCAGTATCACAGGTGAGTTGTTAGAAGTGATGGAGGGAGTGTAGACTACAGTAGACAGAGTTGATCTGTGTGGAGATGTATAGATGGTGGTGGAGGGACAGGAGAGAGTAACAGCATCACTCTCAGTGTCACAGGTTAGTTATTAGAAGTGATGGAGGGAGTGTAGACTACAGTAGACAGAGTTGATCTGTGTGGAGATGTATAGATGGTGGTGGACGGACAGGAGAGAGTAACAACATAAATCTCTCGGTGTCACAGGTGAGTTATTAGAAGTGATGGAGGGAGTGTAGACTACAGTAGACACAATGGATATGTGTGGATATGTATAGATGGTGGTGGAGGGCTGGGAGAGAGTAACAACATCCCTCTCAGTGTCACAGGTGAGTTATTAGAAGTGATGGAGGGAGTGTAGACTACAGTAGACAGAGTTGATCTGTGTGGAGATGTATAGATGGTGGTGGAGGGACAGGAGAGAGTAACAACATCACTCTCAGTATCACAGGTGAGTTGTTAGAAGTGATGGAGGGAGTGTAGACTACAGTAGACACAGTGGATCTGTGTGGAGATGTATAGATGGTGGTGGAGGGACAGGAGAGAGTAACAGCATCACTCTCAGTGTCACAGGTGAGTTATTAGAAGTGATGGAGGGAGTGTAGACTACAGTAGACACAATGGATATGTGTGGATATGTATAGATGGTGGTGGAGGGCTGGGAGAGAGTAACAACATCCCTCTCAGTGTCACAGGTTAGTTATTAGAAGTGATGGAGGGAGTGTAGACTACAGTAGACAGAGTTGATCTGTGTGGAGATGTATAGATGGTGGTGGAGGGACATGAGAGAGTAACAGCATCACTCTCAGTGTCACAGGTAAGTTATTAGAAGTGATGGAGGGAGTGTAGACTACAGTAGACAGAGTTGATCTGTGTGGAGATGTATAGATGGTGGTGGAGGGACAGGAGAGAGTAACAACATCACTCTCAGTATCACAGGTGAGTTATTAGAAGTGATGGAGGGAGTGTAGACTACAGTCGACATAGTGGATATGTGTGGAGATGTATAGATGGTGGTGGAGGGACAGGAGAGAGTAACAACATCACTCTCAGTGTCACAGGTTGGTTATTAGAAGTGATGGAGGGAGTGTAGACTACAGTAGACACAATGGATCTGTGTGGAGATGTATAGATGGTGGTGGAGGGCTGGGAGAGAGTAACAACATCACTCTCAGTGTCACAGGTGAGTTATTAGAAGTGATGGAGGGAGTGTAGACTACAGTAGACACAGTGGATCTGTGTGGAGATGTATATACGGTGGTGGAGGGACAGGAGAGAGTAACAGCATCACTCTCAGTATCACAGGTGAGTTATTAGAAGTGATGGAGGGAGTGTAGACTACAGTAGACACAATGGATATGTGTGGATATGTATAGATGGTGGTGGAAGGCTGGGAGAGAGTAACAACATCACTCTCAGTGTCACAGGTGAGTTATTAGAAGTGATGGGGGGAGTGTAGACTACAGTAGACACAGTGGATCTGTGTGGAGATGTATATATGGTGGTGGAGGGACAGGAGAGAGTAACAGCATAATTCTCAGTGTCATAGGTCAGTTATTAGAAGTGATGGAGGGAGTGTAGACTACAGTAGACACAGTGGATCTGTGTGGAGATGTATAGATGGTGGTGGAGGGACAGGAGAGAGTAACAGCATCACTCTCAGTGCCACAGGTCAGTTATTAGAAGTGATGGAGGGAGTGTAGACTACAGTAGACACAGTGGATCTGTGTGGAGATGTATAGATGGTGGTGGAGGGACAGGAGAGAGTAACAGCATCACTCTCAGTGTCACAGGTGAGTTATTAGAAGTGATGGAGGGAGTGTAGACTACAGTAGACACAATGGATATGTGTGGATATGTATAGATGGTGGTGGAGGGCTGGGAGAGAGTAACAACATCCCTCTCAGTGTCACAGGTTAGTTATTAGAAGTGATGGAGGGAGTGTAGACTACAGTAGACACAGTGGATCTGTGTGGAGATGTATATATGGTGGTGGAGGGACAGGAGAGAGTAACAGCATCACTCTCAGTGTCACAGGTCAGTTATTAGAAGTGATGGAGGGAGTGTAGACTACAGTAGACACAATGGATCTGTGTGGAGATGTATAGATGGTGGTGGAGGGACAGGAGAGAGTAACAGCATCACTCTCAGTGCCACAGGTCAGTTATTAGAAGTGATGGACAGAGTGTAGACTACAGTAGACACAGTGGATCTGTGTGGAGATGTATAGATGGTGGTGGAGGGACAGGAGAGAGTAACAGCATCACTCTCAGTGTCACAGGTTAGTTATTAGAAGTGATGGAGGGAGTGTAGACTACAGTAGACAGAGTTGATCTGTGTGGAGATGTATAGATGGTGGTGGAGGGACAGGAGAGAGTAACAACATCACTCTCAGTATCACAGGTGAGTTGTTAGAAGTGATGGAGGGAGTGTAGACTACAGTAGACAGAGTTGATCTGTGTGGAGATGTATAGATGGTGGTGGAGGGACAGGAGAGAGTAACAGCATCACTCTCAGTGTCACAGGTTAGTTATTAGAAGTGATGGAGGGAGTGTAGACTACAGTAGACAGAGTTGATCTGTGTGGAGATGTATAGATGGTGGTGGACGGACAGGAGAGAGTAACAACATAAATCTCTCGGTGTCACAGGTGAGTTATTAGAAGTGATGGAGGGAGTGTAGACTACAGTAGACACAATGGATATGTGTGGATATGTATAGATGGTGGTGGAGGGCTGGGAGAGAGTAACAACATCCCTCTCAGTGTCACAGGTGAGTTATTAGAAGTGATGGAGGGAGTGTAGACTACAGTAGACAGAGTTGATCTGTGTGGAGATGTATAGATGGTGGTGGAGGGACAGGAGAGAGTAACAACATCACTCTCAGTATCACAGGTGAGTTGTTAGAAGTGATGGAGGGAGTGTAGACTACAGTAGACACAGTGGATCTGTGTGGAGATGTATAGATGGTGGTGGAGGGACAGGAGAGAGTAACAGCATCACTCTCAGTGTCACAGGTGAGTTATTAGAAGTGATGGAGGGAGTGTAGACTACAGTAGACACAATGGATATGTGTGGATATGTATAGATGGTGGTGGAGGGCTGGGAGAGAGTAACAACATCCCTCTCAGTGTCACAGGTTAGTTATTAGAAGTGATGGAGGGAGTGTAGACTACAGTAGACAGAGTTGATCTGTGTGGAGATGTATAGATGGTGGTGGAGGGACATGAGAGAGTAACAGCATCACTCTCAGTGTCACAGGTAAGTTATTAGAAGTGATGGAGGGAGTGTAGACTACAGTAGACAGAGTTGATCTGTGTGGAGATGTATAGATGGTGGTGGAGGGACAGGAGAGAGTAACAACATCACTCTCAGTATCACAGGTGAGTTATTAGAAGTGATGGAGGGAGTGTAGACTACAGTCGACATAGTGGATATGTGTGGAGATGTATAGATGGTGGTGGAGGGACAGGAGAGAGTAACAACATCACTCTCAGTGTCACAGGTTGGTTATTAGAAGTGATGGAGCGAGTGTAGACTACAGTAGACACAGTGGATCTGTGTGGAGGTGTATAGATGGTGGTGAAGGGACAGGAGAGAGTAACAATATCACTCTCAGTATCACAGGTGAGTTATTAGAAGTGATTGAGGGAGTGTAGACTACAGTAGACACAATGGATATGTGTGCAGATGTATATATGGTGGTGGAGGGACAGGAGAGAGCAACAACATCACTCTCAGTATCACAGGTGAGTTATTAGAAGTGATGGAGGGAGTGTAGACTACAGTAGACACAATGGATATGTGTGGAGGTGTATAGATGGTGGTGGAGGGACAGGAAAGAGTCACAACATCACTCTCAGTATCACAGGTGAGTTATTAGAAGTGATGGAGGGAGTGTAGACTACAGTCGACATAGTGGATATGTGTGGAGATGTATAGATGGTGGTGGAGGGACAGGAGAGAGTAACAACATCACTCTCAGTGTCACAGGTTGGTTATTAGAAGTGATGGAGCGAGTGTAGACTACAGTAGACACAGTGGATCTGTGTGGAGGTGTATAGATGGTGGTGAAGGGACAGGAGAGAGTAACAATATCACTCTCAGTATCACAGGTGAGTTATTAGAAGTGATTGAGGGAGTGTAGACTACAGTAGACACAATGGATATGTGTGCAGATGTATATATGGTGGTGGAGGGACAGGAGAGAGCAACAACATCACTCTCAGTATCACAGGTGAGTTATTAGAAGTGATTGAGGGAGTGTAGACTACAGTAGACACAATGGATATGTGTGGAGGTGTATAGATGGTGGTGGAGGGACAGGAAAGAGTCACAACATCACTCTCAGTATCACAGGTGAGTTATTAGAAGTCATGGAGGGAGTGTAGACTACAGTAGACACAGTGGATATGTGTGGAGGTGTATAGATGGTGGTGGAGGGACAGGAGAGAGTAACAACATCACTCTCAATATCACAAGTGAGTAATTAGAAGTGATGGAGGGAATGTAGACTACAGTAGACACAGTGTATCTGTGTGGAGATGTATAGATGGTGGTGGAGGGACAGGAGAGAGTAACAACATCACTCTCAGTGTCACAGGTTAGTTATTAGAAGTGATGGAGGGAGTGTAGACTACAGTAGACACAATGGATCTGTGTGGAGATGTGAAAACGCAGGAGGGACAGGAGAGAGTAACAACATCACTCTCAGTATCACAGGTGAGTTATTAGAAGTGATGGAGGGAGTGTTGACTACAGTAGACACAGTGTATCTGTGTGGAGATGTATAGATGGTGGTGGAGGGACAGGAGAGAGTAACAACATCACTCTCAGTATCACAGGTGAGTTATTAGAAGTGATGGAGGGAGTGTAGACTACAGTAGACACAATGGATATGTGTGGAGGTGTATAGATGTTGGTGGAGGGACAGGAGAGAGTCACAGCATCACTCTCAGTGTCTCAGGTGGGTTATTAGAAGTGATGGAGCGAGTGTAGACTACAGAAGACACAGTGGATCTGTGTGGAGGTGTATAGATGGTGGTGGATTGACAGGAGAGAGTAACAACATCACTCTCAGTATCACAGGTGAGTTATTAGAAGTGATGGAAAGAGTGTAGACCTTAGAGTAGAAACAATGGAAATGGGTGGAGTTGTATATATGGTGGTGGAGGGACAGGAGAGAGTAACAACATCACTCTCAGTGTCACAGGTTGGTTATTAGAAGTGATGGAGCGAGTGTAGACTACAGTAGACACAGTGGATCTGTGTGGAGGTGTATAGATGGTGGTGAAGGGACAGGAGAGAGTAACAATATCACTCTCAGTATCACAGGTGAGTTATTAGAAGTGATTGAGGGATTGTAGACTACAGTAGACACAATGGATATGTGTGGAGGTGTATAGATGTTGGTGGAGGGACAGGAGAGAGTCACAGCATCACTCTCAGTGTCTCAGGTGGGTTATTAGAAGTGGTGGAAGGAGTGTAGACTACAGTAGACACAATGGATATGTGTGGAGATGTATATATGGTGGTGGAGGGACAGGAGAGAGTAACAACATCACTCTCAGTATCACAGGTGAATTATTGGAAGTCATGGAGGGAGTGTAGACTACAGTAGACACAATGGATATGTGTGGAGATGTATATATGGTGGTGGAGGGACAGAAGAGAGTAACAACATCACTCTCAGTATCACAGGTGTGTTATTAGAAGTGATTGAGGGATTGTAGACTACAGTAGACACAATGGATATGTGTGGAGGTGTATAGATGTTGGTGGAGGGACAGGAGAGAGTCACAGCATCACTCTCAGTATCACAGGTGAGCTATTACAAGTGATGGAGGGGGTGTAGACTACAGTCGGCACAGTGGATCTGTGTTGAGATGTATAGATGGTGGTGGAGCCACAGGAGAGAGTAACAACATCACTCTCAGTATCACAGGTGAGTTATTAGAAGTGATGGAAAGAGTGTAGACCTAATAGTAGAAACAATGGATATTAGTGGAGGTGTATATATGGTGGTGGAGGGTCAGGAGAGAGTAACAACATCACTCTCAGTGTCACAGGTGGGTTATTAGAAGTGATGAGCGAGTGTAGACTACAGTAGACACAGTGGATCTGTGTGGAGGTGTATAGATGGTGGTGAAGGGACAGGAGAGAGTAACAATATCACTCTCAGTATCACAGGTGAGTTATTAGAAGTGATTGAGGGATTGTAGACTACAGTAGACACAATGGATATGTGTGGAGGTGTATAGATGTTGGTGGAGGGACAGGAGAGAGTCACAGCATCACTCTCAGTGTCTCAGGTGGGTTATTAGAAGTGATGGAGCGAGTGTAGACTAGAGTAGACACAGTGGATATGTGTGGAGGTGTATAGATGGTGGTGGAGGGACAGGAGAGAGTAACAACATCACTCTCAGTATCACAGGTGGGTTATTAGAAGTTATGGAACTAGTGTAGACTACAGTAGACACAATGGATATGTGTGGAGGTGTATAGATGGTGGTGGAGGGACAGGAGAGAGTAACAACATCACTCTCATTGTCACAGGTGAGTTATTAGAAGTAATGGAGGGAGTGTAGACTACAGTAGACAGAGTTGATCTGTGTGGAGATGTATAGATGGTGGTGGAGCCACAGGAGAGAGTAACAACATCACTCTCAGTATCACAGGTGAGTTATTAGAAGTGATGGAAAGAGTGTAGACCTAATAGTAGAAACAATGGATATTAGTGGAGGTGTATATATGGTGGTGGAGGGTCAGGAGAGAGTAACAACATCACTCTCAGTGTCACAGGTGGGTTATTAGAAGTGATGAGCGAGTGTAGACTACAGTAGACACAGTGGATCTGTGTGGAGGTGTATAGATGGTGGTGAAGGGACAGGAGAGAGTAACAATATCACTCTCAGTATCACAGGTGAGTTATTAGAAGTGATTGAGGGATTGTAGACTACAGTAGACACAATGGATATGTGTGGAGGTGTATAGATGTTGGTGGAGGGACAGGAGAGAGTCACAGCATCACTCTCAGTATCACAGGTGGGTTATTAGAAGTTATGGAACTAGTGTAGACTACAGTAGACACAATGGCTATGCTTGATTCGTTTTGGCGGCGTATACACCGGTCACATGTCCGGCGTACGCCGTTCCTCTACTAGGCTCAGTTGAAACAAGTGTATCGGCGTACAGACAGGAAGACGTCATCATCCCTCAAACTAGCTTTAAAAAACATATCATTTATATTATATAACTATTTTTTAAAAATTATTTCAAAACATTGATTAATATGTTATTAGCGTGTAATGCAATGTTTTGAATAAGCAGTGACATTTAAAAATAAATCAGTCAACTATTTAATTGTACAACGCAACTTCATAAACAAAAGGGTTATTGAATGTCGCAAGGGTAACATTTGTCCGCCATTACACGCCGCCTTCGCCGGTCATTTCCAACCGGCGCATTCGGAGTACGCCAAAGGCGTACGCCGGGTTCCAATCAAGTGATTTGCCGGTTGCGCCGCTTCCGGCGGCGTACGCCGGGTAGTGCGCCGGGTCCCGAATCAAGCATAGCCAATGGATATGTGTGGAGGTGTATAGATGGTGGTGGAGGGACAGGAGAGAGTAACAACATCACTCTCAGTATCACAGGTGGGTTATTAGAAGTGATGGAGGGAGTGTAGACTACAGTAGACACAATGGATATGTGTGGAGGTGTATAGATGGTGGTGGAGGGACAGGAGAGAGTAACAATATCACTCTCAGTATCACAGGTGGGTTATTAGAAGTTATGGAACTAGTGTAGACTACAGTAGACACAATGGATATGTGTGGAGGTGTATAGATGGTGGTGGAGGGACAGGAGAGAGTAACAACATCACTCTCAGTATCACATTTGGGTTATTAGAAGTTATGGAACTAGTGTAGACTACAGTAGACACAATGGATATGTGTGGAGGTGTATAGATGGTGGTGGAGGGACAGGAGAGAGTAACAACATCACTCTCAGTGTCACAGGTGAGTTATTAGAAGTGATGGAGAGAGTGTAGACTACAGTGGACACAATGGATATGTGTGGTGATGTATAGGTGGTGGTGTAGGGACAGGAGAGAGT
Source organism: Gibbula magus (assembly GCA_936450465.1). Lineage (NCBI taxonomy): Eukaryota > Metazoa > Mollusca > Gastropoda > Trochida > Trochidae > Gibbula > Gibbula magus. Next base: position 415,568 of record OW388298.1, on the reverse strand, counting down.
AACAACATCACTCTCAGTATCACAGGTGAGTTATTAGAAGTGATGGAGGGAGTGTAGACTACAGTAGACACAATGGATATGTGTGGAGATATATATATGGTGGTGGAGGGACAGGAGAGAGTAACAGCATCACTCTCAGTATCACAGGTGAGTTATTAGAAGTGATGGAAAGAGTGTAGACCTTAGAGTAGAAACAATGGATATGGGTGGAGGTGTATATATGGTGGTGGAGGGACAGGAGAGAGTAACAACATCACTCTTAGTGTCACAGGTAAGTTATTATAAGTGATGGAGGGAGTGTAGACTACAGTAGACACAGTGGATCTGTATGGAGATGTATAGATGGTGGTGGGGGGACAGGAGAGAGTCACAGCATCACTCTCAGTATCACAGGTGAGTTATTAGAAGTGATGGAGGGATTGTAGACTACAGTAGACACAATGGATATGTGTGGAGGTGTATAGATGTTGGTGGAGGGACAGGAGAGAGTCACAGCATCACTCTCAGTGTCTCAGGTGGGTTATTAGAAGTGATGGAGCGAGTGTAGACTAGAGTAGACCCAGTGGATCTGTGTGGAGATGTATAGATGGTGGTGGAGGGACAGGAGAGAGTCACAGCATCACTCTCAGTGTCACAGGTGAGTTATTAGAAGTGATGGAGCGAGTGTAGACTACAGTAGACACAGTGGATATGTGTGGAGGTGTATAGAGGGTGGTGAAGGGACAGGAGAGAGTAACAGTATCACTCTCAGTATCACAGGTGAGTTATTAGAAGTGATTGAGGGATTGTAGACTACAGTAGACACAATGGATATGTGTGGAGGTGTATAGATGTTGGTGGAGGGACAGGAGAGAGTCACAGCATCACTCTCAGTGTCTCAGGTGGGTTATTAGAAGTGATGGAGCGAGTGTAGACTAGAGTAGACACAGTGGATCTGTGTGGAGATGTATAGATTGTAGTGGATGGACAGAAGAGAGTAACAACATCACTCTCAGTGTCACAGGTGAGTTATTAAAAGTGATGGAGAGAGTGTAGACTACAGTGGACACAATGGATATGTGTGGTGATGTATAGGTGGTGGTGTAGGGACAGGAGAGAGTAACAACATCACTCTCAGTATCACAGGTGAGTTATTAGAAGTCATGGAGGGAGTGTAGACTACAGTCGACACAATGGATATGTGTGGAAATGTATAGATGGTGGTGGAGGGACAGGAGAGAGTAACAACATCACTCTCAGTGTCACAGGTTAGTTATTAGAAGTGATGGAGATAGTGTAGACTACAGTAGACACAGTGGATCTGTGTGGAGGTGTATAGATGGTGGTGTAGGGACATGAGAGAGTAACAACATCACTCTCAGTGTCACAGGTGAGTTATTATAAGTGTTGTAGGGAGTGTAGACTACAGTAGACACAATGGATATGTGTGGAGGTGTATAGATGGTGGTGGAGGCACAGGAGAGAGTAACAACATCACTCTCAGTGTCACAGGTGAGTTATTAGAAGTGATGGAGATAGTGTAGACTACAGTAGACACAGTGGATCTGTGTGGAGGTGTATAGATGGTGGTGTAGGGACATGAGAGAGTAACAACATCACTCTCAGTGTCACAGGTGAGTTATTATAAGTGATGTAGGGAGTGTAGACTACAGTAGACACAGTGGATCTGTGTGGAGGTGTATAGATGGTGGTGGAGGCACAGGAGAGAGTAACAACATCACTCTCAGTGTCTTAGGTGAGTTATTGGAAGTGATGGAGATAGTGTAGACTACAGTAGACACAGTGGATCTGTGTGGAGGTGTATAGATGGTGGTGTAGGGACATGAGAGAGTAACAACATCACTCTCAGTGTCACAGGTGAGTTATTAGAAGTGATGGAGAGAGTGTAGACTACAGTAGACACAGTGGATCTTTTTGGAGATGTATATATGGTGGTGGAGGGACAGGAGAGCGTAACATCATCACTCTCAGTGTCATAGGTGAGTTATTAGAAGTTATGGAAGGAGTGTAGATTACAGTAGACACAGTGGATCCGTGTGCAGATGTATAGATTGTAGTGGAGGGACAGAAGAGAGTAACAACATCACTCTCAGTGTCACAGGTGAGTTATTAGAAGTGATGGAGAGACTGTAGACTACAGTGGACACAATGGATATGTGTGGTGATGTATAGGTGGTGGTGTAGGGACAGGAGAGAGTAACAACATCACTCTCAGTATCACAGGTGAGTTATTAAAAGTGATGGAGGGAGTGTAGTCTACAGGAGACACAATGGATATGTGTGGAGATGTATATATGGTGGTGGAGGGACAGGAGAGAGTAACAACATCACTCTCAGTATCACAGGTGAGTTATTAGAAGTGATTGAGGGATTGTAGACTACAGTAGACACAATGTATATGTGTGGAGGTGTATAGATGTTAGTGGAGGGACAGGAGAGAGTCACAGCATCACTCTCAGTGTCTCAGGTGGGTCATTAGAAGTGATGGAGCGAGTGTAGACTAGAGTAGACACAGTGGATCTGTGTGGAGGTGTATAGATGGTGATGGAGGGACAGGAGAGAGTAACAACATCACTCTCTGTGTCACAGGTGAGTTATTAGAAGTGATGGAGGGAGTGTAGACTACAGTAGACACAGTGGATCTGTGTGGAGGTGTATAGATGGTGATGGAGGGACAGGAGAGAGTAACAACATCACTCTCAGTATCACAGGTGAGTTATTAGAAGTGATGGAGGGAGTGTAGACTACAGTCGACACAATGGATATGTGTGGAAATGTATAGATGGTGGTGGAGGGACAGGAGAGAGTAACAACATCACTCTTAGTATCACAGGTGAGTTATTATAAGTGATGTAGGGAGTGTAGACTACAGTAGACACAATGGATATGTGTGGAGGTGTATAGATGGTGGTGGAGGCACAGGAGAGAGTAACAACATCACTCTTAGTGTCACAGGTGAGTTATTAGAAGTGATGGAGGGAGTGTAGACTACAGTAGACACAGTGGATCTGTGTGGAGGTGTATAGATGGTGGTGGAGGGACAGGAGAGAGTAACAACATCATTCTCAGTGTCACAGGTGAGTTATTAGAAGCGATTGAGAGAGTGTAGACTACAGTATACACAGTGGATCTGTTTGGAGATGTATAGATGGTGGTGGAGGGACAGGAGAGAGTAACATCATCACTCTCAGTGTCATAGGTGAGTTATTAGAAGTTATGGAAGGAGTGTAGATTACAGTAGACACAATGGATCTGTGTGGAGATGTATAGATTGTAGTGAAGGGACAGAAGATAGTAACAACATCACTCTCAGTGTCACAGGTGGGTTATTTGAAGTGATGGAGAGAGTGTAGACTACAGTGGACACAATGGATATGTTTGGTGATGTATAGGTGGTGGTGGAGGGACAGGAGAGAGTAACAACATTACTCTCAGTGTCACATGTGAGTTATTAGAAGTGATGGAGGGAGTGTAGACTACAGTAGACACAATGGATATGTGTGGAGATGTATATATGGTGGTGGAGGGACAGGAGAGAGTAACAACATCACTCTCAGTATCACAGGTGAGTTATTAGAAGTGATTGAGGGATTGTAGACTACAGCAGACACAATGGATATGTGTGGAGGTGTATAGATGTTGGTGGAGGGACAGGAGAGAGTCACAGCATCACTCTCAGTGTCTCAGGTGGGTTATTAGAAGTGATGGAGCGAGAGTAGACTAGAGTAGACACAGTGGATCTGTGTGGAGGTGTATATATGGTGGTGGATTGACAGGAGAGAGTAACAACATCACTCTCAGTATCACAGGTGAGTTATTAGAAGTCATGGAGGGAGTGTAGACTACAGTCGACACAATGGATATGTGTGGAAATGTATAGATGGTGGTGGAAGGACAGGAGAGAGTAACAACATCACTCTCAGTGTCACAGGTGGGTTATTAGAAGTGATGGAGAGAGTGTAGACTACAGTAGACACAGTGGATCTGTTTGGAGATGTATAGATGGTGGTGGAAGGACAGGAGAGAGTAACATCATCACTCTCAGTGTCATAGGTGAGTTATTAGAAGTTATGGAAGGAGTGTAGATTACAGTAGACACAGTGGATCTGTGTGGAGATGTATAGATTGTAGTGAAGGGACAGAAGAGAGTAACAACATCACTCTCAGTGTCACAGGTGAGATATTAGAATTGATGGAGAGATTGTAGACTACAGTGAACACAGTGGATCTGTTTGGAGATGTATAGATGGTGGTGGAGGGACAGGAGAGCATAACAACATCACTCTCAGTGTCACAGGTGAGATATTAGAATTGATGGAGAGATTGTAGACTACAGTAGACACAGTGGATCTGTGTGGAGATGTATAGATGGTGGTGGAGGGACAGGAGAGCATAACAACATCACCCTCAGTGTCACGTGTGAGTTATTAGAAGTGATGGAGAGAGTGTAGATTACAGTAGACACAGTTGATCTATGTGGAGATGTATAGATGGTGGTGGAGGGACAGCAGAGAGTAACAAAACTATGAACACCATGTTCACCGTACTCTGATCTAACTTACAGTTCCACTGACGAGAGTGACCCTCCTGAACACCACCAACTCTCTCCACCGTATATCCTCAAACTATGAACACCATGTTCACTGTACACTGATCTAACGTACAGTTCCACTGATGAGTGTGACCATCCTGAACACCACCAACTCTCTCCTTCATCCATCCTCAAACTATGAACACCATGTTCACTGTACACTGATCTAACTTACAGTTCTACTGACGAGTGTGACCCTCCTGAACACCACCAACTATCTCCTTCATCCATCCTCAAACTATGAACACCATGTTCACTCTACACTGATCTAACTTACAGTTCCACTGACGAGTGTGATCCTCCTGAACACCACCAACTCTCTCCTTCACCTATGCTCAAACTATGAACACCATGTTCACTGTACACTGATCTAGCTTACAGTTCCACTGACGAGTGTGACCCTCCTTAACACCATCAACTCTCTCCTTCACCTATCCTCAAACTATGAACACCATGTTAACTGTACACTGATCTAACTTACAGTTCCACTGACGGGTGTGACCCTTCTGAACACCACCAACTCTCTCCTTCACCTATCCTCAAACTATGAACACCATGTTCACTGTACACTGATCTAACTTACTGTTCCACTGACGAGTGTGACCCTCCTGAACACCACCAACTCTCTCCTTCCCCTATCATCAAACTATGAACACAATGTTAACTGTACACTGATCTAACTTACAGTTCCACTGACGAGTGTGACTGTCCAGAACGCCACCAACTCTCTCCTTCACCCGTCATCAAACTATGAACACCATGTTCACTGTACACTGATCTAACTTACAGTTCCACTGACGAGTGTGACCCTCCTGAACACCACCAACTCTCTCCTTCACCTATCATCAAACTATGAACACCATGTTAACTGTACACTGATCTTACTTACAGTTCCACTGACGAGTGTGACCCTCCTGAACACCACCAACTCTCTCCTTCCCCTATCCTCAAACTATGAACACCATGTTCACTGTACACTGATCTAACTTACAGTTCCACTGACGAGTGTGACCCTCCTGAACACCACCAACTCTCTCCTTCACCTATGCTAAAACTATGAACACCATGTTCACTGTACACTGATCTAACTTACAGTTCCACTGACGAGTGTGATCCTCCTGAACACCACCAACTCTCAACTTCACCTATCATCAAACTATGAACACCATGTTCACTGTACACTGATCTAACTTACAGTTCCACTGAAGAGTGTGACCCTCCTGAACATCATCAATTCTCTCCTTCACCTATCCTCAAACTATGAACACCATGTTCACTGTACACTGATCTAACTTACAGTTCCACTGACGAGTGTGACTCTCCTGAACACCACCAACTCTCTCCTTCACCTATGCTCAAACTATGAACACCATGTTCTCTGTACACTGATCTGACTTACAGTTCCACTGACGAGTGTGATCCTCTTGAACACCACCAGCTCTCTCCTTCACCTATCCTCAAACTATGAACACCATGTTCACTGTACACTGATCTAACTTACAGTTCCACTGACGAGTGTGATCCTCCTGAACACCACCAACTCTCTCCTGCACCTATCATCAAACTATGGACACCATGTCCACTGTACACTGATCTAACTTACAGTTACACTGACGAGTGTGACCCTCCTGAACACCTGCAACTTTCTCCTTCATCCATCCTCAAACTATGAACACCCCTGTCACTGGACACTGATCTAACTTACTTTTTCACTGACGGGTGTGACCCTCCTTAACACAACCAACTCTCTCCTTCCCCTATCCTTAAACTATGAACACCATGGTCCAGTACACTGATCTATTTTACAGTTCCACTGACGAGTGTGGCCCTCCTGAACACCACCAACTCTCTCCTTCACCTATCATCAAACTATGAACACCATGTTCACTGTACACTGATCTAATTTACAGTTCCACTGACGAGTGTGACTCTCCTGAATGCCACCAACTCCCCTCTGACTCTGATAGCAGGAACAGACGTGACCCTGGTGTGTGAGACCAACCCCACTGACCCTGTATCAACCATCTCCTGGAGATGAGACGGTCAGCTGGTCACTCAGGGGGTGACCTCCTCAACCAGACAGGAGACTGGGGGTGTAGTGACGGTCAGTGTGTTGTCTCGGACAGTCCAGTGGACAGACAAGGGTGTCTACAGCTGTGAGGCTCTCAACTCGGGGGTCACCAGGACATCCCAGGATCTCACTCTCGCTGTGCAAGGTGCTGCATTCTATTATTGTATGATATTAGCAATATTATTTAAATGAAATCGTATGTAAAGAAAATAAAACTAGAACATATCTTTGTTAATGTGAAAGTATAACCACAGGTTAGCAAATGAAACTAGAGTAGTCAAAATTTTAAAATGACTAATTTTTAAGTATTGATATAAAGATGAAGAGTGTTAAGATTCTGCACTGATGCTGAATCAACTTACATCTCTCTTTGAATTCTGGTTAAAGTTATTAAAATCCTTTACCAAATATGTTCTCCCTCTCAACAGTTCCAGTATCATCTGTCACTCTGACCAACATCACCAACAACAACCAACAAGTACCTGTCAATCAAGACTCCAGCCTCGTTCTGACCTGCCAGACTAGCCCCGCCTACCCAGCACCTACAGTCACGTGGTACGTCAGATCCAGTATGACGTCATCAGGAGTGGACAGTAAGACAGAGACTCAGGCCAGTGGTCAGCTGGTCACGGTCAGTACAATGACCAGGACAATGAGGAAGAACAATGACCAGGACACGTTCTACTGTCGAGCTGAGAACATCAACGGAGTGGCAGGGAAACAGTCCAAGACAGCCAGGGCCAATGTGTTCTGTGAGTGTGGTATTGTTGGAAGGTTTGGTTCATCATTGTGATGTGTTCAGTGTACATCATATATCATAGATTGTCACCTGGGTTAAGTTTAATAGTATATACAGTCCAAGACAGCCAGGGCTAATGTGTTCTGTGAGTGTGGTATTGTTGGAAGGTTTGGTTCATCATTGTGTTCAGTGTATATCATATATCATAGATTGCCACCTGGGTTAAGTTTAATAGTATAAACAGTCCATGACAGCCAAGGCTAATGTGTTCTGTGAGTGTGGTATTGTTGGAAGGTTTGGTTCATCATTGTGATGTGTTCAGTATATATCATATATCATAGATTGTCACCTGGGTTAAGTTTAATAGTATAAACGGTCCAACACAGCCAGGGTTAATGTGTTCTGTGAGTGAGGTATTGTTGGAAGGTTTGGTTCATCATAAAGGTTTTCAGTGAATATCATATATCATAGATTGTCACCTTGGTTAAGTTTAATAGTATAAACAGTCCAAGACTAGTGTGATTGTTGAAAAGTCCATTCAGCCTATTGGCTTTATTTTTTATCTATAAATTATAACTACACTAAATATAATGCCTGAAGTTATCTGAATATATTTATAGAAATGGGGTTTGTAATATATATTAGATAGATATATTCCTGTATTTATATGACAGAGTTCAGATGATATTGCTTCATGTATCATATAACTGTGTCCTATATATTTACTATGTCATTCTCATACAATAACGAAGTTGTTATCCACAACAAAATTGTCTTAGAATAAATTGAATCCTGATCTGAAAATGTATTTCTCCATTGCTACTTCCTTGGACTGTAACATTATTCATAACTACAGATGGTCCTGATGCCAATATGGTGACGTTGAGCAAGCCTTCAGTTGTTGCTGAGAGGAACGAAGTGACCTTGACCTGCAAGACACTGACCCCAGTTAACCCGGAAGTAGACTTCACCTGGTCGTACGGAGACAACACAGCAATCACTTCAGGACTCGACAGCAAGCAAGGAGTAGCTCGAGGTGCGAGGTCTCAGACACTGAGAGTGAGAGCAGAGAGAGAGAGCAACAGACAGGAGATCAGATGTGACGTCATCAACACAGAGACCAGCTGGAGTGTACGAGTTGTTGTGGATCTGGACGTCAGCTGTGAGTAGACAGAGGTATTGTTAGATTTGACTGACATGTGAGTTGTTGTAGAAATGAAAGGTAAGATTGAATGTTGAATGGCAGATGAATATAAATCCCCTAATGTAAATATGTCACTGTAGCGGTTGTTTGAGACTGAAAGGACGAGCGAGTTCCTTGAGTGGTTGCAGGTATAAACGTATTTGTCGTAACATCAGGAACATTTCATTTTGTTACTTCCCTTCACAGACGGTCCAGACCCAAGAGAAGTTCAAGTCATTAATTAAATCTTTACTTGTAGCATATTAACCTCATCCTTTTTCTTCTCATCACAGACGGTCCAGACTCCGGAGAAGTTCAAGTCAGCAAATCCTCCACAGCTGTAGAACTGAAACCTCTCAGTCTGACATGCAGCACAACCAACAACGTCAAACCTGTAGTGACCTTTACCTGGACAGTTGATGGGTCAGAGGTCACTTCCGGTACAGGTGTCATACAGGGGTCATCTGGTAGCACATGGTCTCAGACTCTAACGCTGACCCCAACCAGAGGTCAAAGTTCAGTTTGTTGCACTGTGATCAACACTGCCATTGCAAGACAGGACAGTAGTAGTGTGGATCTTGATGTCAACTGTGAGTATTTTATTTCAGTTAGGACCAAAATAACAAATGAATGTATGGGGGAGAGTAAGGCTAGAAAATCCGCCATCATTTGGTTGCATATAGTTACATTGTATTTTTACAGAGGCACTCTTGCATAATTGTCTTGTTCATACCATACTTCTGTCTTCTGCATCACATATCATACCACATTGTGTGATGATTGCACTACCGACCCCGACAAAGTATAATCATTTGACAGGAAATTAATTTTGTATTTGATTAACAATTGTCTAATACGATTCGCGATCACTTGATCGTATTTGACCTCTTCACTGACATTTCAGTTGGCTTTCAATGTGAAAAATCAAACATATCAACTCATTATTTAACTGTTGTTATTGTAAGCATTGATTTAACTTCACATCTCTTTACATTTGGTTCATCTTCAAAGCTGGAATAAGCAGAATATTTCCAACTTCACATTGCCTCAAAACAGACGGTCAAGAGTTAACTTGCAGCCTGGATTGTCTTTACAAACCGCCATTGAATTATCTCAGAAGTTTAATGTATTCACAGTTATGGTCTGGTGTGATTCTTAAAAGTGAAATTGTGTCTTCGTTTGCCAACATTTTCGTTAATTTCCTATTATTTAAACAATAATATATGCTCAATTTTTTTTTATTAATACCCTGACTTTAGAATCCCTCACCATATAACAGGGCTCGTTATTCTGTTCTATTTCTTCTGTTCTAATATTGTTTTACCTATCGGACATGCGCAGACGTTGTTTTCCCATCGAGGCGATGACGCCATGTTTGTTTATAAAAACAGCAAGATCGGTTGCTGCTGTACTGGCCCAACAAGAAAAAAGTGAGCATGGCTCACATATATAGAGATTATTACCCGAGGAAGTGTGTCATATGACTTTTACGAAACGAGTGTGAATTTTGGTATTGCCCGAGCGAGAGCGAGGGTTATACACAAATTCGCACGAGTTTCGTAAAAGTCATATGGCACACTTTCGAGTGTAATAATATCTTTATTACCCAATTATCCCATTTGATTCGGGTAAATATCGTCAGGAAACGGCACACTTCCTCGGGTAATAATCTCTATTTATTACCCATATGGTTGAAAATAACCGAGTTAATATTATTGATATGAGCACATGTGCACACATCACGTTTGCCTAGCAACGATTGTTTTACCGCGGCTTCCCGTAATTTGTCGTCTGTGACGTCATAAAATGAGTGTTCGTGACGTCACTTTGGCTTGCCGTCGCAAGAGAAGTGGGCCGCTCTATGACTAGTTTTACGCGAATCACATGGAATATAACGGGTAATAAAGAAATTATTACACTCGAAATTCGTGCGAATTTGTGTATAACCCTCGCTCTCGCTCGGTCAATACAAAAATTCACACTGATTTCGTAAAAGTCATATGACACACTTCCTCGGGTAATAATCTCTATATGTATTCCAGGTAATAAAAGTTAATTCTTGGAGGAAACATAGTTTCGATAATATCTGTATTGTTTCCAGCTTAGACACTCAGAAATTTGTCTAATGGTCAAAACATAAAAATGTGCCCACTTAATATCTCTTAACATGTATTCCTTCATTACCCTGATTTAGTGGCCGCAGAAATGACTGACTTTCTCAATGGTGTGTATATATATAGATATAGCCCCACGTGACTCTAGAGTTATTTGAGGCTAGCCCCATAGGACTCTAGAGTCATATGGGACTAGCAAAACGCGCAAATGAGTCCAGCCTCAAATGACTCTATTCAGGCTCAAATGACTCTATCAACTGTTCTGTGAAAGAAGATTTACGTATTCATAATTTCACATTTTATATGTTTTAATTCATTTTCAGAGATCATGGAATAGTCTGAATTGAATATTCTTAGAAAAAAGTACCAGAGTTAAATGGGCCTAGGCTCAAAACACTCTAGAGTTAGATGGGCCTAGGCTCAAAACACTCTAGAGTTAAATGAGCCCAAGCCCAAAACACTCTAGAGTTAAATGGGCCTAGGCTCAAAACACTCTAGAGTTAAATGGGCCTAGGCTCAAAACACTCTAGAGTTAGATGGGCCTAGGCTCAAAACACTCTAGAGTTAAATGGGCCTAGGCTCAAAACACTCTAGAGTTAAATGGGCCTAGGCTCAAAACACTCTAGAGTTAAATGAGCCCAAGCCCAAAACACTCTAGAGTTAAATGAGCCCAAGCCCAAAACACTCTAGAGTTAGATGGGCCTAGGCTCAAAACACTCTAGAGTTAAATGGGCCTAGGCTCAAAACACTCTAGAGTTAGATGGGCCTAGGCTCAAAACACTCTAGAGTTAAATGGGCCTAGGCTCAAAACACTCTAGAGTTAAAGGGGCCTAGGCTCAAAACACTCTAGAGTTAGATGGGCCTAGGCTCAAAACACTCTAGAGTTAAAGGGGCCTAGGCTCAAAACACTCTAGAGTTAAATGGGCCTAGGCTCAAAACACTCTAGAGTTAAATGAGCCCAGGCCCAAAACACTCTAGAGTTAAATGGGCCCAAGCCCAAAACACTCTAGAGTACCAACTGTGCCCAATTGGTAGTAAGCACCTCAAAGGTGGAAAGGGCAGACAAAATAGATAAATGGTTAAGCAGCAGTTGAAATATATTTTCTGAAGAAAGAACTTCTCGTTATAGGATATCCACATTTTGGAGTATATGCTCCTTTCTATAAAACATTTTTTGGTATTCAATCAGGTAATGCCCTTCTAACAAGTACTACATTAGATATAATTTAAGAAATCAAATTTGTGACTGGACAGTTTTCATAGTTATTGACAATTCTGATTCTAATTGGTCTTTAAGAAAGTAATTATTAAACAATGAAACCAGTAATGTCCGGAGTTCATTTTCATGATTAGAATGACTATCCCGAAGTTTGTTCACCTATACTTATATACGTATGTTGGTGCAAATATTCTGTAAATAGTGATGCCAATGAGACACTGTATAATGGTGTAAGAGAAGCCGATAACTTTGTATTTTTATATGTTAGAAGTGTCGATTTTATGTATCGTAACATAATTTAATTTCATACCTCTAAATAACGGTAACAGTTTGGAGAACAGAACTGACCAGGGGTTAACATTCTAAAAAGTATCGTTGTTTATGTTTCTCTGTAAACTATCAAAAAAGGATCAGCAATGTTACATATTGGTGATGTATTTTGTTATACTTATTCAATGTACTTGTAGATATTGTTTTCTTATAAAGTCCATATGAAAATTATTAAATTATTTTTAAAAATCGTAATTTGAAGAGTTTACCCCCTTTCTTCTTGCAATATACGAAATACTGCACAACTGATCAAATAATAAATTTCAGATTGAATATTGTATTCTTAGAAAACGATCGATTTGTCAGTACAGGTGAAATAATACAATTGACGTCCAAGCAAAATCCAAATCACAATTACAATTAAAATTGTACTTACATTTTTTTAAATTTTGGGATGCAGCTTTGCGATTTTTAACATTGTGTTGCTTTTATACTTGGATACAAGCATAAACCATATAAATAATCCTTACGTAAGGAACGCTGTCACGCTGTGCAAACAACCCGCTTACATGCATTGTCTGTATATCAATCAACAAAATACCACCATCCAATGACAAAACTCTTGATTGATTCAGATTAAGATGACTCATGTTCTTATCAATTATTCAACTGAACAGGATATCGTATTCATTATTGATGCTCCGAATAAGATATTATGGGGGTAATTGGTGTTTCTTACCAAATATATTCCATGTTCTTACATTTGGGTATTCTAGTAATACGAATCTTACATGATAAAAGGGGATTTTTGGTCGACTGGGTCATTTTATGGGCAAGCTTTCCGAAAGTTGATGCTATAGGCAGGATGTATTCATATTTATATTTCTTTAGAAGCGTTTATTCATACATATATGTTTGCAGGACAATAATTTTCATGTCAGATTTGATTTGGTTGCTAGAATAAATCGTATTTGTATAAATCATATTCCAGTATGCTGGAGTAAATGTTGTTTACATGATATTTAACTAATGATCTATTTTAATTAAACTAGAACATTATATGTGTGGCCATGCCACACGTTAGACCATATTAAAGTATCAACACATTCATCATATTTGCTGTTTTCATACAAATTGATGCATTTGGTTATATATGTTCATTATCATCTCAGTTAAAATCAGAACAAAGGTTTTACAATGATGTTTTTTGGAACATGTCTATTCTTTAGGCTTATCAAATTTCAAACTCTCAGAAATATGGAATCGTAAATGCTAAAAAATTTGAATTCCATTCATTATTCAATCGTATATTTCACCTTAACATTGCAGGTGAACAGTGTCTTTGAATAATCATTTCTTTATTGCGGATATATATTCACACATTTATCAAACAAATGATACAGATGTGTCTGTCATTTTATTGTTTTGGTGAACACAATGTTATAACCATTGCAAAATATGAAGTCATTGAGGTTATTACACGTTTATGTCTCCAAGTAATATTTGCATGCAACCATTTTCACAACTAGTTATTTATGTCCCATAGCTATGCACATCCATCTAACTACTCAATCACTGTTGACTATCCATACACTTTTATGTTTGCTATCATGTCTCATTCAACTTAAACTGAACTGCTGTACATGTAGTTAACTTAAATGATAATAGAAATCAAAAGATAATAATATTTAAAGATGAACACATCATGTTGGTCCCGTAAGGATAACCAGGAGTTAACTAACTTTTCTGCTTGATGTTATCATAAGTCTTTCTTATGCATTTGCATAAGTAAGTTTCAAATTTGATTAACCCTAAACACAAATAAACAAAACTAAGACTTAACGCAATAACTAACTGTATACACTGAAATACAGACTATTACAGTGTGATACTATTTTTGTCAGCATTGAAACAAATGTTTATGTTTTTTCTTTGAAGTTTAATTGCATTATTATACCCCCGCCGCGCGTTTAGAGCGAAGCAGGGGATATGGTATTCGGTAACGAACGTTCGTACATACGAAGTGGAATACCTAAGTACTATTCACTAGATTCTTTTCATACTTTATATATAGGTCAACCATAGTGATCAAAGTAATGTTCAAAAAATGTTATGTGACCTCGAACTTTACGATCACAACGAAACTCTGACAAGTTACCCTTGTCAGCGGGATATCAAAATACCCTTTGACTGAATTGTCTAAGACTTTATACATTACACCTACTTTCTACTCGGGCAGACAGAGGGCTGATTTGATTTGGCATAATGTTCAAGGCCAATCAGGACCCAGTTGATTTGTGTGACCATGGCATTATGTTTTTACTTTGAAGTATTAATTTACTGTGAGGGATCATGTCACCTCAGTGACAATTGCTTTTTTCCAATCTATATATGTGCATGCTTAAGACATTCGAAGTATCTCGTGACCATCGTCTCTGATTCAACGAACTATTGCATCACAAGAGCACCGATAGATAATAGACTTATAATACTCAAGGCTCAAGGTATATCTACACAAGATTTTCGCATTAATATCTTTAAAATTGAAATAAGGACAAATTTAAATTCTATATATAGGGGAGGGCGTGATAATTTGAACCAATATTTTATTACAGCTGTGTAAAATATGCTGATCAGTATTAATATGTTTTGGTAAATACATAAAATATTCAATGCTGCATATATCACGATACGATGCATATTTGCATTGTTACAGGCTTTCAGAGTAAGTTGATCATCTGCAAGTAGTAAGTTGATCCCTTAGCTTAGTTTATATAAAAGAAACATCAATATAAGAAAGACAATATCTCGGAACATTGTTCACATGGTCGTAACCGGGATTTCAGACGATTTCAGGAATTGTACGAGCGACTCTATATATATATATATATACACCAGGGATCTTGATAACGCGATAATAAAGCGTCTTTTAAACTTTTAAACACGGTTAATAATAGACCCTGATAGTCAGGAAAAACCTTCCTTTCCTTCCTATCAGGGTCCACAGCATTACCATATTCTCGGTATCATGGTTTATCCTTATATAACATTGTAGATGAAATGTATTAAAGGCAGATGTACACATCATAGTGATTACGTGTATAGAGATCCGTAACTTTTGAACAATTAGTGTCTGAGTTATGAGTGGAACAAAGTGTGACAGACGGTGCACGGGCAAACACGATGACACGAGGTATAATAAACTGCCACCAAATTTGCAAAAATCTCACAAAAATATTTGTGTTAGATTGCTTTGATATTTATGCTTCTCATAAAAAATGAAGACATATAAGTATTCAGAATGTATATATAACAACAAGACAGGGTCATATAAACTTCCCCCACCATATTGGTTCTCATGAAAATATAATTAATCGCTTCTCATTTATGAACTCGACACATCAATCAATATTTGTATACGGTACTTGAAAGGTCACATGCCTGTAGTACATTCATTCATGGGTAGATCACTTTCTTGATGTTCTAATAGATATTTCTGAAAGACATGATTGCTTAATAAGTATACATTGCAAGGCTCTGTAAAAATAGAGTGTTGGTTTCTGTTAACAATGACACTAGTTTTGTTACGTTTAGGTAATTATAAAAGTACGGTCTAAAGGTGCTGTAGCACGTAAATTGCATATTTTGTTTTCTCAAATTTGCTATTTATCATTAAAGTTTATAGACTATACAGAAATGTTAGAGGGTAAAACATTTAATTACACGACCTGATAAGCCGTATAGGTAAACAAGAAATGTAGCTAAAGTTCAACATCGTGCATATCCATTGTCTGTAATGTATACATTTAATTGATAATGACGCCCCCCAGATGACATAGTACTATATTCTAGTTTTAGTTTTTAGTTTTCGGTTTACAGAAACAAATAGATGAATTAGACACATTTTCTGAGCAATGTAAATTGTTTGTCAACAGAGAAAAAACCAAAATCATTGTTTTCAAGAATGGATGAAAACTTTCAAAGATCGAAAAATGGTTGTATAAAGGAGAACTTCTTCAAACTACTAGTGCTTATAACTATCTAGGTGTATATTTTTTTAATCACCTGTCTTGGTCTTACCACACTAAACAGGCATCAACACAAGCCTTGAAAATTTTGATAGGTATATATGTTACGAACCATCTAGGGTATATCACAATCTGCAGATTGTGAGCTCACAATCTAGGAATATTTCACCATTCCTAGATTGTTTAAACAATCTGCAGATTGTTCGACCCGAATCTAGGAAATTGTTTGTAAGCCTATCTAACAGACTGTACGAGTAGATTGTGAAGGCTTTTCAAATAGTTTTTATATCTTATCTATACCGACTATAGGGTCGATTCCTAGATTGTGAAGGGTTCTCAAATAGTGCTCATATCTTAACAACAGACTACATGGGTCAATTACTAGATTGTGATGGGTTCTCAAATAGTGCTTCTATCTTACCAACAGACTACATGAGTGGATTCCTAGATTGTGAAGGGTTATGATATTTCATCTAACGACTACAGGGGTCGATTCCTAGATTGTGAAGAGTTATCAAATAGTGCTTCTATCTTACCAACAGACTACATTGGTCGATTCTTAGACTTTGAAGGGTTATGATAGTTCATCTAACGACTACAGGGGTCGATTCATAGATTGTGAAGGGTTCTCAAATAGTGCTTCTATCTTACCAACAGACTACATGAGTGGATTCCAAGATTGTGAAGGGTTATGATATTTCATCTAACGACTACAGGGGACGATTCCTAGATTGTAAAGGGTTATGATATTTCATCTAACGACTACAGGGGACGATTCCTAGATTGTGAAGGGTTATGATAGTTCATCTAACGACTACAGGGGTCGAGTCCTAGAACATAGGCACGTAAAAAAGGGAAAACAAGGAAAAAAAGGAGAAAAAAAAGGAAAAAGTAACAGTTTTTGTTATGAAAAAAGTAACAGGAAAAAAGTAACAGTTTTCAAGTGTGTTTTATTAAACACGTTTAACAATACATTATAATATATACAAACACAATGTCACATTAGCACAATGTCATCTTTGAAGGTATAGATCAGTGATTAGTGATTATAAGTGATTTGTTTTACTTGTTAAGACATGTTTTTGTCCTTGAAGATAGTCTTGCAGATCAAAGGTGACAAATGTTCTTATTGTAAATTAGTTTATCCATTTAAGCTAAAATCTAAGTTATCTGATCAGTTGGAAGAAGATAATACTCTTTTAATTATGTTATTACAGATAACAAGTCTACTTTACTTTGTTGATTCATCCTTAAATGTAGTATCAATGTTTTCATAAACTTCAATGACAAGACTATCAATATTAATTCAATTCAATGCAATACTCTTATTAATCCTTTATATGAACAAAATGTTACTTTCCCCCCTTACGTTTTATCACAACCCTTCGCACAATCTAGGAATCGACTAATACAGTCTGTAGATGAACTATCATACCCCTTCACAAATCTAGGAATCGACTAATACAGTCTGTAGATGAAATATCATAACCCTTCAAGATCTAGGAATTCGACACCTACATTCGGAAGATAACATAGAGAAACGAGTTGAAAGCTCCTCGCAATCCAGGGACCGACCCCTTCACCCTGTAGAACAAGAAACGTGACGAAAGCTCTTCACAATCTAAGAATCGACCCCTATGGACTGTAGATAAGACAGAACAACTATTTGCGAAACCTTCATAATCTAGGAATCGAACAATACAATCTGTAGATGAAATATCATAACCCTTCACAATATAGGGATCGACCCCTGTAGTCGGTAGATATGATGGAGAAACGTGATGAAAGCTCTTCACAATCTAGGAATCGACTCCTATACTATGTACATAAGATGGAAAAACTATTTGGGAACCCTTCACAATCTCCGAATCGACCCTATAGTCGGTAGATAAGATGGAAAAAACTATTTGGGAACCCTTCATAATCTAGGAATCGACCCCTGTAGTCTGTAGATAATATAGCAAACCTATTTGAGAAGCTTTCACAATCTAGGAATCGACCCCTGAAGTTGTTAGCCAAATCAGAAAAACGAGTTGAAAGCTCTTCAGACTCTATGAATCGACTCCTATAGGAATGGTGAAACATTCCTAGATTGTTCGAACAATCTGCCGATTGTGAGCTCACAGTCTGCAGATTGTGATGATTCCTAGATTGCATGGAACATCTACAAAAATATGCAATCTTTAGGTGATATGACATTTAACACCTTTTTAAAGATATGTGATATGAAGATAAGCCCAATACTTTTATATGGATCTGAAATATGTGGATTAAAACATTATGATAACATTGAAAATGTTCATTTACATGCAGGTGAAAGGTTCCTTGGTGTTAAAACAAGCACATGTAACACGATGGTATACGGATAATTAGGCAGATTTCCATTGTTCATTTATTCGTCTATTAGATCTATTAAACATTGGATAAGATTATTGAATATACCCTGTCACAGATTCGCCAAAAAAGTTTATGATATGATGAAACTTTATGATAAAAATGGTAAAATAAATTGGGTGACTGAAATAAGATTTTCAACAAAACAGGATATGGATGTATTTGGCACAGTCTAAGTGTAGATCTACAATCACATTTTATCACTTCAATAACACAAAGAATGAAATATATACACTTGCAATCCTGGTCAGAATCCATGTCATTATCAACTAAATGTATATATCATAGACAATGGAAATCTGAAATATGTCTAGAAATTTATCTTTCAAACGTTGATGAAACAAAGTTTCGTATTGCTTTATATCGCTTTCGTTGTTCCTCCCATGAATTGTTTGTTGTAACTGGTAGATATTCAGGCATAACAAAAAAATAACAGAATCAACTTTGTAATATGACTGCTGTAGAAGACGAACTACATTTCTTGTTAATCTGTCCATCCTATAAAAGCCTACGGTTAAAACATATTAAATCATACTATTATACTTACACTAGTACCCTGTCTGAACAGTTTCTGAGAAAAGATGTCCCCTTTGCAGTTACAATGAACAAAAACTAAACACAAAAAACTAAACACGGGCAATTACTACAGAAAAAATAATGGCGCGCTTCGAAATCCATAAAGGTATTGAGGACGTAAGCTTTTATATCTAACATTTTGACAATGCAGGAATAGCATCAGCCTTAACAGTAAAGGAAGTGGCACGACCTTCCAAATATGCTGTGTTAGGATTCCAGAAAGGCATGATGGCTCATCCTACCCAGTGGTTCAACAAACCCCGTCTGCTCCTTTGTGAATTAGTTCGGTATTGTTGATACGTTGCTTCAAAATATTTGTGTAATAATCTTTATTCACTAAGATGAGTACTTGATTCTTTTTCAAAATATTGTATGCTTTCTTTATTGGATATTTCATTAACAAGCTTGTTGTTTTTGGATAACAGTGAATCGGTTTACATTTACATGTAACATATTAAATCCATTATATTTAAGTCACAACATCCCATCAAAATAATACTTAATATACACCACCATGTAATATGGAGCATATTATTTTTAATATCTTTAATTATAGCTCTTAAAATCTTGACATTAGCAAAATCTCGAAATCGTCTTTAAATTCGACTTAGGTTGAGGGAACCTACTTTCATAATGAATTTGAAATAAATCCACCAATTGTCTTGAACGTTTTACATCAGTCATTGCTATCACGACTACTAGACCATGGCACCAAAATAATTCGAAATTCACCCATCCTTTCTTGATTCATCAGTTTAAGACAAGTTTCCTATGTACGCATGTTCGCAGGTACAACGGGGTATATTTATATTACACTGAGGCATACTTAAAGCACTCATATCGAAGGACTAACACGATAAAGACAATCGTCCTTAATCTAAAAACTATGATGTATACATGTATGTACACAAATAGAATATACATACAACGGCACTGAAAAAACATACAAGAACTTTTCGTAATTTTCGTAATCCTATGGCATCAAGCCATACTGCAGTATATCAAATTCATCCATGCCATCTCCGACAGTATTTAGAAACAATGTATCTTTTGAGCTACAATGCGAACAAAGGCAGTAACTCCCGAAACAAAATAATACACCGCTTCTCTATGTCGTACTCCAACAATATATTATGCCGTCACGCATATCACACTCGAACAAACACACGTACAGACACATGGGCTGATGGACGGATTATCACTCAAACCTATCGCCTTCCAGTTCTTGGCAGTGTAAAAATAAAGTGAACACATAGGCTAGAGATATTTGAGGCTAGCCCGAAATTACTCTACCAGCATTGATTTGGTAAAGCCTGAAAAATATTGAGGTTGAGGTAGAGTCATTTGAGCCTGGATAGAGTCATCTGAGCCTGAAGAAAATTCTAGCCCCAAATGACTCTAGAATTATCTGAGGCCAGGCTCAAATAACTCTAGAGTCATCTGAGGCCAGGCTCAAATAACTCTAGAGTAATTTTTGTACTAGAGTCATCTGAGGCTGATACACCGGGAGGCAATTTCAAGTGACAGCTTGTGTTGGTTTGTGGCCGCTTGTGCTGCTGGTTGATTGGAAGCTGTTTGCTTTTTTATGGTGATTGTTTTCTGTGTTTCTGGGTGTGCTGCGTTTTGGGGCTGGTTTTTGTTGTTGTTTTGGCTGTTTTTGAGCAAAAAATTGTTGTGTCTGCAGGTGTTTACCAGTTCGTTTCGTTTGTTTAGGGTTGCCATATGAGGTTTACTAATGATTATGAACTTTTCGATATGCAAAGGCTGCATCTTTTGCTTGTGTTGGAGTATGGTTTGGCATGGCCGATGATTGACCATTCAACATTGAAGTCAGAGTTTAGTTCTTTTAGTTGCCAAATGTATTTGCTTAATTCTGCGGCATGTTTTTTGCTGGGGTTGTTAAAAGAGGTTTTGTGGTTGTTGAATCTTGTTTTAAATTCTGTTTCAGTTAGGCCAACATATGTTTCGATAGTGTTGTCGGATGTAACTTTAGCTTGGAGGGGGCAGGTTTTGGGCCACGGCAATTGCATGATTTTTCGTTTGTTGTTTCTGTGGTTGTTTTGACGCTTTTGTTGTTGCTGTCAATTATGTTTTTAAGATTTGGCATGCAGTTGTAGCTGAGCTTCACTGTGTTTGTGTTGAATATTTTGCTTTAGAGTGCACATATTGTGGGACGTTGTTTGGTTTGTTGTATGGTTTGTAGCTATTGTCTTTGAGGTTAAGGGTAACATCATTATAGGTTATTTAGGTTATTTATAGGTTTATTATTAATCATTATCAGTTCTATGTTATTTCAGATCTAGATCGGCCTCATCTTACAATGGATCAGACCGAGGTGAGAGAAGACGAGAGTGTCAGACTGGAATGTTCGACTCGGAGTCATCCAACACCACAGTTGACTGTCCGTAATATGGACAACAACACTGTTATCATACAAGAAGGAGACTCTGGTGATCTCTTGTACATCATTCCACGAGCTCAGTGTCTGCACAACGGCTCCTTTGTTTGTTCTGCTGCAATTGAAGAAATTGGAGTATTATACAGCCCGATAATTGAAATCAATGTATTATGTAAGTATAAGTAAGAAGCGTTTCATCTTCTTGCTTTATCTTTCATCAGGTGGATTGTTAGAAATGAAGTAGGCTGACCTATCTCTTATCAGTTTATCATTAAAGAGAAAGATTTCATGTTATGTTCAGTGGTTGTATTCAATACACGTCAGAGGTTATTTTCATCGTGTATCCTCACGTGATACGTATGATCTTATCTTTATGGATAGGTCAAGTATTTATATTCTTTATAAACTGTTCAATAGCTATTTCATATAGCTATATCAATTTTGAAGAAAACCAGAATTTTAAATTAGTCAAATTCTCATATAGTATGTTCATCTATTCTTTTTCAATCATGGACACAAAGGTGATGTCATAAGATCGGTGAATACCTAATGAAGCAAGGCGATCTAGGATCAGTGAAGTGAACGCTATTTATGAACTAAATATAAATTGTAAATATAATAAATACAATAGGCTTATATCTATATTGAATCCGAATTGTAACATGATTTCGGTGTATCCTTGATTCTGATTGGTTGATTTTTCTATACTGAATGACAATGAATACCCGCAAATAACTTTGGGCGAATCACCACGAACATATACATCATGTTCACAAGATCATCAAGAAAACTTTATTTTTCTATTTCTCTTAATATGTGCCCCTTACTCAAATTTGACAGGTGGCATTGTCATTTTCTAACTTGTGTATAGCAGTATAGGTAACAAATAACTATCAAAATTAATTAGTTTCAAGTAACTAAATGTTTTCAACTAGTAAGATGTGTCTAAGTTTGGCGCCACCTTCCATGCGGTTGTATTTACCGAATACCGTTGCCATGGCATGACGTAATAGTGATCAATCGTTTCGACGTCACAATGCTAGTGTCAAAATTCTCAAAGGAACGAAGTATATAAAAAAAAGTATAAGTTGTTAATTTCACTTAAATACGGTTGGGAATGCATTGGCTGTGAAGCAATTAAAATCAAAACGGATAATTTAATGTTTGCAGGTGCCCCTCGTCTTGATACGAGAAAACCACTGAAAAGAAACGTGTCAAGTGGACTAGATGAGATCGCATCTCTCCTTCTCAACGTGATATCAAACCCAGCACCAACATTTCACTGGTATCTCAATGACAACGAGCAGCTGGTTCCTATCCCTAACGTCACCAAGCACGAGGTCATCTCCACAGCCAGGTACTCAGTGCTGCAGATCCACGTCACTCACATCAGGGATTACGCTTCGTATGTTGTAGAAGCTACCAGTAACAGTGGAACGTTCACCATGAGGTTCAACTTGCTTCCCACTACAAGTGAGTATGTTTTGAATATTTATTACCCATACTGTTGAAAATAACCGAGTTAATATTTTCATGTGCACATATCACATTTGTCTAGCAACTATGGTTTCACTGTAATGTCCCGTATTTCGCCGTCTGTGACGTCATAAAACGATTGTTCGTGACGTCACTGTAGCTTGCCGTCGAAAGAGAAGCAGGCCTTTTCCTGGCTATTTTGACGCGAAGGAATGCAATAAAATTGGTAATAAAGATATTATTACACTAGAAAGTGTGTCATATGACTTCTACGAAACTCGTGCGAATTTAAGTATAAACCTCACTCTCACTCGGGCAATATAAAAAGTCACACTCGTTTCGGAAAATTCATATAACACACTTCCTTGTGTAATAATCTCTATATATATTTCGGGTTGTGAATATTGGTATTTGTTTAACTTGAGGTTCCACAAGCATAAGGTCAATTATATGAATTCATTTGTGTTCACTGTGACCCCAACTGACCCTTATTGCCTATTTATTGCCTAAAATTCTGATTATAAATAATAAATAATTACATAACAAAATATTGTATTCATATAAGTTCGATGACATAATGCTCTAGGTTCGAGTTCTCAAGCGCTTCCGTCAGACAGACTGGGATTAGGGATTGGGATTGGTATTGCTGCAGTATTGCCGATTGTTGTCATTGGAATCGTTGTTAGAAGACGTAACTCACCAGGGAAGAACGGTATGTGGTGTTTTTAGAGACGGATCTAGTTGCGATGTAATAATTTGTTATATATAAATAGTATGACCCATGAATCACATAAATTCAGTTTTTTTTCTGTAATTGAATTGCAGATTTTGACTTGAGATTTGTGTTTTTCATTATCAAACTTATCTTCTTTCTATTTCCAGGCGCTGAAGCAAATCAGGAAACTCAAATGTAAGTAAGACACGTTGTTTGTAGATATATTGGTTTTTTTCAAAGGTTGTGAACCTCAAATTGATTTACAATAAAGTGAATACATTAAACCTTTCAAACTCTCAAACAAAACAAACATTCCTTACACAACACATAAACTGATCTAGCAAAACAGTATAAGTAATAATAGCTCATTCATTGCAAATACCTATACAAACATATCAAATATGTTGAAGTTCGCTTCCTGTTAAATTCAGACACGTATCTTGAGAAGCACTTACCTAACTAGTTTTAACGCAAGTTTATTCTAAAAATGAATGTGAATGAAAATGCATGAGTTATGTGAACACTTTCTGGTCAGGTTTTCTTCTTTGACGAAATACCACATTGCAGTATCAAGTTTATTTGCCACCAACCCATTATACAATACAATGATGACGAATATCAATAAAACAATAAAGCACGGTCATGATAAAATGGTATACTCTATGCTTTATAGTTACATGTATGCATGTTTTGAATGAATGTTTTATTCATATTCAATATTTTTATGTTAGATCCTTATTCTTTCATATCACATAAACTTTTGATAATTAAAATAATTAATTTAAAATATAATTTAGAAGAACTCACTATTTTGCAGAGATATGACATCAGCGCGATATAACGGTAAGCATTCATAGTCATATATTAACTGAAGTTTGATGCTGAAACAGTAATGTTGTTTTATTCTTAATATGCGTGAAGGAAAATTATGCGTGCTAAGAAATGTTGTGTTAACACTTAGCAAGGCAATATTATAGTTGCCGAATGCTAAAATCTTATTTGTGGATATATAATTGGTCAATGTTGAAATTAAACTGATTCGATATTGGTCAAAGGCTGACACTATATTGGTCAAAGGCTGATACAACATAATTACGATATTGGTCAACGGTTGATTTGGTCAAAGGTTAATTTGACATGAGACAAAAATGTATATATATATGATATTATATTGGTCAAAGGCTTATATGAAATTGGGCTGATTTGATATTCAGCAATTGTTGGTATGATATTGGTCAAAGCTGATAAAAGCTGTTTTTGTTTGAGGGCTTATTTGATATTTGGAAAATGTAACTTAATACTTTCTTCTCAAAAGATACCACAGGAACATATTCAGATCTATCACCTACACCTGGAAATGAATATGAACAACTGAAAGTACACCATCCTGAAGGTGAAATATTGATGTGAACGGAATGTTTGTAAATCAATTTTTAATTAAATTAAATTTCATGTGGCATTTGAAAATTAGAAGTAACTGAGCTGTTACATTAAATTCAATCTGATAAAAATCGACCATTTTCCGAGGAAAACAAGTTGCAAAATAGTGCATCTACCGGGAAACGAACTTAATCTTTTGGAGGTTTCCTCGCCAGTAGTCTCGAATGTTCTGAAGCTGTTCAGGTACCATTCACTGAACGTCCAACAAAAATTGCTAGGGGTAGGTAACTCCATACTTTGGTTGGTTTCCGTAATATGTTAATGAATGATTCTGAAAGGTTTCAAATATAAAAATATGATATTGTTGGTCAGCTATCTGACTGGGTTTTTTTCTGCGCTGAACTGTTAAAGAACACACGTCTCTGCAGGGTGTTATCAGCCCTCATGGAGAGGAATGTACAAAACCTGTTCGTATCCGGTAAATGCAGTATTTTGCAAATTTTATTGTATTCCCCTGAACAAAACTGATTCAAATTTAAAGGTTTCATGCCTTAGTTTCATATTCTTAGAGATTTTGAAATATTTAGTGTTAAAAAAGCATATAGTTGTGAAAATTATTACGTGAATTTTATAATGATATTACATTTGTGTAATAAAATACCAGTATTCTCTCAAGAAAAAAATTCTCTTCCAGTTTGAAATTATGAAACATATTCTTTCCGATTTCAGATTCTCACAGAGATTATCAGAATACCACTAGGGATCAGAACAGCCATGCAGAATGAAATCTTAGTGTACTTACACAAACTGGGGTTTTTGTTGTTGTTTTTTATTTCCCAATCCGTTGTTACAATGTACATAAGTATGAACAGAAAATATGTTGTATTCATTCTTATACAATATAAACAAAGGTTTCCACAGGTTATTGCAGGTACAGCTGTATCTAATTCATGCGAGGCTCACATATACTGGACTACAAGGGTTTATAATCACTCTTCTAATAGATCTACGAAAAATGTGTGGAGAGATGACCAAAAGGCAAAGAATTCAGGGCTGGGTATTGTTTATAAAGGCAATGAATTTACAAGTCTGGTAATATTTCAATACTTCATTTTTAATACACCCACAATTTGGTATGTTCCCCTTTCTATTAGTATTATATATGTATTGTTGCACAAATAAACAAATGTTATTAAGTGGATTATTATTTCTTCCTTTAAAACCAAAAATAAAATGTTCTGTTGTAAGGTCAATACTTCCTTCTGCCAATTTTCCTAGCCATTTCGCCAAATCTTTCCACACTTTATTAGAATGGATACACTCACACAATAAATGGACAACACTCGTCCCGGTTACAAAAGGAACACATAGGTAAATCAATGTATCCTTTTTTATGTTAATGGTTTAGAAGACGTAATTGCTGACAAAAGTGATACACACATTTAAAACTCCTCAAAATCCCCCAACACTCAAACACTTTCTGCTGTTGCTTCAACCATGACTTTTGCGAAATTTTGATGCACCTCACTTGATTGTTACATACATTTGCATCTCTCAAATGCGTTCGATTTCCAGTCACCGTGAAGTTTTATTAATAACGGGGAAGCACCTAGACTGAAGGCAAAGGAGCAGCCCCCTCGCCTAAGGGAGTGTCCACTGTAATCTGCTGGTCTGTAACCACATGCGCACAAAACACTTTTAAGTGCTTTAAGTTGAGTATGTAAGACAGCTAACTATGTGCGCTTCATTAAAGGTGAATAGGTGATAATCACGTGGTTTCACATTTAGCTCAACTGTTGGAGTTGAGTCAATCGCCTTAGAGTCGATACTGGGCAGAGTGGGGATCCGGGTACAGCAGATAGTGGCACCCTCAGGACCCTCTGACCGAACTGTATTGTTTTAGTGTGTCTGATAACCAACTCCACGTAGTCGTCGTACCACGCAACATCACCAATACACAACTGCTTAACGCTGTTTTTATTATCAGGCTTTTCAGGTAGCAAGGTTGATTTTCTAAAGAAGGTATAAAATGCTGTGAGACATGCTGCCCAGAATGCTATATTGAAATGTTGACTTAGATCAAGGTTCTTATATATTTGTCCTAAAATCACAGGTGTTATCGGGAGTTTCTGCATCGGCGGTTTCCCTTTAAGCCTGAGGATTCCCTTACGAATTAGTCGGAGTTTCCAGTCCGTAAGTGGGCTGTCAAAGCCTGCTTCTAGGTGCAGTAGTCTCACCATGTTGAGGTAGCCGGGTATGCTGCTCGCGCTGAGTGACCGCGCTAAGAAGACACAGTATCGGAGAAGTGTAGTTGCACTGGCTGGCACAGGAATTAGGGAGAAGTATAGACAGAAGCGGAGATAGGTCTTGGTCATAGAGGTATATGTCTTCTTGGTGGAGCCAGCATATGCCAACTGTAGAGGGTCACCTCCTTGTCTAGTCGCTGCAGCTCTGTGTCCACCGGTCCTGCAAAAAACAGCATTGATTTCAGGGACATGTGATCACATAATTTATCAATTCCTTGTGTGTTCAACCACTTTTTATTTTCAAGCACATGTTATCTAGATATCCTGTCACTTGTCACAGTTTCTACTCCTGGGATATGTCTAGCCGTCAGATAGAAACCATCCAGTGCAGACAACCAGAACAGTTTACGGAGAATGCTCATAATCATTCTATTATGCGATGTACCCTTGTTTATACAAAACATTGTGGTAGTATTGTCAGTGTAGACGACTATGTGCCGAACACTCAACACAGACGCCCAACGCTCCGCCGCCACGTCCAATGTTGCTAGTTCTTTGACATTTCACTCATGTCCGCGTTAAACGCAGTATAAAACCAATCGCCATGAAAAACGCCACCGCCGCCCACTTCACATGCATCAGTTGTAAACTCATCATAAGTTACAGGCTCACACTTAACTGCAAAGGTTGTACCGTTGACTTTACACAGAAGTCCGCCCACCACTGGATGTCTGCTCTGACCTCTTAGTATTTCTAACGGTAGCACTTACGCCCACCACGCACTGCACGTGCACCCCAGTTTAGCTTTCCTATCAAGCTCAGCAATTGACACTTTGTTGTCTTTGCTTATTATGTAAACATTGATGCAATTCAGTTAGTTTCTCGTGAGGTAGTGTTTGTGTACTCATAATGCTGTTGATCTGAATTCCGAGGAAAACCATTACCTGATGAGGTGGAACATATTTGTCATAGTTGATTGTGAAACCAAGGAGCTCGATGAGATGTCTTAAACAGTGTGCAGCTGTCTCACAAAATCACAGCAATCACTAGGAAGACATACAATCGCGACACTAGATCCCAGGTTTCTGCAATTTAACATACGAGTTATGCTAGAACTCAGTCTTTGGAATATTTCAGGGCTTTTTGCTACGCCGAAAGGTAGTCTTGTGTCTATGATATATGTTGCCACACTTTCATTCTTAAACTGTCACTTTAACCCAAGAGCGCCATAACAATCTGGATGGACTGGAACACTGCGATAAGCATGTTTGAGATCAATCTTTGACATATACCCGTCCCTTAGGAGGAGCGCAACGGCCTTATTTATACTATCATATGTCACATGGTCAGATGGTTGGTACTCACATATTCATTTACACTCTCGCCTGTGGGTCTGCTGCAGTCGTGGATCACTCTTATGTCGCTAGAGTCCGACTTGGGTACAGCTCCGAGAGCACTGACGATTGTTGGCTTGTCTGTACACACTAGATAGACCAAAATCTATCTCCTTCCGTATCTGTCGCTCAAGCTTCAATCCATTGTCGACATCGAGGGCAGATTTAGAGTTCTCACAAGTATCATCAACAAGATCAGACAGAGGGTGGTTGTCTGTGTTGTTCACGCACTCGCCTATTCATTTCCTTCTTTTCCAGGTAGTAAAACATTGTGTGGTAATCTATATCTGACCAATTCTTCATAGATTCTGCCTAACTTCTTCTGGGCATATGATGAAAAAGCATTACCGAGGGGGTGGTGTGTTGCTGGAGGTAGTCACCGATGTATGATGTGTAGTTCAAGTTGTCTAAAATGTCTGATTGGCCAATGTTTTTATCTTTAATCAACTGAATAATTATCCTTGAGTTTGCAGATAACCACTGTGCTTCTGAAACTTCCTCTGGTTTTAATCTAGAATTGATAACTTCCTTCCCGATTTTGATAAATCTAAAAGATCTTAATTATCTTCCACTACGCACTTCAGTTTGGTTACGAAGTCATGAATAAAGAGAGGTTTTATACTGTCACCTGCACGTTGTTGCCGGGCTGTGTCTTTATTTTCTGGGTTGGTTTGTAGGATATCCGACATGGTAGACGAGCCGATAGCTTCGAGAAGAGTGTTGAGTTCTGCGTTGTTAGCCAGCTCACGAGTGGTTATAGGTGTCTCGTGCTCTTGCTGCGGTTCAGGTGTAGACTTGGGGCTCCGCAGGGTCACTATCGTCTTCTCCAGCAGCTTACGTTGGGCCAGCTTCAAGTTCAGACTTTCAATGTCACTCTTGTTTTATTCCGCTAATTCTTCAGGGTCAGTAAATTCTTCTTGAATTAGTTTATTAATAGATTTTTCAGTAAAACCTTTTTCTCTCAGCCATGTGTCAAAGGCTTCATTCTCTCGTTTACTCACTATGTTACAGCAGGGACCTTATATAGAGGGACTGGCAACTTCTGCTCGTTACATGATCATTTCTACTGAGCGATCCAATTAGACCTCTCCTCGTCGCGCTTCAACGCACAAGCGACTTGGTGCTTGCTAAGCGCTTGTTTTGTTATCGCACTGTATTGTTGTAACCAGTTGGTGTTTCCGAGTCTTGCCGACTGGCCCGTGCGTCAATCGGCAATCTTCGTAAAGTCAAGAAACATAAAAGTAACCTCCCTTTGAAACTGTAACAACATCGGAAGTGTCTATCTCCAAGGAGATGAACGATTACGTGAATCAAATGAAATATAATTGGTAATAAAGAAATTATTATACTCAAAGGTGTGCTATATATGATTGTTACAAAATTACGAAAATGCACATTTATTTTGTAAATGTGATATGACATAGAATATATATACAATGTTAGGTTACCTAGTGCTTTGGAATACTTGATGTTATACACATGTATTATTCTATTATTTTTTAAGTTGGTTACCGTTTTATTGATCTTAAGAAAAAAATAAAATAAAACATGAACTTATATTAAAAAAAAGTTATTATTTATTATTTATGCTGATGCTACAATATGACAGAAAGGCCATTCATCAAGGAGTTCGTTTCAAATTTATTTTCCCCTTCGAATACATTCTACATGAATGTAGGAAAGACAGTACAAGGGGAAAAGAAACATATCCTCCATGTTCTGTGCAGACAAGATGGCGAACTGACTCGCTATTTTAACTACAAAGTACGAGCGTATTACATGCTGACTACTTTCCCCTAAAATACCAGCTTGACGCAGTTACATCCGAAAACTATTCATCTTTCGCTAAGTGAATATTTAAGAATTCATGTCTTAGGTAAAAGTAAAAGTTTTGGACTTCCCTCGAACCATTACCCATATCATTGACGCTCCTTACAGACAAGATGGCGGACTGACTCGCTATTTTAACTGCAAAGTACGAGCGTATTACATGCTGGCTTCTTTCCCCTAAAATACCAGCTTGACGCAGTTACATCCGAAAACTATTCATCTTTCGCTAACTTAATATTTAAGAATTCATGTCTTAGGTAAAAGTAAAAGTTTTGGACTTCCCTCGAACCATTACCCATATCATGGACGCTCCTTACAGACAAGATGGCGGACTGACTCGCTATTTTAACTGCAAAGTACGAGCGTATTACATGCTGGCTTCTTTCCCCTAAAATACCAGCTTGACGCAGTTACATCCGAAAAATATTCATCTTTCGCTAACTTAATATTTAAGAATTTATTGTCTTAGGTAAAAGTAAAAGTTTTGGATTCCGCTTGTCTTGAACTGTCAACAGTCACAATTGTTTATATAGTGATTAACTGGATATACTAGTGTGCTACGCCAGTTATTAGCGCAATGCAGGCGCCAAGTCAAGATGTGCGTTGGACCATGACGAGGTGAGCTCCGCGAGCTAATTGCTTAGTTGCTAGTCCCTCTATATAAGGTCCCTGGTTACAGCTACACACGCGTGTGCACTCCGCGGCTTGTGCTATGTCGACTGAGTACTGGGGTTTGCACGGGCAGCGCTGTGCTTGTGCTTGTATCACTCCGCCATGCCACAGGTCATAGATCAAGGTTAAAACAAAATAATCCCCCCGTTGGCTTTTATTTTCATAGTAACCATTTGAAATTGACACTTTGAGTAAATCTACTCGTCATCAAATTTATGTTTTCCCATTCATTCTATTGAAGCTCTTTTCTAAACATCTTTTCCCGTTTTGATTGGCCGTTGGATTTAATAAAGCTCAGTTAATTGGCATAGTACTTTATAAAAATATTTACTGTTTGTTATTATAGAAACATTGTATGACAAGATAGGGTATGAATATGATTTCTCCAACTTATTGAAAATGAAATTTCCCCTTTTAAATATACATTCAAAGCTCTCTGAACACCTTGGTATGTAAGAACGCCAACTTGTATATTATATTTACTATTCAATTGTTTCAATGTCAGTATATTGCCATCTTCCTTTGTAATATTACTCAAATATGGTATTCCTTTTCTTTCCCGATTTTTAAACAATATTGTTTTTCCACCAATCAAAATATTACTATTGCGCCACAAAGATGGATTTAAAACTCATTCTGATAGGGTATTGTTAAATAATCTGACCATGCCTCTACTATATCCCTCTAAAATATGTTTGAAATATTTGGAAGCACCATTTGTCTGATATATAATCCATCAGCAACCCATATTATCTCAATATTTGGAATACACACTGATAAATACTTATACATAATGTAGCACTGCAGCACACTTCGTGGATTCGACAAACACAGATCTGGATTTTCTGGTCAAGATGACCAGCTTTTAATGATGATGTTTGTACAGCTTTATTTTCACTACCTCAAGCTTCTTCTCTGGGCCGTGTTGGTATACTTCCCTGGCTTGACCAAGCTGTTCTGCTGTCTCTTCTCTAACCCTTGATACTTATACAGACGATATGCTTAGTATCTAACAACAATATCATCGTTCCCTCTGGCAACTTATTAGCTTATGACTAATCACTAAATCTATTGTGGTAAATGGGATTAGTAGGTATAATCGAATCCAGATGTACACAAGGATTATCTATGACTTTGTTATAATAATGATATTTAGTTAACATGTCTTGATTTTTGTCAGAATAACCAAGCTATACATGCTACAACAAAATTAAGACACTTCTCAACCATGATCTCTAGAAATGCCTTAGTTAGTCAATGAGCCAGGGAAAATCTGAGTCGCAAACTGAGGGACAAAGGGATTGTTTGATTGTCTTAGTACATGGATTCATGTGATGGTCATCTGACAAGCTGAGTTGAATATCTGGCTAGCGACCATCTTTAAAGACGGCCACCATTTTGAGAAATGAGACCCAACCAGTTTAACCATTTTTGAACAATATCAGAGATAGTGTTATGATATTGTGTTTTTATAACCATTAACCATATATTTTACCCATTTACAAATAACAAAAATAATATATTTTATCAGCTACATGTAAGCCTAAGAGCTTTGTAACTTGTCTGTCGCCAGTGTCCATCTCGCTGTCTAATCAGCTTGGGCTTGTTACTCTAGCACCAAGCCCCAAGCCCTAATTACATCACCAACCAGCTATTTGTCTTCATTATAAAATCGGTGTCAGATATCACATCGGGGAGACTTACTTCGTTTGTGGACCTGCATGTACCTGCATGATATTCATTTGACATTGTGCTATTCTTGAATATTGGACTTTGGATATTCTTTGTGTGTTCTTGGAACAAAGTGAATTTAGGACTACAAAGGTAACTTGAACCTGTACTTGCTTGGTATTGTTACTCTGCCATATATTATCTGTATTAAATATTATCATTACTTACTGCTGGTCTTTTCATGTTTGTTAATGAGCAGGTTCTATTAACCATTGCAATCCACTCGTAACAATAGTTACACAATTGTTTGAAAAAGTGTCCTTCATGATCCCCCTCGATTTGACATTGATATGTTGGGTTTGACCATATTTGAACCAGTATCTTGTTGTGAAAAGTCACGAAAATGCCATCATTGTTTAATTTAGTGTACAGTACCATTTATAGTCAGAAAGGTCTGATTATACAGCTATTTGAAAGTTACAGGAAAAAACAGAACAGTAAACCAATCGCATCAAAACCTCAATGAAGGTCACTGACAATGTATCACGGATGAAAATATGCAGCCATTGAGTGCCACACCTTGACGTTCAGAGACTTGAAAGAGGGTAAATGACGTCGATTTGGATGAAAAACATGAACATGACTACCTTCCCATCTGCTATACAAGGAACCACAGAATTCAATTCACCATTCACACGTATGGAAATGCTTGCTCAACAAAAGAGGAAAATGATAAACAACCAAAATCTTTCAATAATTGTATCGTTCTTTTTTCTTATTTTTCTTATTTTTCAATGTTTTTCTTTTTTTCTTTCACCTGAATGCTTTCTACTGCATGTGGTAATTCGTGCTGTAAATATTTGCAGATCAGCATTTGTTTTCTTATATTTCTACAGTGTGAATACCTTTTTCTTTCTAGATTGTAAGTAACTTTTTTTTATGATGTGAACATTTTTCATTCCTTTTGACATTTTTGTAAGCAGAAGGATTAACATATACACTTTATTTTGCTGTTTTGCCGATCAATTTCCTGTAAGTGTACATGTTGAAATCAATAAAATAAACTTTAGAAAGAACTGCTCAGGGTCATTGGAATTTTACCACGTTAATTTTAAAGCAAATGGGTGGACAGGGGAAAATTGCGTCATCAATTTATAGTTTTTGTCTAACACTATTTTGTGTTGTTCTTCCTATCTGTCAAAATTGATGGTGATGATAAGAATTAGAAATTTGCAATTTGTGTGGTGGAGCAATTGATGTAATGCGGTGGGCTGTGGTTGAGCATGTGGAGACATATGGTGTAATGTGCTGGAGCGTGTGGTGAAATGTGGTTGAGTGTGTGGTAGATTGTGATGAAACATGTGGTAGAATATGGTGGTTTGTGTTGGAGCATGTGGTGTAATGTGGTTAAGCTTGTGGTGTAATATGGTGGCATGGGGTGAAACGTGTGGTGTGATATGGTGGCACGGGGTGAAACGTGTGGTGTGATATGGTGGCACGGGGTGAAACGTGTGGTGTGATATGGTGGCACGGGGTGAAACGTGTGGTGTGATATGGTGGCATGGGGTGAAACGTGTGGTGGTGATATGGTGGCATGGGGTGAAACGTGTGGTGTGATATGGTGGCACGGGGTGAAACGTGTGGTGTGATATGGTGGCATGGGGTGAAACGTGTGTGATATGGTGGCATGGGGTGAAACGTGTGGTGTGATATGGTGGCATGGAAAGACACGTGTGGTGTGATATGGTGGCATGGGGTGAAACGTGTGATGTGATATGGTGGCATGGGGTGAAACGTGTGGTGTGATATGGTGGCACGGGGTGAAACGTGTGGTGTGATATGGTGGCACGGGGTGAAACGTGTTGTGTGATATGGTGGCACGGGGTGAAACGTGTGGTGTGATATGGTGGCATGGGGTGAAACGTGTGGTGTGATATGGTGGCTTTGGGTGAAACGTGTGGTGTGATATGGTGGCACGGGGTGAAACGTGTGGTGTGATATGGTGGCACGGGGTGAAACGTGTGGTGTGATATGGTGGCACGGGGTGAAACGTGTGGTGTGATATGGTGGCACGGGGTGAAACGTGTGGTGTGATATGGTGGCATGGGGTGAAACGTGTGGTGTGATATGGTGGCACGGGGTGAAACATGTGGTGTGATATGGTGGCATGGGGTGAAACGTGTGGTGTGATATGGTGGCATGGGGTGAAACGTGTGGTGTGATATGGTGGCACGGGGTGAAACGTGTGGTGTGATATGGTGGCACGGGGTGAAACGTGTGGTGTGATATGGTGGCATGGGGTGAAACGTGTGGTGTGATATGGTGGCATGGGATGAAACGTGTGGTGTGATATGGTGGCATGGGGTGAAACGTGTGGTGTGATATGGTGGCATGGGGTGAAACGTGTGGTGTGATATGGTGGCATGGGGTGAAACGTGTGGTGTGATATGGTGGCACGGGGTGAAACGTGTGGTGTGATATGGTGGCACGGGGTGAAACGTGTGGTGTGATATGGTGGCACGGGGTGAAACGTGTGGTGTGATATGGTGGCATGGGGTGAAACGTGTGGTGTGATATGGTGGCATGGGGTGAAACGTGTGGTGTGATATGGTGGCACGGGGTGAAACGTGTGGTGTGATATGGTGGCATGGGGTGAAACGTGTGGTGTGATATGGTGGCATGGGGTGAAA
This sequence comes from Gibbula magus, assembly GCA_936450465.1. Lineage (NCBI taxonomy): Eukaryota > Metazoa > Mollusca > Gastropoda > Trochida > Trochidae > Gibbula > Gibbula magus. Next base: position 379,911 of record OW388298.1, on the reverse strand, counting down.
CGTGTTGTGTTAAGTGTTGATATGTGGAGACATTTGGTGAAACAGATGATCGAGCATGTGGAGGAATTTGTCAGGATATTTGGTTTGATGTCGTGGAGCGTGTGGTGAAACGTGGTGTAAGGTGGTGATATATGGTTGAAGAGAAGCATGTAATGGTGCCTGTGATAGTGCGTTTTGGAGCATTTAGTTGAGTGTCTGATATAATCTGATCGAATACGGTGGCGCGTGTGGTGCTGAGTGGTGGCTGGCCTGATTGGATGTGAGAGAATGCTGTGGAATGTGTTGGAGAATTCCACACGCCACCACACAAGTAATTACACTATTAATAGTATTCCACCACGATCGCCACCAGACCCTTCACCATACAATCAACCATATTCCACCACATTCGCCACAACACGTACATTCAGCACATGTGCCACCACAAGCAACACCACATGCTGAACCACATTCCACCATACGCTCAACCACATGCGCCACTAAACCCCCACCAACATTCCAGCACACACGCAACCACGTGCACATGCCATCATCACATGTGGCCACATTCTACCACATACAACCCAGTCCAACATATTCCACCAGAAGCTTCGCTTCACCAACCTCAAACAGTTTCCATGTTCTGCATAGGAAAATACAAATAGTTTTTAGTCATTGCCTGTGAGCGACTTATTTGTTGGCATAGAGTTACCAGATCTACGCTTTTTTATGGCCATTGTCTATTCAAAACATTTAAGCTTTCTAGCGCTGTCCGTTTTAGGCCAAAATCACAACTTATAATCACCATTAGCTAAATAGTCTGTTTTCAGTTTTCTAAGCCTTTTCGTTCTGGAGAAGATGATCTGAATCCAGTAGATCCAGGGGCAGTATAGCACAGTGGAATAAGCATATTGTGATGCCAGCCACTTTTTGATGCAGTGTAAGCCTACATAAAATTTACCTTCCTTTTTCACCATATGGCATAATTTAGATGGGCCTGAAAAGGAGACGGGATGTTTTAAGTTAAAATAAACACTGGACAAATACTCTTTCCATCCTTCAGCGGGCATGGTTGGGCTACAAGTGAATAGACATCAAACCTAACAGCTATTTAACCATGTTCGTGACCCATTCAATAGAGTTTATTTACACACTGGTCTGTTCCGTGCTGTGAGCTACTTGACACAATGATCTCGCTATACTTTCAATAACTCTTTCTCTCCACTAAGCTCACTTCACTCGTGCGCCTATCTTGCTATTTTGGGGGGATTTACCGTTACTAACAATAGCCTGCTTATTGCACCATACCTCGAAATAGTTATGACATGTTTCTTTAATTAGCTCGGCTCCATGGCTCCAATGTGGCGTTCAACCGGTGTTTCCTTATCATCATACAACTCATAAGAGCTAAATAAACAACATTTCAATTATTTAAGCCTTATGTTCTGGAGAAGAAGATCTAAATCCAGTAGACCCAGGGGCGGTATAGAGCGTTCGGCTTCAGATCAAGAGGTCCGGGGTTCAAATACCTCCATGGGTCTGCAACTTTGTCTGGAGTTCAACAAGTATTAAATTACACTTGTGACGTCATCCTATTGTTCTTTCACTCCATTATTTTCCAGTAATGGAGAGTTTCACATCACATCATATTTTCTAAGTAGAAATTGAATTTATTTAATTTTTTAAAGCAATTTTGAGAAGAGCAATACTTTGAATGTAATTTAAGTAGGGTAATATCGTCGTAACTCTCCATTACTCGGACATTACCCTCTACGTAATGTTTGGGTATATTGCTACATTGAATTCCAGCCCAGTACCACCAATGGTTTGCTAGTTCCAGCCGATACTCGTAGGTTTCATCACAGCAGTCGAAGTACAGGTGGAATACTCTTGAAAGCGGCATTAAACCTAAACTAACGTTCACGTTTAGGTTCAATTGAAAATGGTAAATCTTGAAAATATTAATACGCTGAAGTTAAGAGACAATTCATTTCATTAAATGTTATTTTGGGATGACATATATAGCCATCATGATGTTGCCGACTTCTCCTTGCAATACTACTAGCAGCCGTAGTACAGGTGGAATACTCTTGATAGGGGAAGTAAACCCAAACGCACGTTCACGCTCAGGTTCAATTGAAAAAAGAAAATCTTGAAAATATTAATACGCTGAAGTTGAGAAAAGATTAAATGTTATTTTAGGATGACATATTGTATATATTTTCAGTTATGATCCGTATCTAAAACAATTTGAAGTTAGCATGGCAATGTATGTTACCGGAATATCTGACCTCTGCAATGTTTATCATGTATGAGCATTGATCAAAACAGTGCTTCAGTAGTTGTAAGTCACTTATATCTACTCAATAAATGCAGAACAAGTGCTATGATGTAGTACATGTCACCATAATATAAAAACCTCATATGAATATAAAGAGAAACTATTAAACAGCACTGGTTTAAATTCGGCATTACAAAAACTCATAACTTCTCAATAGTTAAAGACGTTTTATATCAATCCAAGTAGAATGTGTAACAGTGGATCCAGTGCATTATTGATAATAACTTTTTATTGTCCGCAATACAGTGTGTATATAGGAAATTCGGAATTCTAATTCACACTGCGGTTTTTCGGGTGGTGAGCAGTCACTCTACCAAATGAGGTACATCCCCGGTAAGTCAATATGACAAGTAAGTGTGGTGTGCTTCATGATAACAATGGCTTTAAACTAATAAGCTATACTCACTTTCAATCATCACAGCTGGATAACTTTGTACCCAATAAACATGTATTCAGGTGGTAATGGACTTTTCACTGGTGATATTTAAAAATCTCTTCTTATATCATGTTTAAATCTCTGTAGCTCCAAAATATGAGCATTATTACCTCAAATCACCAAAGTTTATTGAAGAAAAGATCTTTACTCTCCCGGGCAAACTCTTTCTGGCGAGATATGCTCAGAGCTTTGGGATTATTTATCAGAAAAAAAGGTTCATATGTTAACGATGTCAACGATATTCTATTCCAACGTGAACCAATTTGTATAACGAAAATATTACAATTGGCAAACAGGAAATTTGTTATACACATGACATACAACAAGGAATAATATTCATAAATGACATCCTGGATGAACAAGGACAGTTTCAAAATTTCGAAACATTCACAAATTCTTACACATATAGAACACATTTTTAGAATATGCTGGTATAGTTCAGTCAATCAAAACTTTTCTTAGAAATAAAAAATCTCGTAATATCAACTAAAGGATGCAGACTCTTCTATGATATGTCTCAGAGCTCTGCCAAGGGTTACACATATAAATAGAGACAGAAGTGGGAAAAGGATTTAAATCAATCAATTAGAGATTATGGAATGGACCGAAATAAATAACATTTTCATCACATCTCGGCACAAAGCAAATTTGGTTTCAGTACTCCATCATACATAAAATTCTCCCTCTGAACGATCTCCTTTTCAAAATGAAACTGAAAGACACAACGAAATGTACCTTCTCTGACGTATCTTTAGAAACCCTAGTTCACATATTCTATGTTTGTCTGATTGTTAATAACATCTGGGATAGAATCAAAACATGTATAGAGCAAAAACCAGATTCAAAATTGAACCTTTCAAAACGAGATATATGCCTAGGATATGCTGAAAGACGAAATATGATTCTAAACCTTATTATAACAACAGTTAAGTATAATGTATACATATCCAAATTAAAAGGATCTTTGTCGCAACTTCATACAATAAAACCAGATTTAAAACATGTCTACGAAATTGACAAACTCATATTACTCAGATTGCAATTAATCTAAATTCAGTAAATTCTGGTCAAAATCTATTTACAGACAAAGACTCACTGCTACCTGTGTATGTATGAAAATACTAGGTTTAAAGATACACTAGAGAATTTTAAGAGAACTTCAACTTTGCTCTGTACTAATATGTGTTTGTACGTATTTCTTTTGAAAAAATTGTATTATGAATGTAATCTGATATAAATATTTATCTGAAAAAGAAATACAATTATTATTTTTTTGAATATCAACTCATATTAAGCCACATCACAATAGTTGGATGCACTTGACTGAAGCGTCTGTGCTGTGTGCAACAGATAACAATGACTTCCATTGTAGAAGCTGTTCACTAGAATACAGAAATGAGATGTTGATGCTTTCAGCTTTAATATAGTACTGTCCTGTGCGGTCATCGGATGGTTGAACCTCCGCCAGGGTGTCACCTTCATCTACTCATACCTCCTCCGATAAGTTACTTTGTGATAAACTTTCTTCAAACTTGTCAACAATTTGAAATTCGTATGTGATGGCTCGACCACAACTGCTTCGATATACGACTACAATCAATGTAACCACAAACAAAATACAATTTCTTCAACCGTGGTACATCAATAGTCTTACTGTCACCAAACCCCTCTCTTACTAAACTACCAAACACACCCCTCCCTCAAAACAAACACAAAGTTAACCTCACACCTACTAGCCCTCCCCACTCCTGCCACAACTGTTACACAAGTTGAAAATGTGAAGATTTTACAGACGAGAGGTGATGCTAAGCTCATAAGTAATTTATTGTATTATTGGTGATTTGGTGATTTGAGATGAGTGCACTGCACTGCACAGAAATCAACACAAATAACACTTATCAAAGCCAGTTAAAAGGTAAATGTTATTAAAAATATCCTTTGTCACTTTAAGCATTTGATTATGATTAATCACATTTATTATATATACTTATCAGTGAACTTACCTCTAGATTAGGAAAGACGTATAGAGAAATGAGAAAATAAAAGGACTTTGGTCTGTGTTGTTGTTCTCTTACCACCTAGCCCATTGTTTTGTTGAAGCTTCCGATGCTAATGTTCCAAGGTCGCTGGTGAAGGAGTTTTTAGAAGTTGCAAGGGATCGTAGTAAAGCTGGGAACCATGGTATGTCGGTCAAACTGGTTGTACCAAGATTTTGATGCAATCGTGTTGTTGGATCTTGCTAACACATGTGGGATCAACTCGAAGGGGGAAAGGGCATATCCCATGACATTGATAGGGTGTCCCCCTCAAAGGCACGAGGGTCGGGGACTGGACTGACGTAAACTGTCCTGTGTTTGTTGCATGTTGCAAATAGATTAACTGATGGAGTCTTCTCTGAAAGTAGGTTCTTTTCTATGGAGATTATATGATTTATTCTGGATAGTACGCGGAGCTTGTATGGTTACTTGATGTTTGTTTGTTTGTCATGCAGTAGGTGTCCGAGGTGATACTTCCAAGGCCATCATCTCTAGAATGCTGAAGCTAATGTGCTCTCCGTCCCCCTCTCGACGAGGAAACGGAGGACAGAAGATAGTCCCTTTCATATCACTGCAAAAGTTGTTGAACCAAGTCTCGAATCGCCTAAAGTTTAGTCTGCCTCTGCGGGTGAAAACCTGAATGGAAGTGAAGGTACCCAGAAGCTGCATCCAAGTTCTGACTGAGGCTAGTTTGAGTAGCAAGGCATTGGAAGCTATCCATCTGTCCTGCGTGGGATGTATAATTGAGTTTGTAGCATCCAAGAAGGCACCTAGGAACTTGATGATTGACGATAAAGTGAGTTCTGATTTTACAGGATGAATAATCAGCCAAAGTCCCTGAAGATGAAGGTGACTGTCTGAATGTGAGAGAGTAGGTCTTGCGTGCGATATGACAAAACATCCGTAGGTTGGCCAAGGATTCCATAACAAACGGTGGACGTTTTGCCAGAAAGTTCTTCTTCAGGATCTTTCTCATTCTCAAATGCCTTTCTTAGGAACTAGGAACACCGGAGAATAGAACGAATGAGTCTAAAGCATGGAGCTCGGTCACGGCGCATTTCTGGAGGAGTTGATTGATGGCAGACAACGTAGCTTCGAATATTGAAAGTCCGTCCTACAAAGTCAAACCAAGATGAAACCAAGTCAACATAGAAAGGATTTCTTATCTTTGAAACAATGTCGTTCTTCAAATGGTGACAACTGAGATCTAAAATATCTAAGCAGCCCACTTTTGGAAGGTTTCTATCAATTAGTTTGGCCCATGACGTTGGTTTCTTATAGAAGCGTCTAAGTACTGATAGTTTTTGTGCCTGAATTATCTCTTTTATCTTAGGTACTTTGAACCCTACATCTTTTGTATTACATATAAGTTGACTTCTTTATAATTTATCTGGTTTATTTTTCCAAATAAATTTGAAACATTTACTTTGAAAATCATTAATGACCTTTTCAGGCGGGCTTGGAATTGTCGAAAAGAGGTGGTTGAGTTTTGGAAGGATTAGTGATTTTAATACTGTAGAGAAGTGAGTTTTCTTGCAGACCATTTGTTCATTAACGTTTGACATTTTAAAAAAATTTCGTCATAATTCATATTTATCATGTCATCAAGATCTAAGCTAAAGTTTATACCCAATAACGTAAAGCAATCTTGACCCCAGTTTAGCTTAGCTTCATTCTAGAACGTTTCTTTGATCCCAACCACAAAATCCTAGTCTTATCAACCGTGTAAATTGTTCGTAAGTTTGCATAACTGCCTACAGACATCGTTCGGTACCATCTAACATACAGGTGGTATCATCAGCAAATTGTGCCAAGAGATATTCAATATTGTCGATGTTAATGCCCTGGATGTTTGGGTTATTTCTGACCATATTGCCTAAAATCTCGACGCACAGTATAAATAAGTATGGGGAAAGGGGATCTCCCTGTCGACAGCCTCTTGAAATTTTGAAGAAATCCGAGCCAAAACCATTTACCAATATGCAAGTTTGGATATCGTTATAAAATGATTTTACCAAATTCCGAGGAGACTTTCCAAAATAAAAGAACTCAAGGGTTTTGTCTAAAAAGGTCCAATCTAAAGTGTCAAAAGCCTTTGCCAAGTCTATAAGTAATAAAAGTCCTGGTATCTGGTAACTATCAGTGTTAAATCATAAACACGTCTTGTAATCTCACCTATATATCTTCCCGTCAAAAACCCTTGTTGGTCTTCGTTTATAATGGTATCCAAAACAGTTTTAATTCTCTTGGTCATTGCCAAGGAACCTATTTTATAGAAAACAGAGAGCAATGATATTGGTCTCCAGTTTCTGAAAAATTGTTTTACGCTTGTTTCCTTTTGATATGCATGTGATCAAACCACTGCTTTGTGATATTGGTAGCATGCCTTGCCTATATGATTAATTTAAGCAGCGTACAAGATATTTGCCCAAATCAAGCCAAAAGAATTTGATAAATTTTGCCGTAAAACCATCAGGTCCAGGGCTTTTTTCATTTTTAAGCGATTTTACAGCTGCAAGAACTTCTCCTGTTTTAAGCTCCCCTTCAAGTGTGTTTGCCATTTCGTCCGATAGTTAAGGAATGTTATAATCGCCGAACAGGTTGTGTAAATCGACATTCGACACATCGTGCTTACGGTATAGCTATTCTTAAAATGTTTTTACTTCATTTTGCATTTCACTTTGGGTTGTAACCATATTCCCATTTTATGTTGGAATGCTGCTCACAGAGCTGGGGACAGGGAAGTCGGGTGTCTGGCTTGGTCTGTGAGTTCTCAATGTTATGGCGAATCTTTTCTATCTTTGAGTTGAAGAATTTTGAGAAATCTTCAGCCAGTTGCAGGGAGTCGTCATGATCTGGCAGTGTCATCCTTTGACCTCTTCAGCAGATTGTTAATGATCTTGTACTTGGCCTTTGGATCATGGATCACTCCTTGAATCGAGAGTTATACGTGTATTTTTGAGAAGATGATTGTACTCATTTCTTGATTGTTTGTTGAGCTGTCGATGAATTTCTAATCGAGGTCTTTTCCATAATTTTTCAGCTCTCCTCCTTGCCTGTTTGGCGTCTTGTAAATCTTTGGTATACCAAATGGTATCAGGTCGAACAATGATAGTCCTTGTTACTTTGTGTTTGTCTATAATTTCAGCAAGTGTAGAGTTCAGGAGAGAAATCTGGTTGTCCACTGCATCCATTTCCTCAAGGAATTAGATGGAAGGAATAGCAACCCTGTTAAATCTCTCAACTGATGGTCGCCTCGGGTGTAATAGATCGCACATGTTGTCGGCACCCCGCTGACATCTCTCGAGCAACGGTGAACCCACGGTGAACCCATCTGGCGCATGCGTTCTAGCTCCCCCAAACAACTTCCTTAGTGATATAAACACCCGGTTTAGGCTTTTACTTCGTGTGTCAGTTGTGTTTCGTCCTTATTGTTGAAAAACCACGATAAATAAAATGTACATGGATAGGCATTTCGTTACTAGGTAGCAGGTTCCATGCAAGAAGGTGTCCTATCTTTGCCCTGTATGTGAGAAAACATACTCATCCGTGTCTGGTTTCAGTGGACATATAAAGACCCCTTTCAATTAAGTCTTCATTATCAAATCTATGTGACCGTTTTCATTCAAATTTTTAAAAGATATCGTAAGTTCTTTTCATCAGACATCAATAATATACTGGACAAATAATTTTAACAGTGTGTCGATGAATAAATATATCATTATTTGAAAATGTAAAATTGAAGTTTATTTAACTATTATTGATGGTTGTTATGTGATGAATGCAAGTTCGACATTCTTTTATTTTTTATAGCAGATTTGCTTTCTCACAATATGTTTTTGCTACATGATATAATAAATGACAATATGAACAGATAATGACATGTTCACAGTTCAATTATTTTATTACAATTTTAATAGACATTGCAGGATCAAATACTGACATGATGATTGTAACAAGATAAATAAGCACAGATCTAAATGATGAACATTAACTATTTGAAAAATGTATGTATGTATATATGTAAATAAATGAATTATGCCATATTAAATACACAGCTAAATGGAAATGAAGAATAGTTTTCATTTTAAATACTAAATAAGTTATTTGTGCAATCAGAGAAAATAGGGCGAAGACGAGACTTTCATATTCATCAAGGGTTTTTACAAAGGCACTTTTTCTTCCTGTTACAAGCAGGCATCTGAAATAAGACATTTATATATAATCACATATCATGAATATGATTATTCCAAATTAAACTATAAGCATAGACAGGCTTTATCCCGATTTTCATTTCTTTCTTTATACACTATCTTCAAGGAGGCAGAGACACAGAAACCAAAATGTGACTATTTTATACACGTTTTTGTTTTTAATATGAAAAGAACCACGACTTATAAAATTACATGAGTACAATCACCATATACAGTAGTATGCATTGAAACAAGTAATCAGGCTATGAAAATGGTTATAACCGATATTTTGTGTATAAATTGAAGGCATATTGTTAAGATTATTTCGTGAGATATCTCGATCGATGCCAGTTTTATTGAATACACAGAACAAAGTTTCACAATGAATGGCAGAAGTACAATCCTTGGTTATGTATCTCTCATCTGACCTTTGTAACTAAGGACTTTCTACTAGACATTAGCCACATCGGAGACTCAAGTAACCGTAATTTTCACAATTATTCCTAAATCGAGCATCCGCCATCTTGTTTGAATATCGCGCCGATGTTGGCGACTGGTTGTCGAATGGAATTGGTCATTTATACGATTTCTAAACATTGTACCCTCAAATAATGGCAGATATGGATTCGTCACTAGTTTTTATTGAAAGTACATTAATATACATAACGTTATGAGTTAGGAATACTCGTCAATTGACCACGAAAAGTTGGTTTTCCATTTGCGATTCTGCGGTCAGTGAACTTAGTGATTTCCCAGCATGCTCAGCGAATCGGGCACTGACGGCCCCCTACAGCCTACGTAAACACGATCGAGGCGCGCATGAAATTAGGGTCCTGCTAGCGTTTCTTATCCTTGTGATATACGTCCTTGATTTCCTGTATTTTACTTCCTAAATCTGAAGCAGTAATTTCAGCTTTGAACATATCCATATCTAGACACTTTGTTTTCCTGAAAGTTATCTGTTTTCGTAAGGGTATGGGTTTGGGTAACTGTAGTGACGAGAAAATGGAAAAATGGTCTGATAACATGAGATCTTGACTCTGATATTGGAAACAAGGTTGTCATCTGATCTTGTGTTGAGTGTGTGTCCACTTTTCTGTGTAGGGACTGATAGATGTTGTAAAATACCAGCACATTCATTGAGATCACGGAACTGTGAGGCTGTGAGCACACTATGGTTGATAAATAATACATGTTCAGGAAGTTCTGAAAATTCGGACAAAAAGTATTTGAAACATGTTTTCTTCTTCAGTTTAAAATGACTTAATAAAAGGAGCTTTAACGTCTCTGTGTTTTCTTACTTGTAATATTGGCCGGTGGCCTTATTTACTTCTGAATAAACCACATATATCATGATCTTAATGTCACAAAGGCTGAATGGGCAATCCTGTGATACATGTATAGACAGTGATGTGCCTAACCTCCTTGTGATAAGTGAATACATGCTGCAATTGCAATTCTTATTTTCACAGTATTTTAGGACAATCATGTGTCCAAAAACTCCACATAAGTGGACAAGTAGGCAGTAGGGACTCGTCAAGAAATAAGTACAAAAATAGAGCCATGGGCTCTGTAGCTCATCAGAATGTTATTGATTTATTATCTATGGTTAAATATCTAAGTTATCTCAAGTAATACATTGTGAACAAGCAAAATAATATTGGTTTTAGAGCATGACACCATTTGGGGTCATGGGGTCACGAAATCTACAAGTTAGAATCCCCATTAGCCAAGGAGTCTGCACACAACTTTTCAGCTCTCTAGACCTTTTGGAACTGGAGAAGAAGATGAAAAAAGGTTTTTAAGGATGTGACCCCTGTGACCCCATTTGGGGTCATGGGGTCACGAAATCTACAATTTAGAATCCCCATTGGCCAAGGAGTCTGCAAACAACTTTTCAGCTCTCTAGACCTTTTGGAACTGGAGAAGAAGATGAAAATAGGTTTTTAAGGATGTGACCCCTGTGACCCCATTTGGGGTCATGGGGTCACGAAATCTACAATTTAGAATCCCCATTGGCCAACGAGTCTGCAAACAACTTTTCAGCTCTCTAGACATTTTGGAACTGGAGAAGAAGATGAAAATAGGTTTTTAAACATGTGACCCCTGTGACCCCATTTGGGGTCATGGGGTCACGAAATCTACAATTTGGAATCCCCATTGGCCAAGGAGTCTGCACACAACTTTTCAGCTCTCTAGACCTGTTGGAACTGGAGAAGAAGATGAAAATAGGTTTTTAAGGATGTGACCCCTGTGACCCCATTTGGGGTCATGGGGTCACGAAATCTACAATTTAGAATCCCCATTGGCCAAGGAGTCTGCAAACAACTTTTCAGCTCTCTAGACCTTTTGGAACTGGAGAAGAAGATGAAAATAGGTTTTTAAGGATGTGACCCCTGTGAGCCCATTTGGGGTCATGGGGTCACGAAATCTACAATTTAGAATCCCCATTGGCCAATGAGTCTGCACATAAAATTTCAGCTCTGTGGAGTTATTGGTTCTGGAGAAGAAGTTGAAAAAGCGAAAAGTTTACGGACGGACGGACGGACGGACGGACGGACAACGGACGCCATAAGCCCATCGGGCCTTTCAGGCCTGATGAGCTAAAAATGTGTACCATGGCAGATACTGAGATTCAAAACATGACCATGTTACAATTGTTCAGTATCTAAATGGCATGTATTTTAAAATCCATGGTCAACATTATAAGAAAAACACATAAACACAATCTAAAGATTTATTTTAAAAATTCAACATTTTAATATTGTACAAATATTCATATGAAAATATAATCAATGTCATAAAACTTATTAATTGCAATCTGAAGTACAAATATAGTATCATCTTTAAATACTTGAGTAAAAAAAGCAAGCTATACAAACAAAGCAAGTGTTTGCCACAAACATGGCAATGTCCCCCGCCACTAATATTGAGATTAGTAAAACACATCATTTGGTCAAAAGGAGCTACTTCATATATTGCATTACTGGTAAAAAGTGTCAGCAAATTTGAAGACAGTGGGTGCTAGGGTTCATGAGATTTAGCTGTAGGGTTAACAAGAGTTCAAAAAGTGGTCCAAGTGTCATGGTGACCTTGAATATGAGGTCACGGTCACCAAAATTGACTGGTGTCTGCTTAATTTGCCAATTTAGGCTGACACTAAATTTGAATACTTTGAGATGAGATATCGCGTTAACAAGAGTGGGACGTAAATAAAAACTATAAAATAATTAATTTGTATAAATTCCTACACCACTACTTTTGTACTGTGTATGAACATTTCAGTTCAGTAGTTTAGTTCTTTCTTCACATTCAAAACAGCAATGGAGACAGATTGACAGTTATTCATAGCAGGCAATAAAATGGTATAGATGGGATAAATAGCAATGGCAGATCCAGATGGGTTGAGATTTTTAGGATGTTCACCCCTCTACCCATGTTGGAAATTTTCTGGATCTGCCAGGAATAGCACAATTTGTAGAAATAATATAATGAAGAATGTCAGCATGCAAGTCTTTTTGATATATTTAGAGGGAGTATAAGTTAAGATCTGTTCCCTAACATGAATAGTCAATCTATTCTTTCAATTCGTTTAGGCAAAAGTTTGTCAATATTTGTATCTGGTACTTTCTATTTGTATAACGGAACCAAGTAAAATTCTGTAAGTCTCGCTTTGAGCATGCACTGCAATACTTTGTAAGTTTGGAATGTACAATAGAACGAATAGTAAAAGTAAGATATCATATACAAAACATTTGTCATTACATTTTAGATCAATACCATGACTCAGAGGCAAGGTTATACAAAGTATGCTGCATGTTGTTAATGTATGGATATGAGGTCCCCAGAAATATGTAGATATTATACATCAAGATATTATCACAAGTTTATTAAAGAGACTTTGGATCACAAAATAGTCAAGAATAAATCAGACAAATATAAAACACAAAAAGAAGATTAAATGTATAAAAACTGTTTACTTAAGGTACAAAATGATAAAAAATAAAGTAGCTACTATTTGAGATAAGCATCTAGATCATTCAAGCACTGGAATAAAAATATACACTGCTTAAAAAAACAAACACACTGTTGATAATTTTCAACTGATATTTAAAAAATGAAACAGAACTGTAGGAATGTTTACAGTAATCCTTCTATCAAAAGATTTCTTATTTTTAAAATTTTGACATTGACAACTATTTGAGTATAATTAATAAATGAAGATCAGGAATCTGAATCAATTTATGCATATTTTTTTTATTGAGAAGGTCTAACTGTTTCACCAACAGTCAACAAAAAAGGATCCTCAATAATAAACATATTTAGAATTACTTAATGGATCTATCAACTGGAAACTTTTAGTTTCAGTGTCGTTTCACGTTCATGAAATTTCACAGCCCAATACCTCGGTACTTTTTAAGCAGGGTGGTAAATTTTGTTGTTTACTTTTCAGGCTAATTCAATATGCTCAAAGTTCCGACACTGGTATAAAAATTCACTTGCAATTTGGAAAGTTTTGAATCGTGCTTACAAGTTTATCTGATATTCCAATTTTTTAAGACAATTTATCTTTTAACCAGATGAAGCTGTCTGGAGTTAAGTCCAATTAATAAAGTCCCTTCCTCCATGAGTGTAAGGTTAACAACAACATTCTCTACAACGATTGAGTGACAGGACTGAAAAAGATTATGGAAAAATCTGTTTTAAAAAGCTGTTGCACACTTGAATTTACATTATGTGTCTATTATCTACCTCAAGCAGATTATCCATATTAAGTGTGTCATGGCCTAATCTAACAATGATTGATACATCAAGATGAGAAATTTGCATTTCTTTTTTAGTAGTTTATATTTCATAAGTTAGGAATACTGGGTAACATAACACAAATATATATGTTGAACTGATCATGGTCTTGTTTGCATGTTTTGATAAGGCACTATTTCAGCATTTAACCTATCACGGTTAAACGGATAACAGATATAAAACTTCATTTAGCAACAACAATACAAAATCTTGGATAAAATAAGCAATGTAAGCATATCAAAAAATATTTTGAAGTTGTGATAGTCATAATTCAAACCATGTAAGTACAGGTCAAAAGGTAACAATCAACAAAGAAAACAAATTTAAAATGACTGAAAAATTCTCATGCGAGACAAACAAGTTTATCAAATGGAATCTGTGCAACATTGAGAACTCTTTTACAGTCAGATTGTATGACAGCTTTGGTAAAATAATCAACATACTGAACAAAAAAGTTAGGGAACATCAAAATCAACATGGAAGTTTTACTTGGATTATCATACTGTCAAATGTGATGATCCTTAACTGTTTGTGTGCAGAATATAATAGATGTAAGGAAATGAATACTGGTAGATGTTTAACAAACCAAAGCGTAACGTTGGAATGGCAAGTGGAATGCACGGAAGACTGTTTTTTCCAAGTGTGTCCTTAACAAAATTGAGAATTATGCAACAATCTTAGTCTATGTTCTATTATTAAAAACTTCTACCATTTAATAAATCAAGTAATTATGCTTGATATAAATAAAATCTAAGTTGATTGTTTTATCTATAAAAATAAACTAAAAAAGCTTCTGATGAATTTAACAAATATAAATAAATTTTGTTTACATAGTTTATTTTGTTGATGGTTGTTTTTATATCGATATAACAAAATATGATATTGTAAGTTATCTACTGGTGTTATCACAGATTGCGGCAAACCAACCTACAGCTGACTAAGATTATCATTTCATTCTCTTTCACTTAGAAGCTGTATCCTTCTTCTTCTCCTCCTCCTCATCGTCCGGTGGGAGAGAAGCTCCAACCTTACCGAACTCGATGTGAGCGTACTGGTTCTTCTCCTCCCCGATGATCACCGTGCCGGGCTTTTGGTTGCTGAAGTCGATTCCGACGTACAGACATCCGTCCGCGTCGCGTCCAGTCGGGGGTTCCGGGTTCTGCACAAATGAGATTTAGACTTTCCATTTTGCCTAATTCAAATTTTATATTTAATTTATATTATTGTGCTCCTTACCGGAATATCAACTTATTCAATATATTTTAACAAAATAACAAACAAAATTATGTCAAAAACATTCTGAACAAGTGGTGTCTGCGTCATCCCCCAATATAGACTGACACCAACTTTGGGTGCTTGGGTTCATGAGATATTGTGTTAACAAGAGTTTGAAAGTGGTCGAAGCAATGTGGTGACCTTGAAAATAAGGTAAAGGTCATCTAAATTGACTGGTGTCTGCGTAAACTGCCAATATAGGCTGTCAGAAAATATAAAGACATTATATCTAACTGGTCATGAGATATCACATTAACAAGAGACAATAGGGGATTCTCAATATTTATGCATGCATACGACCCATGACCTTTCGAAACGAAAACAAGGCTAAGGCCGCTTCTGATTTCCTGGTTCGCGTAATGGCTGCATATCGGCAGTACATGCCGCTGTGTCTTTCGGTTTCTATTGACTGGAACTGAATGAATATTTTTGATTCTATTGAATTCCAGCAATGCAAGATTTTTAAAAAGTGTTTTTGACAAACGTCAACAAAACTAAGGGTATTTCATTCAGGTTTATCGTCAAACAACGTTTGTTTTGGATAGTTTTATTCGTGGTAAATTCAAGAGTTTTTGTTTTGATTTGTATTTCTTTTTTGGCTAATAATGTCATTTTTTCGTAATCATTAGGCAAACTATATCTCCATTAAAATAATAATAATCCCTAAGTTCTACTTCAGGGCGGCAGTAATAACTAAACCTCTTGAAGGTGCTGCTCAACTTCCATCCCTCATCCCTCAAATGAACACAATAAATATTGATTTATATTGTTCAAGTACAACTATATATATTTACATTCTTATCGGCCCTAATGGTCAGAATATTTTCAAGAATATTAGACAATCAAATAAATCATAAATATTCATTGAAATCAAAAACTAATATACATATATAATATATATATTATAAAAATAAAAAATTGTACTGCAGGACACATTAAATCATAACAATCAGTATTTTTATGACCAGAAATATCTTAAACAAAAAATTAAACTAAAAAGGTCCGAGTTAAGCTACAAAAAAACATACATTTATCTTTATAATTCAAAGGTACTATTTGATGTATTCATGCAGAACTTTGGAAGCAAAATTCAAAGCAGGCCAAAAATTAAATATTGAAAATAATTATTTGCTAAATACTAATTTAAACCACTCACCTAGATATAGTTTGTACCCAACAAAAATAACCAACAAAAAAGAAATGAAAAGGGAATTAATTGAGGTTAATGTTTGAAAGTACCAAGTACATGTCATACTGGATAATGATTGATAATGTGAATTATACATGCATGTTTCAATACACAATCAATATAGTGCTAGGGGAGGTGGTGGTTAGGTTTGAGAAATATATTTGTATATATCTTTTTTAAATGGAATAATACATGGACATAAAGTCATAATTTGAATTAGAAATGCACATTATTTAAGCTTTTGCAAGATGCCAAATCTCACCAAGTGCTTTCTATTCTGACCAAGAGGTCAATCTGAAATAATTCATAAAGCAAAAATAGGACACTGCATGAATTCAAGCAGGTGGGTGGGTACACAGGGTATTTAAGTGTTACATTAGCACTTGGAGATTATTTCTTTACTTTGAGATGAATAGAATTCAGAAAAGAAATTCAATTAATAAAATAAAAAGTTATCAGTATTTTAAAAATTAATTTTCAACTTTTGAAGTACAAGGAATAAATCACATGTCTCCTACTTTTGGATAAAGTCTCACTCCTTTTTAGTTAATGTTTATTTTTCGTTCCAATTAAAGGTGGTGAAATAACTTTGATATCAATTTTAAAAAAGCTTTTGGCCAAAGATCATTTGCTGCAACTGTTTTTCATTTATTTATTTCCCCTATTTTGTAAAGAGTTCTACCTTTCATATTTGAATTATAAGTTTCTTAAATAATAAAATAAATACAATGTTCTTTGGTAGAATTCCTTTTCTTGTGAATATTGTTTTTTTAAACATTTAAGCTTGTTCACATATCTGCATGTGCTCATAAATTAAAATAATCACCACAATGATAACATTGTTTTCTGACTTATAAACTTTCCTCACACTATATAGGTAAGTAAAGCCAAAATATTTTATTGGTAAAGAGGTTTATGTATTTCTTACATTTAATTTGAGTGCTATGATCCTTGTTTTAAAAATATTTCTCTACCCCAGACAAATGGCTGACTAGAATATGTTATTGAAAACTATAATGTATGTTTATTTGATTAAATTATATAATAATCTATGTTACTGCTTTAACAATAGAAAGAAGAATGACATTGACTTAGTGAGCTTTAGAAAACATATTCAAATGAACTAGGCCAAAGAATTGGGTTTGTTTACAGTCTGGTCTGCACTGAATGACCCTTTTGTAACTCGTAGGCATGTCACACGATGCGACGGTTTAGCCGAGTGATGGCTATGATTTGCAAAGTTTCTTCCCATCCAGTGACCAAATATAATGATTTCATTGCTTAAATGGATAGTGTGTAAATTTTCATTCGTATTTGTTTATATTAGAACACCGAAACCAAACGAGTTTATCAGATTTACAGCGCAAAATGACGGCAAACACGAGGAAGTGCTGCCGTAAACTATTCGAAAAATCTCGACTTGCATGTAAAATAGTATCCTAAGCTGTGATAATTGAAGATAATCGACAGAGACATTGATCTTGAACGTTTGCCAAGTGATTTTATCATAATATTTAATGAAATTAATTATAAGTGATTTTTAATAGAGCTACTGACTTGTCAATGCTTTGTGAATGGTACTTCCGGGTTTCGAAGCGGTCTTAGCCTCGTTTTCGATTTCGAGAGCTCGGTTTCCTATGCCTCATGAATATTCATGAGGTAATATTAAGAATCCCCTATACAGTGGTCGAAGTGACATGGTGACTTTGACAATATGGTTTTGGTCACCAAAATTCACTGGTGTCTGCGTCATCCCCCAATGTTGATTGGCACCAAATTTGAAAACTTTGGGTCCATCCAGTCATGAGTTCGAAAAGTGGTCAAAGTGTTGTGGTGACCTTGAAAATATGGTCAAGGTCACCAAAATCGACAGGTGTCTGCGTCATCCCCCAAATGCAGCCTTGCAACAAATTTGAAACCTTCATGAGATATCGCGTTAACAAGAAATGTGACGTATGGATGTACGGCGCTGAATACATAGTCCCCCGTTCCGTGTTGCGGCGGGGGACAAAAATAAAGTGTCAATGCTTTAATTAGTATTGATAGGTAAAGGATATATAAATAGATCAAGGTAAACCAGAACACATGGTCTTCAAAACCTTCTCCTAAGAAACTGTAATCAAATTGGAATATAAAATGACTAAATTCGAACTAACCTGTATAGGTTTCAGATTCTTGACTGGATGGAAAAGTGGTGAGATTAGAGTTATCCGCCCCTGGTTGCATGGCAACCGTAAGGGGTGGGGCTCGAAAGGGGTGACCCAAAGTACGTTTTTTTAGTTTTTTAACTAATTTTAAGTGGAAAATATAGTTACAGCCTGTCATATATCAAAAATCAAGGATTTTATGCAATAAGTACCCCAAGGAGGATCCCTTCTGAAAAAGAATCATTGAGAGTTTGCCGTGGTCTGATGTGCACTGGAAGGAGATATCAGAACTTAAAACAAAAGCATGTATCTCATTTTTTAACTCTTTCAAATCAAATCTGGTATTTCTATCTTAAACGGTTACTGAAGAAATTTGTCCCCTTTATCTAGGATGGATGCACGGATGCAAGGACAAGGTACACAGAAACCTATATCGCAGTTCCCTATCCTGAATGGGGATAATAAATGCGGGAGGTTTCTTGAAAACACACCTCATTCTTGGCTGCTGGCTCATCTCCCTCAAATCCAGCATTTGCGTAAGTATTGGCATCGTCTGCGTACTGACCAGGCACTGCGTTCTCGTAGACATCACCTGCACAGCAAGCACTGTCCTCAGGTACAAGCAATCTTACAGAAGAGATATATGTTTATCCCACCAATTCAAGCATTTATTTTAATTAACATTGTTTAAAACAGAATTAAAAAGAGACAAAGTTAAATCATATATTATGGGGTATATGAAAGTATTATATCAAACCTCGTGATCGCTTAGTTTTCGCAGCTGGTGCAGTGTCTGAAAAGATATAGAACAATGATATTATTATAGTTTGTAAGAAGTTGTATCAAGATCTGACTCAGACAAGACTCTGTAACTCATCATATTTTGTATTGTTTGATGTTGTAGAATAAAATAAATATCTTTAGATAAAACGAAATCTCCTGCCATGATTTTGAAAAAAATATCACAAAACTTGTCAGTGTCAGTGTCCAAGTTTTGACACTAAAATGTATGACATGGTTGTCTAAAATAATTCCTGCAATGATCATGAACTGATTCTCTCCTATCAAAGGCAGCTGATGTATGATCATGCCCAAATAATAATGTAAAATGGTACATATAACTAAAATAAGTGTCCCGCTTAAATAGACAAAATAAATGGTGGTTGGTGTGGTGTTTGTCCATAAAAATTGAAAGGACGAAACCGGTCAAGGAATTTGTAACCAATTTGTTACATTGCCAGTCCTCGACAGTCCCCCTACTTTTTAAATATTTCTACATATAGTGGTTTGATTTCCCTCATAGCAATGACAAAACATAATGTAATCAATCATGTCAATGATTAACAATATATTTTAATGAACAAACTGAAGTTAAACCACTACACTTTGGTAACTTGCCCATACAGTCTAATTGAAATAAATAAAATAGGAATAAAAGTTGCAAAATAGTGCATGCATCTACTGGGATAGAAACTCATATCATTCAGAGGTTTCCTCGCAAAACAGTCCGTATGTTTTGCAGTGGAAGCTTATAAGGATGAAATAAACTGGTATAAACTAAAAATATAAAATATAAAATAAACTAAAAACTCAAGGAATTAAACGTGATTCTCTTAAAGAAGCAAGGAACTAAACATGAGTCTCTTCATATGAGCAAAAGCAGAGCAGCCCCGAAACTTAGGGTCTCACCTTTCCCTGTTCCGCCTTCTCCACAGCAACAATAAAAAGTTGTTCATTATTGGAGTTATTTCAAACAAGTTGAATCATCACTTTTTTTCAATTTTTCAGAACAGGGTCAATTTAAATCGGACTGCATGATCATACAAATTGACAATAAAATCTTTTCAAGTTTTGCCCAAGAAACAAAAGAAAGTCGAATTTGGTCAAAATCTAAAAAATAATTTTAACCTTGGTCTTGAAACCCCTGAAAGGCACAACAGCACCATTAAGGCTACTACCATACCAAATATGAATTTTCCAAGTTATATAACTTTCAGGTCTTTGAAGGGCATTTAAATGTTTCGGAGTATATCACATTCCACCTGATGAAACGTTTTGTATTTTCACATTAGAGAAGCAGTTATCCAGAAAACGTTCCTGTTCTCATATACTTCTGGAATTATGCTCAGGAAATGATTTCAGACAGACGGATAGACACTCTTGGACTTGCAGAGTGCTAAATACCCCAAACTATGTTGTAGCAGAGTTATAATGAATTCAGAGAGATCTAACAACCCCTCACAAACACAAAGTCACAAGCAAACTTCCTCTAAGTCCTCACAAAATTTCAGATGTGTGGGTGCAGTAGTGTTGGAGGAAAAGTTGAAAATGTAGAAAGTTTACCACAGACGGAGAACTGCCTATACCATAAACCTGATGAGCTAAACATATGAAGATAAGCTTATTCAATACCTGAAAAATAAGAGTGCTCTAAGTCAAGGGCCATAATTCTGAAAATATTAATCCGATCGGTCCCAAAAAAGCTCATGCATAACAACTGATGTATATCCTGCCACGTTCATATTTGAAAGGGGGGTTAAAGACCAAGACTTTGATCCCATGAGATACCGTCACATAAAATTCAGCTTTGGGGGTGTAGCAGTTCTTGAGGAGAGTTTATAGACGCCCCCCACTACCCGATGCCCGGCGACAGAGGACGGTCAATGCCATCTGGTCTGATGAGCTAAAAAGGTACGATGTTGGTAAGCATGCATTTGAAGTGAATATTATTGAAATGAAAGTAGCCCCACCTTTGCATTTACTTTATAAGAACCAGATTAAAATTCAAAGAATGTATTTAAAAAATAAAGAGTTATTCACAAACCTTTCTTCTTTCCTTTGTCTTTTTTTCCAGCATCTGAAGTGTTAAAATATTGTTAAGTTAGTTTGTTTTTAAAATCTGATAAGAGGCATTTGCAATAAACAACCTTTGACAATTGAGTAGTTTTTACACTGTTTCCTGATGAAAAAGATGCAACAGAAAAAGTTTCAAGTTGAGTGTCATTTTAACAAGGAATCTCACCATTTTTCTTTTGTTTTTTCTTGTCTGGTTTCTTGACCTCAGCATACACATCACTGACATTTTCCTCAGGTTTTTTCTTCTTCTTCACTTCTGAATAGATTGCACCTGGGTTCTCTGGAGCTCTTGCCTCCGCACCTCCAACTGCGTCAGCACTTTCATATATGTCATTCCTTTGCATCACTGAAAAGTGAACCGGCATGAAAAACTCTGGGACAGCTTAGAGAATAAATACCAGATCCATATAATTTCATAATTAACATATTAGAAACAGGTAAAATATCATCTTTCCTCCCAATAACTGTACCTCATCAGGCTTTGTTGTCAGAGGGATAACAAATCTGTAAATCAACATTTGAGCATTCTTGGACTTTACCTTCTGGAGGAAAAGACAACAATACTTTAGGTCTTATATGAGGCCACAGGGTCATTAAATCAACACTAAATTCCCATTGGTCAATTGCAAGTAGTTAGTACACAAGATTTCAACTTTCTAAGGCTCTCTGTTCTGGAAAAGACGTTGACAAAGCAAAAAGTTTGAAGACAAATGGATGGAAACAGGACATCATGAAATGTACTGAGCTCATCAGGCCTTTGAGGAAATTCTCATTATTCTTCTGACATTGACATAGTATAATAGTCACAAAGTGAAAAATCCTTTAAATATATTGAGTCAACGATTAATATTTAAAAAACAGTGTGTGTAGTTAACTTAAGGTTTCAACAAATCATTATCAGATGTTTCATTGAGATATCCAACTATTACCTGCATCAGATCTGCTAACATTTCCAGAGGTTTCATAGAGAGCATTTGGCTCCATTACTGAAAGAAATGTTTACATCTTTAACATACATATAGTCCTCCATGCCATCTTTGTTTGATGATTTTTTTAGGATTAGCAAATCTAAAATTTATAATTCACATTGACAAAGTTGTCTGTACACAATATTTTGGTTTTAGGTTTTTAATTCTGAAAAAGGAAATGAACCATTGTACCCTTTTCGGGACAGATGGATGGATGGACAGACGGGCTGTGCCACGACATAAATATGGTTGCCTAAATATCAACATTCCGGCAATGATCTAGAACAAATGGTTAATAATTTACCTATTTCAACTAGTTTACAGTAAGGTATATTCCCCAAATTATGATACATAATACAAAAGAGTAAGTAATTTGTTACAGATTATTGTGTGCCTGGACATCTAGCCTCTCCTCTCTTCTAACCTACCAACCTACACCCCTACCCATATTTGAATGGGGTGAGGACCAAACTTTGATCCCATAGGTGCAAGGTGCTCCTAAAAGATTTCAACTTTGGGAGAGTAGTGGTTCTGGAGGTGACGTTGAAAATGATTACGGATGACAGGCAATCTGCCATGCAATAAGCCCATCTGGCCTTTACAGATGACACAATGCCATGTCATAAGAATAAAAACTTCATACATACCAATGCCTTCATTTCTGCCATTGACCCTACAAATATCAAATGAATCAGAGAGTTAGATAAAACATAATACCAGTTTTGAGAAAACTTCGCTACGGACTAAAAGCATATTGTTTATTGGCTATAGTATATGTTATGTGCCACTATGTAAATATTCTATCATTGTATGTGACAAGATTAGAAGGGCTAACTGAACTATGATTTTTCAATATCAACATGTACAGCCATAGAAACTCACAAAGAACTATCCAAAATTCCAAATTGTTTGTGTTCATTTTCAGAAACATAATAACAAAAATAGAGCCATGGGCTCTGTAGCTCATCAGGGCTTCCTTGATTTATTATCTAAGGTTGAATATCTAAGTTATCTTTAGTAATACATTTACCAAAGCTACAATCGAGAATCTCCTTTGTACATAACATTTCAGCTTGCTAGAGCTTTTTGTACTTGAGAAGAAGATGATAATAGGTTTTAAGGTCATAACCCCCCTGACCCATATTTGGGGTCACAGGGTCACCAAATCTACAATTTAGAATACCCATTGGCCAAGGAGCCTCCAAAGAACTTTTCAGCTCTCCAATGTAGGCCGACACCAAATTTGAAGTCACCGCTTCATGAGATATCGCCTTAACAAGAAATGTGACATACGGTTAAATTAAATCTCAGGTAGGAACTTGCAGATTCTACAAACAATACTTCTGAAGCTGACTTGTGTAGCTATCTGCACCAGTGGCAAGGAATGTGTTTGCTAGTTTTAGCCCAATCTCAAGTACCTCAAGTAGTTCTCTCACAAAAGTTTTTTCTTCTCCAGGTGAGGAGTTCACTTATCAGTCATTTCTTGGAATACCACTTGGGTTATAGGTCCTACATAGAAACATTTTGTTGTCTGGACAATCTTCACTGTGAGTAACTGTTCATAGTGCCCAAAAGAGTGTCAATCATTCCCAGACCATCTTTGTTCTAGCTTTCCTCTTACGAGGTGGGGGTCTGTGAGACTTATTTCTTACCCGCCCCAGGAATGCAAGTTCCTGATCTCACATAAAAGGTTAACCCCTAACATGTGTGTGTGAAACCCGTAGCCATACCCTCCGACCAAATCTTCGCATGCAAGAAAGGGAAACAACACAAAATGTCTGCTCTTACATATTTATTTAGTACATGCAATATATATATCAGGGTCTCAGTCTTTATATAGACTTATTCAGCACATGCAATATATATATCAGGGTCTCAGTCTTTGTGTAGACTTATTCAGCACATGCAATATATATATCAGGGTCTCAGTCTTTGTGTAGACTTATTCAGCACATGCAATATATATATATCAGGGTCTCAGTCTTTGTGTAGACTTATTCAGCACATGCAATATATATATCAGGTTCTCAGTCTTTATATAGACTTATGCAATACATGCATATCATATCATATGTCAGCAAAATACAGGCTCTGATTAGTCACTCATACCTGGTCAAATACACTTCCGAGATGTGTTTATATAACACGCAAATACAAAAGTACGGGCAAGCATAAGCCGAATGAGGTTCACATAACGTGTCAACAAATACAGACTCTGAATAGTCACTCAAACAGGGTCAAATACACTTCCGAGATGTGTTTATATAACGCGCAAATACAGAAATACGGGCAAGCATAAGCCGAATGAGGTTCACATAATGTGTCAACAAATACAGACTCTGAATAGTTACTCAAACATGGTCCAATACACTTCCGAGATGTGTTTATATAACGCGCAAATACAGAAATACGGGCAAGCATAAGCCGAATGAGGTTCACATAACGTGTCAACAAATACAGACTCTGAATAGTCACTCAAACATGGTCAAATACACTTCCGAGATGTGTTTATATAACACGCAAATACAGAAATACGGGCAAGCATAAGCCGAATGAGGTTCACATAATGTGTCAACAAATACAGACTCTGAATAGTTACTCAAACATGGTCAAATACACTTCCGAGATGTGTTTATATAACACGCAAATACAGAAATACGGGCAAGCATAAGCCGAATGAGGTTCACATAATGTGTCAACAAATACAGACTCTGAATAGTTACTCAAACATGGTCCAATACACTTCCGAGATGTGTTTATATAACGCGCAAATACAGAAATACGGGCAAGCATAAGCCGAATGAGGTTCACATAACGTGTCAACAAATACAGACTCTGAATAGTCACTCAAACATGGTCAAATACACTTCCGAGATGTGTTTATATAACACGCAAATACAGAAATACGGGCAAGCATAAGCCGAATGAGGTTCACATAATGTGTCAACAAATACAGACTCTGAATAGTTACTCAAACATGGTCCAATACACTTCCGAGATGTGTTTATATAACACGCAAATACAAAAGTACGGGCAAGCATAAGCCGAATGAGGTTCACATAACGTGTCAACAAATACAGACTCTGAATAGTCACTCAAACATGGTCAAATACACTTCCAAAATGTGTTTATATAACGCGCAAATACAGAAATACGGGCAAGCATAAGCCGAATGAGGTTCACATAACGTGTCAACAAATACAGACTCTGAATAGTCACTCAAACATGGTCAAATACACTTCCGAAATGTGTTTATATAACGC
Source organism: Gibbula magus (assembly GCA_936450465.1). Taxonomy (NCBI): domain Eukaryota; kingdom Metazoa; phylum Mollusca; class Gastropoda; order Trochida; family Trochidae; genus Gibbula; species Gibbula magus. Next base: position 354,425 of record OW388298.1, on the reverse strand, counting down.
GCAAATACAGAAATACGGGCAAGCATAAGCCGAATGAGGTTCACATAATGTGTCAACAAATACAGACCCTGAATAGTTACTCAAACATGGTCCAATACACTTCCGAAATGTGTTTATATAACACGCAAATACAGAAGTTAGGCAAATATGAACCAAAATGTATTCGCACAAGATGAGCTTATGAATATATTAACGGTCCGTAGAAAAACAAGGTGGCGGGCAAAACGCGCAACATATATGTGAGGTATGCGCGAATAATGCACTAGCAGAGTTATGTGCATTGTTATGTAAACAAATTATATAATCAATGCTTCACGTATTGGCACGCACTGAGGTCTTGAAATGCAGATTGAAAATTTGTGCAAGTGTAAACACACCTTAAGCGATATCATACATCAAGGCATTATAAGACTTACCTTAACCTTTCTCTGTCTCCACCTTGAAAGGAAAAATATGAATATTACTTCACATAAATTCACAACATCTTTTTGTTTTATTGTCAGTTATCCATTAAAATTTGAGAAGACTTAAAAACAAGAAAACTTCTCTGAATGAAGCAAGCTGACATCTTTTGATTTGTGAATCTAGGGTAATATGAATCGTTCTTAAAAATCATTTAACAAAAGCGGATGAACCTGAGTTATAGAAAAAGAGGAATTGAAGTGAATTAATTTCCATAAGAAATACCACAATAGATCCATCCCTTTGAAAATACCTTTGTTGAGCTTTCTCCTCCTGAAGAACACAAATACACCAATGACAACAAGGCCGATGACCAACACAGCTGCAATGCTGCCTACGATAACACCAAGTGGCAAAGGTGGTGGAGGAGTTACTTTTCGAACTTCTGAAAGCAAATCAAAATATGATATGTTAGAAATAACACAATTATCCTTCAGCAGGGACTGGAAGCAACAGTTAGATTTACTCATAAAACTGGAACGATTTTTTCAATTTTCAACAGGTAATTATAATTGTTAATGAACTGAAAATAGAGCAATCGTCTCTGTAGCTCATCAGGATTTGTATTGTTTGATGCAGAAAATCTAAATAAATTGTTCTCAATATAATGCACAATACCTAACATTGAAAAGTCTTCAAAATTGTCAGTGCATAACCAATTCATGACTTGACACTAATTTTGATTAAATTGGTTCTCCAAGTATAACAATTCTTGCAAAGACATTAAAGAAAATAAATAGCTTTTTAGGCCATTGTCTCTGAGACCCTTTTAGGCTCAGAGGTTCAACAAATCTACAAATTAAAATCTCTATTGACCAAGGAGTCGGTACACAACATTTCTGCTTTCTAGAGCTTTTCTTATTGGAGTAAGAGATGAAAAAAGGTATTTAGGTCTTGACCCCTGTGACCCACATTAAATTTGGGGTCACAGGGTCACCAAATCTACAATTTAGAATCCTCATTGACCAAGGAGTCTGTACACAACATTTCAGCGCTCTAGACCATTTTGCAGAAAAAAAAAGAAAAAAATAGGTTTTATGGTTGTGATCCCTATGACGCTATTTGAGGTCACAGAGTCACCAATCTACAATTTAAAATCCCTATTAGCCAAGCAGTCTGTAGAAAACATTTCAGTCTGATTAAAATCAATGTTTTTTCCGAGGAATAAAAATAGCAAAATAGTGCATCTATGAACTTATATCGTTCGGAGGTTTCCTCGCAAAACCATCTGATAAAAGCCCGTAAGTTTTCATGTTCTGGCACAATTCAGTTAACCAATCCCAAGACGTCCAACAAAAGCTTTTGGTGCTATAAGGGGCAGATAACTCAAAACAGCTATCCTTTTGTCTGTTCAAAATGCTTTCAAGAGGGCGACCGTTTAAAAATTATGATGTGATTGGTCAGCTTTTTTTACTGGGCTTTTTCTGCGCTAAACTGATTCGGAACACGCGCCTATATGGGGTGTCCTCAGACCTTGTGGTGAGGAATCTACAGAACCTGTTCTTATCCCGATAGATGCATTATTTGCACATAATTTTCCACAGAACAAGGTAGCTTTTAATCAGACTGATAACATATCAGCATTCTAGTGCTTATTGTACTGGAGAAGAATATGAAAATAGGTTTTCACGGTCGAGACCCCTGTGAACCTATTTGGGGTCAGGGATCACCAAATCAAACGAACAAGAAGAGGATCCTCCTTGCAAAAAGTGTTGTTCCTAGAGGCGGTCCTGGGGACATTTGCCCACCTTTTTGCCTTGGTGTCCCTTAATATTTGGAGCAGTAGAATACTTTTATCATTGCAAATGGTCCCACTTGTTCAGAATTGGCCAAAATGACCCCCTTAGCAGCTTTTTTTTCTTTAGCTTTACTCTCTTTGTCTTGCTCACTCTTATACAGACTGAATTCAACTCCCATTGACTCTATCTTTGCAATAAGTACCCCAAGGAGGATCCCTTCTGAAAAAGAATCAAACGAACCTGTATTGGTTGCAGATTCTTTGAAGAGGATCCTCCTTGGGGTAGGGCCTCCCTCCTCCCCTTATTCAGTCTGAGACTTTTGAAAAGTGGTGAACATAGAGTTACTGCCCTTGGTTGCATGACAACCACTGGGGATGGGGCTCACGAGGGTTGGCCCACACATACGCTTTTTTAGTTTTGAATCATTTTTTATGTGTCAAAAATAGTTACAACCTGTCATAGACATAAAATAATGGAGTAATTATGCAGTACCCCAAGGTGGATCCCTTCTGAAAAAGAATCTACAATTTAGAATCCCCATTAGCCAAGGAGTCTGCATTAAACATTTCAGCTCACTAGACCTTTTGGTACTGGAGAAAAGAGTTTTTTTTAAGGTCGTGACCCCTGTGACCCTATTTGTAGTCAAGGGGTCACAAAATTTACAATTTCAAATACCCATTGGGTAAAGAGACCTTTTGGTACTGGAGAAGAAGATGAAAATTGGTTCTTAAGGTTGTGACCCCAGTGACAAACAAAGCTCTGTCAACTGGGAATAGGTTTTGAGTAACCTGTAAAGGTTGATCATGCAAGATTTGAGGACTTCTAATAAAGGGATAGTGTCACCGAATTGAAGCGGCCTTAAACCTATCTAACTGTCTAACTATAGCCAAGTGCTATAAACCTATTAGAGTTACGTCCCTTTGATTGTTATGCACCGTAAATTGTCATATGCAACCATGCGGTTTGCCAGCTCGATGTTACCTGACGATATAAACCCAAATCTGATGGAAACACAAAGTTGTTTTTCCTGACAGACAGATCAATGATCAATGATGACACGTCTTGAATTCTTGACAGTAACCATTAAATCCTGGGTTTCAAAAATTTCTTAATCTACTAATAATAGATTACTTGTATTGCTAACATTGTTTATTAATTTAAGGTTGTGGAGTGAGGTACACTGCCTGAGACAGGAAACAGTACCTGAGTCCGATGGAAGCACAATAAACTGGTAGAAAACCTAACAAATAACCATTTGTGAATTAGAGTGGTTACTTCGATAAAGCAACAAATAAATAAACGTCCACAAATCTGATGTTTTCTGGTGCCATGAGTAGGATGTTGACTACATCAACTTCAGGGTGTACCTTTGGTGGTAAAGTAGGTCTCCTCTGAGACCAGACTCTGATTGCTGCCAGTCTTCCTGTCTGTGACAGACTTGATCCTGAACACATACCCAGTGTTGGAGTCAAGACCATTCACCACCCCAACTCCAGAGTTGTCCTCAAACACCCTGCTGCTCCAGTCTCCAGACGTGTTCTGTACCCGGAACTCCACATGGAACTCCTGAGTGTAGTCCCCGCCAGCGTACTGGGGAGTCCAGGTCAGGGTGACGGAGTCTGTGGTAGAGTTGAGGGGTGTGAAGTGCAGGGGGGTCTCTGGAGGACCTGTTGAAATATTTATTGATTAATATCATGTAGAGGTGAATCTTTAAATAGCTTCAACTGTCTTGTGTAGTGAAGTGCAGGGGAGTGTTTGGAGGACCTGTTGATATATTTATTGATTAAATATCTATTGAGGTGAATCTTAAATAGCTTCAACTGTCTTGTGTAGTGAAGTGCAGGGCGGTCTCTGGAGGACCAGTTGATATTTTTTATTTGGTTTTAACTGTTTGAGAGGAACTCTAGGAGTTGAATAATAACACTATAAAGTTGATCATCCATAAAATATATATTTGGTGTGTGATCTGTCGATAAATGAGTTATCCTTGTCCTGAAAATGTTAGATGTTGAATGTAGTCCCTACCTGAGCCAATAAGTCTAAGAGTTGACTCTGCACAGTCCACACTGTTACACACACTGACTGTGTAGAGACCGACGTGCTCCTGCTGGAAGTCTGTGAGCGTGTAGACGAGTTTGAATCCTGCCACCTCCACCTGAGTTCCGTACACGTCCAGATGTACGAGGCTGGAGCTGACACTGGATGAGTCTGTACTCAGTCTCCTGCTTGTGGTATTGGTGGAGTTGAAGTACCAGGAGAAGGACGTGAAGTTGGGACTTGAGTAGACGTACTGAACCAGGCTTGCAGTCTGTCCAACCTCACCTCCAACTGGCTCTGTGGGGTCCGCATCCTTCGTGTACACAGGAGAAGCTGTAACCAACATGGTATCATCTACATCAACATCAAGTAATATAAACATCCTTTGTGTATAGAGGAGAACCTGTGGTCAACATGGTATCATCTACATCAATATTAAGTAATATATAAATCCTGTGTGTACACAGGAGAACCTGTGGTCAACATGGTATCATCTACATCAATATCAAATAAAATCAACATGTAGGACATCAATGTCTTATTACTTGTTATAAACAAATACATTCAATGAATTTGATGTTATTCCTCAATGAACAATTATTTTAAAATCATTTGTGTAAAGCTGTGGTCAACATTGTATCATCTGGTTACATCCACATGTACATTATCGATTCATTATTAAGTGGTATAAACAAATACACTCTCTTTAAAAAGAAACGCAAGCCCTGAATTTAGAAAGTGTCAATGTAAATTTTTAACTTGTTATTACACATGTATTATTAAAGATGTAAACACAATGTCTCTTTGTATAAGGTCCCAATCTTATAGCTCTGTAGCGAACACTCGACTCAAACTAGGGGACGTTTTCTTCAGTATCTCGTGTGAGTCCCATGACCACAGCATTGCCTCCTCGGAACAGCACGGATAAAATGGCGAATTTGTTCCTGGGGTATTGCTCTCCACTCCTTCTGTAGTGCTGTAGCCAGTGTATCCAACGTCTGCGTTGCAGGTGTACGTGCACGAATACGACTATCAAGATCGAGATGATTCAATAGATTTTCGAAAGGGTTCATGTCGATATTTGTAGAAAATTCACTGTTGCATGAACTGTGTGGAGCCAGCATTGTCCTGTTGAATCAGCTCCCTCTGGTGGTCTATCGGCAGAAGATGAGGCTGTAATACGTCATTGATGTATCGTTGGGCTGTCCTTCATGCAGTCTCTGTACATCACATAACTGGCTTCCACTGAATTAGCTATTCAAACTTTGTCCATCAACTCTATTTATTGTATAAACAACTCATCTCCAATCTCTTGTAGAAACAATTCATGTATATAACCCAGCTGTTTCCCCACTTGTGTACCACTTGCTTGACAACGACATTAGAACCTATGTCGAAACGTCGCTTTCAAAGAATAAAGAAGTTGTATATCCATAAAATCGTTTCTTTTCTTCATAACATCAACTTCTAAAATGCCAATCAAACAACACATTGTTGCAGTGACCGTTGGTGTGACCTGCCGATTATGTAGGTGGGTGACTCGGATGTAGCGATTTTGAGCCGGTGTGGTGATCCTTGGTTTACGCTCATGAGATGGTCTTCGGCTGCATTAAACTGTATATATCGATTCCAAAGTCAATAAGACATTAAGGTGACGGGCAACTGCTCTAAAACTTTGCCACTCCCGGCCTCAATGGGACCAATGGCAATATTTGTATATGCCGTACTCAACTGGGGCATTTTCGACCTTGATTTTCGGACTAAATAAAATGACTGAATTGCAAAACTACGTGTCCATTTATAGTCCTCTACATCAATTGTGTTTTCCTTGATTTACACGTGCAACCGACTTTTAGTAGTATGCACATGACTTTTTCGAACATTCTAAAACAAAATCAGATAAAATGTCACTGTGCGTTACAAAGGATGTGTTTGGGAGCTAGTACTAATAGTACGAGAACATACTAAGAGTATATTGCAACAAAAATCAAATTTACGCTCATTATTTTCTGTCAGGGGATGATGTCAGATATTGACATAGGGGTTGCGTTTCTTTTTTGAAAGAGAGTACATTTGGTAAATATGATGTGGTTCCTCAATGAACAAGAACCGTAAGTCCTTCGTGCACACAGAGAACTTGTGCCAGCATGTAAAACACCCGTTTATCCGCACAATTTGTTTACAGTTGATAGCAAGTCGTATGGTTGAGCAAATCATTATTTGCATAGAGATGCAAAGCAAAGATTTTAAATACCACCTTGCAGATGGTGGGGTTTCCTGAAAACGTGGTCTGACGTTATCTCAAATCAAACCTTTTAACATAAATTCAGTATAAGCAAGTCAGTTAAGTAACACGATCAATTAAACTAGATATGATGAGTTTTAACGAAGAGAATATTGTGACATACATGTTCTCTTAACACACTGATCAGTTGTAAGACAGTTCCCGTTTTGGTTCATATCGAAAGTTATGAAGTTTTAAGATGGTATCTCTAACATTCTCACCTTGAACTGTGACGGTCGTGTCACTGTGACTGGGTTGTTTAACGTTGTTGCCCACAGTGCAGACATACACACCCGAGTCCTGATACGACACCCGGGGTAGATCCAGACTGTATCTGTCTCCCGTCTGGGTCCCAGCCCGTCTCTGGATCAGCTGATCTCCCCAGTACTGTCTGAAGTCCTCAAAACTGTAGTTGCTGGGGTTTCCTGTAGCTGTGCAGGTCAGAGTCAGATCTGTGTCCTGTAGTCCTTCTACATGTGGTAGACTGATGTCTGGAGGGTCTGGAGAATAAAGTAGGATGTACATAGTTTGTTTATTGTCTCTCTAATGGTTCTTCTACAGGTGGTAGACTAATGTCTGGAGGGTCTAGGGAATAAAGTAGGATGTACATAGTTTGTTTATGTCTCTCTATTGGTCCTTCTACAGGTGGTAGACTGATGTCTTGAGGGTCTGGAGAATAAAGTAGGATGTACATAGTTTGTTTATTGTCTCTCTAATGGTCCTTCTACAGGTGGTAGACTGATGTCTGGAGGGTCTGGAGAATAAAGTAGGATGTACATAGTTTGTTTATTGTCTCTCTAATGGTCGTTCTACAGATGGTAGACTGATGTCTGGAGGGTCTGGTGAATAAAGTAGGATGTACATAGTTTGTTTATTGTCTCTCTAATGGTCCTTCTACAGGTGGTAGACTGATGTCTGGAGGGTCTGGAGAATAAAGTAGGATGTACATAGTTTGTTTATGTCTCTCTATTGGTCCTTCTACAGGTGGTAGACTGATGTCTGGAGGGTCTGGTGAATAAAGTAGGATGTACATAGTTTGTTTATTGTCTCTCTAATGGTCCTTTTACAGGTGGTAGACTGATGTCTGGAGGGTCTGGAGAATAAAGTAGGATGTACATAGCTTGTTTATTGTCTCTCTAATGGTCCTTCTACAGGTGGTAGACTGATGTGTGGAGGGTCTGGAGAATAAAGTAGGATGTACATAGTTTGTTTATGTCTCTCTAATGGTCCTTCTACAGGTGGTAGACTGATGTCTGGAGGGTCTGGGGAATAAAGTATGATGTACATAGTTTGTTTATTGTCTCTCTAATGGTCCTTCTACAGGTGGTAGACTGATGTCTGGAGGGTCTGGAGAATAAAGTATGATGTACATAGCCTGTTTATTGTCTCTCTATTGGTCCTTCTACAGGTGGTAGACTGATGTCTGGAGGGTCTGGAGAATGAAGTAGGATGTACATAGTTTGTTTATTGTCTCCCTAATGGTCCTTCTACAGATGGTAGACTGATGTCTGGAGGGTCTGGGGAATAAAGTAGGATGTAGATAGTTTGTTTATTGTCTCTCTAATGGTCCTTCTACAGGTGGTAGACTGATGTCTGGAGGGTCTGGAGAATAAAGTAGGATGTACATAGCTTGTTTATTGTCTCTCTAATGGTCCTTCTACAGGTGGTAGACTGATGTCTGGAGGATCTGGAGAATAAAGTAGGATGTACATAGTTTGTTTATGTCTCTCTATTGGTCCTTCTACAGGTGGTAGACTGATGTCTGGAGGGTCTGGGGAATAAAGTATGATGTACATAGTTTGTTTATTGTCTCTCTAATGGTCCTTCTACAGGTGGTAGACTGATGTCTGGAGGGTCTGGAGAATAAAGTATGATGTACATAGCCTGTTTATTGTCTCTCTATTGGTCCTTCTACAGGTGGTAGACTGATGTCTGGAGGGTCTGGAGAATGAAGTAGGATGTACATAGTTTGTTTATTGTCTCCCTAATGGTCCTTCTACAGATGGTAGACAGTTGTCTGGAGGGTCTGGGGAATAAAGTAGGATGTAGATAGTTTGTTTATTGTCTCTCTAATGGTCCTTCTACAGGTGGTAGACTGATGTCTGGAGGGTCTGGAGAATAAAGTAGGATGTACATAGCTTGTTTATTGTCTCTCTAATGGTCCTTCTACAGGTGGTAGACTGATGTCTGGAGGATCTGGAGAATAAAGTAGGATGTACATAGTTTGTTTATGTCTCTCTATTGGTCCTTCTACAGGTGGTAGACTGATGTCTGGAGGGTCTGGTGAATAAAGTAGGATGTCCATAGTTTGTTTATTGTCTCTCTAATGGTCCTTCTACAGGTGGTAGACTGATGTCTGAAGGATCTGGGGAATAAAGTAGGATGTACATAGTTTGTTTATTGTCTCTCTAATGGTCCTTCTACAGGTGGTAGACTGACGTCTGGAGGGTCTGGAGAATAAAGTATGATGTACATAGCTTGTTTATTGTCTCTCTATTGGTCCTTCTACAGGTGGTAGACTGATGTCTTGAGGGTCTGGAGAATAAAGTATGATGTACATAGTTTGTTTATTGTCTCTCTATTGGTCCTTCTACAGGTAGTAGACTGATGTCTGGAGGGTCTGGAGAATAAAGTATGATGTACATAGCTGGTTTATTGTCTCTCTATTGGTCATTCTACAGGTGGTAGACTGATGTCTGGAGGGTCTGGAGAATGAAGTAGGATGTACATAGTTTGTTTATTGTCTCCCTAATGGTCCTTCTACAGATGGTAGACTGTTGTCTGGAGGGTCTGGGGAATAAAGTAGGATGTAGATAGTTTGTTTATTGTCTCTCTAATGGTCCTTCTACAGGTGGTAGACTGATGTCTGGAGGGTCTGGAGAATAAAGTAGGATGTACATAGCTTGTTTATTGTCTCTCTAATGGTCCTTCTACAGGTGGTAGACTGATGTCTGGAGGATCTGGAGAATAAAGTAGGATGTACATAGTTTGTTTATGTCTCTCTATTGGTCCTTCTACAGGTGGTAGACTGATGTCTGGAGGGTCTGGTGAATAAAGTAGGATGTCCATAGTTTGTTTATTGTCTCTCTAATGGTCCTTCTACAGGTGGTAGACTGATGTCTGAAGGATCTGGGGAATAAAGTAGGATGTACATAGTTTGTTTATTGTCTCTCTAATGGTCCTTCTACAGGTGGTAGACTGACGTCTGGAGGGTCTGGGGAATAAAGTATGATGTACATAGCTTGTTTATTGTCTCTCTATTGGTCCTTCTACAGGTGGTAGACTGATGTCTTGAGGGTCTGGAGAATAAAGTATGATGTACATAGTTTGTTTATTGTCTCTCTATTGGTCCTTCTACAGGTAGTAGACTGATGTCTGGAGGGTCTGGAGAATAAAGTATGATGTACATAGCTTTTTATTGTCTCTCTATTGGTCATTCTACAGGTGGTAGACTGATGTCTGGAGGGTCTGGAGAATAAAGTAGGATGTACATAGTTTGTTTATTGTCTCTCTAATGGTCCTTCTACAGGTGGTAGACTGACGTCTGGAGGGTCTGGGGAATAAAGTAGGATGTACATAGTTTGTTTATTATCTCTCTAATGGTCCTTCTACAGGTGGTAGACTGATGTCTGGAGGGTCTGGAGAATAAAGTAGGATGTACATAGTTTGTTTATTATCTCTCTAATGATCCTTCTACAGATGGTAGACTGATGTCTGGAGGGTCTGGAGAATAAAGTAGGATGTACATAGCTTGTTTATTGTCTCTCTATTGGTCCTTCTACAGGTGGTAGACTGATGTCTTGAGGGTCTGGAGAATAAAGTATGATGTACATAGCTTGTTTATTGTCTCTCTAATGGTCCTTCTACAGGTGGTAGACTGATGTGTGGAGGGTCTGGAGAATAAAGTAGGATGTACATAGTTTGTTTATGTATCTCTAATGGTCCTTCTACAGGTGGTAGACTGATGTCTGGAGGGTCTGGGGAATAAAGTATGATGTACATAGTTTGTCCTTCTACAGGTGGTAGACTGATGTCTGGAGGGTCTGGAGAATAAAGTATGATGTACATAGCCTGTTTATTGTCTCTCTATTGGTTCTTCTACAGGTGGTAGACTGATGTCTTGAGGGTCTGGAGAATAAAGTATGATGTACATAGTTTGTTTATTGTCTCTCTATTGGTCCTTCTACAGGTAGTAGACTGATGTCTGGAGGGTCTGGAGAATAAAGTATGATGTACATAGCTTGTTTATTGTCTCTCTATTGGTCATTCTACAGGTGGTAGACTGATGTCTGGAGGGTCTGGAGAATAAAGTAGGATGTACATAGCTTGTTTATTGTCTCTCTAATGGTCCTTCTACAGGTGGTAGACTGATGTCTGAAGGATCTGGGGAATAAAGTAGGATGTACATAGTTTGTTTATTGTCTCTCTAATGGTCCTTCTACAGGTGGTAGACTGACGTCTGGAGGGTCTGGAGAATAAAGTATGATGTACATAGCTTGTTTATTGTCTCTCTATTGGTCCTTCTACAGGTGGTAGACTGATGTCTTGAGGGTCTGGAGAATAAAGTATGATGTACATAGTTTGTTTATTGTCTCTCTATTGGTCCTTCTACAGGTAGTAGACTGATGTCTGGAGGGTCTGGAGAATAAAGTATGATGTACATAGCTTTTTATTGTCTCTCTATTGGTCATTCTACAGGTGGTAGACTGATGTCTGGAGGGTCTGGAGAAAAAAGTAGGATGTACATAGTTTGTTTATTGTCTCTCTAATGGTCCTTCTACAGGTGGTAGACTGACGTCTGGAGGGTCTGGGGAATAAAGTAGGATGTACATAGTTTGTTTATTATCTCTCTAATGGTCCTTCTACAGGTGGTAGACTGATGTCTGGAGGGTCTGGAGAATAAAGTAGGATGTACATAGTTTGTTTATTATCTCTCTAATGATCCTTCTACAGATGGTAGACTGATGTCTGGAGGGTCTGGAGAATAAAGTAGGATGTACATAGCTTGTTTATTGTCTCTCTATTGGTCCTTCTACAGGTGGTAGACTGATGTCTTGAGGGTCTGGAGAATAAAGTATGATGTACATAGCTTGTTTATTGTCTCTCTAATGGTCCTTCTACAGGTGGTAGACTGATGTGTGGAGGGTCTGGAGAATAAAGTAGGATGTACATAGTTTGTTTATGTATCTCTAATGGTCCTTCTACAGGTGGTAGACTGATGTCTGGAGGGTCTGGGGAATAAAGTATGATGTACATAGTTTGTCCTTCTACAGGTGGTAGACTGATGTCTGGAGGGTCTGGAGAATAAAGTAGGATGTACATAGCCTGTTTATTGTCTCTCTATTGGTTCTTCTACAGGTGGTAGACTGATGTCTTGAGGGTCTGGAGAATAAAGTATGATGTACATAGTTTGTTTATTGTCTCTCTATTGGTCCTTCTACAGGTAGTAGACTGATGTCTGGAGGGTCTGGAGAATAAAGTATGATGTACATAGCTTGTTTATTGTCTCTCTATTGGTCATTCTACAGGTGGTAGACTGATGTCTGGAGGGTCTGGAGAATAAAGTAGGATGTACATAGTTTGTTTATTGTCTCTCTAATGGTCCTTCTACAGGTGGTAGACTGACGTCTGGAGGGTCTGGGGAATAAAGTAGGATGTACATAGTTTGTTTATTATCTCTCTAATGGTCCTTCTACAGGTGGTAGACTGATGTCTGGAGGGTCTGGAGAATAAAGTAGGATGTACATAGCTTGTTTATTGTCTCTCTATTGGTCCTTCTACAGGTGGTAGACTGATGTCTGGAGGGTCTGGAGAATAAAGTAGGATGTACATAGTTAGTTTATTATCTCTCTAATGGTCCTTCTACAGGTGGTAGACTGATGTCTGGAGGGTCTGGAGAATAAAGTAGGATGTACATAGTTAGTTTATTATCTCTCTAATGGTCCTTCTACAGGTGGTAGACTGATGTCTGGAGGGTCTGGAGAATAAAGTAGGATGTACATAGTTTGTTTATTGTCTCTCTATTGGTCCTTCTACAGGTGGTAGACTGATGTCTGGAGGGTCTGGAGAATAAAGTATGATGTACATAGTTTGTTCATTATCTCTCTAATGATCCTTCTACAGGTGGTAGACTGATGTATGGAGAATAAAGTAGGATGTACATAGCTTGTTTATTGTCTCTCTAATGGTCCTTCTACAGGTGGTAGACTGATGTCTGGAGGGTCTGGAGAATAAAGTAGGATGTACATAGTTTGTTTATTGTCTCTCTATTGGTCCTTCTACAGGTGGTAGACTGATGTCTGGAGGGTCTGGGGAATAAAGTATGATGTACATAGTTTGTTTATTGTCTCTCTAATGGTCCTTCTACAGGTGGTAGACTGATGTCTGGAGGGTCTGGAGAATAAAGTATGATGTACATAGTTTGTTTATTGTCTCTCTATTGGTCCTTCTACAGGTGGTAGACTGATGTCTGGAGGGTCTGGAGAATAAAGTAGGATGTACATAGCTTGTTTATTGTCTCTCTAATGGTCCTTCTACAGGTGGTAGACTGATGTGTGGAGGGTCTGGAGAATAAAGTAGGATGTACATAGTTTGTTTATGTCTCTCTAATGGTCCTTCTACAGGTGGTAGACTGATGTCTGGAGGGTCTGGGGAATAAAGTATGATGTACATAGTTTGTTTATTGTCTCTCTAATGGTCCTTCTACAGGTGGTAGACTGATGTCTGGAGGGTCTGGAGAATAAAGTATGATGTACATAGCCTGTTTATTGTCTCTCTATTGGTCCTTCTACAGGTGGTAGACTGATGTCTGGAGGGTCTGGAGAATGAAGTAGGATGTACATAGTTTGTTTATTGTCCCCCTAATGGTCCTTCTACAGATGGTAGACTGTTGTCTGGAGGGTCTGGGGAATATAGTAGGATGTAGATAGTTTGTTTATTGTCTCTCTAATGGTCCTTCTACAGGTGGTAGACTGATGTCTGGAGGGTCTGGAGAATAAAGTAGGATGTACATAGTTTGTTTATTGTCTCTCTATTGGTCCTTCTACAGGTGGTAGACTGATGTCTGGAGGGTCTGGAGAATAAAGTATGATGTACATAGTTTGTTCATTATCTCTCTAATGATCCTTCTACAGGTGGTAGACTGATGTATGGAGAATAAAGTAGGATGTACATAGCTTGTTTATTGTCTCTCTAATGGTCCTTCTACAGGTGGTAGACTGATGTCTGGAGGGTCTGGAGAATAAAGTAGGATGTACATAGTTTGTTTATTGTCTCTCTATTGGTCCTTCTACAGGTGGTAGACTGATGTCTGGAGGGTCTGGGGAATAAAGTATGATGTACATAGTTTGTTTATTGTCTCTCTAATGGTCCTTCTACAGGTGGTAGACTGATGTCTGGAGGGTCTGGAGAATAAAGTATGATGTACATAGTTTGTTTATTGTCTCTCTATTGGTCCTTCTACAGGTGGTAGACTGATGTCTGGAGGGTCTGGAGAATAAAGTAGGATGTACATAGCTTGTTTATTGTCTCTCTAATGGTCCTTCTACAGGTGGTAGACTGATGTGTGGAGGGTCTGGAGAATAAAGTAGGATGTACATAGTTTGTTTATGTCTCTCTAATGGTCCTTCTACAGGTGGTAGACTGATGTCTGGAGGGTCTGGGGAATAAAGTATGATGTACATAGTTTGTTTATTGTCTCTCTAATGGTCCTTCTACAGGTGGTAGACTGATGTCTGGAGGGTCTGGAGAATAAAGTATGATGTACATAGCCTGTTTATTGTCTCTCTATTGGTCCTTCTACAGGTGGTAGACTGATGTCTGGAGGGTCTGGAGAATGAAGTAGGATGTACATAGTTTGTTTATTGTCTCCCTAATGGTCCTTCTACAGATGGTAGACTGTTGTCTGGAGGGTCTGGGGAATATAGTAGGATGTAGATAGTTTGTTTATTGTCTCTCAAATGGTCCTTCTACAGGTGGTAGACTGATGTCTGGAGGGTCTGGAGAATAAAGTAGGATGTACATAGCTTGTTTATTGTCTCTCTAATGGTCCTTCTACAGGTGGTAGACTGATGTCTGGAGGATCTGGAGAATAAAGTAGGATGTACATAGTTTGTTTATGTCTCTCTATTGGTCCTTCTACAGGTGGTAGACTGATGTCTGGAGGGTCTGGGGAATAAAGTATGATGTACATAGTTTGTTTATTGTCTCTCTAATGGTCCTTCTACAGGTGGTAGACTGATGTCTGGAGGGTCTGGAGAATAAAGTATGATGTACATAGCCTGTTTATTGTCTCTCTATTGGTCCTTCTACAGGTGGTAGACTGATGTCTGGAGGGTCTGGAGAATGAAGTAGGATGTACATAGTTTGTTTATTGTCTCCCTAATGGTCCTTCTACAGATGGTAGACTGTTGTCTGGAGGGTCTGGGGAATAAAGTAGGATGTAGATAGTTTGTTTATTGTCTCTCTAATGGTCCTTCTACAGGTGGTAGACTGATGTCTGGAGGATCTGGAGAATAAAGTAGGATGTACATAGTTTGTTTATTGTCTCTCTATTGGTCCTTCTACAGGTGGAAGACTGATGTCTGGAGGATCTGGAGAATAAAGTAGGATGTACATAGTTTGTTTATGTCTCTCTATTGGTCCTTCTACAGGTGGTAGACTGATGTCTGGAGGGTCTGGTGAATAAAGTAGGATGTCCATAGTTTGTTTATTGTCTCTCTAATGGTCCTTCTACAGGTGGTAGACTGGTGTCTGAAGGATCTGGGGAATAAAGTAGGATGTACATAGTTTGTTTATTGTCTCTCTAATGGTCCTTCTACAGGTGGTAGACTGACGTCTGGAGGGTCTGGAGAATAAAGTATGATGTACATAGCTTGTTTATTGTCTCTCTATTGGTCCTTCTACAGGTGGTAGACTGATGTCTTGAGGGTCTGGAGAATAAAGTATGATGTACATAGTTTGTTTATTGTCTCTCTATTGGTCCTTCTACAGGTAGTAGACTGATGTCTGGAGGGTCTGGAGAATAAAGTATGATGTACATAGCTTGTTTATTGTCTCTCTATTGGTCATTCTACAGGTGGTAGACTGATGTCTGGAGGGTCTGGAGAATAAAGTAGGATGTACATAGTTTGTTTATTGTCTCTCTAATGTTCCTTCTACAGGTGGTAGACTGACGTCTGGAGGGTCTGGGGAATAAAGTAGGATGTACATAGTTTGTTTATTATCTCTCTAATGGTCCTTCTACAGGTGGTAGACTGATGTCTGGAGGGTCTGGAGAATAAAGTAGGATGTACATAGCTTGTTTATTGTCTCTCTATTGGTCCTTCTACAGGTGGTAGACTGATGTCTGGAGGGTCTGGAGAATAAAGTAGGATGTACATAGTTTGTTTATTATCTCTCTAATGATCCTTCTACAGATGGTAGACTGATGTCTGGAGGGTCTGGAGAATAAAGTAGGATGTACATAGCTTGTTTATTGTCTCTCTATTGGTCCTTCTACAGATGGTAGACTGATGTCTTGAGGGTCTGGAGAATAAAGTATGATGTACATAGCTTGTTTATTGTCTCTCTAATGGTCCTTCTACAGGTGGTAGACTGATGTGTGGAGGGTCTGGAGAATAAAGTAGGATGTACATAGTTTGTTTATGTCTCTCTAATGGTCCTTCTACAGGTGGTAGACTGATGTCTGGAGGGTCTGGGGAATAAAGTATGATGTACATAGTTTGTTTATTGTCTCTCTAATGGTCCTTCTACAGGTGGTAGACTGATGTCTGGAGGGTCTGGAGAATAAAGTATGATGTACATAGCCTGTTTATTGTCTCTCTATTGGTCCTTCTACAGGTGGTAGACTGATGTCTGGAGGGTCTAGAGAATAAAGTAGGATGTACATAGTTTGTTTATTGTCTCTCTATTGGTCCTTCTACAGGTGGTAGACTGATGTCTCGAGGGTCTGGGGAATAAAGTAGGATGTACATAGTTTGTTTATTGTCTCTCTATTGGTCCTTCTACAGGTGGTAGACTGATGTCTGGAGGGTCTGGAGAATAAAGTAGGATGTACATAGTTTGTTTATTGTCTCTCTAATGGTCCTTCTACAGGTGGTAGACTGATGTCTGGAGGGTCTGGAGAATAAAGTAGGATGTACATAGTTAGTTTATTATCTCTCTAATGGTCCTTCTACAGGTGGTAGACTGATGTCTGGAGGGTCTGGAGAATAAAGTAGGATGTACATAGTTTGTTTATTGTCTCTCTATTGGTCCTTCTACAGGTGGTAGACTGATGTCTGGAGGGTCTGGAGAATAAAGTATGATGTACATAGTTTGTTCATTATCTCTCTAATGATCCTTCTACAGGTGGTAGACTGATGTCTGGAGAATAAAGTAGGATGTACATAGCTTGTTTATTGTCTCTCTAATGGTCCTTCTACAGGTGGTAGACTGATGTCTGGAGGGTCTGGAGAATAAAGTAGGATGTACATAGTTTGTTTATTGTCTCTCTATTGGTCCTTCTACAGGTGGTAGACTGATGTCTGGAGGGTCTGGGGAATAAAGTAGGATGTACATTGTTTGTTTATTGTCTCTCTAATGCTCCTTCTACAGGTGGTAGACTGATGTCTGGAGGGTCTGGAGAATAAAGTATGATGTACATAGTTTGTTCATTATCTCTCTAATGATCCTTCTACAGGTGGTAGACTGATGTCTGGAGAATAAAGTAGGATGTACATAGCTTGTTTATTGTCTCTCTAATGGTCCTTCTACAGGTGGTAGACTGATGTCTGGAGGGTCTGGAGAATAAAGTAGGATGTACATAGTTTGTTTATTGTCTCTCTATTGGTCCTTCTACAGGTGGTAGACTGATGTCTGGAGGGTCTGGGGAATAAAGTAGGATGTACATACCGTATTCCGGGAAATTTTCGTGGTTGGTAATTTTCGTGGTTTTCGTGGGTAGAGCTTGAACCACGAAATTTTCCATACCACGAAAATTTCCCGATGAATTTCATTAAAAATATCTTCACCACTCACTGTACGAACCATCGAGCTGTTTTTAAGAATATCGCATGCGCAGATTTCAGTGCTATTCACTGACAACTGCTAATAACAGAGCTCTAATTCAGTTTGTCGTTTATTGATAGTTGTAAATATATACGTTGATTACTCTACTTAATATTTAGCGAAGTGGGATTGACACTCGTCATTGTATACAATGATACGTTAATAAACAAATTATCTCTCTATATATACAAATGTAGTTCTACCAGCTATGGTACTTGAACGCTTGTTCACAACATAATAAGTGGAGTTTAACACGTGTCACAACACAATGCACCCGGTCGTAGTTCATGTTCAACAGAGTGTGACAAAGACAAAGGAGCATGCTGTATTCAACAAATGAATAAAAACTTGATAATCTTTTGGTTGATACACTTTATTAATGGAAATAATTAATTTAGTCAAGTCAGCAAAATAATTATAATAAAAAGCACTACATGTAACCAATAACAAACACATGTATGCTTGTTTTTGGCAGATGTAAAGGCCATGTCATTTTGATGACAAAAGCTCTGATTATGTTCACGCTACACAATTGATCACTGATATCTCGCACAAGATGATACAGCTAGTACAGTGTCATTCACGGCGGGCTGAACAGACAACTTCGGCGATTCTGTAATTCTGTTTGATATACGTGTAGGTACAGCGTCGGTGTTATTTGTCAAAGCAAGAAAATGGCAGTGAGTAAAGTATTGCTTTATTGAAACATTGAGTTAGAATTGTCATCTTTGAAACAAGAAACAAGCCGCTAAATGTGATTCGTGTCTTCTCCTTATGAATGTTGAACAAACACGATCGACTGATTACTACTAAGTAATAAGTTGTTTGGAAAGCAATATGATTAACTAACATGGCGGTGTCAACAGACAGGATAACATCAACAGGCTTACACGTGGAACACAAACACACGATTTCAAAATTTGTATTTGGATAACTTCAACCACGAAAATAAAAATCCACGAAAATGTAATTTTTTGAAAACGTCTGAACCACGAAAATAAAAATCCATGAAAGGTCTTTTAGTCCTCAACCACGAACATTTCCAACCACGAAAATTTCCCGGTATACGGTAGTTTGTTTATTGTCTCTCTATTGGTCCTTCTACAGGTGGTAGACTGATGTCTGGAGGGTCTGGTGAATGAAGTAGGATGTACATTGCTTGTTTATTATCTCTCTAATGGTCCTTCTACAGGTGGTAGACTGATGTCTGGAGGGTCTGGAGAATAAAGTAGGATGTACATAGTTTGTTTATTGTCTCTCTATTGGTCCTTCTACAGGTGGTAGACTGATGTTGAGGGTCTGGTGAATAAAGTAGGATGTACATAGTTTGTTTATTGTCTCTCTAATGGTCCTTCTTCAGGTGGTAAACTGATGTCTGGAGGATCTGGAGAATAAAGTAGGATGTACATAGTTTGTTTATTGTCTCTCTAATGGTCCTTCTACAGGTGGTAAACTGATGTCTGGAGGGTCTGGGGAATAAAGTAGGATGTACATAGTTTGTTTATGTCTCTCTAATGGTCCTTCTACAGGTGGTAGACTGATGTCTGGAGGGTATGGAGAATAAAGTAGGATGTACATAGCTTGTTTATTGTCACTCTAATGATCCTTCTACAGGTGGTAGACTGATGTCTGGAGGGTCTGGAGAATAAAGTAGGATGTACATAGTTGGTTTATTGTCTCTCTATTGGTCCTTCTACAGGTGGTAGACTGATGTCTGGAGGGTCTGGTGAATAAAGTAGGATGTACATTGCTTGTTTATTATCTCTCTAATGGTCCTTCTACAGGTGGTAGACTGATGTCTGGAGGGTCTGGAGAATAAAGTAGGATGTACATAGTTTGTTTATTGTCTCTCTATTGGTCCTTCTACAGGTGGTAGACTGATGTCTGGAGGGTCTGGAGAATAAAGTAGGATGTACATAGTTTGTTTATTGTCTCTCTAATGGTCCTTCTACAGGTGGTAGACTGATGTCTGGAGGGTCTGGTGAATAAAGTAGGATGTACATAGTTTGTTTATTGTCTCTCTAATGGTCCTTTTACAGGTGGTAGACTGATGTCTGGAGGGTCTAAAGAATAAAGTAGGATGTACATAGTTTGTTTATTGTCTCTCTAATGGTCCTTCTACAGGTGGTAGACTGATGTCTGGAGGGTCTGGTGAATAAAGTAGGATGTACATAGTTTGTTTATTGTCTCTCTAATGGTCCTTTTACAGGTGGTAGACTGATGTCTGGAGGGTCTGGAGAATAAAGTATGATGTACATAGTTTGTTTATTGTCTCTCTAATGGTCCTTTTACAGGTGGTAAACTGATGTCTGGAGGGTCTGGGGAATAAAGTAGGATGTACATAGTTTGTTTATGTCTCTCTAATGGTCCTTCTACAGGTGGTAGACTGATGTCTGGAGGGTCTGGTGAATGAAGTAGGATGTACAATGCTTGTTTATTATCTCTCTAATGGTCCTTCTACAGGTGGTAGACTGATGTCTGGAGGGTCTGGAGAATAAAGTAGGATGTACATAGTTTGTTTATTGTCTCTCTATTGGTCCTTCTACAGGTGGTAGACTGATGTCTGGAGGGTCTGGTGAATAAAGTAGGATGTACATAGTTTGTTTATTGTCTCTCTAATGGTCCTTCTACAGGTGGTAAACTGATGTCTGGAGGATCTGGAGAATAAAGTAGGATGTACATAGTTTGTTTATTGTCTCTCTAATGGTCCTTCTACAGGTGGTAAACTGATGTCTGGAGGGTCTGGGGAATAAAGTAGGATGTACATAGTTTGTTAATGTCTCTCTAATGGTCCTTCTACAGGTGGTAGACTGATGTCTGGAGGGTATGGAGAATAAAGTAGGATGTACATAGCTTGTTTATTGTCACTCTAATGATCCTTCTACAGGTGGTAGACTGATGTCTGGAGGGTCTGGAGAATAAAGTAGGATGTACATAGTTGGTTTATTGTCTCTCTATTGGTCCTTCTACAGGTGGTAGACTGATGTCTGGAGGGTCTGGTGAATAAAGTAGGATGTACATTGCTTGTTTATTATCTCTCTAATGGTCCTTCTACAGGTGGTAGACTGATGTCTGGATGGTCTGGAGAATAAAGTAGGATGTACATAGTTTGTTTATTGTCTCTCTAATGGTCCTTCTACAGGTGGTAAACTGATGTCTGGAGGGTCTGGTGAATAAAGTAGGATGTACATAGTTTGTTTATTGTCTCTCTAATGGTCCTTTTACAGGTGGTAGACTGATGTCTGGAGGGTCTGGAGAATAAAGTATGATGTACATAGTTTGTTTATTGTCTCTCTAATGGTCCTTTTACAGGTGGTAAACTGATGTCTGGAGGGTCTGGGGAATAAAGTAGGATGTACATAGTTTGTTTATGTCTCTCTAATTGTCCTTCTACAGGTGGTAGACTGATGTCTGGAGGGTCTGGAGAATAAAGTAGGATGTACATAGTTTGTTTATTGTCTCTCTATTGGTCCTTCTACAGGTGGTAGACTGATGTCTGGAGGGTCTGGGGAATAAAGTATGATGTACATAGTTTGTTTATTGTCTCTCTATTGGTCCTTCTACAGGTGGTAGACTGATGTCTGGAGGGTCTGGGGAATAAAGTAGGATGTACATAGTTTGTTTATTGTCTCTCTATTGGTCCTTCTACAGGTGGTAGACTGATGTCTGGAGGGTCTGGGGAATAAAGTAGGATGTACATAGTTTGTTTATTGTCTCTCTAATGGTCCTTCTACAGGTGGTAAACTGATGTCTGGAGGGTCTGGTGAATAAAGTAAGATGTACATAGCTTGTTTATTGTCACTCTAATGATCCTTCTACAGGTGGTAGACTGATGTCTGGAGGGTATGGAGAATAAAGTAGGATGTACATAGCTTGTTTATTGTCACTCTAATGATCCTTCTACAGGTGGTAGACTGATGTCTGGAGGGTCTGGAGAATAAAGTAGGATGTACATAGTTTGTTTATTGTCTCTCTAATGGTCCTTCTACAGGTGGTAGACTGATGTCTGGAGGGTCTGGTGAATAAAGTAGGATGTACATTGCTTGTTTATTATCTCTCTAATGGTCCTTCTACAGGTGGTAGACTGATGTCTGGAGGGTCTGGGGAATAAAGTATGATGTACATTGTTTGTTTATGTCTCTCTATTGGTCCTTCTACAGGTGGTAGACTGATGTCTGGAGGGTCTGGTGAATAAAGTAGGATGTACATAGTTTGTTTATTGTCTCTCTAATGGTCCTTCTACAGGTGGTAGACTGATGTCTGGAGGGTCTGGAGAATAAAGTAGGATGTACATAGTTTGTTTATTGTCTCTCTATTGGTCCTTGTACAGATGGTAGACTGATGTCTGGAGGGTCTGGAGAATAAAGTAGGATGTACATAGTTTGTTTCTTGTCTCTCTAATGGTCCTTCTACAGGTGGTAAACTGATGTCTGGATGGTCTGGAGAATAAAGTAGGATGTACATAGTTTGTTTATGTCTCTCTATTGGTCCTTCTACAGGTGGTAGACTGATGTCTGGAGGGTCTGGAGAATAAAGTAGGATGTACATAGTTTGTTTATTGTCTCCCTAATGGTCCTTCTACAGGTGGTAGACTGATGTCTGGAGGGTCTGGTGAATAAAGTAGGATGTACATAGTTTGTTTATTGTCTCCCTAATGGTCCTTCTACAGGTGGTAGACTGATGTCTGGAGGGTCTGGAGAATAAAGTAGGATGTACATAGTTTGTTTATTGTCTCTCTAATGGTCCTTCTACAGGTGGTAGACTGATGTCTGGAGGGTCTGGAGAATAAAGTAGGATGTACATAGCTTGTTTATTGTCTCTCTAATGGTCCTTCTACAGGTGGTAGACTGATGTCTGGAGGGTCTGGGGAATAAAGTAGGATGTACATAGTTTGTTTATTGTCTCTCTATTGGTCCTTCTACAGGTGGTAGACTGATGTCTGGAGGGTCTGGGGAATAAAGTAGGATGTACATAGTTTGTTTATTGTCTCTCTAATGGTCCTTCTACAGGTGGTAGACTGATGTCTGGAGGGTCTGGGGAATAAAGTAGGATGTTCATAGTTTGTTTATTGTCTCTCTAATGGTCCTTCTACAGGTGTTGGACTGATGTCTGGAGGGTCTGGAGAATAAAGTAGGATGTACATAAATGGTTTATTGTCACTCTAATGATCCTTCTACAGGTGGTAGACTGATGTCTGGAGGGTCTGGGGAATAAAGTAGGATGTTCATAGTTTGTTTATTGTCTCTCTAATGGTCCTTCTACAGGTGGTAGACTGATGTCTGGAGGGTCTGGAGAATAAAGTAGGATGTACATAGTTTGTTTATTGTCTCTCTATTGGTCCTTCTACAGGTGGTAGACTGATGTCTGGAGGGTCTGGGGAATAAAGTAGGATGTACATAGTTTGTTTATTGTCTCTCTATTGGTCCTTCTACAGGTGGTAGACTGATGTTTGGAGGGTCTGGGGAATAAAGTAGGATGTACATAGTTTGTTTATTGTCTCTCTATTGGTCCTTCTACAGGTGGTAGACTGATGTCTGGAGGGTCTGGTGAATAAAGTAGGATGTACATAGTTTGTTTATGTCTCTCTATTGGTCCTTCTACAGGTGGTAGACTGATGTCTGGAGGGTCTGGAGAATAAAGTAGGATGTACATAGCTTGTTTATTGTCTCTCTAATGGTCCTTCTACAGGTGGTAGACTGATGTCTGGAGGGTCTGGAGAATAAAGTAGGATGTACATAGTTTGTTTATTGTCACTCTAATGGTGCTTCTACAGGTGTTGGACTGATGTCTGGAGGGTCTGGGGAATAAAGTAGGATGTACATAGTTTGTTTATTGTCTCTCTATTGGTCCTTCTACAGGTGGTAGACTGATGTCTGAAGGGTCTGGGGAATAAAGTAGGATGTACATAGTTTGTTTATGTCTCTCTAATGGTCCTTCTACAGGTGGTAGACTGATGTCTGGAGGGTCTGGGGAATAAAGTAGGATGTTCATAGTTTGTTTATTGTCTCTCTAATGGTCCTTCTACAGGTATTGGACTGATGTCTGGAGGGTCTGGAGAATAAAGTAGGATGTACATAGTTTGTTTATTGTCACTCTAATGATCCTTCTACAGGTGGTAGACTGATGTCTGGAGGGTCTGGGGAATAAAGTAGGATGTACATAGCTTGTTTATTGTCACTCTAATGATCCTTCTTTAGGTGGTAGACTGATGTCTGGAGGGTCTGGAGAATAAAGTAGGATGTACATAGTTTGTTTATTGTCTCTCTAATGGTCCTTCTACAGGTGGTAGACTGATGTCTGGAGGGTCTGGAGAATAAAGTAGGATGTACATAGTTTGTTTATTGTCACTCTAATGATCCTTCTACAGGTGGTAGACTGATATCTGGAGGGTCTGGAGAATAAAGTAGGATGTACATAGTTTGTTTATTGTCACTCTAATGATCCTTCTACAGGTGGTAGACTGATATCTGGAGGGTCTGGAGAATAAAGTAGGATGTACATAGTTTGTTTATTGTCACTCTAATGATCCTTCTACAGGTGGTAGACTGATATCTGGAGGGTCTGGAGAATAAAGTAGGATGTACATAGTGTGTTTATTGTCTCTCTAATGGTCCTTCTACAGGTGGTAGAATGATATCTGGAGAGTCTGGAGAATAAAGTAGGATGTACATAGTTTGTTTATTGTCTCTCTAATGGTCCTTCTACAGATGGTAGACTGATGTCTGGAGGGTCTGGTGAATAAAGTAGGATGTACATAGTTTGTTTATTGTCTCTCTAATGGTCCTTCTACAGGTGGTAGACTGATGTCTGGAGGGTCTGGAGAATAAAGTAGGATGTACATAGCTTGTTTATTGTCTCTCTAATGGTCCTTCTACAGGTAGTAGACTGATGTCTGGAGGGTCTGGAGAATAAAGTAGGATGTACATAGTTTGTTTATTATCTCTCTAATGGTCCTTCTACAGGTGGTAGAATGATGTCTGGAGGGTCTGGGGAATAAAGTAGGATGTACATAGTTTGTTTATTATCTCTCTAATGGTCCTTCTACAGGTGGTAGACTGATGTCTGGAGGGTCTGGAGAATAAAGTAGGATGTACATAGTTTGTTTATGTCTCTCTATTGGTCCTTCTACAGGTGGTAGACTGATGTCTGGAGGGTCTGGGGAATAAAGTAGGATGTACATAGTTTGTTTATTGTCTCTCTAATGATCCTTCTACAGGTGGTAGACTGATGTCTGGAGGGTCTGGGGAATAAAGTAGGATGTACATAGTTTGTTTATGTCTCTCTATTGGTCCTTCTACAGGTGGTAGACTGATGTCTGGAGGGTCTGGAGAATAAAGTAGGATGTACATAGTTTGTTTATTGTCTCTCTAATGATCCTTCTACAGGTGGTAAACTGATGTCTGGAGGGTCTGGGGAATAAAGTATGATGTACATAGTTTGTTTATGTCTCTCTAATGGTCCTTCTACAGGTGGTAGACTGATGTCTGGAGGGTCTGGGGAATAAAGTATGATGTACATAGCTTGTTTATTGTCTCTCTAATGGTCCTTTTACAGGTGGTAGACTGATGTCTGGAGGGTCTGGAGAATAAAGTAGGATGTACATAGTTTGTTTATTGTCTCTCTAATGGTCCTTCTACAGGTGGTAGACTGATGTCTGGAGGGTCTGGAGAATAAAGTAGGATGTACATAGTTTGTTTATTGTCTCTCTAATGGTCCTTCTACAGGTGGTAGACTGATGTCTGGAGGGTCTGGGGAATAAAGTAGCATGTACATAGTTTGTTTATTGTCTCTCTAATGGTCCTTCTACAGGTGGTAGACTGATGTCTGGAGGGTCTGGTGAATAAAGTAGGATGTACATAGTTTGTTTATTGTCTCTCTATTGGTCCTTCTACAGGTGGTAGACTGATGTCTGAAGGATCTGGAGAATAAAGTAGGATGTACATAGTTTGTTTATTGTCTTTTTAATGGTCCTTCTACAGGTGGTAGACTGATGTCTGGAGGATCTGGAGAATAAAGTAGGATGTACATAGTTTGTTTATTGTCTCTCTAATGGTCCTTCTACAGGTGGTAGACTGATGTCTGGAGGGTCTGGTGAATAAAGTAGGATGTACATAGTTTGTTTATTGTCTCTCTAATGGTCCTTCTACAGGTGGTAGACTGATGTCTGGAGGGTCTGGGGAATAAAGTAGGATGTACATAGTTTGTTTATTGTCTCTCTAATGGTCCTTCTACAGGTGGTAGACTGATGTCTGGAGGGTCTGGAGAATAAAGTAGGATGTACATAGTTTGTTTATTGTCTCTCTAATGGTCCTTCTACAGGTGGTAGACTGATGTCTGGAGGGTCTGGAGAATAAAGTAGGATGTACATAGTTTGTTTATTGTCTCTCTAATGGTCCTTCTACAGGTGGTAGACTGATGTCTGGAGGATCTGGAGAATAAAGTAGGATGTACATAGTTTGTTTATTGTCTCTCTATTGGTCCTTCTACAGGTGGTAGACTGATGTCTGGAGGGTCTGGTGAATAAAGTAGGATGTACATAGTTTGTTTATGTCTCTCTATTGGTCCTTCTACAGGTGGTAGACTGATGTCTGAAGGATCTGGAGAATAAAGTAGGATGTACATAGTTTGTTTATTGTCTCTCTAATGGTCCTTCTACAGGTGGTAGACTGATGTCTGAAGGATCTGGAGAATAAAGTAGGATGTACATAGTTTGTTTATGTCTCTCTATTGGTCCTTCTACAGGTGGTAGACTGATGTCTGGAGGGTCTGGAGAATAAAGTATGATGTACATAGCTTGTTTATTGTCTCTCTAATGGTCCTTCTACAGGTGGTAAACTGATGTCTGGAGGGTCTGGAGAATAAAGTAGGATGTACATAGCTTGTTTATTGTCTCTCTAATGGTCCTTCTACAGGTGGTAGACTGATGTCTGGAGGGTCTGGGGAATAAAGTAGGATGTACATAGTTTGTTTACTGTCTCTCTAATGGTCCTTCTACAGGTGGTAGACTGATGTCTGGAGGGTCTGGGGAATAAAGTATGATGTACATAGCTTGTTTATTGTCTCTCTAATGGTAGACTGATGTCTGGAGGGTCTGGAGAATAAAGTAGGATGTACATAGTTTGTTTATTGTCTCTCTAATGGTCCTTCTACAGGTGGTAGACTGATGTCTGGAGGGTCTGGAGAATAAAGTAGGATGTACATAGTTTGTTTATTGTCTCTCTAATGGTCCTTCTACAGGTGGTAGACTGATGTCTGAAGGATCTGGAGAATAAAGTAGGATGTAAATAGTTTGTTTATGTCTCTCTATTGGTCCTTCTACAGGTGGTAGACTGATGTCTGGAGGGTCTGGAGAATAAAGTATGATGTACATAGCTTGTTTATTGTCTCTCTAATGGTCCTTCTACAGGTGGTAAACTGATGTCTGGAGGGTCTGGAGAATAAAGTAGGATGTACATAGCTTGTTTATTGTCTCTCTAATGGTCCTTCTACAGGTGGTAGACTGATGTCTGGAGGGTCTGGGGAATAAAGTAGGATGTACATAGTTTGTTTATTGTCTCTCTAATGGTCCTTCTACAGATGGTAGACTGATGTCTGGAGGGTCTGGGGAATAAAGTAGGATGTACATAGCTTGTTTATTGTCTCTCTAATGGTCCTTCTACAGGTGGTAGACTGATGTCTGGAGGGTCTGGAGAATAAAGTAGGATGTACATAGTTTGTTTATTATCTCTCTAATGGTCCTTCTACAGGTGGTAAACTGATGTCTGGAGGGTCTTGAGAATAAAGTATGATGTACATAGTTTGTTTATTATCTCTCTAATGGTCCTTCTACAGATGGTAGACTGATGTCTGGAGGGTCTGGTGAATAAAGTAGGATGTACATAGTTTGTTTATTGTCTCTCTAATGGTCCTTCTACAGGTGGTAGACTTATGTCTGGAGGGTCTGGTGAATAAAGTAGGATGTACATAGTTTGTTTATTGTCTCTCTATTGGTCCTTCTACAGGTGGTAGACTGATGTCTGAAGGATCTGGAGAATAAAGTAGGATGTACATAGTTTGTTTATTGTCTCTCTATTGGTCCTTCTACAGGTGGTAGACTGATGTCTGGAGGGTCTGGGGAATAAAGTATGATGTACATAGTTTGTTTATGTCTCTCTATTGGTCCTTCTACAGATGGTAGACTGATGTCTGGAGGGTCTGGAGAATAAAGTAGGATGTACATAGTTTGTTTATTGTCTCTCTAATGGTCCTTTTACAGGTGGTAGACTGATGTCTGGAGGGTCTGGGGAATAAAGTAGGATGTACATAGTTTGTTTATGTCTCTCTATTGGTCCTTCTACAGATGGTAGACTGATGTCTGGAGGGTCTGGTGAATAAAGTAGGATGTACATAGTTTGTTTATTGTCTCTCTAATGGTCCTTCTACAGATGGTAGACTGATGTCTGGAGGGTCTGGGGAATAAAGTATGATGTACATAGTTTGTTTATGTCTCTCTATTGGTCCTTCTACAGATGGTAGACTGATGTCTGGAGGGTCTGGTGAATAAAGTAGGATGTACATAGTTTGTTTATTGTCTCTCTAATGGTCCTTCTACAGATGGTAGACTGATGTCTGGAGGGTCTGGTGAATAAAGTAGGATGTACATAGCTTGTTTATTGTCTCTCTAATGGTCCTTCTACAGGTGGTAGACTGATGTCTGGAGGATCTGGAGAATAAAGTAGGATGTACATAGCTTGTTTATTGTCTCTCTATTGGTCCTTCTACAGGTGGTAGACTGATGTCTGAAGGATCTGGAGAATAAAGTAGGATGTACATAGTTTGTTTATTGTCTCTCTATTGGTCCTTCTACAGGTGTTGGACTGATGTCTGGAGGGTCTGGAGAATAAAGTAGGATGTACATAGTTTGTTTATTGACTCTCTAATGGTCCTTCTACAGGTGGTAGACTGATGTCTGGAGGGTCTGGGGAATAAAGTATGATGTACATAGCTTGTTTATTGTCTCTCTAATGGTCCTTCTACAGGTGGTAGACTGATGTCTGGAGGGTCTGGAGAATAAAGTAGGATGTACATAGTTTGTTTATTATCTCTCTAATGGTCCTTCTACAGGTGGTAAACTGATGTCTGGAGGGTCTTGAGAATAAAGTATGATGTACATAGTTTGTTTATTATCTCTCTAATGGTCCTTCTACAGGTGGTAGACTGATGTCTGGAGGGTCTGGGGAATAAAGTAGGATGTACATAGTTTGTTTATCGTCCCTCTAATGGTCCTTCTACAGGTAGTAGACTGATGTCTGGAGGGTCTGGGGAATAAAGTAGGATGTACATAGTTTGTTTATTGTCTCTCTAATGGTCCTTCTACAGGTGGTAGACTGATGTCTGGAGGGTCTGGAGAATACAGTAGGATGTACATAGTTTGTTTATTATCTCTCTAATGGTCCTTCTACAGGTGGTAGACTGATGTCTGGAGGGTCTGGGGAATAAAGTAGGATGTACATAGTTTGTTTATTGTCTCTCTAATGGTCCTTCTACAGGTGGTAGACTGATGTCTGGAGGGTCTGGGGAATAAAGTAGGATGTACATAGTTTGTGTATTGTCTCTCTAATGGTCCTTCTACAGGTGGTAGACTGATGTCTGGAGGGTCTGGAGAATAAAGTAGGATGTACATAGTTTGTTTATTGTCTCTCTAAGGGTCCTTCTACAGGTAGTAAACTGATGTCTGGAGGGTCTGGGGAATAAATTAGGATGTACATAGTTTGTTTATTGTCTCTCTAATGGTCCTTCTACAGGTGGTAGACTGATGTCTGGAGGGTCTGGGGAATAAAGTAGGATGTACATAGTTTGTTTATTGTCTCTCTAATGGTCCTTCTACAGGTGGTAGACTGATGTCTGGAGGGTCTGGAGAATAAAGTAGGATGTACATAGTTTGTTTATTGTCTCTCTAATGGTCCTTCTACAGGTGGTAGACTGATGTCTGGAGGATCTGGAGAATAAAGTAGGATGTACATAGTTTGTTTATTGTCTCTCTAATGGTCCTTCTACAGGTGGTAGACTGATGTCTGGAGGGTCTGGTGAATAAAGTAGGATGTACATAGTTTGTTTATGTCTCTCTATTGGTCCTTCTACAGGTGGTAGACTGATGTCTGAAGGATCTGGAGAATAAAGTAGGATGTACATAGCTTGTTTATTGTCTCTCTATTGGTCCTTCTACAGGTGGTAGACTGATGTCTGGAGGGTCTGGAGAATAAAGTAGGATGTACATAGCTTGTTTATTGTCTCTCTAATGGTCCTTCTACAGGTGGTAGACTGATGTCTGGAGGGTCTGGAGAGTAAAGTAGGATGTACATAGTTTGTTTATTGTCTCTCTAATGGTCCTTCTACAGGTGGTAGACTGATGTCTGGAGGGTCTGGAGAATAAAGTAGGATGTACATAGTTTGTTTATTGTCTCTCTAATGGTCCTTCTACAGGTGGTAGACTGATGTCTGAAGGATCTGGAGAATAAAGTAGGATGTACATAGTTTGTTTATGTCTCTCTATTGGTCCTTCTACAGGTGGTAGACTGATGTCTGGAGGGTCTGGAGAATAAAGTATGATGTACATAGCTTGTTTATTGTCTCTCTAATGGTCCTTCTACAGGTGGTAAACTGATGTCTGGAGGGTCTGGAGAATAAAGTAGGATGTACATAGCTTGTTTTTTGTCTCTCTAATGGTCCTTCTACAGGTGGTAGACTGATGTCTGGAGGGTCTGGGGAATAAAGTAGGATGTACATAGTTTGTTTATTGTCTCTCTAATGGTCCTTCTACAGGTGGTAGACTGATGTCTGGAGGGTCTGGGGAATAAAGTATGATGTACATAGCTTGTTTATTGTCTCTCTAATGGTCCTTCTACAGGTGGTAGACTGATGTCTGGAGGGTCTGGAGAATAAAGTAGGATGTACATAGTTTGTTTATTATCTCTCTAATGGTCCTTCTACAGGTGGTAAACTGATGTCTGGAGGGTCTTGAGAATAAAGTATGATGTACATAGTTTGTTTATTATCTCTCTAATGGTCCTTCTACAGATGGTAGACTGATGTCTGGAGGGTCTGGTGAATAAAGTAGGATGTACATAGCTTGTTTATTGTCTCTCTAATGGTCCTTCTACAGATGGTAGACTGATGTCTGGAGGGTCTGGTGAATAAAGTAGGATGTACATAGCTTGTTTATTGTCTCTCTAATGGTCCTTCTACAGGTGGTAGACTGATGTCTGGAGGATCTGGAGAATAAAGTAGGATGTACATAGCTTGTTTATTGTCTCTCTATTGGTCCTTCTACAGGTGGTAGACTGATGTCTGAAGGATCTGGAGAATAAAGTAGGATGTACATAGTTTGTTTATTGTCTCTCTAATGGTCCTTCTACAGGTGGTAGACTGATGTCTGGAGGGTCTGGAGAATAAAGTAGGATGTACATAGCTTGTTTATTGTCTCTCTAATGGTCCTTCTACAGGTGGTAGACTGATGTCTGGAGGGTCTGGAGAATAAAGTAGGATGTACATAGTTTGTTTATTGTCTCTCTATTGGTCCTTCTACAGGTGTTGGACTGATGTCTGGAGGGTCTGGAGAATAAAGTAGGATGTACATAGTTTGTTTATTGACTCTCTAATGGTCCTTCTACAGGTGGTAGACTGATGTCTGGAGGGTCTGGGGAATAAAGTATGATGTACATAGCTTGTTTATTGTCTCTCTAATGGTCCTTCTACAGGTGGTAGACTGATGTCTGGAGGGTCTGGAGAATAAAGTAGGATGTACATAGTTTGTTTATTATCTCTCTAATGGTCCTTCTACAGGTGGTAAACTGATGTCTGGAGGGTCTTGAGAATAAAGTATGATGTACATAGTTTGTTTATTATCTCTCTAATGGTCCTTCTACAGGTGGTAGACTGATGTCTGGAGGGTCTGGGGAATAAAGTAGGATGTACATAGTTTGTTTATCGTCCCTCTAATGGTCCTTCTACAGGTAGTAGACTGATGTCTGGAGGGTCTGGGGAATAAAGTAGGATGTACATAGTTTGTTTATTGTCTCTCTAATGGTCCTTCTACAGGTGGTAGACTGATGTCTGGAGGGTCTGGGGAATAAAGTAGGATGTACATAGTTTGTGTATTGTCTCTCTAATGGTCCTTCTACAGGTGGTAGACTGATGTCTGGAGGGTCTGGAGAATAAAGTAGGATGTACATAGTTTGTTTATTGTCTCTCTAAGGGTCCTTCTACAGGTAGTAAACTGATGTCTGGAGGGTCTGGGGAATAAATTAGGATGTACATAGTTTGTTTATTGTCTCTCTAATGGTCCTTCTACAGGTGGTAGACTGATGTCTGGAGGGTCTGGGGAATAAAGTAGGATGTACATAGTTTGTGTATTGTCTCTCTAATGGTCCTTCTACAGGTGGTAAACTGATGTCTGGAGGGTCTGGGGAATAAAGTAGGATGTACATAGTTTGTGTATTGTCTCTCTAATGGTCCTTCTACAGGTGGTAAACTGATGTCTTGAGGGTCTGGGGAATAAAGTAGGATGTACATAGTTTGTGTATTGTCTCTCTAATGGTCCTTCTACAGGTGGTAAACTGATGTCTGGAGGGTCTGGGGAATAAAGTAGGATGTACATAGTTTGTTTATGTCTCTCTATTGGTCCTTCTACAGGTGTTGGACTGATGTCTGGAGGGTCTGGGGAATAAAGTAGGATGTACATAGTTTGTTTATTGTCTCTCTAATGGTCCTTCTACAGGTGGTAAACTGATGTCTGGAGGGTCTGGGGAATAAAGTATGATGTACATAGCTTGTTTATTGTCTCTCTATTGGTCCTTCTACAGGTGGTAGACTGATGTCTGGAGGGTCTGGAGAATAAAGTAGGATGTACATAGCTTGTTTATTATCTCTCTAATGGTCCTTCTACAGGTGGTAGACTGATGTCTGGAGGGTCTGGGGAATAAAGTATGATGTACATAGTTTGTTTATGTCTCTCTAATGGTCCTTCTACAGGTGGTAGACTGATGTCTGGAGGGTCTGGGGAATAAAGTAGGATGTACATAGTTTGTTTATGTCTCTCTAATGGTCCTTCTACAGGTGGTAGACTGATGTCTGGAGGGTCTGGAGAATAAAGTAGGATGTACATAGTTTGTTTATGTCTCTCTAATGGTCCTTCTACAGATGGTAGACTGACGTCTGGAGGGTCTGGAGAATAAAGTAGGATGTACATAGTTTGTTTATTGTCTCTCTAATGGTCCTTCTACAGGTGGTAGACTGATGTCTGGAGGGTCTGGAGAATAAAGTAGGATGTACATAGCTTGTTTATTGTCTCTCTAATGGTCCTTCTACAGATGGTAAACTGATGTCTGGAGGGTCTGGTGAATAAAGTATGATGTACATAGTTTGTTTATGTCTCTCTAATGGTCCTTCTACAGGTGGTAGACTGATGTCTGGAGGGTCTGGTGAATAAAGTAGGATGTACATAGTTTGTTTATTGTCTCTCTATTGGTCCTTCTACAGGTGGTAAACTGATGTCTGGAGGGTCTGGAGAATAAAGTAGGATGTACATAGCTTGTTTATTGTCTCTCTAATGGTCCTTCTACAGGTGGTAGACTGATGTCTGGAGGGTCTGGAGAATAAAGTAGGATGTACATAGTTTGTTTATTGTCTCTCTAATGGTCCTTCTACAGGTGGTAGACTGATGTCTGGAGGGTCTGGAGAATAAAGTAGGATGTACATAGCTTGTTTATTGTCTCTCTAATGGTCCTTCTACAGGTGGTAGACTGATGTCTGGAGGGTCTGGAGAATAAAGTAGGATGTACATAGCTTGTTTATTGTCTCTCTAATGGTCCTTCTACAGGTGGTAAACTGATGTCTGGAGGGTCTGGGGAATAAAGTAGGATGTACATAGTTTGTTTATGTCTCTCTATTGGTCCTTCTACAGGTGTTGGACTGATGTCTGGAGGGTCTGGGGAATAAAGTAGGATGTACATAGTTTGTTTATGTCTCTCTAATGGTCCTTCTACAGGTGGTAGACTGATGTCTGGAGGGTCTGGAGAATAAAGTAGGATGTACATAGCTTGTTTATTGTCTCTCTAATGGTCCTTCTACAGGTGGTAGACTGATGTCTGGAGGGTCTGGAGAAAAAAGTAGGATGTACATAGTTTGTTTATTGTCTCTCTAATGGTCCTTCTACAGGTGGTAGACTGATGTCTGGAGGGTCTGGAGAATAAAGTAGGATGTACATAGTTTGTTTATTGTCTCTCTAATGGTCCTTCTACAGGTGGTAGACTGATGTCTGGAGGGTCTGGAGAATAAAGTAGGATGTACATAGTTTGTTTATGTCTCTCTAATGGTCCTTCTACAGGTGGTAGACTGATGTCTGGAGGGTCTGGGGAATAAAGTAGGATGTACATAGTTTGTTTATGTCTCTCTAATGGTCCTTCTACAGGTGGTAGACTGATGTCTGGAGGGTCTGGAGAATAAAGTAGGATGTACATAGTTTGTTTATTGTCTCTCTAATGGTCCTTCTACAGGTGGTAGACTGATGTCTGGAGGGTCTGGAGAATAAAGTAGGATGTACATAGTTTGTTTATGTCTCTCTAATGGTCCTTCTACAGGTGGTAGACTGATGTCTGGAGGGTCTGGGGAATAAAGTAGGATGTACATAGTTTGTTTATGTCTCTCTAATGGTCCTTCTACAGGTGGTAGACTGATGTCTGGAGGGTCTGGAGAATAAAGTAGGATGTACATAGTTTGTTTATTGTCTCTCTAATGGTCCTTCTACAGGTGGTAGACTGATGTCTGGAGGGTCTGGAGAATAAAGTAGGATGTACATAGTTTGTTTATGTCTCTCTAATGGTCCTTCTACAGATGGTAGACTGACGTCTGGAGGGTCTGGAGAATAAAGTAGGATGTACATAGTTTGTTTATTGTCTCTCTAATGGTCCTTCTACAGGTGGTAGACTGATGTCTGGAGGGTCTGGAGAATAAAGTAGGATGTACATAGCTTGTTTATTGTCTCTCTAATGGTCCTTCTACAGATGGTAAACTGATGTCTGGAGGGTCTGGTGAATAAAGTAGGATGTACATAGTTTGTTTATGTCTCTCTAATGGTCCTTCTACAGGTGGTAGACTGATGTCTGGAGGGTCTGGTGAATAAAGTAGGATGTACATAGTTTGTTTATTGTCTCTCTAATGGTCCTTCTACAGGTGTTGGACTGATGTCTGGAGGGTCTGGGGAATAAAGTAGGATGTACATAGTTTGTTTATGTCTCTCTAATGGTCCTTCTACAGGTGGTAGACTGATGTCTGGAGGGTCTGGAGAATAAAGTAGGATGTACATAGCTTGTTTATTGTCTCTCTAATGGTCCTTCTACAGGTGGTAGACTGATGTCTGGAGGGTCTGGAGAATAAAGTAGGATGTACATAGTTTGTTTATTGTCTCTCTAATGGTCCTTCTACAGGTGGTAGACTGATGTCTGGAGGGTCTGGAGAATAAAGTAGGATGTACATAGTTTGTTTATTGTCTCTCTAATGGTCCTTCTACAGGTGGTAGACTGATGTCTGGAGGGTCTGGAGAATAAAGTAGGATGTACATAGTTTGTTTATGTCTCTCTAATGGTCCTTCTACAGGTGGTAGACTGATGTCTGGAGGGTCTGGGGAATAAAGTAGGATGTACATAGTTTGTTTATGTCTCTCTAATGGTCCTTCTACAGGTGGTAGACTGATGTCTGGAGGGTCTGGAGAATAAAGTAGGATGTACATAGTTTGTTTATTGTCTCTCTAATGGTCCTTCTACAGGTGGTAGACTGATGTCTGGAGGGTCTGGAGAATAAAGTAGGATGTACATAGTTTGTTTATGTCTCTCTAATGGTCCTTCTACAGATGGTAGACTGACGTCTGGAGGGTCTGGAAAATAAAGTAGGATGTACATAGTTTGTTTATTGTCTCTCTAATGGTCCTTCTACAGGTGGTAGACTGATGTCTGGAGGGTCTGGAGAATAAAGTAGGATGTACATAGCTTGTTTATTGTCTCTCTAATGGTCCTTCTACAGATGGTAAACTGATGTCTGGAGGGTCTGGTGAATAAAGTAGGATGTACATAGTTTGTTTATGTCTCTCTAATGGTCCTTCTACAGGTGGTAGACTGATGTCTGGAGGGTCTGGTGAATAAAGTAGGATGTACATAGTTTGTTTATTGTCTCTCTATTGGTCCTTCTACAGGTGGTAGACTGATGTCTGGAGGGTCTGGAGAATAAAGTAGGATGTACATAGCTTGTTTATTGTCTCTCTAATGGTCCTTCTACAGGTGGTAGACTGATGTCTGGAGGGTCTGGAGAATAAAGTAGGATGTACATAGTTTGTTTATTGTCTCTCTAATGATCCTTCTACAGGTGGTAGACGGATGTCTGGAGGGTCTGGAGAATAAAGTAGGATGTACATAGCTTGTTTATTGTCTCTCTAATGGTCCTTCTACAGGTGGTAGACTGATGTCTGGAGGGTCTGGAGAATAAAGTAGGATGTACATAGCTTGTTTATTGTCTCTCTAATGGTCCTTCTACAGGTGGTAGACTGATGTCTGGAGGGTCTGGAGAATAAAGTAGGATGTACATAGCTTGTTTATTGTCTCTCTAATGGTCCTTCTACAGGTGGTAAACTGATGTCTGGAGGGTCTGGGGAATAAAGTAGGATGTACATAGTTTGTTTATGTCTCTCTATTGGTCCTTCTACAGGTGTTGGACTGATGTCTGGAGGGTCTGGGGAATAAAGTAGGATGTACATAGTTTGTTTATGTCTCTCTAATGGTCCTTCTACAGGTGGTAGACTGATGTCTGGAGGGTCTGGAGAATAAAGTAGGATGTACATAGCTTGTTTATTGTCTCTCTAATGGTCCTTCTACAGGTGGTAGACTGATGTCTGGAGGGTCTGGAGAATAAAGTAGGATGTACATAGTTTGTTTATTGTCTCTCTAATGGTCCTTCTACAGGTGGTAGACTGATGTCTGGAGGGTCTGGAGAATAAAGTAGGATGTACATAGTTTGTTTATTGTCTCTCTAATGGTCCTTCTACAGGTGGTAGACTGATGTCTGGAGGGTCTGGAGAATAAAGTAGGATGTACATAGTTTGTTTATGTCTCTCTAATGGTCCTTCTACAGGTGGTAGACTGATGTCTGGAGGGTCTGGAGAATAAAGTAGGATGTACATAGTTTGTTTATTGTCTCTCTAATGATCCTTCTACAGGTGGTAGACTGATGTCTGGAGGGTCTGGAGAATAAAGTAGGATGTACATAGCTTGTTTATTGTCTCTCTAATGGTCCTTCTACAGGTGGTAGACTGATGTCTGGAGGGTCTGGAGAATAAAGTAGGATGTACATAGCTTGTTTATTGTCTCTCTAATGGTCCTTCTACAGGTGGTAGACTGATGTCTGGAGGGTCTGGGGAATAAAGTAGGATGTGCATAGTTTGTTTATGTCTCTCTAATGGTCCTTCTACAGGTGGTAGACTGATGTCTGAGGGGTCTGGGGAATAAAGTAGGATGTACATAGTTTGTTTATTGTCTCTCTAATGGTCCTTCTACAGGTGGTAGACTGACGTCTGGAGGGTCTGGGGAATAAAGTAGGATGTACATAGTTTGTTTATTATCTCTCTAATGGTCCTTCTACATATGGTAGACTGATGTCTGGAGGGTCTGGGGAATAAAGTAGGATGTATATAGTTTGTTTATTATCTCTCTAATGGTCCTTCTACAGGTGGTAGACTGATGTCTGGAGGGTCTGGAGAATAAAGTAGGATGTACATAGTTTGTTTATGTCTCTCTAATGGTCCTTCTACAGGTGGTAGACTGATGTCTGGAGGGTCTGGGGAATAAAGTATGATGTACATAGTTTGTTTATTGTCTCTCTAATGGTCCTTCTACAGGTGGTAGACTGACGTCTGGAGGGTCTGGGGAATAAAGTAGGATGTACATAGTTTGTTTATTATCTCTCTAATGGTCCTTCTACAGGTGGTAGACTGATGTCTGGAGGGTCTGGAGAATAAAGTAGGATGTACATAGTTTGTTTATTATCTCTCTATTGGTCCTTCTACAGGTGGTAGACTGATGTCTGGAGGGTCTGGGGAATAAAGTAGGATGTACATAGTTTGTTTATTGTCTCTCTAATGATCCTTCTACAGGTGGTAGACTGATGTCTGGAGGGTCTGGGGAATAAAGTAGGATGTTCATAGTTTGTTTATTGTCTCTCTAATGGTCCTTCTACAGGTGGTAGACTGATGTCTGGAGGGTCTGGGGAATAAAGTAGGATGTACATAGTTTGTTTATTGTCTCTCTAATGGTCCTTCTACAGGTGGTAGACTGACGTCTGGAGGGTCTGGAGAATAAAGTAGGATGTACATAGCTTGTTTATTGTCTCTCTAATGGTCCTTCTACAGGTGGTAGACTGATGTCTGGAGGGTCTGGGGAATAAAGTAGGATGTACATAGTTTGTTTATTGTCTCTCTATTGGTCCTTCTACAGGTGGTAGACTGATGTCTGGAGGGTCTGGTGAATAAAGTAGGATGTACATAGTTTGTTTATGTCTCTCTAATGCTCCTTCTACAGGTGGTAGACTGATGTCTGGAGGGTCTGGAGAATAAAGTAGGATGTACATAGTTTGTTTATTGTCTCTCTAATGGTCCTTCTACAGATGGTAGACTGATGTCTGGAGGGTCTGGGGAATAAAGTAGGATGTACATAGTTTGTTTATGTCTCTCTATTGGTCCTTCTACAGGTGGTAGACTGATGTCTGAAGGGTCTGGGGAATAAAGTAGGATGTACATAGTTTGTTTATTGTCTCTCTAATGGTCCTTCTACAGGTGGTAGACTGACGTCTGGAGGGTCTGGGGAATAAAGTAGGATGTACATAGTTTGTTTATTATCTCTCTAATGGTCCTTCTACAGGTGGTAGACTGATGTCTGGAGGGTCTGGAGAATAAAGTAGGATGTACATAGTTTGTTTATTATCTCTCTATTGGTCCTTCTACAGGTGGTAGACTGATGTCTGGAGGGTCTGGGGAATAAAGTAGGATGTACATAGTTTGTTTATTGTCTCTCTAATGATCCTTCTACAGGTGGTAGACTGATGTCTGGGGGGTCTGGGGAATAAAGTAGGATGTTCATAGTTTGTTTATTGTCTCTCTAATGGTCCTTCTACAGGTGGTAGACTGATGTCTGGAGGGTCTTGGGAATAAAGTAGGATGTACATAGTTTGTTTATTGTCTCTCTAATGGTCCTTCTACAGGTGGTAGACTGACGTCTGGAGGGTCTGGAGAATAAAGTAGGATGTACATAGCTTGTTTATTGTCTCTCTAATGGTCCTTCTACAGGTGGTAGACTGATGTCTGGAGGGTCTGGGGAATAAAGTAGGATGTACATAGTTTGTTTATTGTCTCTCTATTGGTCCTTCTACAGGTGGTAGACTGATGTCTGGAGGGT
This sequence comes from Gibbula magus, assembly GCA_936450465.1. NCBI lineage: Eukaryota > Metazoa > Mollusca > Gastropoda > Trochida > Trochidae > Gibbula > Gibbula magus. The sequence goes on along the minus strand of OW388298.1, from coordinate 315,384 downwards.
CTGGTGAATAAAGTAGGATGTACATAGTTTGTTTATGTCTCTCTAATGGTCCTTCTACAGGTGGTAGACTGATGTCTGGAGGGTCTGGAGAATAAAGTAGGATGTACATAGTTTGTTTATTGTCTCTCTAATGGTCCTTCTACAGATGGTAGACTGATGTCTGGAGGGTCTGGGGAATAAAGTAGGATGTACATAGTTTGTTTATGTCTCTCTAATGGTCCTTCTACAGGTGGTAGACTGATGTCTGAAGGGTCTGGGGAATAAAGTAGGATGTACATAGTTTGTTTATTGTCTCTCTAATGGTCCTTCTACAGGTGGTAGACTGACGTCTGGAGGGTCTGGGGAATAAAGTAGGATGTACATAGTTTGTTTATTATCTCTCTAATGGTCCTTCTACAGGTGGTAGACTGATGTCTGGAGGGTCTGGAGAATAAAGTAGGATGTACATAGTTTGTTTATTATCTCTCTATTGGTCCTTCTACAGGTGGTAGACTGATGTCTGGAGGGTCTGGGGAATAAAGTAGGATGTACATAGTTTGTTTATTGTCTCTCTAATGATCCTTCTACAGGTGGTAGACTGATGTCTGGAGGGTCTGGGGAATAAAGTAGGATGTACATAGTTTGTTTATTGTCTCTCTAATGGTCCTTCTACAGGTGGTAGACTGATGTCTGGAGGGTCTGGGGAATAAAGTAGGATGTACATAGTTTGTTTATTGTCTCTCTAATGGTCCTTCTACAGGTGGTAGACTGATGTCTGGAGGGTCTGGAGAATAAAGTAGGATGTACATAGTTAGTTTATTGACTCTCTAATGGTCCTTCTACAGGTGGTAGACTGATGTCTGGATGGTCTGGAGAATAAAGTAGGATGTACATAGTTTGTTTATTGTCTCTCTAATGGTCCTTCTACAGGTGGTAGACTGATGTCTGGAGGGTCTGGAGAACAAAGTAGGATGTGCATAGCTTGTTTATTGTCTCTCTAATGGTCCTTCTACAGGTGGTAGACTGATGTCTGGAGGGTCTAAAGAATAAAGTAGGATGTTCATAGTTTGTTTATTGTCTCTCTAATGGTCCTTCTACAGGTGGTAAACTGATGTCTGGAGGGTCTGGAGAATAAAGTAGGTTGTACATAGTTTGTTTATTGTCTCTCTAATGGTCCTTCTACAGGTGGTAGACTGATGTCTGGAGGGTCTGGAGAATAAAGTAGGATGTACATAGTTTGTTTATTGTCTCTCTAATGGTCCTTCTACAGGTGGTAAACTGATGTCTGGAGGGTCTGGAGAATAAAGTAGGTTGTACATAGTTTGTTTATTGTCTCTCTAATGGTCCTTCTACAGGTGGTAAACTGATGTCTGGAGGGTCTGGAGAATAAAGTAGGATGTACATAGGTTGTTTATTGTCTCTCTAATGGTTCTTCTGCAGGTGGTAGACTGATGTCTGGAGGGTCAGGTGAATAAAGTAGGATGTACATAGTTTGTTTATTGTCTCTCTAATGGTCATTCTACAGATGGTAGACTGATGTCTGGAGGGTCTGGAGAATAAAGTAGGATGTACATAGTTTGTTTATTGTCTCTCTAATGGTCCTTCTACAGGTGGTAGACTGATGTCTGGATGGTCTGGAGAATAAAGTAGGATGTACATAGTTTGTTTATTGTCTCTCTAATGGTCCTTCTACAGGTGGTAAACTGATGTCTGGAGGGTCTGGAGAATAAAATAGGATGTACATAGTTTGTTTATTGTCTCTCTAATGGTTCTTCTACAGGTGGTAGACTGATGTCTGGAGGGTCAGGTGAATAAAGTAGGATGTACATAGTTTGTTTATTGTCTCTCTAATGGTCCTTCTACAGGTGGTAGACTGATGTCTGGAGGGTCTGGGGAATAAAGTAGGATGTACATAGTTTGTTTATTGTCTCTCTAATGGTCCTTTTACAGGTGGTAGACTGATGTCTGGAGGGTCTGGAGAATAAAGTAGGATGTACATAGTTTGTTTATTGTCTCACTAATGATCCTTCTACAGGTGGTGGACTGATGTCTGGAGGGTCTGGAGAATAAAGTATGATGTACATAGTTTGTTTATTGTCTCTCTATTGGTCCTTCTACAGGTGGTAGACTGATGTCTGGAGGGTCTGGAGAATAAAGTAGGATGTACATAGTTTGTTTATTGTCTCTCTAATGGTCCTTCTACAGGTGGTAGACTGATGTCTGGAGGGTCTGGAGAATAAAGTATGATGTACATAGTTTGTTTATTGTCTCTCTATTGGTCCTTCTACAGGTGGTAGACTGATGTCTGGAGGGTCTGGAGAATGAAGTAGGATGTACATAGTTTGTTTATTGTCTCCCTAATGGTCCTTCTACAGATGGTAGACTGTTGTCTGGAGGGTCTGGGGAATAAAGTAGGATGTAGATAGTTTGTTTATTGTCTCTCTAATGGTCCTTCTGCAGGTGGTAGACTGATGTCTGGAGGGTCTGGAGAATAAAGTAGGATGTACATAGCTTGTTTATTGTCTCTCTAATGGTCCTTCTACAGGTGGTAGACTGATGTCTGGAGGATCTGGAGAATAAAGTAGGATGTACATAGTTTGTTTATGTCTCTCTATTGGTCCTTCTACAGGTGGTAGACTGATGTCTGGAGGGTCTGGGGAATAAAGTATGATGTACATAGTTTGTTTATTGTCTCTCTAATGGTCCTTCTACAGGTGGTAGACTGATGTCTGGAGGGTCTGGAGAATAAAGTATGATGTACATAGCCTGTTTATTGTCTCTCTATTGGTCCTTCTACAGGTGGTAGACTGATGTCTGGAGGGTCTGGAGAATGAAGTAGGATGTACATAGTTTGTTTATTGTCTCCCTAATGGTCCTTCTACAGATGGTAGACTGTTGTCTGGAGGGTCTGGGGAATAAAGTAGGATGTAGATAGTTTGTTTATTGTCTCTCTAATGGTCCTTCTACAGGTGGTAGACTGATGTCTGGAGGGTCTGGAGAATAAAGTAGGATGTACATAGTTTGTTTATTGTCTCTCTAATGGTCCTTCTACAGGTGGTAGACTGATGTCTGGAGGATCTGGAGAATAAAGTAGGATGTACATAGTTTGTTTATGTCTCTCTATTGGTCCTTCTACAGGTGGTAGACTGATGTCTGGAGGGTCTGGAGAATAAAGTAGGATGTACATAGTTTGTTTATTGTCTCTCTAATGGTCCTTCTACAGGTGGTAGACTGATGTCTGAAGGATCTGGGGAATAAAGTAGGATGTACATAGTTTGTTTATTGTCTCTCTAATGGTCCTTCTACAGGTGGTAGACTGACGTCTGGAGGGTCTGGAGAATAAAGTATGATGTACATAGCTTGTTTATTGTCTCTCTATTGGTCCTTCTACAGGTGGTAGACTGATGTCTTGAGGGTCTGGAGAATAAAGTATGATGTACATAGTTTGTTTATTGTCTCTCTATTGGTCCTTCTACAGGTAGTAGACTGATGTCTGGAGGGTCTGGAGAATAAAGTATGATGTACATAGCTTGTTTATTGTCTCTCTATTGGTCATTCTACAGGTGGTAGACTGATGTCTGGAGGGTCTGGAGAATGAAGTAGGATGTACATAGTTTGTTTATTGTCTCCCTAATGGTCCTTCTACAGATGGTAGACTGTTGTCTGGAGGGTCTGGGGAATAAAGTAGGATGTAGATAGTTTGTTTATTGTCTCTCTAATGGTCCTTCTACAGGTGGTAGACTGATGTCTGGAGGGTCTGAAGAATAAAGTAGGATGTACATAGCTTGTTTATTGTCTCTCTAATGGTCCTTCTACAGGTGGTAGACTGATGTCTGGAGGATCTGGAGAATAAAGTAGGATGTACATAGTTTGTTTATGTCTCTCTATTGGTCCTTCTACAGGTGGTAGACTGATGTCTGGAGGGTCTGGTGAATAAAGTAGGATGTCCATAGTTTGTTTATTGTCTCTCTAATGGTCCTTCTACAGGTGGTAGACTGATGTCTGGAGGGTCTGGGGAATAAAGTAGGATGTACATAGTTTGTTTATTGTCTCTCTAATGGTCCTTCTACAGGTGGTAGACTGACGTCTGGAGGGTCTGGAGAATAAAGTATGATGTACATAGCTTGTTTATTGTCTCTCTATTGGTCCTTCTACAGGTGGTAGACTGATGTCTTGAGAGTCTGGAGAATAAAGTATGATGTACATAGTTTGTTTATTGTCTCTCTATTGGTCCTTCTACAGGTAGTAGACTGATGTCTGGAGGGTCTGGAGAATAAAGTATGATGTACATAGCTTGTTTATTGTCTCTCTATTGGTCATTCTACAGGTGGTAGACTGATGTCTGGAGGGTCTGGAGAATAAAGTAGGATGTACATAGTTTGTTTATTGTCTCTCTAATGGTCCTTCTACAGGTGGTAGACTGACGTCTGGAGGGTCTGGGGAATAACGTAGGATGTACATAGTTTGTTTATTATCTCTCTAATGGTCCTTCTACAGGTGGTAGACTGATGTCTGGAGGGTCTGGAGAATAAAGTAGGATATACATAGCTTGTTTATTGTCTCTCTATTGGTCCTTCTACAGGTGGTAGACTGATGTCTGGAGGGTCTGGAGAATAAAGTAGGATGTACATAGTTTGTTTATTATCTCTCTAATGATCCTTCTACAGATGGTAGACTGATGTCTGGAGGGTCTGGAGAATAAAGTAGGATGTACATAGTTTGTTTATGTCTCTCTAATGGTCCTTCTACAGGTGGTAGACTGATGTCTGGAGGGTCTGGGGAATAAAGTATGATGTACATAGTTTGTCCTTCTACAGGTGGTAGACTGATGTCTGGAGGGTCTGGAGAATAAAGTATGATGTACATAGCCTGTTTATTGTCTCTCTATTGGTCCTTCTACAGGTGGTAGACTGATGTCTTGAGGGTCTGGAGAATAAAGTATGATGTACATAGTTTGTTTATTGTCTCTCTATTGGTCCTTCTACAGGTAGTAGACTGATGTCTGGAGGGTCTGGAGAATAAAGTATGATGTACATAGCTTGTTTATTGTCTCTCTATTGGTCATTCTACAGGTTGTAGACTGATGTCTGGAGGGTCTGGAGAATGAAGTAGGATGTACATAGTTTGTTTATTGTCTCCCTAATGGTCCTTCTACAGATGGTAGACTGTTGTCTGGAGGGTCTGGGGAATAAAGTAGGATGTAGATAGTTTGTTTATTGTCTCTCTAATGGTCCTTCTACAGGTGGTAGACTGATGTCTGGAGGGTCTGGAGAATAAAGTAGGATGTACATAGCTTGTTTATTGTCTCTCTAATGGTCCTTCTACAGGTGGTAGACTGATGTCTGGAGGATCTGGAGAATAAAGTAGGATGTACATAGTTTGTTTATGTCTCTCTATTGGTCCTTCTACAGGTGGTAGACTGATGTCTGGAGGGTCTGGTGAATAAAGTAGGATGTCCATAGTTTGTTTATTGTCTCTCTAATGGTCCTTCTACAGGTGGTAGACTGATGTCTGAAGGATCTGGGGAATAAAGTAGGATGTACATAGTTTGTTTATTGTCTCTCTAATGGTCCTTCTACAGGTGGTAGACTGACGTCTGGAGGGTCTGGAGAATAAAGTATGATGTACATAGCTTGTTTATTGTCTCTCTATTGGTCCTTCTACAGGTGGTAGACTGATGTCTTGAGAGTCTGGAGAATAAAGTATGATGTACATAGTTTGTTTATTGTCTCTCTATTGGTCCTTCTACAGGTAGTAGACTGATGTCTGGAGGGTCTGGAGAATAAAGTATGATGTACATAGCTTGTTTATTGTCTCTCTATTGGTCATTCTACAGGTGGTAGACTGATGTCTGGAGGGTCTGGAGAATAAAGTAGGATGTACATAGTTTGTTTATTGTCTCTCTAATGGTCCTTCTACAGGTGGTAGACTGACGTCTGGAGGGTCTGGGGAATAACGTAGGATGTACATAGTTTGTTTATTATCTCTCTAATGGTCCTTCTACAGGTGGTAGACTGATGTCTGGAGGGTCTGGAGAATAAAGTAGGATATACATAGCTTGTTTATTGTCTCTCTATTGGTCCTTCTACAGGTGGTAGACTGATGTCTGGAGGGTCTGGAGAATAAAGTAGGATGTACATAGTTTGTTTATTATCTCTCTAATGATCCTTCTACAGATGGTAGACTGATGTCTGGAGGGTCTGGAGAATAAAGTAGGATGTACATAGTTTGTTTATGTCTCTCTAATGGTCCTTCTACAGGTGGTAGACTGATGTCTGGAGGGTCTGGGGAATAAAGTATGATGTACATAGTTTGTCCTTCTACAGGTGGTAGACTGATGTCTGGAGGGTCTGGAGAATAAAGTATGATGTACATAGCCTGTTTATTGTCTCTCTATTGGTCCTTCTACAGGTGGTAGACTGATGTCTTGAGGGTCTGGAGAATAAAGTATGATGTACATAGTTTGTTTATTGTCTCTCTATTGGTCCTTCTACAGGTAGTAGACTGATGTCTGGAGGGTCTGGAGAATAAAGTATGATGTACATAGCTTGTTTATTGTCTCTCTATTGGTCATTCTACAGGTTGTAGACTGATGTCTGGAGGGTCTGGAGAATGAAGTAGGATGTACATAGTTTGTTTATTGTCTCCCTAATGGTCCTTCTACAGATGGTAGACTGTTGTCTGGAGGGTCTGGGGAATAAAGTAGGATGTAGATAGTTTGTTTATTGTCTCTCTAATGGTCCTTCTACAGGTGGTAGACTGATGTCTGGAGGGTCTGGAGAATAAAGTAGGATGTACATAGCTTGTTTATTGTCTCTCTAATGGTCCTTCTACAGGTGGTAGACTGATGTCTGGAGGATCTGGAGAATAAAGTAGGATGTACATAGTTTGTTTATGTCTCTCTATTGGTCCTTCTACAGGTGGTAGACTGATGTCTGGAGGGTCTGGTGAATAAAGTAGGATGTCCATAGTTTGTTTATTGTCTCTCTAATGGTCCTTCTACAGGTGGTAGACTGATGTCTGAAGGATCTGGGGAATAAAGTAGGATGTACATAGTTTGTTTATTGTCTCTCTAATGGTCCTTCTACAGGTGGTAGACTGACGTCTGGAGGGTCTGGAGAATAAAGTATGATGTACATAGCTTGTTTATTGTCTCTCTATTGGTCCTTCTACAGGTGGTAGACTGATGTCTTGAGAGTCTGGAGAATAAAGTATGATGTACATAGTTTGTTTATTGTCTCTCTATTGGTCCTTCTACAGGTAGTAGACTGATGTCTGGAGGGTCTGGAGAATAAAGTATGATGTACATAGCTTGTTTATTGTCTCTCTATTGGTCCTTCTACAGGTGGTAGACTGATGTCTGGAGGGTCTGGAGAATAAAGTAGGATGTACATAGTTTGTTTATTGTCTCTCTAATGGTCCTTCTACAGGTGGTAGACTGACGTCTGGAGGGTCTGGGGAATAAAGTAGGATGTACATAGTTTGTTTATTATCTCTCTAATGGTCCTTCTACAGGTGGTAGACTGATGTCTGGAGGGTCTGGAGAATAAAGTAGGATATACATAGCTTGTTTATTGTCTCTCTATTGGTCCTTCTACAGGTGGTAGACTGATGTCTGGAGGGTCTGGAGAATAAAGTAGGATGTACATAGTTTGTTTATTATCTCTCTAATGATCCTTCTACAGATGGTAGACTGATGTCTGGAGGGTCTGGAGAATAAAGTAGGATGTACATAGCTTGTTTATTGTCTCTCTATTGGTCCTTCTACAGGTGGTAGACTGATGTCTTGAGGGTCTGGAGAATAAAGTATGATGTACATAGCTTGTTTATTGTCACTCTAATGGTCCTTCTACAGGTGGTAGACTGATGTGTGGAGGGTCTGGAGAATAAAGTAGGATGTACATAGTTTGTTTATGTCTCTCTAATGGTCCTTCTACAGGTGGTAGACTGATGTCTGGAGGGTCTGGGGAATAAAGTATGATGTACATAGTTTGTCCTTCTACAGGTGGTAGACTGATGTCTGGAGGGTCTGGAGAATAAAGTATGATGTACATAGCCTGTTTATTGTCTCTCTATTGGTCCTTCTACAGGTGGTAGACTGATGTCTGGAGGGTCTGGTGAATAAAGTAGGATGTCCATAGTTTGTTTATTGTCTCTCTAATGGTCCTTCTACAGGTGGTAGACTGATGTCTGAAGGATCTGGGGAATAAAGTAGGATGTACATAGTTTGTTTATTGTCTCTCTAATGGTCCTTCTACAGGTGGTAGACTGACGTCTGGAGGGTCTGGAGAATAAAGTATGATGTACATAGCTTGTTTATTGTCTCTCTATTGGTCCTTCTACAGGTGGTAGACTGATGTCTTGAGAGTCTGGAGAATAAAGTATGATGTACATAGTTTGTTTATTGTCTCTCTATTGGTCCTTCTACAGGTAGTAGACTGATGTCTGGAGGGTCTGGAGAATAAAGTATGATGTACATAGCTTGTTTATTGTCTCTCTATTGGTCATTCTACAGGTGGTAGACTGATGTCTGGAGGGTCTGGAGAATAAAGTAGGATGTACATAGTTTGTTTATTGTCTCTCTAATGGTCCTTCTACAGGTGGTAGACTGACGTCTGGAGGGTCTGGGGAATAAAGTAGGATGTACATAGTTTGTTTATTATCTCTCTAATGGTCCTTCTACAGGTGGTAGACTGATGTCTGGAGGGTCTGGAGAATAAAGTAGGATATACATAGCTTGTTTATTGTCTCTCTATTGGTCCTTCTACAGGTGGTAGACTGATGTCTGGAGGGTCTGGAGAATAAAGTAGGATGTACATAGTTTGTTTATTATCTCTCTAATGATCCTTCTACAGATGGTAGACTGATGTCTGGAGGGTCTGGAGAATAAAGTAGGATGTACATAGCTTGTTTATTGTCTCTCTATTGGTCCTTCTACAGGTGGTAGACTGATGTCTTGAGGGTCTGGAGAATAAAGTATGATGTACATAGCTTGTTTATTGTCACTCTAATGGTCCTTCTACAGGTGGTAGACTGATGTGTGGAGGGTCTGGAGAATAAAGTAGGATGTACATAGTTTGTTTATGTCTCTCTAATGGTCCTTCTACAGGTGGTAGACTGATGTCTGGAGGGTCTGGGGAATAAAGTATGATGTACATAGTTTGTCCTTCTACAGGTGGTAGACTGATGTCTGGAGGGTCTGCAGAATAAAGTATGATGTACATAGCCTGTTTATTGTCTCTCTATTGGTCCTTCTACAGGTGGTAGACTGATGTCTTGAGGGTCTGGAGAATAAAGTATGATGTACATAGTTTGTTTATTGTCTCTCTATTGGTCCTTCTTCAGGTAGTAGACTGATGTCTGGAGGGTCTGGAGAATAAAGTATGATGTACATAGCTTGTTTATTGTCTCTCTATTGGTCATTCTACAGGTGGTAGACTGATGTCTGGAGGGTCTGGAGAATAAAGTAGGATGCACATAGTTTGTTTATTGTCTCTCTAATGGTCCTTCTACAGGTGGTAGACTGACGTCTGGAGGGTCTGGGGAATAAAGTAGGATGTACATAGTTTGTTTATTATCTCTCTAATGGTCCTTCTACAGGTGGTAGACTGATGTCTGGAGGGTCTGGAGAATAAAGTAGGATGTACATAGTTTGTTTATTGTCTCTCTATTGGTCCTTCTACAGGTGGTAGACTGATGTCTGGAGGGTCTGGAGAATAAAGTAGGATGTACATAGTTTGTTTATTGTCTCTCTAATGGTCCTTCTACAGGTGGTAGACTGATGTCTGGAGGGTCTGGAGAATAAAGTAGGATGTACATAGTTTGTTTATTGTCTCTCTATTGGTCCTTCTACAGGTGGTAGACTGATGTCTGGAGGGTCTGGAGAATAAAGTATGATGTACATAGTTTGTTCATTATCTCTCTAATGATCCTTCTACAGGTGGTAGACTGATGTATGGAGAATAAAGTAGGATGTACATAGCTTGTTTATTGTCTCTCTAATGGTCCTTCTACAGGTGGTAGACTGATGTCTGGAGGGTCTGGAGAATAAAGTAGGATGTACATAGTTTGTTTATTGTCTCTCTATTGGTCCTTCTACAGGTGGTAGACTGATGTCTGGAGGGTCTGGGGAATAAAGTATGATGTACATAGTTTGCTTAGTGTCTCTCTAATGGTCCTTCTACAGGTGGTAGACTGATGTCTGGAGGGTCTGGAGAATAAAGTATGATGTACATAGTTTGTTTATTGTCTCTCTATTGGTCCTTCTACAGGTGGTAGACTGATGTCTGGAGGGTCTGGAGAATAAAGTAGGATGTACATAGCTTGTTTATTGTCTCTCTAATGGTCCTTCTACAGGTGGTAGACTGATGTGTGGAGGGTCTGGAGAATAAAGTAGGATGTACATAGTTTGTTTATGTCTCTCTAATGGTCCTTCTACAGGTGGTAGACTGATGTCTGGAGGGTCTGGGGAATAAAGTATGATGTACATAGTTTGTTTATTGTCTCTCTAATGGTCCTTCTACAGGTGGTAGACTGATGTCTGGAGGGTCTGGAGAATAAAGTATGATGTACATAGCCTGTTTATTGTCTCTCTATTGGTCCTTCTACAGGTGGTAGACTGATGTCTGGAGGGTCTGGAGAATGAAGTAGGATGTACATAGTTTGTTTATTGTCTCCCTAATGGTCCTTCTACAGATGGTAGACTGTTGTCTGGAGGGTCTGGGGAATAAAGTAGGATGTAGATAGTTTGTTTATTGTCTCTCTAATGGTCCTTCTACAGGTGGTAGACTGATGTCTGGAGGGTCTGGAGAATAAAGTAGGATGTACATAGCTTGTTTATTGTCTCTCTAATGGTCCTTCTACAGGTGGTAGACTGATGTCTGGAGGATCTGGAGAATAAAGTAGGATGTACACAGTTTGTTTATGTCTCTCTATTGGTCCTTCTACAGGTGGTAGACTGATGTCTGGAGGGTCTGGGGAATAAAGTATGATGTACATAGTTTGTTTATTGTCTCTCTAATGGTCCTTCTACAGGTGGTAGACTGATGTCTGGAGGGTCTGGAGAATAAAGTATGATGTACATAGCCTGTTTATTGTCTCTCTATTGGTCCTTCTACAGGTGGTAGACTGATGTCTGGAGGGTCTGGAGAATGAAGTAGGATGTACATAGTTTGTTTATTGTCTCCCTAATGGTCCTTCTACAGATGGTAGACTGTTGTCTGGAGGGTCTGGGGAATAAAGTAGGATGTAGATAGTTTGTTTATTGTCTCTCTAATGGTCCTTCTACAGGTGGTAGACTGATGTCTAGAGGGTCTGGAGAATAAAGTAGGATGTACATAGCTTGTTTATTGTCTCTCTAATGGTCCTTCTACAGGTGGTAGACTGATGTCTGGAGGATCTGGAGAATAAAGTAGGATGTACATAGTTTGTTTATGTCTCTCTATTGGTCCTTCTACAGGTGGTAGACTGATGTCTGGAGGGTCTGGTGAATAAAGTAGGATGTCCATAGTTTGTTTATTGTCTCTCTAATGGTCCTTCTACAGGTGGTAGACTGGTGTCTGAAGGATCTGGGGAATAAAGTAGGATGTACATAGTTTGTTTATTGTCTCTCTAATGGTCCTTCTACAGGTGGTAGACTGACGTCTGGAGGGCCTGGAGAATAAAGTATGATGTACATAGCTTGTTTATTGTCTCTCTATTGGTCCTTCTACAGGTGGTAGACTGATGTCTTGAGGGTCTGGAGAATAAAGTATGATGTACATAGTTTGTTTATTGTCTCTCTATTGGTCCTTCTACAGGTAGTAGACTGATGTCTGGAGGGTCTGGAGAATAAAGTATGATGTACATAGCTTGTTTATTGTCTCTCTATTGGTCATTCTACAGGTGGTAGACTGATGTCTGGAGGGTCTGGAGAATAAAGTAGGATGTACATAGTTTGTTTATTGTCTCTCTAATGGTCCTTCTACAGGTGGTAGACTGACATCTGGAGGGTCTGGGGAATAAAGTAGGATGTACATAGTTTGTTTATTATCTCTCTAATGGTCCTTCTACAGGTGGTAGACTGATGTCTGGAGGGTCTGGAGAATAAAGTAGGATGTACATAGCTTGTTTATTGTCTCTCTATTGGTCCTTCTACAGGTGGTAGACTGATGTCTGGAGGGTCTGGAGAATAAAGTAGGATGTACATAGTTTGTTTATTATCTCTCTAATGATCCTTCTACAGATGGTAGACTGATGTCTGGAGGATCTGGAGAATAAAGTAGGATGTACATAGCTTGTTTATTGTCTCTCTATTGGTCCTTCTACAGGTGGTAGACTGATGTCTTGAGGGTCTGGAGAATAAAGTATGATGTACATAGCTTGTTTATTGTCTCTCTAATGGTCCTTCTACAGGTGGTAGACTGATGTGTGGAGGGTCTGGAGAATAAAGTAGGATGTACATAGTTTGTTTATGTCTCTCTAATGGTCCTTCTACAGGTGGTAGACTGATGTCTGGAGGGTCTGGGGAATAAAGTATGATGTACATAGTTTGTTTATTGTCTCTCTAATGGTCCTTCTACAGGTGGTAGACTGATGTCTGGAGGGTCTGGAGAATAAAGTATGATGTACATAGCCTGTTTATTGTCTCTCTATTGGTCCTTCTACAGGTGGTAGACTGATGTCTGGAGGGTCTGGGGAATAAAGTAGGATGTACATAGTTTGTTTATTGTCTCTCTATTGGTCCTTCTACAGGTGGTAGACTGATGTCTCGAGGGTCTGGGGAATAAAGTAGGATGTACATAGTTTGTTTATTGTCTCTCTATTGGTCCTTCTACAGGTGGTAGACTGATGTCTGGAGGGTCTGGAGAATAAAGTAGGATGTACATAGTTTGTTTATTGTCTCTCTAATGGTCCTTCTACAGGTGGTAGACTGATGTCTGGAGGGTCTGGAGAATAAAGTAGGATGTACATAGTTAGTTTATTATCTCTCTAATGGTCCTTCTACAGGTGGTAGACTGATGTCTGGAGGGTCTGGAGAATAAAGTAGGATGTACATAGTTTGTTTATTGTCTCTCTATTGGTCCTTCTACAGGTGGTAGACTGATGTCTGGAGGGTCTGGAGAATAAAGTATGATGTACATAGTTTGTTCATTATCTCTCTAATGATCCTTCTACAGGTGGTAGACTGATGTTTGGAGAATAAAGTAGGATGTACATAGCTTGTTTATTGTCTCTCTAATGGTCCTTCTACAGGTGGTAGACTGATGTCTGGAGGGTCTAGAGAATAAAGTAGGATGTACATAGTTTGTTTATTGTCTCTCTATTGGTCCTTCTACAGGTGGTAGACTGATGTCTGGAGGGTCTGGGGAATAAAGTAGGATGTACATTGTTTGTTTATTGTCTCTCTAATGCTCCTTCTACAGGTGGTAGACTGATGTCTGGAGGGTCTGGAGAATAAAGTATGATGTACATAGTTTGTTCATTATCTCTCTAATGATCCTTCTACAGGTGGTAGACTGATGTCTGGAGAATAAAGTAGGATGTACATAGCTTGTTTATTGTCTCTCTAATGGTCCTTCTACAGGTGGTAGACTGATGTCTGGAGGGTCTGGAGAATAAAGTAGGATGTACATAGTTTGTTTATTGTCTCTCTATTGGTCCTTCTACAGGTGGTAGACTGATGTCTGGAGGGTCTGGGGAATAAAGTAGGATGTACATACCGTATACCGGGAAATTTTCGTGGTTGGTAATTTTCGTGGTTTTCGTGGGTAGAGCTTGAACCACGAAATTTTCCATACCACGAAAATTTCCCGATGAATTTCATTAAAAATATCTTCACCACTCACTGTACGAACCATCGAGCTGTTTTTAAGAATATCGCATGCGCAGATTTCAGTGCTATTCACTGACAACTGCTAATAACAGAGCTCTAATTCAGTTTGTCGTTTATTGATAGTTGTAAATATATACGTTGATTACTCTACTTAATATTTAGCGAAGTGGGATTGACACTCGTCATTGTATACAATGATACGTTAATAAACAAATTATCTCTCTATATATACAAATGTAGTTCTACCAGCTATGGTACTTGAACGCTTGTTCACAACATAATAAGTGGAGTTTAACACGTGTCACAACACAATGCACCCGGTCGTAGTTCATGTTCAACAGAGTGTGACAAAGACAAAGGAGCATGCTGTATTCAACAAATGAATAAAAACTTGATAATCTTTTGGTTGATACACTTTATTAATGGAAATAATTAATTAAGTCAAGTCAGCAAAATAATTATAATAAAAAGCACTACATGTAACCAATAACAAACACATGTATGCTTGTTTTTGGCAGATGTAAAGGCCATGTCATTTTGATGACAAAAGCTCTGATTATGTTCACGCTACACAATTGATCACTGATATCTCGCACAAGATGATACAGCTAGTACAGTGTCATTCACGGCGGGCTGAACAGACAACTTCGGCGATTCTGTAATTCTGTTTGATATACGTGTAGGTACAGCGTCGGTGTTATTTGTCAAAGCAAGAAAATGGCAGTGAGTAAAGTATTGCTTTATTGAAACATTGAGTTAGAATTGTCATCTTTGAAACAAGAAACAAGCCGCTAAATGTGATTCGTGTCTTCTCCTTATGAATGTTGAACAAACACGATCGACTGATTACTACTAAGTAATAAGTTGTTTGGAAAGCAATATGATTAACTAACATGGCGGTGTCAACAGACAGGATAACATCAACAGGCTTACACGTGGAACACAAACACACGATTTCAAAATTTGTATTTGGATAACTTCAACCACGAAAATAAAAATCCACGAAAATGTAATTTTTTGAAAACGTCTGAACCACGAAAATCAAAATCCACGAAAGGTCTTTGAGTCCTCAACCACGAAAATTTCCAACCACGAAAATTTCCCGGTATACGGTAGTTTGTTTATTGTCTCTCTATTGGTCCTTCTACAGGTGGTAGACTGATGTCTGGAGGGTCTGGTGAATGAAGTAGGATGTACATTGCTTGTTTATTATCTCTCTAATGGTCCTTCTACAGGTGGTAGACTGATGTCTGGAGGGTCTGGAGAATAAAGTAGGATGTACATAGTTTGTTTATTGTCTCTCTATTGGTCCTTCTACAGGTGGTAGACTGATGTCTGGAGGGTCTGGTGAATAAAGTAGGATGTACATAGTTTGTTTATTGTCTCTCTAATGGTCCTTCTACAGGTGGTAAACTGATGTCTGGAGGATCTGGAGAATAAAGTAGGATGTACATAGTTTGTTTATTGTCTCTCTAATGGTCCTTCTACATGTGGGAAACTGATGTCTGGAGGGTCTGGGGAATAAAGTAGGATGTACATAGTTTGTTTATGTCTCTCTAATGGTCCTTCTACAGGTGGTAGACTGATGTCTGGAGGGTATGGAGAATAAAGTAGGATGTACATAGCTTGTTTATTGTCACTCTAATGATCCTTCTACAGGTGGTAGACTGATGTCTGGAGGGTCTGGAGAATAAAGTAGGATGTACATAGTTTGTTTATTGTCTCTCTATTGGTCCTTCTACAGGTGGTAGACTGATGTCTGGAGGGTCTGGTGAATAAAGTAGGATGTACATTGCTTGTTTATTATCTCTCTAATGGTCCTTCTACAGGTGGTAGACTGATGTCTGGATGGTCTGGAGAATAAAGTAGGATGTACATAGTTTGTTTATTGTCTCTCTAATGGTCCTTCTACAGGTGGTAGACTGATGTCTGGAGGGTCTGGTGAATAAAGTAGGATGTACATAGTTTGTTTATTGTCTCTCTAATGGTCCTTTTACAGGTGGTAGACTGATGTCTGGAGGGTCTGGAGAATAAAGTATGATGTACATAGTTTGTTTATTGTCTCTCTAATGGTCCTTTTACAGGTGGTAAACTGATGTCTGGAGGGTCTGGGGAATAAAGTAGGATGTACATAGTTTGTTTATGTCTCTCTAATGGTCCTTCTACAGGTGGTAGACTGATGTCTGGAGGGTCTGGAGAATAAAGTAGGATGTACATAGTTTGTTTATTGTCTCTCTATTGGTCCTTCTACAGGTGGTAGACTGATGTCTGGAGGGTCTGGGGAATAAAGTATGATGTACATAGTTTGTTTATTGTCTCTCTATTGGTCCTTCTACAGGTGGTAGACTGATGTCTGGAGGGTCTGGGGAATAAAGTAGGATGTACATAGTTTGTTTATTGTCTCTCTATTGGTCCTTCTACAGGTGGTAGACTGATGTCTGGAGGGTCTGGGGAATAAAGTAGGATGTACATAGTTTGTTTATTGTCTCTCTAATGGTCCTTCTACAGGTGGTAAACTGATGTCTGGAGGGTCTGGTGAATAAAGTAAGATGTACATAGCTTGTTTATTGTCACTCTAATGATCCTTCTACAGGTGGTAGACTGATGTCTGGAGGGTCTGGAGAATAAAGTAGGATGTACATAGCTTGTTTATTGTCACTCTAATGATCCTTCTACAGGTGGTAGACTGATGTCTGGAGGGTCTGGAGAATAAAGTAGGATGTACATAGTTTGTTTATTGTCTCTCTATTGGTCCTTCTACAGGTGGTAGACTGATGTCTGGAGGGTCTGGTGAATAAAGTAGGATGTACATTGCTTGTTTATTATCTCTCTAATGGTCCTTCTACAGGTGGTAGACTGATGTCTGGAGGGTCTGGGGAATAAAGTATGATGTACATTGTTTGTTTATGTCTCTCTATTGGTCCTTCTACAGGTGGTAGACTGATGTCTGGAGGGTCTGGTGAATAAAGTAGGATGTACATAGTTTGTTTATTGTCTCTCTAATGGTCCTTCTACAGGTGGTAGACTGATGTCTGGAGGGTCTGGAGAATAAAGTAGGATGTACATAGTTTGTTTATTGTCTCTCTATTGGTCCTTCTACAGATGGTAGACTGATGTCTGGAGGGTCTGGAGAATAAAGTAGGATGTACATAGTTTGTTTCTTGTCTCTCTAATGGTCCTTCTACAGGTGGTAAACTGATGTCTGGATGGTCTGGAGAATAAAGTAGGATGTACATAGTTTGTTTATGTCTCTCTATTGGTCCTTCTACAGGTGGTAGACTGATGTCTGGAGGGTCTGGAGAATAAAGTAGGATGTACATAGTTTGTTTATTGTCTCCCTAATGGTCCTTCTACCGGTGGTAGACTGATGTCTGGAGGGTCTGGTGAATAAAGTAGGATGTACATAGTTTGTTTATTGTCTCCCTAATGGTCCTTCTACAGGTGGTAGACTGATGTCTGGAGGGTCTGGAGAATAAAGTAGGATGTACATAGTTTGTTTATTGTCTCTCTAATGGTCCTTCTACAGGTGGTAGACTGATGTCTGGAGGGTCTGGAGAATAAAGTAGGATGTACATAGCTTGTTTATTGTCTCTCTAATGGTCCTTCTACAGGTGGTAGACTGATGTCTGGAGGGTCTGGAGAATAAAGTAGGATGTACATAGTTTGTTTATTGTCTCTCTAATGGTCCTTCTACAGGTGGTAAACTGATGTCTGGAGGGTCTGGTGAATAAAGTAGGATGTACATAGTTTGTTTATTGTCTCTCTAATGGTCCTTTTACAGGTGGTAGACTGATGTCTGGAGGGTCTGGAGAATAAAGTATGATGTACATAGTTTGTTTATTGTCTCTCTAATGGTCCTTTTACAGGTGGTAAACTGATGTCTGGAGGGTCTGGGGAATAAAGTAGGATGTACATAGTTTGTTTATGTCTCTCTAATGGTCCTTCTACAGGTGGTAGACTGATGTCTGGAGGGTCTGGAGAATAAAGTAGGATGTACATAGTTTGTTTATTGTCTCTCTATTGGTCCTTCTACAGGTGGTAGACTGATGTCTGGAGGGTCTGGGGAATAAAGTATGATGTACATAGTTTGTTTATTGTCTCTCTATTGGTCCTTCTACAGGTGGTAGACTGATGTCTGGAGGGTCTGGGGAATAAAGTAGGATGTACATAGTTTGTTTATTGTCTCTCTATTGGTCCTTCTACAGGTGGTAGACTGATGTCTGGAGGGTCTGGGGAATAAAGTAGGATGTACATAGTTTGTTTATTGTCTCTCTAATGGTCCTTCTACAGGTGGTAAACTGATGTCTGGAGGGTCTGGTGAATAAAGTAAGATGTACATAGCTTGTTTATTGTCACTCTAATGATCCTTCTACAGGTGGTAGACTGATGTCTGGAGGGTATGGAGAATAAAGTAGGATGTACATAGCTTGTTTATTGTCACTCTAATGATCCTTCTACAGGTGGTAGACTGATGTCTGGAGGGTCTGGGGAATAAAGTAGGATGTACATAGTTTGTTTATTGTCTCTCTATTGGTCCTTCTACAGGTGGTAGACTGATGTCTGGAGGGTCTGGTGAATAAAGTAGGATGTACATTGCTTGTTTATTATCTCTCTAATGGTCCTTCTACAGGTGGTAGACTGATGTCTGGAGGGTCTGGGGAATAAAGTATGATGTACATTGTTTGTTTATGTCTCTCTATTGGTCCTTCTACAGGTGGTAGACTGATGTCTGGAGGGTCTGGTGAATAAAGTAGGATGTACATAGTTTGTTTATTGTCTCTCTAATGGTCCTTCTACAGGTGGTAGACTGATGTCTGGAGGGTCTGGAGAATAAAGTAGGATGTACATAGTTTGTTTATTGTCTCTCTATTGGTCCTTCTACAGGTGGTAGATTGATGTCTGAAGGATCTGGAGAATAAAGTAGGATGTACATAGTTTGTTTCTTGTCTCTCTAATGGTCCTTCTACAGGTGGTAAACTGATGTCTGGATGGTTTGGAGAATAAAGTAGGATGTACATAGTTTGTTTATGTCTCTCTATTGGTCCTTCTACAGGTGGTAGACTGATGTCTGGAGGGTCTGGAGAATAAAGTAGGATGTACATAGTTTGTTTATTGTCTCCCTAATGGTCCTTCTACAGGTGGTAGACTGATGTCTGGAGGGTCTGGTGAATAAAGTAGGATGTACATAGTTTGTTTATTGTCTCCCTAATGGTCCTTCTACAGGTGGTAGACTGATGTCTGGAGGGTCTGGAGAATAAAGTAGGATGTACATAGTTTGTTTATTGTCTCTCTAATGGTCCTTCTACAGGTGGTAGACTGATGTCTGGAGGGTCTGGAGAATAAAGTAGGATGTACATAGCTTGTTTATTGTCTCTCTAATGGTCCTTCTACAGGTGGTAGACTGATGTCTGGAGGGTCTGGGGAATAAAGTAGGATGTACATAGTTTGTTTATTGTCTCTCTATTGGTCCTTCTACAGGTGGTAGACTGATGTCTGGAGGGTCTGGGGAATAAAGTAGGATGTACATAGTTTGTTTATTGTCTCTCTAATGGTCCTTCTACAGGTGGTAGACTGATGTCTGGAGGGTCTGGGGAATAAAGTAGGATGTTCATAGTTTGTTTATTGTCTCTCTAATGGTCCTTCTACAGGTGTTGGACTGATGTCTGGAGGGTCTGGAGAATAAAGTAGGATGTACATAAATGGTTTATTGTCACTCTAATGATCCTTCTACAGGTGGTAGACTGATGTCTGGAGGGTCTGGGGAATAAAGTAGGATGTTCATAGTTTGTTTATTGTCTCTCTAATGGTCCTTCTACAGGTGGTAGACTGATGTCTGGAGGGTCTGGAGAATAAAGTAGGATGTACATAGTTTGTTTATTGTCTCTCTATTGGTCCTTCTACAGGTGGTAGACTGATGTCTGGAGGGTCTGGGGAATAAAGTAGGATGTACATAGTTTGTTTATTGTCTCTCTATTGGTCCTTCTACAGGTGGTAGACTGATGTTTGGAGGGTCTGGGGAATAAAGTAGGATGTACATAGTTTGTTTATTGTCTCTCTATTGGTCCTTCTACAGGTGGTAGACTGATGTCTGGAGGGTCTGGTGAATAAAGTAGGATGTACATAGTTTGTTTATGTCTCTCTATTGGTCCTTCTACAGGTGGTAGACTGATGTCTGGAGGGTCTGGAGAATAAAGTAGGATGTACATAGTTTGTTTATTGTCTCTCTAATGGTCCTTCTACAGGTGGTAGACTGATGTCTGGAGGGTCTGGAGAATAAAGTAGGATGTACATAGTTTGTTTATTGTCACTCTAATGGTCCTTCTACAGGTGTTGGACTGATGTCTGGAGGGTCTGGGGAATAAAGTAGGATGTACATAGTTTGTTTATTGTCTCTCTATTGGTCCTTCTACAGGTGGTAGACTGATGTCTGAAGGGTCTGGGGAATAAAGTAGGATGTACATAGTTTGTTTATGTCTCTCTAATGGTCCTTCTACAGGTGGTAGACTGATGTCTGGAGGGTCTGGGGAATAAAGTAGGATGTTCATAGTTTATTTATTGTCTCTCTAATGGTCCTTCTACAGGTGTTGGACTGATGTCTGGAGGGTCTGGAGAATAAAGTAGGATGTACATAGTTTGTTTATTGTCACTCTAATGATCCTTCTACAGGTGGTAGACTGATGTCTGGAGGGTCTGGAGAATAAAGTAGGATGTACATAGTTTGTTTATTGTCTCTCTAATGGTCCTTCTACAGGTGGTAGACTGATGTCTGGAGGGTCTGGAGAATAAAGTAGGATGTACATAGTTTGTTTATTGTCACTCTAATGATCCTTCTACAGGTGGTAGACTGATGTCTGGAGGGTCTGGAGAATAAAGGAGGATGTACATAGTTTGTTTATTGTCACTCTAATGATCCTTCTACAGGTGGTAGACTGATGTCTGGAGGGTCTGGAGAATAAAGTAGGATGTACATAGTTTGTTTATTGTCTCTCTAATGGTCCTTCTACAGGTGGTAGACTGATGTCTGGAGGGTCTAGGGAATAAAGTAGCATGTACATAGTTTGTTTATTGTCTCTCTAATGGTCCTTCTATAGGTGGTAGACTGATGTCTGGAGGGTCTGGAGAATAAAGTAGGATGTACATAGCTTGTTTATTGTCTCTCTAATGGTCCTTCTACAGGTAGTAGACTGATGTCTGGAGGGTCTGGAGAATAAAGTAGGATGTACATAGTTTGTTTATTATCTCTCTAATGGTCCTTCTACAGGTGGTAGACTGATGTCTGGAGGGTCTGGGGAATAAAGTAGGATGTACATAGTTTGTTTATTATCTCTCTAATGGTCCTTCTACAGGTGGTAGACTGATGTCTGGAGGGTCTGGAGAATAAAGTAGGATGTACATAGTTTGTTTATGTCTCTCTATTGGTCCTTCTACAGGTGGTAGACTGATGTCTGGAGGGTCTGGGGAATAAAGTAGGACGTACATAGTTTGTTTATTGTCTCTCTAATGATCCTTCTACAGGTGGTAGACTGATGTCTGGAGGGTCTGGGGAATAAAGTAGGATGTACATAGTTTGTTTATGTCTCTCTATTGGTCCTTCTACATGTGGTAGACTGATGTCTGGAGGGTCTGGAGAATAAAGTAGGATGTACATAGTTTGTTTATTGTCTCTCTAATGATCCTTCTACAGGTGGTAGACTGATGTCTGGAGGGTCTGGGGAATAAAGTAGGATGTACATAGTTTGTTTATGTCTCTCTAATGGTCCTTCTACAGGTGGTAGACTGATGTCTGGAGGGTCTGGAGAATAAAGTAGGATGTACATAGTTTGTTTATTGTCTCTCTAATGGTCCTTCTACAGGTGGTAGACTGATGTCTGGAGGGTCTGGAGAATAAAGTAGGATGTACATAGTTTGTTTATTGTCTCTCTAATGGTCCTTCTACAGGTGGTAGACTGATGTTTGGAGGGTCTAGGGAATAAAGTAGCATGTACATAGTTTGTTTATTGTCTCTCTAATGGTCCTTCTATAGGTGGTAGACTGATGTCTGGATAGTCTGGAGAATAAAGTAGGATGTACATAGTTTGTTTATTGTCTCTCTAATGGTCCTTCTACAGGTGGTAGACTGATGTCTGGAGGATCTGGAGAATAAAGTAGGATGTACATAGTTTGTTTATTGTCTCTCTAATGGTCCTTCTACAGGTGGTAGACTGATGTCTGGAGGGTCTGGTGAATAAAGTAGGATGTACATAGTTTGTTTATTGTCTCTCTAATGGTCCTTCTACAGGTGGTAGACTGATGTCTGAAGGATCTGGAGAATAAAGTAGGATGTACATAGTTTGTTTATGTCTCTCTATTGGTCCTTCTACAGGTGGTAGACTGATGTCTGGAGGGTCTGGAGAATAAAGTATGATGTACATAGCTTGTTTATTGTCTCTCTAATGGTCCTTCTACAGGTGGTAAACTGATGTCTGGAGGGTCTGGAGAATAAAGTAGGATGTACATAGCTTGTTTATTGTCTCTCTGATGGTCCTTCTACAGGTGGTAGACTGATGTCTGGAGGGTCTGGGGAATAAAGTAGGATGTACATAGTTTGTTTATTGTCTCTCTAATGGTCCTTCTACAGGTGGTAGACTGATGTCTGGAGGGTCTGGGGAATAAAGTATGATGTACATAGCTTGTTTATTGTCTCTCTAATGGTCCTTCTACAGGTGGTAGACTGATGTCTGGAGGGTCTGGAGAATAAAGTAGGATGTACATAGTTTGTTTATTGTCTCTCTAATGGTCCTTCTACAGGTGGTAAACTGATGTCTGGAGGGTCTTGAGAATAAAGTATGATGTACATAGTTTGTTTATTATCTCTCTAATGGTCCTTCTACAGATGGTAGACTGATGTCTGGAGGGTCTGGTGAATAAAGTAGGATGTACATAGCTTGTTTATTGTCTCTCTAATGGTCCTTCTACAGATGGTAGACTGATGTCTGGAGGGTCTGGTGAATAAAGTAGGATGTACATAGCTTGTTTATTGTCTCTCTAATGGTCCTTCTACAGGTGGTAGACTGATGTCTGGAGGATCTGGAGAATAAAGTAGGATGTACATAGCTTGTTTATTGTCTCTCTATTGGTCCTTCTACAGGTGGTAGACTGATGTCTGAAGGATCTGGAGAATAAAGTAGGATGTACATAGTTTGTTTATTGTCTCTCTAATGGTCCTTCTACAGGTGGTAGACTGATGTCTGGAGGGTCTGGGGAATAAAGTAGGATGTACATAGTTTGTTTATTGTCTCTCTAATGGTCCTTCTACAGGTGGTAGACTGATGTCTGGAGGGTCTGGGGAATAAAGTAGGATGTACATAGTTTGTTTATTGTCTCTCTATTGGTCCTTCTACAGGTGGTAGATTGATGTCTGAAGGATCTGGAGAATAAAGTAGGATGTACATAGTTTGTTTATTGTCTCTCTATTGGTCCTTCTACAGGTGGTAGACTGATGTCTGGAGGGGCTGGGGAATAAAGTATGATGTACATAGTTTGTTTATTGTCTCTCTAATGGTCCTTCTACAGGTGGTAGACTGATGTCTGGAGGGTCTGGTGAATAAAGTAGGATGTACATAGTTTGTTTATTGTCTCTCTAATGGTCCTTCTACAGGTGGTAGACTGATGTCTGAAGGATCTGGAGAATAAAGTAGGATGTACATAGTTTGTTTATGTCTCTCTATTGGTCCTTCTACAGGTGGTAGACTGATGTCTGGAGGGTCTGGAGAATAAAGTATGATGTACATAGCTTGTTTATTGTCTCTCTAATGGTCCTTCTACAGGTGGTAAACTGATGTCTGGAGGGTCTGGAGAATAAAGTAGGATGTACATAGCTTGTTTATTGTCTCTCTAATGGTCCTTCTACAGGTGGTAGACTGATGTCTGGAGGGTCTGGGGAATAAGTAGGATGTACATAGTTTGTTTATTGTCTCTCTAATGGTCCCTCTACAGGTGGTAGACTGATGTCTGGAGGGTCTGGGGAATAAAGTATGATGTACATAGCTTGTTTATTGTCTCTCTAATGGTCCTTCTACAGGTGGTAGACTGATGTCTGGAGGGTCTGGAGAATAAAGTAGGATGTACATAGTTTGTTTATTATCTCTCTAATGGTCCTTCTACAGGTGGTAAACTGATGTCTGGAGGGTCTTGAGAATAAAGTATGATGTACATAGTTTGTTTATTATCTCTCTAATGGTCCTTCTACAGATGGTAGACTGATGTCTGGAGGGTCTGGTGAATAAAGTAGGATGTACATAGCTTGTTTATTGTCTCTCTAATGGTCCTTCTACAGAGGGTAGACTGATGTCTGGAGGGTCTGGTGAATAAAGTAGGATGTACATAGCTTGTTTATTGTCTCTCTAATGGTCCTTCTACAGGTGGTAGACTGATGTCTGGAGGATCTGGAGAATAAAGTAGGATGTACATAGCTTGTTTATTGTCTCTCTATTGGTCCTTCTACAGGTGGTAGACTGATGTCTGAAGGATCTGGAGAATAAAGTAGGATGTACATAGTTTGTTTATTGTCTCTCTAATGGTCCTTCTACAGGTGGTAGACTGATGTCTGGAGGGTCTGGGGAATAAAGTAGGATGTACATAGTTTGTTTATTGTCTCTCTATTGGTCCTTCTACAGGTGGTAGATTGATGTCTGAAGGATCTGGAGAATAAAGTAGGATGTACATAGTTTGTTTATTGTCTCTCTATTGGTCCTTCTACAGGTGGTAGACTGATGTCTGGAGGGGCTGGGGAATAAAGTATGATGTACATAGTTTGTTTATGTCTCTCTATTGGTCCTTCTACAGATGGTAGACTGATGTCTGGAGGGTCTGGAGAATAAAGTAGGATGTACATATTTTGTTTATTGTCTCTCTAATGGTCCTTTTACAGGTGGTAGACTGATGTCTGGAGGGTCTGGGGAATAAAGTATGATGTACATAGTTTGTTTATGTCTCTCTATTGGTCCTTCTACAGATGGTAGACTGATGTCTGGAGGGTCTGGTGAATAAAGTAGTATGTACATAGTTTGTTTATTGTCTCTCTAATGGTCCTTCTACAGATGGTAGACTGATGTCTGGAGGGTCTGGGGAATAAAGTATGATGTACATAGTTTGTTTATGTCTCTCTATTGGTCCTTCTACAGATGGTAGACTGATGTCTGGAGGGTCTGGTGAATAAAGTAGGATGTACATAGTTTGTTTATTGTCTCTCTAATGGTCCTTCTACAGATGGTAGACTGATGTCTGGAGGGTCTGGTGAATAAAGTAGGATGTACATAGCTTGTTTATTGTCTCTCTAATGGTCCTTCTACAGGTGGTAGACTGATGTCTGGAGGATCTGGAGAATAAAGTAGGATGTACATAGCTTGTTTATTGTCTCTCTATTGGTCCTTCTACAGGTGGTAGACTGATGTCTGAAGGATCTGGAGAATAAAGTAGGATGTACATAGTTTGTTTATTGTCTCTCTATTGGTCCTTCTACAGGTGTTGGACTGATGTCTGGAGGGTCTGGAGAATAAAGTAGGATGTACATAGTTTGTTTATTGACTCTCTAATGGTCCTTCTACAGGTGGTAGACTGATGTCTGGAGGGTCTGGGGAATAAAGTATGATGTACATAGCTTGTTTATTGTCTCTCTAATGGTCCTTCTACAGGTGGTAGACTGATGTCTGGAGGGTCTGGAGAATAAAGTAGGATGTACATAGTTTGTTTATTATCTCTCTAATGGTCCTTCTACAGGTGGTAAACTGATGTCTGGAGGGTCTTGAGAATAAAGTATGATGTACATAGTTTGTTTATTATCTCTCTAATGGTCCTTCTACAGGTGGTAGACTGATGTCTGGAGGGTCTGGGGAATAAAGTAGGATGTACATAGTTTGTTTATCGTCCCTCTAATGGTCCTTCTACAGGTAGTAGACTGATGTCTGGAGGGTCTGGGGAATAAAGTAGGATGTACATAGTTTGTTTATTGTCTCTCTAATGGTCCTTCTACAGGTGGTAGACTGATGTCTGGAGGGTCTGGAGAATACAGTAGGATGTACATAGTTTGTTTATTATCTCTCTAATGGTCCTTCTACAGGTGGTAGACTGATGTCTGGAGGGTCTGGGGAATAAAGTAGGATGTACATAGTTTGTTTATTGTCTCTCTAATGGTCCTTCTACAGGTGGTAGACTGATGTCTGGAGGGTCTGGGGAATAAAGTAGGATGTACATAGTTTGTGTATTGTCTCTCTAATGGTCCTTCTACAGGTGGTAGACTGATGTCTGGAGGGTCTGGAGAATAAAGTAGGATGTACATAGTTTGTTTATTGTCTCTCTAAGGGTCCTTCTACAGGTAGTAAACTGATGTCTGGAGGGTCTGGGGAATAAAGTAGGATGTACATAGCTTGTTTATTGTCTCTCTAATGGTCCTTCTACAGGTGGTAGACTGATGTCTGGAGGATCTGGAGAATAAAGTAGGATGTACATAGTTTGTTTATGTCTCTCTATTGGTCCTTCTACAGGTGGTAGACTGATGTCTGGAGGGTCTGGTGAATAAAGTAGGATGTCCATAGTTTGTTTATTGTCTCTCTAATGGTCCTTCTACAGGTGGTAGACTGATGTCTGGAGGGTCTGGGGAATAAAGTAGGATGTACATAGTTTGTTTATCGTCCCTCTAATGGTCCTTCTACAGGTAGTAGACTGATGTCTGGAGGGTCTGGGGAATAAAGTAGGATGTACATAGTTTGTTTATTGTCTCTCTAATGGTCCTTCTACAGGTGGTAGACTGATGTCTGGAGGGTCTGGAGAATACAGTAGGATGTACATAGTTTGTTTATTATCTCTCTAATGGTCCTTCTACAGGTGGTAGACTGATGTCTGGAGGGTCTGGGGAATAAAGTAGGATGTACATAGTTTGTTTATTGTCTCTCTAATGGTCCTTCTACAGGTGGTAGACTGATGTCTGGAGGGTCTGGGGAATAAAGTAGGATGTACATAGTTTGTGTATTGTCTCTCCAATGGTCCTTCTACAGGTGGTAGACTGATGTCTGGAGGGTCTGGAGAATAAAGTAGGATGTACATAGTTTGTTTATTGTCTCTCTAAGGGTCCTTCTACAGGTAGTAAACTGATGTCTGGAGGGTCTGGGGAATAAATTAGGATGTACATAGTTTGTTTATTGTCTCTCTAATGGTCCTTCTACAGGTGGTAGACTGATGTCTGGAGGGTCTGGGGAATAAAGTAGGATGTACATAGTTTGTGTATTGTCTCTCTAATGGTCCTTCTACAGGTGGTAAACTGATGTCTGGAGGGTCTGGGGAATAAAGTAGGATGTACATAGTTTGTGTATTGTCTCTCTAATGGTCCTTCTACAGGTGGTAAACTGATGTCTGGAGGGTCTGGGGAATAAAGTAGGATGTACATAGTTTGTGTATTGTCTCTCTAATGGTCCTTCTACAGGTGGTAAACTGATGTCTGGAGGGTCTGGGGAATAAAGTAGGATGTACATAGTTTGTTTATTGTCTCTCTAATGGTCCTTCTACAGGTGGTAGACTGATGTCTGGAGGGTCTGGGGAATAAAGTAGGATGTACATAGTTTGTGTATTGTCTCTCTAATGGTCCTTCTACAGGTGGTAGACTGATGTCTAGAGGGTCTGGAGAATAAAGTAGGATGTACATAGTTTGTTGATTGTCTCTCTAAGGGTCCTTCTACAGGTAGTAAACTGACGTCTGGAGGGTCTGGAGAATAAAAAAGGATGTACATAGTTTGTGTATTGTCTCTCTAATGGTCCTTCTACAGGTGGTAAACTGATGTCTGGAGGGTCTGGGGAATAAAGTAGGATGTACATAGTTTGTGTATTGTCTCTCTAATGGTCCTTCTACAGGTGGTAGACTGATGTCTGGAGGGTCTGGAGAATAAAGTAGGATGTACATAGTTTGTGTATTGTCTCTCTAATGGTCCTTCTACAGGTGGTAAACTGATGTCTGGAGGGTCTGGGGAATAAAGTAGGATGTACATAGTTTGTGTATTGTCTCTCTAATGGTCCTTCTACAGGTGGTAAACTGATGTCTGGAGGGTCTGGGGAATAAAGTAGGATGTACATAGTTTGTGTATTGTCTCTCTAATGGTCCTTCTACAGGTGGTAAACTGATGTCTGGAGGGTCTGGGGAATAAAGTAGGATGTACATAGTTTGTTTATGTCTCTCTATTGGTCCTTCTACAGGTGTTGGACTGATGTCTGGAGGGTCTGGGGAATAAAGTAGGATGTACATAGTTTGTTTATTGTCTCTCTAATGGTCCTTCTACAGGTGGTAAACTGATGTCTGGAGGGTCTGGGGAATAAAGTATGATGTACATAGCTTGTTTATTGTCTCTCTATTGGTCCTTCTACAGGTGGTAGACTGATGTCTGGAGGGTCTGGAGAATAAAGTACGATGTACATAGCTTGTTTATTATCTCTCTAATGGTCCTTCTACAGGTGGTAGACTGATGTCTGGAGGGTCTGGGGAATAAAGTATGATGTACATAGTTTGTTTATGTCTCTCTAATGGTCCTTCTACAGGTGGTAGACTGATGTCTGGAGGGTCTGGGGAATAAAGTAGGATGTACATAGTTTGTTTATGTCTCTCTAATGGTCCTTCTACAGGTGGTAGACTGATGTCTGGAGGGTCTGGAGAATAAAGTAGGATGTACATAGTTTGTTTATGTCTCTCTAATGGTCCTTCTACAGATGGTAGACTGACGTCTGGAGGGTCTGGAGAATAAAGTAGGATGTACATAGTTTGTTTATTGTCTCTCTAATGGTCCTTCTACAGGTGGTAGACTGATGTCTGGAGGGTCTGGAGAATAAAGTAGGATGTACATAGCTTGTTTATTGTCTCTCTAATGGTCCTTCTACAGATGGTAAACTGATGTCTGGAGGGTCTGGTGAATAAAGTAGGATGTACATAGTTTGTTTATGTCTCTCTAATGGTCCTTCTACAGGTGGTAGACTGATGTCTGGAGGGTCTGGTGAATAAAGTAGGATGTACATAGTTTGTTTATTGTCTCTCTATTGGTAATTCTACAGGTGGTAAACTGATGTCTGGAGGGTCTGGAGAATAAAGTAGGATGTACATAGCTTGTTTATTGTCTCTCTAATGGTCCTTCTACAGGTGGTAGACTGATGTCTGGAGGGTCTGGAGAATAAAGTAGGATGTACATAGTTTGTTTATTGTCTCTCTAATGATCCTTCTACAGGTGGTAGACTGATGTCTGGAGGGTCTGGAGAATAAAGTAGGATGTACATAGCTTGTTTATTGTCTCTCTAATGGTCCTTCTACAGGTGGTAGACTGACGTCTGGAGGGTCTGGAGAATAAAGTAGGATGTACATAGTTTGTTTATTGTCTCTCTAATGATCCTTCTACAGGTGGTAGACTGATGTCTGGAGGGTCTGGAGAATAAAGTAGGATGTACATAGCTTGTTTATTGTCTCTCTAATGGTCCTTTTACAGGTGGTAGACTGATGTCTGGAGGGTCTGGGGAATAAAGTATGATGTACATAGTTTGTTTATGTCTCTCTATTGGTCCTTCTACAGATGGTAGACTGATGTCTGGAGGGTCTGGTGAATAAAGTAGGATGTACATAGTTTGTTTATTGTCTCTCTAATGGTCCTTCTACAGGTGGTAGACTGATGTCTGGAGGGTCTGGAGAATAAAGTAGGATGTACATAGCTTGTTTATTGTCTCTCTAATGGTCCTTCTACAGGTGGTAGACTGATGTCTGGAGGGTCTGGAGAATAAAGTAGGATGTACATAGTTTGTTTATTGTCTCTCTAATGGTCCTTCTACAGGTGGTAGACTGATGTCTGGAGGGTCTGGAGAATAAAGTAGGATGTACATAGTTTGTTTATTGTCTCTCTAATGGTCCTTCTACAGGTGGTAGACTGATGTCTGGAGGGTCTGGAGAATAAAGTAGGATGTACATAGTTTGTTTATGTCTCTCTAATGGTCCTTCTACAGGTGGTAGACTGATGTCTGGAGGGTCTGGGGAATAAAGTAGGATGTACATAGTTTGTTTATGTCTCTCTAATGGTCCTTCTACAGGTGGTAAACTGATGTCTGGAGGGTCTGGAGAATAAAGTAGGATGTACATAGTTTGTGTATTGTCTCTCTAATGGTCCTTCTACAGGTAGTAAACTGACGTCTGGAGGGTCTGGAGAATAAAAAAGGATGTACATAGTTTGTGTATTGTCTCTCTAATGGTCCTTCTACAGGTGGTAAACTGATGTCTGGAGGGTCTGGGGAATAAAGTAGGATGTACATAGTTTGTGTATTGTCTCTCTAATGGTCCTTCTACAGGTGGTAGACTGATGTCTGGAGGGTCTGGAGAATAAAGTAGGATGTACATAGTTTGTGTATTGTCTCTCTAATGGTCCTTCTACAGGTGGTAAACTGATGTCTGGAGGGTCTGGGGAATAAAGTAGGATGTACATAGTTTGTGTATTGTCTCTCTAATGGTCCTTCTACAGGTGGTAAACTGATGTCTGGAGGGTCTGGGGAATAAAGTAGGATGTACATAGTTTGTGTATTGTCTCTCTAATGGTCCTTCTACAGGTGGTAGACTGATGTCTGGAGGGTCTGGAGAATAAAGTAGGATGTACATAGTTTGTTTATGTCTCTCTAATGGTCCTTCTACAGGTGGTAGACTGATGTCTGGAGGGTCTGGAGAATAAAGTAGGATGTACATAGCTTGTTTATTGTCTCTCTAATGGTCCTTCTACAGGTGGTAGACTGATGTCTGGAGGGTCTGGGGAATAAAGTAGGATGTGCATAGTTTGTTTATGTCTCTCTAATGGTCCTTCTACAGGTGGTAGACTGATGTCTGAAGGGTCTGGGGAATAAAGTAGGATGTACATAGTTTGTTTATTGTTTCTCTAATGGTCCTTCTACAGGTGGTAGACTGACGTCTGGAGGGTCTGGGGAATAAAGTAGGATGTACATAGTTTGTTTATTATCTCTCTAATGGTCCTTCTACATATGGTAGACTGATGTCTGGAGGGTCTGGGGAATAAAGTAGGATGTATATAGTTTGTTTATTATCTCTCTAATGGTCCTTCTACAGGTGGTAGACTGATGTCTGGAGGGTCTGGAGAATAAAGTAGGATGTACATAGTTTGTTTATGTCTCTCTAATGGTCCTTCTACAGGTGGTAGACTGATGTCTGGAGGGTCTGGGGAATAAAGTATGATGTACATAGTTTGTTTATTGTCTCTCTAATGGTCCTTCTACAGGTGGTAGACTGACGTCTGGAGGGTCTGGGGAATAAAGTAGGATGTACATAGTTTGTTTATTATCTCTCTAATGGTCCTTCTACAGGTGGTAGACTGATGTCTGGAGGGTCTGGAGAATAAAGTAGGATGTACATAGTTTGTTTATTATCTCTCTATTGGTCCTTCTACAGGTGGTAGACTGATGTCTGGAGGGTCTGGGGAATAAAGTAGGATGTACATAGTTTGTTTATTGTCTCTCTAATGATCCTTCTACAGGTGGTAGACTGATGTCTGGAGGGTCTGGGGAATAAAGTAGGATGTTCATAGTTTGTTTATTGTCTCTCTAATGGTCCTTCTACAGGTGGTAGACTGATGTCTGGAGGGTCTGGGGAATAAAGTAGGATGTACATAGTTTGTTTATTGTCTCTCTATTGGTCCTTCTACAGGTGGTAGACTGATGTCTGGAGGGTCTGGTGAATAAAGTAGGATGTACATAGTTTGTTTATGTCTCTCTAATGGTCCTTCTACAGGTGGTAGACTGATGTCTGGAGGGTCTGGAGAATAAAGTAGGATGTACATAGTTTGTTTATTGTCTCTCTAATGGTCCTTCTACAGATGGTAGACTGATGTCTGGAGGGTCTGGGGAATAAAGTAGGATGTACATAGTTTGTTTATGTCTCTCTATTGGTCCTTCTACAGGTGGTAGACTGATGTCTGAAGGGTCTGGGGAATAAAGTAGGATGTACATAGTTTGTTTATTGTCTCTCTAATGGTCCTTCTACAGGTGGTAGACTGACGTCTGGAGGGTCTGGGGAATAAAGTAGGATGTACATAGTTTGTTTATTATCTCTCTAATGGTCCTTCTACAGGTGGTAGACTGATGTCTGGAGGGTCTGAAGAATAAAGTAGGATGTACATAGTTTGTTTATTATCTCTCTATTGGTCCTTCTACAGGTGGTAGACTGATGTCTGGAGGGTCTGGGGAATAAAGTAGGATGTACATAGTTTGTTTATTGTCTCTCTAATGATCCTTCTACAGGTGGTAGACTGATGTCTGGAGGGTCTGGGGAATAAAGTAGGATGTTCATAGTTTGTTTATTGTCTCTCTAATGGTCCTTCTACAGGTGGTAGACTGATGTCTGGAGGGTCTGGGGAATAAAGTAGGATGTACATAGTTTGTTTATTGTCTCTCTAATGGTCCTTCTACAGGTGGTAGACTGATGTCTGGAGGGTCTGGAGAATAAAGTAGGATGTACATAGTTAGTTTATTGACTCTCTAATGGTCCTTCTACAGGTGGTAGACTGATGTCTGGATGGTCTGGAGAATAAAGTAGGATGTACATAGTTTGTTTATTGTCTCTCTAATGGTCCTTCTACAGGTGGTAGACTGATGTCTGGAGGGTCTGGAGAACAAAGTAGGATGTGCATAGCTTGTTTATTGTCTCTCTAATGGTCCTTCTACAGGTGGTAGACTGATGTCTGGAGGGTCTAAAGAATAAAGTAGGATGTTCATAGTTTGTTTATTGTCTCTCTAATGGTCCTTCTACAGGTGGTAAACTGATGTCTGGAGGGTCTGGAGAATAAAGTAGGTTGTACATAGTTTGTTTATTGTCTCTCTAATGGTCCTTCTACAGGTGGTAGACTGATGTCTGGAGGGTCTGGAGAATAAAGTAGGATGTACATAGTTTGTTTATTGTCTCTCTAATGGTCCTTCTACAGGTGGTAAACTGATGTCTGGAGGGTCTGGAGAATAAAGTAGGTTGTACATAGTTTGTTTATTGTCTCTCTAATGGTCCTTCTACAGGTGGTAGACTGATGTCTGGAGGGTCTGGAGAATAAAGTAGGATGTACATAGTTTGTTTATTGTCTCTCTAATGGTCCTTCTACAGGTGGTAGACTGATGTCTGGAGGGTCTGGAGAATAAAGTAGGATGTACATAGTTTGTTTATTGTCTCTCTAATGGTTCTTCTACAGGTGGTAGACTGATGTCTGGAGGGTCAGGTGAATAAAGTAGGATGTACATAGTTTGTTTATTGTCTCTCTAATGGTCCTTCTACAGGTGGTAAACTGATGTCTGGAGGGTCTGGAGAATAAAGTAGGATGTACATAGTTGGTTTATTGTCTCTCTAATGGTCCTTCTACAGGTGGTAAACTGATGTCTGGAGGGTCTGGAGAATAAAGTAGGATGTACATAGTTTGTTTATTGTCTCTCTAATGGTTCTTCTGCAGGTGGTAGACTGATGTCTGGAGGGTCAGGTGAATAAAGTAGGATGTACATAGTTTGTTTATTGTCTCTCTAATGGTCCTTCTACAGGTGGTAGACTGATGTCTGGAGGGTCTGGAGAATAAAGTAGGATGTGCATAGCTTGTTTATTGTCTCTCTAATGGTCCTTCTACAGGTGGTAAACTGATGTCTGGATGGTCTGGAGAATAAAGTAGGATGTACATAGTTTGTTTATTGTCTCTCTAATGGTTCTTCTACAGGTGGTAGACTGATGTCTGGAGGGTCAGGTGAATAAAGTAGGATGTACATAGTTTGTTTATTGTCTCTCTAATGGTCCTTCTACAGGTGGTAGACTGATGTTTGGAGGGTCTAAAGAATAAAGTAGGATGTACATAGTTTGTTTATTGTCTCTCTAATGGTCCTTCTACAGGTGGTAGACTGATGTCTGGAGGGTCTAAAGAATAAAGTAGGATGTACATAGTTTGTTTATTGTCTCTCTAATGGTCCTTCTACAGGTGGTAGACTGATGTCTGGAGGGTCTGGAGAATAAAGTAGGATGTGCATAGCTTGTTTATTGTCTCTCTAATGGTCCTTCTACAGGTGGTAAACTGATGTCTGGAGGGTCTGGAGAATAAAGTAGGATGTACATAGTTTGTTTATTGTCTCTCTAATGGTCCTTCTACAGGTGGTAGACTGATGTCTGGAGGGTCTAAAGAATAAAGTAGGATGTACATAGTTTGTTTATTGTCTCTCTAATGGTTCTTCTACAGGTGGTAGACTGATGTCTGGAGGGTCTGGAGAATAAAGTAGGATGTACATAGTTTGTTTATTGTCTCTCTAATGGTCCTTCTACAGGTGGTAAACTGATGTCTGGAGGGTCTGGGGAATAAAGTATGATGTACATAGCTTGTTTATTGTCTCTCTAATGGTCCTTCTACAGGTGGTAGACTGATGTCTGGAGGGTCTGGAGAACAAAGTAGGATGTGCATAGCTTGTTTATTGTCTCTCTAATGGTCCTTCTACAGGTGGTAGACTGATGTCTGGAGGGTCTAAAGAATAAAGTAGGATGTACATAGTTTGTTTATTGTCTCTCTAATGGTTCTTCTACAGGTGGTAGACTGATGTCTGGAGGGTCTGGAGAATAAAGTAGGATGTGCATAGCTTGTTTATTGTCTCTCTAATGGTCCTTCTACAGGTGGTAGACTGATGTCTGGATGGTCTGGAGAATAAAGTAGGATGTACATAGTTTGTTTATTGTCTCTCTAATGCTCCTTCTACAGGTGGTAGACTGATGTCTGGAGGGTCTGGAGAATAAAGTAGGATGTACATAGTTTGTTTATTATCTCTCTATTGGTCCTTCTACAGGTGATAGACTGATGTCTGGAGGGTCTGGAGAATAAAGTAGGATGTACATAGTTTGTTTATTGTCTCTCTAATGGTCCTTCTACAGGTGGTAAACTGATGTCTGGAGGGTCTGGGGAATAAAGTAGGATGTACATAGTTTGTTTATTATCTCTCTAATGGTCCTTCTACAGGTGGTAGACTGATGTGTGGAGGGTCTGGAGAATAAAGTAGGATGTACATAGTTTGTTTATTGTCTCTCTAATGGTCCTTCTACAGGTGGTAGACTGATGTCTGGAGGGTCTGGGGAATAAAGTAGGATGTACATAGTTTGTTTATTATCTCTCTAATGGTCCTTCTACAGGTGGTAGACTGATGTCTGGAGGGTCTGGAGAATAAAGTAGGATGTACATAGTTTGTTTATTGTCTCTCTAATGGTCCTTCTACAGGTGGTAGACTGATGTCTGGAGGGTCTGGGGAATAAAGTAGGATGTACATAGTTTGTTTATTGTCTCTCTAATGGTCCTTCTACAGATGGTAGACTGATGTCTGGAGGGTCTGGAGAATGAAGTAGGATGTACATAGTTTGTTTATTGTCTCTCTAATGGTCCTTCTACAGGTGGTAGACTGATGTCTGGAGGGTCTGGAGAATAAAGTAGGATGTACATAGTTTGTTTATTGTCTCTCTAATGGTCCTTCTACAGGTGGTAAACTGATGTCTGGAGGGTCTGGGGAATAAAGTAGGATGTACATAGTTTGTTTATTATCTCTCTAATGGTCCTTCTACAGGTGGTAGACTGATGTCTGGAGGGTCTGGAGAATAAAGTAGGATGTACATAGTTTGTTTATTGTCTCTCTAATGGTCCTTCTACAGGTGGTAGACTGATGTCTGGAGGGTCTGGGGAATAAAGTAGGATGTACATAGTTTGTTTATTATCTCTCTAATGGTCCTTCTACAGGTGGTAGACTGATGTCTGGAGGGTCTGGAGAATAAAGTAGGATGTACATAGTTTGTTTATTGTCTCTCTATTGGTCCTTCTACAGGTGATAGACTGATGTCTGGAGGGTCTGGAGAATAAAGTAGGATGTACATAGTTTGTTTATTGTCTCTCTAATGGTCCTTCTACAGGTGGTAAACTGATGTCTGGAGGGTCTGGGGAATAAAGTAGGATGTACATAGTTTGTTTATTATCTCTCTAATGGTCCTTCTACAGGTGGTAGACTGATGTCTGGAGGGTCTGGAGAATAAAGTAGGATGTACATAGTTTGTTTATTGTCTCTCTAATGGTCCTTCTACAGGTGGTAGACTGATGTCTGGAGGGTCTGGGGAATAAAGTAGGATGTACATAGTTTGTTTATTATCTCTCTAATGGTCCTTCTACAGGTGGTAGACTGATGTCTGGAGGGTCTGGAGAATAAAGTAGGATGTACATAGTTTGTTTATTGTCTCTCTAATGGTCCTTCTACAGGTGGTAGACTGATGTCTGGAGGGTCTGGGGAATAAAGTAGGATGTACATAGTTTGTTTATTGTCTCTCTAATGATCCTTCTACAGGTGGTAGACTGATGTCTGGAGGGTCTGGAGAATAAAGTAGGATGTACATAGCTTGTTTATTGTCTCTCTAATGGTCCTTCTACAGGTGGTAGACTGATGTCTGGAGGGTCTGGAGAATAAAGTAGGATGTACATAGTTTGTTTATTATCTCTCTAATGGTCCTTCTACAGGTGGTAGACTGATGTCTGGAGGGTCTGGTGAATAAAGTAGGATGTACATAGTTTGTTTATTGTCTCTCTATTGGTCCTTCTACAGATGGTAGACTGATGTCTGGAGGGTCTGGTGAATAAAGTAGGATGTACATAGTTTGTTTATTGTCTCTCTAATGGTCCTTCTACAGGTGGTAAACTGATGTCTGGAGGGTCTGGAGAATGAAGTAGGATGTACATAGTTTGTTTATTGTCTCTCTATTGGTCCTTCTACAGATGGTAGACTGATGTCTGGAGGGTCTGGTGAATAAAGTAGGATGTACATAGTTTGTTTATTGTCTCTCTAATGGTCCTTCTACAGGGGGTAAACTGATGTCTGGAGGGTCTGGAGAATAAAGTAGGATGTACATAGTTTGTTTATTGTCTCTCTAATGGTCCTTCTACAGGTGGTAGACTGATATCTGGAGAGTCTGGGGAATAAAGTAGGATGTACATAGTTTGTGTATTGTCTCTCTATTGGTCCTTCTACAGGTGGTAGACTGATGTCTGGAGGGTCTGGAGAATAAAGTATGATGTACATAGCCTGTTTATTGTCTCTCTAATGGTCCTTCTACAGGTGGTAAACTGATGTCTGGATGGTCTGGAGAATAAAGTAGGATGTACATAGTTTGTTTATTGTCTCTCTAATGGTCTTTCTACAGGTGGTAGACTGATGTCTGGAGGGTCTAAAGAATAAAGTAGGATGTACATAGCTTGTTTATTGTCTCTCTAATGGTCCTTCTACAGGTGGTAGACTGATGTCTGGAGGGTCTGGAGAACAAAGTAGGATGTACATAGTTTGTTTATTATCTCTCTAATGGTCCTTCTACAGGTGGTAGACTGATGTCTGGAGGGTCTGGAGAATAAAGTAGGATGTACATAGTTTGTTTATTGTCTCTCTAATGGTCCTTCTACAGGTGGTAGACTGATGTCTGGAGGGTCTGGGGAATAAAGTAGGATGTACATAGTTTGTTTATTGTCTCTCTAATGGTCCTTCTATAGGTGGTAGACTGATGTCTGGATGGTCTGGAGAATAAAGTAGGATGTACATAGTTTGTTTATTGTCTCTCTAATGGTCCTTCTACAGGTGGTAGACTGATGTCTGGAGGGTCTGGGGAATAAAGTATGATGTACATAGTTTGTTTATTGTCAGTCTAATGGTCCTTCTATAGGTGGTAGACTGATGTCTGGATGGTCTGGAGAATAAAGTAGGATGTACATAGTTTGTTTATTGTCTCTCTAATGGTCCTTCTACAGGTGGTAGACTGATGTCTGGAGGGTCTGGGGAATAAAGTATGATGTACATAGCTTGTTTATTGTCTCTCTAATGGTCCTTCTACAGGTGGTAGACTGATGTCTGGAGGGTCTGGAGAATAAAGTAGGATGTGCATAGCTTGTTTATTGTCTCTCTAATGGTCCTTCTACAGGTGGTAGACTGATGTCTGGATGGTCTGGAGAATAAAGTAGGATGTACATAGTTTGTTTATTGTCTCTCTAATGGTCCTTCTACAGGTGGTAGACTGATGTCTGGAGGGTCTGGAGAATAAAGTAGGATGTGCATAGCTTGTTTATTGTCTCTCTAATGGTCCTTCTACAGGTGGCAGACTGATGTCTGGAGGGTCTGGAGAATAAAGTAGGATGTACATAGTTTGTTTATTGTCTCTCTAGTGGTCCTTCTACAGGTGGTAAACTGATGTCTGGAGGGTCTGGAGAATAAAGTATGATGTACATAGTTTGTTTATTATCTCTCTAATGGTCATTCTACAGGTGGTAGACTGATGTCTGGAGGGTCTGGAGAATAAAGTATGATGTACATAGTTTGTTTATTATCTCTCTAATGGTCATTCTACAGGTGGTAGACTGATGTTTGGGGAATAAAGTAGGACATACATAGTTTGTTTATTGTCTATCTAATGCCCCTTCTACATGTGGTAGACTGATATCTGGAGAGTCTGGGGAATAAAGTAGGATGTACATAGTTTGTTTATTGTCTCTCTAATGGTCCTTCTACAGGAGGAAGACTAATGTCTGGAGGGTCTGGAGATTTAAGTACGTTGTACATAGTTTGTTTATTGTCTCTCTAATGGTCCTTCTACAGGTGGTAGACTGATGTCTGCAGGGTCAGGAGAATTCAGGATGCGCCG
Source organism: Gibbula magus (assembly GCA_936450465.1). Taxonomy (NCBI): domain Eukaryota; kingdom Metazoa; phylum Mollusca; class Gastropoda; order Trochida; family Trochidae; genus Gibbula; species Gibbula magus. The sequence continues at coordinate 276,892 of OW388298.1, read as the reverse complement.
AGACAAAGTGTCTGCACGGACATTGTCCACTCCCGGGAGATAAATAGGAACCACCTGAATGCTGAACTGGTCGCACAACTCCTGAAGGAGAGAAGGAGACACTGTGCCGACCTGTTTCAGAATGTAGGACAAGGCTGTCTGGTTGTCCATTTCTAGACGAACAAGAGACCCATGATCCGCTCCTTGGAACTGTTCTGAGCTCCAGCACGTTGATGTGCAATTTCGACTAGTCCTGTGACCAAAGGCACGAGGCTGTCAGGTCCTCCATGATAGGGAGGCTGTGTGTCTGGATCGTGGCCCTTGAGAAGGTTGCTCTCTAGCACCCACACCGGCTTGGTCAGAACTTTCCTGCCTGAGTGGGTGGGCGACTGAAGGAACAAGTGGACTGGCACGATCACTCTGGACACCCTGTCCGGGGCCAGGGACACAGAACCGGAGGCCGTATCGAACCTTGCGCCCAGAAAGACCAGGTCCTGTTTGAGGGCGATGTCGGACTTCTTCAGGTTGATGATCCAACCCAGCTTGAGCAAGATGTCTAACACCTGCTGGGTGGCCTCCTGATTCAGTTCTCATCGTCCCCACCATCCCTGTCATCTGCCTCTGAATGATTAGGATTAGGGTAGTATTAGCCAAAGGAATTGAAGTGCTTGGTTGTGGGGAAAGAACTGGGGTAGAACTGCAGCAGGTGACCCCGCCTCAATATCCACCTCATCTGATGACGATGAGGCGATAGGAGGGGAGTTCACCTTCTTTTTACCTTTACCCTTTCCCTTCCTCTTTTCCTTAGAGGGAGGGATCATACCCCTAAGTTCCTGGAACGCCTTCTGTAGATTTCGGTAGTAGATAGTGTCCATCCCCCTCTCCTTCTTGGTACTTGAGGCACAAGTCACAGGACCGGTCATCGTGTTCGTCTTCAACGAGACACACCAGGCACCAGTCGTGCTTGTCAGCCGGGGGGAGACGGGCCTTGCACCCAACACATTCTGAGAATGACTGCAAAGTCAAACATAGAATGTTTAGGGGTGTGCATGTGTGTAAGTGCAATGTTTATGTTTTATAAAAGTGCAACATACAACCAACAACTGCAGAGGTGAAACTAAGCACTAGGCAAGTAATAATAGTAAGCCACTGAAAGGAATAGAGCATGAAATACCTAGTATATCTTGCCGACTGAAAACGATAACCCCGAGAATTAATGAAAATTCAAAGGAGAAATCCTCGTCAGTAAAGTGCTGCCCTAAAATGCTAAGCACGATAAAGAACCTTAAAAAAAACATATCTCAACACAAAATAGCAAAGTACTAACATATTGCATTTAGCCTGAGAGTTTCCATCCACCATTACTCGTTGAAACCGAAGCAGGTGCGAATTGAAAAACGAAGTTACACCGCGAAAAACACCATAACACCTCTACAAATAAAAGGGGTTACTACACATACAGTTTTCTTTGCTTTGTCCATTTTCTTAGAATAGGGAAAAACCAAGTCAAAAACAGTTGACTGCAAAAACACGTCTTCACAGTGCGATGACAGATTGATAAGTGGTGAGAATAGAGTAACGTCCCTTGCTCTGCACTGGGATTGGGCTCTACACAGGATGTCACACTTTCGGAAAACACTTATTTCTGTTTTTTTAACTTATTTTTACTGTTATTTAAAAAAATTAAGTTACAATCTGTCATCAAGTTAAAAATAAGGATTTTTATGCTAAACACAGTAAAAAAAGTTAAGCACCCCTTTTTTTTTTGATAGGTGTATGTTTCAGAGACCCATTATAGCGAAACTAAACATCCCACAGGGGAAAAACGAATTTCAGGAGCAAGTGTAATTAATTGTTTTATTCGTTGACATTTTTGTGTAATCTTCAGAGATTTCAAATGATCAAAAAAGGAAACAAAAATTGACTGGAAAATGGTGAAAAACACAGACTCGTAAATGTATTGTCATTTCAAGTTTGACGGCTGAACATGATGAAGAAATCATACTGAATAACCCGTGCCATTGTCTTAGGAACGATTTAGTGTCAATATCGTGTGCTGCCACCCCGTGCCTGAAGTACTGCTGCCAGTCTTCTGGGCATACCCCTGACAAGGTTCTTTAATTCTTCCATGGGGATTTGTTGCCACTCATCGTGAAGTGCAGCCTCCAGTTGTCTTAGATTGTGTGGAGCATGGTTCCTTCTCTGTATACGTCGACCAATCATGTCCCAGACATGCTCGATGGGATTCAAATCTGGAGACAATGCTGGCCAGGGGATACGAGAAACGAGGAGGCCGAGCATTATCATCCATGATCAGGGTTCGAGTTGCAAGTCTGTGATCATCAAAATGGTCAATCACAACTGGATCAAACACTTCTGCAATGTAGCGGGCGCCGGTAAGTGTGCCTTGTAGTGTCACCAAATCCAACTTGCAATCAAAAGAAAAGCAACCCCACACCATAACTGATAATTCCACCATATGGAACCCTTGGAAGAATGTTCCTTGGTGTGTATCGACTGTTCTTGACTCTCCAAACTCTGATTCGCCCGTCAACGGTATGGAGGAGGAAGCGACTCTGACCAGTGGATACGTCTCCATGACCTCAGGTTCCATCGCTGCCGGTCACCACACCACATCCTATGATCCCGTTTATGATGATTAGTAAGGTTTGGATGTCTGATGACACGTCGATACCTTAAACCTTCTGCTTTGAGGCGGTTCCTCACCGTCTGATTGCTGATACGTCTATAGGGTAGCCAGGCTTGTTTCAAGACGGTACTTGACGCTTGTCGTTGATGACGCAATAGGTTCCTGTCCTCTTGCAATGTGGTTTGGGCATGTTTCCTCACTAAACAATTGATGACCGAATAGTGGTAACCAGTTCTTCTCCCAATTTCCTTGTACGAGAAACCTGCTAAATGCTGTCCAATAATTTGCCATCTCGTAGCCTCGGACAATCTCCTTTGTGGCATTGTTCATGAATTTTGTGTATTGAACTGACATTGAAGCCGTAAAAGGCGTTTATTTAGCCATGGTAAGTCGAAGGGTAAAACTGCATTTTGCTGAAATTATGGGTTGCATGATATGCATGCCAATAGCTCCGTTCGTGAGAATTGTTCCATAACAGAAACCACACCAGTTCCCATCCAGAATACCATATTTGGCCTGTCAATTGAATTGAATAACATGATCATAAAATCCAAAATGGTATACAACTTTAAATTTGGGGGTGCTTAACTTTGTTTACTGTGTATATATGTACCCCAAGGAGGATCTCTTCTGAAAAAGAATTAACTGTTGTTTGGACCAGCATTGCTTTAAAACTGAAAAAAGACTGGTTGTAGTTTAATATATATATAAGAACAAGTATATGGATGACAACTTCTATATTCGGAGGTTGCGACCATATACAAGGAAACCCAATCACTGAATCAACTGGGAAAATGTCAAGATCCTAACCAAAAACCAATCAGACTTCACTAAGCGCAAATTAATTGAAAGTGTAATGATCAAACGATACCGACCCCAGATTAATCGTGATCAAGGCTATTTCATCCCCTCTGCATACGATGAACTCATCAATCAACCCCAATTACCTGTATAAACATTGCTTCCCTAAGGCTTCAGTATCATCCTGTGTTACCTCCCAACTGGCTTCTGTATGTTATCTTTTCCCCTTTTGTTATCCTTCCTCGATAATCCAGTTGTTGTTATTGTTAATTAACTCAGTGCTTGTATCCTGTATATATATCACACATATCTCTGTCTCTTATTCATGCTTGAACATGGTACAAGAATCTGTACCGAAACGTCGCAACCTTCAGAATAAAGAAGTTGTCATCCATACACTTGTCCTTACGAATGAACGGTTTCCTGAAGGTGGCAAAACTTATGATGTAGTCATGGACTTGGTGAACGACTACGTTGGACAGGGGCATCACATCTTTATGGACAACTATTATTCGTCCACAAATCTGTACATAAACTTGTGGGAGTGGGGAATCGTTGAGAGCCAATCGAAAGGGCCTTCCTGATTCTGTCAAGAAGCCTAAAAGGAAACATAAACAGGGACATGACAGTTTCTCACAACCATGACCTACTCGTTGTTCGCTAGATAGAAAATCAGTCCTTCTCATGTCTACTATTGAAGATACACATGTTGAACAAACAGGGAAGAAGAACCGGGCAACAGGGGAACCAGTTCTCAAGCCGCGCATTGTAACATCGTACAACAAGTACATGGGAGGTGTTGATCGGGCCGACCAGATGTTGTCGTACACGCCGTTCTGAGTGAAGACCCTGAAGTGGTGGAAACAGGTTTGGTTTCATGTTCTCAACGTTGCCTTGTCATTCGTCTTCATGGACGTCATTTTCCGACAAAGATTCAGGCTGTTGGAAAGAAGAAAAACATCACAAGGATGTGTGTGGTATGCTCTAAGGCAAAACGTGCGGTCCTCGCAAAACAGACAGAAGAAGGCAATGCGCCAGCAAGGAAGAAAAAACGAGTAGGCAGAGAGTCTTCTTATGAATGTACAGATTGTAATGTTGCTCTGTGCGCCGCACCATGCTTCAAACTCTATCACACAGCCACTGACTACACCAGGGCTTACATCCCTGCCACAGACAAAGAAAGAAATGAAGAAGTGGAAAATTTAAAGTAAAGAGAGCCCAAGTGTGGACGAGTATATAAACATTATATATACAGACCTTGTTAGGTCCCTACAGCTGTTCTGTGCACTACCGCAGGTAAATATGTGTGTATATTTGTACATAAATGCAATGTAATTTTATTGTGATGTATGTCATTGCAAATAAAATATTTGTTCTTTTGTTAAAGAGACAGAGAAAGAGAATGCGAGCTTTCATTGGAAGTTCAGCCAGAACCGCATCATAAATACCACCTTTAAATGCTGAACCGGGTGGCCAAATTTCATAAAACTTACATGGGGTAAAGAGGAAAGATTCGGCTTTGATTCCATATAAAATTTACACATGCGCACGAAAAACTAAAGTTGCGGCGCTATAGCTTCTGAACAAAGTTGCGCATTTTTTTTCTTTTTACATCATCGTAAAGAGCAATAAATTGCCTTCAATTCCATGTATCATTTGTATATGCGCAGCGAAAAATAAACATGCGGCAAGTGATGCGCCAGATGTCACAAAAAGTTGGTTATTCAAAAATCAATTCTCTAAGTACTGGGGGTGCCTTCCTTACGCTCTCCATATATTGCGAACCATTTGACGTATTCCAATAACTTTTATATCATTGTAAAGAGGAATAAATTGTCTTCAAGTACATACATACATGTTTCGCAAGCGCGCGAAAAGTATTTAAGATTTTATAAAGCTGGAAATAAAGACAAACTTTACACCGCGCAACATGTATTGCGTTCGCCGTGGTGATAAGTGTATGCTGTGCCCATTAGTACCCATTAGTTCCACGCGCGCTTGGCTCTGGCACCTGCGAGGAGGTGTCGAGGAGGTAAAGGTACTGTAATTAGCCCAAGCTAATTAGGACCAATCGGTGCCAGTAACTTGGTGTGCGTCGGGACCCATTCACGTGGTACTGTCGAGGTAGCGTCACTCTCCTTTCGTTGGTTATAATTTCTGAACCATAGGTCGTATTCTAATAATTTATATGTCATTGTAAAGAGGAATAAATTGTATACAAGTACATATAAAATTTGCAATATGCACGCTCAGGAGTTTTGATTTCATAAAGCTTGAAATAAAGACAATCTTTAGATGACAATAGAATTATTAGCAAAGGTCGCATTCTAATAATTTTTTTATAGCATTGTGTTATGGTGATAAGTACTCACAGTTGACATCGAGATATTCACTACTACTGTCCTGTCTTGCAATGGCAAAATAAAGTATAGGTCGACAACGCAAGACACAGCTTTTTAAAAATCGTCGTTATAGAATCTCCTTAACCAGGCGTGATAGGGGAGTGAAATGTGGCTTTCAGGTTTGTTGTTTGACGTCCTACAGATTGATTGATTGAAAGGAAGTACAGTCGATGTCGATACCATATTGTACATACATAATTTCAATATTTCATAAAATATTACCTTAAATACCCAGAATTACTTCCAAAAATACCTTTTAAATAACTTTTTTAGCACCCCATGTGTGCTTGAACAGATACAAACAAATTAAGTATCATACTCTTATGATTGAAATTGTGTTTATCTCTCAACGAGATATATCCTCATCACAAACATTCAAAACCGAGTTTATCCGGCAGAAATATTTTGTGTTTGACTCTGTTGAATAGAAGATATACAATTTATTTTTTCCGTCAGTTTATACTAAATTATATAGCATCAGGTCAAGCTTGATAGTCAAGCTGCTAATGTTCATAAATACTTGGAGATGTACTATCAAACTGAATTAGCTACGTTATTTATATACATATTACATACTTTTAATCTGCTGTCCATGACAATATGTTGATTCGAACATTAACTCAATACAAAGAACTATTGAGTACGTAAGAGTCCAACTTTCCTTACATGTTAATGTAAGACTTTATGTAAGTCTATCAAATACTCACAGTTGACATCGAGATCCACACTACTACTGTCCTGTCTTGCGATGACAGTGTTGATCACAGTGCAACCAACTGAACTTTGACCTCTGGTTGGGGTCAGTGTTAGAGTCTGAGACCATGTGCTACCAGATGACCCCTGTATGACACCTGTACCGGAAGTGACCTCTGACCCATCAACTGTCCAGGTGAAGGTCACTCCAGGTTTGACGTTGTTGGTTGTGCTGCATGTCAGACTGAGGGGTTCCAGTTCTACAGCTGTGGAGGATTTGCTGGCTTGAACTTCTCCGGAGTCTGGACCGTCTGTGATGAGAAGAAACAAAATGAGGTAAATTTGCTACAAGTAAATATATAATTAAGGACTTGAACTTCTCCGGCGTCTGGACCGTCTGTGATGAGAAGAAACAGAATGTTGTAGATATGCTACAAGTAAAGTATAAATACGGACTTGAACTTCTCCGGAGTCTGGACCGTCTGTGATGAGACGAAACAAAATGAGGTAAATATGCTACAAGTAAAAATATATAAAAGGACTTGAACTTCTTCAGACTCTGAACAGTCTTTGAAGTGAAGAAACAGAATTAGGAAGTTTGCTACAAGTAAATGTGTAATTAACGACTTGAATTCTCCAGAGTGAATATATACCCCGGAACGTCGAGTAGTTTCACATTAAAGAAGTTGTTTTCCAGAAAATCGCCATGTTGTTCAGACAAATAAGTTATCCTGCTACAAGTAGTGTGTAAGTAAATGCAGTATACTGACCACACTCTAATGACAAACTCTGTTTGTGAAAGAACTAAATGAATTTGTGACATCAATTTTGTCCTGGAAAACACACATTTCACCATTTTAGACGCTATCGAGGTTTTGTCCTTTTATACACTTCCACAACTCGCTGTCTTTATCTTTCATTCTCGAACAACCGCTATAGTTACAGATCAACAATTACATAATGGAATTGATATTCATCTGCCATTCAACGTTCAATCTTACCTTTCATTTCTACAACAACTCACATGTCAGTCACATCTAACAATACTTCTGTCTACTCACAGCTGACGTCCAGATCCACAACAACTCGTTCGCTCCTGCTGGTCTCTGTGTTGATGACGTCACATATGATCTCCTGTCTGTTTTTGTCTCTCTCTGCTCTCACTCTCAGTGTCTGAGACCACACACCTCGAGCTTCTCCTTGCTTGATGCCGGGTCCTGAAGTGATTGCTGTGTTGTCTCCGTACGACCAGGTGAAGTCTACTTCCGGGTTAACTGGGGTCAGTGTCTTGCAGGTCAAGGTCACTTCGTTCCTCTCAGCAACAACTGAAGGTTTGGTCAACGTCACCATATTGTCATCAGGACCATCTGTAGTTATGAATAATGTTACTGTCCAAGGAAATAGTGTTTCAGTCATGAAGAAATAAACATTTACAGAAAGCGGGAATTAACTTATTTTAAGACATCTGCAGTTATGAATAATGTTATTGTAGTGTTTTAGTAAATGAAGAAATAAATATTTACAGAGATAGAATTAACTTATTCTTAGACACATTTTGGATAACAACTTCTTTATTGTATATGAATGGCCTAGTAAATATATTGGACACAGTTATATGATACATGAAGCAATATCATCTGAACTCTGTCATACAAATACAGGAATATACCCTATTTCTTAAAATATATGAAGAATACATCAGACATGATATTTAAAATAGTTAAGTTATAGTAAAAACAAAAACCATTAGGCTTAATGGTCTTTTCAACAATCTCAAACATTAACCCAAACTATGATATATGATACATACTGAACAAATGAAAACTTGCAACAATACCACACTCACAGAACACATTAGCCTTGGCTGTCTTGGACTGTGTATACTATTAAACTTAACCCAGGTGACAATCTGTGATATGTGATATACACTGAACACATCGCAATGATGAACCAAACCTTCCAACAATACCACACTCACAGAACATATTAACCCTGGTTGTCCTGGACTGTTTATACTGTCAACTGAACTTTGTCATACAAATACAGGAATATATCTACAGAATATCTATTAGAAATCATATTTCTTAAAATATATTAATTATATTTCAGAAATCATACTGCGTATAGTTAAGGTATAGTAAAACAAACAACATTAGGCTTAAAAGGACTTTATAACAATCACAAACATTAACCAAAGCTATAATATATGATATACACTGAACAGATCACAATGAGAAACAAAACCTTCCAACAGTACCACACTCACAGAACACATTAGTACTGGCTGTCTTAGACTGTCTATACTATTGAACTATTAAAGAGAGTAATGTTTCATTCAATGAAGGAATGAGAAGTAAATGAATCTAAGAAAACATTCATGGATAACAATGTCTTCTTTATTGTAAGATAATGAAATGATATATGTACATGACATATTTATAAAATGAAGTAAAATAAACTGTAATTATGAATAGTAAGTAGTGTTATAGTCATAAGACATAGTCATCAACATCCCCACCAGACCTAAGAAATCAGAACAAGGGCAACAATTTGAGAAGAAATAATTGGGCGCAAAAAAAAAAAGGGAAATGTTTACGAACGGACCATGCCATGCCTTGCCATGACTTGCCATAAGTTGGTACAATGGAATCCTTAGGCGATTTGTCGAATTTTGTCGATGATTCATTTAAAACAAAATAACAACATTGCACGTTTCCGATAGAATGGGTATTTGTGCGTCTGTAGGGAGTAATTTTGGAGTTTTTGAAGGATTTTTCAATATTCCGTCGCTGGTTTTAGTTTGGTTCTTTTACCAATCGAGCGGAGCATTAGGTTATTTTATAGGCTACAATATGTTTTGAAATGAATAACTGACAATTCAAAAATAAAAACAATCATGCAATTTTCAATTTTATCATATAATGGAGGGTGTTATCGATGCAATAAAGCAATCTGATAAACTTGGTATCCAAATCTGATAAATATGCAAAATAGGTCAAAGGTCAAATACAGGAACTACTTTCGCAGAATCCACTCTTTTCATGTCCCAACCTGTAGTTTGATCGTATTCATAGAGTCTAAATAAAATGGAAAACATCATCTAGTGAATCAGGTCAATAAATAACAATGATTGTTTTTAATGAAAATAATTTTATTATTATTTGAACCGTGGAGTTTAAACCAATGAAAGGCACAACAATACGTTATGGGCAACATCCAAAATAAAGTTTTCAAGTTATATAGTTTTTTAGTTATGCCCCAGAAATGACACAAATGACACAGAGTAAAACCGTTTTGGGTCAAAATTTCAGAAAATTTTGGACCCTGGGACCCCTAAAGGGCACAAAAGCACCATATAGGTTACTTCAATAACAAATTTGAAGTTTCCAAGTCAATTAGTTTTTGAGATATGCTCCGAAAATAAATTCAGACGTATGGACGGACGCATGGACGTCGTAAAGGGGGTATAATTACTTACATTCAGGCAGTTATTTTATTCAGTGTAATACAACATGTGGCAGGTGAAAATGTCAAAAGATTTTTAAGTCTACAATGATATATCACCTTTGTGATTTTTGCTGCTTAAGTAGGACAGCACCTTTCAAAAGTGCTCAGCCGCTAAAGGATCGGCTCTATCCTACACAACAGCACCTGTAGCTATACTCTACTTAAATATCTAGGAAAGGGCTATTTAGTTAAATTCACCTGTTTCAAAACAGCCCAAGTAGCCCAAAACAAACTCAGGAAAATTTCAGGTCATAAAGTAATCTACAAAACTCCTATTTGCTTTCAGGAGTCTAGAGGCATAATTGGTTTCTCCAAAAATAGAGCCATGGCCTCTGTAGCTCATCAGGAGATAATAAGTGGGGTATGTTATGGAGTGGACTTTATAGCAATGGTCAGATAATGGAATGTAGTAATAAGAATCTAGGTAGTGAAACGATTAAAGCAGTTTAAACATATTTTGTTACCATAACTTTGCCAATCTGCTATATATATATGTGTTGAAAGAGCAACACAAAGCTTGGAAATAAATTGCTGGTATCAAACATATAATAATGTGGTGGAGAGATCATACTATTTTTTAAGATCGTACACACATTATATAATAATGAATATACCGGGTACAATTCTTTGCATACAATTCACCACTGTCAGCTATTGCAATAATGGCCTGGGGCTGTAGAAGAAAATGAAAAAAACCTTTTTAGGTCATGACCCCTGCTAATTATTATCAAAATTGGTTACACAAAAATCAACATTCGTTATGAATATCATACACCTTTGCATTATATTGTTTTAATTCTTAATTGCATTATGGCAATACCAACATTTATTACATAATGAATAGGAGCCTCAGTTTTTGAAAATCCCATTTCTCATAGGCTCCATTTCAATACTTAATAAATTGGTGAATTTTTTTTAGTAAATTCTTTTTCACCATTTCTTATAGGCTCCTTTTCAATATTTGATAAAATGGTGATATTCTATGAATAAATTCTTTTTTAGAGTCAGTGGAAGACTAAAGCAGTCTCATGCACAGTCTATGATAACACAGTGCTGCACAGAAGTTTGAAGTAACCTGAAACCTCTGTGTAACTATCAGTTTTCATTCTTCTGCCAGGAAGAGGTCAACACAATGCAATTACATAACATGCAGACACTGGACTCACAGCCAGTAAAATTTATATGTTAGATGCAGTTTTTCCTACAATTAATTATTTTTCTGTACTGGAGAAGATGATGAAAATAGGTGTGATGTCACAATCTCATATAGCTACTTCTTTTATAGTCCTATGTTATCACCAGTCATCACTAGTCATATTCAGTTCACATATCTCATGTAAAATGAAAAAATTTAATTCCTCTTCAAGTTATTCCTTCAAAGGGTATTCAATAGTTCTCATTTCAAATAGATTCACATTAAACAAGTCCATGATGTAGACATCTATCTCATTTCTTGTTCCTATTGAATAAAATTAACTGCAAAGTTAATAGAAAACTAAATCAGTTATAAAGTATAAAATATGATATAAATAAGGTATACCAAATTGACTCGTACTGGAAATTCTCATTAATTAATTAATTAATTCTCCAAATAATTACACAATATCATGAGATATTAAAAAACTCCATTATTTACTCTTAAATTACAAAGAACATAATATTAGATTTAATAAAAGATTCTGTATTAAGTCTTTAGAATACTTTTAGACTTGTGTACCTTTATCAGCAAATTCACTTGCAAAATACAAATAATTACTCATATGTGAAATGTGAGACAAAGATAAAATATGACTTATAATTTGTGTTAGACCTCCAATTCTAAGTTTTTAATTCTAAATATCTCTTTTTCATCAGACATATTATATTCTCAAAGCACATGTTAGAACTCTCACATCAGAAAGATGAAATGCCTTTAACTCAGCTGTTTTCTTTAAAATTACCTCCCTTACCTACTTACTGATTGAAGTGCACATATAATCTCAGAAAGATGCTGTAAACTGAAATAGGCTTTTAGGTTATGATCCCTGTGACCCATATTTTGGGTCACAGACTCACCAAATTTACAATTTAGAATCCCTTACAGCCAAGGAGTCTGTACATAAAATTTCATTTAGCATTTTAGGTCATTGCCTCTGTGACCCAATATTTGGGGTCTCACTGTCACCAAATTTACAATTTAGAATCCCCTTTAGTCAAGGAGTATGTACATAAAATTTCAGCTCTCTACGTTCATTGGGACTGGAGAAGAAGATGAAAATAGAAAATGGCCGTTGTATCATCAATACAAACTGGCAACAAACCGGCATCGACAAAAACCTGACACACTTGATCACACCACACCCGGCCTCCACCATCCAGCCCCCCAGCCGCAAACCCTCAACCCGCCCAGATCAACCTAGCATACTCCCTCTCAACCCCCAAAGTAAACCCCCTCAAAATCCATAAAATGGTCCAAAAACTTAATCTAATCCTCTCCTCCTGCACCTGCACCTGCTTAATTCTTCTTGTGGGGGACTTGAGAAGCTCGGCATTAAAGCAAAATGTAAGACCGAAGAAGATCTCAAACATTTGGCACAGGGGATAGAAGCTATACAACAGCTTCAGGGAACAACGGGTGGTACAGAATCTCCAGATTCACAACAACCTGTTCTTCCTCGGCACCAGCACCAGTTATCATTTAAGAAAGCAAAACGTTTTCCTTGTTTTTCTGGCAATCCAACAGCCAAGGGTGAAATCTCATTCGATGTGTGGCAATATGAAGTTCAAAGCTTCATACAGGCTAAGACCCACACTGAGGATGAGGTTTTACAGGCTGTTTGGAGAGCTCTCCGTGGTGATGCAGCACGTGTTGCTATGAGGTTGGGTCATTCCGCTTCACTCACTGCTGTTATCACAAAGCTGAACAGTGTGTTCAGCTCATCTGTAACAGAGCCAGGAGAAGCTCTCATGGCTCAGTTTTGCAGCAAGGGGAGAAAGAAGATGCTACCACTTGGGGTTGTCGCTTGGAAGACATGTTGAGCTTCAAGTGTGCTAAGGACTGTGTTCTGGTCTGGACTCCGTCAGGAATTGAAGAACTCTACAGGATACAAGTTCGACACAGTTCAGGACTTTGACCAGCTGAGAGTCACTATCAGGAGGATAGAGTTCGACCAGGAACAAAGGTAAGTGGAACAGAAGAAGCCTATCCCAGCTAGGGCTATTACATCCTCAGCCTCACCCACATCAGAGATTTCGATGCTTATGGAAGTCATCAACAAGCTATCCACAGTTGACAGTATGGAAGCCAGGATCACTCAGCTCACATCCTCCAAGCCTGCACAACCACAAGGATTCCCACCTCAGCCACAAGGATTTCAAGAGTCTCCAACTCACAACTTTGAACCGTTTCAAGGCCCACAGTGTTACAGGTGTGGACAATATGGACATATCATGAGAGGTTGCCAGACCAACGTGGAACACATGAGGAATGGCCATTTAAATGGGAAGGGACCAATGTCAAGAGGTTCATACAGACAGAGTCCCGCTGAAGTAAGGAACCCTGTGATACCAGCCGGACTAATTGGATCAACGAATGAGACTTGATAACGAGGTACCAAAATATCTTCTCTACTGGAGACTTGGATATTGACCACTTCACTGAAGTGAAACACTGCATGGAGCTACAAGATCCAATACCTTTCAAGGAGCGACACCGGCGTATTTCACCTGCAATGTATCAGGAAGTCAAAGACCATCTATGGCAACTTCTGGCTTGCGGCATCATATGACATTCCCATAGACTATGGGCATCTAATGCTGTACTTGTGGGGAAGAAGGATTGGACTTTGCACATGTGCATAGACTTCAGGTCGGACTATAAAATATGTGTATGCTTTGGCAAGGGTTGAAGATATATTTGACAGACTCGCTGAATCCAAGTATTTTAGTGTCCTTGATATGAAGTCTGGGTACCACCAGATTGAGATTGAGGAACATCACAAGGAACGAACTGCATTTTCTGTTGGACCGTTGGGATTTTACGAATACAATTGCATGCCTTTTGGACTAATAAATGCACCAGTGACTTACCAATGCCAGATGGAGTACATGCTCGGAAATCTTCACACAGAAATCTGCATGATATAATTGGATGACTTCATAGTATACTCAGAGACATTTGAAGATCATCTACGTCGACTGGAGAAAGTTTTTCAACACCTGAGAGAAAGTGGGCTTAAGCTATCACCCCAAAAGTGTGAGAGAGAGAAAGCCAAATTTGTTGGACACATCGTATCAGCTGATGGGAGTACAGACGGATCCTGCCAAGATAGAGAAGATCCTCAAACTGGCCAACTCCGAAGAACTCTGACGATGTCCGCAAGTTTTTGTGATTCGCAGGATATTATCACAAGTACGTCTTATCACAAGAACTTTTCCCGATTGCAAGACTCTCTCAGTTGCTTCCTCCTACAGCGAAGAAGAAAGGCCGTACAAATAAGAAGTTGTACTCTCAAGTCAAGTGGACATGGGGACAAGATCAAACCTGTGCTTTTGAACGCTTGAAAGATGCTTTGACAGAACCTCCACTTCTTGGATACGCGAATTATACACATTCATTTGAGGTACACACAGACGCAAGTTCCCATGGACTATGAGCAGTGCTGTATCAAGAACAGACTGGAGCCAATAGAGTTATTGCATATGCAAGTCGTGGAGTGAACAAGGTCAAGAAGAACTACCCAGCACACAAGTTGGAATTCCTGGCGTTGAAATGTGCTATTACTGAGAAATTCAACGACTACCTCTATGGCAACAAGTTCACGGTGCTCACAGACAACAACCCGCTCACATATGTCCTTACTACAGCCAAGTTAGACGCTACTGGACACAGATGGCTTGCAAATCTGTCATCCATCGATTTTGACATCAAGTACCGTCCAGGTAAAGATGCTGATGCCCTGTCAAGACTGCCTCAAGATGAAAGCACAGACATAGAGAAGACATCAGTCAAGGCTATTTGTGGAAGTTGCCAGATATCTAACTATGTGGAAAGTTTGTGTTGCACTGCTGAAATAATCGAGGATGAAGACAGTAACACAATATCCAGCTTGTCTCTCAGAGACTGGAGGAAAGCTCAAGACAAGGACCCTGTGCTTCGCCAAGTCATCGAAGGATTGCACAAAAGCTTCATCCCAGACAATATTCCTATCAGCCTGAGTCGTAAATTCCGCCATCTACAGCTGCAGCAAGGAGTTCTCTATAGGATCACCACACTTGATGGAGAAGATAAGAAACAACTTGTTCTTCCACCAGAGTTCATCAAGAGAGCACTTCACGGTCTTCATGATGAGATTGGACACATGGGGAGAGATCGGACATTGGCACTGTGCAGAGACAGATGTTACTGGCCAGACATGGCTAAGGATGTTGACGAATGGATCAAGACATGTGACAGGTGTCTTAGAAGAACACCTACAGAGAACAAAGCTCCACTCGCCTCCATTACTACAAGCCTGCCACTGGAAGTAGTCTGCATAGATTTCTTGTTCTTACAGACCATTTTACAAGCCTCAAGCCTACCCCACAAGGAACCAGACTGCTAAGACCACTGCAGAAGTATTGTTCAACAACTTCTTTGTGCATTATGGTTTCCACCAGCGACTACATTCGGATCAAGGCGCCAACTTTGAAAGCAATCTAATCAGGGAATTGTGTAAGTTGGATTGACAAGAGTAGGACCACACCATATCATCCTCAAGGGAATGGGATGATTGAAAGATTCAACAGGACATTGATCAAGATGCTTGGATCTTTGCAGCCATCCCAGAAGACCAACTGGAAGTGCTATGTTGCGCCCTTGGTCTATGCCTACAACTCAACAAGACACGATTCGACAGGAGAGAGTCCCTTCTTCTTGATGTTTGGGAGACAGCCACGACTACCAATTGACATCGCCTTTGGAATTGGACCACCTCTAGGCAGTCGACCTCATCTTACGTCAAGGATCTGCGAAGACGCCTCGAGGAATCGTGCAAGCTGGCTACATCATCAGCAGATCGAGCCTGAGAACGACAAGCTGAGCAGTATAACATCAGGACCAGAGGAGCAACTCTCAGCCAAGGTGATAGCTTGCTTTTAACGGGAAGCACAAACTGGCAGACAAATGAGAAGAAGATGTCTACATCTTCTGGTGATAGACCAGTCTAATCAAGGTACAGAAGGAAAGTGGTGAAGGCCAAGCAGGGCTCGATTTAGTGCTTTGTAACTTGCACTGGTGCAACCCAATAATACAAAGTGCAACCTATATATTTGTCCACCTTGCACCAGGTGCAAGTCAATTATTTTAGAAATATATTCACTACTTCAACAGTTTGTCAGATTTAAAGGAATATTCCAGCGTAATTTCAAATTAATTCCCATAAAAGATTGAGTTATCAGGTATTTTCTCACAAAATGTTTTTATTTGGTCAATGGGTTAAATAATTACATCAAATATAAACCGTCATTTTGGCTCGACGTGGGGGCCGCCATCTTTCTTGAAAACCTGCGGTGAATGACACACCAACGTAATCCGTGCAAGGAGTTTCGATTATAAACTCCGTACATCATTGTGCGGTAGAGTTTGTACAATAAACTAGACTCACTGTCTATTTGCGCTGCGCACTTGTCATCGTGTGATGTGAATACGACTGATTATAACCCCGTAGTGACAATAAATTACAGGGAAAAACGATCATGGCGCTGAATACATCATATTTATATTCCATAAGTTCTTCAAGGCTGTTTGTTTGAATGAAACATTCACATAACGCGTAAGTGTTGTTCGCGCATGCGCATTGTTAAGTCAAGCACCATGACTAAGAAAGTTAGCCAGTTACAAATCAAATAATATTTCCAGATATCGTAATGGATATTAAATTGGTAATGGATTAGTAAATTTATCAAATAGGCCTACTTGAGGTGCAATGAAATGTTTGTCAACGTCGAGAAAGAAATTTTGACACTCGTTTTATTTGCATTCGTTGACCAGCAGTTTGTGATTTTAGGCCGTATTCAAAAGGTTCACATATACTGTAAGTATTTGTGGCTCATTCAGCAATTTATTTTAGACAGAACCCCGTTTTGACATTTTATCAAATAATAAACCTTTCCTAATAAAATAATGATAAAATTTATAGTTGAGTAATTTTTTTCAGGATTATAAAATTGTTAGATATACATTTGTAAATTAATAATTGAACCTGCTTCAAGTAACTGTACTTCAATTAGTATATATCTGTAATTAATTCCAAATACACAATTCAACACTAACATAAGTGTATTTAATGTGTAACTTGTAACGATCAATTCTTATTTTTCTTCAGGATTTTCAAAATGCGTTGTAAATAGTCATATTGTTTAAATTACAATTATAATTAAAAAAAACGATATCAAATAATTTTCAATCACAATGCAATGTCGAGTGTAGGTGTCTTCGTAGGAGGATCCGGTTCGTAGGAGAATTTTTCGGTGAATTCGTCGGAGGATTTTTTGTTTTTAAAATACTGGATGATCGGCAATGTTAATTTTGATTATATATTTAATTTGTTGTTTTAATGAATAAAGTAATCTGGTAAGTATGAACTTTATTCATTGTAACAATTATATCAGCAATGATTTGACGATTAACAGGTGTCGCTGAAGATGAGAAGACTAATTTATTTTTTTATCAGTGAATTTAGAATAAGATTACGTGACCGTAAGTAATTAACAATTAGCCTATCAATCAGTGCTGTTCTCAGATTAATGTCCTATAAACTTACAAAATCGTAATTAAGTAACTTCATTATAATAATCCTCCTACGAATTCATCGAAATATCCGCCTACGAACTGGAATGGACTGCTTAATATTTACATCTTGTCAACAGTTTTATGATAAATTTATCCCTAAAATATATATTCTGTCGTTAAAATGAAATACATGTACCTGGATATAATGGATAATTCTGCAGACGAATATATATATTTCTAAAATTGCACTTGCACATGATACAATTGTCTATGCGGAAACCAGTGATTTCGTAGGAGAGGCCTATCTGGTTTTGTTGGAGTGTCATAATATGTTTGTTAATTCAGTAATTAGTACCTTAACAATATTAACGCTAAGCAATTGAATAAGTTGAAATACTGATGGATATTTATAATAATATGGCTTAATATACTTTATTCTATAAATATGATAAATTGGACATTTAAGTATAAAATGAAATTCATCTTCGATATCGTCTTTACACATTTGGTATTTACGACTTGCATAATCTAAATTTTGGTATCTGCCGGTTTCTACCGCTAAGTTATGGGAGCTAGGGCTGTGTTGAGATGTGTTTATTGTCCTTCACTTTGTTGGCTACATACCGTTTCATCTTCACCGGCAGCTGCTAATCTTCCAATCGTTTCTCATATCCGTTAAACTGTTTACACATGACATCATACTTACCCGATTATTTTTTATTGATACAAACACAAAATGGGTAAACACTGCCGATCAGTTTGCATACTCTGTTCGAAACTCTCCCAGGAAATCACAGAAATTTACCAGAACTCACAGTAATGTTTTGATTAGTTCAGATAATCTATAAACGTCGGTTTATGTGCGATGACTGCGCACCCAACGACGTAGGAAGACGTCTAGCATGCTGGACTATGTTTACATATTCTGCTGTCATCCATTTCCCCAATTATACGTCAAACTGCAGATGTTAATTGCAAATGTTATTACTAATATTATTTCCTAATATTGATATTTCTAATATTATATCCTAACTAATTTTAACAAGATATATAACTGATTCATTTCAAATATATCTTCATGAAAATCCATAACAATAAGAAATTATAATTCATATCAATTGAAATAATAAGTTCAAATAGTAATGCCGAAATTATAAATCATAAAACAATCATACATCACTACATCCACTACCATAATTCGTAATCAAATTGGTCTCGTACGAACAGTGACATGAATTTTAATGGAATATAATAAAATCATAATAATTAAGTTTCAGATCAATGAAACATATTAAACGATCAGAATAAAATACACAAAGAAAAAATAGAGCCATGGGCTCTGTAGCTCATCAGTATTTCATTGATTTACTATCTAAAGTTGAATATTTAAGTTATTTAAGTTATTGTTTACAAGCAAAAGATAGGTTCTTAGATCATGACCACTGTGACCCCATTTGGGGTCACGGAACCCCATAATCTACAATTTAGAATCCCCATTGGCCAAGGAGTCTGCACACAACTTTTCAGCTCTCTAGACCTTTTGAAACTGGAGAAGATGATGAAAATAGGTTTTTAAGGATGTGACCCCTGTGACCCCATTTGGGGTCACGGGGTCACATAATCTACAATTTAGAATCCCCATTGGCCAAGGAGTCTGCACACAACTTTTCAGCTCTCTAGACCTTTTGGAACTGGAGAAGAAGATGAAAATAGGTTTTTAAGGATGTGACCCCTGTGACCCCATTTGGGGTCACGGGGTCACATAATCTACAATTTAGAATCCCCATTGGCCAAGGAGTCTGCACACAACTTTTCAGCTCTCTAGACCTTTTGGAACTGGAGAAGAAGATGAAAATAGGTTTTTAAGGATGTGAACCCTGTGACACCATTTGGGGTCGCGGGGTCACATAATCTACAATTTAGAATCCCCATTGGCCAAGGAGTCTGCACACAACTTTTCAGCTCTCTAGACCTTTTGAAACTGGAGAAGATGATGAAAATAGGTTTTTAAGGATGTGACCCCTGTGACCCCATTTGGGGTCACGGGGTCACATAATCTACAATTTAGAATCCCCATTGGCCAAGGAGTCTGCACACAACTTTTCAGCTCTCTAGACCTTTTGGAACTGGAGAAGAAGATGAAAATAGGTTTTTAAGGATGTGACCCCTGTGACCCCATTTGGGGTCACGGGGTCACATAATCTACAATTTAGAATCCCCATTGGCCAAGGAGTCTGCACACAACTTTTCAGCTCTCTAGACCTTTTGGAACTGGAGAAGAAGATGAAAATAGGTTTTTAAGGATGTGAACCCTGTGACACCATTTGGGGTCGCGGGGTCACATAATCTACAATTTAGAATCCCCATTGGCCAATGAGTCTGCACACAATTTTTCAGCTCTCTAGACCTTTTGGAACTGGAAAATGAAGATGAAAATAGGTTTTTTAAGGATGTGACCCCGGTGACCCCATTTGGGGTCACAGGGTCACGAAATCTACAATTTAGAATCCCCAATGGCCAAGGAGTCTGCACACAATTTTTCAGCTCTCTAGACCTTTTGGAACTGGAGAAGAAGATGAAAATAGGTTTTTAAGGATGTGAACCCAGTGACCCCATTTGGGGTCACTGGGTCACATAATCTACAATTTAGAATCCCCATTGGCCAAGGAGTCTGCACACAACTTTTCAGCTCTCTAGACCTTTTGGAACTGGAGAAGAAGGTGAAAATAGGTTTTTAAGGATGTGAACCCAGTGACCCCATTTGGGGTCACTGGGTCACATAATCTACAATTTAGAATCCCCATTGGCCAAGGAGTCTGCACACAACTTTTCAGCTCTCTAGACCTTTTGGAACTGGAGAAGAAGATGAAAATAGGTTTTTAAGGATGTGACCCCTGTGACCCCATTTGGGGTCATGGGGTCATGAAATCTACAATTTAGAATCACCATTGGCCAAGGAGTCTGCACACAACTTTTCAGCTCTCTAGACCTTTTGGAACTGAAGAAGAAGATGAAAATAGGTTTTTAAGGATGTGACCCCTGTGACCCCATTTGGGGTCATGGGGTCACATAATCTACAATTTAGAATCCCCATTGGTCAAGGAGTCTGCACATAAAATTTCAGCTCTGTGGAGTCATTGGTTCTGGAGGAGAAGTCGAAAAAGCGAAAAGTTTACGGATGGACGGATGGACGGATGGACGGATTGACGGATGGACGGACGGATGGACGGACGCCGGACACCATGCCATGCCATAAGCCCATCGGGCCTTTCAGGCCTGATGAGCTAAAAAGCCAATGTCTGGTCGAATTAAATATATCTTAAATACGTACATACGAATTAAGGTTTGATTACGAACTCATCACAATACACCGAGGCTTCGCTTAGTTAAGGATTCGCTCTGACTAGCATACGAAATTTCGTTATGAAAATCAATGTAATTACTACTAATAAACTGAATTTCCGTAAAATATGTGTTATTTTACTATTGAATTTATATCAACAAGGGTATTTCAGAAGTAATATAAATTTAAATACTTACGAAATGGTCTAGATTTTTTTTTCAAAATTATCAAAATGTCCAGACCTCGCGTCGCCCGAACGTGAATAGCTCATACAGTTGCACATCTTAAATCTACTGTTAAAAATCTTATATTTATTTGATCTGGGGATCGTAAATTATTACTTTTGGGCAGCGGGGCGATCATACCCCGGCCCTTACGGTTTTTAAAAAAACATGACATGCCCGCACCTCTCGCCATTGAAAACAGCGGCGTCTCCTATTTTCGTGGTGTGTCTTTCATAGCGTAATCTCGTCGTTTCACGCTCTCGTTCTGGCAAAATGGCGGCGCCCTGTGAGTCCGATAATTGCGTTTTTTTCTCTGTTTGAATTTTTATTACAGAAGTTGCAATGTACCTAAAAAATATTGGATAGGATGTATCGATAGCCCAAAAAACATTCTTTTATTAGCTTTATTTTCATTTTGCGGTGGAATATTCCTTTAAAGAAAAAAACAACTACTCTGAAACTTGATAAACAAAACATGTTGCCAAAACTGCCGATTAAACAATAACAAGCCATCAAAATCTACGATACATTACGCTAAAGGGAGGCTACTCTTGGTCTGCCTCTAAACTTGGTAATGTCTAGTTTGTTTATTGTATAGCGCAAACGTACACTATCAGTAACCAGTTTATCGGCATGCATTAGACAAATGACAGTCTGTGTTTACTTTATTTTGACAGCTATGTTTATTTATGTTATTTTAGTGTTGATAACCGGGAAAATTATTATTTAAACATATATAAGATGGAAATTGACAGTGATTATTTTGACAAAAGTCACATAGGGGCATTGACCATGTGCTTATATATTGATAAACTGATAACCGAATTTGTTAGTTTAACTTTTTAAATTGTTTAGAAATAAATTTAATATCAATAAGCAAAGATATTTCAGCTCATATTTATTCTAAAATAAGCACCATCACAATCAATTCAATTATAGCATTTTGGCTACGACAGGTCATGTAAACATTGGATCACTCAGCTGTTTGACTGTTACTATGGTTTCTTGTGTACTACGTCATTGATATATGTTTATGTGCACCGAAACCTCTGACGTTTTATCACAATACGTCATCATTTAAGTGATTCTTGACAAATTGAACGCACATGGCACTGAGGAACCGCTACAACTGCTGTCAAATTTTACAATCCATTCTATGAATGAAAATAACCATGGACAGTAAAAGTAAACAACAGGCAAGCATTAGAACATTTTTTATGAAAAAATCAAGTGATGTAGCTGACGGAAAAGGTAAACAAAACTCGGAAACTGATAAACATGCTGATACGGTTACGAGTGATTCTGTTAACATATTGTTGATGTGTGTGACACTCGCCCTGAGGATAAATCTAAAGACACTGATTCTGAATTAAAACGAAAGTTAGAAACAAACAGGAATTCAGCTGCTAGCAATGTGAAAAAAATTAAAACTTATAAATTCCAAGAAGAATGGAAAAAAAACAGAACTTGGTTACTTTATGATGAAGTTGAAAATAGTATGTCTTGTGTCACATGTAAAAAATATGACAAAACTGGACGGAATAATTCATTTAGAAGCGGTTGCAAGTCTATAAGGTTAAGTGTTATAGAAATTCATCAAGCTCACCTCAGGTCTGAGGCCCATGAACTTGCACAGCTGTGTAAAAATAAATCCGTTTTGCCAATGGAAAAGACAGTTCTTAAAATGCAGGAAAGTCAAGTTGATACCATGAAGATGTTGTTCACAGTGGCCTACTGGATCGCAAAAAATGAAAAACCATTCACAGATTTCCCAAAAATGATTGAACTTT
This sequence comes from Gibbula magus, assembly GCA_936450465.1. Classification (NCBI taxonomy): domain Eukaryota; kingdom Metazoa; phylum Mollusca; class Gastropoda; order Trochida; family Trochidae; genus Gibbula; species Gibbula magus. The sequence continues at coordinate 253,753 of OW388298.1, read as the reverse complement.
TGGAAACACTTGGAATTAGATCAGGCCAGATGTATGCAAATGATAAAAAAGCAAGAGAATTTATTGGTCTTATCAATGAATCATTTCGTCAAGAAATTGTTGGAGACATTCAGAAAGCTGAATTCTTTTCAGTTTTATGTGATGGATCAACCGACTGCAGTGTTTTGGAACAAGCAATAATGTATGTGCGATACATCAAATTTGGACAACCAAAAACTGTGTTTATTTCTGCATCAAATGTTGAAAGAGCTGATTCTCTTCACATCAAGGAAGCTATTTTGAAAATGTTAGATGAGAAACTTGATTTATCAGAGGATGAATGGAAAAGTTTTCTAGTTGGTTTATGTTTTGATCGGGCAGCAGTGATGATGGGGTGTAGGTCAGGTGTGGCAAAGAGAATACAAACATTGGCTCCTCCATTGCTGTGCTCATAAATTGGAACTTGCAGTCAAAGATGTCATAAAGCAAGTATCTTATTTTGCAGACTTTGATGAAACTCTTGTCAATTTGTACAAGTTCTACAAATATTCACCCTTGAGATGGCAGGGACTAAAAGCAGCTGCTGAAGCTTTAAATGTTAATCTTCTCAGGCCAGTGAGAACACTTGGTGTGAGGTGGCTTCCTCATCATGAGCGAGCAGTGAAGGCAGTCTCTCAGTCCTATGAACCACTGGTTGTTCATCTTGAGAATGAAGCAAAAAGTGGCAATAAAGACAATCAAGAAAAAGCCAGGTGCATTCTCCATCTCCTTCAGACTCTGAAATTTGTGATGATTTTAAATTTTCTCACCATTTTCCTGGGAGTCATGTCCAAACTGAGCAAGTCATTCCAATGTGACAAAGCAGGCTTGCACTCTGTGCATGAGTCAGTAGAGACAGCAGTGGGGCATTTTGAAAAGTTAACAGATAGAGATAGACTTACAGAAGTTCTTATGAAAGGAATTGATGTTACAGAAGGAGATAACCCAGAATACAGTTTTCATGGAATGACACTCAGTGTTCCTGAAAGAGGAATGCCAAAGAAAAGAGGAAAACAACCAGTGAAAATCACTGAAAAGGAAAGTGCAATTGAATCAGCAGAAAAAATAATACAGACAATTCAGACAACTTTGGCATCAAGATTTGATGTTACAGATGATGTATGTGGAGCATCATATGTGCTCAATCCTAACAATTGGCCCAAGGATCCAGCTGCACTCAAATGTTATGGTGACACAGAAATCCAACTGTTGGCTCAACACTTTGACAGACCCTTAACTGCTAAAGGTTATGCCCCAGAAGCAGCAGTAGTTGAATGGCTTGCAGTGAAGAAGCAGATTGTGAGATTGTTGAACTTTGAAGGAAGTCTGAATTATGTACAGGTGTGGGAAAAAATCCTGACAGTAAATGATCTGAAAGGTGATAACAAGGACATATTAGCTATTGTGAGAATAATTCTTTCACTTCCAGTGAACTCTGCAGTATGTGAAAGAGGGTTTTCTCTCATGAAAAGAGTTAAATCAGACTGGAGAGGATCCCTGAATAATGATACATTGTCCGATTTACTGTCCATATCAGTGAATGGCCCAGCTACATGTGACTATAACCCAGATGCTGCTATTGCACTTTGGTTAACACAGAAGAAAAGGAGAATTGCTGCAGCTGGCAAAAAAACAAAAAATGAAACAGAAGAAGAAGCATGGAGCAGTGATGAATCTGAGTGTTAACACAAGGTAACAGTACACTTTAGAATTAAACATCTTAATACATCACTAAGATTTTATCTTTTTAATCTAATTACTGTGCTAGTACTGCAACTAGAATTTGGTTTGTGCAACTAGGCTTTTATCTCAGGTTGCACCTGGTGCAAGTAGGTAAGATGCTCCATCGAAAACTTTTGCTGCCAGTTGGGACTTTAGACCGACATCCAGAGATGACCCAAGGAGGAGGCATACGGGACCAGCAACAACAGACCAGAAGGATGAGTTGACACCCCTAGTGTCCGACACAGAATCCGAAGATGATCCCGTTGCCCTGATTGTGTCACAGCCTGTGGAACCCGCCGATGGACCTTCAGTGCCCAGTATCTCGCTTGATGCTGAGCCCGAAACTGGAGATTCCACTGTACCATGGTTTAGTTAGTTTACACATAGTTTATTCACGGAAGTGAAATGGATTGGGCACAAGTTATCCAACTTTTAAAACAAAGTTTCGTAAACATTAGGATAGCTTTGTGATCGTAGTTTGGAGATACAAGTCTCCAATAGTTTACTAATTTACGGAAAGTCTCCAATAGTTTGGAAACTGAAACCAAGAATTGTTCCCGTCAGATTGAATGCGCTCGAACGCAGCCGCCTGAATCCCAAGAAAAGTGGCTTAATACAAAAGTCCGTGCAGACCTAATGGCGACTTCACGGAAGAGAGATTTTTCTACTTTTCATAACAAAGTATCTCCTAATTTGCATTTTAAATGGGATGGACTGTCTGATGTAGCAAGTATTTTTTCCAATTTATTTTCCAAATGTCCCATTCATTATGATATGTTATATCATTCATTTATATTTACTTTAGAGGGTAAAACATCTTCTCACACAAATCAATTATCCGAAATGGTGACAACGATGTTGCATGGCAGCGATTTTAATGTGAACACATTTTATTATTTCGAATGACAAAAACAACTCCCATAGCTTTACCGAACCATGTGCATTCATTTTTAAACTTAATTTTCCGAAGGGGGAAGACTTTTTTAGTATTGGTGACATCTTAAATACATTTCATTGACTTATTTGAACGAAACAACATGCTAATACCCCCTTAATACAAATTAAGATATGACATCGTTAAAAACTGATAATTATGTCTTTATAAGGTGATAATACATGTATAGTAATGATTGTTTTATTTCCTTATAACTTCAAATGTCTCAATTCGTAGATGTTGTTATTAGAAGATGCATGATGTTGAGAATTAATTAAAAGTGAAATACGAATATTTCATACCTTGATAAAGAGAAGAGTTATCAATCCTGAATAAGATGGACAGATCTGTCCGCCTGACCGAAAACTTGTAAGGGCCTTCAGTATCATTTTATCTTGAAATACCAAGTATGCATGGTGGTTTTGATTTTCTAATTCGAGAAGTTTTTTATTTTAAGTAAAAATGTTCATATTTTTTAACTTTAACCTTTCAAAATATAATGTTTACAAACTCACCTCTCACTTGGAAACGCCTGCTTATTTTACATTTTTTAACTTGGCAGGGGAGGGAATGCACCTGACAATTCGGAGAATATCATGAAATTCATATGGAGCAAAAGTCGCCATTAGTTTTGCACATGATAAGGTGCGTTGTGGCGTGCATTTCAGTAGCCAGAACATGTTTACTTAAACTTTGTTTTAAGTAGGAGAATGTCCGAAAACTGGCCATTAGTTTTGCACGTGGAGCATGTTTTCGGCCTAACAGCCTCAAACATGGTCCACGTGCAAAACTAAAAGCTCCTACACATAAAAGCCCTCTCCATATGCCATGGTTCAAGAGGGGGAAGAAGGAGGCGAGACCACAGCTGAGATGGATCTTCTTGCGGTTGAAAGCGAAGAAGAACAGGAACCAGTACCACAAGTTTGGACTCCTCGGAGGAGGTACCAACTTTACCACCAAGAAGATCCAACAGACCACGTCAGGGACCAACATGGATGACAAGTGGGGAATTTTGCATGAGCCAGGTACCATCTACATCTGCATCTTCGGACTGGAAGTCCAGGGCCTCTTTCCTCAAGAGCCTGGCAGAAGATGGACTCCTGCAGGATTTACCAGAAGAAGCCTACAAGACCATGCTGCATCTCATTTCAGGTTCCGCCATCACTTAATTTTCTCGCGAAATGTCGACCCAACATTTTCCTTGGCGGGGGAGAATGTAACCGTGGGGTAAATATCTCATTTTAATCTATTATATGTACTTCTTTTTATTATTTTTAATATCATACATACTAAATAAGTTCAAATAACCTATTTAGCATTTTTACCATAAACTTAAATTATCATAAAAATTATTAGTTACTTTATCCCATGACCTGTGTTTCTACTAACACTTGCACCGGTTGTTCAAGCTAGTTATTCACTGTAGCTTAGGTAATTAAGTTAGTTCTATGTGTTAGGGTTTTACTTGGGTGTCTGGGTGGTCAGAGGCTTGTCCTGTGACCAGTGTGTATTGTTTAGGTTAGCTTGGTATGTGATAGTCAGGTACCTTATACTCTACTCTCTCCTCTCTCTCTTACTCGGCATATCTTCCTTTTGGCCATCACGATCTTCACACCACAGTATGTAGGGTAAGTTCTGTTTAAGTTATATCTTTTGTACTTGGGTTATGTGTAGTATGTACTATGTTTTATCATGTTACGGCAATGCTGTAATAATATCATTTATACAATCATTATAATGGTGTAAATATTCTTATGTATCATTAGTGAGTTATTTTATTGTATGTGTAGTAGTGCAGTATGTATTATTACATTATATTGGCATTGTATTGCTTGCATTGCTGATATTTATGGTATTACTAGTATTACGTTAGGGTTTTCATGTAAAGTTTATTATGTTAGGATAATAATTACATCAGTTAAATATTTGATTAGTGTAACGTTTTAGGGTATTCGTACATATATTTGCTTAAGTTAGGTATCTACAATATGTTTGTATGAGTATAATAGGTACATAAGTATAGGATATTAGTATATTCATAGTAAGAATCATATATTATAATGTTATAATGCTGTAAAAGGATTATGTAACTTTCATTTATTTCACTTGTACATGTGATTTGAATGCTCATGTAACGTGCATTCACGTGTAATAGTAATTTAATGTATGGATATTGTGCAATTCACGATATATATTAATCTCTGTGTATTTTGTGTTCTAGGGCATTTATTTCTGTATTACGTTTCCACACCGTACTCCATCCGAGTTAATAAATCCATCCACTGAACCCCCACAAATTTGGGTTGATTTGATGAAGATCTCTGTCTTATACACTGGTGTAACAACCATTCTTTCCACTAGTGGAAAGGTGTTGTTTTGGCGTGGAAAGAGCGACATTTCCAGTCTTTCCTCCCGTGGAAAGAGGCATCCTTCCACGTCTTTCAAAAGACGGAAAGAACGACCTTTCCAAACTCCCTTTGGAAATATAGGCCAAAAGGCGGCCTTTCCACAGCCATCACGCTAATGAGATTATGGAGTTATGTCCCCTTGTCAAGCGCGACCTGTCAACAATATCTATAGAAATGGTGTCGGCCTTGGACGGCTAAAATCTTTATTACAAATGTACCGGGAAGCATAATTGTCAGTTTTGGAGAAAGTACCGTTAAGCCTAATCCCTAGCCTGACGGATATGCTTATCAAAAAAACAAGCGCGATTAATTAATTGAGTTGAGGTATTTAATTAAGAAAACATGATTAGCAGAAATAACACTGAAATATTTTATTAAGACAACAAGTGTCTCATTTTAGAAGACGTATTTGATAAAGAAAACAGTAATGCATCTTCGAGTCATTCCTAGATTCTCTGCTGTCAAGACAGGCATGTACCGACAACGTCACAAGACCATCCCTGCCCTTCCTACCAACCGCCAAGACATAACCCTGGAAGGAGAGTGGACACAGACAGACAGTGGCGAGCAGTTTCTACATACAGTTGGAGACAGTGAACCAATCCTCATCTTTACCACTAACCAGAACATGGAACTCTTTTGCGACGCTGATGTTGTGTACAGCGATGGAACGTTCTCCTCTTCCCCGAAACTGTTTGATCAGATATACACCTTCCACGCTGAGGCACAGGGACATATGTTTCCTCTGATCTACATGGGAACCAACAATCATCACAAGCTTAACAAGGTTGCCCAGAAGAAACACCCGAACATCTACGAAGTGGTTCGGCTTCTGAAGAGAGAACAGTCTCGCAGCTTCTAGCTCTGAAGGACGACCTCAGGAACAACATCATCAGTGAAATCACCTACACCGACCACGTCTCCGACCTCCTTAAGTTGTCTTGAACAACAGACGTATTGCACATTTGTAAATATTGTGTATATAACTTTGTGAACAAGCAACATATTTATCACATGAGAAGTGATATGAGTGAAAATGACACGAGAAGTGTCTGAATAAACAACTGAGAACTTAATCCTATCTTACTTGTTATTTGTAAGAATTGTTAATTGAGTGCCTTCAGCCATAATGTTTTTGACCATGTACCGCGAAGCCTACGCTCACTGGACCTTGTCGAGTAGCGTTTTAGGCTTCCCGGACCATAACCATAGAAATATTGTTTATGACTAGATTGTTTTTGATTTATGTACCATATTAAATATCATTTTGATTTAGGAAAATTTTAGACTTTGATAACTATTTGACAATAAAAGAATAAGTTGATAAATGAAACAATCACAATTATTGTTAGTAATTATAAGTAAACTTACCTCTAGATTGAGTTAGCCTTGATCTCGACGTCTGGAGAGTTCATACAGAGTAAAGAAAGAAAAAAAGAAAATATTTTTAGTGGTCTGCGTGTTGTTCTTTCCCTAATTATCTTCCCGGTTGAGTTACCTCCCTTGGAACCCAACTGTCAACTTCACTCTATTCGAAGTATGAATTTGGATGATGGGGAGGAGGGTGGGAGTAATTCCTCAATCTAGAGGTAAGTTTACTTATAATTACTAACAATAATTGTGATTGTTTCATAATTATTGCGTAAACTATACCTCTAGATTGAGTTAGCCAGAATCCCAAGTAAGGAGGTGGGAATCCAACAAAACAGAGAAACTCTCATAATAGTAGTCCAAACATGAAGACTTGAGGTAATTACCTCAAACCGGGAAGAATAAAGGGGAGATAATTCCCGAAAAAGATTGTAATTTGTTCTAAATTACGTAAAACATTCATTAAAATGTTGTCTGATTCCAGAAATGGCAACCAATTTTAGCTAATTTTACGTAATTTTAGATCGTATTTTACCGTTATTTTCGATAAAAGCGTGAGGAAATATTGAAATTTCATTGAAATTTAGTAATATCTGGGATTTTTCCCCTACTTTTTACCGTTATGTACCTAAATGTTGTATTTAATGGTATTTCAGACATTATAACGGTAAATTAAACTTAAGCTCCTCTGTACGATCTCTCTTCCATAGTATAATAAAGGGGAGGTTAAGGTGTTCGAGGGAGGATAAATCAATTATTAACTTGTTAATTTAGTCCCAAACGCGATTCTTACCAAATCACTAATCACCACAACATGAAGCTCAACCGTTATCTAATAACGTGTTAATGCTAGTGAGGGAGAAAATGGAGATCTTTTGAGGATGCCCACCTACTATCGAGGTAGAAGTCCACTATCATCATAGATAGATCGAGACTGGGTAACCATCTGCGGGTCACTCCCCCCCCCCCCTTTTTTTCCCTGGGGGCAGGGTCAGTCAGAAAGATACTGGGCCGTCACCAGGGGTCCCAAGGAGAGGCCCCCAATCATCAGGGCGACTTCTCTTAGTAAGGCTCTGGTAAAAGCCGTAGAGGACTTCCACTGGCATGAAGTAACCACTTGGTCAATGGAGTCAGATTTCCAGGCGGCCAGCGATGTGGAGAGTGTACGAATCTCATGAGGAGAAACTTAGGTCCGCTTGAGATTGGTGAAAGTTTTAGAGTATGCTAGGGTAATTGTTTTCCTCAGCCATGAAGCAATGGTGCTCTTGGAAATTTCAGAATCAATTCCTTGTTTGCAGGATAAGAATAGTCATCTGCGTCCCTTCCTAAATGATTGGGTTTGTTCTAAGTACAAGCGTAGGGCTCTTACTGGACATAGACATCGAGAGTTATCTCTATTTCCATTTGGTCGCGGGAAAAGAGTAAACCCGTGGACATAGAGGTCCTGCTGCAGCTGATTGATTTTCGGCAAGGAACTCAGGTATAGCTCTAAATGTCACTGAACTATAGTGTTCACCAAAGGAGATAGAAGATACATCAATAGAATGGATCTCTGAAACTCTAGCTGCAGACGCAAAAGCTATGAGGACTGCAGTTTTTCAAGATAAAAATTTCAAAGTAGCTGCGCTTATGGGTTCAACCCGGGCTTGTTGAAGAGGTTGGAGAACAAGAACTAAGTCCCATTTGGGAAATATGGCTGGAGATTTCATATCTTGAAGTTTAAAGGGACGAATTAGCTTGGCCAGTGGAAAATCCGCACCGACAGATAGTCCTACTTCAGTACTGAAGCAATAGCAGATCTATAGCCTTCAATAGTACCAGCTTTAGCTTGCAATCTTCACGAAGATAGTGGAGAAATCAGCTGTCATGGGGATAGATATGGGGAATGAGGGATAATTATTGCTCTTGTCTCCAGAGCTGGAATCTGTCCCACTTGTGATCATACAAGGCTGTAGAGGATGTAGAGGATGTGATTGACTTGGAAATAGCTGTAGATGTTTCTTTGGCAAATCCTTGTTGGTGAAGTGATTCTTCGATATGCGCCGAACATGAAGGTTGAAGGCCCGAACATTGATGTTGTTTGGTTGCCACAGAGGTTGTTGAAGCAGATTTGGCCACTGTGGCAGTTGGAGAGGAAGGTCTGACACTAATTCTAGGAGAGATGGGAACCAAGGTCTTTTGGGCCAGGCTGGTGCGATCAAGAATAGTGTGCACTTATGTTCTCTGATCTTGCTGAGAACATCTGGAATTAGATTGAATGGTGGGAAGGCGTATGCTACTAGATTGTCCCATGGGTAAGAGAGAGCATCTACTGCTAGAGCTTTGGGATCGGGAACTGAACTGATGTAGCAAGGAAGATGATGGTTGAGCGCCCTTGCAAACAGATCTATCTGGGCATCTCCCATCGGTTGGCTATCAGAAGAAAAATCTCTGGGTGGATAGTCCACTCTGAGGACATTATTTGTCTCTTCCTGGAGAGGGAGTCCGCTAAGAAGTTCAATCTCCCTGGTATGTGTCTCGCTTGGATTGAAATCCGAAGAAAAAACGTTAGAAAATAGAGGTCTCTGGTGAGTTGCATGAGCTGTGGAGATCTGGTACCGCCCTGTTTGTTGATGTAGGCTACAACCATGGAGTTGTCTGTGGCAGTGACTACACTGGTGTGAACAAGTTGAAACCTCTAAGTTGACAGCGCTAGCAGAACGGCTTTCAATTCCAGGAGGTTGATATGGAGAGTCGTCTTGGACTGAGACCAAGTGCCGCTGGATTGCAATTGGTTCCAATGAGCACCCCAACCCTGGTTGGAAGCGTCTATATAGATGGTATAAAACAGAGGAGGAGGAACAAGAGGACAACCCGACATGTCTCTTAAAGTCCACCATTCTAGTTCATGCAGAACCTGAACAGAAGGTTTGATAAAAGTTGACAGAGGTAGGGCACGATGCGCATGATCCAAGTCTGGAGATAGCAAAGGTTTAGTCTGCCCCTCTGAGTGAACGCTTGAATGGAAGTCAGAGACCCTGCTAGAGACATCCATTTCCTCAGGGAGTGAGGCTCTCCGTTCCTGAGTAGGGTTATAAGAACTTGGATGGCCTTCCATGGATCTTCTGTTGGAACTATGGTAAAAGTAGAGGCATGTATCATAGCGCCGAGGAATCTTATGCGAGAAGAAGGAATGAACTCTGATTTCCCGGATGAATGAACCAATCCAGGTGATTGAATACATGGGAAACAAATCCAGATGAAGGCGCAGAGTGGCTGGAGTCTGATGACGTAACAGGAAGTCGTCCAAGTAGCTATGGATGAAGACTTCCCTCAAATGGAGAAAACAGAGTATTGGTGCCGTCATCTAGGTAAACAGTCAAGGGGCTATCAAGATTCTGAATGACAGGACTTGAAACTGAAATCTGCGGCCATTTACGCTGAATCTGAGAAACTTTCTGGACTTGTGATGGATCGGAACATGGAGATAAACGTCTTTCAAGTCCAGACTTGCAAAGAAAGATTGGGGTAGTATGAGCTTCCTGATAGACTTCAGCGAGTCCATCGTGAATTTGGGTGGTCTTTTGAGAAAAGACTTGTTGAGAATCTTCAAGTGTATTATATTCCTCATATCGGTGCAATCCTTCTTTGGGACTAGAAAAAACAGGAGAATAAAAGCCTTCTGAAGTGTCTGATAGATCTAGATCTATGATAACTCTTATGTCTAGCAATAGTTGGATGGCTAGCAGGGCAGTTTCTAACTTGGTTCCTTGTAGAAAGAATCGTTTCCGTTGAGGAATCACAGTAATACCATGCAGATGATAGCTCTTTGAAATCACCGAAAGTATCCATTGGTCTTGGGTGATAAACTTCCAGTTTTGGTAAAAAAAACAACATTAGTCGGCCCCCAAGGTGAGAGGTAAGTCGGCTGAGGAAAGAGGCAATCTTGAATCATTGTTGTTTGAACTGATCCCTAGCCTGAGGAGGGTGAAGTCCCGACAGTTATGAAAGTAACCCCGACTCTGAGGGGAAACATTCAGCTTGTTGAAGGAGGCTTGTTGAAAAGTTGAGACTTGGGAGGAACGTTACCTCTGCACGACTCATGAAACTTGCCTTTGTTAAGTAGAGCTTGTATTAACTTAAGGTTCAAGTTTTTGGTAGATATAGCTTCCTGAGTGTCACTCTCTTCTTTGCAGGCACCGTTAAAGAGAGAGTGGGCTTGAATGGGTTGAGCCATCAAGGAATCTTTCACGTCTTGAGGAATATCTCTAATCCAAGAGAGCTGGAATTCCCTTTCATTCAAGACTGTTTTGGCAATGGTATGGCTGAAGCGTTAGCTTAGTCTAGAGAGGCCTGGAATGTGACATCCAACAACCTGTGAGCTATAGCAGTATCGTCTGCTCTCATAGTGACCAGAGTGTCTGAGGAAATACCATCATAAGAGACGAACCTGGGTGGTAATATTTCTCATATTCCAGCACAAAACCAGTTAATGTATGACAACACATCCAAGGAGTAACGGCCATTTACGGCCCGAGGATTAAGTTTGTCAAACTCCTTGTCCAGAGAGGGGAGGCCGGAAGACACAAATCTGTTGTGTATGACATACAGCGCCTTCAGTCTAAACTTGGTTAGGTGTGACGGCGTGTTAGAAGTGATCCTCTCATTCACAGAGCTACAAGCAGTTTTGATGACAGTTGAATGAGGCAGAAAAGTTTGGGCGATATAGGCGTGGGCAACGAACCCCATTCTCCCAATTCCTCTGGCTTAGATATCTCCGCTTCCTCAGATAGAATAGGCATAGTGGAAGGTTTGAGATGATGAGATGATGCAAGTATTCCAGTATATCCAAACAAAACCCATCCGGGATAAGAAGAGAAGGAGCTTGATCAGATTAAATAATAACTTTGCCTTCATGATCATAGATGGATAAGTCAATAGTATCAATGCCCGATGAGCTGTGACTCAGGTTGTTAAAGATCTGGATAAAAAGAGGATTGTTGATGTCCACATAATTGTTGGCAGATCCCGTGGTAGCAAGGCCACGGTTCGACCCCTCACCAGGCAGCTGATCCGTGCCACCCGTGCTAACGAGTGGTCGAATGGAATCAGTCGGCTGGGGGACGCGAGTACTCCCGCCTCAGTCAGCCAGTGGCTTGGCCGACTGAGTGCGCTGAACCGTGACGCCCTTTCTAACGGACGGCCTTACGGTATCAACTGACTCGCCAGGTTCAGCCCGGGAAACCCGTGCCTCGCTTGAGGCTGTGGGACTCCCGTAGCCCGGTCAACCCGTGTCCCGTCAGGGACTGTGGTTTCCCGGTCGGTCTGGGGAGCCCGTACCCCGCTGGGGGCCGTGACTCCGCCGTTGACCGGCTCTACTGGCTGGGTGATAGTAACCGTGGATAAGCTTTGCGGTCGACGGTTCGCATTCCCCGTGACCCGCGGCCTAAACCAACGGCAGGCAGTCTGCTCTCCTTGTCCGCTACGCCCCATGGCCAGGGATTTTGGAGGAGCAAGACTGGACTCAACGGTCCCAAGAAGGTCAGCTCCGCGGCCTGCTACTGGTGGGACTGCCAACCTGGCCTCTAGATCGGCAAACTTATTAAAGAAATGGAAGCTGACATCATATCTTTTAAGTCAGAAAGGTCAGATATGAGGAGATAAGGAAGTAGAAGTAGCTGATCTCAATCTTTAGGAAGAAGAAAAGGAAGAGTGAAAAACTTACTCTTAGGAGTCTTAGGCTTGATTCTAAGAAAGTTCATTTCCTTCCAGTCCTTATCAGATAAATCTTGAAAAATCAGGCATCTAAAGTAAAAAAGACAAGGCAAATCTTTGCAGCAAGCATAATATGTAGAATGGGGATCACCCTTATGCAGATATATGGCAAATAAGACACTTTTGCTGAACAGAAGACATCTTGGCTTGGAAAAACAAAATGGCGGGAAAGTAAACAAAGTTATTCACACAGAAAAAAAGGAAAGATCTCACCCAGTGTCCAATCCTTGAATATTCCAGAATACAGAATAACACAGTGAGAAACACAGAAGATATCCAGAAGGTAATCCTTGAGGAAAAACAAAGAGGTGAGAAAAAAAATTTCTAACTCTACTCCAATGAACTTCTCCCAGTCACATACAGAGAATAGAGTGAAGTTGACAGTTGGGTTCCAAGGGAGGTAACTCAACCGGGAAGATAATTAGGGAAAGAACAACACGCAGACCACTAAAAATATTTTATTTTTTTCTTTCTTTACTCTGTATGAACTCTCCAGACGTCGAGATCAAGGCTAACTCAATCTAGAGGTATAGTTTACGCAATAATTATATATTTTTGTTTTCATTATTTTGACTTAATTAAACATTATTTGCAAACTAAATTCAAACTTTGATTTTAGATGTATTCTTACAAGAAGGTGACTTTAAAATAAAATGAGACAGCATGTTGACTTTGTTAAAAGGATGAAAATAATGAAAATATTTGTTCATATATTTTGATAACATATTTTTAAAACATACAGATGTACATGGTTTTGACAATAATTATATAGAATTCATTTTATTTTTAAATAAAAAAAACAATTTTGGTTGAATGATTAAAAAAAATCCCGTTCATTTTTCATTTAATCCGTAAGTATGACTTTAATTGGAATGTAATCAGTCAACGAACAAACTCCAGAAACAGGCTTTCTAGAACTTTTTTACAAATCCTACTTTAGGTGGAAAAACTTACAATAAAAAATGTACCAGAGGTTAGTTGTTGCATTTTTAATTTATGCTGTCCAACTACCCTATGCCGCAGACATCCCTGATTATGCACCTTGTGACTTGTTAATAAAAGATTAATTGCAACATGGATAACCTTCATGATACCAAAACAATTGAACATGGATAAATTGAACTATTTATTTCTTCCGGTCATTAACCCTTAACTTGCGGGTCCCGTAATTATCCGGGAGGCTCATAGAGAAAAATGTTAGAACCCTTGGCGAGACCCGTACGTTGGACTTAGTGCATTTACCGGGTCAGTAATAATTATATTTGCCCCCCAGGCGAAATGCGAGACGAAGTGTGTCCGTATATCGCCACATGAAAACTTGTTTACATACATCTCGCAGATAGCCACGATAACGAGTCTGTGTGAATGTCCGGTCGAAATATCAAGTAAAATTCACACCAAATTGCGTGTGCATTGTTGACCCGTAACGCATTGATAATTAGCTTTACAAAAGGCCAATTTTGTCGGGCTTAGCCCCCGAAGCATTAATTCGCTTGAGGCTATTTTCACCCACATGTTTGTGTTGCCTCGGGTTTGCCTCGCCCGAGACTGCTATCTGCCTCGCATCTCGCGAGACGGGGGAAAAAAATCGCTAACTCGCCTTACTCCCGCACTTCATATCATGTGAGCGAATTGTTTGTTTTAAAAAAAAAATACGGCAAAATAAAGGGGAAACAATGGACTACATTCCCATATAAAATTAGAAAATCTCAAAAAAATAATAAAGACACAGCAAGCGCCGTGAAAAAGGTCATGTTTACACTTCATAAATTTTGAAACAATCGGCGATTTTCACAACTTCTAAAACATTTATCACGGATAAAATACTGAATGCATTTTCATAATTTTTATATCACAATAAACCGAAAAGAATAATCTTTTATTCTATATAAAATGCGCAGATTTATTTACAGAAATAAAGATACAATTTTACCTTTCTGAGAGGCATGTGAAACCAAACGGCACACAAACTAATCAACATATTTTCATCAGTTATGGTTCGAGGTTAGCGTTTATTTGAAAAGTCAAACAACATAACCATATTTGGGTTGACATGTGCTTATTTGTCAACTGGTTCGAGATTATGATTTCTTGGAAAAGTGCGATGAACGACCGTTTGCAATGCCGCATACATGTTGTAAGTATTGACGATTTTATAGGTGGAAATAAAGACAAACTTTACATAGCTATAGAATTATAACCAAAGGTCGCATTCTAATAATTTATATCATTGTGAAGCTAGACATCTTGTCTTCAATTCCGTATATAAATGGATTTTTTTTCGTTTGGTATTTATGATGTTACGAGGCCCGAATTAAAGACAATCTTTCGAAAGTAATAGAATAAAAACGAAAAATCATAGAAAGTTTCGGGTGTGAATTAGCCATTTGTGTACGGGTGTCGCTACTTGAATTTGTATTGAACGCCCGTATATAGTCCTTATTCGCCATGTAGATGCGGTATATTTCGTAAAAACGGTACCGGAATCGCCGCCTGGAAATTCCGCCAGCAGAGCTCGTTAGTGCCTAAGCTCAAACTACTGCTGCGAGCTGCGAGCCTGTAAATTCCACCACAGGGGCTAAAAATGGTAAAATATATATACGCAACGTAAGGGTTAATGCAGTTTGCTTACTTAGTTTTTATGTAGTTCGACGAGAATATATTATGTAGTTCAATGTCACTAACGCTCATATACTCAAACTGGGTCTCCAATTCGATATCATTTCATGTTAAAGGGACATAATCATGTTGGTGAAGTCACATGTATATCCAATGGTATAATATGTGTTATTTAATTGTTAGTTGATATCAACTTTAACCAAAAATAGGTCAGTTAGTTGATTAAAACGAACATACAACCATTCAAAGTCGTGGTTATGAATCGAAAACCGGACAATGAACCTTTGCATGCTGCAAGTCAAACGTAAGTTTGGAAAATTTCATAAAGTTGATAGGAAGACAGTTTGCTTCTATAGCCTTTAATAGGTCTTATAACGAGTAAATTTGTGAAACAGAGCCATAATTGTCGGCTACTACACATGTATGAAACTGTTTTTGGTTTTTAGTTTTCATTTATACATTTATTATACTAAGCATTTGGGGGTAAGAATGAAAGTTGATTAAGAAGATATAACTTACACCAGCACCTATTGTTATATGTACATTTTAGAACCAAATAAAATATCATGCAAAAAGTGATCATGCAGCTTTAAAAGAATAGGTTTGCATATGACCAAAGAATCACGGATGTGCTCAAAGATAAAACCAATAACCAACCAGCATGATGCCATCATAAGAAAAGATAACTATGTATAATTTAATCACTATGATCATGTCTAAACACTACATGATCCTACAGGGTGAGAAAAATACTCCCCGACGTAATGTGCTCATCTTTTAAATGAAACTAATCACTGATATAAGAGAGGAGGCTGACAAGATGTTTATTCCACTCTTTCATATATGGCATCACCCGAAATGGCAAAGGGGGTTTTTAAGGTCTGAAAAGAGGGTTTTTCCTTCCCAAAGAGGGTTTTTTAGCATTTTGCTGTTTTTCGTTTCTAATCAATATAAATCATATATTTAACACACTTATCTTCTTTAATTGTTTATCATACACACAATTACACTTTTTGAATATATAAAATATTAATTCAATTATTTATCATTTGAAACATAGTATCATATATGTTTATGGAAAATGGAAAATTTACTTCACCTGTCACACTATGGAAATGTTGAAGATGTTGAAAACTTTCTTAAATATATTTTGATTGAAAAATAACTTCATGTTCTGATAAAAAAAAACTGAGATTGAGGTACGTTTTTTAAACAGGTTAAATTTTAGTTACCGGTACATTTTAAAAGAAAAAAAATGATATATATATATATCCATTTGGTAATGACGTCATTTAGAAAATGGCATGTCTTTGACAGTTTATTAAATAGATACTTCCATCTAAAATAAATAAAGATCGTATTTAACTGTTCATGAATCCATTAGAGTACACGTAAATTATCTACTTGCAATAAGAAAGTCCATTGTTGACGAACGGCGATCTTTCAACATTGCCAGTTTGAGCGAGTTTACAAACGAATTTGCTACGAGAAAGACAAGGAACTTCTGATATTTTTAATCATATATTATTCATTGGACTTTCAAAGTATATTTTATTTCTAAATTAATATGCATTTTGAAATTAGAAATTAAATCGTTTTCGTATAACAAATATTTACGTAAACACAAACAGGAAGTTTGTTAGACACGTGGTCCAACTAGTTACCTTACAACTTATTCCCTATTATCAGATATTTAACTTATTTACAATTACATTGTTTTCATATTTTATTTTGAGGAATATTTAGAGATTTTAAATAAACATTTTACGAAATTATTTGGCAATAAAATAAACCCGAAAGGAATTTGGAGTTGTAATACCATATTCTTATTACTGTCTGTCGTCAAGAAAATACAATCACTTATCGGTCACGCACTGTTTGGAGCTAGCAAACGGTGCATATGAGATAATGTTATAGATTTCAAAGCCAATTTTTCCTCTTTGATACGGTTTTGCATTTTACAATTTATGATTAATGTTGGTCTATCATATTATCAGTATTATTTGCTTTAATTTGTCGAGATTCAACTATTTAATTGAGCAAAAATAGAGCCATGGCCTCTGTAGCTCATCAGGAGATAATAAGTGGGGTATGTTATGGAGTGGACTTTATAGCAATGGTCAGATAATGGAATGTAGTAATAAGAATCTAGGCAGTGAAACGATTAAAGCAGTTTAAAAATATTTTGTTACCATAACTTTGCCAATCTGCTATATATATGTGTTGAAAGAGCAACACAAAGCTTGGAAATAAATTGCTGGTATCAAACATATAATAATGTGGTGGAGAGATCATACTATTTTTTAAGATCGTACACACATTATATAATTATGAATATACCGGGTACAATTCTTTGCATACAATTCACCACTGTCAGCTATTGCAATAATGGCCTGGGGCTGTAGAAGAAAATGAAAAAAGACTTTTTAGGTCATGACCCCTGCTAATTATTATCAAAATTGGTTACACATAAATCAACATTCGTTATGAATATCATACACCTTTGCATTATATTGTTTTAATTCTTAATTGCATTATGGCAATACCAACATTTATTACATAATGAATAGGAGCCTCAGTTTTTGAAAATCCCATTTCTCATAGGCTCCATTTCAATACTTAATAAATTGGTGAATTTTTTTTAGTAAATTCTTTTTCACCATTTCTTATAGGCTCCTTTTCAATATTTGATAAAATGGTGATATTCTATGAATAAATTCAGTGGAAGACTAAAGCAGTCTCACGCACAGTCTATGATAACACAGTGCTGCACAGAAGTTTGAAGTAACCTGAAACCTCTGTGTAACTATCAGTTTTCATTCTTCTGCCAGGAAGAGGTCAACACAATGCAATTACATAACATGCAGACACTGGACTCACAGCCAGTAAAATTTATATGTTAGATGCAGTTATTCCTACAATTAATTATTTTTCTGTACTAGAGAAGATGATGAAAATAGGTGTGATGTCACAATCTCATATAGCTACTTCTTTTATAGTCCTATGTTATCACCAGTCATCACTAGTCATATTCAGTTCACATATCTCATGTAAAATGTAATTAATTAATTCTCCAAATAATTACACAATATCATGAGATATTAAAAAACTCCATTATTTACTCTTAAATTACAAAGAACATAATATTAGATTTAATAAAAGATTCTGTATTAAGTCTTTAGAATACTTTTAGACTTGTGTACCTTTATCAGCAAATTCACTTGCAAAATACAAATAATTACTCATATGTGAAATGTGAGACAAAGATAAAATATGACTTATAATTTTTGTCAGACCTCCAATTCTAAGTTTTTAATTCTAAATATCTCTTTTTCATCAGACATATTATATTCTCAAAGCACATGTTAGAACTCTCACATCAGAAAGATGAAATGCCTTTAACTCAGCTGTTTTCTTTAAAATTACCTCCCTTACCTACTTACTGATTGAAGTGCACATATAATCTCAGAAAGATGCTGTAAACTGAAATAGGCTTTTAGGTTATGATCCCTGTGACCCATATTTGGGGTCACAGACTCACCAAATTTACAATTTAGAATCCCTTACAGCCAAGGAGTCTGTACATAAAATTCCAGCTCGCTAGAACCATTGGGACTGGAGATGAAGATGAAAATAGCATTTTAGGTCATTGCCTCTGTGACCCAATATTTGGGGTCTCACTGTCACCAAATTTACAATTTAGAATCCCCTTCAGTCAAGGAGTATGTACATAAAATTTCAGCTCTCTACATTCATTGGGACTGGAGAAGAAGATGAAAATAGTTTTTTTAGGTAATGACCCCTGTGAGCCACACTTGGGGTCACAGGGTCACCAAATCTACAATTTAGAATCCCTTTCAGCCAAGGAGTCTGTACATAAAATTTCAGCTCTCTGGAGTCATTGGTTCTGGAGAAAAAGATGAAAATAGCTTTTAAGGTTATGACCCCTGTGACCCACATTTGGGGTCACAGGGTCACCAAATTTACAATTTAGTATCCCCTTTAGCCAAGGAGTCTGTACATTAAATTTCAGCTCTCTGGAGTCATTGGTTCTGGAGAAGAAGTCGAACAAGCTTAAAGTTTACGGACGGATGGACGGACGCCATCCCATGCCATAAGCCAATCGGGCCTTTCAGGCCAGATGAGCTAAAAATTAAACTGAAACTAATTCGTGAATCACCTGTAGACTGAAGCCACACACATGCTCGATCGATCGTATCTTTGACAAAATTTGTTTTAATTGCAATGTTGACGTACAAGTTTTTGTAAATAATATTGAAAATGTATAGTACACTTTCTCAAGCGGGTATTTTTGGACATTATGTCATAATCAGGTTTTTTCAATACCCGATCGGGGGCGCGGGTGAAGCCTCCTGAAATCGGGTAAACCCGCCGGAATCGGGTAAGATGCCATGTATGCTCTTTAATACTAAGGCTGTGCAATATTATTGCAATACCAATATATTGCATTACAGAGTTGTGCAATACGCGTATTGCAATATGATTTTCATATCGCAATATATTGCACCAACAAATATCAAGTCAAATTTATTCATTCATCTTGTAAAAGGCACATTTACTAGCTTAACTTGTATTAAAGGGGCAGTAGCACGTTTTTTGCAAATTTAATTTTTTTTAATTTCCCACTTATAATGATAGTTTATATCATTTATATTTACTTTAGAGGGTAAAACATCTTATTACACAAACCAACTTTCCGTAGTGGTAAAAATGGTGTTGCCTATAAAGCAAAAATTGCATGGCGGCCATTTTATTATTATTGCGAACACATTTTATTATTGTGAATGACAAAAACGATTCCCATAGCTTTACGGAATCATGTACACTCATTTTTTAACTCGATTTTCCGAAGAAGGGTACTTTACTATTGGCGACATTATTTTTCAAATACATTTCATCAACTTATTACACCGAAAAAATGTGCTACTGCCCCTTTAAGAACATTATTTTGAAGTTCTAGAATGTGTGTTGGACTGTATTACAAATGATCTTTTTAAAGATCTAAAAGTCACTTTATCAAATGTGTCATGTTTAAACTGCAAAAAGAAGTATAAAAGTTGAATGTAGAGTTCATTTAGTATCTTGCAATATCATTGACACTAGTTAAAATGGTTTCAAGAAAATTGTCAGAAGATCTTGCAATATATTGTGGTACGTATTGCAATACATTAAAGTTCAGCAATACGTATCGCAATACAAAAATTGAGGCAATACACAGCCCTATTTAATACCCTTAGCTAATCAGTAATTAATCAGTTAAAAAGTAGGTCCTTCATATATAATGATTGACTAACGATGGGACGAAAGAGAAAATGAATGAGAGATTGGCATGTTCATCATATCATCTAATTTATATCCAGAAAACTGTGAATGCTCACCTAGAGCGCTTTTCAACAACATTGAGAACATTTAATGGATACACACAAGATACTGAGATAAATTGGAGGTTTTGTTTCATTAGAGCAAATGACCCAATTTGGTTGTTTATTCTGATGTGAATAATGGCCGATTTTCAAATTAGTCAGTGTATGCTTTACCCAAGCAGTAGTGATCTAAATTATCATAAATTTGATAGACCTATCCCGAAAGCTAATCTTATTCATTCGGCCGGAATCACAAAAAAACATAACTTAACAACTGTGAGTTTTAGCAAGAACTAGGACAAAGTATGTTATGTCATATGGATGATTAACCCATCTCACAGTCTGTTTACTGCTCCACCACTGCTTCTTAACTTGTAGATTCCACATCAATAAAGGTAGATTTTAAAAACATGTCTAAGTGTTTATCATGGGACTGAGTTTTACATTTACATTATCAATGACATTAGAATGTTCACTAAACCTGTTATAAATTAGCCATGTTATTTATATGCTGGGTAATATCGGTTTCCTCACCATAAACCATTTCTTTTTCACTCAAAGTTAGACCAGACTTTTTTTATTTTTTGGATTACGGATCCGCCGACCCCATTTCAGGGAGATTTGGAAAAAAAATAAAAATTGAAAGTAACGTTTTTTTTCAAAATCCCGATAATTTTTTGATTAATTAAAAAAAACCCATTAAATCACGAATCGTCTCGCTATACGTAGCTCATCACATCATTTTTGTAATTATGATTCTTGTTTAACATGGAAAGCGCTTCCTACTTCGGTGTTTGGAGTTATGTTATCGTATTATAACTGGTTTTCCTTTTAACTTTCGCTTTCTCTTTACGCTTGTCAATCATCATCTTGCACGCAGGCGGTCTGCGCAGTTTCGTAGTGCTCGTTTTAATCACACCTACTTCATGGCAACTTCAAATAATGGCCTAAATTATATTACATTCTAAATATTGTACATTGTTATTTTAAAATCCAAACAACTTCGTTTTTCATAGCGATATAATTTACGTAAACACAACCAGGAAGTTAAAACGTGCTCCGAATGTTTCCAATACAACATATTTCCTATAAACGACGTATTTATTTGATTGAAATTATTCTCATTATAATTTTTTTTTAATATATTTGGAGGGATATTTAACAATTTAGATAAATGATTATATTATTAATAGAAATAATTTTAACTCTATATATATTGGAGTTTGTAAATATTAGCATATTATTGATAACGTTTGTCGTCAAGAAAATATGATCGAGAAATGTGGCATCTCATGAAATAACATTGCCAAATTAATTGCTATTCGTTTTTAACATGCCTATTTATTTTGTACTTGAATATTAGCTATGCCAATGATCTACATTGGTCTACATTGGTCTATCAGATTTGCAGTACTAGGTATTATAACTGATATGTATAAAACTAACCTGTAACATATTCATGAATCAACTGATAAACTGAAGCCAAGCACGCTCAAAATCACAGAGGGCCTATCTTTGATGACAAAATTGTTTGAATGCGATGTTGATGGAATAATTTTTTTGTAAATAATATTGTAAAAATGTGTCACATCTATCACTCACTACAGGACACTGAAAATATCAATTATTAAAGATCAAACAGTAAGTGTTGGTCCTGCAAGATAATTAATGAATGGATGTGTGAATGCAAACATTGTGATTTCTCTGTTTTTTTACGCCAAACTTGACAGGAATCAACGTATCTTTACAACATTTCTTACACAAGCAGGGCAGTTTGCCTTTATTGAATGCTTGTTAGACATGTTTGTAAGTTTTTCTCAATCGATCAAATGACTGTCTGGCCTAATATAACACAATACAATTCAAAAAGTTGCCCTCAATTTTTTTTTATATTTTTTTTTTACATATGGCCGACCGACAAGATAAATCCTGGAAAAAAATCTGTAATCCAATAAATTAAAAAAGTCTGGCCTTATGTATAAACGATCGTACTAACCCTTAAAATGCGGGTCCCGGAATTATCTGGGCGGGCTATAAGTGATTCTGCGGTACCTCAATACGGATCCCGGATCGCTTACTTAGAAGAATTCACGGCTGTCTAAGTACTTTTCTATCCCCCATACCGGGTCCCGAGTCGATTGTTTCCGCGACTCGCTGCATGAGAATGGCTGTATTTATGCCTCGCAGCCCGCAATGAGAATAAAGCTTTGTTCAGTGTCTGGTCAGAACGTCCAGCAAAATTCACACCAATTTGCGTGTGCATTGTTGACCCGTAACGCATCGATAATTAGCTTTACAAAAGGCCAATTTTGTCCTGCTTCGCTCCGATGGCTACACTGCCCGGCGGCTAATTATCACCTAAGTGTCTGCACTGCCCCGGGGTGAGATAGGCCCGTACAGGCTTATCTGTCTCGCATCTCGCCACATGGGCAGATAGCCTCTAATTACGGGAAGATATTGCGATAAGCTACCTTTCTCTCGCACTTCGTATCATATGAACCAATTGGTTGTTTTCAATTTTTTTATACCAAAATAAAGAGGAAAGAATGGCCTTTATTCCCATATAAAAATCGCAATTGCGCTAACATAACTGAAAATACAGCAATCGCACAGAGATAGGCGACTTTCGCACGTTTGAATTTTGATACATGTGGCGCATTTACCCCAACATGCCTCGGCGCTCTATTTCTAAGAAACTACTTGGGATATTTTCATAATTTTTTTATCAGTATATATATAGATAAAAGAATTGTCTTCAATTCCATATAAAATACGTATATTTTCGGCAATAAATTTTGATGCGCCAGGTGTCGCACAGAATTTTTTTTTTTTTCTACTTTGAAATAAAGGTTCGTGTCATTCCGAGGTATGAAGGTTTCTGCTATATATGTCGAGAGGGCATGGGAACCCATTCCCAATAGAATCCGGGGTTCGTCCCATAGGATTGTTCCTCGGAGTCTCTCGTTCTCAAAAGAGAACATGGGAAACCTGTCCCGCGATTGAATCCGGGGTCCGCCGCGGAAGACGGGGACGGGAATTCCCGGAGAGCATGGGAGTATGCTCCCATGGGTCCGGGCTCCCCCTCGAGAGACCGCTCCTTGGATGCTCTGCTTCTCGTAAAGAGAAGTCATTCGGCAACTGACAACCCGAGCTTCCCTGACATAGTAGTATATTTTCCGGGCCTCGCGCCCGGTGCTACACGTCGCCGAGGAAATCAGAAAATGGTCCGTTTGACATATGCGTTGGAAAAATCGGCGCGATGTCAGAAGCCTTCGGCGCCGTCCGCGCTTGCGGCGCAGTCGTCCTAGATGCGCCTGGAGGTTCTGAAACTGGCAAATGAACGTCCATGAAGCTCACATTCATTATCTCTGTATGTTTATTGTCTCTAATCACATGTTATATGTTGCATACATCTAACGCATTTTCAATCATTTACAGGTTGAAGCAGAATGCTGCGCGGACGTGGACGCAAGGCCTTGCGACGGCCTAGGGCGTTGCATTCTAGGACACGCAGCTTTGAAGCCGTTTCAAGCGACGACGACTTCATCAACGAGATCCATGCTGATGAAGCCTCTGATATGGAGTCAACTGACAGTGATGGTAGCAGTGGTTTAGACAGTGATGATGCATATGATCAGGACACTGTAATAGATAGTGAACATGGTGACACAGATGGTATGAGTGATATAGAGACAGAGATTGCCAGAAAGATTCTAGCCGCCGGTAATTCCACCGAAGAAGACTTTAGTGGTTTTGAGGAGGAGTTTGCCGACATACCACAATATAATCAAGATAATTCACAGACGTTTGATGAGTGGGTGGATGGTCCGCGGCCACGTGTAAACTTGCCTTTCACTGGTCAAACTGGGTTGCGCCAGTTCATAGAACTTCCTGAGAACCCTGAACCTATTGACTTTTTCAATTTGTTTATACATAATGATGACTATGAGGATATGGCAACGGAAACCAATAGATATTTCAAACAAGCAATGGAGGACAAAATTCTAAGACCCCGTTCAAGAATGCAACAGTGGCAAGACACTAATGCAGAAGTGATGAAGGTATTTGTAGCCATGACAATTGCCATGTCATTGGTTGTGCAGAGAAACTTTGCTGATTACTGGTAAACAAGTGATGTTACCTCAACGCCTTTCTTCGCCAAGTGCATGCCCCGAGACAGGTTTTGGCTTCTTATAACCTACCTACACTTGGCTGACAACAGGAGGATGCCGGGCCGTAACACCCAGTGCTTTTCACCAATAAATAAACTGGGACACTTGTATAACCGGATAGTTCACCGTTTTTCAAGAGTGTATAAACCGCATCAAAACATTTCAGTCGACGAGGGCATGGTGCCCTGGAAAGGTAACTTATCTTTCAAAGTTTATCTTCCCGACAAGCCTAAGAAGAATGGGATAAAGGCTTTCATGTTGTGTGACTCGCACAACGGATACGTTTGCAAGTTCAAACTCTACACTGGAAAAACGAATGAACCGGTTTCTGAAGGTGGCAAAACTTATGATGTAGTCATGGACTTGGTGAACGACTACGTTGGACAGGGGCATCACATCTTTATGGACAACTACTATTCGTCCACAAATCTGTACATAAATTTGTGGGAGCGGGGAATCGGTGCCACGGGGACGTTGAGAGCCAATCGAAAGGGACTTCCTGATTCAGTCAAGAAACCTAAAAAGAAAGCCAAGCAAGGGGACATGACAGTTTCTCACAACCATGGCCTACTCGTTCTTCGCTACGAAGATAGAAAATCAGTGCTTCTCATGTCTACTGTTGAAGATACACAACTTGAACAAACAGGGAAGAAGAACCAGGCAACAGGGGAACCAGTTCTCAAGCCGCGCATTGTAACAGCGTACAACAAGTACATGGGAGGTGTTGATCGGGCCGACCAGATGTTGTCGTACACGCCGTTCCGAGTGAAGACCCTGAAGTGGTGGAAACGGGTTTGGTTTCACGTTCTCAACGTTGCCTTGTTGAACTCTTACATCGTTTATAAAGAATATAGCAAAGATAAACCTCTAAAAACAAGTCGGGAATACAGGAAGGCTTTGGCGCAACATATAGTAACATTTGGGGACAAGGAACAAGTTCCATCACTTTGCAGACGTCCCCGTGTTCGGCCGAGCACGAGCGACGAGAGTGTCACTCGTCTTCATGGACGTCACTTTCCGACGAAGATTGAGCCTGTCGGAAGGAAGAAAAACGTCACAAGGATGTGTGTGGTATGCTCTAAGGCAAAACGCGCCGTCCTCGCAAAACAGATTGAAGAAGGCAATGGGCCAGCAAGGAAGAAAAAACGAGTAGGCAGAGAGTCTTCTTATGAATGTACAGATTGTAATGTTTCTCTGTGCGCCGCACCATGCTTTAAACTGTACCACACCGCCACTGACTATTCCAGGGCTTACATCACTGCCACGGAAAAAGAAAGAAATGAAGAAGGGAATGAAGAAGAAGAAAATTGAAAGTAAAGAGAGCCGAAGTGTGGACAACCAGTATATACACATTATATACATACCTTGTTAGGTCCCTAAAGCACAACCGCAGGTAAATATTGTGTATATTTGTACATAAATGCATTGTAATTTCATTGTAATACATGTCATTGCAAATAAAATATTTTTTATTTTATCAAAGAGACAGAGAAAGTGAATGCGAGCTTTCATTGGAAGTTCAGCCAGAACCGCATCATAGAAAACACCCATAAATGGTGAACCGAGTGGCCGATTTTCATAAAACTTATATGGGGTAAAGAGGAAAGATTCGGCTTTGATTCAATATAAAATTTACACATGCGCACGAAAAACTAAAGTTGCGGCACGTGCCCCGATATGCGCGATAGTCAAAAAGTTGCCTCAAAGTACCGAGGGTACCTTCATTTGGCACGCTATAGCTTCCGAACGAAGTTGCACATTTTTTTTCTTTTTACATCATCGTAAAGAGCAATAAATTGTCTTCAATTCCATGTATCATATGTATATGCGCAGCGAAAAATAAACATGCGGCAAGTGATGCACCAGATGTCGCAAAAAGTTAGTTTTTCAAAAAGGAATTTTCTAAGTACTGGGGGTGCCTTCCTTACGCTCTTCATATATTGCGAACCATTTGACGTATTCCAATAATCATTGTAAAGAGGAATAAAGTGTCTTCAAGTACATACGTGTTTCGCATGCGTGCGAAAAAATGTTTACGATTTTATAAAGCTGGAAATAAAGACAAACTTTACACCGCGCAACAAGTATTGCGTTCACCGCGGTGATAAGTGTATGCTGTGCTCATTAGTACCCATTAGTTCCACGCGCGCTCGGCTCTCGAGGAGGTCTCGAGGAGGTCTCGAGGAGGTAACGGTACTGTAATTAGCCCAGTCCCGGGGGGACCAAGCAGTGCCAGTAACTTGGTGCGCGTCGGGACGCATTCACGTGGTACTGTCGGGGTAGCGTCACTCTCCTTTGGTTGGTTATATTTTCTGAACCATAAGTCGTATTCTAATCATTGTTATGTCATTGTAAAGAGGAATAAACTATCTACAAGCACATATAAATTTCGCAATATGCGCGCTCAGGAGTTTTGATTTCATAAAGCTGGAAATAATTTATAAAGTTTTTGATGAAGTAAAGTGTATTTGCAGGACCACTATGAAAATAATATTGCTGATAATGTTATCCCAACTATAGCAATGGCAAAACAAACGAATTGTGATTTTAAACATGCTTCTTTTAACGATCTTTTCAAATAATAGTAGTTTTTTTAATTGTGTCGTATACAACCCAACATATACTAAACAAAAAAACAAAACTTCATCCATTCATATTTCGTGATTAAGTTGCTATTGAAACGAAATTTCACTCACTCAATGTAACACAGAAATGTCACTCGTGCTTTGTTAATATTTGTTTGCAAAATCTGTGGATATGCCGTCGTTTGGTAAATAGGTTGAAAAGGAGTTTTGAAGAGTGATTATTAATTTAGTTTTAGAAGTAAGGTAATGAAAACCGATAATGTGATTTTATTCAATGGAAATCCACAGTTTGGAAAGGTGGGCTGTGGAAATGTGATCATTCCACAGTGTGGAAAGGGCGCCTTTCGTTTTTGGAAAGATCGTTAGTTCCAAGTGTGGAAAGTCGTGGAATGGACGGACGTTTCTCCAGTGATATGAGCAGTTAAATAGTTGCGAAAATGCGTTAAATTATGATTAGCGGCCATATTGAGATGCTTCCACGATGTCAAAGCACGATACGCTTCAGTGACCACCCCCGCCCACTTTCTTTCTAGTCGCCTGGGCTTAATTAGGCATTTTTTTAAACAGCTGTATACAAATAATTCAAGGGCCGATTTAAAAAAATTAAAGTTTAGTAATTGTCTAATTGAAACCCCTTCTCAACGAATCACGAAAGTGACTCATGGGTACGACATGTAACCTTTAACAGGAAGCAGAGAGACTGTGCCTTATAACACATTAAATTTGCAACCCTGCCACGCCCTTATCTTTTGGAGTAATTCAATGAAATTTACAGATCTTAGTCTCCATTCATCAAGGGTTATATTGTACAAAATTTGGAGTTCTAGCATAACTGGTTCTTGAGGTGAAAAACACAACTTTTAATTGTACCCCTTTTTCTTTCAGAGTTGGCTTATGATCAAATCTGAGTCTCCATCTATCAAAGATCATATTTCCTAAATTTAAACTGCATAGCATTGGTGGTTCTTGAGGAGAAGTCGTTTAAAGATTTGATGAGCAGTCAAGTCAAGATGAACAAACTGGAAACTTCATGCTATAAAGATGTTATTCTGAAAAATTCGAACAAACCTGTATAGGTTCCAGATTCTTTGAAGGGGATCCTCCTTGGGGTACTTATTGCATAAAATCCTTGATTTTAGATATATGACAGGTTGTAACTATATTTTTCCACTTTAAAAATTAGTTAAAAAACTAAAAAACTAAAAAAACGTACTTTGGGTCACCCCTCTTGAGCCTCATCCCTTGTGGTTGTCATGCAACCAAGGGCAGATAACTCTGATCTCACCACTTTTCAATCCAGTCATGCAGGCTGAATGAAGGGGAGGTGGGTGGCCCTACCCCAAGGAGGATCCCCTTCAAAGAATCTGGAACCTATACAGGTTTGTTCGATTCTTTTTCAGAAGGGATCCTCCTTGGGGTACTTATTGCATAAGACAGACTCCCAAAGATTAAATCAAAGACAGTGGCATTCAGACTGCACCCAAAGGCGCAAAGAAGTACAAGAAATAACTCACCCCAAAGTATAAAAAGAATCCACCATGAGGAAAACTCAAGGGACCTGGGGATTACCTGGCGCACTCACAGTCGCCTTACAGGTCTAAATACCCCGCGCCCCGATAGCCAATCGAGGACTATTGAAAGGTCCCACACGGGGCTGATCCGCCTCACAGGAGGCCGGATCCTGTCCACACCTGCTAAGAAGCGCTGGACCAATGGATGGGCACCCAAAAGAGCACCGTCCACCGGAACGTGAAAGGCTGAAATAGCCGTGGAGTAACCTCTGACAGTTGATGCGGCTAAGCCAGCATCCAATCTGGACTGCAGGAACTCCAGGACCAACACTAGATCTGCAGAAAAGGGATCGAGTACGTCCCTATCTGCACACCAGCGCGAATAGCAGGCCCATCTATCTTCCTACTGAATGTTCGTTGAATCCCTCCTCGAAGCCAGTATTGTGTCTGCAACTCGTGCAGGAATACCGCTGTTTTGGAGGCGATTCCGGACAGAGGCCAAGCCACCCACTGCACCCTGGGGTTGGGGTGGGGGGCTCTGTCCTGGGACAGAAGTAACAGAACAGGTGGCATAGCCAGAGACCTGAGTACCTGTGGAAACCAAGTCTGCGCTGCCCACAGAGGTGGGAGAAGCACCAGCAGACGCGGAGGATGAGTGGCTAGACGGGCAAGGACCTTGGAGATCAGAGGCACTGGTGGGAAAGCCCACAGAGCTCTGTCTGTCCAGTCCAGTTCGAATGCATCCTGGGATAGAGCCCGAGTGTCGGGTATCCTGGAGCAAAACTGGGGTATCTGAAAGTTCGTCCCTGACGCAAACAGATCCACCTGGAATGACCCGTATAACTGGGAGATAGTCTCGAATATCTCTCGATCCAGTAGCCACTCGTGGGGAATCCGGCGAGACAGAGCGTCTGCTCGGATATTGTCCACCCCGGGTAAGTACACTGGCAGGACCGTGGTGTCGACTTCATCGCACCAAAGGAAAAACTGCCACGTCTCCTCCAGGAGGGACGGAGAAACCGTCCCCCCCTGATTGAGGATGTAAGCCATGGCGGTCCTGTTGTCCAGCCGGACCACCTGACCCCTCACCTGATCCCTCAGGTGTTGCAAGACTAGCCTGGCCGCCCTGAGCTCTAACACATTGATGTGCATCTGAGACTCGGCTTGTGACCACAGGCCCGAGACCATGCGAGATCCCAGAACCCCGCCCCATCCCGTGAGGGAGGCGTCGGTCTGAACAATCAGGGTCGGCACCGGAGCCTGCAGGGGGTAACCCCGAGTCAGGTGATCGACATTGGTCCACCAAGTGATGTGTTGTAAGACCCACTCCGGAGTGACGAGCAGCTTCTCGTAAGACTCTGAGTGGGACCACAGACCCGCCAAAGCTTGTTTGACGGGCCTCATGCGGAGCCGGGACCTCCAAACCACATCTATGGTCGCTGCCATGACTCCTAAGAGCTGGAGCCAGACCCGAGCCGTGTGGGTTGGAGCACTTAGAAAAGAGTTCACAGCCCCCAGGATCTTTGGGACCCGGCTCCGTCTGAAACCTGGAGCCCAGGAAGACTAGGACCCGTGACGGGGCTAGCTCCGACTTCTTGAGATTCCCGATCCACCCCAGCGTGACCAACGTGTGCAGTATAGCCTGGGTGGACTCATGGTTCTGGCTCTGAGGAGCCAGTCGTCCAGGTAGGGATGACAACACCTGCCCTGAGACCTGGCCACCTGAGCCGCTACCAGCATGAGTTTGGTGAATACCCTCGGAGCCGTGGAGATTCCGAAGGGTAACACCCTGAACTGATAACACTTCCCGTCGAATGCAAACCGCAGAAGTTTTCTGAAGTCTGGGTGCATTGGAACATGAAGGTAAGCGTCCTTGAGGTCGATGGAGGAAAGCCACTCCCCGACCTGCACTGACGAAATCAAGGATCTTAGAGTCTCCATCTTGAAGGATGGTGCCTCTATGAGCTTGTTCATGACTTTTAGATTCAACATGGGTCTAAACCCTCCGCCCTTCTTGGACACCAGGAAGTAGGTGGAATAATATCCGCTCTCTTCCTGGCCCACAGGCACTAGCTCGATCGCAGCCTTGCGCTTTGATCTCTGAGCGAAGAATGTCCCCCTTCTCCGGCGCTGAGGGTACCTTCGTGTGCCGCACCCCGGTAAATGAAGGAGGACTGCCCTTCCACCGTACATGGAGGAATGAGCAGCGGGCAAGTTGGACAACCACGCTAGTCAGGTTAGGCAGGGCCAGTTGGCCTCCAGGCGGTACCTGACTGGTGTCAGGTGCCTGGAGGGGCTGGGCGCTTGAGGAGACCTGGGGCCCCAAACTCGACAGGGCTAAGCCTGTGAGCTGGGTGCCTCATACCCTGAGGTGGAAGCCTAGACCTGGGGACCGTCTCGGGCGGGAGGTCCCAGGTTAGGCAGGACCAGCCGGCCTCCAGATGGGACCTGACCAGTGTCAGGTGCCTGGAGGGACTGGGCGCTTGTGGAGACTGGGGCTCCATACTCGACAGGGCTAAGCCTGGGAGGTGGGTGCCTCATACCCTGAGGTGGAAGCCTGGGCCTGGGGACCGTCTCCAGCGAGAGGTCCCAGGTTAGGCAGGGCCAGCTGGCCTCCAGATGGGACCTGACCAGTATCAGGTACCTGGAGGGGCTGGGCGCTTGTGGTGGCCTGGGGCTGGGTGCCCCGGGCTGATCCCGTGTCTTGGACTAGGCCCAGACCGGGACCTCCCCCTAGGCAGAAAAGCATCAGGTCCACGACCCGATGACTTGGGTCCCGCGTGCGGCCCCGACTGCACCGTCACTGGGACGGCGGTCGAGGCACACAGGGCAGGGGGAGGAGTCGCTGATCCTGGAGCCAGGATGCGCCTCATACCCTGAGGTGGACTGTCTCCAGCGAGAGGTCCCAGGTGAGGCAGGACCAGCTGGGCTCCAGATGGGACCTGACCGGTGTCAGATGCCTGGAGGGACTGGGCACCTGTGAAGGCCTGGGGCTCCATACTCCGCAGGGCTAAGCCTGGGAGCTGGCAGCCTCCTACCTTGAGGTGGAAGCCTGGGCCTGGGGACCGTCTCCAGCGAGAGGTCCCAGGTTAGGCAGGACCAGCTGGCCTCCAGACGGGACCTGACCGGTGTCAGGTGCCTGGAGGGACTGGGTACCTGTGGAGGCCTGGGGCTCCATACTCCGCAGGGATAAGCCTGGGAGCTGGTAGCCTCATACCTTGAGGTGGAAGCCTGGGCCTGTGGACCGTCTCCAGCGAGAGGTCCCAGGTTTAGACAGGACCAGCTGGCCTCCAGACGGGACCTGGGGCTCCATACTCAGCAGGGTGCTTGTGGGTCCCACGTGCGATCCGGACTGCACCGACACTAGGCCGGGGGTCGCGGGGCACGGGGCAGGGGTCAGAGGTCGTTGCTCCTGAAGCAAAGGAGGCGCCTCGTACCCTGAGATAGAGGTGGAAGCCGTCGCCTGGGAACCAACACCAACGAGTGGTGTCTGGGAGTGCTTGTGTGTTTGTGTGTTGGCGTGGGGCTCCATGCTCCGCAGGGGTGAACCTGGGAGGTGGGGACCCCGGGGAGAAAGCGTGCCTTGGACTATGCCGAGATCGAGTTCTCCCCTTGCCTGGGTAGCATCGGGCTCCCGACTCGAGGCCCTGAACTCCGTACGGAGCCCCGAGACCGCCGAGTCGATCATTACCTTCATTTGCTGTGTAATGAGTGCGGTGAATTGCGACATATCAAAACTGGTTAGTATTAGCTTGTACATTAGATTGTGTTGGGGTGGGAGGATGGGAAAGTTCCCCGGCTGAGGACCCCCGCTCTTACTCGACTGAATCGGCCTCGGATGACGAGTCATCGAGGTCCGATTTGGTCACAGAAGCAGAGGCGGGGGCCGAAGCCTTACGCTAAACTTACCACCTTTCTGAAACTTGTTTACTAAGTGAAGAACTGGAGGTGTTTCCATGTCGGGCCCGGGCCTTGGGAGTGAATGCCTGCAGCAAAGCCTTGTGCTAAGCATCTCAAGCACTCGTCGTGGCCACAGACACAGGCCCCTTACACTGCCCGCAGGGCTTGAAAGGCTAGAAGCAAAATAGCCAATCAAGGACCGGGCAATGTACTAACATGTGTAAATATATACGAAATTTATCATATATATATACGTAATACATGGGGAAATGCAATGTAGATGTTTTATGATGCATGCATAACATGAGCAGAGGCGAATGGCAAATGCGAAGTACAATGTAAACAAGCATGGCCAGACCCCTATCATCACTGAAACAAATAGAACATGTAATGTGAACTAATTTGCTTGTAGGCCAGAGGGCGATTCGAGATACCTACGGAAATCGAATCTAGAACCCTAAAATGATATAATAAACACGTGGAAAGCCCAGATCTAACCAAAAAACTCTGATCAAAAACCATTGATCAAAGAAAAATGGCCGCCATCTTGGGTCGACTTTCCCACCATGTGGGAAAGCAAGTTACAATAAACATGAAATTACTACTGAAAACATGAAGCCATTCGACCCTAATGTAACAAGGTAGAAGTTACCACACATACAGATTGTCCTTGGGCCATTTTCTTAGGGATCAGTAGTGAAAAACTCAGAAAAAATCAGAGCAAAACTTCATGTGTCCTTATCCTAGAAATGACAGATTGAAAAGTGGTGAGATCAGAGTTATCTGCCCTTGGTTGCATGACAACCACAAGGGATGAGGCTCAAGAGGGGTGACCCAAAGTACGTTTTTTTAGTTTTTTAGTTTTTTAACTAATTTTTAAAGTGGAAAAATATAGTTACAACCTGTCATATATCTAAAATCAAGGATTTTATGCAATAAGTACCCCAAGGAGGATCCCTTCTGAAAAAGAATCAGCTTCCTATGCAAACTGGTTTCGGAGAAGAAGTTGTTTAAATGTTTAAGGGAAACTGCCTGCCACGCCTATATTTGAGATCTGATGAGCCAAAAATTGGTCTGGGCTTATGAAGGGAAACAAATATTAGGCTAAAGAAAGAAATTTATAAAACATTGGAGAAATTGGTGTGAAAGATAGTATGAGATATATTTTGTTTATAAATATTGAACTCAACTGATAATGATTTACTCACAGAACACATTAGCCCTGGCTGTGTTGGACTGTGTCCCTGCCACTCCGTTGATGTTCTCAGCTCGACAGTAGAACGTGTCCTGGTCATTGTTCTTCCTCATTGTCCTGGTCATTGTACTGACCGTGACCATCTGACCACTGGCCTGAGTCTCTGTCCTACTGTCCACTCCTGATGACGTCATACTGGATCTGACGTACCACGTGACTGTAGGTGCTGGGTAGGCGGGGCTAGTCTGGCAGGTCAGAACGAGGCTGGAGTCTTGATTGACAGGTACTTGTTGGTTGTTGTTGGTGATGTTGGTCAAAGTGACAGATGATACTGGAACTGTTGAGAGAGAGCACATATGTGTTGAAGGATTCTAATAACTTTCACCGGATTCAAAAAGAGATGTTAGTTGATTCAACATCAGTGCAGAATCTAAACACTCTTCATCTTCATATCTTTATTAAAAATTCTCTAGTTTCATTTGCTAACCTGTGGTATTTCTATAGGTTATACTTTCACATTAACAAAGATATGTTCTAGTTTTATTTTCTTTACATATGATTTCATTTAAATAATATTTGCTAATATCATACAATAATAGAATGCAGCACCTTGCACAGCTAGAGTGAGATCCTGGGATGTCCTGGTGACCCCCGAGTTGAGAGCCTCGCAGCTGTAGACACCCCTGTCTGTCCACTGGACTGTCCGAGACAACACACTGACCGCCACCACACCCCCAGTCTCCTGTCTGGTTGAGGTGGTCACTCCCTGAGTGACCAGCTGACCGTCTCGTCTCCAGGAGATGGTTGATACAGGGTCAGTGGGGTTGGTCTCACACACCAGGTTCACGTCTGTTCCTTCTATCAGAGTCAGAGGGGAGTTGGTGGCATTCAGGAGGGCCACACTCGTCAGTGGAACTGTAAGAAAGATAGAAATTAATTAACACCAAATTATAGAAAGTAAGTAATTAGAGGAAAGTCATACAAACATCGTGTTTTCTACTCCAAACACATTGCCAAATTGTACAAAGGTACTTTTGATTTGATTGCAGTCGAACACTTAGATTTTAATCGGAAAGTAATCAAACAAATCCAATAGCTCAGTCAGTCTTATGGAGAAGAATGACGGCATTTGATTGGTAACAGTAATTTAATAGGAATTTCCGGGGTTTTTTCTGAAGTAAAGAATGGATCGAATTTGCATGGAATTTTCAGGGATGATACCCTGTGAATTGAACTTGCACTGAACGTTGGCGAATATTGATTTTTGGCCACAAAAAGGGGAGGTAATCCGAAACGTAAAAAAATAGAGCCATTGATGTTGCTCATTGTAAATGCAGAAAGTTTTGCATTACAAATCCCCAATGTATACCATTCTCATGCATGTTAATCTCCCTGATTGAGTTTCCTCACCATTGTTTTGTTTGCTATATAAATTTACCATATTTTTTTATTTCCTTACATTCCACCTAATGAAAGAGTGAGTATGTACTCTGAAACGTCGTGTATTTTCACATTAAAGAAGTTGTTATTCAGAAAAATTTCCTGTTCTTATGTTAAATTTAGTTCATTGCACCCAAACCTTACTGCGTGTAGAACAGTTCTCTACTTCAGACAAAGTTGACGAGCCCCATTAATAAGAGGTTCAGAAAGTCTAGCTAGGTTTGAAATGTTATAAGTGTTACATAAGGTATTATCCTGACTGGATTACTTCCCTTGACACCAGTGATCAGAAGGATCAGAGCACATGTTCACTGACTCCATGAAGGAGATGTACTGAAGAACACAAATGTAAGTAACATAGTTTGCTATTGAATTATGCATAATAGGTAAAAGTGTTTATAGGTTTTAAAAATATATACTTTACTCTTTCAATTTGTAATTGTCATCTTTGATAATTTTGATCATAGTTTTCTGTAGTGTAAGGAATAATTTACTTAGCAAGTGTTTATTTCTGTTTTCTGAACCTCACCAAAGTAAAGAAGGAGGAATATTATGAAGGATAACTGAAAATGTATTCATAATGTCATGAACAATTAAAGCAGAACGTAATAATCTTTGTGCGAGTAAAGAATTTTGTGTCTTGCATCCACACTCATAATAACAAAATATTAATAATTACTAATGTGAAATATGATAAAGTTACAAAAAGATGGTTCTACAAAATAAATGTTCCATAAAATTTTTGATAGACCCTCAATCTTAGTTTTAAAGTCAAAGCTTCTTTCTCAACAAAAATGTCTTAAACTCACATATTTTGGATTATCTCCCTTGGTCTCTATGCTGACAGAAGTGAAAAGCACATAAAATATCAAAGCTTGCTACAGTAGATTTTTTTGAGGTTGTCACCCTCTGATCCAAATCTGGGGTCACAGGGTCAACAACTTTACAATTTAGAATCCATTTTGACCAAGTAGTCTGTACACAACATTTCATCTTTCTAGAGCTTCTCGTACTGGTTTTAAGGTTGTTACCCCTGTGACCCCTAAAAGTTTACAGACAGACGGATGCATCCATCGGGCCTTTGAAGCCTGATGAGTTAAAATTTCAAACCTAAATATCTTGAAAAACAAGAGTCATCAGAAGATGACAGATCCCAACATTCCAACATAATTAATAAAACACATCTTTGACAGATAATTGTATATCTACTACTTCAGTTAGGAGGTAATACACATTTCAGCTTCAGGTATGATAAAGGGTTTTAGAGTTCTACTACAGAAGCAGACCTATCCCTGAACAAAGTCCAAATCAAACGCTTTTAAATGAAAACGAAAAATAAAATTTTCAGAAATCTTAACATATCAAAAGGCGCCATTTCAGTTGGTGGGTGATAGAACAGTTTTGAAGCTGTGCTCCGGAAAAAAACCTATCTCTGAACAAAGTCCAAATCCAACACGTTTCTATGGAAACGAAAAAAAATAAAATTTTAGAAATTTGAAAATATCAAAAGGCACCACTTCAGTTAGTGGGTAATACACATGCAAAGTTTCAGGAAGAAATGATGAATAATTTTGGAGCTGTGAGCTCGGGAAACAACCCTATCTCTGAAGTCAAAATCCAACAAGTTTCTAAGGAAATAAAAAACAGAAATCTCAAAATATCAAAAGGCAACACTTCAGTTGGTGGGTAATACACACAGAAAGTTTCAACAAGATATCATGAACCGTTTTCGAATTCTGCTCCAAAAAGGAATGAATAAGGACGGGCGAACGGACGAACAGACGGACGGGGCGACGACTATATCCCACGGTATTACATACTGGTGGGATAATAAAGAAAAGAAGTCTACACTCCCTCCGTCACTTCTAATAACTCACCTGTGACACTGAGAGTGATGTTGTTTCTCTCTCCTGTCTCTCCACCACCATTTATACATCTCCACACAGATCCACTGTGTCTACTGTAGTCTACACCTCCTCCATCACTTCTAATAACCCACCTGTGACACTGAGAGTGGTGTTGTTACTCTCTCCTGTCCCTCCACCACCATCTTTACATCACCACACAGATCCACTGTGTCTACTGTAGTCTACACGCTCTCCATCACTTCGAATAACTCACCTGTGACACTGAGAGTGATGTTGTTACTCTCTCCTGTCTCTCCACCACCATCTATACATCTCCACATAGATCCACTGTGTCTACTGTAGTCTACACTCCCTCCATCACTTCTAATAACTCACCTGTGACAGCAGAGTGATGTTGTTACTCTCTCCTGTCCCTCCACCACCATCTATACATCACCACACAGATCCACTGTGTCTACTGTAGTCTACACTCCCTCCATCACTTCTAATAACTCACCTGTGACACTGAGTGATGTTGTTACTCTCTCCTGTCCTCCCCCACCACCATCTATACATCACCACACAAATCCAGTGTGTCTACTGTAGTCTACACTCCCTCCATCACTTATAATAACTCACCTGTGACACTGAGAGTGATGTTGTTACTCTCTCCTGTCCCTCCACCACCATCTATACATCTCCACACAGATCCACTGTGTCTTTTGTAGTCTACACTCCCTCCATCACTTCTAACAACCCACCTGTGACACTGAGAGTGATGTTTGCACTCTCTCCTGTCCCTCCACCACCATCTATACATCTCCACACAGATCCATTGTGTCTTTTGTAGTCTACACTCCCTCCATCACTTCTAGTAACTCACCTGTGACACTGAGAGTGATGTTGTTACTCTCTCCTGTCCTCCCCAACCACCATCTATACATCACCACACAAATCCAGTGTGTCTACTGTAGTCTACACTCCCTCCATCACTTATAATAACTCACCTGTGACACTGAGAGTGATGATGTTACTATCTCCTGTCCTCCCCCACCACCATCTATACATCACCACACAAATCCAGTGTGTCTACTGTAGTCTACACTCCCTCCATCACTTATAATAACTCATCTGTGACACTGAGAGTGATGTTGTTACTCTCTCCTGTCCCTCCACCACCATCTATACATCTCCACACAGATCCATTGTGTCTTTTGTAGTCTACACTCCCTCCATCACTTCTAATAACCCACCTGTGACACTGAGAGTGATGTTGTTACTCTCTCCTGTCCCTCCACCACCATCTATACATCTCCACAGAGATCCACTGTGTCTTTTGTAGTCTACACTCCCTCCATCACTTCTAATAACTCACCTGTGATTCTGAGAGTGATGTTGTTACTCTCTCCTGTCCCTCCACCACCATCTATACATCTCCACACAGATCCATTGTGTCTTTTGTAGTCTACACTCCCTCCATCACTTCTAGTAACTCACCTGTGACACTGAGAGTGATGTTGTTACTCTCTCCTGTCCCTCCACCACCATCTATACATCTCCACGCAGATCTACTGTGTCTACTGTAGTCTACACTCCCTCCATCACTTCTTATAACTCACCTGTGACACTGAGAGTGATGTTGTTACTCTCTCCTGTCCCTCCACCACCATCTATACATCTCCACACAGATCCAT
The DNA here is from genome assembly GCA_936450465.1 of Gibbula magus. Taxonomy (NCBI): domain Eukaryota; kingdom Metazoa; phylum Mollusca; class Gastropoda; order Trochida; family Trochidae; genus Gibbula; species Gibbula magus. The sequence goes on along the minus strand of OW388298.1, from coordinate 215,196 downwards.
TGTGTCTTTTGTAGTCTACACTCCCTCCATCACTTCTAGTAACTCACCTGTGACACTGAGAGTGATGTTGTTACTCTCTCCTGTCCCTCCACCACCATCTATACATCTCCATACAGTTCCACTGTGTCTACTGTAGTCTACACTCCCTCCATCACTTCTAATAACTCACCTGTGACACTGAGAGTGATGTTGTTACTCTCTCCTGTCCTCCCCCACCACCATCTATACATCTCCACAGAGATCAACTGTGTCTACTGTAGTCTACACTCCCTCCATCACTTCTAATAACTCACCTGTTACACTGAGAGTGATGTTGTTACTCTCTCCTGTCCCTCCACCACCATCTATACATCTCCACACAGATCCACTGTGTCTACTGTAATCTACACTCCCTCCATCACTTCTAATAACTCACCTGTGACACTGAGAGTGATGTTGTTACTCTCTCCTGTCCTCCCCTAACCACCATCTATACATCTCCACACAGATCCACTGTGTCTACTGTAATCTACACTCCCTCCATCACTTCTAATAACCCACCTGTGACACTGAGAGTGATGTTGTTACTCTCTCCTGTCCCTCCACCACCATCTATACATCTCCACACAGATCCACTGTGTCTTTTGTAGTCTATACTCCCTCCATCACTTCTAATAACTTACCTGTGCCACTGAGAGTGATGTTGTTACTCTCTCCTGTCCCTCCACCACCATCTATACATCTCCACACAGATCCACTGTGTCTACTGTAATCTACACTCCCTCCATCACTTCTAATAACCCACCTGTGACACTGAGAGTGATGTTGTTACTCTCTCCTGTCCCTCCACCACCATCTATACATCTCCACACAGATCCACTGTGTCTACTGTAGTCTACACTCCCAAAATCACTTCTAATAACTCACATGTGACACTGAGAGTGATGTTGTTACTCTCTCCTGTCCCTCCACCACCATCTATACATCACCACACAGATCCACTGTGTCTACTGTAATCTACACTCCCTCCATCACTTCTAATAACCCACCTGTGACACTGAGAGTGATGTTGTTACTCTCTCCTGTCCCTCCACCACCATCTATACATCACCACACAGATCCACTGTGTCTACTGTAATCTACACTCCCTCCATCACTTCTAATAACCCACCTGTGACATTGAGAGTGATGTTGTTACTCTCTCCTGTCCCTCCACCACCATCTTTACATCACCACACAGATCCACTGTGTCTACTGTAGTCTACACTCCCTCCAACACTTCTAATAACTCACCTGTGACCCTGAGAGTGATGTTGTTACTCTCTCCTGTCCCTCCACCACCATCTATACATCACCACACAGATCCAATGTGTCTACTGTAATCTACACTCCCTCCATCACTTCTAATAACCCACCTGTGACACTGAGAGTGATGTTGTTACTCTCTCCTGTCCCTCCACCACCATCTATACATCTCCACACAGATCCACTGTGTCTTTTGTAGTCTATACTCCCTCCATCACTTCTAATAACTTACCTGTGCCACTGAGAGTGATGTTGTTACTCTCTCCTGTCCCTCCACCACCATCTATACATCTCCACACAGATCCACTGTGTCTACTGTAATCTACACTCCCTCCATCACTTCTAATAACCCACCTGTGACACTGAGAGTGATGTTGTTACTCTCTCCTGTCCCTCCACCACCATCTATACATCTCCACACAGATCCACTGTGTCTACTGTAGTCTACACTCCCAAAATCACTTCTAATAACTCACCTGGGACAATGAGAGTGATGGTGTTACTCTCACCTGTCCCTCCACCACCGTCTCTACATCTCCACACAGATCCACTGTGTCTACTGTAGTCTACACTCCCTCCATCACTTCTAATAACTCACCTGTGACAATGAGAGTGATGTTGTTACTCTCTCCTGTCCCTCCACCACCGTCTCTACATCTCCACACAGATCCACTGTGTCTACTGTAGTCTACACTCCCTCCATCACTTCTAATAACTCACATGTGACACTGAGAGTGATGTTGTTACTCTCACCTGTTCCTCCTCCACCATATATACATCTCCACACAGATCGACTGTGTCTACTGTAGTCAACGCTCCCTCCATCACTTCTAATAACTCACATGTGACACTGAGAGTGATGTTGTTACTCTCACCTGTTCCTCCTCCACCATATATACATCTCCACACAGATCCACTGTGTCTACTGTAGTCAACGCTCCCTCCATCACTTCTAATAACTCACATGTGACACTGAGAGTGATGTTGTTACTCTCACCTGTTCCTCCTCCACCATCTCTACATCTCCTCACAGATCCACTGTGTCTACTGTAGTCTACACTCCCTCCATCACTTCTAATAACTCACCTGTGACAATGAGAGTGATGTTGTTACTCTCTCCTGTCCCTCCACCACCGTCTCTACATCTCCACACAGATCCACTGTGTCTACTGTAGTCAACGCTCCCTCCATCACTTCTAATAACTCACGTGTGACACTGAGAGTGATGTTGTTACTCTCACCTGTTCCTCCTCCACCATCTATACATCTCCACACAGATCCACTGTGTCTACTGTAGTCTACACTCTCTCCATCACTTCTAATAACTCACCTGGGACAATGAGAGTGATGTTGTTACTCTCACCTGTTCATCCTCCACCACCGTCTCTACATCTCCACACAGATCCACTGTGTCTACTGTAGTCAACGCTCTCTCCATCACTTCTAATAACTCACCTGTGACACTGAGAGTGATGTTGTTACTCTCACCTGTTCCTCCTCCACCGTCTCTACATCTCCACACAGATCCACTGTGTCTACTGTAGTCTACACTCTCTCCATCACTTCTAATAACTCACCTGTGACAATGAGAGTGATGTTGTTACTCTCACCTGTTCATCCTCCACCATATATACATCTCCACACAGATCCACTGTGTCTACTGTAGTCTACAGTCTCTCCATCACTTCAAATAACTCACCTGTGACAATGAGAGTGATGTTGTTACTCTCACCTGTTCCTCCTCCACCATCTATACATCTCCACACAGATCCACTGTGTCTACTGTAGTCTACGCTCTCTCCATCACTTCTAATAACTCACCTGGGACAATGAGAGTGATGTTGTTACTCTCTCCTGTTCCTCCTCCACCATCTATACATCTCCACACAGATCTACTGTGTCTACTGTAGTCAACGCTCCCTCCATCACTTCTAATAACTCACCTGTGACACTGAGAGTGATGTTGTTACTCTCACCTGTTCATCCTCCACCACCATCTATACATCTCCACACAGATCTACTGTGTCTACTGTAGTCAACGCTCCCTCCATCACTTCTAATAACTCACCTGTGACACTGAGAGTGATGTTGTTACTCTCACCTGTTCATCCTCCACCACCGTCTCTACATCTCCACACAGATCCACTGTGTCTACTGTAGTCTACACTCTCTCCATCACTTCTAATAACTCACCTGGGACAATGAGAGTGATGTTGTTACTCTCTCCTGCACCTCCACCACCGTCTCTACATCTCCACACAGATCCACTGTGTCTACTGTAGTCTACACTCTCTCCATCACTTCTAATAACTCACCTTGGACAATGAGAGTGATGTTGTTACTCTCACCTGTTCATCCTCCACCACCGTCTCTACATCTCCACACAGATCTACTGTGTCTACTGTAGTCTACACTCTCTCCATCACTTCTAATAACTCACCTGTGACAATGAGAGTGATGTTGTTACTCTCACCTGTTCCTCCTCCACCATATATACATCTCCACACAGATCCACTGTGTCTACTGTAGTCTACACTCTCTCCATCACTTCTAATAACTCACCTGTGACACTGAGAGTGATGTTGTTACTCTCACCTGTTCATCCTCCACCATCTATACATCTCCACACAGATCCACTGTGTCTACTGTAATCAACGCTCTCTCCATCACTTCTAATAACTCACCTGTGACAATGAGAGTGATGTTGTTACTCTCTCCTGTCCCTCCACCACCATCTATACATCTCCACACAGATCCACTGTGTCTACTGTAATCTACACTCCCTCCATCACTTCTAATAACCCACCTGTGACACTGAGAGTGATGTTGTTACTCTCTCCTGTCCCTCCACCACCATCTATACATCTCCACACAGATCCACTGTGTCTACTGTAGTCTACACTCCCAAAATCACTTCTAATAACTCACATGTGACACTGAGAGTGATGTTGTTACTCTCTCCTGTCCCTCCACCACCGTCTCTACATCTCCACACAGATCCACTGTGTCTACTGTAATCTACACTCCCTCCATCACTTCTAATAACTCACCTGGGACAATGAGAGTGATGTTGTTACTCTCACCTGTCCCTCCACCACCGTCTCTACATCTCCACACAGATCCACTGTGTCTACTGTAGTCTACACTCCCTCCATCACTTCTAATAACTCACCTGTGACACTGAGAGTGATGTTGTTACTCTCTCCTGTCCCTCCACCACCGTCTCTACATCTCCACACAGATCCACTGTGTCTACTGTAGTCTACACTCCCTCCATCACTTCTAATAACTCACCTGTGACAATGAGAGTGATGTTGTTACTCTCACCTGTCCCTCCACCACCGTCTCTACATCTCCACACAGATCCACTGTGTCTACTGTAGTCAACGCTCCCTCCATCACTTCTAATAACTCACATGTGACACTGAGAGTGATGTTGTTACTCTCACCTGTTCCTCCTCCACCATCTATACATCTCCACACAGATCCACTGTGTCTACTGTAGTCAACGCTCTCTCCATCACTTCTAATAACTCACCTGTGACAATGAGAGTGATGTTGTTACTCTCACCTGTTCCTCCTCCACCATCTATACATCTCCACACAGATCCACTGTGTCTACTGTAGTCTACACTCTCTCCATCACTTCTAATAACTCACCTGTGACACTGAGAGTGATGTTGTTACTCTCTCCTGCACCTCCACCACCATCTATACATCTCCACACAGATCTACTGTGTCTACTGTAGTCTACACTCTCTCCATCACTTCTAATAACTCACCTGTGACACTGAGAGTGATGTTGTTACTCTCTCCTGCACCTCCACCACCATCTATACATCTCCACACAGATCTACTGTGTCTACTATAGTCAACGCTCTCTCCATCACTTCTAATAACTCACCTGGGACAATGAGAGTGATGTTGTTACTCTCACCTGTTCATCCTCCACCACCGTCTCTACATCTCCACACAGATCCACTGTGTCTACTGTAGTCTACACTCCCTCCATCACTTCTAATAACTCACCTGGGACAATGAGAGTGATGTTGTTACTCTCACCTGTCCCTCCACCACCGTCTCTACATCTCCACACAGATCCACTGTGTCTACTGTAGTCTACACTCCCTCCATCACTTCTAATAACTCACCTGTGACACTGAGAGTGATGTTGTTACTCTCTCCTGTCCCTCCACCACCGTCTCTACATCTCCACACAGATCCACTGTGTCTACTGTAGTCTACACTCCCTCCATCACTTCTAATAACTCACCTGTGACACTGAGAGTGATGTTGTTACTCTCTCCTGTCCCTCCACCACCGTCTCTACATCTCCACACAGATCCACTGTGTCTACTGTAGTCTACACTCCCTCCATCACTTCTAATAACTCACCTGTGACAATGAGAGTGATGTTGTTACTCTCTCCTGTCCCTCCACCACCGTCTCTACATCTCCACACAGATCCACTGTGTCTACTGTAGTCAACGCTCCCTCCATCACTTCTAATAACTCACATGTGACACTGAGAGTGATGTTGTTACTCTCACCTGTTCCTCCTCCACCATCTATACATCTCCACACAGATCCACTGTGTCTACTGTAGTCAACGCTCTCTCCATCACTTCTAATAACTCACCTGTGACACTGAGAGTGATGTTGTTACTCTCACCTGTTCATCCTCCACCACCATCTAAACATCTCCACACAGATCCACTGTGTCTACTGTAGTCAACGCTCCCTCCATCACTTCTAATAACTCACCTGTGACACTGAGAGTGATGTTGTTACTCTCACCTGTTCATCCTCCACCACCGTCTCTACATCTCCACACAGATCCACTGTGTCTACTGTAGTCTACACTCTCTCCATCACTTCTAATAACTCACCTGGGACAATGAGAGTGATGTTGTTACTCTCTCCTGCACCTCCACCACCGTCTCTACATCTCCACACAGATCCACTGTGTCTACTGTAGTCTACACTCTCTCCATCACTTCTAATAACTCACCTGGGACAATGAGAGTGATGTTGTTACTCTCACCTGTTCATCCTCCACCACCGTCTCTACATCTCCACACAGATCTACTGTGTCTACTGTAGTCTACACTCTCTCCATCACTTCTAATAACTCACCTGTGACAATGAGAGTGATGTTGTTACTCTCACCTGTTCCTCCTCCACCATATATACATCTCCACACAGATCCACTGTGTCTACTGTAGTCTACACTCTCTCCATCACTTCTAATAACTCACCTGTGACACTGAGAGTGATGTTGTTACTCTCACCTGTTCATCCTCCACCACCATCTATACATCTCCACACAGATCTACTGTGTCTACTGTAGTCAACGCTCCCTCCATCACTTCTAATAACTCACCTGTGACACTGAGAGTGATGTTGTTACTCTCACCTGTTCATCCTCCACCACCGTCTCTACATCTCCACACAGATCCACTGTGTCTACTGTAGTCTACACTCTCTCCATCACTTCTAATAACTCACCTGGGACAATGAGAGTGATGTTGTTACTCTCTCCTGCACCTCCACCACCGTCTCTACATCTCCACACAGATCCACTGTGTCTACTGTAGTCTACACTCTCTCCATCACTTCTAATAACTCACCTGGGACAATGAGAGTGATGTTGTTACTCTCACCTGTTCATCCTCCACCACCGTCTCTACATCTCCACACAGATCTACTGTGTCTACTGTAGTCTACACTCTCTCCATCACTTCTAATAACTCACCTGTGACAATGAGAGTGATGTTGTTACTCTCACCTGTTCCTCCTCCACCATATATACATCTCCACACAGATCCACTGTGTCTACTGTAGTCTACACTCTCTCCATCACTTCTAATAACTCACCTGTGACACTGAGAGTGATGTTGTTACTCTCACCTGTTCATCCTCCACCATCTATACATCTCCACACAGATCCACTGTGTCTACTGTAGTCAACGCTCTCTCCATCACTTCTAATAACTCACCTGTGACAATGAGAGTGATGTTGTTACTCTCTCCTGTCCCTCCACCACCATCTATACATCTCCACACAGATCCACTGTGTCTACTGTAATCTACACTCCCTCCATCACTTCTAATAACTCACCTGTGACACTGAGAGTGATGTTGTTACTCTCTCCTGCACCTCCACCACCATCTATACATCTCCACACAGATCCACTGTGTCTACTGTAGTCTACACTCCCAAAATCACTTCTAATAACTCACATGTGACACTGAGAGTGATGTTGTTACTCTCTCCTGTCCCTCCACCACCGTCTCTACATCTCCACACAGATCCACTGTGTCTACTGTAATCTACACTCCCTCCATCACTTCTAATAACTCACCTGGGACAATGAGAGTGATGTTGTTACTCTCACCTGTCCCTCCACCACCGTCTCTACATCTCCACACAGATCCACTGTGTCTACTGTAGTCTACACTCCCTCCATCACTTCTAATAACTCACCTGTGACACTGAGAGTGATGTTGTTACTCTCTCCTGTCCCTCCACCACCGTCTCTACATCTCCACACAGATCCACTGTGTCTACTGTAGTCTACACTCCCTCCATCACTTCTAATAACTCACCTGTGACAATGAGAGTGATGTTGTTACTCTCACCTGTCCCTCCACCACCGTCTCTACATCTCCACACAGATCCACTGTGTCTACTGTAGTCAACGCTCCCTCCATCACTTCTAATAACTCACCTGTGACACTGAGAGTGATGTTGTTACTCTCACCTGTTCCTCCTCCACCATCTATACATCTCCACACAGATCCACTGTGTCTACTGTAGTCAACGCTCTCTCCATCACTTCTAATAACTCACCTGTGACAATGAGAGTGATGTTGTTACTCTCACCTGTTCCTCCTCCACCATCTATACATCTCCACACAGATCCACTGTGTCTACTGTAGTCTACACTCTCTCCATCACTTCTAATAACTCACCTGTGACACTGAGAGTGATGTTGTTACTCTCTCCTGCACCTCCACCACCATCTATACATCTCCACACAGATCTACTGTGTCTACTGTAGTCTACACTCTCTCCATCACTTCTAATAACTCACCTGTGACACTGAGAGTGATGTTGTTACTCTCTCCTGCACCTCCACCACCATCTATACATCTCCACACAGATCTACTGTGTCTACTATAGTCAACGCTCTCTCCATCACTTCTAATAACTCACCTGGGACAATGAGAGTGATGTTGTTACTCTCACCTGTTCATCCTCCACCACCGTCTCTACATCTCCACACAGATCCACTGTGTCTACTGTAATCTACACTCCCTCCATCACTTCTAATAATTCACCTGGGACAATGAGAGTGATGTTGTTACTCTCACCTGTCCCTCCACCACCGTCTCTACATCTCCACACAGATCCACTGTGTCTACTGTAGTCTACACTCCCTCCATCACTTCTAATAACTCACCTGTGACACTGAGAGTGATGTTGTTACTCTCTCCTGTCCCTCCACCACCGTCTCTACATCTCCACACAGATCCACTGTGTCTACTGTAGTCTACACTCCCTCCATCACTTCTAATAACTCACCTGTGACACTGAGAGTGATGTTGTTACTCTCTCCTGTCCCTCCACCACCGTCTCTACATCTCCACACAGATCCACTGTGTCTACTGTAGTCTACACTCCCTCCATCACTTCTAATAACTCACCTGTGACAATGAGAGTGATGTTGTTACTCTCTCCTGTCCCTCCACCACCGTCTCTACATCTCCACACAGATCCACTGTGTCTACTGTAGTCAACGCTCCCTCCATCACTTCTAATAACTCACATGTGACACTGAGAGTGATGTTGTTACTCTCACCTGTTCCTCCTCCACCATCTATACATCTCCACACAGATCCACTGTGTCTACTGTAGTCAACGCTCTCTCCATCACTTCTAATAACTCACCTGTGACACTGAGAGTGATGTTGTTACTCTCACCTGTTCATCCTCCACCACCATCTATACATCTCCACACAGATCTACTGTGTCTACTGTAGTCAACGCTCCCTCCATCACTTCTAATAACTCACCTGTGACACTGAGAGTGATGTTGTTACTCTCACCTGTTCATCCTCCACCACCGTCTCTTCATCTCCACACAGATCCACTGTGTCTACTGTAGTCTACACTCTCTCCATCACTTCTAATAACTCACCTGGGACAATGAGAGTGATGTTGTTACTCTCTCCTGCACCTCCACCACCGTCTCTACATCTCCACACAGATCCACTGTGTCTACTGTAGTCTACACTCTCTCCATCACTTCTAATAACTCACCTGGGACAATGAGAGTGATGTTGTTACTCTCACCTGTTCATAATCCACCACCGTCTCTACATCTCCACACAGATCTACTGTGTCTACTGTAGTCTACACTCTCTCCATCACTTCTAATAACTCACCTGTGACAATGAGAGTGATGTTGTTACTCTCACCTGTTCCTCCTCCACCATATATACATCTCCACACAGATCCACTGTGCCTACTGTAGTCTACACTCTCTCCATCACTTCTAATAACTCACCTGTGACACTGAGAGTGATGTTGTTACTCTCACCTGTTCATCCTCCACCATCTATACATCTCCACACAGATCCACTGTGTCTACTGTAGTCAACGCTCTCTCCATCACTTCTAATAACTCACCTGTGACAATGAGAGTGATGTTGTTACTCTCTCCTGTCCCTCCACCACCATCTATACATCTCCACACAGATCCACTGTGTCTACTGTAATCTACACTCCCTCCATCACTTCTAATAACCCACCTGTGACACTGAGAGTGATGTTGTTACTCTCTCCTGTCCCTCCACCACCATCTATACATCTCCACACAGATCCACTGTGTCTACTGTAGTCTACACTCCCAAAATCACTTCTAATAACTCACATGTGACACTGAGAGTGATGTTGTTACTCTCTCCTGTCCCTCCACCACCGTCTCTACATCTCCACACAGATCCACTGTGTCTACTGTAGTCTACACTCTCTCCATCACTTCTAATAACTCACCTGTGACACTGAGAGTGATGTTGTTACTCTCTCCTGCACCTCCACCACCGTCTCTACATCTCCACACAGATCCACTGTGTCTACTATAGTCTACACTCTCTCCATCACTTCTAATAACTCACCTGTGACAATGAGAGTGATGTTGTTACTCTCACCTGTTCCTCCTCCACCATATATACATCTCCACACAGATCCACTGTGTCTACTGTAGTCTACACTCTCTCCATCACTTCTAATAACTCACCTGGGACAATGAGAGTGATGTTGTTACTCTCACCTGTTCCTCCACCACCATCTATACATCTCCACACAGATCCACTGTGTCTACTGTAGTCAACGCTCTCTCCATCACTTCTAATAACTCACCTGTGACAATGAGAGTGATGTTGTTACTCTCACCTGTTCCTCCTCCACCATATATACATCTCCACACAGATCCACTGTGTCTACTGTAGTCAACGCTCTCTCCATCACTTCTAATAACTCACCTGTGACAATGAGAGTGATGTTGTTACTCTCACCTGTTCCTCCTCCACCGTCTCTACATCTCCACACAGATCCACTGTGTCTACTGTAGTCAACGCTCTCTCCATCACTTCTAATAACTCACATGTGACACTGAGAGTGTTGTTGTTACTCTCACCTGTTCCTCCTCCACCATCTATACATCTCCACACAGATCCACTGTGTCTACTGTAGTCTACACTCTCTCCATCACTTCTAATAACTCACCTGTGACACTGAGAGTGATGTTGTTACTCTCTCCTGCACCTCCACCACCGTCTCTACATCTCCACACAGATCCACTGTGTCTACTGTAGTCTACACTCTCTCCATCACTTCTAATAACTCACCTGTGACACTGAGAGTGATGTTGTTACTCTCACCTGTTCATCCTCCACCATCTATACATCTCCACACAGATCCACTGTGTCTACTGTAGTCAACGCTCTCTCCATCACTTCTAATAACTCACCTGTGACAATGAGAGTGATGTTGTTACTCTCTCCTGTCCCTCCACCACCATCTATACATCTCCACACAGATCCACTGTGTCTACTGTAATCTACACTCCCTCCATCACTTCTAATAACCCACCTGTGACACTGAGAGTGATGTTGTTACTCTCTCCTGTCCCTCCACCACCATCTATACATCTCCACACAGATCCACTGTGTCTACTGTAGTCTACACTCCCAAAATCACTTCTAATAACTCACATGTGACACTGAGAGTGATGTTGTTACTCTCTCCTGTCCCTCCACCACCGTCTCTACATCTCCACACAGATCCACTGTGTCTACTGTAATCTACACTCCCTCCATCACTTCTAATAACTCACCTGGGACAATGAGAGTGATGTTGTTACTCTCACCTGTCCCTCCACCACCGTCTCTACATCTCCACACAGATCCACTGTGTCTACTGTAGTCTACACTCCCTCCATCACTTCTAATAACTCACCTGTGACACTGAGAGTGATGTTGTTACTCTCTCCTGTCCCTCCACCACCGTCTCTACATCTCCACACAGATCCACTGTGTCTACTGTAGTCTACACTCCCTCCATCACTTCTAATAACTCACCTGTGACAATGAGAGTGATGTTGTTACTCTCTCCTGTCCCTCCACCACCGTCTCTACATCTCCACACAGATCCACTGTGTCTACTGTAGTCAACGCTCCCTCCATCACTTCTAATAACTCACATGTGACACTGAGAGTGATGTTGTTACTCTCACCTGTTCCTCCTCCACCATCTATACATCTCCACACAGATCCACTGTGTCTACTGTAGTCAACGCTCTCTCCATCACTTCTAATAACTCACCTGTGACAATGAGAGTGATGTTGTTACTCTCACCTGTTCCTCCTCCACCATCTATACATCTCCACACAGATCCACTGTGTCTACTGTAGTCTACACTCTCTCCATCACTTCTAATAACTCACCTGTGACACTGAGAGTGATGTTGTTACTCTCTCCTGCACCTCCACCACCATCTATACATCTCCACACAGATCTACTGTGTCTACTGTAGTCTACACTCTCTCCATCACTTCTAATAACTCACCTGTGACACTGAGAGTGATGTTGTTACTCTCTCCTGCACCTCCACCACCATCTATACATCTCCACACAGATCTACTGTGTCTACTATAGTCAACGCTCTCTCCATCACTTCTAATAACTCACCTGGGACAATGAGAGTGATGTTGTTACTCTCACCTGTTCATCCTCCACCACCGTCTCTACATCTCCACACAGATCCACTGTGTCTACTGTAATCTACACTCCCTCCATCACTTCTAATAACTCACCTGGGACAATGAGAGTGATGTTGTTACTCTCACCTGTCCCTCCACCACCGTCTCTACATCTCCACACAGATCCACTGTGTCTACTGTAGTCTACACTCCCTCCATCACTTCTAATAACTCACCTGTGACACTGAGAGTGATGTTGTTACTCTCTCCTGTCCCTCCACCACCGTCTCTACATCTCCACACAGATCCACTGTGTCTACTGTAGTCTACACTCCCTCCATCACTTCTAATAACTCACCTGTGACACTGAGAGTGATGTTGTTACTCTCTCCTGTCCCTCCACCACCGTCTCTACATCTCCACACAGATCCACTGTGTCTACTGTAGTCTACACTCCCTCCATCACTTCTAATAACTCACCTGTGACAATGAGAGTGATGTTGTTACTCTCTCCTGTCCCTCCACCACCGTCTCTACATCTCCACACAGATCCACTGTGTCTACTGTAGTCAACGCTCCCTCCATCACTTCTAATAACTCACATGTGACAATGAGAGTGATGTTGTTACTCTCACCTGTTCCTCCTCCACCATCTATACATCTCCACACAGATCCACTGTGTCTACTGTAGTCAACGCTCTCTCCATCACTTCTAATAACTCACCTGTGACACTGAGAGTGATGTTGTTACTCTCACCTGTTCATCCTCCACCACCATCTATACATCTCCACACAGATCTACTGTGTCTACTGTAGTCAACGCTCCCTCCATCACTTCTAATAACTCAACTGTGACACTGAGAGTGATGTTGTTACTCTCACCTGTTCATCCTCCACCACCGTCTCTACATCTCCACACAGATCCACTGTGTCTACTGTAGTCTACACTCTCTCCATCACTTCTAATAACTCACCTGGGACAATGAGAGTGATGTTGTTACTCTCTCCTGCACCTCCACCACCGTCTCTACATCTCCACACAGATCCACTGTGTCTACTGTAGTCTACACTCTCTCCATCACTTCTAATAACTCACCTGGGACAATGAGAGTGATGTTGTTACTCTCACCTGTTCATCCTCCACCACCGTCTCTACATCTCCACACAGATCTACTGTGTCTACTGTAGTCTACACTCTCTCCATCACTTCTAATAACTCACCTGTGACAATGAGAGTGATGTTGTTACTCTCACCTGTTCCTCCTCCACCATATATACATCTCCACACAGATCCACTGTGCCTACTGTAGTCTACACTCTCTCCATCACTTCTAATAACTCACCTGTGACACTGAGAGTGATGTTGTTACTCTCACCTGTTCATCCTCCACCATCTATACATCTCCACACAGATCCACTGTGTCTACTGTAGTCAACGCTCTCTCCATCACTTCTAATAACTCACCTGTGACAATGAGAGTGATGTTGTTACTCTCTCCTGTCCCTCCACCACCATCTATACATCTCCACACAGATCCACTGTGTCTACTGTAATCTACACTCCCTCCATCACTTCTAATAACCCACCTGTGACACTGAGAGTGATGTTGTTACTCTCTCCTGTCCCTCCACCACCATCTATACATCTCCACACAGATCCACTGTGTCTACTGTAGTCTACACTCCCAAAATCACTTCTAATAACTCACATGTGACACTGAGAGTGATGTTGTTACTCTCTCCTGTCCCTCCACCACCGTCTCTACATCTCCACACAGATCCACTGTGTCTACTGTAGTCTACACTCTCTCCATCACTTCTAATAACTCACCTGTGACACTGAGAGTGATGTTGTTACTCTCTCCTGCACCTCCACCACCGTCTCTACATCTCCACACAGATCCACTGTGTCTACTATAGTCTACACTCTCTCCATCACTTCTAATAACTCACCTGTGACAATGAGAGTGATGTTGTTACTCTCACCTGTTCCTCCTCCACCATATATACATCTCCACACAGATCCACTGTGTCTACTGTAGTCTACACTCTCTCCATCACTTCTAATAACTCACCTGGGACAATGAGAGTGATGTTGTTACTCTCACCTGTTCCTCCACCACCATCTATACATCTCCACACAGATCCACTGTGTCTACTGTAGTCAACGCTCTCTCCATCACTTCTAATAACTCACCTGTGACAATGAGAGTGATGTTGTTACTCTCACCTGTTCCTCCTCCACCATATATACATCTCCACACAGATCCACTGTGTCTACTGTAGTCAACGCTCTCTCCATCACTTCTAATAACTCACCTGTGACAATAAGAGTGATGTTGTTACTCTCACCTGTTCCTCCTCCACCGTCTCTACATCTCCACACAGATCCACTGTGTCTACTGTAGTCAACGCTCTCTCCATCACTTCTAATAACTCACATGTGACACTGAGAGTGTTGTTGTTACTCTCACCTGTTCCTCCTCCACCATCTATACATCTCCACACAGATCCACTGTGTCTACTGTAGTCTACACTCTCTCCATCACTTCTAATAACTCACCTGTGACACTGAGAGTGATGTTGTTACTCTCTCCTGCACCTCCACCACCGTCTCTACATCTCCACACAGATCCACTGTGTCTACTGTAGTCTACACTCTCTCCATCACTTCTAATAACTCACCTGTGACAATGAGAGTGATGTTGTTACTCTCACCTGTTCCTCCTCCACCATCTATACATCTCCACACAGATCCACTGTGTCTACTGTAGTCTACACTCTCTCCATCACTTCTAATAACTCACCTGGGACAATGAGAGTGATGTTGTTACTCTCACCTGTTCATCCTCCACCATATATACATCTCCACACAGATCCACTGTGTCTACTGTAGTCTACACTCTCTCCATCACTTCTAATAACTCACCTGTGACAATGAGAGTGATGTTGTTACTCTCACCTGTTCCTCCTCCACCATCTATACATCTCCACACAGATCCACTGTGTCTACTGTAGTCTACACTCTCTCCATCACTTCTAATAACTCACCTGTGACAATGAGAGTGATGTTGTTACTCTCACCTGTTCATCCTCCACCACCATCTATACATCTCCACACAGATCCACTGTGTCTACTGTAGTCAACGCTCTCTCCATCACTTCTAATAACTCACATGTGACACTGAGAGTGATGTTGTTACTCTCACCTGTTCCTCCTCCACCATCTATACATCTCCACACAGATCCACTGTGTCTACTGTAGTCAACGCTCCCTCCATCACTTCTAATAACTCACATGTGACACTGAGAGTGATGTTGTTACTCTCACCTGTTCCTCCTCCACCATCTATACATCTCCACACATATCTACTGTGTCTACTGTAGTCAACGCTCTCTCCATCACTTCTAATAACTCACCTGTGACAATGAGAGTGATGTTGTTACTCTCACCTGTTCCTCCTCCACCATATATACATCTCCACACAGATCCACTGTGTCTACTGTAGTCAACACTCTCTCCATCACTTCTTATAACTCACCTGTGACAATGAGAGTGATGTTGTTACTCTCACCTGTTCCTCCTCCACCATCTATACATCTCCACACAGATCCACTGTGTCTACTGTAGTCAACGCTCTCTCCATCACTTCTAATAACTCACCTGTGACACTGAGAGTGATGTTGTTACTCTCACCTGTTCATCCTCCACCACCGTCTCTACATCTCCACACAGATCTACTGTGTCTACTGTAATCAACGCTCTCTCCATCACTTCTAATAACTCACCTGTGACAATGAGAGTGATGTTGTTACTCTCACCTGTTCATCCTCCACCACCGTCTCTACATCTCCACACAGATCCACTGTGTCTACTGTAGTCTACACTCTCTCCATCACTTCTAATAACTCACCTGTGACACTGAGAGTGATGTTGTTACTCTCACCTGTTCATCCTCCACCACCGTCTCTACATCTCCACACAGATCCTCTGTGTCTACTGTAGTCTACACTCTCTCCATCACTTCTAATAACTCACCTGGGACAATGAGAGTGATGTTGTTACTCTCACCTGTTCCTCCTCCACCACCATCTATACATCTCCACACAGATCCACTGTGTCTACTGTAGTCTACACTCTCTCCATCACTTCTAATAACTCACCTGTGACAATGAGAGTGATGTTGTTACTCTCACATGTTCCTCCACCACCATCTATACATCTCCACACAGATCCACTGTGTCTACTGTAGTCAACGCTCTCTCCATCATTTCTAATAACTCACCTGTGACACTGAGAGTGATGTTGTTACTCTCTCCTGCACCTCCACCACCGTCTCTACATCTCCACACAGATCCACTGTGTATACTGTAGTCAACGCTCTCTCCATCACTTCTAATAACTCACATGTGACACTGAGAGTGATGTTGTTACTCTCACCTGTTCCTCCTCCACCATCTATACATCTCCACACAGATCCACTGTGTCTACTGTAGTCAACGCTCCCTCCATCACTTCTAATAACTCACATGTGACACTGAGAGTGATGTTGTTACTCTCACCTGTTCCTCCTCCACCATCTATACATCTCCACACAGATCCACTGTGTCTACTGTAGTCAACGCTCTCTCCATCACTTCTAATAACTCACCTGTGACAATGAGAGTGATGTTGTTACTCTCACCTGTTCCTCCTCCACCATCTATACATCTCCACACAGATCCACTGTGTCTACTGTAGTCAACGCTCTCTCCATCATTTCTAATAACTCACCTGTGACACTGAGAGTGATGTTGTTACTCTCACCTGTTCATCCTCCACCACCGTCTCTACATCTCCACACAGATCTACTGTGTCTACTGTAGTCAACGCTCTCTCCATCACTTCTAATAACTCACCTGTGACAATGAGAGTGATGTTGTTACTCTCACCTGTTCATCCTCCACCACCGTCTCTACATCTCCACACAGATCCACTGTGTCTACTGTAGTCTACACTCTCTCCATCACTTCTAATAACTCACCTGTGACACTGAGAGTGATGTTGTTACTCTCACCTGTTCATCCTCCACCACCGTCTCTACATCTCCACACAGATCCTCTGTGTCTACTGTAGTCTACACTCTCTCCATCACTTCTAATAACTCACCTGGGACAATGAGAGTGATGTTGTTACTCTCACCTGTTCCTCCTCCACCACCATCTATACATCTCCACACAGATCCACTGTGTCTACTGTAGTCTACACTCTCTCCATCACTTCTAATAACTCACCTGGGACAATGAGAGTGATGTTGTTACTCTCACCTGTTCCTCCTCCACCATATATACATCTCCACACAGATCCACTGTGTCTACTGTAGTCTACACTCTCTCCATCACTTCTAATAACTCACCTGTGACACTGAGAGTGATGTTGTTACTCTCACCTGTTCATCCTCCACCACCGTCTCTACATCTCCACACAGATCTACTGTGTCTACTGTAGTCAACGCTCTCTCCATCACTTCTAATAACTCACCTGTGACAATGAGAGTGATGTTGTTACTCTCTCCTGTCCCTCCACCACCATCTATACATCTCCACACAGAACCACTGTGTCTACTGTAGTCTACACTCCCTCCATCACTTCTAATAACTCACCTGTGACACTGAGAGTGATGTTGTTACTCTCACCTGTCCCTCCACCACCGTCTCTACATCTCCACACAGATCCACTGTGTCTACTGTAGTCTACACTCTCTCCATCACTTCTAATAACTCACCTGTGACACTGAGAGTGATGTTGTTACTCTCACCTGTTCATCCTCCACCACCGTCTCTACATCTCCACACAGATCTACTGTGTCTACTGTAGTCAACGCTCTCTCCATCACTTCAAATAACTCACCTGTGACAATGAGAGTGATGTTGTTACTCTCACCTGTTCCTCCTCCACCATATATACATCTCCACACAGATCCACTGTGTCTACTGTAGTCTACACTCTCTCCATCACTTCTAATAACTCACCTGTGACAATGAGAGTGATGTTGTTACTCTCACCTGTTCATCCTCCACCACCGTCTCTACATCTCCACACAGATCTACTGTGTCTACTGTAGTCAACGCTCTCTCCATCACTTCTAATAACTCACCTGTGACAATGAGAGTGATGTTGTTACTCTCACCTGTTCCTCCTCCACCATATATACATCTCCACACAGATCCACTGTGTCTACTGTAGTCTACACTCTCTCCATCACTTCTAATAACTCACATGTGACACTGAGAGTGATGTTGTTACTCTCACCTGTTCATCCTCCACCATATATACATCTCCACACAGATCCACTGTGTCTACTGTAGTCTACACTCTCTCCATCACTTCTAATAACTCACCTGGGACAATGAGAGTGATGTTGTTACTCTCACCTGTTCATCCTCCACCATATATACATCTCCACACAGATCCACTGTGTCTACTGTAGTCTACACTCTCTCCATCACTTCTAATAACTCACCTGGGACAATGAGAGTGATGTTGTTACTCTCACCTGTTCATCCTCCACCATATATACATCTCCACACAGATCCACTGTGTCTACTGTAGTCTACACTCTCTCCATCACTTCTAATAACTCACCTGGGACAATGAGAGTGATGTTGTTACTCTCACCTGTTCATCCTCCACCACCGTCTCTACATCTCCACACAGATCTACTGTGTCTACTGTAATCTACACTCCATCTATCACTTCTAATAACTCACCTGGGACAATGAGAGTGATGTTGTTACTCTCTCCTGTTCCTCCACCACCGTCTCTACATCTCCACACAGATCCACTGTGTCTACTGTAGTCTACACTCCCTCCATCACTTCTAATAACTCACCTGTGACACTGAGAGTGATGTTGTTACTCTCACCTGTCCCTCCACCACCGTCTCTACATCTCCACACAGATCCACTGTGTCTACTGTAGTCTACACTCTCTCCATCACTTCTAATAACTCACCTGTGACACTGAGAGTGATGTTGTTACTCTCACCTGTTCATCCTCCACCATATATACATCTCCACACATATCCACTGTGTCTACTGTAGTCAACGCTGTCTCCATCACTTCTAATAACTCACCTGTGACAATGAGAGTGATGTTGTTACTCTCACCTGTTCCTCCTCCACCATATATACATCTCCACACAGATCCACTGTGTCTACTGTAGTCTACACTCTCTCCATCACTTCTAATAACTCACCTGTGACAATGAGAGTGATGTTGTTACTCTCACCTGTTCATCCTCCACCATATATACATCTCCACACAGATCCACTGTGTCTACTGTAGTCTACACTCTCTCCATCACTTCTAATAACTCACCTGGGACAATGAGAGTGATGTTGTTACTCTCACCTGTTCATCCTCCACCATATATACATCTCCACACAGATCCACTGTGTCTACTGTAGTCTACACTCTCTCCATCACTTCTAATAACTCACCTGGGACAATGAGAGTGATGTTGTTACTCTCACCTGTTCATCCTCCACCATCTATACATCTCCACACAGATCTACTGTGTCTACTGTAATCTACACTCCCTCCATCACTTCTAATAACTCACCTGTGACAATGAGAGTGATGTTGTTACTCTCACCTGTTCCTCCTCCACCATCTATACATCTCCACACAGATCTACTGTGTCTACTGTAGTCAACGCTCTCTCCATCACTTCTAATAACTCACCTGTGACAATGAGAGTGATGTTGTTACTCTCACCTGTTCCTCCTCCACCATATATACATCTCCACACAGATCCACTGTGTCTACTGTAGTCTACACTCTCTCCATCACTTCTAATAACTCACCTGGGACAATGAGAGTGATGTTGTTACTCTCACCTGTTCATCCTCCACCACCGTCTCTACATCTCCACACAGATCCACTGTGTCTACTGTAATCTACACTCCCTCCATCACTTCTAATAACTCACCTGTGACAATGAGAGTGATGTTGTTACTCTCACCTGTTCATCCTCCACCACCGTCTCTACATCTCCACACAGATCTACTGTGTCTACTGTAGTCAACGCTCTCTCCATCACTTCTAATAACTCACCTGTGACACTGAGAGTGATGTTGTTACTCTTCCCTGCACCTCCACCACCGTCTCTACATCTCCACACAGATCCACTGTGTCTACTGTAGTCAACGCTCTCTCCATCACTTCTAATAACTCACCTGGGACAATGAGAGTGATGTTGTTACTCTCACCTGTTCATCCTCCACCATATATACATCTCCACACAGATCCACTGTGTCTACTGTAGTCAACGCTCTCTCCATCACTTCTAATAACTCACATGTGACACTGAGAGTGATGTTGTTACTCTCTCCTGTCCCTCCACCACCGTCTATACATCTCCACACAGATCCACTGTGTCTACTGTAGTCAACGCTCCCTCCATCACTTCTAATAACTCACCTGTGACACTGAGAGTGATGTTGTTACTCTCTCCTGCACCTCCACCACCGTCTCTACATCTCCACACAGATCCACTGTGTCTACTGTAGTCAACGCTCTCTCCATCACTTCTAATAACTCACCTGTGACAATGAGAGTGATGTTGTTACTCTCTCCTGCACCTCCACCACCGTCTCTACATCTCCACACAGATCCACTGTGTCTACTGTAGTCTACACTCTCTCCATCACTTCTAATAACTCACCTGGGACAATGAGAGTGATGTTGTTACTCTCTCCTGTCCCTCCACCACCATCTATACATCTCCACACAGATCCACTGTATCTACTGTAGTCTACACTCTCTCCATCACTTCTAATAACTCACCTGGGACAATGAGAGTGATGTTGTTACTCTCACCTGTTCCTCCTCCACCATATATACATCTCCACACAGATCCACTGTGTCTACTGTAGTCTACACTCTCTCCATCACTTCTAATAACTCACCTGGGACAATGAGAGTGATGTTGTTACTCTCTCCTGTCCCTCCACCACCATCTATACATCTCCACACAGATCCACTGTGTCTACTGTAGTCAACGCTCCCTCCATCACTTCTAATAACTCACCTGTGACACTGAGAGTGATGTTGTTACTCTCTCCTGCACCTCCACCACCGTCTCTACATCTCCACACAGATCCACTGTGTCTACTGTAGTCAACGCTCTCTCCATCACTTCTAATAACTCACCTGTGACAATGAGAGTGATGTTGTTACTCTCACCTGTTCCTCCTCCACCATATATACATCTCCACACAGATCCACTGTGTCTACTGTAGTCAACGCTCCCTCCATCACTTCTAATAACTCACATGTGACACTGAGAGTGATGTTGTTACTCTCACCTGTTCCTCCTCCACCATCTATACATCTCCACAAAGATCCACTGTGTCTACTGTAGTCAACGCTCTCTCCATCACTTCTAATAACTCACCTGTGACAATGAGAGTGATGTTGTTACTCTCACCTGTTCCTCCTCCACCATCTATACATCTCCACACAGATCCACTGTGTCTACTGTAGTCTACACTCTCTCCATCACTTCTAATAACTCACCTGGGACAATGAGAGTGATGTTGTTACTCTCTCCTGTTCCTCCACCACCATCTATACATCTCCACACAGATCCACTGTGTCTACTGTAGTCTACACTCTCTCCATCACTTCTAATAACTCACCTGGGACAATGAGAGTGATGTTGTTACTCTCTCCTGTCCCTCCACCACCATCTATACATCTCCACACAGATCCACTGTATCTACTGTAGTCTACACTCTCTCCATCACTTCTAATAACTCACCTGGGACAATGAGAGTGATGTTGTTACTCTCACCTGTTCCTCCTCCACCATATATACATCTCCACACAGATCCACTGTGTCTACTGTAGTCTACACTCTCTCCATCACTTCTAATAACTCACCTGGGACAATGAGAGTGATGTTGTTACTCTCTCCTGTCCCTCCACCACCATCTATACATCTCCACACAGATCCACTGTGTCTACTGTAGTCTACACTCTCTCCATCACTTCTAATAACTCACCTGGGACAATGAGAGTGATGTTGTTACTCTCTCCTGTCCCTCCACCACCATCTATACATCTCCACACAGATCCACTGTGTTTACTGTAGTCTACACTCTCTCCATCACTTCTAATAACTCACCTGTGACACTGAGAGTGATGTTGTTACTCTCTCCTGTCCCTCCTCCACCATATATACATCTCCACACAGATCCACTGTGTCTACTGTAGTCTACACTCTCTCCATCACTTCTAATAACTCACCTGGGACAATGAGAGTGATGTTGTTACTCTCTCCTGTCCCTCCACCACCATCTATACATCTCCACACAGATCCACTGTGTCTACTGTAGTCTACACTCTCTCCATCACTTCTAATAACTCACCTGGGACAATGAGAGTGATGTTGTTACTCTCACCTGTTCCTCCTCCACCATATATACATCTCCACACAGATCCACTGTGTCTACTGTAGTCTACACTCTCTCCATCACTTCTAATAACTCACCTGGGACAATGAGAGTGATGTTGTTACTCTCTCCTGTCCCTCCACCACCATCTATACATCTCCACACCGATCCACTGTGTCTACTGTAGTCTACACTCTCTCCATCACTTCTAATAACTCACCTGTGACACTGAGAGTGATGTTGTTACTCTCTCCTGTCCCTCCACCACCATCTATACATCTCCACACAGATCCACTGTGTCTACTGTAGTCTACACTCTCTCCATCACTTCTAATAACTCACCTGGGACAATGAGAGTGATGTTGTTACTCTCTCCTGTCCCTCCACCACCCTCTATACATCTCCACACAGATCCACTGTGTCTACTGTAGTCTACACTCTCTCCATCACTTCTAATAACTCACCTGGGACAATGAGAGTGATGTTGTTACTCTCACCTGTTCCTCCTCCACCATATATACATCTCCACACAGATCCACTGTGTCTACTGTAGTCTATACTCCCTCCATCACTTCTAATAACTCACCTGGGACAATGAGAGTGATGTTGTTACTCTCTCCTGTCCCTCCACCACCATCTATACATCTCCACACAGATCCACTGTGTCTACTGTAGTCTACACTCTCTCCATCACTTCTAATAACTCACCTGGGACAATGAGAGTGATGTTGTTACTCTCACCTGTTCCTCCTCCACCATATATACATCTCCACACAGATCCACTGTGTCTACTGTAGTCTACACTCTCTCCATCACTTCTAATAACTCACCTGGGACAATGAGAGTGATGTTGTTACTCTCACCTGTTCATCCTCCACCATATATACATCTCCACACAGATCTACTGTGTCTACTGTAATCTACACTCCCTCCATCACTTCTAATAACTCACCTGTGACACTGAGAGTGATGTTGTTACTCTCTTCTGTCCCTCCACCACCGTCTCACATCTCCACACAGATCTACTGTGTCTACTGTAGTCTACACTCTCTCCATCACTTCTAATAACTCACATGTGACACTGAGAGTGATGTTGTTACTCTCTCCTGTCCATCCACCACCGTCTCTACATCTCCACACAGATCTACTGTGTCTACTGTAGTCTACACTTTCTCCATCACTTCTAATAACTCACATGTGACACTGAGAGTGATGTTGTTACTCTCACCTGTTCCTCCACCACCATCTATACATCTCCACACAGATCCACTGTGTCTACTGTAATCTACACTCTCTCCATCACTTCTAATAACTCACCTGGGACAATGAGAGTGATGTTGTTACTCTCTCCTGTCCCTCCACCACCATCTATACATCTCCACACAGATCCACTGTGTCTACTGTAGTCTACACTCTCTCCATCACTTCTAATAACTCACCTGGGACAATGAGAGTGATGTTGTTACTCTCACCTGTTCCTCCTCCACCATATATACATCTCCACACAGATCCACTGTGTCTACTGTAGTCTACACTCTCTCCATCACTTCTAATAACTCACCTGGGACAATGAGAGTGATGTTGTTACTCTCACCTGTTCCTCCTCCACCATCTATACATCTCCACACAGATCTACTGTGTCTACTGTAGTCTACACTCTCTCCATCACTTCTAATAACTCACCTGGGACAATGAGAGTGATGTTGTTACTCTCTCCTGTCCCTCCACCACCATCTATACATCTCCACACAGATCCACTGTGTCTACTGTAGTCAACGCTCTCTCCATCACTTCTAATAACTCACCTGTGACACTGAGAGTGATGTTGTTACTCTCACCTGTTCATCCTCCACCACCGTCTCTACATCTCCACACAGATCTACTGTGTCTACTGTAGTCAACGCTCTCTCCATCACTTCTAATAACTCACCTGTGACAATGAGAGTGATGTTGTTACTCTCACCTGTTCCTCCTCCACCATATATACATCTCCACACAGATCCACTGTGTCTACTGTAGTCAACGCTCTCTCCATCACTTCTAATAACTCACCGGTGACACTGAGAGTGATGTTGTTACTCTCACCTGTTCATCCTCCACCACCGTCTCTACATCTCCACACAGATCTACTGTGTCTACTGTAGTCAACGCTCTCTCCATCACTTCTAATAACTCACATGTGACACCGAGAGTGATGTTGTTACTCTCTCCTGCACCTCCACCACCGTCTCTACATCTCCACACAGATCCACTGTGTCTACTGTAGTCTACACTCTCTCCATCACTTCTAATAACTCACCTGGGACAATGAGAGTGATGTTGTTACTCTCACCTGTTCCTCCACCACCGTCTATACATCTCCACACAGATCTACTGTGTCTACTGTAGTCAACGCTCCCTCCATCACTTCTAATAACTCACATGTGACACTGAGAGTGATGTTGTTACTCTCTCCTGTTCCTCCTCCACCATCTATACATCTCCACACAGATCCACTGTGTCTACTGTAGTCTACACTCTCTCCATCACTTCTAATAACTCACCTGTGACAATGAGAGTGATGTTGTTACTCTCACCTGTTCATCCTCCACCATCTATACATCTCCACACAGATCCACTGTGTCTACTGTAGTCTACGCTCTCTCCATCACTTCTAATAACTCACCTGGGACAATGAGAGTGATGTTGTTACTCTCTCCTGTTCCTCCTCCACCATCTATACATCTCCACACAGATCTAATGTGTCTACTGTAGTCAACGCTCCCTCCATCACTTCTAATAACTCACCTGTGACACTGAGAGTGATGTTGTTACTCTCACCTGTTCATCCTCCACCACCATCTATACATCTCCACACAGATCCACTGTGTCTACTGTAGTCTACACTCTCTCCATCACTTCTAATAACTCACCTGGGACAATGAGAGTGATGTTGTTACTCTCACCTGTTCCTCCTCCACCGTCTCTACATCTCCACACAGATCCACTGTGTCTACTGTAGTCTACACTCTCTCCATCACTTCTAATAACTCACCTGTGACACTGAGAGTGATGTTGTTACTCGCACCTGTTCCTCCTCCACCATATATACATCTCCAAACAGATCCACTGTGTCTACTGTAGTCAACGCTCTCTCCATCACTTCTAATAACTCACCTGGGACAATGAGAGTGATGTTGTTACTCTCTCCTGTCCTTCCGCCACCATATATACATCTCCACACACATCCACTGTGTCTACTATAGTCTACACTCCCTCCATCACTTCTAATAACTCACCTGTGACACTGAGAGTGATGTTGTTACTCTCTCCTGTCCCTCCACCACCATCTATACATCTCCACACATATCCACTGTGTCTACTGTAGTCAACGCTCTCTCCATCACTTCTAATAACTCACCTGTGACAATGAGAGTGATGTTGTTACTCTCACCTGTTCCTCCTCCACCATATATACATCTCCACACAGATCCACTGTGTCTACTGTAGTCTACACTCTCTCCATCACTTCTAATAACTCACCTGTGACACTGAGAGTGATGTTGTTACTCTCACCTGTTCATCCTCCACCATATATACATCTCCACACAGATCTACTGTGTCTACTGTAGTCTACACTCTCTCCATCACTTCTAATAACTCACCTGTGACACTGAGAGTGATGTTGTTACTCTCTCCTGTCCCTCCACCACCGTCTCTACATCTCCACACAGATCCACTGTGTCTACTGTAATCTACACTCCATCTATCACTTCTAATAACTCACCTGTGACACTGAGAGTGATGTTGTTACTCTCACCTGTTCCTCCTCCACCATCTATACATCTCCACACAGATCCACTGTGTCTACTGTAGTCTACACTCTCTCCATCACTTCTAATAACTCACCTGTGACACTGAGAGTGATGTTGTTACTCTCACCTGTTCCTCCTCCACCATCTATACATCTCCACACAGATCCACTGTGTCTACTGTAGTCTACACTCTCTCCATCACTTCTAATAACTCACCTGTGACACTGAGAGTGATGTTGTTACTCTCACCTGTTCCTCCTCCACCATCTATACATCTCCACACAGATCTACTGTGTCTACTATAGTCTACACTCCCTCCATCACTTCTAATAACTCACCTGTGACACTGAGAGTGATGTTGTTACTCTCACCTGTTCCTCCTCCACCATCTATACATCTCCACACAGATCTACTGTGTCTACTATAGTCTACACTCCCTCCATCACTTCTAATAACTCACCTGTGATACTGAGAGTGATGTTGTTACTCTCTCCTGTCCCTCCACCACCGTCTCTACATCTCCACACAGATCCACTGTGTCTACTGTAGTCTACACTCTCTCCATCACTTCTAATAACCCACCTGTGACAATGAGAGTGATGTTGTTACTCTCACCTGTTCCTCCTCCACCATATATAAATCTCCACACAGATCCACTGTGTCTACTGTAGTCTACACTCTCTCCATCACTTCTAATAACTCACCTGTGACAATTAGAGTGATGTTGTTACTCTCACCTGTTCATCCTCCACCATATATACATCTCCACACAGATCTACTGTGTCTACTGTAGTCTACACTCTCTCCATCACTTCTAATAACTCACCTGTGACACTGAGAGTGATGTTGTTACTCTCTCCTGTCCCTCCACCACCGTCTCTACATCTCCACACAGATCCACTGTGTCTACTGTAATCTACACTCCATCTATCACATCTAATAACTCACCTGTGACACTGAGAGTGATGTTGTTACTCTCTCCTGTCCCTCCACCACCGTCTCTACATCTCCACACAGATCCACTGTGTCTACTGTAGTCTACACTCTCTCCATCACTTCTAATAACTCACCTGGGACAATGAGAGTGATGTTGTTACTCTCACCTGTTCATCCTCCACCACCGTCTCTACATCTCCACACAGATCTACTGTGTCTACTGTAGTCAACGCTCTCTCCATCACTTCTAATAACTCACCTGTGACACTGAGAGTGATGTTGTTACTCTCTCCTGTCCCTCCACCACCGTCTCTACATCTCCACACAGATCCACTGTGTCTACTGTAATCTACACTCCATCTATCACTTCTAATAACTCACCTGTGACACTGAGAGTGATGTTGTTACTCTCTCCTGTCCCTCCACCACCGTCTCTACATCTCCACACAGATCCACTGTGTCTACTGTAGTCTACACTCTCTCCATCACTTCTAATAACTCACCTGGGACAATGAGAGTGATGTTGTTACTCTCACCTGTTCCTCCTCCACCATCTATACATCTCCACACAGATCCACTGTGTCTACTGTAGTCTACACTCTCTCCATCACTTCTAATAACTCACCTGTGACACTGAGAGTGATGTTGTTACTCTCTCCTGTCCCTCCACCACCGTCTCTACATCTCCACACAGATCTACTGTGTCTACTGTAGTCAACGCTCCCTCCATCACTTCTAATAACTCACATGTGACACTGAGAGTGATGTTGTTACTCTCACCTGTTCCTCCTCCACCACCGTCTCTACATCTCCACACAGATCCACTGTGTCTACTGTAGTCAACGCTCCCTCCATCACTTCTAATAACTCACATGTGACACCGAGAGTGATGTTGTTACTCTCTCCTGTCCCTCCACCACCGTCTATACATCTCCACACTGATCCACTGTGTCTACTGTAGTCTACACTCTCTCCATCACTTCTAATAACTCACCTGTGACACTGAGAGTGATGTTGTTACTCTCTCCTGTCCCTCCACCACCGTCTCTACATCTCCACACAGATCCACTGTGTCTACTGTAGTCTACACTCTCTCCATCACTTCTAATAACTCACCTGTTACACTCTCCTGTTCATCCTCCACCATATATACATCTCCACACAGATCCACTGTGTCTACTGTAGTCTACACTCTCTCCATCACTTCTAATAACTCACCTGTGACACTGAGAGTGATGTTGTTACTCTCTCCTGTCCCTCCACCACCGTCTCTACATCTCCACACAGATCCACTGTGTCTACTGTAGTCTACACTCTCTCCATCACTTCTAATAACTCACCTGTAACACTGAGAGTGATGTTGTTACTCTCTCCTGTCCCTCCACCACCGTCTCTACATCTCCACACAGATCCACTGTGTCTACTGTAGTCAACGCTCTCTCCATCACTTCTAATAACTCACCTGTGACAATGAGAGTGATGTTGTTACTCTCACCTGTTCCTCCTCCACCATATATACATCTCCACACAGATCCACTGTGTCTACTGTAGTCTACACTCTCTCCATCACTTCTAATAACTCACCTGTGACAATTAGAGTGATGTTGTTACTCTCACCTGTTCCTCCTCCACCATCTATACATCTCCACACAGATCCACTGTGTCTACTGTAATCTACACTCTCTCCATCACTTCTAATAACTCACCTGTGACACTGAGAGTGATGTTGTTACTCTCTCCTGTTCATCCTCCACCACCGTCTCTACATCTCCACACAGATCCACTGTGTCTACTGTAGTCTACACTCTCTCCATCACTTCTAATAACTCACCTGTGACACTGAGAGTGATGTTGTTACTCTCACCTGTTCATCCTCCACCACCGTCTCTACATCTCCACACAGATCCACTGTGTCTACTGTAGTCTACACTCTCTCCATCACTTCTAATAACTCACCTGTGACACTGAGAGTGATGTTGTTACTCTCTCCTGTCCCTCCACCACCGTCTCTACATCTCCACACAGATCCACTGTGTCTACTGTAGTCTACACTCTCTCCATCACTTCTAATAACTCACCTGTGACACTGAGAGTGATGTTGTTACTCTCACCTGCACCTCCACCACCATCTATACATCTCCACACAGATCTACTGTGTCTACTGTAGTCTACACTCTCTCCATCACTTCTAATAACTCACCTGTGACACTGAGAGTGATGTTGTTACTCTCTCCTGCACCTCCACCACCATCTATACATCTCCACACAGATCTACTGTGTCTACTGTAGTCAACGCTCCCTCCATCACTTCTAATAACTCACCTGTGACAATGAGAGTGATGTTGTTACTCTCACCTGTTCCTCCTCCACCATCTATACATCTCCACACAGATCCACTGTGTCTACTGTAGTCTACACTCCCTCCATCACTTCTAATAACTCACCTGTGACAATGAGAGTGATGTTGTTACTCTCTCCTGCACCTCCACCACCGTCTATACATCTCCACACAGATCTACTGTGTCTACTGTAGTCTACACTCTCTCCATCACTTCTAATAACTCACCTGTGACAATGAGAGTGATGTTGTTACTCTCTCCTGCACCTCCACCACCGTCTCTACATCTCCACACAGATCCACTGTGTCTACTGTAGTCTACACTCCATCCATCACTTCTAATAACTCACCTGTGACACTGAGAGTGATGTTGTTACTCTCACCTGTTCATCCTCCACCATCTATACATCTCCACACAGATCTACTGTGTCTACTATAGTCTACACTCCCTCCATCACTTCTAATAACTCACCTGTGACACTGAGAGTGATGTTGTTACTCTCTCCTGTCCCTCCACCACCGTCTCTACATCTCCACACAGATCTACTGTGTCTACTGTAGTCAACGCTCTCTCCATCACTTCTAATAACTCACCTGTGACAATGAGAGTGATGTTGTTACTCTCTCCTGTCCCTCCACCACCGTCTCTACATCTCCACACAGATCTACTGTGTCTACTGTAGTCTACACTCTCTCCATCACTTCTAATAACTCACCTGTGACAATGAGAGTGATGTTGTTACTCTCTCCTGTCCCTCCACCACCGTCTCTACATCTCCACACAGATCTACTGTGTCTACTGTAGTCTACACTCTCTCCATCACTTCTAATAACTCACCTGGGACAATGAGAGTGATGTTGTTACTCTCTCCTGTTCCTCCACCACCATCTATACATCACCACACAGATCCACTGTGTCTACTGTAGTCTACACTCCCTCCATCACTTCTAATAACTCACCTGTGACACTGAGAGTGATGTTGTTACGCTCTCCTGCACCTCCACCACCGTCTCTACATCTCCACACAGATCCACTGTGTCTACTGTAGTCAACGCTCTCTCCAACACTTCTAATAACTCACCTGTGACAATGAGAGTGATGTTGTTACTCTCTCCTGCACCTCCACCACCGTCTCTACATCTCCACACAGATCCACTGTGTCTACTGTAGTCAACGCTCTCTCCAACACTTCTAATAACTCACCTGTGACAATGAGAGTGATGTTGTTACTCTCACCTGTTCATCCTCCACCATCTATACATCTCCACACAGATCCACTGTGTCTACTGTAGTCAACGCTCTCTCCATCACTTCTAATAACTCACCTGTGACACTGAGAGTGATGTTGTTACTCTCTCCTGTCCCTCCACCACCGTCTCTACATCTCCACACAGATCCACTGTGTCTACTGTAATCTACACTCCATCTATCACTTCTAATAACTCACCTGTGACACTGAGAGTGATGTTGTTACTCTCTCCTGTCCCTCCACCACCGTCTCTACATCTCCACACAGATCCACTGTGTCTACTGTAGTCTACACTCTCTCCATCACTTCTAATAACTCACATGTGACACCGAGAGTGATGTTGTTACTCTCTCCTGTTCCTCCACCACCATCTATACATCACCACACAGATCCACTGTGTCTACTGTAGTCTACACTCCCTCCATCACTTCTAATAACTCACCTGTGACAATGAGAGTGATGTTGTTACTCTCACCTGTTCCTCCTCCACCATATATACATCTCCACACAGATCCACTGTGTCTACTGTAGTCTACACTCTCTCCATCACTTCTAATAACTCACCTGTGACAATGAGAGTGATGTTGTTACTCTCACCTGTTCCTCCTCCACCATATATACATCTCCACACAGATCCACTGTGTCTACTGTAGTCTACACTCTCTCCATCACTTCTAATAACTCACCTGTGACACTGACAGTGATGTTCTTACTCTCTCCTGCACCTCCACCACCGTCTCTACATCTCCACACAGATCCACTGTGTCTACTGTAGTCAACGCTCTCTCCAACACTTCTAATAACTCACATGTGACACTGAGAGTGATGTTGTTACTCTCTCCTGTCCCTCCACCACCGTCTCTACATCTCCACACAGATCCACTGTGTCTACTGTAGTCTACACTCTCTCCATCACTTCTAATAACTCACCTGGGACAATGAGAGTGATGTTGTTACTCTCTCCTGTTCCTCCACCACCATCTATACATCACCACACAGATCCACTGTGTCTACTGTAGTCTACACTCCCTCCATCACTTCTAATAACTCACCTGTGACACTGAGAGTGATGTTGTTACTCTCTCCTGCACCTCCACCACCGTCTCTACATCTCCACACAGATCCACTGTGTCTACTGTA
Source organism: Gibbula magus (assembly GCA_936450465.1). Lineage (NCBI taxonomy): Eukaryota > Metazoa > Mollusca > Gastropoda > Trochida > Trochidae > Gibbula > Gibbula magus. Next base: position 182,746 of record OW388298.1, on the reverse strand, counting down.
GTCAACGCTCTCTCCATCACTTCTAATAACTCACCTGTGACACTGAGAGTGATGTTGTTACTCTCACCTGTTCCTCCTCCACCATCTATACATCTCCACACAGATCTACTGTGTCTACTGTAGTCTACACTCTCTCCATCACTTCTAATAACTCACCTGTGACACTGAGAGTGATGTTGTTACTCTCTCCTGCACCTCCACCACCATATATACATCTCCACACAGATCCACTGTGTCTACTGTAGTCTACACTCTCTCCATCACTTCTAATAACTCACCTGTGACACTGAGAGTGATGTTGTTACTCTCACCTGCACCTCCACCACCGTCTCTACATCTCCACACAGATCTACTGTGTCTACTGTAGTCAACGCTCTCTCCATCACTTCTAATAACTCACCTGTGACACTGAGAGTGATGTTGTTACTCTCTCCTGCACCTCCACCACCGTCTCTACATCTCCACACATATCCACTGTGTCTACTGTAGTCAACGCTCTCTCCAACACTTCTAATAACTCACCTGTGACAATGAGAGTGATGTTGTTACTCTCTCCTGCACCTCCACCACCGTCTCTACATCTCCACACAGATCCACTGTGTCTACTGTAGTCAACGCTCTCTCCAACACTTCTAATAACTCACCTGTGACACTGAGAGTGATGTTGTTACTCTCTCCTGTTCCTCCTCCACCATATATACATCTCCACACAGATCCACTGTGTCTACTGTAGTCTACACTCTCTCCATCACTTCTAATAACTCACCTGTGACACTGAGAGTGATGTTGTTACTCTCACCTGTTCCTCCTCCACCATCTATACATCTCCACACAGATCCACTGTGTCTACTGTAGTCAACGCTCTCTCCATCACTTCTAATAACTCACCTGTGACACTGAGAGTGATGTTGTTACTCTCTCCTGTCCCTCCACCACCGTCTCTACATCTCCACACAGATCCACTGTGTCTACTGTAATCTACACTCCATCTATCACTTCTAATAACTCACCTGTGACACTGAGAGTGATGTTGTTACTCTCTCCTGTCCCTCCACCACCGTCTCTACATCTCCACACAGATCCACTGTGTCTACTGTAGTCTACACTCTCTCCATCACTTCTAATAACTCACCTGTGACACTGAGAGTGATGTTGTTACTCTCTCCTGTCCCTCCACCACCGTCTCTACATCTCCACACAGATCCACTGTGTCTACTGTAGTCAACGCTCCCTCCATCACTTCTAATAACTCACATGTGACACCGAGAGTGATGTTGTTACTCTCTCCTGTCCCTCCACCACCGTCTCTACATCTCCACACAGATCCACTGTGTCTACTGTAGTCTACACTCTCTCCATCACTTCTAATAACTCACCTGTGACACTGAGAGTGATGTTGTTACTCTCTCCTGTCCCTCCACCACCGTCTCTACATCTCCACACAGATCCACTGTGTCTACTGTAGTCTACACTCTCTCCATCACTTCTAATAACTCACCTGTTACACTCTCCTGTTCATCCTCCACCATATATACATCTCCACACAGATCCACTGTGTCTACTGTAGTCTACACTCTCTCCATCACTTCTAATAACTCACCTGTGACACTGAGAGTGATGTTGTTACTCTCTCCTGTCCCTCCACCACCGTCTCTACATCTCCACACAGATCCACTGTGTCTACTGTAGTCTACACTCTCTCCATCACTTCTAATAACTCACCTGGGACAATGAGAGTGATGTTGTTACTCTCACCTGTTCCTCCTCCACCATATATACATCTCCACACAGATCCACTGTGTCTACTGTAGTCAACGCTCTCTCCATCACTTCTAATAACTCACCTGTGACAATGAGAGTGATGTTGTTACTCTCACCTGTTCATCCTCCACCATATATACATCTCCACACAGATCCACTGTGTCTACTGTAGTCTACACTCTCTCCATCACTTCTAATAACCCACCTGTGACAATGAGAGTGATGTTGTTACTCTCACCTGTTCATCCTCCACCATATATACATCTCCACACAGATCCACTGTGTCTACTGTAGTCTACGCTCTCTCCATCACTTCTAATAACTCACCTGTGACAATGAGAGTGATGTTGTTACTCTCTCCTGTCCCTCCACCACCGTCTCTACATCTCCACACAGATCCACTGTGTCTACTGTAATCTACACTCCATCTATCACTTCTAATAACTCACCTGTGACACTGAGAGTGATGTTGTTACTCTCTCCTGTCCCTCCACCACCGTCTCTACATCTCCACACAGATCCACTGTGTCTACTGTAGTCAACACTCTCTCCATCACTTCTAATAACTCACCTGTGACACTGAGAGTGATGTTGTTACTCTCTCCTGTCCCTCCACCACCGTCTCTACATCTCCACACAGATCCACTGTGTCTACTGTAGTCAACGCTCCCTCCATCACTTCTAATAACTCACATGTGACACCGAGAGTGATGTTGTTACTCTCTCCTGTCCCTCCACCACCGTCTCTACATCTCCACACAGATCCACTGTGTCTACTGTAGTCTACACTCTCTCCATCACTTCTAATAACTCACCTGTGACACTGAGAGTGATGTTGTTACTCTCTCCTGTCCCTCCACCACCGTCTATACATCTCCACACAGATCCACTGTGTCTACTGTAGTCTACACTCTCTCCATCACTTCTAATAACTCACCTGTTACACTCTCCTGTTCATCCTCCACCATATATACATCTCCACACAGATCCACTGTGTCTACTGTAGTCTACACTCTCTCCATCACTTCTAATAACTCACCTGTGACACTGAGAGTGATGTTGTTACTCTCTCCTGTCCCTCCACCACCGTCTCTACATCTCCACACAGATCCACTGTGTCTACTGTAGTCTACACTCTCTCCATCACTTCTAATGACTCACCTGTAACACTGAGAGTGATGTTGTTACTCTCTCCTGTCCCTCCACCACCGTCTCTACATCTCCACACAGATCCACTGTGTCTACTGTAGTCTACACTCTCTCCATCACTTCTAATAACTCACCTGGGACAATGAGAGTGATGTTGTTACTCTCACCTGTTCATCCTCCACCATATATACATCTCCACACATATCCACTGTGTCTACTGTAATCTACACTCCATCTATCACTTCTAATAACTCACCTGTTACACTCTCCTGTCCCTCCACCATATATACATCTCCACACAGATCCACTGTGTCTACTGTAGTCTACACTCCCTCTACACTTCTAATAACTCACCTGTGACACTGAGAGTGATGTTGTTACTCTCTCCTGTCCCTCCACCACCAACTATACATCTCCACACAGATCCACTGTGTCTACTGTAGTCTACACTCCCTCCATCACTTCGAATAACTCACCTGTGACACTGAGAATGATGTTGTTACTCTCTCCTGTCCCTCCACCACCAACTATACATCTCCACACAGATCCACTGTGTCTACTGTAGTCTACACTCCCTCCATCACTTCTAATAACTCACCTGTGACACTGAGAGTGATGTTGTTACTCTCTCCTGTCCCTCCACCACCGTCTCTACATCTCCACACAGATCCATCGTGTCTACTGTAGTCTACACTCCCTCCATCACTTCTAATAACTCACCTGTGACACTGAGAGTGATGTTGTTACTCTCTCATGTCCCTTCACCACCATCTATACATCTCCACACAGAACCACTGTGTCTACTGTAGTCTACACTCCCTCCATCACTTCTAATAACTCACCTGTGACACTGACAGTGATGTTGTTACTCTCTCCTGCCCCTGCTGCATTTAAACATCCCCACACAGATCCACTGTGTCTACTGTAGTTCACAGGGAAGGACAGAGTGAATACTCCAGAAGTAGAATCACAGTTGAAGTTGTAACCTGCTGGTATTCCGACACATCGTCCTTGTGCTGAGTTGTAGAAAGATTGGTAGTCAGATCTAGAACCACCCTTCGACTCTCTCCAGACAACAGCAGTTGGTACAGGTGAGGTGGTACAGGTGAAGATGACAGTGGATCCTTCTTCAGCTGTGCTGGGTCCTGACAAACTGTACTGGCCTGTGAATAAGTATTGTTTCAGTTGGTAATAGCTTGTTGATACATTTTTATTGCAATTAAACTCAGTTTGACATTTCTATGATTTTTTTTAATTTGTATGTTCATCAATAATAAACATTTTTCAGTAATAGAATTATACAATGTGAAAAAGATAAAATATCAAATAAGAGTGACAATATTAGATTATAATTGTCATGAACAAAATGTTGTAAAATGTTCTTATAACCATGTGTCTGCAAGTTTGATATTGAGATTTATCGAATAAATTTATCTAAACAGCACTCTCACTAAATACAAACTAAGCACAACAGTAACTGAAACGGGGTTTTGTTATATATGTTACATGGCCTCCAACTAAGAAACTCTACAAAAATTTAATTATCTCTGCTATATCAAAACACAACAGACTTTACATGCTTACATGCAGTCACTAGCATCATACAAAGTCAATAAGTTTCAACTGGCGCAACTCAAAGATACATTGTCTCCTTTAACACACGAAACCTCCGATAACAATAGAAAAAAATAGAGCCATGGCCTCTGTAGCTCATCAGGATTTCATTGATTTATTATGTAAGGTTGAATATCTAAGTTATCTCAAGTAATATATTGTTAACAAGCAAAAAATAGGTTTTTAAATCATGACCCCTGTGATCCACATTTGGAGTAACAGGGTCACCAATCCTTCACTTAAGAATCACCTTTGACCAAAGAGTCTCTACACAACATTTCACCGTTCTAGAGCTTTACATATAAACTGGAGAAGAAGATGAAAATACGTTTTTGGGTCATGATCCGTGACCTAGATTGGGGTCACGGGGTCACAAAATCTACAATTTAGAATCCCCATTGGCCAATGAGTCTGCACACAACTCTTCAGCTCTCCAGACTGACAGACGGACAGACAGATGGAGCTCATTTCTATATCCCCCGCCAACTTCGTTGTGGCGGGGGATAATAACAATGGCATGAAGGCAATACAGTAACTCTGGAGAAAAATACATTAAGACGTGCAACTTAGAAAGTAGCAAACTTAAAATGATAACTTATGACCCATGTTGTCTGCAACCGTGGGAAAATACTAAATGCCAAATATCTCTAATATGCATTAGATGCTCAATCCCCTTGGGCCTTGATTAACTCCATGTATTTCTATTTTACCAAGTTTAGCCCCTGTGGCCCTCCAGCTCGTAGCAGTATTTTGGTTTAGACACTAATGAGCTCTGCTGGCGGAATATTCCAGGCGGCGATTCCGGTGACGTTTTTACAAAATATATCGCATCTACATCGAGTAAACAGACTATACAAATTCAAGTCGCGGCACCCGTACACATATGGCTAATTCACACATTCGCAACTTTGAATGAATTTTCTTCGATATATTGTTTTTATTCTATTTCTTTTGAAAGATTGTCTTTAATTCGGGCCTCATAATATCATAAATACGAAACGAAAAAATTTAATTTATATATGGAACTGAAGACAAGATGTCTGGCTTCCCAATGATATAAAAATTATTAGAATGCGACCTTTGGTTATAATTCTATAGCCATGTAATTTTTTTCTTTATTTCCACCAATAAAATCGTAAATACTAACAACATTAATACCACATTGCAAACGGCTTTTGTCACAATTTTCCAAGAAATCACATTAGAATGTTATTTGCATAATAATCTGCGTTGTAATCGATTTTTCAAACTTCTCAAACAATTTATCAAAGTCAAGTCAAAGATGTTTATTGTACTTGAGGCCTCCGGCCCATATACAATTATTATACATTTACATTATGTTATTATGATACATACATGTACATTACAACACATTAGAGTTCTGATAATAGATTGCTTCTTAGGGTATGTTAGCATGTTTTAAAAAGAGCGCTAAACTGCGTATAACATTTTCATTTCTGGAAGACAAGATGGAAACAAAGGCAGTTGAAGGATATTTTAAAACGTAATGATTCAGGATGTATTGTTGTCTTATGTCATTATAATTTGGACATACAAAAGCAAAGTGAATTTCATCCTCTATAGCTGACTTACATAATGGACATATCCTCAAACTTCTGTCTATGGAATATCGTCTACCTGTATTTACAGATAGGTCTAATAAGCCCAATCGAAAATTAACAAAGGTTCGTCTGATGTTTCTTGATGTCAACACAGATAGATATAGTTCTGGTTGAATTAACGTCTTGTGTGATCGATACACTTGATACCTTGTACTGTTGTCTAAAGTGGAATGCCATTCTTGATAATACATATAAACAGGTTGTTCTCTAAATTGCTTAAGAAAAAAATTAACATTACCAACTGTTTGATTAAGCCACACAAAGCCAAAACCATGTGAAAATAAAATATTTCTAATATGAGACACCCATGTTGTCTTACCCATTTCATCTAAATGTATAAGCATGTTATAAGCTAGTTTTGGTAATCTTTGCTCATGCATTCCTAGGATCCTTAACCAAAATTTTAAACATTTTATTTGTGAATTTAGATATACTGGATATCTACCACATTCTCCATAAACCATCCAGCTTGGTGTTGCTTGTGCCATTTTTAAAAATCTTTTACACGCTAGGAGATGTAATTTCTCTATACATTCGTCACGTTGAAATCCCCAAATTTCAGACCCATAAAGCATTATTGGTTGGATTTGAGAATCAAATAATTTGAAAAATATTTTGGGAGTTACAATGCCAAAATTCTTGGAAACGGACAAAACGTTAATAAGAGTCTTCTTAGCACGTGACGTCAGATCTATAACACTCTTTTTAAGATTCATGTTATAGGAAAACATTAATCCGAGATAAGTATAGTTATTTATAAAAGATAATTGTTTGCCATTCAAAAACCACTTCTCTTTATTGGCGACAGGACCTCCTCTTCTAAAGATAACTATGTTTGTTTTTTCAAAATTAACATATAATTTCCATTCGTTTGTATACCGTTCCAAAATATTAAGCTGGTTTTGTAGGCCGACGATAGTATCTGAGACTAAAATAACATCATCGGCAAATAGAAGGATACAAATTTCAATCATAGCTGGAAACATTTGCACACCATGTTTTCCTGACTTAGAATATCATAATACAATTCGCTTATGAAGAAAGAAAACAATATTGGATCACAATTTATCATGGGAGTAACCCATATTAACGTGAGTAGCCCAGTTAGCATCCTTTTGAAATGGCTGTAGGTGATTTCGTAGACCAGACGGGTTCGTAGACGTATATTTCCGGTGGATTCGTAGACGGATGGGCGGTGGATTCGTAGACGTAGTATTTTTATAAAGCAATAAGACACTCAGTGTTGTTATTTTTTGTTGGAGAATGATTTTGTTTGAAATAAATAAAGAAATATGGTAAGTATAATCTATAATCCATTTTAGAATACCCATATACAGCATCAATCAACAACAAACGGGAGATTAGCGGACGTCGGCGAAGATCAAGTACGGTAAGTCATTGACAACCAAAACACATCTCAACATCTTGTTTTTATAAAGTCGTTAATCTACCGACAACCTAATTTACTAATATTACATTACTTTCAAGTTGTGAATTACACCGACTACAATCAAGGCAACTCACAACATATTGTACATTTAGTTGTTTTATACTGAGAATATCCATATACGCTACAAATTAGAAAGTGCAATTCATTCAACATCAACCATGGCTCTCTGCGTTGTATGTTCGAATGAACACATCTTATTATATTATATAAATACTACTTCTACGAATCCACCGGTTACGAATCCACCGCGTCTACGAATTCCTCACGTCTACGAACCCTTCTGGTCTACGAAAACACCGCATCCCTTTGAAATATAACACCTAAATGAGATTTGGGACTGGCGACCCACTGTTATACTAAATTGAATAGTTTTCATGTTTTTGGGGGTTAAACTTCACTTGCCATTAATTTGCCCATACCCATTTTTTAAATAAATTTTCATTCAGATTGATAAAACCGGATCCTCAATTATTGCATACATTACATACAAATAGAGGTATGTTACAATCAATGTTATCAACAAGGTCATTAATATATATATATATATATATATATATATATATATATATATATATATATATATATATATATATATATATATATATATATATAATATATATATATATATATAATATATTAATATATTCTTGTGGACAAAAGAGGTTTAAATTCAGAGTTATATACCTTCTCAACTCAGTCCCAGTTAGCACTGGTTAGATAACTACAAAGCCAATCTATTAATTTTCAATTAATTCCAGAGTTTGTTCAAAAGTCCTCTATACCATACTGTATCAAAAGCCTTACTTCTGTCACAAAACACTGCTCTTACTTCTTTGATCTTATCTAAAGCGCTTGAAATGAAATTATACAAATCTAGTAACTGGTAAGTTGTAGAATCACCTGGAAGTCCGAATGATTTCATGGTATTAAATTTGTGTAAACTAAATCATGTGATCTTTTTATTATCACTTTAAAATTTGAGGGCTTGCTTAGCTTGATGAGGATAGGAAGAGCAAAAATTTAAAAAATCTTTTTTTCAAAATCTTTTTGTTATTTATCATTAGGAAGGATATAACTAAAGGTAAAAAAGTTGATGGGCTGTCTAGATATAACGGGGAATTAACTCTAGGCAGATGAAATCCAAAGTCCTTGAAACAGTTATGCACACATTTATTTGCAGGAACAATTATAACAAGAGAATTAGTGATCATTCATGATAACCCCGCTTTTAACATTGGTCAAAGAGAAATGTTTGAAAATAGCAAAAGGACATCAATGTTTAAACTTTTGTATGAACAGACCATTAAAGCAGAGTAAGTATAACACTTGTAATCACGTTTTATAAGTAAAAGTCGAAAATTTTGAAAAATAGAGCCACTGGCTCTGAAGCTCATCAGGAATCATGTTATTAATTATCCCAAAGGAAAAGATTAAGATATCACATAATAAGTCATTGCCCAGTCATCAAATTTATTATCAAAATTGGTTACACATTAATCCATATTTATTATAAATAATGTAGATCTTTGCAATTTATTTTTGTACTTCTTATTTTTATTCTGGAATTATCAACATTTATTACATAATGAAAAAGAGCCCCTATTTGTTTCTAAACATCCTGTTTCTCATGGGCTCATAGTTTCATAGGCTCCTTTTCAATATTTAATTCATATATATAAATTCTATTGAGCATCTGAGTGTAAGACTAAATCACAGCAGAGAAGTAATCTGATACCTCCGTGCATTGGCTGCTGTTTGCATCTCTGCCAGGGAGTGGTCACTCCCCAGGTCAACACCTGCAATTACACAACATGCAGACCCTGGACTCACAGCCAGTAAATTATGTATTTTAAATTTTGTTTTCCCCATCTTTATTTATTTTTCTTTATTGGAAAAGAAGATGTGGTATCACAAACTCATGTAGCTAGTTTAAATAGTCTTATCTTACTTCATCACCAGTCATATTTAGTTCACATATCTAACGTAAAATAAAACATTTCTTAACCCTTTTTAAAAAACTTCCTATGCATCCTGTCACAATATTCATTTCACAGGCTATTCAATAGTTCTTATTTCACATTGATTAAATCAAACAGGTCCATAATGTAGTATTACTCTTAAGCTGACATATGAAGTGCACATAAAATCTCATTATCTTCACAGCTCATTAAAACAGCTGTTTTAAGTGGTTACCTCTGTGATCCATATTTGGGGTCACAAGATCACCAAATCTATAATTTAGAATCCCCATTGGCCAAAGAGTCTGTACATAACATTTCAGCCTTCTAGAGCTTTTGGGACTGGATAAAAAGATGAAAAATGCTTTTTAGGTTGTGACCCCTGTGACCCTTATTTGGGGTCACAGGGTTAGAAAATCTACAATTTAGAATCCCCATTGGCCAAGGAGTCTGTACATAAAATTTCAGATCTCTGGAGTCATTGGTTCTGGAGAAGAAGACGCCATCCCATGCCATAAGCCCATCAGGCCTTTCAGGCCTGATGAACTAAAAATGGCATTAAATATGCAAATGAGGGTATGAAAAATAACAATGACAGATGTACACATCAGTGGTTTCGTAACATTTGAACAATTAGTATTTGAGTTATGAGTGGAACAAAAAGTGTGAATGGCGAAGATGAAAAATGTAGAATATTTGCATAAATTATACAAATGAGGGTATGAAACGTACAAAAGGCAGATGTACACATCGTGATGATTATATGTATCAAGTTACAAGACATTTGAAAAATAGAGCCATGGGCTCTGTAGCTCATCAGGGTTTATATTGTTTAATGATGAAGACTTAAATAGATTTTTAGGTCATGACTTAAGGCCCTTACTTTGGGCACCACAGGGTCACCATTTAGAATCCCCATTGGCCAGGGAGTCTGCACACAACTTTTCAGCTCTCTAGACCTTTTGGAACTGGAGAAGAAGATGAAAATAGGTTTTTAAGCATGTGACCCCGGTGACCCCATTTGGGGTCTCGGGGTCACGAAATCTACAATTTAGAATCCACATTGGCCAAGGAGTCTGCACACAACTTTTCAGCTCTCTAGACCTTTTGGAACTGGAGAAGAACATGAAAAAAGGTTTTTAAACATGTGACCCCTGTGACCCCATTTGGGGCATGGGGTCACGAAATCTACAATTTAGAATCCCCATTAGCCAAGTAGTCTGCACACAACTTTTCAGCTCTCTAGACCTGTTGGAACTGGAGAAGAAGATGAACATAGGTTTTTAAGGTAGTGACCCCTGTGACCCCATTTAGGGCCATGGGGTCACAAAACCTACAATTTAGAATCCCCATTGGCCAAGGAGACTGCACACAACTTTTCAGCTCTCTAGACCTTTTGGAATTGGAGAAGAAGATGAACAAGCAGACAGAGTCGGCCATATCCCCCGCCATGTAGGAATTTTGAATATATTCATGCATTTTGAATATATAATGCATTTACTTTCAATATAGCAAAAGGCACATCTAGACTACTTGGTTGATACCTGTACAAAGTTTCAGCAAAATATATTGAATAGTTTTGAAGTTTGAGGCTGGAATATAGTTTTCCCTCTTCTTGGTTCTAAGTCCAGACTGTTTGCATTCGTAAAAAAATATTCTCAAATTTCTATATAGCAAAAGGCACATCTAGACTACTTGGTTGATACCTGTACAAAGTTTCAGCAAAATATATTGAATGGTTTTGAAGTTTGAGGCCGGAATATAGTTTTCCCTCTTCTTGGTCCTAAGTCCAGACTGTTTGCATTCGTTAAAAAAAAAAAAATATTCTCCAATTTCTATATGGCAAAAGGCACATCTAGACTACTTGGTTGATACCTGTACAAAGTTTCAGCAAAATATATTGAATGGTTTTGAAGTTTGAGGCCAGAATATAGTTTTCCCTCTTCTTGGTTCTATTCCAGACTGTTTGCATTCGTAAAAAAAAAAAAAAAATATTCTCAAATTTCTATATAGCAAAAGGCACATCGAGACTACTTGGTTGATACCTGTACAAAGTTTCAGCAAAATATATTGGATAGTTTTGAAGTTTGAGGCCGGAATATAGTTTTCCCTCTTCTTGGTTCTAAGTGGAGACTGTTTGCATTCGTAAAAAAAAAAAAAAAGATTCTCAAATTTCTATATAGCAAAAGGCACATCTAGACTACTTGGTTGATACCTGTACAAAGTTTCAGCAAAATATATTGAATAGTTTTGAAGTTTGAGGCTGGAATATAGTTTTCCCTCTTCTTGGTTCTAAGTCCAGACTGTTTGCATTCGTAAAAAAATATTCTCCAATTTCTATATAGCAAAAGGCACCTCTAGACTACTTGGTTGATACCTGTACAAAGTTTCAGCAAAATATATTGAATGGTTTTGAAGTTTGAGGCCGGAATATAGTTTTCCCTCTTCTTGGTCCTAAGTCCAGACTGTTTGCATTCGTTAAAAAAAAAAAAATATTCTCCAATTTCTATATGGCAAAAGGCACATCTAGACTACTTGGTTGATACCTGTACAAAGTTTCAGCAAAATATATTGAATGGTTTTGAAGTTTGAGGCCGGAATATAGTTTTCCCTCTTCTTGGTCCTAAGTCCAGACTGTTTGCATTCGTTAAAAAAAAAAAAATATTCTCCAATTTCTATATGGCAAAAGGCACATCTAGACTACTTGGTTGATACCTGTACAAAGTTTCAGCAAAATATATTGAATAGTTTTGAAGTTTGAGGCGGGAATATAGTTTTCCCTCTTCTTGGTTCTAAGTCCAGACTGTTTGCATTCGTAAAAAAAAAAAAAATATTCTCAAATTTCTATATGGCAAAAGGCACATCCAGACTACTTGGTTGATACCTGTACAAAGTTTCAGCAAAATATATTGAATAGTTTTGAAGTTTGAGGCCAGAATATAGTTTTCCCTCTTCTTGGTTCTATTCCAGACTGTTTGCATTCGTAAAAAAAAAAAAAAAATATTCTCAAATTTCTATATAGCAAAAGGCACATCGAGACTACTTGGTTGATACCTGTACAAAGTTTCAGCAAAATATATTGGATAGTTTTGAAGTTTGAGGCCGGAATATAGTTTTCCCTCTTCTTGGTTCTAAGTGGAGACTGTTTGCATTCGTAAAAAAAAAAAAAAAGATTCTCAAATTTCTATATAGCAAAAGGCACATCTAGACTACTTGGTTGATACCTGTACAAAGTTTCAGCAAAATATATTGGATAGTTTTGAAGTTTGAGGCCGGAATATAGTTTTCCCTCTTCTTGGTTCTAAGTGGAGACTGTTTGCATTCGTAAAAAAAAAAAGAAAAGATTCTCAAATTTCTATATAGCAAAAGGCACATCTAGACTACTTGGTTGATACCTGTACAAAGTTTCAGCAAAATATATTGAATAGTTATGAAGTTTGAGGCCGGAATGGGAAAACCCGGACGCACAGACGGACAGACGGACAGACGGACGGACGGAGCTCATTTCTATATCCCCCGCCAACTTCGTTGTGGCGGGGGATAAAAAAAGTTTTTAAGCATGTGACCCCTGTGACCCCTGTGACCCCAAATGGTCATGGGGTCACAAAATCTTCAATTTAGAATCCCCATTGGCCAAGGAGTCTGCACACAACTTTTCAGCTCTCTAGACCTTTTGGAACTGGAGAAGAACATGAAAAAAGTTTTTAAACATTCGAACCCTGTGACCCCATTTGGGGTCATGGGGTCAAGAAATCTACAATTTAGAATCCCCATTGACCAAGGAGTCTGCACACAACTTTTCTGCTCTCTAGACATTTTGGAACTTGAGAAGAAGATGAAAATAGTTTTTTAAGGATGTGACCCCTGTGATCCCATTTGTAATGTATGTAATTAGTGGCTGCCTTTCAAACAATAAAATCTGCTAATTTCATTGTACACGAGAGTTTTCAGGCAACAACATTGGATTAACTTTTTTTTCTTATTTTTTCAAGCTTCTCTCATCTTTAAAATAATCTTGTCAAGGAATGTCTGTTCGACACTGCATTAAACATTGTTAATTGTATCCCTTTTCTCCACAGAAATGATGACTTCCTCAGAGGGAGATCCGCACCAAAAAAGAAAAAAATTGGGGACATGGACATCGAAATGTCTGATTTTCCAGTATTTCGATGGATCACTATGGGTATGAAGATATGCAAATGTATAATTTTGGTAAACTACTTTAAGTAAGATATTTTTAAAAGGCAAGATGAAGCAACACTCACAATATGTCAATCTGTAGTTTTGATGTGTAACTTGTTTGAGAGGTGGTAGTGAAGGGGTTGAACCCGATTAAAATATATTTTTACTTTTCTGATCTTTTGAGGTTAATATGTCACTCTTTCAAAAGTAAGGTAGACAGAGGCTTATGTATGATTATTTTCCATGCCAGGCAACTAATTATATAAGCCATGAATAACGTTTTTGATAAAAATTGTTGACGTTTGCCCTGTGGTGATCAAACATGTGAAAGGAAATTTACTCCTTTATTAATATGTGGATTAATATAATATGAAATGTTGAGAAATGACTGAGCTGTGCATATATGTAAACTGATTGACACATTAATTTTTCTCTATCCGCAGAACTGACTTATCAGCTGATGGCGAGTTTCTTCCAATGAAATGCCCTCTCCTCGAAAACTTGAGTAAGTTGAACAATGACAATAATAGCAATCATACTATTATGTTAAAATCAAATTCATCAGAGTCAGCATGAATGGGTTGTGAGTGATAATTGGTAATCATGCTGTTTTTTCCTCCGTTTCTTATAATGTGATAACATTCTCTTATGCATCGTGTTCATTCTTAGATTTTAGATATTTAACAGTCAGGGACATGTCGACTTTCCGTCTCGTTACAATGGGACGGTATGCCGTCTAAAAATTATTGTCTTATAAAGATGGCATGCCGTCTATTGAACGAATTAGACGATATCCCGTCTTAATGATTCAGGGGAGAGTTCATTGTGTCAAATGTTGAAAATTAAGACGGCATGCCATCTTCATATTTCACAAGACGGCATGCTGTCTCATATTTACAAATATAACAGCATGGCTGTATTGAGCTTACTTGGGAGTTACCGACTGAGGCCGAGGTGTTCCAGTTAGAGCTCTCGCGCACGTGAATCACGAGGCCGAGGTGTTCATGTTTCACGTGCTCGATGGTTCGTCTAACTTGAACCCAATCTCAACACTACATCAAACCACAAACAAAATTGACAACATTTTAGTTTTACTTTCAGTTCTCGTTTGTTTGACATATTAGGGTAAAAGAGACGTGTTCTTGTCAGAAAAAAATTTCCATATTAGCTAGGCAGCTCACAGAAAGCATGAACTAATCGTGATGCACGTGGAAATGCACAAGTTGGTACTGTCAATGTCAATATCGTCAGCTTACAAAAAATAAAATAAAACACAATACAACATATTGTGTTTATAAAAAAATGTGCACTTCCATTTAAAGTTACTGAAACGCGTTTATTTGCATACTTTTTTGCTCCATTGTGTCCTTTTTGTAAAAAAAAAATTTTTAAATTAAAGTTTATACAGTATATTACGTTTAGCGGGTAAAACAACTCATTACCCGACCCAATAAGCCGTATTAGTAGAAAAATGTTTGGTTTAAATTGGTGCAATCTGAAAAGCGACAGTTTTATGGAAGTCTTCAGTGTGAGTAGTAGTTTGCTTGGTTTCATGCAATTTGGAGAGGGTGACAGCAAGATGGTTGGCCATTCCATCATGCCATATTTTAACTCCACTCTGAGTGTTAAAGAACCATTGAGTATGTTAGTGTTTTAACTACAACATTATGTTTATGTGTATCAATCGCTAGGGAAATCTACAAAACTATGACACATAATTTTCATATCACAACAATCCGATGAAAGTTGGTTTTAAAGACAAGTAAGCCTTATATTAACGCGCGTCAATAGAATCTAACGTCATGTAACAGCTCTTCCTTTTCTGTATAAAAACAGTCCCACCTAGCAACATTCCCGAGGTGTGTTGGCTTATCAATTTTACAAGTCGCCACAATCTCAGCCCATATAAAGCTCGTTTTTCTCAAGTGTTTTTAACTGAATGTGACAATTGTTACATTATCATATTCAAAAGATCCTGTTAATATACAAATTATTGACATTTTACCTGTCAAATGTATTTTATTGTGATTATACCAGCAAACTATGACAGATATAGTATCTGTAAAAACTACATAATTGAAATAAATGGTAAATAAATAAACGCCAAAAACGTATATTTATATTTTTTTTAAATACTCATAAACTGTCTGTTGTATTTGTTTGTTTATTTTTATGTTTATTTGGGAGAAAACCACAATGTTTCGCGCTTGAAAATAATAGATTTGATCAATATGTAAACTGGAAACGAAAAACTAAGAGTATATATTTCAATACGAAAATACAAAATGTCTATTAACATACATAATGGCTCTTATAGGTATAGTTAAATCCGTCAGAATGCAGAACTACTTCCGAGCAGGCAATTTAGTGTGAACACCTTAAAATGACAGGGCCAAAAAACATTCGTTATAGAATTCTTTTATTGTTTCAGGGGTCTTATTTAGCCATTGGTTATACTGTTTATGTTTCTTTATTTTATTCTAAATCTAAGAACTCTAATCAATTACTCAATCAATTGCATAGAAATGTCATTCTCATGTCATCTGGTTGTAGTGTTAGTTCACTCGACCAGAAACCATCAGGTTGCAGGTTCGATCCCACAGTTCCTCGAACGTATTTGTGATCAGTGTTAAGGTACCAATTCATCTGCCATCTTATACAAACGTTTGATGTAAAATGAGGAAGATTGTCACAGCATTAACATCTTACATCGAAATATGTAATATTTTTGTCTGTGGAAATCGAGTTATTACATAACAACAGTGATCTTTGAGTTTGAATTATGTTGTTTGAAAATAGACTGCATCCATAGTCCAACCGTTCAATAGTAACAGTGTAAGAGATGTTTCTATATGTGTTGACAAGATTAAATTCACTATTGATGATGCTGATACCTTTCTTTTATTTGTAATAAATGCCTTAAAAGTGGTATCGATAATTAACATATATAGTTAAAGACATTTACACACTCTTGTCAGTAAAATTATGTTTCCCTTGCTCTTCCTAGGGACAAGATAATTTTACAGCCTTTCGTGTTGTAAAAACATTATGACATCCCCACTTGGATATGAATCTCTATTTATTCTATTGTTGAGAACTTGTTTCACCATACCATAAAACAAGGTTAAGATAATTTACAATTACTAAAACTAAAAAACCATAAAGACTTATAGCTGTTTGATGACATACTTTCCAAACATACTTGGCTCTATAACTGATCAGACCTTAGATAAAACAATAAATGAGGTTGAAAGCATACATTTTCTAAATCGGCAATTTATAACCCCTATTTGCCAAGACGACTGTACACATATTTTGGGGCCACACCAGATCTACAATTTATCATCCCAATCTGCCAAGCTGTCGACGAAGAAGACGACACATGTTGATTTTTTTACCTGTGGTCCTTGGTTGAGATCACAGATTCCAATGGGAAAAAGTCTTAACACACGATAAGACAATAGTTTTAGACGGCATGCCATTCAATTCAAAACATCATTGATGCAAGTATTCATAATGATTAATTGCCTTTGTTTGTACAAAATATATGGAAACAGGTCCCTCCACCACCTCCCCAGCTAAGCTGGAGGGAGGGAGTTCTGATACACTTTTTAGCTCATCAGGCATGAAAGGCATGATGGGCTTATGGTATGGCGTCCGGTGTCCGTCCATCCGTCTGTAAACTTTTCACTTTTTCGACTTCTTCTCCAGAACCAATGACTCCAGAGAGTTGAAATTTATGTAAAGACCGCTTGGCTAATGGGGATTCTGAATTGTAGATTTCGTGAGCCCGTGACCCCAAATGACAACCCAAAAAGTCACAACCTTAAAAACCTATTTTCATCTTCTTGTCAAAGGTCAAGAGAGCTGAAAAATTGTGTGCAGACTCCGTGGCCAATTAGCATTCTAAATTGTATATTTGGTGACCCCATGACCCCAAATAAAGTCGCAGGCGTCACAACCTTGAAAACCTATTTTAATCTTCTCAAGTTTCAAAAGATCTAGAGAGCTGAAAAGTTGTGTACAGACTCCTTGGCCAATTGGGATTCTAAATTGTAGATTTGGTGACCTTGTGACCCCAAGTGTGAATCACAGGGGTCACAATATAAAATCTATTATTTGCTTGTTAACAATGTATTACTTGAGATAACTTAGATATTCAATCTTATATAATAAATCAATGAATTCCTGATGAGCTACAGAGCCCATGTCTCTATTTTTACATCATATGAATTGAGAAAATTTATAGATCTTCAACCTTAGATAATAAATCATGCAAAACCTGATTAGATATAGTGTCAATGGCTCTTTTTGTATACAACTGTCTACAAGTCTTGATTTGACATTATGTCATTATATCATTACGTTTTTTTTCTCTGCCTCTTATGTCTTTTATCTCTACATTAATAAGTTGCCATTTCCTTTTATTGTCAGACAAGTGAGAACGGTCATCAGAACTGCCAGGGGTCATTTAGAAGTTGGATCGTGGAATAATGCTAGGAAACATGCAATTCTGCATGGTTACCCTCCTTTCCGGGAATAACTATGCGAGGATTGCCCTCTTCATGAAGTGTATGAAAATGAATGCTCCAAGTTCATCAACATTTCATTGCATCAAGGCAAATTTCATCATTCCAGCCATAAAAAAATCACTGGCGATCAATCCAGACAACTTTAGAAGGACTACAAGGGATAGAGATAGTTATTGCAGGTACAAATCTGAGCTTTGATTGACTTGCAGTTTCACAATTACATTAATGTGTTACAATTTCTTGACCTTTTCAGAATTCAAAAATGTAAAAATATATCTCCAAATAAACCAATAATCAGAACTGCAATATTTTATGCATGTTCTTTGACTGCTATTTCTATGTTGTAAGTTTGGAATTGTTTGTCGTTTAAGGTGATGGGAGAATGAACAGCCCTGGCCATGATTGTGCAAAGTATTGCACTTACACTACTATGGACTCATTGGACTGCAACCCCAAGAAGATTCTGGACATGAGGGTGATGGACAAGAGGGAGACTCAGCTCAACTCCTCCGTCATGGAGAACAGCCCCTTCTCACAGTCCATGTGTTGAAGAAATTGTAGATTTGGTGACCGTGTCACGGTGTGGTTCCAAATAAGGGCCTCATAGTCCATGACGTAAACCAACTATATTCTTCTTCTTCTCCAGAAAGAAAATACATAGAAGGCTGTGATTTCGTGTGTAGACTCTTTAGCCAATGGATATTTTAAATTGTAGATTTGGTGATCTCTGGTGCCCCAAATAAGGGCCTCAAGGGCCATTAACTAAAAATCTTGTTCAGTCTTCATCTTTAATCAATATAAACCCTGTTAAACAACCGAGGCCATGGCTCTATTTTTCAAAGTTTATTTCTAAAGTGTATCTTTGAAGACATACTTACTATGAAGACATATATACTCTGCTTTCATAACACTTCTGTGGACTGTTCATACAAAAGACTAAACATTGATGTCCTTTTACTATTTGGAAAATAACTTTCTTTGACCAATGTTAAAATCGGGGAAATATGAAATATTGTGCTCACTAATTTGTTAATGAAACCTTAAAGGCCTGATGGGTTTATGGCATGGCATGGCATTGCGTCCGTCCTTCTGTCCGTAAAGTTTTTGCTTTTTCAACTTCTTCTCCAGAACCAATGACTCTAGAGAGCTGAATTTTTATGTACAGACTCCTTGGATGAAGAGGATTCTAAATTGTAGATTTGGTGATCATGTGAACTGTTTTGAATTCACACACTTCAGCGAGAATGGTTTAGTCTTACACTCAGATGCTCAATAGAGTTTATTCATAAAATATCAACAATTTATTAAATATTGGAAAGGAGCCTTTGAGAAACAGGCTTTTCAGAAACAGATTGGGACCTTTTCATTATGTAATAAATGTTGATATTTCCAGAACAACTAAAACAATAAAATGCAAAAGTCTACAATATTTATAGTGAATGTGGATTAATGTGTAATATATTTAAAATTTGATGACTGGGATATGTTAATCTTTTCCTTAGAGATAATAAATAGCATAATTGAGCTTCATAGCCAATGGCTCTATTCTTATCCCACTATGTATGTAATACCGTGGGATATTGTCGGCTGTCTGTCTGTCCGTCCGTAATCATTTCGTTTCCGGAGCAGAACTCGAAAACCGTTCATGATATCTTTCTGAAACTTTGCATTTCTATTAGCCAATAACTGAAGTAGTGCCTTTTGATATTTTGGAATTTCTGAATTTTTTTTATTTTTTTTCGTTTTCATAGAAACGTGTTGAATTTGGACTTTGTTCAGAGACCGGTTCGTTTCCGGAGCACAGAAACTCTTCATCATATCTTCCTGAAAATTTGCATGTGTTTACCTACTAACTGAAGTGGTGCCTTTTGATATTTTCAGATTTTAAAGAAATAATTCTCTTTTGTTTCCATAGAAACGTGTTTGATTTGGACTTTGTTCAGCGATAGTCTACTTCCAGAGCAGAAACACTTCATCATATAAGAGTCATTTTCACGAAGAGTGTAAATTTCTGTCCGGAATAGAAACTGTATATTTGTTGTTATTTTTTTTACTATTTTAAGTATTGATGATAAAAAACACTATTGAATGTACATATGAGAGTAAAGAAATTAAAATTTTCATTGATATTTTATTTTTTGGAGATGTTTTAAGGTGCCATTTTGATGAAAATTGCTTGTCCCAAGGTCAATTTTCAAGTTTTGACATCGTTTTAAATTGATAAATTGACAGTAAATGTTTGAAAAAAGGTGTTCCCATTAGTGATTAAGAACCCATCAAGTGAAACCTATCTTGAAACAAAAAATATTTTTTTTACTTATAAATATTTTACCCCATTTATGTGTGTCCCACGAAAAAATGTCCCTACTGTTACCAGAAGTAAAAATATTTTTAAATGATACCTCCCTTGGTCAGAGAGATGAGTCACTTCCTGTCTTGAACCTCCTACTTTCTGTCCTGACTATGGTGTGCAGCATATTTTTTTATAACTGAACTTTAAGTCATAACTTGATTTCAAGTAAGTGGAAAGTTGATTGTAGGAAATTTTGAAGTCCCTACTGTTACCATGTTTAAGGGTATTTAAAATATTTTTTCTTTAAAAACTAGATTTGCATGTAAATTGACTTGTTTATCTATGACTAAAAACATGTGCTTTTTAAGAGTTGAAGGGAGCATTAAGTAAAAATTGAATATTTTCATTAGATTTGTCCTTACTGTTACTGTCCTTACTGTTACCTTATAAAAAGTAACAGTAAAGACAATTCCAGTAACAGTATGGAATTTTTATTCTTCAAAACGGATCTTAAAGGCTTAGTTATCAATGTGTCTTAAAAAAACGTCATGAATGTCATGAAAAACATATGAAAATATTTCAGAGATGACTAAGAAAAAAAATGTGTTTCACAAAAGATTGTTGTTGATTTCCTTCACCGCTTGGTAACAGTATGGACAAATTTGGTAACAGTAGAGACAAGATTCTACAATAAATGTTAAAATGGATGCTATTTGCTATTATTTACATTTCATGCTAAATATAACCTTTAAAATATAAGTTTTGTTTGTCATAGAATAATTATATTAAACATAAACAAACATAAAAAGGTCATCAATGTTTCAAATGTTTCAATCTTATTTGTTATAATCTTTTTAAAATATTTACTTTTTATTTACTTTTAATGATTAACATATTGAAAAGTTTATTCTTTGCTGAAAAATATCAATTTGAATCATAATTGTCAATGAAACATGTGTTTATGGTAACAGTGTGGACATTAAACGGTAACAGTATGGACAATTCTTTTCAAAACAGTTTGTTTTCATAATTGCGATTACCTATTGACCTACCTACCGCTTTTGTTTCCTTAATGCATGTTGTGTATTGCTAAGCAATTTAAAATTTAAGTCACCATTGGTAAAAATCAAGTTTAATCCTAATTTTCAATGTAACTTTAATCTTGCTAACAGTATGGACGTTACGAGGTAACAGTATGGACAAACTCTATTCAAAACCAATAAGTATTGATAATGAAGTTATCTATTAACATAATGAATTCAAATTGCTTTTGTTTAAGGAAATTTAAATCTATTGTCAATGATCGAAAATATCTGCTCTAAATCATTGTTTAAACATTAAACTGATTTCAGGTAACAGTATGGACATCAATAGGTAACAGTATGGAAAATTATTTTCAAAACAAGTTTTTTTCATAATTCGATTATCTATTAATGCTCTTGTTTCCTTAATGGACGTTTAGTGTTGCTAAGTAAATTAAGATTTAAGTCACCATTGGTAAATATCAAGTTTAATCCTTATTTTCAATGAAACTTTAATTTTGGTAACAGTATGGACATTACGAAGTGACAGTATGGACAATTATATTTAAAACAAGTTAATTTCTATGCTCAAATTACTAAATATTTCAATACTCCTAATTTATTGGTACTATCATACTAAAGTTAAGAAACTGTAATTATTGATGGAAAAAATAAAATTTGATCTACATAATCAATGAAGCTTAATTTGTGGTAACAGTATAGACAATAGAAGGCAACAGTATGGTGAGTTGGTGACAAAAAACGTTTGTCAAGTTCTGTTCTTGCACTGGATCAATACATGCAATCATTCAGGTAGCTTACTTTTTAGCTCATAAGGTAGGAAAGACCCTATGGCATGGTGACCGGCCGTCCATTGTCTGTTTCAATATTTCAACTTAATTCAAGAATTAAATCTTGTGTTCAGCCACCTTTATCAATTGAGATTATAAATTGTAGATTTGCTGATTCTGTGGCTTTAAATAAGGGCCTCACAGGTCATGACCTTAAATCTATTTTCATCTTCTCAAAAGACCTAGATAATCTGAAATGTTGTGTACAATCCTTTTAGCCAATGGGGATGATAAATTGTAGATTTGGTGACCTGGTCGCAAATAAGGGTCACAAGCGCCACAAACTTAAAACCTATTTTCAACTTCTTCTCCGCAACAAAAAGCCCTAAAAAACTCAAATGCTGTGCAAAGACTCCTTAGCCATTATGGCCAATGGATATTGTGACTCTTTGCCCGAAAAAGGGGCCTCACCGGTCGAGACCTAAAAACATATTTTCAAATTCCTCTCCAGAATGAAAAGACCTAGAAAATTTAAATGTCCTAGGGCAATGGGGATTATTAACTATAGATTTGGTGACCATTTGGCTTATTTGAGCCTCAAGGGACATGACCTAAAAAAGTATGGTTTTGTCTTCTTCTCCAGAACAAAAAGCCCTTCGAATATTGAAATGTTATTTACAGACTCTTTAGCCCATGTGAATTAAAAATTGTAGATATGCTGCACTGTGGCCCCAAATAACAGGCCTCACAGGCCACAATCTAAAAAGCCATTTTCAACTTCTTCTACAGAATGAAAAGGCCTAGATGAGCTGAAATGTTGTGTACAGACCTTTCAGCCAACAGGGATTATAAGTAGTAGATTTAGTGAACAGGACCCAAATAAGGGTCATAAGGCTCACACCCTGAAAACCTATTTTCAACTTCTCACTTGCACAGATTCCTTGGTCAACAGAGATAATCAATTGTAGATTTGGTGACCCTGTGATCTCAAATAAGTGCCACAACCTAAAACTACCTTTGTCTTCTCTATATAAGGGTATCAGGGACCATGACCTATAAACCTCCTTTGGTCTTCTTCTCGTAAACAAAACATCTCTCAAAAACTGAAATGTTGTTTAGCCTCCTTGTCCAATGGAGAGGATGAATTGAATTGTAATTGAACTAAAATCCTATAAACTGAAATCTTCGATACACTTTGACCAAAGTTGATAAAAGCTTATAAACTGAAATCTTGTATACACCTTGACCAAAGTTGATAAAAGCTTATAAACTGAAGTCTTGTATACACCTTGACCAAAGTTGATAAAAGCTTATAAACTGAAATCTTGAATACATCTTGATCAGTGTAGATTATTTGACCCTCTGACACATAAAAACTATGGAGCAACAGAGCCAATAGACTTCTCTTAATATTACGTCATGAATATTCATGAGCTATCCAAAACGAGGCTAAGCCCGCATGGACGAACAGCGTGATCCCGGAAGTGACTGATCGCAGTTTTCTCTCGTAACATGTCGCCAAAAAGTTCGTTTTATACCACTTTCAAACATTGTCACTAGTTACTGACGGAACTAAAAGCTAAAATAACATCTCAAATGTTTATTTGACTCAAAATACGTGTGGTGTAAATTCAGTATTTGAACGGATGACAACGTTGGCCGAAGTAAACTTGCGCTCATTATTGAAATGAAACGTGAAATCAAGAGAGATTTTTTTTTACGAATATCCAATATTGCTGTTTCATACTAAATTCAAAGTACTAAATACGATTGTGATATTGATGTAAGCCCAATCGGTTCGTGATGATAAAATACATTGTGAGCTTATTTATTTTCCCGACTTCTTCGAAGTAGCCATGAAGATACTCGACATGAATGTTGTATTTCGTGTTACTGGCGCATTGCGTCACCTAGCACCACGAAATAACGGGGTGACACTCGTGGAATATGTGTATATTCCACGAAAGGGTAACACGATTTACAATCGGTGTCTTCTCCTAAGAGTTCACTATGGCTGCGCACGGAAGTAGGTCAATCACGGCGGAAAGTGCCGATGATTGCCGGTGACTGCCGATGTTATGACATCGACAATCACTACACTCCCCCTTGTTTTATAAGAGCCCTAAATATATTAAAATTAATAGGAAGGGTGCCAAACTGCTTCATAAACTACAAATGTATGCATTTTTAACCTTAAAAATTACATTACCTTTGAAATTACATATACAAATAAAAGGTACAATGATAAAGACTTTTACTGGCAGAGGGTAACGCACTGCTCCCAGTAAATTACAAGTTGACAAACTCATCCCGGCAGAAGGCAACTCACTGCTCCCGGAATACATAAAACAAACAATTTCATCTTGGCAGAGGGCATGTCACTGCTCCCAAGATGATCACAATTTCTATTAACATTGGGTTACTGAATACAAAGTGTCTGTCACAATCATAATAATATTACAACTGCACTCCATCTCTCCCCTTCTCCTGTAGAAAGAGTCCTGTTTGGAGAGTAATCAATGTCAATCAGCTTGTGGCACAGAGTTGATATGGGTGTTGTTCATGGCGATAATGTTTGCAAAATAGACTTAGTCTTTGTGACATTTACAGTACCAGTTGATAGCATTAATGGCCAACATGTTTCTTTTTCAGATCCCTAAAAATGAAACTCGACCAGGATCCCAGGGCTCGTAAACTAGTTCTTCTGAGAACGACCGTCTGAGGATGTGACTTTGCATCACGTGATGTAGAGGAGGGGTCTTCGCTAGTTTCATAGCATCTCTCATCCCTTTACGCCCGCACTGAATTATGTCAATGGACTGCGGCTGAATCTGCTGCTGCAATGGTAGGAGAGTAGCAGCACCGCTTGTGATGCTTGTTCCCTCATCTCTGGTTATGGGAAGCTCCCCTGCTTCTGAGCCATGAGGAGTCTCAAAATGTTTTGTTTCTTCAGGTAGATTGGCGACAGCCCACTGTGCACCATGTCGTTCAGGCTCCTGAACTGTAGAGGAGGCGACCGACCGCAGTGCACCATTACTTTCGGGTTGTTTTCTAACCAATAAAGTGGTGACCGGCCACAGTGCACCACCTCTATCAGGAAACTGTTCTTGATCAACAGTGAAGGTGAATGGACGCTGTCTGCTGTAAACAAAGGGGGTGACCGGCCACAGTGCACCTACCCTCTCCGTATTCTTTGAGGCAGTCATAACTGGGGAAGTAACTGTTTTTGCAAGAGCGACAGAACCTAGTCTTGTCTTTGGAGGCCCCAAGGGGCTAGTGTTGTCAGATGGACCTAAATGGCCTTTCGCTGAGGAATGGACCGGACACAGGCCTAATTGTCTGGTCCTCTTCCGTTTAAATCATGCCTGTGTGTGTCATCATGTGGTGTGTCGATCTGACACTCAAGTGATGAGTGACCTACTTGTCCATGTTTGTAGGATGGTCTCTTTGTTGGTGAAGTCACTGAGGTAGCACATGTTTTCTTCACTGAACACTCCTTGTTCTTCATCCAACGTGTCAATGTACCTGTTAGCACAGTCAATGAGGATGTTATCGAGTCAATCTTCTGAGTGAGGACATCAATCTTACACTCTGTACTTGACTTTCCGATGGGAGTTGGAGATGCTTGCTCCTTGTCGTCATTGTGTCTTGGGCGAAGGTGACTGACAGAAACATCGCTGTCATAATCGTCAACAACTACATGTCGGACCAGGCGGCGGGGTCCATAGACAGCTCGACTGTTGTGCTGGTGCCAACGCAGCTTCTCCAAGGCATCTTCCACTGTGGTAGGTTGCAGGTTGCATACCAGGGATCCTGCATCTTTATCGTTGCATCCCTGGCAGATCCTCAGAACGGACTGCCTTGATCCATGCTCCTCCGGGAATTCTTTGAAGGCACGATGGGCCAATTCTTGTACCCGATCTGCCCAGTCTTCAAGAGACTCATCCAGGAATTGGCACAGTGCAGCGAACTGCAGCTGGGCTGTTTCTGCCAATTCGGAATGTCCAAACCTCTTGTCCAATTTTTTCACAATATCCCTGAATGAAAGATTGTCCCTTTCAACACACAGGGCGAAGAATTCACTTGCTTTGCCAGTGAGACAATAGCACAAGTGGTCTTTTTTAACATTATCAGTCAGCATTTCTGTCTCCGCAAACATGGTGAACTTACTGAAAAATGCCTTCCATGATCCCTTGCCATCAAAGGTTATTGTCTTCGGAAAACTAACCTTGCGTTGAATCCTTTGTCGCTGGTCTCTGCGCTGACGGCCTTGACGTCTGGGGTCTTGGTGCCTGTACAATTGTGGATCTAGTCCTTCGGAGTCATCACTGTCGTCAGGGACAAACTGTCTGTCGCGCTGTTTGGCTGCTGCCGGCACCTGAGCTGTTTGCCCTCCCCCTACTTTGTCACTCAAGGCCTTCAGAAGGATATCGATGGTCTCCTTTTCTCTAGTAACTGGCACTTGAGGCTGTGGAGAATACATCTGTGCGGGATAGCCGTAGCCGTGAGCGAGGTGAGCACCATACATCTGTGTTGGGTAACTCCAAGGAGCGACTGGCATGTTTGGAATCGGCGCTTGGGTCGATGACATGAACGGGTGAGTCTGACTGTTGAACATCGCACTTGGCTGTAGGAATGGAGGGAATTGCTGTGATGGTGGCGCCCCATTCGCACCGGCTTTATTCAACAGCGTTGACGTATTATTTAATGTTGTTTGAGAATTCCCCGTATCTGTATCCAGCTTCCTGTTTCGCAAAGTTGGACTATGGTCCCGTCCTAAACCTTGGCTTGTCCCTCGGGGTGTGGTGGGAACCTTTGGCTTCACATCCAGCGATGGCGTCATGACAAGATGACTGGTCCGGGGACCATCACGCCCCTTGGCGGCATAAAAGCCGGAGATGACATTTGTGACATCATTGAGGCTTTGCTGGTGTCCGCTACTATCTAGGGATGCTCCCTGTGTTCCTATTTCTTCAAGTTGGTGAGTCTCGACCTTGGTGTTTTTCAAGGGCACAGGCGTAAAATCAATTGTTTTCAGAACCGCGGATGGAATATGCAGGTTAAGACCACGAATTGATTCCTCGGTTAGGTTTCCGTACATATCCCTCCAGCGCATTAATGTTTTTGCCGCCTTAACACCAACACCAGGTATCTCCATGAGCTCATCGAAAGCCATGCCATTGATGGAGTACACATGATCAGGACGTTCTTGTTCACTGTCAGACATGGTGAATGGCTTTGTGAAGTGTGGAGTTTTGTATGAGGTATGAACGCTCCAAAGTTCACTCAAGGCTGTATTATCCTCAGTCTTACCCTATCCCAGGTGTAACTACAAGATTTAAGATAATGTTACCCTATCCCTGGTGTAACCACAAGGTTTCAGATAATGTTACCCTATCCCAGGTGTAACAACCACGAAATAATTTAAACTAAAGTTACCCTATCCCAGGAATAACAGAAAGTTAATATATTGCTGCTACACTACAGAGAAAAATATCGTAAGTGTTACCCCATCCCAGGTGTAACTGCCAATTAAGGATGTGGTAAGGCACCTTTGCACTATGTGTAGCAACAACAGTGGATAAAAATATCTATGAAAATTAATTTAGTCCTAACGCTATTGTGAAAAAAATAAATTGAAAATTAATTATACCTAGCAGTACAATTAATGACAAATAACTACCAATAATGTTATTACTGCAACAACAATTTAATTACAATAAAAAATATATAATCTAAATTTACCAAATAGCCTATTGAAGAAATAATATTACATAAAGCCTGAATGTAAAAAGAAAATTTATCCTGACAATGATATGCCTACACAATAAAAATTATTGCAAGGGTACCTATCACTACAAGAAAATTGTCTACACAGTGCAAAATATTACTAGCTAGAAAAGGGTAAAAGTTACCTAAATTACCAAAAATAAAGACAATTTAGTGTATTGTAGTGCGCCTAGTGCATGCTATGGTAATGTTCATAAATGTAAGACACAAAAATACCTACGAAGTTAATGAATACTGAGGCAAAAATCGAAAAAGTCTACCGCGAGCGAATGTAAACAAACCTAGCGGAAGTGCTAAGCAAAGGTTACGGGGGTCAGGGAAAGTTCAACCTGTACCCACGTGGTTACGTGAAAAATTACAAAATTACGGCAAAACTGACAATGTCAGTTAATTAAAATCGCGTAGGGCGTTTACAGCAAACGCGAAGACATTAAAATAGATCAATACGAGTGAATTTCCACTCGCAGTGAACGACAATTTATCGGCTGCAAAACTTGGGTCGCTTGCAGACGAACCAAAATGGCGGACAGTGCAGACGACAATGTGGTCGGCTGCCCGCACAGAAAATTGAAATTTCCGCGTAAGTCGCGAAAACTGTCACAGCGCCAATGTTGTATTTCGTGTTACTGGCGCATTGCGTCACCTAGCACCACGAAATAACGGGGTGACACTCGTGGAATATGTGTATATTCCACGAAAGGGTAACACGATTTACAATCGGTGTCTTCTCCTAAGAGTTCACTATGGCTGCGCACGGAAGTAGGTCAATCACGGCGGAAAGTGCCGATGATTGCCGGTGACTGCCGATGTTATGACATCGACAATCACTACATGAACAATCGCATGCCGTGTCTCGCCAACCAGTGATGTTGACAAAAACATGTTTCTGTTACCATGCCGATTTCTGTGAAAACTTATAGGCCTAAATGTAAAAATAATATTATAATTTCGTAAATGTGCTGACTTAAATTAGCCGGCGGAATTGATTCAAGCAGACCTATTATACAGTAGTACTTGACTTGTACTTTCATGCTGGCAGATGTGAATATTTTTGAATAAATCAATTATAAGGTAAGTAGTTATATATTTAATATAATTTTAATATAAAGCATCTGCATGATTTTTTTTAAAACTGTAAATTCTACAGAAAATCAAGAAAATAAATAACTAAAATTAATTGTGTATACAAAATATTATCTGAGTTTATTATGCATTAAACATTAGGGTTTTAATTATATCTCAAGTTAATAACAATGTTACATGGGAAATTGTAATATGTGCCGAATTTTATATTTTGTTTAACATGGTACATTTGTAATATATGATTTTCATATAAGATTTTTTTTTCACAAATAAGATGAAAAATATGACAAAGTCACAATCAAAACCAAATATAATCTGGATTGAAATATGTACACAAATGGATTGAAATATGTACACAAATGGATTGAAATATGTACACAAATGGATTTATAGTTTACTTTTAATTTTTTTGTGATTGTGCTGATGTCAGTTTATATATATACACATCATTATTCAGGTCTTGTAAAAATATAATGAATCAGAGATTTGAGGCATACTATATAATTGGTCTAAATTATAAACAAATTTATTTTGTAAATTTGTGATGTTGAATAGATTTGGCATAAATGATATGGAGAGTTTCATTAAAAGAAAGTTTGACCATAAATTATAGAATTTTCATGTTCTTAACATTGATGCTGTAGACATATATAAACAATTTTATGCCTTTGAAACTTACAGAAAGGTCAAGTAAATTTTAGATAAAGAACTAAGTTTCAACTAAAATATATATAAAAAAATTAAAAATATTTACATGTCAAGTTAAAATTAATCTCTTAATTAGGAGTTTTAGATAAGATTTAGTTACATAAAGAAGGCTATACTATCTTAATTAATATTTGCTGCAATTATATTATATCTAAAGGAATCTGACCATTTTGAAAATATGCTACCCTTCAGTGATAAAACATAATAATTAGATTAGACTGTTAAACTGTTAATATCTTTACAAAGTGTAGCTTTATTTTGTCAGGTATCACCGTGATTGAGTCAAACCAAACTCTTAAAATAATATGAAAATGTAGTTAATTTTGATAATTCAATTTGAGTAATATATACCTCTATATGGTCCCCCCCCTACTCAATAGAAAATCATTACTAAAGCAAAACAGATCAACTTAAGTCCATGTATCAACATGATCAATCCATGTAAATTTCTGAGTCAGGTCCAAAACATGATTAAGATGTATATGAATTATATCCATAAAATTCTAAATTGATATAGGGGTTTCAGGTACAGACATTATATAATTTTGTTATTTGAGTGATGTTTTACTTTAAAAAATCAGGAACCAATTTGCACTTGTAGAATTGTATTTCCCAATGAAAAGGGCAATTGAAAGTTTACTTTTTACCCATTTCCCCCCAAAGTATTTGCAATAACAATAATACAGGATTTTTAAATAATTGTTAAAACTATAACAAAAATCATATATATACTTAAACACGCCAAACACTTAAAATTTAAATGTGTTTACAACTTTATAGTTGAAGAAGGTTCGTTTGTAAATCTATTAAATATACAATTATACATGCACATTAGACCTGCATTGGACTATGTACAGGCTACTGAATAAGGTCAATTCTATTCCCGTTGGTCGGCCTGTATAGCGCGTGAACTCGTAAATAGAAACATCAAATTGAGTATTATTATTATATTGTTTTTTAGGTAGATATACGACATAGATAATAAAACTGTTTCTGTAGGAAAGTTGCACAGGTGACGCATTGTGAGATTGCAAGCCTCCCGGAAGTTGATCGAATGTTAGAGATTACGTACAAACGGCAGAAAAAAGCGAATATATCAATCATTAATATGACTAGATGAAAATAGATTGTTCCAAAAAAACACAAAATCTATTTCCAACGTAAAATTGTGTTTCTTATCGTATAATATCACATGAATTTGGTAAAAAATTGAGATATTTGAGAAGTACTCATATCTGCGAATCAACATTCCACGATGCTTTGACTTTTCAGCAAGGCACTTTATGAATGAAAATTTTAATCATTGTTGTCAAATTTAACACGGACTCCTTTAGAAAACAGCAACAGACTTTTGTGCAAAAGTAGAAAACTTTTTGTGAGTTTGCAGTAAAGCTATTCATAAAATACGATATCGGACTCGCACGTCGCATTACGGCATTTTCGTCTGCCATCTTGGAAGCTTGCGGGCTTAGCCTCGTTTTCGATATCTAGGTCGGCTATTGCTCTATATTTTAAAAGTTATTTTGTTAATTGCTGATACTGTTTGTAAAAAACATAATATCTGTTCTTGTTGTAATAAGGGGTTTCAAACAAGGTGTCAATTTATTTAAGGTTATGTTCTTTTTTTTAATTTTCTCTAGGTTTAGACCTTAATTAATGTTTAAGTTGCAATATTATTTAAGCGTTTTAAAATTTGACACAAATGAAATTATATATTCAGAACCACATACCCTAATAAATGTGATGGATATCAATCAGAATATAACTTTTGTCCATACTGTTACCTTGAAATTTTAGAACTTTCTTAAGGTTTTTTGGATCAATTTTTCTTTGACAAAATGTCTTTGTATGTGTTTATTCATATTAACTTGGCACAACAAACTAGTATTTTGCTCTTCTTTTCGTTTACATTTAAATAAAAGGAAATAAGTTTTACTCCCTGTCCATACTGTTACCATTGTTGTCCTTACTGTTACCATCAATATCCTTCACTATAAACCGGAGAAATATTTAATATTTTGAAAACTTGTGGGAAATATTTTATAAAATAGGTTTATTTCTATATCTACATACAATTTAAAGATTTCCAAATTTGAAGGAGCTTGGAAAATAAGTTTTACTTTGAAAAAATAGTAACTTTGCTGGTTGCTCGCCATTATTTTCCGTGAGATAATTTTTTTTAAATTTTGAATTTCAAAAGTTTCTTATCAGTCCAATTTTTTTTTCATTTAAAAAGAATATATAAAGACTTACTAATCTTTTTGCAACAGTATATTTCTGAAAATTAAATGTAACTTCTTTTTTCACCGTTTTTGTTAGTGGTAACAGTAAGGACAATTATGACGTAATAATGTTTTAAAACATTCTATTAAAAAAATTATATAAAAGGTTAAGCTTGCATTTTTTAAATTCATTACCCTGAGTTAATGTATATTCACAATCAATAACAAATTCATCATTACCCCTCATTTGGATTTTCTGTTTTTCATTTTTCTAAATTTACTCTCTTCGTGAAAATGACTCATAACTGAAACTCAGGATGTGTAATACCCACTAACTGAAGTAGTAGATATACAATTACCTGTTAAATATGTGTTTTACAAATTATGTTGGACCTGTGAGATATCTCATCTTCTGTTGACTCTTGTTCTCTTGTTGATCTTGCAACTGTAAACTGATCCAATCCAGTCATATTTAGTTCACATATCTAATGTAAAAACAACATTTGTTAAACCTTTTTAATTTTTTTCCTATGCATCCTGTCACAATATTCAGTTCACAGGCTATTCAATAGTTCTTATTTGATATTGATTACATCAAACATGTCCATAATGTAGTATTACTCTTAAGCTGACATATGAAGTGCTGCAGTGCACATAAAATCTCATTATCTTCACAGTTCATTAAAACAGCTGTTTTAAGTGATTACCCCTGTGATCCATATTTGGGGTCACAAGATCACCAAATCTACAATTTAGAATTCCCATCAGTCAAGGAGTCTGTACATAAAATTTCAGCTCTCTGGAGTCATTGGTTCTGGAGAAGAAGATGAAAATAGATTTTAAGGTTATGACCCCTGGGGCCCTTATTTGGGGTCACAGGGTCACCAAATCTACAATTTAGAATCCCCATTGGCCAAGGAGTCTGTACATAAAATTTCAGCTCTCTAGAGTCATTGATTCTGGAGAAGAAGTCGCAAAAGTGAAAATTTTCCGGACGGACGGACGGACGGACGGATGGACGGACGACATCCCATGCCATAAGCCCATCGGGCCTTTCAGGCCTGATGAGCTAAAAAGGGACCCTGATTGCAAATAGGTAGGTGGGTACATACTACATAGGGTAGTCAAATCTTCATGCCATGTGTGAGATGGGGTATAATATCACATTAGCACTGGGAGATTGTTTCTTTATTTTGAAATGAATAGATTTCAGTAAATAAATAAATTCATGTAATATAAAATAAGCCTGCAATATTTAAAAAATAATTTTCAACTTTTGAAGTACAAGGAATATAAAATTACATATCTCCTAACTTTTGAATTAGTCTCACTCCTTTTAGTTAATGTTTATTTTAATTCCAAAATTGCTAAAATAAATTTATTAAAACATATCATAAGCTACAAATGTTTTTCAACTATTTATTTCCTGTTTTGTAAAGGGTTCCATCATTCATTTAATTTACTTTGTGTACAGTTGTCAGCTTTTTAAATAAACTAAATACTACGTTTTGAGGTAGAAATCCTTTTCTTATGAAATATTTTTTTAAACATCTGTTTAATTTTCAAAGCTTATTCACATATCTACATGTGCTCACAGATTAGAATCCTCATCACATTGATTACTGACTGATCATTGATAACTTTCCGCAAACTATTAATTAAATAAAGCCATAATAGATTAATTGCTAAAGATGTTTATGTATTTCCTACATATAAATAAGAACGTTATTTTCATTGTTTAAAATTAATTTGCTCATTCAGACATACAAATGACTTACTAAAAAAAATATTTTAAAACTAGAACAGATTATATTTATTTGATTTAATTATAATATCTGCTTTACTGCTTTAACAAGAGAACGTAAAATAACCTGTACTAATTGGACCGTAATTGAACTATATCCAAATGAACAATTTGAATCAGTTTAGACTCCAAAATCGATTACTTTTTTTAAAAGCAAGAATTTGGTTTGTTAACAGTGTATTGCACTGAATGACCCCTTTGCACTTCGTAGGCATGTCACAAGAGCTGACCGTTTAGCCGAATGATGGCTAAGATTTGAACAGTTTCTTCCCACCCAGTGACTATATACAATAATTTCTTGGCATGCATGGGTAGGGTGTTAATTTTCATTCGTATTTCAAATTAGAGCACTGAAACAACAACGAGTTTGTCAGATTTACAGTTCAAAATGACGGTAAACACAACGAGGAAATCCTACCGTAAATTATTCGAAAAACATCGCCTTGCATGTAAAAAAGTAACCTGGGCGGTGGTATTTGAAGGTAATCGACAGATGCATCGATCTTGAAAGTTTTCCGAGTGATTTTATCATTATTTTTAATAAAAGTAAGTGTTATTTAGAAGAGCTACCCACTTGTCAATGCTATGTGAATGGTACTTCCGGGTTTGGAAGCGGCCTTAGCCTCGTTTTCGATTTAGCGCACGCGGTTCCATATGCCTCATCAATATTCATGAGGCAATGTTAAGAATCCCCTATAAGAGCCTGACAGCACAAAAATGTTTGAAGTTATCGCGTTTACAAGGATTGTTGTAGTTTTTGTCACCAGATTTATAAGAAAGAAGCTATGTATATGAGGTGTTAGTACCTTCTTGGAAAAAAGTTATTTAGAGATTTCAGAACTGGTCACCATGACCATATCTCGTGACCTTGACCTTTGATCTTCAAGGTCACACAGTCAATGATCACTTTTCATTGTGTATAACAATCATGTAATGATTCAAAGTGTTAATAGTTAAAATAAGGCATGTTCGCAACTGCATGCTTAAGTTGTGACCTTTCTGTGACCTTGAACTTTGACGGATGTTAGTGAAAACCTTTTAAAATCTTGGCCTTTCTCCATAGTTGATATACACCAATTAAGGGCCTGATAGCACAGAAATTAAGTTGTTGAAGTTATCGTATTTACAAGGATTTTTTTAGTCATTTCAGAACTCATGACCTTGACCTTGACCTTGAATGTGAGCATGTCAAAATAATTCCCCAGGTGTACAAGAAAAAAGCTATATATATGAGGTGTTGATACCTTCATGGAAAAAAGTGATTTCAGAACTGGTGACCTTGACCCTATCTCGTGACCTTGATCTTTAAAATTCAAGGTCCCACAATCAGTGATCACTGTTCATTAATTATCACAATCATGTAATGATTCAAAGTGTTAATAGTTGAAATAAGACATTTTCGCAAAGGTATGCTTATAATTTGTGACCTCGCTATGACCTTGACCTTTGACGGCGACGGAAACTGCACAAAAACTGATAGCTGCTAATAATAACAGATGAACCAGCATTTAAAGAGGTTCAACAAACCTTGTTTCTGAACACTCCAAGTAACTTCTGTGGCCATTTTCAGTAACAGTGGCATACATGTGCATTGGAATGTTTACTGTGTCTATTGGAATAGGATCATTAATATTTTAGTGTTACTAATCGAAATAGGCTTTTTATGATAATACAAAAACAATGGTACTGAAGTAGTACTCAGTCAAACTTTTGAGTTATCTCTCTTTGGTAAAATTGTGACCATATCTTAGTTCTCTAAAGATACTATTAAAATATAATGACGAACTCGCTTTTGTCTTTTGTTATAATATTATACAGACATGCCAAGTCTACCGGTTTACCCGGTAGACTACCGGTTTCTAGATCATTCTACCGGGCTATCGAGTTCGTGGTATTTTCTACCGGGTTTTCAAAAAATAAAATTAAAATTTAAATTTAAAGCAATGTAACAAAATAAACATTAAAAGACTTTTAAAATATCCACTCATAATGCAGCAAGATTAATTTGGGAAGACAGCCAGTTTTTTGTAGCAAAAATATTGTTGAAATCAACTCTACCACGTGCACTTGTCACAACAAAACATACTAATCGATAACTGAGCGGTGAAATATTTTTCACACTTTCTAACTTATTCAGTAAGTAATGACAAATTTATCAAGAATAATGCTATATAATCAATATTTACTGATTATAAGTCTTGCTTAAACCTAATAAGTAATATAATAGAACTACAAAATTGTCAGATCCTACCTGAAAATGTGTTTTCACTGTTATCGGATAGAATAGCAATGAGATTGCCCGACCACGTGTTTTGATTTTCAACATTAATTAATTTCACGTAACTGACACCCTGCATATTTTGACCCCCAAGTCAAATAACCAACTACAATGAGATAATGTCTGATTTATGAATTGCATTATCAAATTGCGACAATGTAAAGTCTACTGTGCAACCGGAAACAAAACATTGCTTTTCCTGGAATATGTTTATGTAAGGTGAAAGGTTAGCCAATCAAATGTCTCAGATGTCGTAAACAAGGTCAAAGGTGAAACTAGGTCACCCTTTGTAACAAATATATCGCAGGATAGATTTCTATCACCGTAGAGACTGGTAATTGTTTGGGACTTGGTTGCATGATATAATATATTTCTGTCATTTGATTAGCATTTTGATGTAAATATAAATTTGAACCAAGAGGCATAAGCTAGTTTCTATGGTTCAATTCCAACAGTATTTTTTTTATTGGAAAATGAAACATTCATTGATTCAAACAAACATAAAACAGTGGATTTTATTACCGGTACAGTGCTTGCTTAAAGGTACATCCATTGTGTTTCATAAAATTTTATTTGGTTTGTATACGTTCCAACTCACCACATGTGATGTCCACAATACAAATAAATTCACTCAGCTTGCATATTTATCCCCAATCGCCAAATATATCATAATTACTAGTTTCCAATCAAAATTTAGTAACATCATTATGCATGTGCAGAAACCGAAATTGCACGTTCCATTTACATGCACAGTGGTTATAAGACCTATTGAACATTATCAACTCAAAATTATCTTTGTGTCTGTTATAAATAAGATTCAAAAATTACGTTTGACTCATTGGCGCGCGCCACACGCTGTGCATTGTCCGGTTTTCGATCAGAAATCACTACTTTTACCTTCATATCGTCAATATGCTAAGTCTACTATCATCAAAATGGTAGTTTTCGGCAACAGTCGCTACTTCTCGATGAAGTTACACCATTTATAACGTTTCCAATATGTGACCCCCAACAACACAATGGATGTACCTTTAATTCAGGAATGTTTTGGTTTGTACTCAGCATTATACCATCAAAATATTAGTTTAAAAGTTATAACCAAGACAGCTAATTAAAACTGTCAATTTGCATTGGTTAATATAATAAAAGACAGCAATACAATAATTACAGATAATTTGTAAATTTTGAATAGAATATTTATAAATAAACTAAATTCCTCATTTAAAATAAACAAAGAATGTGTTGCATTGATTTAAAAGAGAAAATGTTTTTGTAAAATGATTAAAATATATCTAAATATGACATTAAAGTAGTGAAAGTGTAAATCTTTGTTGATCGGTAAAACGACGGCGGGGCGATTCAGAAATCTACCTAGTTGGAACCCTGAAACCAGGTAGATCTACCTGGTTGGACCAAATGAAACTTGGCATGTCTGGTTATATTGATTTATATATAAAATTCTTTGGTTCTTTAAATTATGGAGTCACTGTATTGGGTTTTGAATTTACAAACAAACCTTCTTATCCCCCAGAATTCCTAGAACTTTAGAGAGAATCTCATCGTTGAGATGTATATTTTTTGTTTTTAAACATTATTAATCAATATGGAAAAGCCTTTTATTCAATTGATATTGTCTTTATACTCTTTAAGGAGAGATGGGACCCAGAAATCGAACTGGCTTACGGCAACATTTTGCGACAACAATTTACTTTTGTGTAAAAATATATGGATTACGTTGTGTTGGTCATAGGTTTATCTGTACACTAACGGGGAGCGCTTAAATTTACCGTAACGCCTTTATAACGGTCATTTTACGACATGCCGCATAGCGTTACCGTCACCTATATTCGGGGTAAATATGTTACTACGTGTGTTATTCGAATTACATGCGTATCTCAAGCTAGTGACGAATTTAAATAGCCTGGTATAATCAACTGATAGTGGGGTTTTTTTTTGGTTTTTTTTTTGTATGTTTTTATTCACAAGAGTAGGTACATACAAATACATGTCACATATATTCACCATGAAAAATATTGAGTATCACAGTTGGACATAGTTGTTGCTACATAATGAGTATAAAATCAATCAAGTGCATCTTGTAATGGTAGCCATTTTCTCATAAATTGATTTGATTGTTTTTTCATTCTAGCTATGTATCTTTCAACTTGACTATGAATGTTTGAAAAGACAAGGGTTCATTTCTAATGCAGCTTATATATATGTGTCTCTTTCCAGCTAAAAGAATATGATTTAACAGTTTGAAATCTGCAGTCTCCTGAATACCGAAAAGGATATCTTTGAGACTAAATTGGATGTCATAACACAAGTGTTGTCTTAAAAAGTATTCAATTTCATTCCAGAAAAGAGCTGCGGATGGACATTCAAAATAAACATGTACAAAAGACTCATTTTCTTCGTTGCATCTATTACAAATACTGTTGTCAATTAATTTCATTTTAACTAGTTCATTTTTAGTATATGTAATGCGATGCAAGAATCTAAATTGGAAGTCTTGTAGCTTAATATCTTTACAACATCTTTTGGGGAGTTTAAATATTTCTTTCCAGTCTAGGTCAATTAGGAACATTTCTTGCCATTTATTGCAGACGATTGGTTGTTGGTCAGTATGCAAACATTTATCATAGATCTTGCGTGAACCATTTGAGGGTTTGAGCCACTCCATAAGGAATTTGTTGATCATAAGATATTTTTACAGCGATTTTTTTTCAAAAATGAAGACATGGATATAGATTCACCTCTAACTTTCATTAGGAAAGTTTCCAAAAAAAGAGTATCACTAATGGTCAGATGTAGGTCACTGTCACTGATATCTTGTATGTCTTGGTGAGTGCTTGTGTCAAAATATTCCTGTTTCATATCTCTTAAGATTGTGTTTACTTTTTCCACATATTCTTTATTATGTTATAAAGAAACGTTAAATTTCCAATAGCCTTTGCCCTTTTCTTTGCTTAAAGCATTTGATATTGAAATTGTAATTGCTGAGTGGTCAGATCTATATCCAGGGAGAATATCGCTTTCAATAGTTATGTTTGCCAAGTCCTGAGACACAAGAAAGAAATCTAGCCTAGCTTGTTGTCTTGGATTTTTTTTCCACCATGTAAATTGATTAGCATCTTTATTATGTAGTCTCCAGATATCTCCTGTATTCTAATCAACTGATAGTTATTCTTTCATCGTGCACTCTTAGATTGATAATATATTCAATAACGATTACACAGTATGCCGCCAAAGTTACACTTGAAATCATCAAAACTGCCATGACGTCAGGTTTTTACGTATATGTCGGTAATTTAAAAAATAGAGCCATGGGCTCTGTAGCTCATCAGGATTTTATTGATTTATTATCTAAGGTTAAATATCTAAGTTATCTCAAGTAATACATTGTGAACAAGCAAAATAATATTGGTTTTAGAGCATGACACCATTTGGGGTCATGGGGTCACGAAATCTACAATTTAGAATCCCCATTAGCCAAGGAGTCTGCACACAACTTTTCAGCTCTCTAGACCTTTTGGAACTAGAGAAGAAGATGAAAATAGGTTTTTAAGGATGTGACCCCTGTGACCCCATTTGGGGTCATGGGGTCACGAAATCTACAATTTAGAATCCCCATTGGCCAAGGAGTCTGCAAACAACTTTTCAGCTCTCTAGACCTTTTGGAACTGGAGAAGAAGATGAAAATAGGTTTTTAAACATGTGACCCCTGTGACCCCATTTGGGGTCATGGGGTCTCAAAATCTACAAATGAGAATCCCCATTGGCCAAGGAGTCTGCACACAACTTTTCAGCTCTCTAGACCTGTTGGAACTGGAGAAGAAGATGAAAATAGGTTTTTAAGGATGTGACCCCTGTGACCCCATTTGGGGTCATGGGGTCACGAAATCTACAATTTAGAATCCCCATTGGCCAAGGAGTCTGCAAACAACTTTTCAGCTCTCTAGACCTTTTGGAACTGGAGAAGAAGATGAAAATAGGTTTTTAAGGATGTGACCCCTGTGACCCCATTTGGGGTCATGGGGTCACGAAATCTACAATTTCGAATCCCCATTGACCAAGGAGTCTGCACATAACTTTTCAGCTCTCTAGACCTTTTGGAACTGGAGAAGAAGATGAAAATAGGTTTTTAAGGATGTGACCCCTGTGACCCCATTTGAGGTCATGGGGTCACGAAATCTACAATTAAGAATCCCCATTGGCCAAGGAGTCTGCAAACAACTTTTCAGCTCTCTAGACCTTTTGGAACTGGAGAAGAAGATGAAAATAGGTTTTTAAGGATGTGACCCCTGTGACCCCATTTGGGGTCATGGGGTCACGAAATCTACAATTTAGAATCCCCATTGGCCAAGGAGTCTGCACATAAAATTTCAGCTCTTTGGAGTTATTGGTTCTGGAGAAGAAGTTGAAAAAGCGAAAAGTTTACGGACGGATGGACGGACGGACGGATGGATGGACGGACGGACGGACGGACGCCATGCCATGCCATAAGCCCATCGGACCTCTCAGGCCTGATGAGCTAAAAATGACGTTAAAGTGATGAAAAACGTTCGGTGACCCCTTATTATTATTTCTGAATTCGTTTGTTCAGTTAACTGCGCACATCATATTAAAGTATAAGCAATATCTAAAATATATGTGTTAGTGACAAATCCTGTTGAATATGCGAAACACGATGATAAAAATGACGTTTTTAATTACAAAACGCTTAATTTAATTTTGTTTCTCTTTCCAGCCTCATTAATTTTCAAAATATAGATTTGCTATACATCCCCGAATGTGATTGAAATGTACCTGAAAGGATTCAGACTTTATTCGTTGACAGCGAGCGCTTAATTTAAATACACCAAATCAGTAAAAAATGACATAATTTGCTGAAGGGTGTATTATTATTAATGCCGATAACTCTTTAAATCGTCCGGTGACCGCCAAATTTTCTTACATTTTTTGATAAAAAAACAAAATAAACATGCTATTTTGAAAAAATAAACGAACTCTAAAATATTTGATTTCATCGTCCCATCTCTCCTTAAAGGGGCAGTAGCACGTTTTTTGCGAAATTTATTTTTTCAAATTGTTCGGTATTTAAACGAGCGAAAGTGAGTTAAATACCAATGCCATTCAAGAGTGTCATAAACATGTTATCAAATGGGACCGAGTTTAGTATTTTATTTATTACTCAATGATGTATGAAAATAGCACTGAATTGCAAGAAAATCGTTTTAAGTGTCGTTTACTTGCATATAGGTGACCCGCTATTGCAGTCGCGCGGCTTAGGGGAGACCGGGGCAGGTTGGGACACGGGGTAGGTTAGGACACCACATAATCTATTGATTCCAAGTAAGGAAGAAGAAACTGTCTATTTATTAAAGAAGTACCATCATACCATTTTACATATGATGCTGATGACAGAAAATATGATGTAGTTCAAACACTGGCAAGCTATAACAGTTTTTCAATGGTTTGGCTAAATTTTGAGCATCTTTATAATTATGATCTGATATAAAAATGAGTAAGCAATCCTGGTTAATACCTATTTTTCTGGAAAGTTCCATTATTATGCTAAGTTGTTACAAGTAATTACTTGACATGTTATCTCAATTTACCAATATGGAGGCATGTTATCATCTTGGGGGTCAATGGGGCAGGTTGGGACACTCTTTGAGACAATGCCAACGGGGTAGGTTGGGACAGGGGGGTTGGGACAGTGTCCCAATGTGCCCCGTTATATTTTGAAAGCGTCCCAATGTGCCCCATCTTGATTACTATTCTCTCAAGTACAGACTATTTGTTTTTGTTATGTAAAATATTAAAAAATAATTGCAAATGCGAAACATGTTGAAACATGTTGATATTGTTAACATCATTCAATGGAAAATGTTCAAAACTAACCAATTTCGGGACCCACCCCAGTTGAAAAACTACTGTCTGTCGAGAAAATGGTTGTTGACGACTGCCAACTTCCGGTTGAGCATGGACAGGGCTTACCCCCTGTGTTATTTACACCAGACAATATAACACATTTTGGTTGATAATGTTCAATAGGTCATATAACTACTGTGCATGTAAATAGGACGTGCACTTTAGGTTTCTGCACATGCATAATGATGTTACTCGATTTTAATTTGAAACTAGTAATTATGATATGTTTGGTGATTGGGGATGAATATGCAAGCTAAGTGAATTTGTTTGTATTGTAAACAGCACATATCGTGTGTTGGAACGTATTAATGCCAAATACAATTTTATGAAACACAATGGATGCACCTTTAAGAAAAAACAGGAAAATAATGTTTTTCGTCCCAAGGTGCCCCGGTCTCCCCTACATTGTGACGTCAACCAAAAACGACTGTGACGTCACGTGCCGATTATGACGTTACGCCAGCACGCAGTGGTATCACACATGTGTGTAACCAACTCATTGTTATCTAATGAGTGATTTCACCACAGTTGAGTAATAAATATAGAATACTAAACGATGTCCCGTTTGATAACATGTTTACGAAACGAGTGGATGGTTTGGTATTTTAACGAGCGAAAGCGAGTTATATTTTTAGTAAATACCGATGCAATTCACAAGTTTCATAGCAAATGGGGCCGACTTTAGTATTTTATTTATTAGTCAATGATTTAAATAGCGCTGAATTGCAAGAAAATCTTTTTAAGTGACGCTTACCTGCAAATAGGCCACCTGCTATTGCAGTCGCACGGCTAACATTGTGACCAAATTGTGACCATTGTCAACCGAAAAACGACTATGACGTCACGCGCTGATTATAACGTTACGGCAGCACGCGGTGTTACCAACTCATTGTTATCTAATGAGTGATCTCACAACGGTTGAGTAATAAATATACAATACTAAACGATGTCCCGTTTGATAAAATGTTTATGAAACGAGTGGATGGTTTGGTATTTTAACAAGCGAAAGCGAGTTAAATACCGATGCCATTCACGAGTTTCATAAACATGTTCTCAAACGGGACCAAGTTTGGTATTTTATTTATTACTCAATGATGTAAATAGCACTGAATTGCAAGAAAATCGTTTTTAGTGACACTCTTGCAAATAGGTCACCCGCTATTGCAGTCGCGCTGCTAACATTGTGACGTCAACCAAAAACGACTATGACGTCATGCGTCATGATGATGTATCGTCTACAGATCTCCTGGCCAGTGGGGAGGAATGGACCCTTAGACCTCCCTTTGCCTCCGTTCTCAATGGTTTTAAGTTCAAGACGATAGTCATGCATATCTGGAGGGTATGTGCCCCACTCGAAAGATTCATCAAGTTGCTTTTTTCTATACTCTGTGTCATAGGCGAAGACACTTTTCCATTTATATTTGTGAGCAAGTCTAGAGATATCCAACGTGTATTTGAGATATCCTAATATGAAAGGTTTATCTCAGTTTTCCTTCTCTATCAGACAGGATAGGATTTTAGATTTAGCATAACCCCACTGTTCAAGGGTAGGAATAACATCTGGTCGAGATACCTTGTCAAAACCATCCAAATTATCTTGTCTTCCATATCTAGGGGGATC
Organism: Gibbula magus; assembly: GCA_936450465.1. Taxonomy (NCBI): domain Eukaryota; kingdom Metazoa; phylum Mollusca; class Gastropoda; order Trochida; family Trochidae; genus Gibbula; species Gibbula magus. The sequence continues at coordinate 138,929 of OW388298.1, read as the reverse complement.
CGAAAGAAAGTGTGAAATGTTCAATAGACCGGAGTTACGTTTAGCTTTGAGTGAACCTGTAATACCTGCTTGTGTCTGAGTGAGAAGTTGATCCGCTACTGTAGGAGGGACTTGTTGATGCGCTGACACTTGGGGTGCGGCAACCTCGTTTAGAATTTCTGCTTTCTCATGTTGCAATTGAGTCAGTCTTCTTTCGAGTTTCAGAGCTCTAATTTCTCCCTCCAACTTGGTGCATTCTGTCATCAACGCCATACTAGTTAATTCTTCGTCATTTGTGCGCGGTGACCTCTGTGAAGGTGACTGCTTGGAGAGGTCTGGGGACAAGGCCAACTCAATCTCAATAAGGCTTGATAGTTTCGCTCCAGCTCCCTTACGTTTAGGGCGAGCACCTTGTTCCAAAAGGGACATGTTCGAGACAACTTAGAACTTTGTGAATAGTTAAAACTTTGTGAATAAGAGAATCAAAGGCAACGGTAAAGCATGGCGGCGGCCATTGTAAAGAGGAGAAGGTAACACGAGATAGCGTAAGGTAACGTGAGATAACGCAAGGTAACGTGAGATGGCGTGAAAGGGGAGGTTACTCTGAACCAAAACTTATTTTACATATAAAATAAACACGTCATCATGTTTATGACATAATAGCATTGTGATGTCATTACTCGATGATGTAAAAGCACTGTGATGTCATGTTGTTAGCGGTGACAGGGCATTGTTCAAAATCTACTGTCAAAACGATATCTCCTAGGAGATATTGTTTGATCTCACACAAGTGATATCTCCTGTGGAACACAGTTTTGGATGATAAAACTAGTTCATACACTGCTCACATGTCTCAGCTAACTTACCCATGGCTGTAACACTTAGAGTAGAAATTATGAGAAGCAGACGTCCTCTCCGGTGCATCATTGTGAGTGTGTTTCACATATCTCAGATCTGGAGCTGTACTTGGTCAGTGTCAATAAGTTGTAGATTATACTTCCTTGTCGCGTGAAGGAATAATATTATAGAGTAGCCTCCCTTAGAACAGAATCACATCCTAACACGTGAAAGGTGATGCCAAACATTGTAGAAAAAAACGATTTATAAGTATACGACATCATTATTTACTAATTGTGCACTTTCATTGAGAATGAGTGTATAATTAAATACGATCCGTATTAAACAAGGGCGTAGCTACCATTATCAAGGGCGTAGATCTAGCTACCATTATGAAAAAAGCACGGGCTTAGGCCTACACATGATTTTTTGGTCAATTTGTATTATTATTATTATTTTGAATACGTTCTTATAATATTTTCTTTAATGAAATGGTTATGCATTTCTGAATTATAAAACACGAACAGTAAATATCAAGCAAATGACACATAACCATTGAAGTCGCAGTTGATAACAAAGATATATTGTTATATAGGTAGGCCTATGCATGTTGTCATCGATGATTTTTGTAATGTACACGTGTCAATACTTTCTTAAAGATAGGATGGTAGTAAACCAAAAATGAAATTCGGGTGTTTACGATCCCCCTTTAATGTTACTAACTTCGTTGGACTGCATGGTTCCCATCTGTTTGAAATTTTAAACTACTGTTTTATAAAACCGTAATGCATCTAAAAGATATATCACATATTTACAAGGTATATGTTTGGTAAACTATAATTACAGAAAGTTAATCTAAATAGTGCATAGGCGTAGGAACGATTCGCTGGCAATGTTTTACGGTTGGCTACAACGTTACGGTTTGCTACAAATATTATTATGACTAATGGCATCGAACACTTATTTTTATTATTTTTTTCTTGCAGGGCCATGACGTACAGATGCGATGTTAAGAGTGACTTTTTTTATGTCATTGTAAACCATTTCTGTGATAATCATCCAGACAATGAACTAACAGTCAGAACAGTACGGTTATCATTACTGGCGGGCAAGTTACAGAATCTAACAAAGAATTTTAAAATCGTGCCTAAAAATATTCAAAACCAAGGACAAAAGATAGTTACCTCACCAGAAGAGCACATCACACTGAGTGTAATTGAAAGCGAAGAAACCAGTGTCTGCAGTGAATCCTCTGCAAGTTCCAGTAGTGATACAGAATCAAATCATGACATCAGCGATGATCTAAGTCTGGAATCATTTCAAGAATTTGATCAAAATTGTAGTGACACCTCCGACACACAAAGTGCGAATGATGACTGTGATATTGGAAAATATATGGACGAATTGGTTCGGCTGTTACCTTCAATAGTAGATTCTTTGAAAGAAGTTGGAAGGTATTCGGAATGGAAAACTTTCTGTCACAAACTAGCCGACAAAATATTTCCAACAGAAAACTTAGCTTTCAAGTTATTCATGGATGTGGTCAAGTGGTTTTCATGCAAAACCACAACGAATATGCGATACAGGAAAGAAGTCATTGCTTTTTGGAAAACCGGTTACAGACTGTTTCATGGTCGCTTTGTCCGATTCATGCCTGGATACAAAAACCTTGGTCAAGTTGTGTTAGGAGATTGTACACCTGGAAATTATAACCCATCTTTAACTTTGCTGTCCCAAGTTTGAATATCCTAAATTCCAAAAATTGTGAAACAATTCCTCATGATATAAAACCAGGCATCATATCTCAAGTTCTTGATGCTATATCGAAAGAGCTAAGAAACTGTTCATTCAAAATATGCTTTGATGGCAAACAAATTAGGTCAGGACTTACTGAAAACGCAGGTGATTGAGATTTGTTTGATTTTTAAGACCAACCAACACTTGGAAACAGAAAGACTAGATTGAATGTCGAAATTTCTCGTATCCAGTCCCTTGTAGATAGACTATGTGAGGACGATGTTAATGACATGGGGGGATATATGGAGTCGTTTGAATGGGGTGCATCTACTGCTATCGGAAAGGCTTAAAGAGTTAAGGAAAGTAAAGGTTTCCCGTAATCTTACTTACCAAAAGTTCAAAAAGCTAGCTGGAAGCAACTGGAGAGATAGCAAGTATAACTATGCTATCAGTGGTCTCCAGACATCTCTATTTGAAATCGCTGCTGAATGTGACACAATGCTCAATGTTCTTGACGGTATACATCGAGTTCAGTCCGAGCTTAATCATGCAGAAGCACTATTCTGTGAACAGAAAGCAGTGGGACTTGAGGAGCAACAAAATTACATTTGTTTGCAAGAAGGGTCTACCTCTGAACATAGTCGTTTCATCAAGCAGAGAACTACGGAGTGGCACAGTGTTAGAAACAAAGCCAAAGTCACAGGCAGTACTGCTTATGATGCTCTCGGACTAAGAACTCTGAAAAAGAAAGTTGAACATTACGATGTCATTACAGATGCAAAAGAAAAACCCAATCCATACCCTGACCTACAGCGTCTCTTTACATATCGATTTGAGAATGAGATAAATGCTATAGGAACATTAGTTGGCAAGGTGCTACCATCTTACCATCAACATAATTCGTAGCAAACCGTATTTGCGCACATGGCTTACCACTAGCAACCGTAACATCAAATGTACTTATTCTTTGGAATTTTTTGTCATTTCAGTCTTTTCTAGCATATTGTGGTCAATGCAGTTGACAATCATGATATTTTAATACCTCTTGGATACAGTTTTATAAACCTAGGTCGGATTCTGTCTGTTGTTTTGTAGGTATCTTCTTTTCTTGGAATAACCTCTAATGAGGTCTTACTTCCGAGAATAACCCGGTATGAGGTTTTACTTTTGAAAGTAAGACCTGAACCTAAGGTTTTTTTTAAAGTAAGACCTGGAAATGCACTTAGAATAATTTTTCAGACTTGCAACGCAATAGCCAACAAGCAGCAATTATTATCGAAAAGTTAAAAATTTCCAAGTTGAAATAGCTGGATTCGAACCTGACACCCTTCGCTCTCTATACTGGCGCCTTAGACCGCTAGGGTATGCAGACCGAGATGATGAGTGGAGTTGAATTACTCCATTTATAGTCATACCTTTTTGCCTCGATATAACGCAACCGAGGGCGACATACCCTTTATAAAAACACGATTTGGGAATCAAAAATTATAAAATGTAAATTTTTACATTTGACGTTTATAAATAGGAAGAAAACATTCCTCCTTCGTCTTCTGCTTTTAACATGGTCTAAGCGGAGAAATTAGGCCCTTTGAGCGTCCGAAACTATAACTCGTAAATTTTGATAGTTGACGGTTTATAAGCTGGAGAAAACACTCCTCCTCGGTCTTCTGCTCTGAGAATAACCTCAAGGTCGGGATAGCCCCTCGGGCTAACGCCCTCGGGGCTTTATCCCTCCCTTCAGGTTATTCTCAGAGCAGAAGACCTCGGAGTCATGTTTTCTCCTTAACATATAGATGGCAGTGTTCTTTACGATATATTAACCTGAAAATAAACAAATAAAAGCGAAAGGAGCCAAAATATTTTTAATCAAAGTACTGTTAATTATTAAATTCACACTTACAACAGTATGTTGGAACGCAGTTATACTTTTCAAAACCTTATATTGATACTGGCAATCTTTCATTGTCATGAATCGACAGTATAACGTAAAAATTTGACATTATGTACCTGTATTATGATGCAGCCGATGTCTTGTTTATCATAGCGAGCCGTTGCGGTAACAATGGCAAACCGTAGCGACCACTAGCAAACGTCCTCACGTATTACAAGGTGTGATGTTACGGACCTTTTATCTGCAAAATGATATTTATTGTAGTAATGTCTCAAAAACCGTCAGGGCACGCTTGTTTGATTGTGTTTAATTAATTCAATAAACATTATGGGCATCATATTCAGAGTTGTTGTGTTAAGTTAGTGTTGTTTTCTTTAAAAAATGGAATGTAATAGAATAGAAAAGAGATTTATGTAATTTGTAAGTTTAATTGTGTCAGCCTTATATGATAAAAATACAATATCGACAATGGATTCTGCAGAAATAACTTCAAAAGTCCTGTTCAAGAATAGAAAAAATTAAAAACGATTCAAATATGAAAATGTACTGCTGAAGACTCATAAACATATATGTCACGGACCTATTTTCTGAGATATTTGGTGCTCAGTTCAATATTTATGAATAACAATTGGCAAAGGAAGATAACTCTTCAGTGGAAAATATTTTTATTTTATGACATCATTCATCTATATAAGGTTATAGAGCAAATATCATTATCACCAAAAACACAAACTATTCACACAGTCATAACACATTTACCTTTCTTTATTAAGATAGAAAGATGATTTCATTTTAAATCTTTCTGGACATGGACACTTGTTAGGAACGTCTTTAATAGTTATATAGGTCATTCTTTGTTTTATCAGACCTTCGAATGGTATTTGAACGTTTGCACTTGGAAATGTGTTTCCTACAAATGTTAAATTTGTTACTTTTTTGTTTTGTTACGTTTTGACAAGTATGGTTGCCGTTCACTAGAGCATAAGACGTCCCCAAATATATTCACGTGCAAAAGAAACGTCCCCCTACAAAATGCAATATATTTCAATCCACGGGCGATAAATACGACTGAAACAGCGTCTTTAGAACCCAGCAAAACTTTATATGAATTTTCAAAAATTATCTCTTCAAATTTATGAGAAAAACACGTTTAAAGAATGTTTTTGGAATCTCCTTAATTAGACGAGATAGAAGAGTCAAAAGCAATTTTGGCTTGTTTTGTGACGTCCTACAGAAAACATGCGTCAACAAGTTGAAATCCAAGAAGTTATTTATGTTCAAGACACCTTTTAGTACTTAAATATCTACTTTTTAATGTATTAAACTGAAAAGCAAATATTGTGGCCAAAAAACATCTTGAAAACACCCCATGTGTATTTGAACAGTCTGAATAAATAAAAGTATCATACTCTGAAGTTTGAAATTGTGAGTACTACTTAGCAAAACATGTGTCTATCAAATGCATTCACAATATACTTTCTACGACCTCAATATTTCATTTTCTGCTCTTTTTAAAATGTCTGGACGTTTCTTTTGCACGTCAGAATTTTTTCTTTTCTTTTCTTTCTGTTCTCGGCATATAGGCCTATAATCCGTTCATCCAAAAGTTGGTTCTGTTTCTGGGATAGAACTAAAAAGCAATTGACTTAAAGTATACATGGTATTCTGTACAGTTTATTATGAACTGTGAAGACCTTATTCGTGTTTACCGTTTCAAAAAACGTCAACGTCGTTTCAATCCACAATAGGAAGACGGGGCAAAGTGGCCCATGTTAACAAAAACTTTGTTCCTTCTAAGCCGAAAACGATGATGACCAGAAGTAAAAGAGTTTGTTAATTTCACACTCAAAACTAAGTTCTCCCGAAGGTCTAAAGATACCCAGCTGAAAATTGTTTAGTTTTAAAAAAAATGCCTTGCAAAGTTAAGGGGCGCACTTTGCCGCGGTCTCCACTAAAAAGCAATTAATTCTGAAATAAATGTGAAGTGAAAACATATTAAAATGCATTAACATTTATTTGCAAATGGTGACAACAACAAGTCCAATAAATCAAAATTGATTTTGGGGACAATTTAATTACTGTTCGAAGATTCAATGTAATTACTATGTATTATTTTGCTAATCACAGTCAAAGACGAGATAAGTCCCAGACGAATAAGTGATAGGCCTAAGACTGAAGTTCAAGATGGCATCCATCGGCATGTATCATGCTTTGATAAATCATTGATAGGGGTAGTAATAAATCATCATGTATCAAGTGCGATTTAACTAGTATGTTAATTTATTCGTTGTCGTTATCAAACTCTCCACGTCGCTGATGCTTTTCAAGCAAGCAATATATATTTCAGGGTCCCCTTTCACAAAACAACCGTTACTAATGTAAACCAGTCTTTAACATTGCACTAAGGTCATCTTAGTGACTTACGATCACCTTAGTACTTTTATGAAAGGAGTTCCAGCTCTGTGAAAACATAAGACCTGCATGTGTTTTAAACGTATTTTATTCCATGAAAAGGATCGGATCGGTAAACAAGCCTGGTGGCTTATACAAATTCCTCTCCTTAACAATATAACATGAACAAAATCACGAGAATGGCATATATTTACATAAACAAGTAAAGGAATACAATGGATAAAGTGTAAAAGATGAAAATGACAATACCACGTTGGTAAATCGTATCATTCTTCTCTCAGGCCAGCTATCATAAACAGAACACGTACGTCTTCTAAATTGTTAAAAGGCTGATATGGCTGGAAGTTGTAGAAGCATTGTATTTAGCATTTACTTTCAAATTATATACTCATGTTATTGTTATGGTTGTTGCACTCCACATACAAAATGCATTCAACAAAATTGTACTCTGGGCCACGAGGCCTCCAATACCGAATAAAGACTTTGAAAAGGCTGATAAAGAAATGAACTGATTCGAGTATTTTCTGATTTATGTCTTTAAATTATTGTAAAACGACCTCGGACGGGACAGAAACGGGAAACTTTTGTACATAACTTTCCATACTACGATTCAGTACGTTTACAGTCAGTTCTCAGGAAGTCCATCTAGTCTTTACCCCGTCCACTTGGTACCACGTTAAAAAGATGGGCTTTTATTATATGGCGAGCGATGAAATACTGGGATTTATCAGTGAAATAAACTGTCTATCAAGCTACAGTGAAAATAACTTATATTTTCACTGCGAACGGTGACTGATATCATTTGATATCATGGTCTCACGCGGCGAATTGGCTTATGACGTCACAGTGTTACTGTGGTGACGGGCTGTTCCTAGCGGCCGCTCGGCGTGAAAATGACCCTTTTCGGACGTAATTACATGGATAACATCATATAATAAATAGAATATCCGTCAATTCTTGACAAATACCATGTTTATCTCATCTCGTGAGGTAGAAAAGTTATATATTTTCACTCGTGGCTGCGCCACTCGTGAAAATATAAACTTTCTACCTCACTCGATGAGATAAACATGGTATTAGTCAAGAAAAGACAGATATCCTCTATATATTGCTCGTATATTACGTTTTCAGTCTGTTCAATCCTGTTATCAGTCACTTTATATCAGTTCTCAACTAGACCTATCTCGACATCATACACGTTGCAAGACGAATCATTCATGTTGACATTTTAGATTATTTTTTTGAAAACTGTTGTCGACACATTTCAAATGGTAGATGCACGGGAAGCAGAATGAATAGTATTAGTTTAAAGGTGCATCCATTGTGTTTCATAAACTTGTATTTTGCTTTCATGCCAACATACGATATGTGATGATTACAGTTCAAAATAGTTCACTCAACTTGAATATTCATCTCCAATAGCCAAACATACCGTAATTAGTAGTTTCCAATTAAATTCGAGTTACATCACTATTCGTGTGTGGAAACCGAAACTACAAGTCCCATTTCCATGCACATTAGTTATAAGACCTATTAAACATTATCAGTTCAAAGTTGGATTTGTATCTGTTATAAATAAGTTTCCAGAATTACGTTTGACTGATTGACGGTCGCCACACGCGGTGCGTTGTCCGGTTTTCGATCAGAAATCGATACTTTTACTTTTATATCGTCAATATACAGAGGCGAGTAGCATCAAAATGGTAACTCTCGGTAATAGTCAGTACTTCTAGATAAAATAACACCTAACGTTTGGCATATGTGACCCCAACAACACAATGGATGTACCTTTAATCCCTTTGATGTCTGTAAATGTGATTTCAAGGGATTAAAATAGTGGGCAATATGAAAAGTTGGAATTCGAAGTGAATAAAGGTTTCAGATTTTTAGTTTCAATTATATATTTGGATGGATCGAATAATAAACATAGGCCTATTATCAATAAACTATCAGTAAGTAATTTTATATAATGTTTGAACTACTTCAATTGATTGAATTCAAATAAGAAAGCAAATTGATACATGTTGTTTGTATTTGTTTAATGATTTGAAAAGTCTAAACTTACTACTTACTTTTTTAAACCGTTGGGGAAAACAATTCACTGAACACATGCATGCTCAATCACTTAATTGTACTTGCAACCTGCGCTTGTGCTATTTCTAAGATGGACTGGTGAAAGTTTTCTCACTGGTATTTGTTGGAAAATTTTGTTGAATGCCAACAGTCCTACCTCTGATTCCCCTGACGGATGTAAGTATATTTATATATGGTTTGTTTACCAAACCAGATTATTCTTGAATAAAAATAAGTTTAAATCATGTATATTCTTTAAATACATAATAGGAAAGATGCTAAAGAAAGAAAAATCACTAAACTAAAATACATGTAATGAATTATTAATGGTATGTTTTATATTTTCAGGTCGAGGACGCTTGGCTGGAAACGCTGGCGGTCATGCCACAAGACGACAGATGTCTGCAGCTGACAGACTACATCACCACGCAGTGGGTCGAGGGCGACCTTCCATTCTGGAACTATTTGGCGACAGACAGCCCCCGTACCAACAACCACCTGGAGGGTGGCACGGGAGAATGATGAAACTCATCAGCAAAGCCCATCCGAATGTCTGTGAGATGGTGATGAAGTTCTTGATAGACGAACAAAAACTGAACGAGATAGTAGTAGTAGTAGTAGTAGTAATTTTTTTATTTAAGTGTCACACGCACCAGAACATTTTACATACATATACATTGTACAATAATATAAAACAGTGCGTCGGGCCACAAACTGGCCTATGAGACACTAAAAACACATATCTTACGATAATATAATATTTGAATAAAACATATGAAAAATCAAGTATATTGCATTTCACGTCTTTTAAGCATATTTGACATTACAGAAGCTAAAATATTTTGCAATGTTTTCTCATTCATAATATATAAAAACTTATCATTATCATCTAAATCATAGAAGAGGCAGTTACACTTTAAAGCAGCTTCAAACAAAGTAAAACGTAGATCATCATAAAAGTTACATTCCATTAAAAAGTGAAACTCATCCACATGTACAAGAGAGTCGGCATCTATAATACAATATTTACAATGCCTTTGTAAAAGAGGAACAGGGGGCTTGGCATATCTGCCGGTTTCGATATACAAGGGTAAAACACCACATCTAAATTTGGATAAAATACGACGATGATCTCTGAACAAAAAATGTTTGACATAGTTTTCAACAAAGGGAGTATCTTTATACAAACGATAGGTGCGCAATGTATTACCGTTAACTTTCCCATCATCATTCCACAAAGAGGCCCGCCAACTATCCACATCCTTTCTTTTTAGGAGATCCTTAATATAAGTAACACAACGTTTGGAACCCCAGTCATTAAAAAGTAAAAATCCACAGTTAAATTGAGATAACAACATAAAAACTCTATAATCTAGAGAACTTCTTTTTTGAAGAGACCATAAGTGTATCACTTTTGAGATGCGATTGTTACCCATAAATTTAAGTCTAAAAATATAATGAAAAATTTGCTGTCACAACACTTCTCTCCTTTGAAGAAACATCTATATGGTATGTTAAATTGAGAATGTGTATTGGAGCTATCATCGTATTAACCCATCCATTTCGTTAAGATACGAATGGTGCTGTGCGATTATGCCCCACTATGCCAGTTTCTTTGATAGGTGATTAATTAAGAATTAACGAGGCAACAAGTGCGGATTAATTAGGATTAATTAAGGGACTGCCAGAGGATTAAAATACAGTTCACTGAAAGAAGTTCGATTCAATATTTTATTCAGTTTTACATTCATACACATTATTATATATAAATACGATATTCGTTAACTAGTCAGGGATTAGAAACTGGCATATCGGGGCGACCCCTAATGGACTAGTCCGATTAATGTGCCAATACTTCTACATTAGGCTACGAGTAAATATCACAGGAGGTTGTAGGTTGTACAACTGTTTATTCTCATATTTAGATTTCATAACTTAATCACAAGTTTCATATCTGACGTCTTGACATCAATCTAGTTACTCTTTGTCGTTTAAAGCTACATTTATTGTGTTGTTACTTTATCGAAAGGTATTAAAGACAATAACTGTGGTAACAATGACTTATCTGATGAGTCTAACTTAAAAATGTGGATTCTGTTCGCACATCATTGACTTAAGCAAACGTTTCCACTAATTTAGAAAGCACGTAACATTTAAAAAAAATGTCTAATCTGTTACAACAGCATAACATTCTTATTTTACATTTTTGAATGTCCATGTTTATTTACGTATTCACTTATTGGTATATGAATTGTTTCTTGTTATAATGTATGTTACCTGTTTTAATGTATAAATCCTGTCAACATCACGGAGAGAGATACTTTTAAATAGGCGTAGCCCTGTTTATCAATTCCCCTCTCAAAGTACTATATGGATATACATTTACAAATCACAAGCTCATATAAACATATTTATTCACTTTAGGTTTTGGATATATCTGGGAGCAACCAGCAGTCATTAATCCAGTCTCTTTTTCGTCCGAGTTCGTTTCCCGTTTAAAATCAATAAATGAGCAAGATTGGCGAGCCGCGCTCGAAAATGGCATTAAAATTTTGGTTTATTATGTTTTAAAATATCCTTCCAAAATGAATCATATATTGAATGTATCAGTTTAAAGAAGTTCAGGCATGTATTAGCTCGGTGCAGGTGTTCCTCTCATGAGCTTCATATTGAAACTGTGACGGTATTTAAATATTGATAAAAATAATATGTTGTGTAATGAGTGTAAGATTGGGTATGTTGGGGATGAGTTTCACTTTCTCCTTGTCTGTCACTCATATAGGGATCCAAGGCAACAACATATACCCCGTAAATATTATGAATTTCCAACCAGGTCAAAGTTCAATATGCTTATGTCAACTTCTAATTGTGAATTAATTAGAAATACTTCTATGTACATTATTAAAGCTATGCTTCTACGAATTGTGTCACTTAATATAGATTGAGACTGATGTACGACATGTCTTGACGACTACTCTAGTCTTGGGCCGACGGCCTACACTATTTCCGGAATAAAGAATTGAATTGAAAAAACATAATTTCAGTACTGAATCCAATATTAATTGTCAAACACACCCGACAGCACTCAAGGAACTCCATTGGCGTTTTCTGCCTGATGAACAGCTTTTTTGCAACGAAAAATCAAACAAACTTGAACATTGTTACTTTTCGTATGTAACGAAACATTCCTAACAATATATGATATATATGTTTTAATCCTCTACTCAAGTAATCCTCTACCCTCTTCTTCAATCAGCTTTAGAAGTTTTGGCAAATTACATTAAATCATATCCTGGGCTGTTCCCATTATAACATAGGTATTTGCAAAATTCTTCCCTGACTTTTTGTAGGAGTTTTGGCATGTAGAAGTTTTGGGAGGTAACCCATTCTATCAATGGTATATGTTTCAATGCAGAACATTTTATTATTCATTTTCTGCAAGTGTAGTCCACTTGTTTAAATTAATTTACTTATGAATAGTTTGTGTTCAATTCTTGCAATGAATTGCATTTGCGTATTCAAATAAATCCATACCGATAAAGCAAGATGGAAGATATTAATACTCATAACTTCAAATTTTCGCTGTGATCAAACACGTGATACACAAATACATTGATAAGTGCAAAGAACACAACAGACCGTTTCAGAACTAATTATAATAGGGCGCGGCGCAACGCAGCGTATTGCTTGTACTTTCAGAAATAACGAACCGAGTTTGGAATCACTCTTCACGTGTTAGGATTTGCCCCGACCCAGGAGTTTGCGCTGCTTGATTTTAAAGGGCCATAACTCTAACTGTCCTTAGCAATATTTGAGCTCAGTGCGTTGGATACAATCTAACGTTTCTGTTACGGAGTTTGTGTCATCATTATTTCATACGTGTTAAAAAATATTCAAAGAGTACATGTGCTACGAAGATCGTCACGCTCCTTCTCGACCTGGATAAGGAACTGACCATTCGTTTGAAGGAAAAGGTGAACAAGGTGGGAAAGTAACTTTAGTCAAGTTAAACACGACTGCTAGTGGTGCCACAGCGGGTCAGTGGGGAGCAATATTTATTACGTACAGTCTGGGGTCAAAAGTTCTTCCCCACACTCGGATTTCCCATAGACTTACATGTTAATTAACCTTTGCAAGAATAATTTTCATAATTTAAATTTAAGTCAAATTGTTGTAAAATTTAACAAACAAGTTGAAATTATGTTAGCTGTGCATCTATATTTTCGTTCATCTTTATGTGGATCACTCATCAAATGACAGCCGACTGAAGAACGTATATCATGTTCATGTACCAATGTCCCATTGGCCGCCATGTTAATTATTGACGTATGATGTATATGCTTTGCTTTTATGAAGATAACTTTCTTGACACTCAACGGAAACTAACATGGAAATTACAGCGGGTGGCCATATTATTACGTACATGTGACGTAATCCCATAGACTTACATGTTAAATAGCTCTTGCGGGAATAATTTTCATGGATTTATTGTTTGTCAATAAATTCTGAAATCTGTACCAAAATATAGGAAATCATCTTAGCTACAGATACATAATTTCCATCCTTTTTTCTGATAATTATTAAGAAATCTACCTCTTATCAAACAACACATATACAACACACCGATTAGGTTTAACATGGCCGTCAATGGGACATTAGAATTGCAAGTTGAATATACGATGTTTAAACAAGTGTCATTCGAAAACTAATCAACTGATAGATGACAGGTAATTATGTACATATAGCCGAGATGATTACCAATCTGTCTGCAAAATATGACACCAAAGAGACTTTTAGTTAATTTATGAAAATTATTCCCACAAGAGCTATTTCTAAGTCTATGGGATTACGTCACATGTACGTAATAATATGGCCACCCGCTGTATGTGTATGTAACTGAAGTGATTTCCTATCTTTTGGTATATATTTGATAACCATTTTACATACAGTTTAATTATGAAAATTATTCTTGCAATGGTTAATTAACATGTAAGTATATGGAAAATGCGAGAGCGGGGAAGAACTTTTGGTCCCTGGGTGTATATTAATACATAAGTCAACAAACGGTTGCGTTATTTCCATAGACTTGCATGTTAATTTAGTCCAGGTGAAATATTTTTATTAAAATAAGTTCTCGTTTTAGTTTTAGCTTTATTTGACATCATCTCATGTTGAACTGATTTAGATCTGCAGTGCTTAAGGGTATTCAGGATCACTTGGACGTCTATTTAAACCTAGGGAGTGCAAACCTGGATGAATTTCTTCACTCAATGTCTTTCTCTGGCTTGTCTTCACTGTCAAGTTAAAAGGAGGGTTCTATCGGGGTATTTTTTGTGGAAACAGAATTTGAGAGGATATTCCTGTTTACACATATATGTTATCAATACTTGATTAAAACACAGTGAAATTGAAAGATACATGTTCATGAAAGTAATATTTTGATCACTTTATACTTCATAAATTGATAAAGGCAAGCGCACACATGTTGAAAAATAAAAACTATGAGAATTGAAGCCATTCATCGGCGTTGCGAGAGGGGAAAATTTAGCTTCGGTCTTACAGCATATTATTTATTAGTTTTATCATGTGTTATCTGTTACTATGTGAATTTTCTATCATTGTATATGTTTTATGTTTTAGAAAGTGCAAAATTAGGTTAAATATATAGCGTGTTTTCATTTCACGTAATGCCAAGAATCCAATGACAGATGCTGCCGATAGATCAGTGATAGAACTTTACCTTTAAAGGTACATCCATTGTGTTGTTGAGGTCAAATATGCCAAACATTATAAATGGTCTAATTTTATCGATAAGTACCAACTGTTACCGATACCTACCATTTTGATGATACTCGACTTAGTATAGTGACAATATGATGGTAAAAGTATGGAAAACCGGACAATATAGCGCGTGTGGCACGCGCCAATGAGTCAAACGTAATTTTGGAATCCTATACCAAACAAAATAACAAATTTGGGTTGATAATGTTCAATTGGTCTTATTACTACTGTGCATGTAAATAGGACGTGCCCTTTCCGTTTCTGCACAAGGGGATCACTTTAGGCAGGGATTAAGGGATATTTACTCATTGATGTACCAAGATATCCCATAATAAATACTGACAAGGGGAGAAAATCCCATTGCAAAAAATGTAAAATTCTTAGAATCATTATTATTATTTAGAAATATCCCATTACTTAATCTGAAAATCTCATTGTGTAGGGCAAAGGGGAGATTATTCTCCCTTTGACTCTCTGCTACAGGGTGATCCCTACGTGTGACATGCAAGCAGCATAATGATGTTACTCGATTTTAATTGGAAACTAGTAATTGGCGATTGGGGATGAGTGAATTTGTTTGTATTGTAAACAGCACATATGGTGTGTTGGGACGTAGTAAAGCCAAATAAAATTTTATGAAACACAATGGATGCACCTTTAAAGCTGCGTTAATGTTCTTCAAGATGAGATATTCTTTTTCAGAAGGGATCCTCCTTGGGGTACTTATTGCATAAAATCTCTAATTTTGGGTATATGACAGGTTGTTACTATTTTTTCTACTTACAAAATGATTAAAAACTAATAAAAACATACTTTGGGCCACCCCTCTTGAGCCTCCAACCCTGGTGGTTGCTATGCAGCCAAGGGTAGATAACTCTATTCTCACCACTTTTCAATCTGTCATTTCTCAGGTGAAGACGTACTCGAAGTTGCTCCGATCTTTTCAAAGTTTCGACTTGATCTTAACCAAGAATGTCCCAGAAAGAATCTGTATGTGTGGTAACTTCTACATTCTTTCAGTTGGGTCTATTGAATAGCCTATGAACTGAATATTGTGACAAGCCACTAAGGAATAAATTGAAAAGGAGTTAAGAATTCTTTTATTTTACATGAGATATGTGAACTGCATATGACTGGTATTGAAATGATAAGATAAGACTATTTACATCTTCTTCTCAAGAACAAAAAGACCTAGAAGGCTGTCATGTTGTGTAAAGAGTCTTAAGCCAATGGAGATTCTAAATTGTAGATTTGGTTACCCTGTGGCCCCAAATAAGGGCCTCACAGGCCATTACCTAAATTCCTGTTTTCATCTGTTTCTCCGGAACAAAAAGAAATAGAAGGCTGTAATATTTTGTGCAAACTCTTAAGCCAATTAGGGTTCTAACTTGTAAATATGGTGACCCTGTGACCATAAATATGGGGCCACAGCCTAGAAAAACGCTTTGAAATTTAATTTTGAACTGATATTTTATGGCACTTCAATCAGTATTTAATTTATCCCTAATAAAGTACCTGAGGGAGAGTCTATCATCTTTTTGATATGTGAGTCCTAACTTGGGTTTGAGAAATGCAGAATTGAGAAAAAAGTAACTATGCAGTTACTCTTATTCAGTAGGAATGTGAAATATATGTCGACTTAAGATTACAATCAACATTGTGGACATGTTTCTCAAATTGATGTAATCAACGTGAAATGAGAACTATTGAATAGCCTATAAACTGAATATTGTGACAAGCCACAAAGGAATAAATTGAAGAGGAGTTAAAAATTCCTTTATTTTAAATGAGATATGTGAACCGCATATGACTGGTATTGAAATGATAAGATAAGACTATTTACATCTTCTTCTCCAGAACAAAAAGACCTAGAAGGCTGTCATGTTGTGTAAAGAGTCTTTAGCCAATGGAGATTCTAAATTGTAGATTTGGTTACCCTGTGGCCCCAAATAAGGGCCTCACAGGCCATTACCTAAAATCCTGTTTTCATCTGTTTCTCCGGAACAAAAAGAAATAGAAGGCTGTAATATTGTGTACAAACTCTTTTGCCAATGGGGATTCTAACTTGTAAATATGGTGACCCTGTGACCACAAATATGGGCCACAGCCTAAAAAAACGTTTCAAAATTGAATTTTGAATTGATATTTTATGGCACTTCAATCAGTATTTAGTTTATCCCTAATAAAGTACCTGAGGGAGAGTCTATCATCTTTTTGATATGTGAGTCCTAACTTGGGTTTGAGAAATGCAGAATTGAGAAAAAAGTAACTTTGCAGTTAATCTTATTCAGTAGGAATGTGAAATATATGTCGACTAAAGATTACAATTAACATCGGGACATGTTTCTCAAATTGATGTAATCAACGTGAAATGAGAACTATTGAATAGCCTATGAACTGGATATTGTGACAAGCCACAAAGGAATAAATTGAAGAGGAGTTAAGAATTCTTTTATTTTACATGAGATATGTGAACCACATATGACTGGTATTGAAATGATAAGATAAGACTTTTTACATCTTCTCCAGAACAAAAAGACCTAGAAGGCTGTCATGTTGTGTAAAGAGTCTTTAGCCAATGGATATTCTAAATTGTAGATTTGGTTACCCTGTGGCCCCAAATAAGGGCCTCACAGGACATTACCTAAAATCCTGTTTTCATCTGTTTCTCCGGAACAAAAAGAAATAGAAGGCTGTAATATTGTGTACAAACTCTTTTGCCAATGGGGATTCTAACTTGTAAATATGGTGACCCTGTGACCACAAATATGGGCCACAGCCTAAAAAAACGTTTCAAAATTGAATTTTGAATTGATATTTTATGGCACTTCAATCAGTATTTAGTTTATCCCTAATAAAATACCTAAGGGAGAGTCATCTCATCTTTTTGATATGTGAGTCCTAACTTAGGTTTGAGAAATGCAGAATTGAGAAAAAAGTAACCTTGCAGTTACTCTTATTCAGTAGGAATGTGAAATATATGTCGACTTAAGATTACAATCTACATTGTGGACATGTTTCTCAAATTGATGTAATCAACGTGAAATGAGAATTATTGAATAGCCTATGAACTGAATATTGTGACAAGCCACAAAGGAATAAATTGAAGAGGAGTTAAGAATTCTTTTATTTTACATGAGATATGTGAACTGCATATGACTGGTATTGAAATGATAAGATAAGACTTTTTGCATCTTCTTCTCCAGAACAAAAAGACCTAGAAGGCTGTCATGTTGTGTAAAGAGTCTTTAGCCAATGGAGATTCTAAATTGTAGATTTGGTTAACCTATGGCCCCAAATAAGGGCCTCACAGGCCATTACCTAAAATCCTGTTTTCATCTGTTTCTCTGGAACAAAAAGAAATAGAAGGCTGTAATATTGTGTGCAAACTCTTTAGCCAATGGGGATTCTAACTTGTAAATATGGTGACCCTGTGACCCACAAATATGGGCCACAGCCTAAAAAAACGCTTTGAAATTGAATTTTGAACTGATATTTTATGGCACTTCAATCAGTATTTAGTTTATCCCTAATAAAGTACCTGAGGGAGAGTCTATCATCTTTTTGATATGTGAGTCCTAACTTGGGTTTGAGAAATGCAGAATTGAGAAAAAAAGTTACTTTGCAGTTAATCTTATTCAGTAGGAATGTGAAATATATGTCGACTTAAGATTACAATCAACATTGTGGACATGTTTCTCAAATTGATGTAATCAATGTGAAATGAGAACTATTGAATAGCCTATGAACTGAATATTGTGACAAGCCACAAAGGAATAAATTGAAGAGGAGTTAAGAATTCTTTTATTTTACATGAGATATGTGAACTGCATATGACTGGTATTGAAATGATAAGATAAGACTTTTTGCATCTTCTTCTCCAGAACAAAAAGACCTAGAAGGCTGTCATGTTGTGTAAAGAGTCTTTAGCCAATGGAGATTCTAAATTGTAGATTTGGTTACCCTGTGGCCCCAAATAAGGGCCTCACAGGCCATTACCTAAAATCCTGTTTTCATCTGTTTCTCCGGAACAAAAAGAAATAGAAGGCTGTAATATTGTGTACAAACTCTTTTGCCAATGGGGATTCTAACTTGTAAATATGGTGACCCTGTGACCACAAATATGGGCCACAGCCTAAAAAAACGTTTCAAAATTGAATTTTGAATTGATATTTTATGGCACTTCAATCAGTATTTAGTTTATCCCTAATAAAGTACCTGAGGGAGAGTCTATCATCTTTTTGATATGTGAGTCCTAACTTGGGTTTGAGAAATGCAGAATTGAGAAAAAAGTAACTTTGCAGTTAATCTTATTCAGTAGGAATGTGAAATATATGTCGACTAAAGATTACAATTAACATCGGGACATGTTTCTCAAATTGATGTAATCAACGTGAAATGAGAACTATTGAATAGCCTATGAACTGGATATTGTGACAAGCCACAAAGGAATAAATTGAAGAGGAGTTAAGAATTCTTTTATTTTACATGAGATATGTGAACCACATATGACTGGTATTGAAATGATAAGATAAGACTTTTTACATCTTCTCCAGAACAAAAAGACCTAGAAGGCTGTCATGTTGTGTAAAGAGTCTTTAGCCAATGGATATTCTAAATTGTAGATTTGGTTACCCTGTGGCCCCAAATAAGGGCCTCACAGGACATTACCTAAAATCCTGTTTTCATCTGTTTCTCCGGAACAAAAAGAAATAGAAGGCTGTAATATTGTGTACAAACTCTTTTGCCAATGGGGATTCTAACTTGTAAATATGGTGACCCTGTGACCACAAATATGGGCCACAGCCTAAAAAAACGTTTCAAAATTGAATTTTGAATTGATATTTTATGGCACTTCAATCAGTATTTAGTTTATCCCTAATAAAATACCTAAGGGAGAGTCATCTCATCTTTTTGATATGTGAGTCCTAACTTAGGTTTGAGAAATGCAGAATTGAGAAAAAAGTAAACTTGCAGTTACTCTTATTCAGTAGGAATGTGAAATATATGTCGACTTAAGATTACAATCTACATTGTGGACATGTTTCTCAAATTGATGTAATCAACGTGAAATGAGAATTATTGAATAGCCTATGAACTGAATATTGTGACAAGCCACAAAGGAATAAATTGAAGAGGAGTTAAGAATTCTTTTATTTTACATGAGATATGTGAACTGCATATGACTGGTATTGAAATGATAAGATAAGACTTTTTGCATCTTCTTCTCCAGAACAAAAAGACCTAGAAGGCTGTCATGTTGTGTAAAGAGTCTTTAGCCAATGGAGATTCTAAATTGTAGATTTGGTTAACCTATGGCCCCAAATAAGGGCCTCACAGGCCATTACCTAAAATCCTGTTTTCATCTGTTTCTCTGGAACAAAAAGAAATAGAAGGCTGTAATATTGTGTGCAAACTCTTTAGCCAATGGGGATTCTAACTTGTAAATATGGTGACCCTGTGACCACAAATATGGGCCACAGCCTAAAAAAACGCTTTGAAATTGAATTTTGAAATGATATTTTATGGCACTTCAATCAGTATTTAGTTTATCCCTAATAAAGTACCTGAGGGAGAGTCTATCATCTTTTTGATATGTGAGTCCTAACTTGGGTTTGAGAAATGCAGAATTGAGAAAAAAAGTTACTTTGCAGTTAATCTTATTCAGTAGGAATGTGAAATATATGTCGACTTAAGATTACAATCAACATTGTGGACATGTTTCTCAAATTGATGTAATCAATGTGAAATGAGAACTATTGAATAGCCTATGAACTGAATATTGTGACAAGCCACAAAGGAATAAATTGAAGAGGAGTTAAGAATTCTTTTATTTTACATGAGATATGTGAACCGCATATTACTGGTATTGAAATGATAAGATAAGACTTTTTACATCTTCTTCTCCAGAACAAAAAGACCTAGAAGGCTGTCATGTTGTGTAAAGAGTCTTTAGCCAATGGAGATTCTAAATTGTAGATTTGGTTAACCTATGGCCCCAAATAAGGGCCTCACAGGCCATTACCTAAAATCCTGTTTTCATCTGTTTCTCTGGAACAAAAAGAAATAGAAGGCTGTAATATTGTGTACAAACTCTTTTGCCAATGGGGATTCTAACTTGTAAATATGGTGACCCTGTGACCACAAATATGGGCCACAGCCTAAAAAAACGTTTCAAAATTGAATTTTGAACTGATATTTTATGGCACTTCAATCAGTATTTAGTTTATCCCTAATAAAGTACCTGAGGGAGAGTCTATCATCTTTTTGATATGTGAGTCCTAACTTGGGTTTGAGAAATGCAGAATTGAGAAAAAAGTAACTTTGCAGTTAATCTTATTCAGTAGGAATGTGAAATATATGTCGACTTAAGATAACAATTAACATCGGGACATGTTTCTCAAATTGATGTAATCAACGTGAAATGAGAATTATTGAATAGCCTATGAACTGAATATTGTGACAAGCCACAAAGGAATAAATTGAAGAGGAGTTAAGAATTCTTTTATTTTACATGAGATATGTGAACTGCATATGACTGGTATTGAAATGATAAGATAAGACTTTTTGCATCTTCTTCTCCAGAACAAAAAGACCTAGAAGGCTGTCATGTTGTGTAAAGAGTCTTTAGCCAATGGAGATTCTAAATTGTAGATTTGGTTAACCTATGGCCCCAAATAAGGGCCTCACAGGCCATTACCTAAAATCCTGTTTTCATCTGTTTCTCCGGAACAAAAAGAAATAGAAGGCTGTAATATTGTGTACAAACTCTTTAGCCAATGGGGATTCTAACTTGTAAATATGGTGACCCTGTGACCACAAATATAGGCCACAGCCTAAAAAAACGCTTTGAAATTGAATTTTGAACTGATATTTTATGGCACTTCAATCAGTATTTAATTTATCCCTAATAAAATACCTAAGGGAGAGTCATCTCATCTTTTTGATATGTGAGTCATAACTTGGGTTTGAGAAATGCAGAATTGAGAAAAAAAGTTACTTTGCAGTTAATCTTATTCAGTAGGAATGTGAAATATATGTCGACTTAAGATTACAATCAACATTGTGGACATGTTTCTCAAATTGATGTAATCAATGTGAAATGAGAACTATTGAATAGCCTATGAACTGAATATTGTGACAAGCCACAAAGGAATAAATTGAAGAGGAGTTAAGAATTCTTTTATTTTACATGAGATATGTGAACCGCATATGACTGGTATTGAAATGATAAGATAAGACTTTTTGCATCTTCTTCTCCAGAACAAAACGACCTTTTTCTTTTTCTTCAATCGATGTTTGTTGATCGTGGATTTTTGGTGAGGTCTGGGCTTTCCAATGTGTTTATTTGTTCATATTGGGGTTTTAGATTCGATTTCCGTACGTATTTCGAATCGCCCCCTGGCCTTCAAGCAATTTAGTCACTATTTGTTTCAGGGATGTTAGGGGTGTAGCCATGCTTGTTTACATCTGTACTTCGCATTTTGCCATTCGCCTCTGCTCATGTTTATGCATGCATGTTTACATAAAACATCTACATTGCATTTTCCCATGTATTTAGTACATATTCTAAGGCTGCAACGATACGCTAAGCAAACCATACGATACGTATCTCGATACTTAGCTCACGATATGATACGTATCTAGATACGCTAAATGGGAAAGTCTAGGGGTTGAATAGAAAACTGGCAAAGAAGGTTAATGATATTTTTTTATTTCCAACAATTCAAGGAGCATGACTAGCAAGTAAACAAATAGCTGTCAGTTTGCAAACACCGAATGGAAATGTATATAAACAGTAACACAACTGTAACTAACTTGAACACATGTTCATCAAGTATGCAATATTATCATGCATTTTACTACGCTTCTTGTTCGCACAATTTGATTGGTTGCTGCTACTTGTTCACACGATTTGATTGGTTGCGTATTGGTTTAAACATATTTATTTCCAAGAACGGAACCGGATTGGTAAACAAGCCAAAGCTTGTGTGAATACCGCTCCGGGATACAAAGAGTTATAAACATGACATGATGGATATACAATTTCAATAAAATGTTTGAAAGAAAAGAACACAAATCATTGCAAATTAATGAATACACAACAAGAATAATAGGTCTGAGAAAAAATCATCAATCATTGCTAAATATCATTATTCATTGTAATACTACTTAGAGTCAAATCTGCCTGTTAAGTTTATAAACAAGTGAACGGATATTAAAAGTTCTTTATTTTCATTCGGGGATGATAATTGACTTCCAAAAAGAACTGATTTTAGGTCGAATCCTTTCGTATAATAGTACATGGTTTGACGTATGCTGCGTATTAAACTTAGCAGTTGTCAAGCATAGTCGAAGTTACCCCAAGATAAAGATTGGAAAAATCAACCTCGAAAGAACTGACCTATATCTCTCGGACCAATGAGCTATCAGGGCAGTCGCAAATTTGAATAAATTATCCTTCGGTTGTGAAGCGATTACCAAAGGGAAGTTACCCTTGCTAGTTTCGATTTCAAGCTAGAAAGCAGTCGAGTAAAAACGATTATTTAAATACGTGGGAAAAATTTATTCTCGTATATCAATGGAATTAATACTGGTACAGTGCTTGATTTATCTAGTGTTTATTTAGATTGAAATAACTATGTGTATCGTTTTTATCCGATTGTCATGGGCTAAATTTGGACAAATATTCAAGCTCTTATTAACCAATGAATTGATAAAATAATTGCAAGCTGGATTCAAGAAATATATTTACAGATTGCATTTTAGTTAGCCACACTGGCTAATGACCATATCTGACTAATAGATTATGTAATGACAGATGTCAGTTTGTACCAAACTTAACATGTTATACTATCTTCATCCTTCATAAGAATAACAACCTGTATATTGAACTATTGAAATGTGCAAACATGTGATACTTAAATTCTACAATTGTTAAAATACAATTTCTATTTAGCCTTCATTGGAAATTCATAAAATAGATATAAGTTAAATTAATGAAATATATTCCAATTGAACTCTTATGTTATTCAGTTAAATTACATCTTTTGGATATTCACAAATATGCCCTTAGGTCATTAGGGTTAATTTTATTGTATGTCAAAACTTCAAGGGATATGTAATTGATTTAGTCAGTAAGCTAGATACTGTCTAAGGGTCATCTAGATACTTGTATTGTTCCAGAAGACGCAATGTCTTTTCCTAAAATAATATGTAATTGTTTACCCTGTGTAAAGTGTTTAAATTATCCCCAAGCTAGTCAATGTAGTATTAGATTAAAAACCTTAATTGTAATTAGCTACATATGGCATCAGCCACCAAGAAGATTCTCCCTCGTTAGATAATACCCCATTGTGTCAGGATTAGGTTTAGGATTAGCTAATTACTTCAACCAATGAAATGGTTACATTATTATTTCTACCAATGAAAATTAGTTTCTTATCAAATGCAGCCAATGAAAAACAGTCATTAATTTAAGTTCAGAAAATGATAACCTT
This sequence comes from Gibbula magus, assembly GCA_936450465.1. NCBI lineage: Eukaryota > Metazoa > Mollusca > Gastropoda > Trochida > Trochidae > Gibbula > Gibbula magus. The sequence goes on along the minus strand of OW388298.1, from coordinate 114,719 downwards.
TAAAAAGCCTGGGCAGACCAGTTCCAGTAGTTAGAGTTAGGAGCTTAGAGAGTGAGTTTAGGGAGTGACCTAAGACTTTGATTTATCTCTCACCACGCTCCAAGGGCTGGAAGTTTGTGAGGTGAGGCCCTTGGAGTTGGGATACAATTGTTAAGTACAAATGTTATGTACTATGTTGTCGTGTATTTCCTGTGAATAAATGTTGTTGAAAAGTGTTCTAAGGCTCATGACTTTACTGTGTGACTGGTGCTAATTCCCCATTACTCCAGACACCTGTGTGCTTGAATTACATATCACGAGGATTGGGTTCTACAAGCTAGTGCAACAACCCAAAGGTATATCACATTCGTAACACCTGAGATGTACGTGAGACACCCTCAAAAGTAATTGTATCGTGTATCGTATCGTGACTGTCGCATCAAGATGCATCGATATTTCAGTGTATCGTTGCAGCCTTAATATATATATGCAGAATTATATATATACACAGATAATGTAAAAACGGGGTGGAGAGTTTTAACCCACGATCTTATCATTAAGGCCTTGCGGTTGGAACGTTTGGAGCTCAAATATCCACCTAAGTTCTAGAGATCTTCTAGATTTGGTGGTGCTCTCTGTGTCAGGATTTTGTTTGAGTTGAGCGATGATTTTGTAGCTCAAATCGCTCTTACAGTGATCAGAGAGGTTGAAGTGGTTAGAGACTGGTTTGTCTCACTTGTGGGTGATATCTGCAAAGTGTTCAGATAGGCGTATCTTGAACTCCCGTTTGGTCTCCCCTACATATTGCTTCTTGCATTTTTTGCAAGTCAGTAAATAATTAATATACAACATTATGCCGCCATTAAACAACTGGGATCATGATATCAACCCGGCAGATATCATTACAGAAGCCTGGGAAGTCCTACCCAGCTTTGATAAACATAATATCCCACATAATTTGAAGATACCGCAATACGGACCTTCCTACACCCCTCAGGATGATAGTATCCTATCAAAAGCCATGAAGGACACTCTTGATATTCCAGTATTGTAATCATCCTCTAACACAATCTAGTGTTTTTTCTTTGTCTCGCCTCTAACTTCTATTTTCTATATACATGTCATTCATGTTCATTATAGCTTCCATTTAGCATCTCACTTTATTACCCTGTAATAAACTTTGTATACTTTTTCAATCCTCCTTTGTCTCCATTTAAGGGCCCCTCCTATCTCAATTTTGAGTTAGTAAAGGGGCCCCCGCCCGTTATCTCACAGAAATAACGGGTTTTTTCATTTCTATACTTAATACATTAATTTTAAAGGAGAATATTTGTAAAGATTTATATTCTGTTATAGTAAAATATACTTAAAAAAACATATTCCCCCGAAAATAATAAGGAAAGCCGTGTTTAATTACTAATTACGCGATATAACAGACGCGCCTACTGTTGCCTGTGCGCGTATGCATATTTGCCGGTAGCCTTCGGCAGGTTTAGGCTGTGACGTCAGAGATGCTCTACGGCCCGCGTTGGTCCTTAGCGCAGTGAAAGGAAAAGCATTACAGTAGATGAAAAATCGGTTGAAAACGTTGATTTCGGGTAGTTTTGTACTTGATATGGTATATTGGGCAGCGTTGGTGTGCAGTAATTCATCAAAGTCTGGACAGAAGTTTACATATTTTTAATTTTGAAGTGAAAAGACGGATGCAGCGTGGCGAAAGGTTTGAATAGTGTTAAAGAGGAAAGAAGGACCGAAAACCGTCGGAATCTGTCTCACTATGTTCAGAGCATTTTGATCCGTTATATTAAAACAGTTTTATAAATAAGTGATAGTTAGTCGTAGAGTACTCGAAATTAACAGTCCTTTATAAGGATATAACTTATAATGCCTTCTTATGGGAGGTGTCATCCTCGGTTACCCAGAATTTTATATATGCTCCAGCGGAGAATAACGGAGCATATATAAAACCCTGGGTACCACCGAGGATGGGGATGTGTAGGCCGTGCTTTGACTGTGAAACTTGGTACACAGTTGTATAATTATTTGTCATTGGCTAATAACTGTATTAGATTACCTGTAATTTCAATTTAATATGGCCAACGTGGCAGCTCAAATGGCATTGTCAGACACACAAAAAATATGTCCTGGTTATAAATCATTTGAAAAATATAGTGATATTCAACGCTAAAATGATTTCTGTCGCTTATATTACACCCCACCACCCCCACTTACTAAATCCTAAATCTTGCCCCAACTTTTTAACCCTTCCTACGTCTATGTTGGATCCCGTTTTTTTTAATATATTTACTAAAAATGCATTTCCACTGATTGTATATGTTCACAATATCACAACAAATGATTATTGAAAAAAATAATAACTTTCAGTGTTCAATCCTTGTGGGTGCTTGGTTTGTGTACTTCTGATAGGAGAACACGTAACTGTCTAGCAACTCAAGTTCAAATAATTACTGTCTGCAAGGCAGAACTAGCTATATATATATAGTAGAAAGCACACGTAGAAAGTGACTCAAAGTGAAAGACCCCCCCTCCCCCCTCCAACTCGGTTAAGAGTAAGCTAGTAAGCCCTGTTTATACGGCAAGCGTTTGCATTTGAGTAAATCGTAACACATATTAAAATTTGCTCATATGAGCAAAATTCGCCGTATGGATGCATTTGCAAAAATGTATATTTTACTATCGTAAGCAAATTTTCACCTAGTCAGCGACGGTTGCAATTGTTTACTACTGTGAGTGAATATGGTATTTTAACTATTCTAGTAACAGTTCGTCGTTTACAGACATAGTGATTTCACATCGGTTGAAAAAATATATTAGAGAACTTTAGAAATTCTTAATATTGTTTTTCAAATTCTCTTTATAGGATAATCTCCTTCTTGCACGCGATGAACTTCGAAATCTATCCGAAATTTCGATTTTCATTATAATTAGGGCGACCTGGCAAAGTCAAACCAATGTTGACAGATTTAAATTAATGTCATTTATTTAGTTTACATCTAATACATATTAATTGACATATTTTAGAAATTCCCTATTCATTTATTAAAAGAGCTGGAATCCTATTTTCTTACACAGAAATTAAACACGCATGAACGCATAGTAAATTTATTTTTACTAACAGGCGAATATTACTACCATAAGCAATAGTGCATGTGTGCACTGCAAAGTTCGCCGTATAAACAGGGCTTTACACTACGTTATTACAGGCTTCTAATATCGGAGTTCCTTATTATCGTGTTAGTCCGGTTTTCGTGACTACCAAATCTCTCACATAGCTATGTGTAGATCTTACTGTCTATCTTACTTGATTAGGATTGAACAGTGGTTTGTACGTTAGATCTAAATAATAATAATTATTAAAATCAAAACCTTTTTAAAGCAAACATGATTTGAATAATCGAGAATCAAGATGGTTCATTTTGTCCTGTGCAACTGGTTACTTCAGCGGTACAGTATATATACGAATAAAGCAGTATAATTTGTAGTAACATATTTTAATTAACTAAATAAAGGTTGTTGACACTCATTTTATCTACATGAAGACAGTAACTATTTAATGTACGGCATAATCCACTACTTATTGTGAAATTGTAACTTTAGAGTTTGCCAGTCCCTACGTACGAATCTGTATTTCCAACTCTCTCACTGTTTACTTCTGAAAGCTCATCCTCACTTGATTCCTGGTGTTCAACTCAATGTTGATTCACAATAGGTTCATACTGATAAGGACTGATGTTATTTATGTCAGATGGTTGAAAATCAACGCTATCCGAGAAAGCCATAACAACACTACGAACGTAGAAAATACACTGCCTGAGCGCGCGGGAGAGCATCTTTGACATCATATCACGTGACTGCTGCCAGCCTGATTAACTCTCGGGGATTTCCGGAAAAACGACTCGCACCGAAAACGTTTTATCAACGTTTCTACATAAAATGTCGCATTTTAATAAAAATTTTGACACACTTTGTCTTAAACAATACTGTTAAAAATGTTAAAACAAAGTTTTTCTCTAATATTCTCCTTTAAGTAAACAACCGGCAGATGTTGTTTTTATTATTAATATTCTTTGAAAAGAAGTTGATTCATCTTCTTAGATCTAAGTAATATACATTGTATTGTCTAGATATACAGTTTCTATACTCTCTTTAGAAACTACCAGTCTATCTTTCCATTTTATTTAGACTCCTACATTTAAAGTTAAAATCGTATCTTTAAAAAGACAACAAAACACGTCTTCCTCCGGGCTGGATCAGGATCTTTTTATACAGCACCGCCACACTGCCTCTACAAAAACATATAAACAGATATGTTCATTACATAGACAATACTCTAAGGATATATATACGTCACCATAGTGTTAAAAATCACCTATACACTTCCAATTATTAAAAATAGCTACTCTAACGGGCTATTTTCCATACCGGAAACGAACTCCGCCGCTTCCGGTAACCCGGCCGCCGGCGGTAAAAACCGGAACCGGAAGTCACCGCCGGCGGTCCGCCGGTAGCTCTTCCACAACCGGAAGTCACCACCGGAAGTCGTCATTCTGCCGCCGGCGGAACCTATACAGGTCACGTGACCTACCCCAAAAAGTATATAAGGAGAGACATTTTCATTGCTACTTCAGTCTGATGAGTCCCAACACAGTGGACGAAACTAGTTACTCTAGCAATAATTTGCCCCTTAGGCGATTGTAAGGCCAACCCCCTGTCTTACTATATATATATATACACATGCTATCACACTACCCAGTTCTTGAATGTCTATTTGTTTCTAGCCGTTCAAGCCCTGTGGGCAGTGTAAAGGGCCGGTCTTCATTGCACAAGACATTCACCACCCGGTGAAGTGCGATGTCTGCCAGTCCTTCACCCCCAAGGCCCGGGCCTGGCGTGAGATGGACCTGAAATTCTTTGCGCATGTCCTCCTACAAGGGAAGGACATATCTAAGATGGACCCCGCCATCTAAACTTAAGAAATTTAAAAAAAGTGCAAAGAGTGGTAAGGCTAAGGTGCTGGTCCTCGGCTGAGTAGGCTTCGGTCTCCGCTTAGGCGTCCTCGGCCAAGTCGACCTCTATGACTCGTTATCCGAGGCCGACTCAGCCGAGGACCAGCGGGGGTCCTCTGCCGGGGAATTATCCCACCCTCCCACACCAAAACAGTCTAATCAAACACCACCTAACCCTAACCCCATCGTTGTTAACCTGGAAGACAGAGTCAGTATCAGACAGCCAGACTCCTACCGACCTAAAGTGGCCCACTCTTTTCATGTGACGGCCCACATTGAGTTGCCGGCGCTGAAGCAACCGACAGCATCAGGCTCTCAGGCCTCGCACGATCATATATTAGATGTGCGCAGGACCTTGAGAGCATATGTCAAACGAACAGCCTCTATCTGTAAGGATAAGCAGCTCTTCTGCTGTTATGATGGAGGCAAGCAGGGTTTACCCGCCTCTAAGCAGTCGATCTCGAGATGGATTGTCTCGACTATCTGTTTAGCCTATGGTCATAAGGGCCGTGAGCCCCCAGGTGACCTCAAGGCTCATTCGGTTAGGGCAGTCGCGACGTCAAAAGCGTACGCAGCGTCACTGCCAATCGAAGAGATCTACTCCGCTGCTATCTGGAGCAAGCCTAGCACGTTCATTCTCCACTACCAACTCAACAGGCTCTCGGGTGAGCGCGCTCGGTTTGGTCAGACAGTTCTCTCCAGTGGGCAGAGTTGTCAACCCCCTAGCTGAATGAGCTACTGAGGGTTGGTCGATTTTGTTTTTTAACTGTACTAACGCCACTAATATCTGTTGTTACTAAGGGCCCAAGTCTCTTTTCCCACGGTTACTTCCCCGGCTGAAGACCCCTGTGGGGAGATCTTTTGTTATGGTTTTTTTTGTCCCCGTTCTCTCTTTTTAAAAAAAAAAGGGGGGGGGGGGGGGGGGTATTTAGACCTGTAAGGCGGCCTTGAGTCCGCCAGGTAATCCCCAGGTCCTTGATTGGCTTACCCATGGTGGATACGTTAATTTTTAGCTCATCAGGCCTTCATTATGGCATGGCATGGTGTCCGGCGTCCGTCCGTCCGTCCGTCCGTCCGTCCATCCGTAAACTTTTCACTTTTTCGACTTCTTCTCCAGAACCAATGACTCCACAGAGCTGAAATTTTATGTGCAGACTCCTTGGCCAATGGGGATTCTAAATTGTTGATTTCGTGACCCCATGACCCCAAATTGGGTCACAGGGGTCACATCCTTAAAAACCTATTATCATCTTCTTCTCAATGTCCAAAAGGTCTAGAGAGCTGAAAAGTTGTGTGCAGACTCCTTGGCCAATGGGGATTCTAAATTGTAGATTCCGTGACCCCAAATTGGGTCACAGGGGTCACATCCTTAAAAACCTATTTTCATCTTCTTCTCAAGTTCCAAAAGGTCTAGAGAGCTGAAAAGTTGTGTGCATACTCCTTGGCCAATGGGGATTCTAAATTGTAGATTTCGTGACCCCATGACCCCAAATGGGGTCACAGGGGTCACATCCTTAAAAACCTATTTTCATCTTCTTCTCAAGTTCCAAAAGGTCTAGAGAGCTAAAAAGTTGTGTGCAGACTCCTTTGCCAATGGGGATTCTAAATTGTAGATTTCGTGACCCCGTGACCCCAAATGGGTTCACAGGGGTCACAACCCCAAAAACCTATTTTCGTATTCTTCTCCAGTTCCAAAAGGTCTAGAGAACTGAAAAGTTTTGTAGAGACTCTTTGGTCAAAGGTGATTCTTAATTGTAGGATTGGTGACCCTGTGACTCCAAATACAGGTCACAGGGGTCATGATCTAAAAACCTATTTTTTGCTTGTTTACAATGTATTACTTGAGATAACTTAGATATTCAACCTTAGATAATAAATCAAATCCTGATGAGCTACAGAGCCCATGGCTCTATTTTTCTATTCTTTGCGCCTTCAGGTGCAGACTGAATGCCACTGCCTTTGACTTTGTCTTTGGGAGTCTATCTTATGCAATAAGTACCCCAAGGAGGATCCCTTCTGAAAAAGAATCAAACAAACCTGTATAGGTTGCAGATTCTTTGAAGGGGATCCTCCTTGGGCTAGGGCCACCCACCTCCCCTTCATTCAGTCTACATGACTGGATTGAAAAGTGGTGAGAATAGAGTTATCTGCCCTTGGCTGCATGGCAACCACTAGGGATCGATGAGGGTGACCCAAAGTACGTTTTTTTAGTTTTTAGCTCATCAGGCCTGAAAGGCCCGATGGGCTTATGGCATGGCATGGCATGGCGTCCGGCGTCCGTCCGTTCATCCATCCATCCGTCCGTAAACTTTTTGCTTTTTCGACTTCTTCTCAAGAACCAATAACTCCACAGAGCAGAAATTTTATGTGCAGACTCCTTGGCCAATGGGGATTCTAAATTGTAGATTTTGTAACCCCATGAATCCCATGAATGCAACCAGGGGCAGATAACTCTAATCTCACCACTTTTCATCCTGTCATTGAACCGACAAGTTGTACACGAAGTTTCTCTGAGTTTTCAAGAGTTCTACACGATTCTAAGAAGATGGCCCATAAGCAATCTGAGTTTACGTACGATCGAAAGAAAATGGCCCATAACAAAGCTGTATGTGTGGTAACTTCTACCTTTCTTACAGTAGGGTCGAATGGCTTCTAGGATTAGTGTAAAAAACTTCGTGTTTTTGTAACTTACTTTCTCGCGTAGGGGCGGGAAAGTCGACCCAAGATGGCGGCCATTTTTCTTCGATCGATGTTTTTTGGTTGACGACTTGATCGCTCCGCTCATGGCTGATACTCGCTCTCTCACCGATCTAGGCTTTTTATCATAGCAGTATCAGTTAGGAGAGGAGGGTCTTTTTGAGATACCAGAGGTGGGAGACTGTGTTTATATATATTATATATTTCACCCTCTGTCGGGCGACAAGGTCGGCGGCTGCCACCCTTCACTGCTGGAGCAGTTGATCTGAAGTCCGCGTACAGGTCCTTCGAGGACGCGTACCGTAACGCTGGGCAACAAATGCAACTTGCGGTCCATCAGGCTTACTTGGCTTCAATGCAAGTCCAGTTAGCACAGAAGGTGGAGATCCCCGGAGATTCCTCCTCGGAGCTCCTTGGCCAGCTTACTGCGGTAGGTGGTCATCTGGCTCGTGACTCTATTAGGAGCTCGGCGAACCAGATGATGAGCGCAGTTGTGGGGATGCGCCGGCTGTGGTTGTCGGTGTCCACATGGATGCCCTCAACGCAGCAAGCCCTGCTGAATTTCCCTTTTCGGGTTGGCCCAGTGCTATTCCCAGGGGCTCAGCAGGTGCTGAGGGACACAGCGGACGTTGTCACGTCCTGCCGGGAGACCTCTAGGGTTCTCACCGTGCCGGACCCAGACGTCACGCACGCACGCGTGTCCAACCCTCCTCCTGCTCGTTCCTCCGCGCCGATGGGGAAGGCTTGGATTTCAGCAAATCTGCATCAAGCCGGGAGCAGGGAAAAGGATCCCAAGAAGCGAGGTGGGAAATTCCAGCAGCCTTCGGGCAGGCAGGGGTTTCGGGGGCGCGGGAAACCAAACCAAGGCCGATTGACAAGGTTCTTAGACGCTTTGGCGAAAGCCACGTCGAACACCTGGGTCCTGTCCACGCTCAGGGACGGCCATATGCCTCAGTGGAAGCGCGGTCCACCTTCATTTACCAGGGTGCGGCACACGAAGGTGCCCTCCGCCCCGGAGAAGGCGGACATCCTCCGCTCAGAAATCAAAGCGTTGCTGAGCAAGGCTGCGATAGAGCTAGTGCCTGTGGGCCAGGAAGAGAGCGGATACTATTCCACGTACTTGGTGACCAAGAAGGGCGGAGGGTTCAGACCCATCTTGAATTTAAAGATCATGAACAAACTCATAGAGGTCCCATCGTTCAAGATGGAGACTCTAAGGTCTGTGATCTCGTCAGTGCAGGTCGGGGAATGGCTATCCTCCATCGACCTCAAAGACGCTTACCTTCATGTTTCAATGCACCCAGAATTCAGACAATTTCTGAGGTTTGCATTCGACGGGAAGTGTTACCAATTCAGGGTGTTACCCTTCGGAATCTCAACGGCTCCGAGGGTATTCACCAAACTCATGCTGGTAGCAGCTCAGGTCGCCAGGTCTCAGGGCAGGTGCTGTCATCCCTACCTGGACGACTGGCTCATCAGACCGCTGTCCCAGCTTCAGAACCACGAATCCACCCAGGCCATACTACACACGTTAGTTTCGCTGGGTTGGATCGTGAACCTCAAGAAGTCGGAGCTGGCCCCGTCACGGGACCTAGTCTTCCTGGGCTCCAGGTTTCGGACGGAGCCGGGGATCGTATCCCTGGCCCCGGACCGGGTCCCAAAGATACTGGGAGCTGTGAACTCGTTTCTCCGCGCTCCATGCCACACGGCTCGAGTCTGGCTCCAGCTCTTAGGAGTCATGGCAGCGACCGTAGACGTGGTTTGGAGGTCCCGGCTCCGCATGAGGCCCGTCCAACAAGCTTTGGCGGGTCTATGGTCCTACTCAGAGTCTTACGAGAAGCAGCTCGTCACTCCGGAGTGGGTCTTGCCACACCTGTTATGGTGGACCAATGTCGATCACCTGACTCAGGGTTACCCCCTGCAGCCTCCGGTGCCAACCCTGACGATCCAGACCGACGCCTCCCTTACGGGATGGGGCGGGGTTCTGGGATCTCTCACGGTCTCAGGCCTGTGGTCACAAGCCGAGTCTCAATTGCACATCAATGTGTTGGAGCTCAGGGCGGCCAGATTGGTTCTGCAACATCTGAGGGATCAGGTGGAGGGTCAGGTGGTCCGGCTCCAAATGGACAACAGGACCGCCATGACTTACATTCTCAAACAGGGCGGGACGGTCTCCCCGTCCTGGAGGAGACTTGGCAATTCTTCCTCTGGTGCGACGAAGTCGACACCCAGGTCCTGCCAGTGTATTTGCCAGGGGTGGACAATGTCCGAGCAGACGCTCTGTCTCGCCGGATCATTGCCCCCCACGAGTGGCTACTGGATCGAGAGATATTCGAGACTATCTCCCAGTTATACGGGTCATTCCAGGTGGATCTGTTTGCGTCAGGGACAAACTTTCAGATACCCCAGTTTTGCTCCAGGATACCCGACACTCGGGCTCTATCCCAGGATGCATTCGAACTGGACAGGACAGACAGAGTTCTGTGGGCCTTCCCAGTTCCCACCAGTGCCTCTGATCTCCAAGGTCCTTGCCCGTCTAGCCACTCATCCTCCGCATCTGCACCTCTGTGGGCAGCGCAAACTTGGTTTCCACAGGTACTCAGGTCTCTGGCTATGCCACCTGCTCTGTTACCGTGTCGACCGGGACTTCTTTCCCAGGATGGAGCCCCCCACCCCAACCCCAGGGTGCAGTGGGTGGCCTGGCCTCTGTCCGGAATCACCTCCAAAACAGCGGTATTCCTGCACGAGTTGCAGACACAATACTGGCTTCGAGGAGGGATTCAACGAACATTCAATATGAAGATAGATGGGCCTGCTATTCGCGCTGGTGTGCAGATAGGGACGTTCTCGATCCCTTTTCTGCAGATCTAGTGTTTGTCTTGGAGTTCCTGCAGTCTAGATTAGATGCTGGCTTGGCTGCATCTACTGTCAGGGGTTACTCCACGGCTATTTCAGCCTTTCATGTGCCAGTGGACGGCGCCCTTTTGGGGGTACATCCTCTGGTTCAGCGCTTTTTAGCAGGCGTGGACAGATCCGACCTCCTGTGAGGCGGTCCAGCCCGGTTTGGGACCTTTCTATAGTCCTGGACTGGATCTCGGGTCCGAAGTTTAGGGATTTATCGGCAGTATCGCTTCAGCTGCTCACTTGGAAAGCAGTTTTTCTATTGGCGGTGGCGTCTGGCAGACGGGTAGGAGACATACATGCTATGTCCTCCAATCCCGAGCTTACAGTCTTCCACTGGGACAGAGTCAGCATTGGACTGCCAGACTCCTACCGACCAAAAGTGGCCCACTCATTCCATGTCTCGGCCCCTATAGAATTGCCGGCTCTTAGACAACCGGCTGCATCAGGGTCTCAGGCCTCGCACGCACACATTCTGGACGTGCGCAGGACGCTGAAAGCCTATCTCAAAAGAATGGCCTCCAACCGTAGAGATGAGCAACTCTTTTGTTGTTACGGTGGAGGTAAGCAGGGCTTACCTGCTTCTACGCAGACTATATCAAGATGGATTGTTTCGACGATCTGTCTGGCTTATGTTCACAAGGGCCGTGAGCCCCCAGGTGAGCCTCCAAGGCGTACGCAGCGGCCCTGCCCATCGAAGAGATCTGCTCCGCTGCTATCTGCAGCCAGCCTAGCACGTTCATTCGTCATTACCAACTCGACAGGCTCTCGGCGGAGCGTGCACGGTTTGGTCAGACAGTTCTCTCCGGTGGGCAGAGTCGTCAACCCCCTAGCTGAATGAGCAGAGGAGGGTTGTTCGTTCTGTTTTTTTTAATCATACTAACGCCACTTATATCACTTTTTGATACTAAGGGCCCTAGTCCTTTTTTCCCACGGTGACTTCCCTGACTGAAGCCTCTCGCGGGGCGATTTTATGGTATTTTTTGCCCCAAGCTCTCTCTTGACAAAAAAGGGGGGGGGGGGGGGGGGGGGGGGGGGGGGCGGGGGGCGGGGTATTTCGACTAGTAAGGCGACTAAGAGTGCACCAGGTAGTCCCCAGGTCTATGCTTATCCCCCCCTCATGGTGGACTCGCAAGGTACTTTGGGTGAGTTAACTTTGTATATTCTCATATTCTGTACACCTTCGGGTGCAGTCTGAATGCCACTGCCTTAGATTCAATCTTTGGGAGTCTGACTTATGCAATAAGTACCCCAAGGAGGATCCCTTCTGAAAAAGAATCGAACTAACCTGTATAGGTTTCAGATTCTTTGAAGAGGATCCTCCTTGGGGTAGGGCCACCCTCCTCCCCTTCATTCAGACTGGATGGAAAAGTGGTGAGATTAGAGTTATCTGCCCCTGGTTGCATGACAAACGTAAGGGGTGAGGCTCAAAGGGGGTGACCCAAAGAAGGTTTTCTTAGTTTTTAAACTATTTTTAAGTGGAAAATATAGTTACAACCTGTCATATATCAAAAATCAAGGATTTTATGCAATAAGTACCCCAAGGAGGATCCTCTTCAAAGAATCTGAAACCTATACAGGTTAGTTCGAGTTTATATGTAAAGCTCTAGAAAGGTGAAATGTTGTGTAGAGATTCTTTGGTCAAAAGTGATTCTTGATTGTAGGATTGGTGACCCTGTGACTCCAAATGAGGGTCACAGGGGTCATGATCTATTTTGCTTGTTAACAATGTATTACTTGAGATAACTTAGATATTCAACCTTAGATAATATATCAATGAAATTCTGATGAGCTACAGAGCCCATGGCTCTATTTTTTAGTTTTTTAACCAATTTTTTATGTGGAAAAATAGTTACAACCTGTCATATACCTAAAATCAAAGATTTTATGCAATAAATACCCAAAGGAGGATCCCCTTCAAAGAATCTGCAACCTATACAGGTTTGTTCGAAATTTTTTCGGCATTCCTTTAACCCTTGGATACCTTTCGACGATCTTTTTAGGTTACATGCTTTTTAGCTGTTGTGAGAATAATTGTCATGAATTGTGTGAAAGTCTTTTTTTTGTCATACTTTACAGACAGATTGGTATTCATTCTCCGGTACATTTTTGAGTCAATAATACAATATTTATGAGATCTTATTTAATGCTTATACATTGTTTCAATGAACTCTTTAAATCATCAACATATTTCATGTTATATTCGATGATTAATTCTTCATTAAATTACTCACCAGTTACAACAAACCCGTCAGTACAGTGAGAGGCTAAACAGGGCCTGTTGTAATTAGGCATTGAGCAGTTCAGCAAAAAAGAAACTAAACATCAATTTTCTACTTGTCTAGTTTAGTTATATTGTTGACAATTTCAAAATATGCCAAAGTTAAGATGCAATTTCAGAAAATTGAAAAAAAAAGTATTGATATTTGCAAATTGTAAAAGATTTCTTGAAATTTCTAAAGTTTCTAGATATGGTGTATGTTTATTTATTAGCGGCTCCGACTAAGTCGGAGCTGCTATCAGTTTTTGCGCAGTTTCCGTCGCCGCCGCCGCCGCGTTTTGTATTCACTATAACTTTTTTCCTAGAAGGTTTTGAGAACTCATATACATAACTTCTTACTTATGCCCCTGGGGAATTTTTTTGACATGTTCATATTCAAGGTCAAAGGTCAAGGTCACGAGTTCTGAAATCGCTAAAAAAATCCTTGTAAACACGATAACTTGAAAAATATTTGTACTATCAGGCTCTTATTTGGTGTACATCAACTATGGAGAAAGGCCAAGATTTGAAAAGGTTTTCGCTAACATCCGTCAAAGGTCAAGGTCACAGCGACGGCATGACTTAAGCATGCTTTTGCGAAAATGTCTTATTTCAACTATTAACACTTTGAATCATTAAATGATTGTTATACACAATGAAAAGTGATCACTGATTGATTGACCTTGAATTTTAAAGGTCAAGGTCACGAATTATGGTCAAGGTCACCAGTTCTGAAATCACTAAATAACCTTTTCCCAAGAAGGTATTAACACCTCATATACATAGCTTCTTTCTTGTACACCTGGGGAAATATTTTGACATGCTCACATTCAAGGTCAAAGGTCAAGGTTATGAGTTCTGAAATCACTACAAAAATCCTTGTAAACACGATAACTTCAACAACTTCTGTGCTTGAAGGTCAAAGTTCAAGGTCATGAGATATATCATAAGGCTATGTTAATCTTTTGATCCAATTTTGAAATCAGAAATTTTTAAGAACAAAGTTGTGAAAAGTGACCCCAGTGATGATTCAACTTGTTAGAATAACTTGAATAATAAAAACAAATTTGTCAAAATCAATTCCCATTTTATTTATGCTGAGGAGAAGGCGGAACAGGGAAAGGCGAGACCCAAAGTTTCGGAGCTGCTCTGCTTTTGCGGTGTCCCGCAAACGCTCTTCTAGTTTATTTCACCTATTTTAATTTCTGCATCTTTCAAAATCTTTTTCAGACATGATCTTTTGGAAGATGACTGTTTCTTTCTTCTCATTCATTTGTGTCTTGATACCTGGCATTTTCTCCATTGGTAAGTTCATTTATCAAAGTCTTCGCTCATCAGGACTGAAAGTCCAGATGGGCTTATGGCATGGGTTTTGTTGAAATTTTCCGTCCATCCATCCATCCATCCATCCATCCATCCATCCATCCATCCATCCATCCATCCATCTGTCTGTAAACTTTTTGCTTTTTCGACTTCTTCTCCAGAACAGATAACTCTAGAGAGGTGAAATTTTATGTGCAGACTCCTTGGCAAATGGGAATTATAAATTGTAGATTTCATGACCCCATGACCCCAAATGGGGTCACAGGGTTAACAACTTTAAAAACCTATTATCATCTTCTTCTCCGGTTGCAAAATGTCTATAGAGAGCTGAAATTTTGTGTGCATACTCCTTTGCTAATGGACATTCTAAATTCTATTCTAAATCAATAAGGACATCGTAAAGTGTTATTTACATGCGAACTAGTTAGAAAATCATCACAATGAAGGGGGCGGGATAACGCAGTGGTTAGCACGTTCGGCTTCGGATCAAGAGGACCGGGGTTAGAATCCCGCCAGATCACGGCAACTTGCCTGCAGTTGAGAACTGTTCTACACGCAGTCAGGTGTGGGTGCAATGCTACAATGAATTTCAGCGCAGTATCACCCATGGTTCGCTAATGAATTCTAATGAATCAAAATACTTTGAGATAGTACCATACATATGTGCTGTTATTTCATTTCAACTGTTTAATAATGGAATAGATAAACTTGAGACATAGAAATGAGATGTGTATCCCTTTTATTTGGTATATATGCTTGTTCTTCATTGGAATCTTTGTTATCGCTTGATTTACGTTGTTCAAAGCGAGACCTCATTGCTGGAATAAGTTATGTCCCTTGAATCCAAAATTGAACTTAGTACCAAAAGAGCTGTGATGCTCCAATTGGGAAAATTTTTCTCAGCAACTATTACATTCAGGTGAATGAAATTTAACATGTAGGTAGTCCAGATGATACTCTTCATCGAGTTCAAAGTCCAGTTCTGAAATATTATTATACCCACGCTACGAAGTAAGCCGGGCTATATAGCGGTAATTTCGTCAGTCCGTCCGTCCTTCTGTCCGGTCAATTTTCTCAAAAAACGTCAAAGGTCCATCAACCAAACTTTGTGCAGTTGTTAACCATGTTCTTCCGATCGAGCCCAGACAATTTTCACTTTTTGGACTTAGTTTTATTGTGTTCAATCGGGACAAGTTTTCTCGGAAACTGTTCAACCTAGGTGAATGAAAGTTTGGTTGTTAGTACTCATGACCAAACCCTTTATCGAGTTCAAAAACCACTTCCGAAATATTATTCTTTACGGAGTTATGGCCCTTGAATACGAAATTGAACTTATTATCAAAAGAACTGTGATGCTGCAATGGGGACAAGTATTTTTTAGAAACTATTACATCTAGGTGAATGAAATTTAACATGGAGGTAGTCCAGAAGATACTCTTCATCGAGTTCACAGTCTAGTTCCAAAATGTTAGTTATGAAGCCCTTGAATCTGTAATTGAACTTGGTACAAATTACCTGTGTGATGCTCAGCAGCTCTAATGGGAAATATTAAGTTACCTGGGTGAATGAAAGCCAGTTCCCAAAATTATTTTGGACAATATTATGATGCTTGAAGCTGTTTTTAAACAAAGTACCCTTCACATCTATAATTCTCAATGGACTGATAGCAGATAGCGGAGGTATGTGAGCCATGCTCACTTTTTTCTTGTTTTTTACAGAGTTAATGCCCTTGAATCTGTAATTATCCCCCGCCAACATAGTTGGGGGGGGGATATTGAAATGGGCTCCGTCCGTCCGTCCGTCCGTTCGTCCGTGCTAACATTAGTTGCTTAGGAGCTCAATTATTGGCCTATCAGTGTCTTAGGGGGTAAATTTTTTAGGAGCTTAAGCTCATAAGCAATGTCCAGAAATTTGTCTACAGGTTATTTATGAGCTAAGAACGGTTTTTAGATTGAGTTTAGTTTTACCCCCTAAAATATGGACATGGACTATGTCCAATGAGTTTGGACTCTAATTGGAGTTGCTTCCCTTTGACTATAAGAGCAAACACATTCAGGGGTAAAAGAAGAAAACCAGTTTTTGCTCTAAGACGGAACCCAGTTTTACGTGACCTCTTAATTTTGGACAAAACATCATCTGAGCATGACAGGAAGTGACTAAAGATGGAGGTTGAACTGGCACCATGAAACCAGGTAAGTGTAAACATATATCATTTTATCGACAAAACAATGTTCTAAATGTCATGAAGGTGTATGAAGGCATTGGATAAACCTATATTACCTATTGTTGTTTATCATGTGGATCTTTTAATTAGTGGTTACTTTGGGTACCTCACCAATTCAGTTTCTCATGTGAGCTGATATGAGTAAAAGTAGGTCAAAATATAATCATTACTAATCACAAATATAAAAATTCAACTATCAAGTAAAACTATTTTTGGCAAGAAATACATGTATAAATACCAAGTTAAATGTAAGGTTATGGGTCAGGATGCATAATACGACTAACGGACAAGCTCTGATGAGCATATGACCATCTATGTTGTGGATGAATGAACACTCAAACATATTAACAAAGAAGACAAGGTTACATGAACATAGCATTTACTTTATCACTTCTCATGTGATTATGCAAAGTTAACGTATATGTCATTATAAATTTGTCCTTATTTTCTTATATGTTTGTACCCTTCAAATTTGAATAAAATTTACTTTTGTTTTTATTTTAACAATTTCCACATTCTGATATAATTCTGATTGAATCCAGATATTTTGGCACTTTTGTAATTGTAATCAACCTGTAGTTCAGATAAAATACATTACAATATTAATACTAATGAAGTTGTTTGCAGTCAAAGTTGATTCCCGGTAGAAATGATCCTTAGTTTACTGTTTATTGAACACAACTGGCTAAATTACTTCATGTCTCGAATTCTTGCATTTGAGTTGCTCTCAAAAAGGGTAGCAAATTGAAGACAAAATTTTGCTAAGCTTGCATAATTTATATTTTTTAAATTTAGAAATGCGACATTTTTGTACATTTAACTACAAATCCTGCAAATGAAATTTAAACTTTGGCTACATGAAATGTGCACAGATTTGAGATATGGAGTCAGTCCACCAGTTTGATACACACATATTCACTCAAATTTCTCACTCATATAATTTGATAACTATTCATGAAAAATGTGTTTTCTGTTAAAATACATTTTAATTGAGACAATCTTCTTCATATACGATCTTTCTATGAACTGGTTTTTTATTATTAAATTTATTAATTAAATATATAAATTTCATAAATATTTTATACTTCCTGGTTGACACCATTTGGAGAAGGTTTTTGAATGCCATTGATTGAGAAGTAAAAATCATACATTGAAAGTAAGCAAAAATGTTTCCTTCTTGATAACAAAATATTTGTGGTATTTGTGAACCTCCGCTGTAACAATGCCAGTTGCCCAAAATAAATATTGGGGTATTTTTAGACAACATATTAAACTCATAAACAAGTCAAATCTTACTGACATGATCGGAAAATGAGATTGTCTATCCATTTCTGCAGAAACCCTTATTATTGGACACAATTAAAACTCATAACTTTGGACAACATGATAAACTCATAAACAAGTCAAATCTTACTGACATGATCGGAAAATGAGATTATCTATTTTACACCATTTCTGCATAAACTCTTATTATTGGACACAATGTAAACTCATAATTTTAGACAACATATTAAACTCGTAAGCAAGTCCAATCTTAATGACATGATCGGAAAATGAGATTGTCTATATTAAACCATTTCTGCAGAAACTCTTATTATTGGACACAATTAAAACTCATAATTTTGGACAACATTATAAACTCAAAAGCAAGTCCAATCGTAAAATGAGATTGTACTTTTACACCATTTCAGCAGAAACTCTTATTATTTGACGTTGCAATCTAATCTCATATTTTTGGACAACATGTACTTGACAAAATAAGTTAGGGACATAAGATGTTTTATGATTATTATTTCATTAATTTACTAAATAATAAATACATCAGTATTTAAAATTTAAAATTATTAAGAAACATCCCTAATTATATTTGTCCTGTATATTAAACTCATAGTCAAATCTTAATGACATGATCAGAAAATGAGATTATCTATTTTACACCATTTCTGCAGAAACTCTTATTATTGGACACAATTTGAACTCAAATTTTAAACAACGTATTAAACTCGTAAGCAAGTCCAATCTTACTGACATGATAGGAAAATGAGATTGTCTATCCATTTCTGCAGAAATTCTTATTATTGGACACAATTAAAACTCATAACTTTGGACAACATGATAAACTCGTAAGCAAGTCCAATCTTACTGATATGATCGGAAAATGAATTTGTCTATTTTGAACCAGTTCTGCAGAATCTCTTATTATTGGACACAATTTGAACTCATATTTTTAGACAACATATTAAACTCGAAAGCAAGTCCAATCTTACTGACATGATCGAAAAATGAGATTGCCTATTTTGAACCATTTCTACAGAAACTCTTATTATTGGACATCATCTTAACTCACATTTTTGGACAACATATTAAACTCGTAAACAAGTCTAATCTTACTGACATGATCGGAAAATGAGATTGTCTATCCATTTCTGCAGAAACTCTTATTATTGGACACAATTAAAACTCATAACTTTGGACAACATGATAAACTCGTAAGCAAGTCCAATTTTACTGACATGATCGGAAAATGAGATTGTCTATTTTGAACCAGTTCTGCAGAAACTCTTATTATTGGACACAATTTGAACTCATATTTTTAGACAACATATTAAACTCGTAAGCAAGTCCAATTTTACTGACATGATCGGAAAATGTGATTGTCTATTTTGAACCATTTCTGCAGAAACTCTTATTATTGGACATCATCTTAACTCATATTTTTGGACAACATATTAAACTTGTAAGCAGGGCGAATCTTACTGACATGATCGGAAAATGAGATTGTCTATTTTGAACCAGTTCTGCAGAAACTCTTATTATTGGACACATTTTGAACTCATATTTTTATCCCGATATCAGTTTTACCTAGTGCTACAATATATTGACAAAGTGTTGATAAGTAACATGTAAGACTATTATTATCATTATACATGGGTCGTGATAGGATACATATCACGATAACTGTTTGAGGGTTTATCTTGACCGTACAGCAGTATGGCCGAAGGATGGGGATAGAGATAGTCTCTTACTCAGTTATGTCAAACCCCACAAATCAGTAACCAGAGCTACAGTAGCAAGGTGGGTAACCAATGTGATGAAGGATGCAGGAATATGTAACAGTGTATAAAGCACATTCTGTTAAAGGGGCTTCTACTTCACCAAAGATGCATCTTTGACTCAGATTTTGGAACTAAGTAAATGGTCCAGAGCTTCTACTTTCAATCAGTTTTACCTTAGAGAGGCTCAAACTTTGGGTGGTCAGTCAAAAATAATTCATTAGCAAACTTTAAAAACACCGCTATCTCATCTACGGAGTTTATGTAGTGAAATTGGTTAATTCAGAAGCACATGTAATGTGTGAACTTAATTGGAATTTCAGTAATAAAACGGAGTAGATGTGATAGCCCCACACATTATCAAACCAACCCAAGTATGAAATGTCTTGTTTGACTGATTTTATCTATATCTTGCAGAGGACACTCAAAGTCTCATGGGGGGATCTTGCGGAAAGGGAAAGTCTGACCAGGATGGAAGACCTGAGATGACGTAACAGTGAGGTTGACCAGACCAGACAGGATGACCGGTGGACCAGGAAGGTTGACCTGAGACGACCAGACCAGGAAGGATAACCTGGGACTACTTGTTCAGTTTAAGAGGTTAGGCTGACCAGGAAAGATGACCTGACTTTTTTGAGAGATCCAGGACAGATGACTGTGGATAACCTTGTTATGTTGAGATTACCAGGACCAGGGTTCAGGACAGTTCTGTACTCTTGCTTCGCATTTATTTGTAACTACTGCATGTTATGCAGGTTCTGAGTTTAATCATGATTAAATTTCAATTGAGCTCTTCTCTTGTTGTTGTTTTAGCACTTTGGCATAATGAAGAATGGCTTGTGGGTAATTTAAGCACTTATACGACGAACTTTGCACATATGCAAAATTGCTTATGGTAATAATATACACACGTCAGTAAAAGTAAATTTACTTTGCGTTCATATGCATTTAATTTCTGCCTAAGCAAATGGGTTTCCAACTCTTTTAATATATATGAATAGAGAATTCCTAAAACATGCCAATTAATATTTATTATATGTAAACTAAATAAATGACATTACTTTATATTTGTCAGCATTGTTTTGACATTATCGCCCTAATTATATAATGAAAATCAGATAGTCAGATAGATTTTGAAGATCATCACGTGCAAGAAGGAGATTATCCAATATAGAGAATTTGAAAAACAGAATGAAGAGTTTCTAAAGTTCTCTAATATATTTTCTCAACCTGTGTGAAGTCACTATGTCTGTATACGACAAACTTTTACTAGAAAAGTGAAAATACCATATTTACTCATGGTAGTAAACATTTGCACCTGCCCCTGACTAGATGCAAATTTGCTTATGGAAGTGAAAAATTTGCTTACGGTAGTAAAATATACATATGTGCAAAGGCGTCCATACGGTGAAGTATGATCATATGAGCAAATTTGCATATGTGTAATGCTTTACTCATATGCAAACGCTCGCCGTATAAACAGGGTTTAAATTAGTCTCATTCTCGTCAACGAGATCTCAACATTTGAATCTGGCCTATCTTTAGAAATATATGATGAAGACAATGTCGTGAAGTATATATACTTTTAAGTTGCATTTAGTCAGTCCAATGTCATGAAGTATTTATACCGTCCAACATTAAGGGGTATTTAGTCAGTCCAATGTCATGAAGTATTTATACCATCCGACTTTTAAGGGGCAATTAGTCAATCCAATGTCGTATAGTATTTGTACGTCCAACTTTAAGGGGCTTTCAGTTTGTCCAATGTCGTGATATTTATACTGTCCGACTTTAAGGGGTATTTAGTCAGTCCAATGTCATGAAGTATTTATACCATCCAACTTTTAAGGGGCATTAAGTCAGTCCAATGTCGTAAAGTATTTATAATGTCCGACTTTAAGGGGTATTTACTTAGTCCAATGTCATGAAGTATTTATACCGTCCAACTTTGAGGGGCATTAAGTCAGTCCAATGACTTGAATAATTGATACTGTCCGACTTTAAGGGGCATTTAGTCAGTCCAATGTCCTGAAGTATTTATACCGTCCAACTTTAAGGGGTATTTACTTAGTCCAATGTCATGAAGTATTTATACCGTCCAACTTTGAGGGGCATTAAGTCAGTCCAATGACTTGAATTATTTATACTGTCCGACTTTAAGGGGCATTTAGTCAGTCCAATGTCATGAAGTATTAATACTGTCCGACTTTAAGGGGTATTTAGTCAGTCCAATGTCATGAAGTATTTATACTGTCCAACTTTGAGGGGCATTTAGTCAGTCCAATGTCGTGAAGTATTTATACTGTCCAACTTTAAGGGGTATTTAGTCAGTCCAATGTCATGAAGTATTTATACTGTCCGACTTTTAGGGGCATTTAGTCAGTCCAATGTCAATAAACAAATATTCCTGGTTAATGTTTGGCGTGATGATGAGAATACTTGTCCTTGGACACAAATTCTCCCATTTCTTTACAAACGTCCATCTAATGTTAAACCTAAATGATGTTACCCAAGGAACAAATAACGCTTAACGTGCAAGAAAAAATGAAGCAGCTTCAAGCAAAAACCAGGTACAACTCATTTATTTATAGCTCAGTGAAAAATAAAGATATACATCTTTTTTTGTAAATTACACACAGGTATGATGCCAACTCATTATCTGGGTTTGATTTCTATTGATACTCTAAATTGACATGATAGGAAGAGTTCAGTGCATGTCAATATAGTCACTACTGGCTGATGTAACAGCAGAACTCTCAGTTACTGGAGTTGGCGGTGGCGCTAACAAGACACAAGAGTTAAATGAGGTTAGACTGCTGACACTTCTCTTGGGGGGAATTGGAGGTGCATATACCTTTGGCTTCTTGAGCTTCCTCTCTATTTCCTGAAGCCTTCCTTCATAATTGCAGTGCCTGGGGCACTCAAAATTTGAATAAAGTTTGTCAATATCCCTTGAAAGTACAACCATTGTTTGATCCATCTTGTTGATCCTGTTGACTAGTGTTCTTATTTCTGATCTTTGCTTTCTTGTACTGCAACACTGGCCCATCTTGAACATGTGACCTTCACATCCACCATTTATATTACCCACAATGCCTTTCCCAAAGTGTCCAAGAAATTGTGCAATCTTAGATTTTAGGGGCGTTTTGTCAGTCCAATGTTATCAAGTAATTATACTGTCAGATTTGAAGGGGCAGTTTAAAAAGTTTAAAAAGGTTTAACGTTCAAGAATTATTCAATTTCAAGGGATTTGGAAAGTCAAAGGTTGAGATAGATAAAGATTGTCCATATTTAGGTGGCAGTGTGATCGTCCAAGATAAAAAATATTTAACTTTACAACTTTAAAGGTTCTTTTCGGCACCAATATTGCAAAAATATAAGTAATGCACAGATATTGGATATGTGTAGATATTTGTAACGATCATCTGTACCAAAAGCGATATTTTGAGCATTGTAACATTTAACTTGTTTGATAATCCAATACAGGTCAATTGTTGTACAATTATTTTATGCAGCCATAGATAGAGAAGTAAATACATATATATGCCATCATTTTAAAATGAACCTATTCCTTGCAAAATGAACTTTTTGGGGGGTTTTAACCTAAAAAAGGGGAAAATATTTAAAACTTTTGGTAAAGTAACTTTACAAAATATATCATCATCATATATATCATCAAAATATATCATCCAGAAAATTCTTCTTTCATAAATGGAATGCTATTAAATTGGAACATATCAATAATGGAGCAGAAATTACTTCAAATGTCCTGTTAAAAATTCCAATGAAAAAGAATTTACACATGATGAACAATGCAAAAACATATTGACGAACAATAATAAATATCTTGCATAGTGTTTTTCTTAGTTAGTGGATGCTGAGTTTCAATATTTGTGAAGAAGAGGGATAACTCTTCACTGGAAAATTCATTTCTTTTTACTTTTTTTATTCAGTGAGAGAATATGTCCAAGGTAAAGAAATATTTTGACTGTCCAACTTCAAGGGGCAGTTACCAAAAATAGAATATACTAATTATACATGGACAAAACTTTTATCTCATAAGGTATGAATGTTAGAATAGAGTCCAAAACCACTTAACATTGGACAAAAATAACTCCTAAAACTGCTGACCTCATAAAATTAAAACTCATAAAACGTTTCCCCATAAGCTCCAAATGTCGGTCCGTCCGTCCACCCGTCCGTCCGTCCGTCCGTCCCGATTTTGTTTCCGGAGCAGAACTCGAAAACTATAAGACATATCTCAACGAAACTTGGTGTGTGGAACAATCATCATGTCTAGATGTGCCTTTTGGGGTTTTCAACTTCTTCGAGTTATTTTTTTGGACCATTTTCATGGAAATGTAACTTAGAATTTCGTTTCCGGAACAGAACTTGAAAACTATAAGACATATCTCAACGAAACTTGGTGTGTGGAACAATAATCATGTGTAGATGTGCCTTTTGGGGTTTTCAACTTCTTCGAGTTATTTTTTTTTACCGTTTCCATGGAAATGTAACTTAGAATCTCGTTTCCGGAACAGAACTTGAAAACTATAAGACATATCTCAACGAAACTTGGTGTGTGGAACAATCATCATGTGTAGATGTGCCTTTTGGGGTTTTCAACTTCTTCAAGTTATTTTTTTTTACCGTTTCCATGGAAATGTAACTTAGAATCTCGTTTCCGGAGCAGAACTCGAAAACTATAAGACATATCTCAACGAAACTTGGTGTGTGGAACAATCATCATGTGTAGATGTGCCTTTTGGGGTTTTAAACTTCTTCGAGTTATTTTTTTTTGACCGTTTCCATGGAAATGTAACTTAGAATTTCGTTTCCGGGACAGAACTCGAAAACTATAAGACATATCTCAACGAAACTTGGTGTGTGGAACAATCATCATGTCTAGATGTGCCTTTTGGGGTTTTCAACTTCTTCGAGTTATATTTTTGGACCGTTTCTATGGAAATGTAACTTTGACAATCATCATGTGTAGATGTGCCTGAAAGGCCCGATGGGCTTATGGCATTGCACAGTATCCAGCCGTCTGTAAACTTTTTGCATTTTGTCTTCTTCTCCAGAACCACTTTGTCTAAGGAGCTGAAATTTTGTGTGTTGTGTTAAGTTTAAAAAAAGGTTCATAGTCACTGTTATTCAACAACTATTCTTCAATAAATTTTCCCAAAGGCGGTGGATATGGCCGACTTTGTCTGCTTGTTGAACATGGTACAAATTACAACTGTGATGCCCTAATGGGAAACAGTTAAGTTACCTGAAAAATAGTATTTCTGGGTGAATGAAATTTTGTAATAACAAAGCCAGTTCCCAAAAATATTTTGGACAATATTATGATGCTTGAATCTGTTTTTTAGCTCATCAGGCCT
This sequence comes from Gibbula magus, assembly GCA_936450465.1. Lineage (NCBI taxonomy): Eukaryota > Metazoa > Mollusca > Gastropoda > Trochida > Trochidae > Gibbula > Gibbula magus. Next base: position 89,871 of record OW388298.1, on the reverse strand, counting down.
GAAAGGCCCGATGGGCTTATGGCATGGCATGGCGTCCGGCGTCCGGCCATCCGTCCGTCCGTCCGTCCATCCGTCCATCCGTCCGTAAACTTTTCGCTTTTTTTACTTCTTCTCCAGAACCAATAACTCCACAGAGTTGAAATTTATGTGCAGACTCCTTGGCCAATGGGGATTCTAAATTGTAGATTTCGTAACCCCATAACCCCAAATGAGGTCACAGGGGTCACATCCTTAAAAAACCTATTTTCATCTTCTTCTCAGTTCCAAAAGGTCTAGAGAGCTGAAAAGTTGTGTGCAGACTCCTTGGCTAATGGGGATTCTTAATTGTAGATATCGTGACCCCATGACCCCAAATGGGGTCACAGGGGTCACATGTTTAAAAACCTATTTTCATCTTCTTCTCCAGTACCAAAATGTCTAGAGAGCTGAAAAGTTGTGTGCATACTCCTTGGCTAATGGGGATTCTAAATTGTAGATTTCGTGACCCCATGACCCCAAATGGTGTCACAGGGGTCACATGTTTAAAAACCTATTTTCATCTTCTTCTCAAGTTCCAACAGGTCTAGAGAGCTGAAAAGTTGTGGGCAGACTCCTTGGCAAATGGGGATTCTAAATTGTAGATTTCATGACCCCATGACCCCAAATGGGGTCACAGGGGTCACATGTTTAAAAACCTATTTTCATCTTCTTCTCAAGTTCCAAAATGTCTAGAGAACTGAAAGTTGTGTGCAGACTCCTTGGCCAATGGGGATTCTAAATTATGTCTCCCCCCGAAGGGTCGGGAGACATATTGGTTTTAGCTGAGTTCCCGTCGGCGTTGGTGTTGGCGTTGGCGTTGGCGTTGGCGTTGGTGTTCCCATTTTGTTTCCGGAGCAGATCTCTAAAACTATTTGACCAATCATCACCAAACTTGGTATGCCTTTTGGGGGTGAGAGATTTTTAAAAATTTTAAATTATTTTTTATTTCCATGGCAACGATTTGGACTTACCCGTGGTAGTCTATTTCAAGGGTAGTGTTCGTTTCCGGAGCAGATCTCTAAAACTATGTGACCAAACATTACCAAACTTGGTATACTGTCTCTCCATATCGTGTAGATGTGCCTTTTGGGGGTAAGAGATTTTTTTTAATTTCCATATTTTTTTTATTTCCATGGCAACGATTTGGACTTAGTCTATTTCAAGGGTAGTGTTCGTTTCCGGAGCAGATCTCTAAAACTATGTGACCAATCATCACCAAACTTTTTTATATTTTTTTTTTATTACAAAAATAGTAGGCCACGATTTAAAAACATGACGCCCCTACATGACCCACGTGGCTACTGGCTAGGGGACGGCGGGGGTTATGTTTCATTATCTTCTTCACATGCGGCATACGTCAATTGTGTAAACTTTGAAGATTTAATTTATAAAAAATAAGAAAAAGGTTGTGATAGAAAAGTAAAAGTAAGAAGAGAGTGGGGGGGGGGGGGGGGGGGGGGGGGGGGTTGGGGGGTGGTATGGATTAGGATTGTTGAAACAAGAAGGACCATTTCCCTAGCAGTGTGGTATTTGTGGGGCCATAAATAAAGCTTTCAATTTCATAGGTTTCCTTGATGCTTGATAACAGTCCTGGAAAATGCAAGTGTGTTGCTCTGTGTTTACATCTATAAATATACATTTTGAGGAGGTAGTACAGATGATTTACCAGAGTGCTTTGATTGGGATCTCCTAGTAGGATGGTAGGTTTTGACATTATTAATTTTGTCTTTGTTTTTCCTTCAAACCACATCCGAAACTGTTTTATCAAATTTTGAGTTTTTCTGCAGTCGTAGAATAGATGTTCAAGTGTCTCAGGTTCCTCGGTACAAAAGAAGCAATAACTACTGTCAGATATCCCTATTTTGTGAAGAAAAGTTTCTGTGGTTAAAATGCGATGCAGAATTTGTATTGAAAATTTCTTGTCTTATTATAGATGCAAGTGCTGTTGATGAAATGAAAACATTTTGACAAAAAATCTATTGAAATTGGCATTTGTAGTTTCATTGCCCATTTGTTTGTTATATTTTCTAGTGAAGTTCTTACTTTATCGCATAAGATTTGGTAAATGAATTTGCTGTCTTTTAATGTCATTAATCGTTTCACGATTTCACACCTACTTTCCTTATCAATGTCTTTAATAGAGTCCCAATTCAACTTATTTCTGAATTCTTTTGGAAGAGCTTTCAACGATTTGAAATATAACAGATAAGTTCCAGTAAGATTATACTTCGCTTTGAGCGTACCGAAATCAATCAATGAGCCCCTATCTGTGTAAAGGTCGAGGATTGTTTTTAAACCACAGTCCACACACCATTTGAGGAATTCTTTCAAGTCGCTTAGTTTGATAAAATTCAAAATAGAAAGATTTACGAACTCGTGAATGGTTGTTACTTGTTCATTTGCTATAAGACTGTAACTGAAAATAACATTTTGCCAAAATTTATTGGTTTATGATTTGCTTATACATTGTAATTGTTTTCTTTGGAAATCAAATATAGTCTTATTTCCATATGGGCGAAGGATTTCTTTAACTAACGATTGCCATATTCCTTCCGATGATATAAGTCTTTTTATCCACAATATTTTCATGTACCTATCAAACATTTCAAGATTTATCATTTTTAGTCCACTATTTTCATATTCATTTATAATCATTGTTCTCTTTATCTTATCCCTTTTGCCAGACCATAGAAACTGATAAAACAAAGAGTTTAATCTTTTGAAAAATTCTTTGTCTGGACTTGGAAGAGAAATGAAAAGATGTGTGAATAATGGCAATACTTGTGATTTAAGTATGGTTACTTTACCCCTGAGAGTAAGACATCTCTTTGTCCATGAAAATATAATTCTTCTAGCTTTTTCAAATTCTCATTAAGATTTGTGTCAAAAATAATGCCTAGGATTTTGAATGGTTCTTTTGACCACTCCATAGGGATATGGGGGCAGAGTTGTTCATTGCTACTTTTTTTGGATCCTATCCATATTGCTCTTGTTTTCTCACAATTTATCTTAAGTCCTGAACACACAGCAAATTTCTTTAGAATTGAAATGAGTTCAGCAAGGCTAGTTGCAGATCCGTCAAGCGTGAAATTTGCGTCGTCCGCGTATTGGAAAGTTGTATAGGTTTTAATACGCCATTTATGTCAATACTTTGGATATTTTTATCATTTTTAATTGCGTTTGACAATAATTCAGCACAAATGAGAAACAAGTATGGCGACAGGGCATCTCCTTGTCTACATCCTCTACCAAGTCTGAAATAGTCTAATATATAGCCCGCATTTATGGTAGCGCTACAGATACCTGACTGGACTGGCGCAGTTGTTAGCGTTCGGCTTCGGATCAATGGGTCCGGGGTTCGAATCCCGCCAGGGGCACGGCAACTTTGTCTGCAGTAGAGAACTGTTCTACACGCAGTAAGGTTTGGGTGTAATGCTACACTGAATTTCAGCGTAGTACCACCCATGGTTCGCTAGTTCCAGCCGATGCTCGCAGGTTTCACCGCAATGCATAGCCACATGGCGTTGCGGGCTTTCTCCCTGCAATAATACTAGCAGCCGCGATATAAGTGAAATACTCTTGAAAGCGGCGTTAAATCCCAACTCACTAGGGGTGAAACGGTACGCTTGAGGTTCGGTTCGGTACGTATTGCGGTACAGAACCCTCGGTTCGGTACATTTTCGGTTCGGTACAAAACCACGAATGAAATGCAGCTAAAACCACAACAAATCACATGTTCTCCTTGAAAATAGAGTTTTATTGAATGCAAATGTAATAATAAAAATGTAAATAAAAGTTTTCAAATAAATAACATAAATTGGCAGTGGCACTTTGGCACAAATGTAGAAACAAAATTGATTGAATTTGTAAAATAATATGTAATGAGTGATTGACTAGTCACCCACAGTTGAGGTAAATTAATTTGTAAACAATTGAACATAGAACAGTAGTCTGTCTCTCAGAACTCATTGAAAAGTTCTAGCACAGCATTTCCATTAAATAGTACCATTTTGATAAGATGTTTTACCCTCTAAAGTAAATACAAATGGCATAAACTATTAATAAAAATGGGAAAATTTTAAAAATAAAATTTGCAAAAAAACGTGCTACAGCGCAAGAATAACTTTATAAATCTAGTTTTAGTCAAATTGTTTTCAAAACATATCAAGAAGATTGGGAATCATTTTAGATTAAAATATTTAACTTTTCTATTTGATTTTATGATGAATAATCACGATAGGATTTTGGTGCGTCTTTAATTTGTATTTTAGACTGCTCATCGTCGGTAATGTCCGTCGCCATTTTCATTACCTTCGAACGAGATCTCACGATATCAAGTCATTCAAACACTTTCGTTTATATTAGGCAATCACGAAGTTATCACACACTATCGTTTGTAGAGAATTAAAGGTCCTATTTGATTGTTCCGAATGAACCGTAATCAAAATGGCCACAGGTAGATTGTGCATGCTTCGTATCCTTAGATGATTATGATAATAGATTCATTACGATTTTCGATCACTTACTTTTGTAAACAAAACTTATTGCATTTGAATTTTGGACTTTGTATGAAATAATTACTTTATTAAAGTATGCATTCGGTATACGTACCGAAAATTCGCGTTGATGTACCGTGTACCGAACCGAAAGCAAAATACTGCGGTTCAACTACAGTAGTTGTGAACCGTTTCACCCTTACAACTCACCTCACCTGACTGGAAAAGTTTCACCCATTTTCGAAAAGCTGGTCCAAAGTTAAACGATTCTAGCGCTTTGTCTATAAAATCCCATTCAATAGTGTCAAAAGCTTTTTCAAAGTCAACTGTAACAAGTAAGCCAGGTATTTTGTTTAATTCGCAATATTCTAAAAGATCGTATAAGACTCGTGTATTTTCTCCAATAAATCTACCTTTCAGAAATCTGGTTTGTGTATTACTTATGATATCTAGTTATACTTGCTTCATTCTATATGCAATAGCACTCGCGGCAATCTTATAGTCTATATTCAATAAACTCGAACTAACCTGTATAGGTTTCAGATTCTTTGAAGAGGATCCTCCTTGGGGTACTTATTGCATAAAATCCTTGATTTTTGATATATGACAGGCTGTAACTATATTTTCCACTTAACCCTTACGTTGCGTATATATATTTTACCATTTTTAGCCCCTGTGGCGGAATTTACAGGCTCGCAGCTCGCAGCAGTAGTTTGAGCTTAGGCACTAACGAGCTCTGCTGGCGGAATTTACAGGCGACGATTCCGGTACCGTTTTTACGAAATATACCGCATCTACATGGCGAATAAGGATTATATACGGGCGTTCAATACAAATTCAAGTAGCGACACCCGTACACAAATGGCTAATTCACACCCGAAACTTTGAATGAATTTTCTATGATTTTTCGTTTTTATTCTATTACTTTCGAAAGATTGTCTTTAATTCGGGCCTCGTAACATCATAAATACCAAACGAAAAAAAATCCATTTATATACGGAATTGAAGACAAGATGTCTAGCTTCACAATGATATAAAAATTATTAGAATGCGACCTTTGGTTATAATTCTATAGCTATGTAAAGTTTGTCTTTATTTCCACCTATAAAATCGTCAATACTTACAACATGTATGCGGCATTGCAAACGGTCGTTCATCGCACTTTTCCAAGAAATCATAATCTCGAACCAGTTGACAAATAAGCACATGTCAACCCAAATATGGTTATGTTGTTTGACTTTTCAAATAAACGCTAACCTCGAACCATAACTGATGAAAATATGTTGATTAGTTTGTGTGCCGTTTGGTTTCACATGCCTCTCAGAAAGGTAAAATTGTATCTTTATTTCTGTGAATAAATATGCGCATTTTATATAGAATAAAAGATTATTCTTTTTGGTTTATTGTGATATAAAAATTATGAAAATGCATTCAGTATTTTAGCCGTGATAAATGTTTTAAAAGTTGTGAAAATCGCCGATTGTTTCAAAATTTATGAAGTGTAAACATGACCTTTTTCACGGCGCTTGCTGTGTCTTTATTATTTTTTTGAGATTTTCTATTTTTATATGGGAATGTAGTCCATTGTTTCCCCTTTATTTTGCCGTATTTTTTTTTGAAAACAAACAATTCGCTCACATGATATGAAGTGCGGGAGTAAGGCGAGTTAGCGATTTTTTTCCCCGTCTCGCGAGATGCGAGGCAGATAGCAGTCTCGGGCGAGGCAAACCCGAGGCAATACAAACTCGTGGGTGAAAATAGCCTCAAGCGAATTAATGCTTCGGGGGCTAAGCCCGACAAAATTGGCCTTTTGTAAAGCTAATTATCAATGCGTTACGGGTCAACAATGCACACGCAATTTGGTGTGAATTTTACTTGATATTTCGACCGGACATTCACACAGACTCGTTATCGTGGCTATCTGCGAGATGTATGTAAACAAGTTTTCATGTGGCGATATACGGACACACTTCGTCTCGCATTTCGCCTGGGGGGCAAATATAATTATTACTGACCCGGTAAATGCACTAAGTCCAACGTACGGGTCTCGCCAAGGGTTCTAACATTTTTCTCTATGAGCCTCCCGGATAATTACGGGACCTGCAAGTTAAGGGTTAAAATTAGTTAAAAAACTAAAAAAACGTACTTTGGGTCACCCCTTTCGAGCCCCACCCCTTACGGTTGTCATGCAACCAGGGGCGGATAACTCTAATCTCACCACTTTTCCATCCAGTCATGCAGGCTGAATGAATGGGAGGTGGGTGGCCCTACCCCAAGGAGGATCCTCTTCAAAGAATCTGAAACCTATACAGGTTAGTTCGATTCTTTTTCAGAAGGGATCCTCCTTGGGGTACTTATTGCATAAGACAGACTCCCAAAGATTGAATCTAAGGCAGTTGCATTCAGACTGCACCCAAAGGCGCACAGAATATATGAATATACAAAGTTAACTCACCCAAAGTACCTTGTGAATCCACCATGGAGGAGAACCAACATTGACCTGGGGATTACCTGGCGCACTCGCAGTCGCCTTACTGGTCAAAATACCCCCCCCCCCCCCCCTTTTTTTGTCAAAAGAGAGAACGAGGGCAAAAAAGGTACCATATAAAAAAAACTCCCCGCGGGGGACCTCAGCCAGGGAAGTCACCGTGGGAAAAAAGGACTTGGGCCCTTAGTATCAACGTGATATTAGTGGCATTATATATACGGGCGTTCAATACAAATTCAAGTAGCGACACCCGTACACAAATGGCTAATTCACACCTGAAACTTTGAATGAATTTTCTATGATTTTTCGTTTTTATTCTATTACTTTCGAAAGATTGTCTTTAATTCGGGCCTCGTAACATCATAAATACCAAACGAAAAAAAATCCATTTATATACGGAATTGAAGACAAGATGTCTAGCTTCACAATGATATAAAAATTATTAGAATGCGACCTTTGGTTATAATTCTATAGCTATGTAAAGTTTGTCTTTATTTCCACCTATAAAATCGTCAATACTTACAACATGTATGCGGCATTGCAAACGGTCGTTCATCGCACTTTTCCAAGAAATCATAATCTCGAACCAGTTGACAAATAAGCACATGTCAACCCAAATATGGTTATGTTGTTTGACTTTTCAAATAAACGCTAACCTCGAACCATAACTGATGAAAATATGTTGATTAGTTTGTGTGCCGTTTGGTTTCACATGCCTCTCAGAAAGGTAAAATTGTATCTTTATTTCTGTGAATAAATATGCGCATTTTATATAGAATAAAAGATTATTCTTTTCGGTTTATTGTGATATAAAAATTATGAAAATGCATTCAGTATTTTAGCCGTGATAAATGTTTTAGAAGTTGTGAAAATCGCCGATTGTTTCAAAATTTATGAAGTGTAAACATGACCTTTTTCACAGCGCTTGCTGTGTCTTTATTATTTTTTTGAGATTTTCTATTTTTATATGGGAATGTAGTCCATTGTTTCCCCTTTATTTTGCCGTATTTTTTTTTGAAAACAAACAATTCGCTCACATGATATGAAGTGCGGGAGTAAGGCGAGTTAGCGATTTTTTTCCCCGTCTCGCGAGATGCGAGGCAGATAGCAGTCTCGGGCGAGGCAAACCCGAGGCAATACAAACTCGTGGGTGAAAATAGCCTCAAGCGAATTAATGCTTCGGGGGCTAAGCCCGACAAAATTGGCCTTTTGTAAAGCTAATTATCAATGCGTTACGGGTCAACAATGCACACGCAATTTGGTGTGAATTTTACTTGATATTTCGACCGGACATTCACACAGACTCGTTATCGTGGCTATCTGCGAGATGTATGTAAACAAGTTTTCATGTGGCGATATACGGACACACTTCGTCTCGCATTTCGCCTGGGGGGCAAATATAATTATTACTGACCCGGTAAATGCACTAAGTCCAACGTACGGGTCTCGCCAAGGGTTCTAACATTTTTCTCTATGAGCCTCCCGGATAATTACGGGACCTGCAAGTTAAGGGTTAAAATTAGTTAAAAAACTAAAAAAACGTACTTTGGGTCACCCCTTTCGAGCCCCACCCCTTACGGTTGTCATGCAACCAGGGGCGGATAACTCTAATCTCACCACTTTTCCATCCAGTCATGCAGGCTGAATGAAGGGGAGGTGGGTGGCCCTACCCCAAGGAGGATCCTCTTCAAAGAATCTGAAACCTATACAGGTTAGTTCGATTCTTTTTCAGAAGGGATCCTCCTTGGGGTACTTATTGCATAAGACAGACTCCCAAAGATTGAATCTAAGGCAGTTGCATTCAGACTGCACCCAAAGGCGCACAGAATATATGAATATACAAAGTTAACTCACCCAAAGTACCTTGTGAATCCACCATGGAGGAGAACCAACATTGACCTGGGGATTACCTGGCGCACTCGCAGTCGCCTTACTGGTCAAAATACCCCCCCCCCCCCCCCCTTTTTTTGTCAAAAGAGAGAACGAGGGCAAAAAAGGTACCATATAAAAAAAACTCCCCGCGGGGGACCTCAGCCAGGGAAGTCACCGTGGGAAAAAAGGACTTGGGCCCTTAGTATCAACGTGATATTAGTGGCATTATATATACGGGCGTTCAATACAAATTCAAGTAGCGACACCCGTACACAAATGGCTAATTCACACCCGAAACTTTGAATGAATTTTCTATGATTTTTCGTTTTTATTCTATTACTTTCGAAAGATTGTCTTTAATTCGGGCCTCGTAACATCATAAATACCAAACGAAAAAAAATCCATTTATATACGGAATTGAAGACAAGATGTCTAGCTTCACAATGATATAAAAATTATTAGAATGCGACCTTTGGTTATAATTCTATAGCTATGTAAAGTTTGTCTTTATTTCCACCTATAAAATCGTCAATACTTACAACATGTATGCGGCATTGCAAACGGTCGTTCATCGCACTTTTCCAAGAAATCATAATCTCGAACCAGTTGACAAATAAGCACATGTCAACCCAAATATGGTTATGTTGTTTGACTTTTCAAATAAACGCTAACCTCGAACCATAACTGATGAAAATATGTTGATTAGTTTGTGTGCCGTTTGGTTTCACATGCCTCTCAGAAAGGTAAAATTGTATCTTTATTTCTGTGAATAAATATGCGCATTTTATATAGAATAAAAGATTATTCTTTTTGGTTTATTGTGATATAAAAATTATGAAAATGCATTCAGTATTTTAGCCGTGATAAATGTTTTAAAAGTTGTGAAAATCGCCGATTGTTTCAAAATTTATGAAGTGTAAACATGACCTTTTTCACGGCGCTTGCTGTGTCTTTATTATTTTTTTGAGATTTTCTATTTTTATATGGGAATGTAGTCCATTGTTTCCCCTTTATTTTGCCGTATTTTTTTTTGAAAACAAACAATTCGCTCACATGATATGAAGTGCGGGAGTAAGGCGAGTTAGCGATTTTTTTCCCCGTCTCGCGAGATGCGAGGCAGATAGCAGTCTCGGGCGAGGCAAACCCGAGGCAATACAAACTCGTGGGTGAAAATAGCCTCAAGCGAATTAATGCTTCGGGGGCTAAGCCCGACAAAATTGGCCTTTTGTAAAGCTAATTATCAATGCGTTACGGGTCAACAATGCACACGCAATTTGGTGTGAATTTTACTTGATATTTCGACCGGACATTCACACAGACTCGTTATCGTGGCTATCTGCGAGATGTATGTAAACAAGTTTTCATGTGGCGATATACGGACACACTTCGTCTCGCATTTCGCCTGGGGGGCAAATATAATTATTACTGACCCGGTAAATGCACTAAGTCCAACGTACGGGTCTCGCCAAGGGTTCTAACATTTTTCTCTATGAGCCTCCCGGATAATTACGGGACCTGCAAGTTAAGGGTTAAAATTAGTTAAAAAACTAAAAAAACGTACTTTGGGTCACCCCTTTCGAGCCCCACCCCTTACGGTTGTCATGCAACCAGGGGCGGATAACTCTAATCTCACCACTTTTCCATCCAGTCATGCAGGCTGAATGAAGGGGAGGTGGGTGGCCCTACCCCAAGGAGGATCCTCTTCAAAGAATCTGAAACCTATACAGGTTAGTTCGATTCTTTTTCAGAAGGGATCCTCCTTGGGGTACTTATTGCATAAGACAGACTCCCAAAGATTGAATCTAAGGCAGTTGCATTCAGACTGCACCCAAAGGCGCACAGAATATATGAATATACAAAGTTAACTCACCCAAAGTACCTTGTGAATCCACCATGGAGGAGAACCAACATTGACCTGGGGATTACCTGGCGCACTCGCAGTCGCCTTACTGGTCAAAATACCCCCCCCCCCCCCTTTTTTTGTCAAAAGAGAGAACGAGGGCAAAAAAGGTACTATATAAAAAAAACTCCCCGCGGGGGACCTCAGCCAGGGAAGTCACCGTGGGAAAAAAGGACTTGGGCCCTTAGTATCAACGTGATATTAGTGGCATTATATATACGGGCGTTCAATACAAATTCAAGTAGCGACACCCGTACACAAATGGCTAATTCACACCCGAAACTTTGAATGAATTTTCTATGATTTTTCGTTTTTATTCTATTACTTTCGAAAGATTGTCTTTAATTCGGGCCTCGTAACATCATAAATACCAAACGAAAAAAAATCCATTTATATACGGAATTGAAGACAAGATGTCTAGCTTCACAATGATATAAAAATTATTAGAATGCGACCTTTGGTTATAATTCTATAGCTATGTAAAGTTTGTCTTTATTTCCACCTATAAAATCGTCAATACTTACAACATGTATGCGGCATTGCAAACGGTCGTTCATCGCACTTTTCCAAGAAATCATAATCTCGAACCAGTTGACAAATAAGCACATGTCAACCCAAATATGGTTATGTTGTTTGACTTTTCAAATAAACGCTAACCTCGAACCATAACTGATGAAAATATGTTGATTAGTTTGTGTGCCGTTTGGTTTCACATGCCTCTCAGAAAGGTAAAATTGTATCTTTATTTCTGTGAATAAATATGCGCATTTTATATAGAATAAAAGATTATTCTTTTTGGTTTATTGTGATATAAAAATTATGAAAATGCATTCAGTATTTTAGCCGTGATAAATGTTTTAGAAGTTGTGAAAATCGCCGATTGTTTCAAAATTTATGAAGTGTAAACATGACCTTTTTCACAGCGCTTGCTGTGTCTTTATTATTTTTTTGAGATTTTCTATTTTTATATGGGAATGTAGTCCATTGTTTCCCCTTTATTTTGCCGTATTTTTTTTTGAAAACAAACAATTCGCTCACATGATATGAAGTGCGGGAGTAAGGCGAGTTAGCGATATTTTTTCCCCGTCTCGCGAGATGCGAGGCAGATAGCAGTCTCGGGCGAGGCAAACCCGAGGCAATACAAACTCGTGGGTGAAAATAGCCTCAAGCGAATTAATGCTTCGGGGGCTAAGCCCGACAAAATTGGCCTTTTGTAAAGCTAATTATCAATGCGTTACGGGTCAACAATGCACACGCAATTTGGTGTGAATTTTACTTGATATTTCGACCGGACATTCACACAGACTCGTTATCGTGGCTATCTGCGAGATGTATGTAAACAAGTTTTCATGTGGCGATATACGGACACACTTCGTCTCGCATTTCGCCTGGGGGGCAAATATAATTATTACTGACCCGGTAAATGCACTAAGTCCAACGTACGGGTCTCGCCAAGGGTTCTAACATTTTTCTCTATGAGCCTCCCGGATAATTACGGGACCTGCAAGTTAAGGGTTAAAATTAGTTAAAAAACTAAAAAAACGTACTTTGGGTCACCCCTTTCGAGCCCCACCCCTTACGGTTGTCATGCAACCAGGGGCGGATAACTCTAATCTCACCACTTTTCCATCCAGTCATGCAGGCTGAATGAATGGGAGGTGGGTGGCCCTACCCCAAGGAGGATCCTCTTCAAAGAATCTGAAACCTATACAGGTTAGTTCGATTCTTTTTCAGAAGGGATCCTCCTTGGGGTACTTATTGCATAAGACAGACTCCCAAAGATTGAATCTAAGGCAGTTGCATTCAGACTGCACCCAAAGGCGCACAGAATATATGAATATACAAAGTTAACTCACCCAAAGTACCTTGTGAATCCACCATGGAGGAGAACCAACATTGACCTGGGGATTACCTGGCGCACTCGCAGTCGCCTTACTGGTCAAAATACCCCCCCCCCCCCTTTTTTTGTCAAAAGAGAGAACGAGGGCAAAAAAGGTACCATATAAAAAAAACTCCCCGCGGGGGACCTCAGCCAGGGAAGTCACCGTGGGAAAAAAGGACTTGGGCCCTTAGTATCAACGTGATATTAGTGGCATTATATATACGGGCGTTCAATACAAATTCAAGTAGCGACACCCGTACACAAATGGCTAATTCACACCCGAAACTTTGAATGAATTTTCTATGATTTTTCGTTTTTATTCTATTACTTTCGAAAGATTGTCTTTAATTCGGGCCTCGTAACATCATAAATACCAAACGAAAAAAAATCCATTTATATACGGAATTGAAGACAAGATGTCTAGCTTCACAATGATATAAAAATTATTAGAATGCGACCTTTGGTTATAATTCTATAGCTATGTAAAGTTTGTCTTTATTTCCACCTATAAAATCGTCAATACTTACAACATGTATGCGGCATTGCAAACGGTCGTTCATCGCACTTTTCCAAGAAATCATAATCTCGAACCAGTTGACAAATAAGCACATGCCAACCCAAATATGGTTATGTTGTTTGACTTTTCAAATAAACGCTAACCTCGAACCATAACTGATGAAAATATGTTGATTAGTTTGTGTGCCGTTTGGTTTCACATGCCTCTCAGAAAGGTAAAATTGTATCTTTATTTCTGTGAATAAATATGCGCATTTTATATAGAATAAAAGATTATTCTTTTCGGTTTATTGTGATATAAAAATTATGAAAATGCATTCAGTATTTTAGCCGTGATAAATGTTTTAGAAGTTGTGAAAATCGCCGATTGTTTCAAAATTTATGAAGTGTAAACATGACCTTTTTCACGGCGCTTGCTGTGTCTTTATTATTTTTTTGAGATTTTCTATTTTTATATGGGAATGTAGTCCATTGTTTCCCCTTTATTTTGCCGTATTTTTTTTTGAAAACAAACAATTCGCTCACATGATATGAAGTGCGGGAGTAAGGCGAGTTAGCGATTTTTTTCCCCGTCTCGCGAGATGCGAGGCAGATAGCAGTCTCGGGCGAGGCAAACCCGAGGCAATACAAACTCGTGGGTGAAAATAGCCTCAAGCGAATTAATGCTTCGGGGGCTAAGCCCGACAAAATTGGCCTTTTGTAAAGCTAATTATCAATGCGTTACGGGTCAACAATGCACACGCAATTTGGTGTGAATTTTACTTGATATTTCGACCGGACATTCACACAGACTCGTTATCGTGGCTATCTGCGAGATGTATGTAAACAAGTTTTCATGTGGCGATATACGGACACACTTCGTCTCGCATTTCGCCTGGGGGGCAAATATAATTATTACTGACCCGGTAAATGCACTAAGTCCAACGTACGGGTCTCGCCAAGGGTTCTAACATTTTTCTCTATGAGCCTCCCGGATAATTACGGGACCTGCAAGTTAAGGGTTAAAATTAGTTAAAAAACTAAAAAAACGTACTTTGGGTCACCCCTTTCGAGCCCCACCCCTTACGGTTGTCATGCAACCAGGGGCGGATAACTCTAATCTCACCACTTTTCCATCCAGTCATGCAGGCTGAATGAATGGGAGGTGGGTGGCCCTACCCCAAGGAGGATCCTCTTCAAAGAATCTGAAACCTATACAGGTTAGTTCGATTCTTTTTCAGAAGGGATCCTCCTTGGGGTACTTATTGCATAAGACAGACTCCCAAAGATTGAATCTAAGGCAGTTGCATTCAGACTGCACCCAAAGGCGCACAGAATATATGAATATACAAAGTTAACTCACCCAAAGTACCTTGTGAATCCACCATGGAGGAGAACCAACATTGACCTGGGGATTACCTGGCGCACTCGCAGTCGCCTTACTGGTCAAAATACCCCCCCCCCCCCCCCTTTTTTTGTCAAAAGAGAGAACGAGGGCAAAAAAGGTACCATATAAAAAAAACTCCCCGCGGGGGACCTCAGCCAGGGAAGTCACCGTGGGAAAAAAGGACTTGGGCCCTTAGTATCAACGTGATATTAGTGGCATTATATATACGGGCGTTCAATACAAATTCAAGTAGCGACACCCGTACACAAATGGCTAATTCACACCCGACACTTTGAATGAATTTTCTATGATTTTTCGTTTTTATTCTATTACTTTCGAAAGATTGTCTTTAATTCGGGCCTCGTAACATCATAAATACCAAACGAAAAAAAATCCATTTATATACGGAATTGAAGACAAGATGTCTAGCTTCACAATGATATAAAAATTATTAGAATGCGACCTTTGGTTATAATTCTATAGCTATGTAAAGTTTGTCTTTATTTCCACCTATAAAATCGTCAATACTTACAACATGTATGCGGCATTGCAAACGGTCGTTCATCGCACTTTTCCAAGAAATCATAATCTCGAACCAGTTGACAAATAAGCACATGCCAACCCAAATATGGTTATGTTGTTTGACTTTTCAAATAAACGCTAACCTCGAACCATAACTGATGAAAATATGTTGATTAGTTTGTGTGCCGTTTGGTTTCACATGCCTCTCAGAAAGGTAAAATTGTATCTTTATTTCTGTGAATAAATATGCGCATTTTATATAGAATAAAAGATTATTCTTTTCGGTTTATTGTGATATAAAAATTATGAAAATGCATTCAGTATTTTAGCCGTGATAAATGTTTTAGAAGTTGTGAAAATCGCCGATTGTTTCAAAATTTATGAAGTGTAAACATGACCTTTTTCACGGCGCTTGCTGTGTCTTTATTATTTTTTTGAGATTTTCTATTTTTATATGGGAATGTAGTCCATTGTTTCCCCTTTATTTTGCCGTATTTTTTTTTGAAAACAAACAATTCGCTCACATGATATGAAGTGCGGGAGTAAGGCGAGTTAGCGATTTTTTTCCCCGTCTCGCGAGATGCGAGGCAGATAGCAGTCTCGGGCGAGGCAAACCCGAGGCAATACAAACTCGTGGGTGAAAATAGCCTCAAGCGAATTAATGCTTCGGGGGCTAAGCCCGACAAAATTGGCCTTTTGTAAAGCTAATTATCAATGCGTTACGGGTCAACAATGCACACGCAATTTGGTGTGAATTTTACTTGATATTTCGACCGGACATTCACACAGACTCGTTATCGTGGCTATCTGCGAGATGTATGTAAACAAGTTTTCATGTGGCGATATACGGACACACTTCGTCTCGCATTTCGCCTGGGGGGCAAATATAATTATTACTGACCCGGTAAATGCACTAAGTCCAACGTACGGGTCTCGCCAAGGGTTCTAACATTTTTCTCTATGAGCCTCCCGGATAATTACGGGACCCGCCAGTTAAGGGTTAAAATTAGTTAAAAAACTAAAAAAACGTACTTTGGGTCACCCCTTTCGAGCCCCACCCCTTACGGTTGTCATGCAACCAGGGGCGGATAACTCTAATCTCACCACTTTTCCATCCAGTCATGCAGGCTGAATGAAGGGGAGGTGGGTGGCCCTACCCCAAGGAGGATCCTCTTCAAAGAATCTGAAACCTATACAGGTTAGTTCGATTCTTTTTCAGAAGGGATCCTCCTTGGGGTACTCATTGCATAAGACAGACTCCCAAAGATTGAATCTAAGGCAGTTGCATTCAGACTGCACCCAAAGGCGCACAGAATATATGAATATACAAAGTTAACTCACCCAAAGTACCTTGTGAATCCACCATGGAGGAGAACCAACATTGACCTGGGGATTACCTGGCGCACTCGCAGTCGCCTTACTGGTCAAAATACCCCCCCCCCCCCCCTTTTTTGTCAAAAGAGAGAACGAGGGCAAAAAAGGTACCATATAAAAAAAACTCCCCGCGGGGGACCTCAGCCAGGGAAGTCACCGTGGGAAAAAAGGACTTGGGCCCTTAGTATCAACGTGATATTAGTGGCATTAGTAAGATTAAAAACAGAACGAACAACCCTCCTCTGCTCATTCAGCTAGGGGGTTGACGACTCTGCCCACCGGAGAGAACTGTCTGACCAAACCGAGCACGCTCCGCCGAGAGCCTGTCGAGTTGGTAATGACGAATGAACGTGCTAGGCTGGCTGCAGATAGCAGCGGAGCAGATCTCTTCGATGGGCAGGGCCGCTGCGTACGCCTTGGACGTCGCAACTGCCCTAACCGAATGAGCCTTGAGGTCACCTGGGGGCTCACGGCCCTTGTGAACATAAGCCAGACAGATCGTCGAAACAATCCATCTTGATAGAGTCTGCGTAGAAGCAGGTAAGCCCTGCTTACCTCCACCGTAACAACAAAAGAGTTGCTCATCTCTACGGTTGGAGGCCATTCTTTTGAGATAGGCTTTCAGCGTCCTGCGCACGTCCAGAATGTGTTACAGGACCTGGGTGTCGACTTCGTCGCACCAGAGGAAGAATTGCCATGTCTCCTCAAGGAGGGACGGGGAGACCGTCCCACCCTGTTTGAGAATGTAAGTCATGGCGGTCCTGTTGTCCATTTGGAGCCGGACCACCTGACCCTCCACCTGATCCCTCAGATGTTGCAGAACCAATCTGGCCGCCCTGAGCTCCAACACATTGATGTGCAATTGAGACTCGGCTTGTGACCACAGGCCTGAGACCGTGAGAGATCCCAGAACCCCGCCCCATCCCGTAAGGGAGGCGTCGGTCTGGATCGTCAGGGTTGGCACCGGAGGCTGCAGGGGGTAACCCTGAGTCAGGTGATCGACATTGGTCCACCATAACAGGTGTGGCAAGACCCACTCCGGAGTGACGAGCTGCTTCTCGTAAGACTCTGAGTAGGACCATAGACCCGCCAAAGCTTGTTGGACGGGCCTCATGCGGAGCCGGGACCTCCAAACCACGTCTACGGTCGCTGCCATGACTCCTAAGAGCTGGAGCCAGACTCGAGCCGTGTGGCATGGAGTACTGAGAAACGAGTTCACAGCCCCCAGTATCTTCGGAACCCAGCGAAACTAACGTGTGTAGTATGGCCTGGGTGGATTCGTGGTTCTGAAGCTGGGACAGCGCTCTGATGAGCCAGTCGTCCAGGTAGGGAAGACAACACCTGCCCTGAGACCTGGCGACCTGAGCTGCTACCAGCATAAGCTTGGTGAATACCCTCGAAGCCGTTGAGATTCCGAAGGGTAACACCCTGAATTGGTAACACTTCCCGTCGAATGCAAACCTCAGAAATTGTCTGAATTCTGGGTGCATCGGAACATGAAGGTAAGCGTCTTTGAGGTCGATGGAGGATAGCCATTCTCCGACCTGCACTGACGAGATCACAGACCTTAGAGTCTCCATCTTGAACGATGGGACCTCTATGAGTTTGTTCATGATCTTTAGATTCAAGATGGGTCTGAACCCTCCGCCCTTCTTGGTCACCAGGAAGTATGTGGAATAGTATCCGCTCTCTTCCTGGCCCACAGGCACTAACTCAATTGCAGCCTTGCTCAGCAACACTTTGATTTCTGAGCGGAGGATGTCCGCCTTCTCCGGCGCGGAGGGCACCTTCGTGTGCCGCACCCCGGTAAATGAAGGTGGACCGCGCTTCCACTGAGGCATATGGCCGTCCCTGAGCGTGGACAGGACCCAGGTGTTCGACGTGGCTTTCGCCCAAGGGTCTATGAACCTTGTCAATCGGCCGCCTACAGGGATCTGCCCCAACAAGCAAAAGGTGTCCGTCTCCGGCGGCACTCCGGCCCCCGGATTTTTGGACACCCCTAGCGGTACGGGAGGAGCTAGGAACCCTGGTTTGGTTTCCCGCGCCCCCGAAACCCCTGCTTGCCCGAAGGCTGCTGGAATTTCCCGCCTCGCTTTTTGGGACCCTTGCCCCTGCTCCCAGCCTGATGCAGACTAGCTGACATCCAGGCTGCCTTCCCCGTCGGCGCGGAGGAACGAGCAGCGGGAGGGTTGGACATGCGTGCGCGCTTGATGTCTGGATCCTGCACGGTAAGAACCCTAGAGGTCTCCCGGCAGGTCGTGATGACATCCGCAGTGTCCTTCAGTACCTGCTGAGCCCCTGGGAAGAGCACTGGGCCAATCCGAAAGGGGAGGTTCAGCAGGGACTGCTGCGTTGAAGGCATCCAAGTGGACACCGACAACCACAGCCGGCGCATCCCCACAACTGCGCTCATCATTTGGTTCGCCGAACTCCTTATTGAGTCCCGCGCCAAATGACCGCCAACCGCGGTTAGCTGCCCGAGGAGCTCCGAAGAGGAATCTCCAGGGATCTCCACCTTCTGCGATAACTGGACCTGCATGGAGGCCAGATACGCCTGATGGATAGCAAGCTGAAGCTGTTGTCCTGCGTTTCAGTACTGGTCCTCAAAGGACCGATACGAGGACTTCAGATCAGCTGCACCAGCAGTGACGGGAGGCAGCCGCCAACCTTGTCGCCCGACCGAGGGTGTAACCTTCGGTCGTTGCAAGGAAACCGCGGTGTAAACACAGTCTCCCACCACCGGAATGTCAAAAAGACCCTCTTCCCCCAGCTGATATCTCTTAGATAGGAAGCCTAGATCGGCCAGTGAACGAGTATCAGCCAGGAGAGGAGCGATCTGATCGTCAACCAGTGAGGGAAGAATGCGGAGCCCCACTACGGGAGCCTTGCTTCGAGCAAAGGTCTCCCCCGACAAGCGGTAGTCAGATTCCTCTGGCTCGGGGACCGGGGCAGCAACACCAGGAATAGCCTCCGCGATCAAGCCGCGGAGGCTCTTGATGGCAGCGGCATCTGATAAAGGGCCCGAATCCTCCCGAACCTCATCCACGTCCATGGACTCGATCCCGGATTTCCCCGAGAGGCGTGAGGCCAACTCGGAGTCGTCTAGGAAAGAGTCACGGGCGACAAGAGAACGAGAGAAGACGTCAGCTACAACTGGCCGTCCCGAGCCCCCAGCATGAGGATCGGCCTCGAGTGGGCCCCCCCGAGACCTGGGTCTCGAGGGTGCTCGTGGGTCCAGCGTGCGGCCCGGACTGCATCGTCACTGGGACGACGGTCTCGGAGCACGGGGCATGTGTCCGAGGACGCTGCACCTGGAGCACAGGCGGCGCCTCGTAACCTGAGGTGGATGCCTTACCCTGGGAACCTACTCCAACGAGCGGCACCAGGTTCGGCGGGGCCAGCGATCCCCCAGACGAGACCTGCCCGGAGCCAGGTGTCTGGGGGGACTGGTGTGTTTGTGTTATGGTGACCTGGGGCTCCATACTCCGCAGCGATAAGGCCGGAAGCTGAGCGCTCCGAGGAGACCCCGTGCCTTGGACGAGTCCGACACCAATATCTCCCCTGGTACCATGAGCTGCATCAGGTTCATGACTCGAGGCCCGGAACTCCGTACGGAGCCCCGAGACCGCCGAGTCAATCATAACCTTCATTTGCTGTGTTATGATTTACGTGAAATGCGACATATCAACTGGGTTAATGTTAGCATGTTGTAAGTTAGGTTGTTGAGGGGAGGGAGGGTGGATGAAATCCCCGGCTGAAGACCCCCGCTGGTCCTCGACTGAGTCGGGCTCGGATGACGAATCATCGAGACCCGACCTGGTTGAGGACACCGTAGCGGAGGCCGAAGCCTTAACCTTCTTACCGCTTTTCTTAACAGGTGACTTCTTCACCTTTTTAGCTTTAGACGGGGGGTCAAGCTTGGTGATGTCCTGTCCGTTCTCCAAAGCCTCGGAGAAGAACTTTAAGTCCATATCCCTCCTGGACCTGGCCTTGGGGGTAAATGCCTGACAAATCCCACAGTCGAGTGGGTGATGAAAGTCGGAAGCCCTTTACATTGGGCACAAGGCTTGAAAGGCTAGAAGCAAAATAGCCTAATCAAGACGTGCACATGCAACATGTGTATATATATAAATATTTTTAAAATATATATATACTAAATATATGGGGGAATGCAATGTGAATGTTTTTGTAAAACATGCATGTAAAAAACATGAGCAGAGGCGAATGGCAAAATGCGAAGTAAAAAGTAAACAAGTATGGCCACACCCCTAACATCACTGAAACAAATAGAACATGAAATATGACTAATTTGCTTGCAGGCCAGAGGGCGATTCGAAATACTCACCGAAAACGAATCTAGAACCCAAATATGATAATATAAAAATGTGGAAAGCCCAGATTTGACCAAATTCCACGATCAAAACAATCGATCGAGAAAAAATGGCCGCCATCTTGGGTCGACTTTCCCGCCCCTACGCGAGAAAGCAAGTTACAAATACACAAAATTTACTACTAAAACCGATAAGCCATTCGACCCTACTGTAGAAAAGGTAGAAGTTACCACACATACAGCTTTGTTATGGGCCATTTTCTTTCGATCGTACGTAAACTCAGCGAAAAACTTCGTGAAAAAACTTTGTGCGTCTTGTCTGATCAATGACAGGATGAAAAGTGGTGAGATTAGAGTTATCCGCCCCTGGTTGCATGACAACCGTAAGGGGTGGGGCTCGAAAGGGGTGACCCAAAGTACGTTTTTTTAGTTTTTTAACTAATTTTAAGTGGAAAATATAGTTACAGCCTGTCATATATCAAAAATCAAGGATTTTATGCAATAAGTACCCCAAGGAGGATCCCTTCTGAAAAAGAATTATAGGTCGCCAATTTTTAAGATAATGGCGATCACGTCCTTCTTTTGGAAAACATGTAATAACTCCCTGTCGTTGAAATTCTGATAGACTATTGTTCTCAAAGGCGTATTTGATTGATCTCCATATGAATACACCTTTATCTTTCCAAAAGAATTTATAAAATTCAGCAGTGAACCCATCAGAGCCAGGGCTTTTACCGTTTTTCATATGCTTTAAGGCTTGAAGACATTCATTTAGCGAAATGTCCCCTTCACATGTTTCTTGGTTTTCGAAAGATAGACCAACATTTGATTCCATAAATATGTCGAGATTTTTTTTCCAGTTTGTATCCTGTTTGCTTGTATATAGGTAGAATCGCACCGTTTCTTGCATTATTTGATTTCTATCGGTAAGTGTTTTGTTATCTTCATCGATTAGTTCACACATGTTCTTATTTATAAAATTTCTTTTTTCCAAGTTAAGAAAATATTCAGTATTTTTCTCGCCTTCTTCATACCATTTTGCTGTGCTTCTGAAAATAATGCCCTTTATTTTGTTTGTTCTGAAGGCTTCTAGTTCAGATTTCTCCTCATTTAGGGTAGCCAATTCATCTTCACATAAATTGTGATAATTAGCTTTGAAATCGTTTATACTTTTTTCCAAACTTTTTTCCCGCTTTTTGCATTCTTTTGTAGTTTTAATCGAATATGAAATAGTTTCACTTCAAATTTTCATTTTTAAATACTCAAAGAGTTGCTGATCCTTGATTGAGAATTGTCTGGAGATCTTATCTTCGTTATTATCAGAGATACAGAAATCGTTTATTGTGTCGCTGATGATTTCATTAACAATATGCACATATTTTATGTCATATAGAAGAGAGTTGTTGAATTTCCAGTATCTCTCGATAGGCTGTAAGGATAGTTCTAGAGCTATATATGAATGGTCTGATTTATAGCTTATACCTATAGATGACGATTTAACCAATGACATGGCATCTTCTGAAATCAGGAAGAAGTCTAGTCTACTTTGCTTAAGAGGGTTTGCTTTGCGCCATGTATATTGCATTTTATCGAGGTTGAATATCCTCCATGGGTCAACTAACTCTAGGGTTTCTTTCATTTCATGGATTGCTTTATTAGCAAGAGTATTATTTCTGTGTTTATAATTATATGTATCCTTGTCATAATCTTGAACTACATTCCAGTCACCAGCCATACATGGAATACCGGGAAGTTTAACCCTTACGTTGCGTATATATATTTTACCATTTTTAGCCCCTGTGGCGGAATTTACAGGCTCGCAGCTCGCAGCAGTAGTTTGGGCTTTGGCACTAACTAGCTCTGCTGGCGGAATTTCCAGGCGGCGATTCCGGTACCGTTTTTACAAAATATACCGCATCTACATGGCGAATAAGGACTATATACGGGCGTTCAATACAAATTCAAGTAGCGACACCCGTACACAAATGGCTAATTCACACCCGAAACTTTGAATGAATTTTCTATGATTTTTCGTTTTTATTCTATTACTTTCGAAAGATTGTCTTTAATTCCATTTATATACGGAATTGAAGACAAGATGTCTAGCTTCACAATGATATAAACATTATTAGAATGCGACCTTTGGTTATAATTCTATAGCTATGTAAAGTTTGTCTTTATTTCCACCAATAAAATCGTAAATACTTACAACATGTATGCAGCATTGCGAACGGTCGTTCATCGCACTTTTCCAAGAAATCATAATCTCGAACCAGTTGACAAATAAGCACATGTCAACCCAAATATGGTTATGTTGTTTGACTTTTCAAATAAACGCTAACCTCGAACCATAACTGATGAAAATATGTTGATTAGTTTGTGTGCCGTTTGGTTTCACATGCCTCTCAGAAAGGTAAAACTGTATCTTTATTTCTGTGAAATAATTATGCGCATTTTATATAGAATAAAAGATTATTCTTTTTGGTTTATTGTGATATAAAAATCATGAAAATGCATTCAGTATTTTAGCCGTGATAAATGTGTAACAAGTTGTGAAAATCGCCGATTGTTAAAGGGATTGTCGGTGTAAACGTGCCCTTTTCCACGGCGCTTGCTGTGTCTTTATTATTTTTTTGACATTTGCTAATTTTATATGGGAATGTAGTCCATTGTTTCCCCTTTATTTTGCCGTATTTTTTTTTGAAAACAAACAATTCGCTCACATGATATGAAGTGCGGGAGTAAGGCGAGTTAGCGATTTTTTTCCCCGTCTCGCGAGATGCGAGGCAGATAGCAGTCTTGGGCGAGGCAAACCCGACGCAATACAAACACGTGGGTGAAAATAGCCTCAAGCGAATTAATGCTTCGGGGGCTAAGCCCGACATAATTGGCCTTTTGAACAGCTAATTATCGATGCGTTACGGGTCAACAATGCACACGCAAATTGGTGTGAATTTTGCTGGACGTTCTGACCAGACACTGAACAAAGCTTTATTCTCATTGCATAAATACAGCCATTCTCATGCAGCGAGTCGCGGAAACAATCGACTCGGGACCCGGTATGGGGGACAGAAAAGTACTTAGACAGCCGTGAATTCTTCTAAGTAAGCGATCCGGGATTCGTATTGAGGTACCTCGGAGCAGCTTATAGCCCGCCCGGATAATTCCGGGATTCGCAAGTTAAGGGTTAACCAATATGTCAACTAAGGATTTAAAGAAATCTGGGGTATCGGTGTTCGGACCGTATATGTTCATGTATATATTATCACCAAACTTGGTATTCTGTCTCTCCACATCATGTAGATGTGCCTTTTGGGGGTTAGAGATTTTTTTCAAAATAATTTTTTTTTATTATTTCCACCTCATCGATTTAGACTTAGTCTTTTTTTTAAAAACTGGCTTTTATTTCAGCATCAAATCATTTAGAATTTTGAATATTTTGTTTGCTACAATTGTGGAGTTGATAGGTTATTCATTCAAGTTGAATTATACAGAGAACATTAATGGTGCTTTATGATAGTATTGTTTAGAGGTTTGGAGCATTTGAGGAAGGGGAAGACATCTGTTTATACGGGTAAAAACACTTTCTAGTTGTAGATTTTGTGACCCCCTGACCGCAAATGGGTTCACAGAAGTCACCTGTTTAAAAACCTTTCTTCATCTTCCTCTCCAGTTCCAAAAGGTCTAGAGAGCTGAAAATTTTGTGCAGACTCCTTGGCAAATGGGGATTCTAAATTGTAGATTTTGTGACCCCATGACCCAAATCTAGGTCACGGGTCATGACCCAAAAACCTAGTTTCATCTTCTTCTCAAGTTTATATGTAAAGCTCTAGAAAGGAGAAATGTTGTGTAGAGATTCTTTGGTCAAAGGTGATTCTTGATTGTAGGATTGGTGACCCTGTGACTCCAAATGTGGGTCACAGGGGTCATTATCTATTTTGCTTGTTAACAATGTATTACTTGAGATAACTTAGATATTCAACCTTAGATCCAAAGTCTTTAAATATAGTGTCAGTCTACATTGTCATTGGACGCAGACACCAGTCGATTTTGGTGACCTTAACCTTATTTTCATCATGACACTTTGACCACTTTTTGAACTGTTGTTTACGCGATATCTCATGAAGCGTTGCATCCAAAGTCTTCAAATTGGGTGTCAGCCGTCACTGGGGGAAGACGCAGACACCAGTAGATTTTAGTTACCCTGACCTTATTTTCAAGGTCACCGCAACACTTTGACCACTTTTCGAACTCTTGTTAATGCAATATATCATGACTGGATGGACCCAATGTTTTCCAATTCACATTGGGGGATGACACAGACACCACAGATTTTGGTGACCTTGACCCTATTTTTCCCAGTGACTATGACACTTCGTCACATTTATTGTTTACGCGATACCTCATGAAGCGTTGCATCCAAAGTCTTTAAATTTGGTGTCAGCCTACATTGTGGTTGGACGCAGACACCAGTCGATTTTGATGACCTTGACCTTATTTTCAAGGTCACCACAACACTTTGACCACTTTTCGAACCTTTTCCTTAACTATATCTCATGAACCCGAGCCACCAAAGTCTAAAATTTGATGATTATCATGACACTTTTTACCAGTAATGCAATATATGAAGTAGCTCATTTTGACTTTCGATGTTGGATGGGTTTATTGGAACATCTCGAAGACATGGCTGGCAATATTCAAAATAAAGTTTTATATCAGATAGTTCTGATATATTCAATCAGACAGTTGGGCTGGGAGAGAAAAATTTAAAGGTAGACACATCGACGAATTTAGCTATGGAAGGAGAAAATTCAGTAAGGTAATACGCGAGTAGGAAATCTCATTTAGCATAAGTCCTACTCAGCAATGCTTACATTGTTGGGGTGAAACGGTACGCTTAAGCTTCGGTTCGGTACGTATTGCGGTACAAGAACCTCGGTTCGGTACATTTTCGGTTCGGTACAAAACCAATAAATGTCTTTCAATATATAAACTAAACCATAACAAATGACATGCAGGGGTCGAAAATAGTTAAAATCTGCAGGGCAAGTGACAAATAATTTCTACTCGCCCTTCTGCAATTGTACTGGTCCAACAAAATCAAACAATAACGAAACTGACTTTGTTCCCAATCTGAATCTTATATCTCTGCCATATCTAGCCCTTGACACAAGTGTTTGTGACAATACAGTGTACCAAAGGCAGTGGCACTGTTCACCAGTTTTTACAGTATACTATTGTTGATAAGAATGATTCATTGCTGTATGATATCCGATCAAGATGTCACATTAGACTAAACTTAACTTAAGGGTATAGTCTAGGCACACATAATCACTTCTGTGCATGTCTGAATTGACGGCATTCAAACTGACAATAAATTCACGTCATCAACACTAAACAACTATAAATGAACAATATGCAACGAAATTTCTGTTTCCAGATGATCTATGTATGTATTCATGTCAATGAAGCACTAAATATTAGCAAATAAGCCCATTTAACAGCATTAACGACAACCGAACGAATTGTGGCATTGTTTGTCAACACCGATCCTAGTTTCATTCAACACCAGTCACCCGCTCCGTTTGGCAATCAGCTGCTCATCAGACAAAATCATCAAGAGACAAGTGTCAAAGGAAGACATGTTATTACTCAAGACGAAATAAGACATAAAAGAAGAATATATCAGTGTTCACCGTTGCTGAACACGCAGTCATAAAACCCGGCTTCTCTAACTTCATATTTCGATGACACCGACCCGAGGCTCCAAGTGCCTGCCCGGCGTGAGAAGCGATGTATGCAGTGACTTGTTACTGTCACTCAATTATCCTACGACTTTGACTGATCCATTTGAGAATTTCGGTAAGTTAAACAAATACAAGTAGTATTTACAGTACATTAATAACATTGCTCTTGAAAATGTGTTGACTACCGTAAATCCCTTGAATAATCGCTCAGAGATTACACTTACAGTAGGCTATTAGAATTAAGTCTACTAATTTCAAAGCAAATCGAACCAATTAATTATTAAATGTGAACACTGAAAAAAAAACCACTTTCAATATCGGATATATTTGTTTACATTGATAAATTTAACCCAGCAATTATTCAAGGCCTGTGATTATTTATTTCAGAAAGGTTAAAGGCAGGCAATTATTTAAAGGAATTACGGTAATATGAAATTGTTGGTGGTGATAAAATATTTGTGATTGTGCAATTAATTCTAAAATATGCTACTGTTAGATAAATCGGTATATATTTCTTAAAATATATGCACACATCTATTCTCCCATCAGTGCAGGTGGAGCCTGGAGGTTGTTTTTCTGTACTTTGAGTTTGTACATTTCTTTTGAAATACAGAAAAACAAAAGGATGTGTGTAAACAGGTACTAATTAAATTAATCTGTATTTTCAGGTTCATATTGCTGGTGAGACACTGAGACACCAAACTGATGCCAAAAGATGTCAAACTCAGGCAGGAGGACACACATTATCATGACTGAAACTGATACGTGCAAAACACACAAGCTGGTAGGATAATGTGCATGTGTATTTGTGCAATACACATATTTTCCCAATAATAATATAATATAATATATAATAATCCCAATTCTACATGCCACCATTGCCAGTCAGAAATAGAAGCAGGTTAAAAATAATAATTTAAATTAAAAAAAAAGAGTCAAATTTACAATATTAAAAAGTATCAATGAAGTTGTCATGATTTGATAACATAAACTAATATTAATATTATGTTTTCTCATCACATTTTCCAAATTAATGGGATTGGTGGACATATATCATGTTACTGCCTATCATATACTTCATGCGAAAAGGTTCACTGAAATCTGAAGAAAAAAAATTGTGGGTTGTAACTGATAAAATCAGGTTACAGGATAGCACAATAGTTTGAGCATAAATATTTTGTATCAAAAGGTATTGATGTAGGTTCAATGAGTAAAATGATGCATTGTACTTCACACATGGTTCCTCCAATGATCACAGGTTTCATTGTAATATACATGTACATATATACTCTAACACTTAGAATCTGAAAAAATATGTGTTTATATCTGAAAAGAATATTGACAGAAATATAGAGAAAAGGAGACATTTTAAAATTCCATTTCTTACAGTCTACTTTTCAATTTTTAATAAAATAGTAATATTTTCAGAATAAATACTTTTGAGTGTAAGACTAATGTGTAAGACTGT
Organism: Gibbula magus; assembly: GCA_936450465.1. Taxonomy (NCBI): domain Eukaryota; kingdom Metazoa; phylum Mollusca; class Gastropoda; order Trochida; family Trochidae; genus Gibbula; species Gibbula magus. The sequence goes on along the minus strand of OW388298.1, from coordinate 61,892 downwards.
GATGCTGAGAGCTTTGTCCAAGTAATAATACTACAGGCATGAATTGATATAGGGGAATTATTTTTGAAATCAAGTTCAAAACATAAATTAGCCTTACCTTAACCCACCAGTTTAGCTTTATTATATACACTGGTAATAATTTATTAATTGATATAAATATAGACTGTAGATTTTCCCTATATGCTCTGTATTGTTTTGTTTACATTTCAGATTTTGGACAATTGTCGCTTCTTTCTTCTACCTGGACAGGATTACATCATGAACTGTATTGTATACAACCAACAGTGTCTCTAGAGTGAAGGGTCATCCAGTACATTGAAGCTCAGTTGATTGCAGAAAGAAGTCAGAAATACACAATTACTCTGATCATGTGGCTAACACTGTGTCCATGAAAACATTGGATTTTCAAATCTTATTGTTATGTAAACTGTGCATACTAAATATGTACTTTAAATTTGTTGATTTGCTAAGGTTCCTTACTATTTCGCTGTCAAATGATTAAATTATTCATTATTGTTAATTAAATATATTTGCCGGATTAATAAATAAAATGTATGTTTTAATGAAATTGTTTGTTATAATTTGTCAAGATATATATATATATATATATATATATATATGTGATAACACAAGAAGGTATTACTGATTCATCTGACAATCTTAGTGTTGGATTCACTTTTCAAAACTACCGTATTTCCTCCAATATCCCCCAGATACAGTTTTTTAGCTCATCAGGCCTGAAAGGCCCGATGGGCTTATGGCATGGCATGGTGTCCGGCGTCCGTCCATCCATCCGTCCATCCATCCATCCGTCCATCTGTCCATCCGTAAACTTTTTGCTTTTTCGACTTCTTCTCCAGAACCAATGACTCCACAGAGCTGAAATTTTATGTGCAGACTCCTTGGCCAATGGGGATTCTTAATTGTAGATTTTGTGACCTCATGACCCCAAATGGGGTCACAGGGGTCACATCCTTAAAAACCTATTTTCATCTTCTTCTCCAGTTCCAAAAGGTCTAGAGAGCTGAAAAGTTGTGTGCAGACTCCTTGGCCAATGGGGATTCTAAATTGTAGATTATGTGACCCCGTGACCCCAAATGGGTCACTGGGGTCACATCCTTAAAAACCTATTTTCATCTTCTTCTCCAGTTCCAAAAGGTCTAGAGAGCTGAAAAGTTGTGTGCAGACTCCTTGGCCAATGGGGATTCTAAATTGTAGATTTCGTGACCCTGTGACCCCAAATGGGGTCACCGGGATCACATCCCTAAAAACCAATTTTCATCTTCTTCTCCAGTTCCAAAAGGTCTAGAGAGCTGAAAAGTTGTGTGCAGACTCCTTGGCCAATGGGGATTCTAAATTGTAGATTATGTGACCCCGTGACCCCAAATGGGTCACTGGGGTCACATCCTTAAAAACATATTTTCATCTTCTTCTCCAGTTCCAAAAGGTCTAGAGAGCTGAAAAGTTGTGTGCAGACTCCTTAGCCAATGGGGATTCTAAATTGTAGATTATGTGACCCCCGTGACTGCAAATGGGGTCACAGGGGTCACATCCTTAAAAACCTATTTTCATCTTCTTCTCAAGTTCCAACAGGTCTAGAGAGCTGAAAGGTTGTGTGCAGACTCCTTGGCCAATTGGGATTCTAAATTGTAGATTATGTGACCCCCGTGACTGCAAATGGGGTCACAGGGGTCACATCCTTAAAAACCTATTTTCATCTTCTTCTCAAGTTCCAACAGGTCTAGAGAGCTGAAAGGTTGTGTGCAGACTCCTTGGCCAATTGGGATTCTAAATTGTAGAGTTCGTGACCCCATGACCCCATGACCCCAAATGGGGTCACAGGGTCACATCCTTTAAAAACCTATTTTCATCTTCTTCTCCAATTCCAAAAGGTCTAGAGAGCTGAAAAGTTGTGTGCAGACTCCTTGGCCAATTGGGATTCTAAATTGTAGATTTCGTGACCACGTGACCCCAAATGGGGTCACAGGCGTCACATCCTTAAAAACCTATTTTCATCTTCTTCTCCAGTTCCAAAAGGTCAAGAGAGCTGAAAAGTTGTGTGCAGACTCCTTGGCCAATGGGGATTCTAAATTGTAGATTGTGTGAACCTGTGACCCCAAATGGGTTCACAGTGGTCATGATCTAAGAACCTATCTTTTGCTTGTAAACAATAACTTAAATATTCAACTTTAGATAGTAAATCAATGAAATCCTGATGAGCTACAGAGCCCATGGCTCTATTTTTTAAAATATTAAAATACTATTGTTTTTATAAATTGGTCAATATATAAGTTTCCAAGGATTTAATTTCACAGATTAACGAGAAACAATATTTTCTGGTAACACGTATTACTGCAGTTGAACTTCATGTAAGTTTATTATGACAATCAGCTGTTTGCAACTCTATTGCAAACGGTAAACAAGTTAAAAATCTACCACTGACACGACACGCTCTCAGTCGTGTGGATTGGAAATTTTCTACAATACCTTGCCGATAGTAGTTTAGTCATCTTAATGATTACATTCCATAACTGGAGCTTACATATTTGCATGGGGAAAAGTGTGTGTGTGGTGAGATTTCACGAACGGTACTCAACCCGGAACGGCGGAAGTGCATGTCTTAAGTTACTCGTACGGAAATCAGTCTACTGTACCTGACACGGGTTTACGCAAAGTTATATGTTTGATGATTATTAAACGTTTACCTAGTTCTAATTAACTTCCCTTTTAGGAATTCTATCTATTTATTTCAAAGGGGGCTTTTATTCACATCGAAATTTACATGCTGCTTGCTGTCATGCTAGAAACATTGTGCCGTGGCCCGAAATCTGAATAACAGAAATTCCGACACACGGGTTTGGACAACAATGTTTAGAGGCCTATTTATAACTTAAGCGTTTCTTTCACGATCATTCATTTTATTTAAAATACAATAGTGTTAGATTTATACATTGATGCACACTTTAATCAATGCGTGGATCACTACACTGCGTATACACCGGGCCGCCTCGGATTTCCCGGTAAGGCCCGCGCCATGGATGATAAAGGCGAAAATTGGACCAAATAATTTGCCGTGATCAATTTTCAAAACGTTATGGCGGATTAATTCATTCGGTGACCCCAACATATTTTTATTTAATTATGATCGATATAATGTAAAGTTTCATTTCCGAGATTTTTATAAAATCGTTGAATTTATAAAACTGTTTTATTCAGCATAATATGAAAAAAAGTGTCATAAAAATCGATAAATTGAAATTGAATCCCCCAAAATATAATTGATTTTATGTTTTTTAAACATATTTTTGCAATAAATACAAAGGCTATCATTAATATATTTGATAAAAACACTAATAGTTGAAATCCGGTGCCAAATAATAAAAATATGATTAAAACAAGTAATATATATGTATTTTCCCGTTTTTTTCACTGGGGCCATATTTTAAATTGCTTATAACTCTTTAATTAGGTCCTTGACCCCCAAATTTTATTTTAAATTTGAATTCCGCACATTGAAAAGTACTTACAAACGAAAAATCAGAAAAATCAGAAAAATCTTGAAACTTTTGTTTCTGGGTAGACTATACCCTTAAGTTCAACAGACAGTCAATAATCATCGTCGTTGGCCTATATTTTGAAATAAATATTTTGTCACACAACAGTTTGTTGAATTAAGCCTGAATTTTCACATTTTCTTGTTTTATTCCATGTGCAGATGTGGTGAATATTTTCTTCTAATTGCATAATACTGTAATAGTACACGATATAGGAAATGAGCAAAATTGACAAAAATTTACGATCATCTTCAAGTCACACTCAAATCAAAACCAAGAGAAACTTGTCTATTGATGTCAAAATGAATTTTGGATGTTTTATCCTGTCGTAATATTGAATAATATAATTTTTAGTGTTTCAAAAAAAACAGAATTAAGACGCTATGAAGAGATCAAGGATTTAGATATCAAAATCATTGGAAAAGATGAAAGATCATGTATGAGTGACCTACATGAAAGGCTGAAATAGCCGTGGAGTAACCCATGTTACGGCGATGGCTGCAAAGGAAGATATTCAAAACATAACACAATATTATAACAACTGTCATAATAACCAAAATTGATAATTTAATTGAAATACCAACACAAATCCTCGTCAAATATGTTTTATTTATGTCAATCTTCATGTATGTATTCTTCGGTAGTCAACTGTACAGTAAACAGCTGAACAGGGAATTCCCTGATGACATGTCAATCGCTGATTGGTCAAGTTCTCGGGGTTGCCCGTTATGATTGGTTGATGGATAAATAAGAGCGTGTGATTATCAGATAAAAATAAACAGCCAAAACTCGCAATATCTAGACATTTATAAGACTTGTGAGGTTTCTAAAAGAGTTTTTAGTGAAGTATGATATACATATGACCTTAAAGATTGATAATCTCAAACATTCAGGTCACTTGCCCGAGTCAAATGTCACTCATCAAAACGAGCGGACGAGTGTTATTTTCGACCCCTGCATGTTTTTCTTGAAACTTGGTCTTTTGGGTGTGGAAATCATTTGGTTTTAAAATCGTAAAATATATAATGGGTAAATATAATTACATCTGAGTTAATAATACATAATTGTTCAATTAAGTTATATATTCGGTATATACCGAAATATCATGTTGATGTACCGTGTACCGAACCGAAAGCAAAATACTGCGGTTCAACTACTGTAGTTGTGAACCGTTTCACCCTTATTACTTTACGCGCCACTACTTGCCGCACAAGCGCGAATATAATTAAAACATATACTACTAATAGTTTGTTTTGTTTTACATGGTAATCGTTTGTTATCATGATAAAAAAAATTGGATCAGCACACCAACCATGGACTTAGGCCTATCTATCGCTCTTTAAGAAAAAAATACATGCGACGTATATCTTTTTATCATGTAAATACAATAAGTACAATTTTTTGATTTTGCAAGCATGCTAATAGCAATGCAATGTGTGATAAGAATAACGAACCTGTTTAATCCATAAACATCGTCGTAATCCCTACAACGATAAGTGAAACACGTGTTTCAAGTCAGATTGACATTGACACAATGTGTGTCGTTCCACCTCTCCTAAACAACAATGGTATCATCCTATTTCTAAATTCCATTGATCGAAAAAAATTCCTAACGTTCATTGGCTGACAAAATCTAGAGTGAATGTCGATGTAAGTTAATCTATTGTCATCAAGATCTGACGCTTGACAATAAACACGACATACCGGTCACCAACATGCCATTTGTTTTATAATTGAATGATCCAGTTAACGTGTTACCTGTAAAAACATAATTACTCTGTAATCTCCAAATTCATTCAAACCTACTCATCTATTTTGACTTTGTTCAGCTTAATTGCGTAAACTAATTTGTTGTAACAACTCTTCTCTCCTTTGATCCGAAAGACACATCTATATGGCACGCTAAACTGGAGTATTGGAGAAGATTTATCAATCCATTTCGTTTTCCTTTTACGAGATGTGTATTAAGTTGCACCTGGTAACATAATTCTTTCATTCGATCCTGTTTGTTATGTATATAAATTTGTATAATCATAATAATGGAGCAATATTCATATACATTTCATTGAACTGTTTGGCCAATCAAGTTCATGAATTTATACATGAAATAATATTTTAAAAATCATATAACAAACTAGATGAGCGTTTGCAGAGCAGCTCCGAAACTTTTGGTCTCGCCTTTCCTGTTCCGCCTCAGCAAAAATAAAATGGGAATTTTTTTGGACAAAATTTTTTTCATTATTCAAGTTATCCTAACAAGTTGAATCATCACTGAGGTCACTTTTCACAACTTTGTTCTTAAAACCTATTTCTGATTTCAAAATTGGATCAAAGGATTAACATGGCCTTAACCAATATCTCATGACCGTGACCTTTGATTACTTTTCATTGTGTATAACAATCATGCAATGACTCAAAGTGTTCATTGTTAACATGAGGCATATTCACAATAGCATGCTTAAGTTGTGACCTTGCTGTGACCTTGACCTTTGACAGATTTTAGCGAAAACGTTTTCAAATCTTTGTCTTTCTCCATAGTTGATATATACCAAATAAGAGCCTGACAGCACAAAAATGTTTGAAGTTATCATGTTTACAAGGATTATTGTAGTGATTTAAGAACTCATGACCTTGACCTTTGACCTTGAATGTGAACATGTCAAAATCATTCACCAGATTTATAAGAAAGAAGCTATGTATATGAGGTGTTAATACCTTCTTGGAAAAAAGTTATTAAGAGATTTCAGAACTGGTCACCATGACCATATCTCATGACCTTGACCTTTGATCTTCAAGGTCACACAGTCAATGATGACTTTTCTTTGTGTATAACAATCATGTAATGATTCAAAGTGTTAATAGTTGAAATAGGACATTTTCGCAAAGGCATGCTTAAGTTGTGACCTTGACCTTTGACGGATGTTAGCAAAAACCTTTTCAAATCTTGGCCTTTCTCCATAGTTGATATACACCAAATAAAAGCCTGATAGCACAAATATTTTTCAAGTAATCGTGTTTACAAGGATTTTTTAAGCGATTTCAGAAATCGTGACCGTGACCTTTGACCTTGAATATGAATATGTCAAAAAAAGTAAGAAGTTATGGATATGACTTCTCAAAACTTTCAAGGAAAAAAGTTATAACGAATACAAAACGCGCCGGCGGTGGCTGCGGCGACGGAAACTGCACAAAAACTGATAACCGGAGCTGCTAATGAAAATGGCTTGCATTACATTATATTACATATATACAATATTTTGATCGACAAACTTGAAAATATAGTAACCTTTTATATAAAATACACAATGTTACTTACATTTATGGATATACTTTGTCAGTGATATCAAGCGTGGAAGCAACAAATTAGAAACATTAAATGAAATGAGTAAACCATGATATGTTCACCAAACACGCACAAATCTCTCAATGAAATCGATGTTACAATATTATCTTCAATGCATTCCAAGAAAACATTCAGTAGCATTTAAATTATATTATTGGTATTTAGAAACTTGGTAAACTATGAATTTCTCTATGAAATATTGTAACAAATTTGTTGAAATCACAATCCCGGACGAACATCACATGAAGTATGGCAATAATAAATTACTTATACATAACTTGTAACCCTGTTTTTAAAACTCCTTGTCCATGTATCATCTTGAAATACACTTACATTTAATCCGTATGTGAAATTTTAATGTAGAAGATTGTATCAACAAACTGTCAAAAAATTATTGTTGAAAATACTTCTATTAATTTTGTTTCAAGATGTTATATTATCAGTAATAATAATATTAACTAGGACTGCCAGGGCAGTACTGACGGTCTTCAGACAGCTGCATTGTAGCCAGAGCAATCTTTCCTTCTTGTCTACGTTTTACGTAATGTTGAAGAGATCAGAACTTTCCGCTAGCTCCTGACAAGGTGCATGTCGCCAAAAGCAGACCAGGCTGTAGAACAATGTTGAATTATAAAAATGTTACCCCTGCTATGAATATTATAAGCTTTATTTATTTGCAGGCAAGGTTATTGTGTATCTTTTGAAACAAGTTGCAAGTCTCTAAGTTGATATTTAGAAAAGATACAATGAAAATAGTGAAACGATGCAAGGTTCCCGCAACCTCTTGCCAAGGAGAATGCGGCCAAAAGCAGACCTTTGAAGGGAAACAAAGGAAAAGCATTATAATATAGAAACCATGTGACCTACGATTTCGTCTTGATTTACTTTTTTTGTCACAAGGATATTAGCTATCGTTTATACTAAGTTGCAAGTCGCTAGTTCTATGTTAAAAATTTAAATTTTGAATTTTTTTTTGACATTTCTACAGACCGTTAATGACTGTACGCGAGCAATTTAATTATTGACACGTGTACATGAGATATGTGTTCTCTATTTCTGAAAAACTGATAAAGTTCGCTTTGTAAATATTCGAATTATCTGCCCTTGAAGTTTGCGATTTTTCATATTTTCGCATTTTCAGGCAAATTTCAATGGTCACTGTGACAAAAGGATTAACATCACACATTTGCTTTTCATTATCGTTTTTAGTTCAATGTATCAGCTACATTCTGTGAAAGTTTCAGCTTTGTAGTACCAGTATGTTTAGAGGAGAAGATTTTTTAAGATGGTACCATTGGAAAGGCTGAAAATGGAAACAAAATGCACTAAAATCAAAATGGCGTCTAAATCATGTGACATACGACTTTTTCATGCTTTACTTTTTTGCTTAGAGGATGAGTGCGCATCTTTTAGAAATAGTTGCAAGTCTCTAAGTGCATTTTGAAAAAAATTCCCATGTTAAAATTCGAAATTTAAAGGGGCTGTAACACAGCAAGGAAAGTCAAAAGTCAGGAATTTTTGTATATGTATAAATTTCAGGTCAGAGGCTATCAGCCCTGAAAGTGTCATGCAATTGGCATAAGAAGTTTAGGCTGTACATTTGACACAAAATTAACATGAAGAAGTATAATAATAACTAGGATTGACATGTCAATACTGCAGGTCTTCAAGACTTCTGCTTTGACCTTTGGGCATGGAACCTTTGTAAACAACGTTTTTGGGCTTTGCAGTTCTCAACAATGACTACGGGAACGGTTTCGAAGCAATTTGTAAAAGCAGTAAAAAAAAAGAAATGTTTTTGGGCTCAAAATTTGTTTTTGCTCAAAGCGTGAATTTTCGGTGTTACATGATGGCAGAAACATGGCAAGACAGGAAAACACACTTTGGGAGTCTGTACCTCTCAATAAGAACTAAGGACACCGATTTGAATTTTTTTTTAACACCAGGAAAAAAAACCGCGTTTTGCTCCGATTGGACTCAAACCTTGATTTTTCTGATGCTGGCGGGATTAGAAAGTTGAGAAATCCAGGTTGCGCTCTGGACTCTAAAAAAAAAAAAAAAAAAAAAGTAAAAAGACCTCCATATATGTATGGCATTGATGCAGACAGGCAGGCTTTACTTGGTTGTTTTCTTGTGTCTATTGATTGAATCAGTTCGTCAGCATTTATATGAGCTATCAAACGTGATTCTATCTTCAGTAGTTTTCGAACAAAAAATCTCCAAAGAAAATCCCCTGAAAATCGTCAAATGTCTTCATGTCGACATTTTGCTTTAACGGTCAACTTTTACATGATCACATTCTGAAGTGGAATTGTTAAACCACAAACGATGAACAGATTGCAAAAAACAGAATTCGAATCAGAGTTTTCCTAAGCGAGTTATGTTCCTTTGAACATAGAGCCGAAAAACGCCCTTTTTAAAAAGGACCATATTCAAGGGCAGATTACTCGAATTCTAGGCCGAAATTCAATATTCGGTTAGCAAATTATATTCTACGTTGTCTTGGCTTTCGAATGAGCTATCACACATATCTGTATGTATTGCCGTGATTTAGAAGAAGATTTTTGAAGACGCGTACCCTCAAACCCGCGAAAGTGCACCAAATTTTCAGTTTTTTCGAAATAGCGAAAAATCTATCATTACGGCCGAAATCCGCACTGGGCCTAATCGATTGTGAAAGTTGTTGCCCACATTTTGGTGAAAGTTTTTTGAAAATATCTTTGTAAGTTTTCGAGCTATTGAGGTTTGAATTTTCAACTTCAAGGGGACATAACTCATGAAAGAAGTCGAAAATCCAAAAAGTAAGAAAATTCCTTCTAAGTTTGATTACAGGCTACCTTCCCTGAAAATTTCATGGAAATCGGCCCAGCCGTTACTGAGAAATCTGCATCACAAAATTTGGTACAAAGAATAATAATAACTAGGATTGACGCGTCAATACTTAGGTCTTCAAGACTTCTGCTTGACCTAGTACTCCATGTCGGACTCTCGGTTATTCTTCAGTGTCTCTGCTTTAAAATGAGCTATCAAACATGTCTCTATCTTCAGTAGTTTTTTTACAAAAATTCTCCAAAGAACATACACCTCTGAAAATGGAAAAATCGAATATTAATGGACCCCTACACTATATTTCTCACGATTAAGACAAAATGGTTAATATTTCCATACTAAGGTGGAACATAGAAAATGTTGCGCTTTAATTTCCAATTAAGAAGATGTAATCAGCATTTAGATTGCATTGATAATAATGCGTTATGCTGTTCTGAATATTCAAGAAAATACTCAAAAATGCTTAAATTTGGACCCCTAGACATCGCTTGCGATGTTCGAGGCTTAACTATCAACTTTTTGATGAAAGCGGTCAACATAAAAGTTGTTCTTCTTGAAATTGTGAATACGTAGGTGTATGTAAAATTTCAATAGCATAGGAAGTTTAGCAGTTATGAACCTTTCAACTTCGTTGAAAATGGCGATTTTTTAAAAATGACAAACTTATATGACTTGTCACACAAAAACTAAGACAGATTTGATCTTGAAAAATATTATCCTTAATAAATGACGTGTCTACATCACCATGATCTATTTAAAGTCTTCCTATCTTCAGTGGTTCATTATCAATAATTCCCCAAAGGATAAACACCTCAAAAAGCCTCAAAATCAAAATATTTCACTGTTTTGGGAATATGCTCAAATTATGCCCAAACTAATAACTTTTATATGATAATGATGTGTTATGGAATTGTTAATCTAGTTATTAGGAAGAGATTGGAGTCAGTAACTTTGATATAACTTCATTTATAAAAGAGTTATGTCCCTTTGAATGCCAGCCCTAAAAATAAGTTTTTGAAAAAGTTCAATTTTCAAATTGCTGTAGCTCGTTAACCGTTAAAAATAGAGCAAGGGTTGGGGGGGATTACTTTTTGCAGCATTCTTTTAGCTTTCGAATGAGCTACTGCACGATGTTGTATGTATTGCCCTGATTAGAAGAAGATTTTTGAAGACGCGTACCCTCAAAACCGCGAAAGTGCACCAAATTTTCAGTTTTTTCAAAATAGCAAAAAATCTATCATTACGGCCGAAAACCGCACTAGTCCTAATCGATGGGGAATGTTGTTGCCCACATTTTGGTGAAAGTTTTTTGAAAATATCTTGGTAAGTTTTCGAGCTATTTAGGTTTAAAGTTTCAACTTCCAGGGGGGATAACTCAGGAAAGAAGTCGAAAATCCAAAAAGCAAAAAAAGTATATCTAAGTTTGATTACAGGCTACCTTCCCTGAAAATTTAATGGAAATCGGCCCAGCCGTTACTGAGAAATCTGCTGCACAAAATTTTGGTACAAAGAATAATAATAAAAAAATAATCAGGATAATAACAATACGTCTTCGAGACATACGTCTTGTAGACCTAATAAATATAGTCGCAAGCGACTTTAAACGGATTCAGCATATATATGATTCATTTCCTATTAGGTACATTATATCAGCAGTCATTCCTGAAAGTTACACGATTATGTGGAAATGTGTTAAGCTACAGCAACCTATCCCTGTCCATCATGTAAAACGAAAGTAGGATTTACCCCCTTTGTTAACAGTTCAAAATAAAGTCGCAATTGATCAAGATAAAATGCTTATATCTCATTGGTTATGTTTATTATCAAACTAATAATGTTTTCCCCATATAGAGTAATCCTTTCCCATTTCAACGAGGTATCAAACAACGTGCTATGATTTTGCATTGTTGAACTTGCACTAACAAAGATACACTACAAATGTGGCGATTGTCAATTTAGAAAGAAGGCAGAAACTGTCCGACTTAAAATACCCGTAACTCATTGGTTATGAACACCACTACTGTACTTATTTTATTTTTCGTAATTTCAACTTAGGTTGATGTAGTCATAATTTAGATTGCATACATGGTTAATGTGTAATGTTCTTTTGAATATTCAGGAAAATACTAAACAATGCTTATTTTCGGACCCCTATTCCACTTTTCCGATGTTCGAAGCTAAACTATTAACATTTTGATGAAAGGGTTCAACATAAAAGTTTTTATTCTTGAAATTGTCTATTCGCAGGTGTGAATAAAATTTCAATAGCATAATTGGTTAAGCAGTCATGACCCTTTGAACATTGCTGAAAATGGCGATTTTTGAAAAATGACAATGTTCTGTGACTTGTCACACATAAAGTATGACAGATACGCGATTGAAAATTATTATTCTACATTAGAGACATGTCTACTTCACAGTGAGACATAAAACATTATTGTATCTTCAGTGGTTTACGAAGGAAAATTCTCCAAAGTAGGTACCCCTCGAAAGGTCTCAAAATCACAAAATTTAACTTTTAAGGGATTACGTCTAAATTGTGCCCAATCGATCAACTTTTACATGATCATGATATGTTATGGAATTGTTAAACACGTTATTATAAAGAGATTGAAATAAGTAACTTTGACATAAATCAATTTGTGACAGAGTTATGCCACTTTGAACATGCAACCGAAAAACGCACTTTTCGAAAAGGTTCAAATACAAGGGCAGATAACTCGAATTCTAAGCCAAAATTCAAAATTCTGTCTCGATAACTTTTTTACACGTTTATCCAGCTTTCAAATGAGCTATCACACATAGCTGTATGTGTTGCCGGGATTTAGAAGAAGATTTTTGAAGACGCGTACCCTCAAAACCGCGAAAGTACACAACAAATTCAGTTTTTTCGAAATAGCAAAAATTCTATTATTACGGCCGAAAACCCCTATAGGCCTAATCGATGAGGAATGTTGTTGCGCACATTTTGGTGAAAGTTTTGTGCAAATATGTTGATAAGTTTTCGAGCTATTAAGGTTGGAAGTTTTAACTTCCAAGGGGGATAACTCACGAAAGAAGTCGAAAATCCAAAAAGTAAAAAAAATAGATCTAAGTTAGGTCACAGGCTACGATCCCTGAAAGTTTCAGAGAAATCGGTCAGGCCGTTAGTTCAGTACCGCGGTCACAAAATCGGTGGAATAATAAAAAAAACAAAAAAAAACACGCCAATAACAATAAGGATTCAGCCTTATGGCTGAATCCTTAGTAACTAGGATTGACTCGTCAATACTGCAGGTCTTCAAGAATCCTGCTTTGACCTTTGAGCATGGAACCTCTGTAAACAACGTTTTTGGACTTTGTACTTCTCAATGATAACTACGGGAACGGATTTGAAGCATTTGTAAAAGCAAAAAAAAAGTTTTTATTTTTTTGGGCTCAAAATTGCTTTGGCCTGAAAGCATGATTTTTCGGTGTTACATGGTGGCAGAAACATGGCAAGACAGGAAAAGACACTTTTGGAGTTTGTACCTCTCAATAAGAACTAAGGAGACTGATTTGAATTTTTTTTTAACACCAGGAAAAAAAAAAGGCGTTCTGCTCCGATTCGACTCAAACCTTGATTTTTCTGATCCTTGCGGGATTAGAAAGTTGAGAAATCCAGGTTGCGCTCTGGACTCTACTATATGTATGGCATTGATGCAGACTGGCAGGCTTTACTTGGTTGTTTTCTTGTGTCTATCAATTGCATCAGTTCGTCAGCTTTTATATGAGCTATCAAACGTGACTCTATCTTCAGTAGTTTTCGAACAAAAAATGTCCAAAGAAAATCCCCTGAAAATCGTCAAATGTGTTCATGTCGACATTTTGCTTTCACGGTCAACTTTTACATGAGTACATTCTGAAGTGGAATTGTTAAACCACAAATGATGAACCGATTGCAATAAACAGAATTCGAATCCAAGTTTTCCTTAGCGAGAAATGTCCCTTTGAATGCGAACCCTAAAAATCATTTTTTCAAAAACTTCAATTTTCAGATTACTGTACCTCGTTAACCGTTGAAAATAGACCAAGGGTTTGGGGGGTTCCTTTAAACTACATTCTTTCAGCTTTCAAATGAGCTATTGCATGATGCTGTATCTACTGCCGTGATTTAGGAGAAGATTTTTGAAGACGCATACCCTCAAAACCGCGAAAGTGCACCGAATTTTCACTTTTTTTTAACTAGCCAAAAATCTATTATTACGGCTAAAATCCGCACTGATCCTAAACGTTGTTGCCCACATTTTGGTGAAATTTTTTTGAAAATATCTTGGTAAGTTTTCGAGCTATTGAGGTTTGAAGTTTCAACTTCAAGGGGAGATAACTCACGAAAGAAGTCGATAATCCAAAAAGTAAAAAAATTTCTTCTAAGTTTGATAACAGGCTACCTTATCTGAAAATTTCATGCAAATCGGCCCAGCCGTTACTGAGAAATCTGCTGCACAAAATTTGGTACAAAGAATAATAATAATAATAACTAGGATTGACGCGTCAATACTTAGGTCTTTAAGACTTCTGCTTGACCAAGAACTCCATCTTGGACTCTCGGTTATTCGCCAGTTTCTCTGCTTTAAAATGAGCTATCAAACATGTCTCTATCTTCAATAGTTTTTTTTTTTAAAATTCTCCAAAGACAATGACCCTCTGAAAATGGAAAAATTGCTTATTAATTGACCCCTACATGACCTTTCTCACGATAAAGACAAAATGGTTAATATTTTCATACTAAGGTGTAACATAGAAAATATTGTGCTTTAATTTCCACCTAAGTAGATGTAATCATCATTAAGTTTCCAAGTATAAGAAATGCGTTATGTTGTTTTGAATATTCAAGAAAATACTCAAAAATGCGTTAATTTGGACCCCTAGACAACATTTGCGATGTTCGGAGCTTAACTATCAACTTTTTGATGAAAGGGTTCAACAGAAACGTTGTTGTTCTTGAAATTGTCCATCCGTAGGTATAAATACACTTTCAATATTTTAATTACATAAGCAGTTATGATCCTTTGAACTTTGCTTAAAATGGCGATTTTTTAAAAATGACAAACTTCTATGACTTGTCACAGAAAAACTGAGGCAGATACGAGCTTGAAAAATATTGTCCTTCATAAATGACGTTTCTACTTCAACATGATCTATTTAAAATCTTCCTATCTTCAGTGGTTCATCATCAATAATTATCCATCGAAATTTCATTTTTTTCAAAATAGCAAAAAATCTATTATTACGGCTAAAATCCACAGTAGTCTTAATCGATGGGGATTATTGTTGCCCACATTTTGGTGAAAGTTTTTTGAAAATATATTGGTAAGTTTTCGAGCTATTGAGGTTTGAAGTTTCAACTTCCAGGGGAGATAACTCACGAAAGAAGTCGAAAATCCAAAAAGTAAAAAAAGTATATCTAAGTTTGGTTACAGGCTACCTTTCCTGAAAATTTCATGCAAATCGGCCCAGCCGTTACTGAGAAATCTGGATCACAAAATCTGGTACAAAGAATAATAATAATAATAATAACTAGGATTGACGCGTCAATACTTAGGTCTTCAAGACTTCTGCTTGACCTTGAACTCCATGTTGGACTCTCGGTTATTCACCAGTTTCTCTGCTTTAAAATGAGCTATCAAACATGTCTCTATCTTCAGTAGTTTTTTTACAAAAATTCTCCAAAGAACATACACCTCTGAAAATGGAAAAATCGAATATTAATGGACCCCTACACTATATTTCTCATGATTAAGATAAAACGGTTAATATTTTCATATAAAGGTATCACAAATGAATTGCTGTACTTTAATTTCCACTAAAGTAGATGTAATCATCATTTAGATTGCATACATAATTAATGCGTTATGCTGTTCTTAATATTCAAGAAAATACTCAAAAATGCTAAAATTTGGACCCCTAGACATCGCTTGCGATGTTCGAGACTTAACTATGAATATTTTTATGAAAGCGGTCAACATAAAAGTTGTTCTTCTTGAAATTGTGCATCCTTAGGTGTATGTAAAATTTCAATAGCATAAGAAGTTAAGAAGTAATGAACCTTTCAACTTTGTTGAAAATGGCGATTTTTTAAAAATGACAAACTTCTATGGCTTGTCACAAAAAAACTAAGACAGATTTGAGCTTGAAAAACATTGTCCTTAATAAATGACGTTTTTACATCACCATGATCTATTTAAAGTCTTCCTATCTTCAGTGGTTCCTTATCAATAATTCCCCAAAGGATAAACACCTCATAAAGTCTCAAAATCAAAATATTTCACTGTTTTGGGAATATGCTCAAATTATGCCCAAACTAATAACTTTTATATGATAATGATGTGTTATGGAATTGTTAATCTAGTTATTAGAAAGAGATTGGAGTCAGCAACTTTGATAAAACTTCATTTATAACAGAGTTATGTCCCTTTGAATGCCAGCCCTAAAAATTAGTTTTTGAAAAAGTTCAATTTTCAAATTGCTGTAGCTTGTTAACCGTTAAAAATAGAGCAAGGGTTGGGGGGATTACTTTTTGCAGCATTCTTTTATCTTTCGAATAAGCTACTGCACGATGTTGTATGTATTGCCCTGATTTAGAAGAAGATTTTTGAAGACGCGTACCCACAAAACCGCGAAAGTGCACCAAATTTTCAGTTTTTTCAAAATAGCAAAAAATCTATCATTACGGCCGAAATCCGCACTAGACCTAATCGATGGGGAATGTTGTTGCCCACATTTTGGTGAAATTTTTTTGAAAATATCTTGGTAAGTTTTCGAGCTATTGAGGTTTAAAGTTTCAACTTCCAGGGGAGATAACTCATGAAAGAAGTCGAAAATCCAAAAAGCAAAAAAATATATCTAAGTTTGGTTACAGGCTACCTTTCCTGAAAATTTCATGCAAATCGGCCCAGCCGTTACTGAGAAATCTGCATCACAAAATTTGGTACAAAGAATAATAACAAAAATAATCAGGATAATAACAATACGTCTTCGAGACATACGTCTTGAAGACCTAATTACTGAGAAATCTGCATCACAAAATTTGGTACAAAGAATAATAACAAAAATAATCAGGATAATAACAATACGTCTTCGAGACATACGTCTTGAAGACCTAATAACTAGGATTGACGCGTCAATACTTAGGTCTTCAAGACTTCTGCTTGACCTTGAACTTCATGTTGGACTTTCGGTTATTCATCAGTTTCTCTGCTTTAAAATGAGCTATCAAACATGTCTCTATCTTCAATAGTTTTTTTACAAAAATTATCCAAAGACAATGACCCTCTGAAAATGGAAAAATCTCTTATTAATGGACCCCTACATGATCTTTCTCACGATAAAGACAAAATGGTTAATATTTCCATACTAAGATGCAACATAGAAAATGTTGTGCTTTAATTTCCACTTAAGAAGATGTAATCATCATTTAGATTGCATACATAATTAATGCGTTATGCTGTTCTGAACATTAAAGAAAATACTCAAAAATGCTTAAATTTGGACCCCTAGACATCACTTGCGATGTTCGAGGCTTAACTATCAACTTTTTGATGAAAGCGGTCAACATAAAAGTTGTTCTTCTTGAATTTGTGCATACGCAGGTGTATGTAAAATTGCAATAGCATAAGAATTGAAACAGTTATGAACCTTTCAACTTCGTTGAAAATGGCTATTTTTTAAAAATGACAAACTTCTATGACTTGTCCAAAAAAAAACAAGACAGATTTGAGCTTGAAAAATATTGTCCTTAATAAATGACGTTTCTACATCACCATGATCTATTTAAAGTCTTCCTTTCTCCATTGGTTCATAATCAATAATTCTCCAAAGGATATACCCCTCGAAAATGCTCAAAATCACAAAATTTTAATTTTTTTGGGATTATGTCCAAATTGTGCCGAAACTATCAACTTTTATATGATATTAATATATTATGGACTTGTTTAGCTCTTTATTAGAACGAGATAGCTATCAATAACTTTGACATAAGTCAATTAATTACAGAGTTATGCCCCTTTGAAATTGCAACCGAAAAACGCCCTTTTTTAAAAGGACCATATTCAAGGGCAGATTACTCAAATTCTAGGCCGAAATTCAAAATTCTGTTAGCAAATTATATTCTACGTTGTCTTGGCTTTCGAATGAGCTATCACACATCTATGTATGTATTGCCGTGATTAAGAAGAAGATTTTTTAAGACGCGTACCTTCAAAACCGCAAAAGTGCACCAAATTTTCAGTTTTTTCAAAATAGCAAAAAATCTATCATTACGGCCGAAATCTGCACTAGGCCTAATCGATGGGGAATGTTGTTGCCCACATTTTGGTGTAAGTTTTTTGAAAATATCTTGTTAAGTTTTCGAGCTATTGAGGTTTGAATTTTCAACTTCAAGGGGACATAACTCATGAAAGAAGTCGAAAATCCAAAAAGTAAGAAAATTCCTTCTAAGTTTGATTACAGGCTACCTTCCCTGAAAATTTCATGGAAATCGGCCCAGCCGTTACTGAGAAATCTGCATCACAAAATTTGGTACAAAGAATAATAATAATAACTAGGATTGACGCGTCAATACTTAGGTCTTCAAGACTTCTGCTTGACCTAGAACTCCATGTTGGACTTAGGGTTATTCGTCTGTTTCTCCGCTATAAAATGAGCTATCAAACATGTCTCTATCTTCAGTAGTTTTTTTACAAAAATTCTCCAAGGAAGGTACCCCTCTGAAAACGGAAAAATCACATATTAATGGACCCCTAGATTACATTTCTCACGATTAAGACAAAATGGTTAATATTTCCATACTAAGGTGCAACATAGAAAATGTTGTGCTTTAATTTCCACTTAAGAAGATGTAATCATCAGTTAGATTGCATACATAATAAATGCGTTATGCTGTTCTGAATATTCAAGAAAATAGTCAAAAATGCTTAAATTTGGACCCCTAGACATCGCCTGCGATCTTTGAGGCTTAACTATCAACTTTTTGATGAAAGCGGTCAACATAAAAGTTGTTCTTCTTGAAATTGTGCATACGTAGGTGTGTGTACAACTTCAATAGCAGAAGAAGTAAAGCAGTTATGATCCTTTCAACTTTGTTGAAAATAGCGATTTAAAAAAAATGACAAACTTATATGACTTGTCACACAAAAACTAAGACAGATTTGAGCTTGAAAAATATTGTCCTTAATAAATGACGTTTCTACATCACCATGATCTATTTCAAGTCTTCCTATCTTCAGTGGTTCATTATCAATAATTCCCCAAAGGATATACACCTCAAAAAGTCTCCAAATCAAAGTATTTCAGTGTTTTGGGAATATGCTCAAATTATGCCCAGACTAATAACTTTTATATGATAATGATGTGTTATGGAATTGTTAATCTAGTTATTAGAAAGAGATTGAAGTCAGCAACTTTGATATAACTTCATTTATAACAGAGTTATGTCCCTTTGAATGCACGCCCTAAAAATAAGTTTTTGAAAAAGTTCAATTTTCAAATTGCTGTAGCTCGTTAACCGTTAAAAATAGAGCATGGGTTGGGGGGATTACTTTTTGCAGCATTCTTTTAGCTTTCGAATGAGCTACTGCACGATGTCGTATGTATTGCCCTGATTTAGAAGAAGATTTTTGAAGACGCGTACCCTAAAAATCGCGAAAGTGCGCCAAATTTTCAGTTTTAGCGAAATAGCAAAAAATCTAATCTTACGGCCGAAATTCGCACTAGTCCTAATCGATGGGGAATTTTGTTGCCCACATTTTGGTGAAAGTTTTATGAAAATATCTTGATAAGTTTTCGAGCTATTAAGGTTAGAAGTTTCAACTTCAAGGGGAGATAACTCGCGAAAGAAGTCAAAAATCAAAAATCGGCTGACGTAGAAATCTGTTCAGTGGTTATTGCAGGACCGGACCAACAAAAAACGTCCAAAGAATAATAATAATAATAATAATAAAAAACACGATAATAACAATAGGATACCGCGGCAGTACTTAGGTCTTCAGACTTCCGCTTGACCTTCACCTCCATGTTTGATCGAAGAATGTCACTGATAATGTTCTGTCAAAACTACCAATGTAACATGTATATCTTATACCTACAAACTGAAAATTACGAAATTTCATTGAAAATAAAAAAAATAGCGCCTCAACCAGGTGACCTTCGCCATGATGAACTTGTTTTTTTGTATTACTATTTCACATCTTTTTAAAAAAAGTGTCTATGTTGATTCTAAGATTGTCCCCATGTTAAAAATCGAAATCCTTATTTTCTGTCATTTTTCAGGCTGCTGTACAGTCGACATAGCAACCTGTTATTACTGTACTTAGTTCAGTGAACGTTTTGTGATATTGATTATTCGAGATTTCTGAGATTTAAATTTTGAACTTATTGGACAGAAATCTCATGAAAGAAGTTGAAAATTCAAAATCGGCCGATGTCATAGACTCAGTTTGTATACAGGCTAAAGTACCTGGAAGTTTCATGACATCAGCTTATTGCTTACATGTAGAGAAATATACAAATAAATTTAACTGAAAAAAGTAACCAGCACACCAAACTGGACAATGTTGCCAATATGATTTTTTTAGACTAACAAAAGTGAAAAAAGAAATGAAATCAAGTTAAACAAACAAAACAAACTAAATTTTGATCATTGAAAATACAAAAGTTTTCCTCATAGTGATTTGAACTCGAGCTGCTGGATTGCAAGTCCAAGACGTTAACCACTACACCAGCGAATCCTCTGTTCTCAAAGAGTCAATTTAGTGATAATATTTTATAATCTGTAAGACGTGTAAACTACAACGAACATATCAGCTTTATTTATTTGCAATGAAATTCATTTTGATTCATTTAAAACAAGTTGCAAGTCTGAAAGTAGATATTTAGAAATAATAAAATGACAAGAACACTAATGAGATGAGATGCCAGGTTCCCGCAACCTCTTGCCAAGGAGCATGCCAAAGGCAGGGCTTCCAAGTTATCCGATGAAAAAACATTATAATACAGAAAATGTAAATGGCGGCTAAACCATGCGAGCTACGAAAATTCCGACAGACCTGAAATGACTGTTCGCACGCCATTTTATTATTGATTCTTGTACACGACATATGTATCTTCCTTCCCTGAAAAAATCATAACAATCCCGTCCTAGGTCTTTTAGTTATATGCCCTTGAAGTTGGCCATTTTTCACTTTTTTCCGATTTCAGACAAATTTGAAAGCTCACTGTGAAAAAACTAAAAAGATTTCGCAAATTCTGATTCGTATCGTTTTGAGTACAATGCATCAGCTACTTTGTGTGAAAGTTTCAGATCTGTAGTGCCAGAATGTTCAGAGGAGAAGATTTTTGAAGATGGGTGGGGTCAAAAACGCTGAAAATTCACTAAAAACGAAATGACGTCTAAGTCATTTGACCCAAGACTTCGTCATGATTTACTTTTTTGTTCACAATCTTATTGCGCATCTTTTACAAAAAGTTTCAAGTCTCTAGATGCATTTTTAAAAAAATTCCCATGTTAAAATTCGAATTTTCGAAGGGCCGTAACTCAGGAACCGGAACCGGAAGTCGGGATTTTTTTTCATCTGTATCAATTTCAGCCCAGAGGCTAACATCCCTGTTAATTTCATGAAAATCGGGTCGCCCGTTTTTTCAGTACAGCTGTCACAAAAATCTCGGAAATAATAATAATAATAACTAGGATTGACGCGTCAATACTTAGGTCTTCAAGACTTCTGCTTGACCTAGAACTCCATGTTGGACTTAGGTTTATTCGTCTGTTTCTCCGCTTTAAAATGAGCTATCAAACATGTCTCTATCTTTAGTAGTTTTTTTACAAAAATTCTCCAAAGAAGGTACCCCTCTGAAAACGGAAAAATCACATATTAATGGACCCCTACATTACATTTCTCACGATTAAGACAAAATGGTTAATATTTCAATACTAAGGTGGAACATAGACAATGTTGTGCTTT
This sequence comes from Gibbula magus, assembly GCA_936450465.1. NCBI lineage: Eukaryota > Metazoa > Mollusca > Gastropoda > Trochida > Trochidae > Gibbula > Gibbula magus. The sequence goes on along the minus strand of OW388298.1, from coordinate 40,188 downwards.
AATTTCCACTTAAGAAGATGCAATCATCATTTAGATTGCATACATAATTAATGCGTTATGCTGTTCTGAATATTCAAGAAAATACTCAAAAATGCTTAAATTATGACCCCGAGACATCGCTTGCGATGTTCGAGGCTTAACTATCAACTTTTTTATGAAAGCGGTCAACATAAAAGTTGTTCTTCTTGAAATTGTGCATACGTTGGTGTATGCAAAATTGCAATAGCATAAGAAGTTAAGCAGTAATGATCCTTTAAACATGGCTGAAAATGGCGAGTTCTGAAAAATGACAATCTTCTATGACTTGTCACACATAAACTATGACAGAAAAATGTTTGAAATTTATTCACCTTAATAAAGGACATCTCTACTTCAGGATGATATATTAAACATAATTGTATCTTTAGTGGTTTAGAATGGAAAATTCTACAAAGAAAGAACCCCTCGAAAAGTCTCAAAATCCCAAAATTTTACATTTTTGGAAATACGTCCAAATTGTGTGGATACTATCAACTTTTACATGATAATGATATATTGTGGAATTGTTTAATTAGTTATATGGAAGAGATAGCAATAAGTAACTTTGACATAAATTCATTTGTAACAGAGTTATGCCCCTTTGAACATATAGCCTAAAAACGCTCTTTTAAAAAAAGGTCCATATTCAAGGGCATATTCCTGAAATTCGAGGACGAAATTCAAAATTCGGGCGAGATCACTTTTTTCTAAATTTATTTAGCTTTCAGATGAGCTATCACACATAGCTGTATGTATTGCCGTGATTAAGGAGAAGATTTTCAAAGACGCGTACCCTAAAAATCGCGAAAGTGCGCGAAATTTTCAGTTTTTTCGGAATAGCAAAAAATCTATTATTACGGCCGAAAACCACTATAGGCCTAATCGATGGGGAATGTTGTTGCCCACATTTTGGTGAAAGTTTTATGAAAATATCTTGATTAGATTTCGAGCTATTGCGGTTTAAAGTTTTGACTTCAAGGGGAGATAACTCAAGAAAGAAGTCGAAAATTAAAATTCGGCCGACGTACAAGGCTAGTTTTTGTTACAGTCTATTACCCCTGAAAATTTCGTGCAAATCGGTTCAGCCGTTACTTCAGTATAGCGTGGACAAAAAACGTACAAATAATAATAATAAAGAAAAAACCGGATAATAACAATAGGTCTTCCAGACATACGTCTTGAAGACCTAACTAGGATTGACGTGTCAATACTGCAGGTCTTCAAGACTTCCGCTTTGACCTTTGGGCATGGAAAATTGGTAAACAACGTTTTTGGGCTTTGCACTTCTCAATAATAACTACGGGAACGGTTTCGAAGCAATTTGTAAAAGCAGTAAAAAAAAATATTTTTTTTGGGGCTCAAAATTTTTTGGGCCTGAAAGCATGATTTTTCGGTGTTACGTGGTGGCAGAAACATGGCAAGACAGGAAAATACACTTTTGGAGTCTGTACCTCTCAATAAGAACTAAGGACACCGATTTGAATTTTTTTTTAACACCAGGAAAAAAAAAACGCGTTTTGCTCCGATTCGAGTCAAACCTTGATTTTTCTGATCCTCGCCGCATTAGAAAGTTGAGAAATCCAGGTTGCGCTCTGGACTCTAAAAAAAAAAAAAAAAAAAAAAAAAAGTAAAAAGACATCCCTATATGTATGGCATTGATGCAGACTGGCAGGCTTTACTTGGTTGTTTTCTTGTGTCTATTGATTGAATCAGTTCGTCAGCTTTTATATGAGCTATCAAACGTGATTCTATCTTCAGTAGTTTTCGAACAAAAAATCTCCAAAGGAAATCCCCTGAAAATCGTCAAATGTGTTCATGTCGACATTGTGCTTTAATGGTCAACTTTTACATGAATACATTCTGCAGTGGAATTGTTAAACCACAAATGATGAACCGATTGCAATAAACAGAATTCGAATCAAAGTTTTCCTTAGCGAGTTATGTCCCTTTGAATGCGAACCCTAAAAATCATTTTTTCGAAAACTTCAATTTTCAAATTGCTGTGGTTCGTAAACCGCTGAAAATAGACCAATGGTTTGGGGGGTTCCTTTAAACTACATCATTTCAGCTTTCAAATGAGCTATTGCATGATGCTGTATGTATTGCCGTTATTTAGGAGAAGATTTTTGAAAACGCGTACCCTCAAACTCGCGAAAGTTCACCAAATTTTCATTTTTTGTGAAATAGCAAAAAATCTATTATTACGGCCGAAAACCGCTATAGGCCTAATCGATGGGGAATGTTGTTGCTCACATTTTGGTGAAAGTTTTATGAAAATATCTTGAATAGTTTTCGAGCTATTGAGGTTTGAAGTTTGAACTTCAAGGGCAGATAACTCAAGAACCAGGACGAAATTTTAAAAAATGGCTCGACAAAATCTAAGTTAGGACACGGGCTATAATCCCTGAAAATTTCATACAGATCGGACCAGCCGTTTTTCGGGAAAACAATGAACAAAATCGTCGGAATAATAATAATAATAATAACTAGGATTGACGCGTCAATACTTAGGTCTTCAAGACTTCTGCTTGACCTTGAACTCCATGTTGGACTCAGGGTTATTCGTCTGTTTCTCCGCTTTAAAATGAGCTATCAAACATGTCTCTATCTTCAGTAGTTTTTTTACAAAAAATCTCCAAAGAAGGTACCCCTCTGAAAACGGAAAAATCACATATTAATGGACCCCTACATTACATTTCTCACGATTAAGACAAAATGGTTAATATTTCCATATTAAGGTGCAACATAGAAAATGTTGTGCTTTAATTTCCACTTAAGAAGATGTAATCACCAGTTAGATTGCATACATAATAAATGCGTTATGCTGTTCTGAATATTCAAGAAAATAGTCAAAAATGCTTAAATTTGGACCCCTAGACATCGCTTGCGATGTTCGAGGCTTAACTATCAACTTTTTGATGAAAGCGGTCAATATAAAAGTTGTTCTTCTTGAAATTGTGCATACGTAGGTGTATGTGAAATTTCAATAGCATAAGAAGTTAAGCAGTTATGAGCCTTTCAACTTTGTTGAAAATGGGGATTTTTTAAAAAGGACAAACTTCTATGACTTGTCACAAAAAAACTAAGAGAGATACGAGCTTGAAAAATATTATCCTTAATAAATGACGTTTCTACATCAGCATGATCTATTTCAAGTCTTCCTATCTTCAGTGGTTCATTATCAATAATTCCCCAAATGATATACACCTCAAAAAGTCTCCAAATCAAAATATTTCACTGTTTTGGGAATATGCTCAAATTATGCCCAGACTAATAACTTTTATATGATAATGATGTGTTTTGGAATTGTTAATCTAGTTATTAGAAAGAGATTGAAGTCAACAACTTTGATATAACTTCATTTATAATAGAGTTATGTCCCTTTGAATGCACGCCCTAAAAATAAGTTTTTGAAAAAGTTCAATTTTCAAATTGCTGTAGCTCGTTAACCGTTAAAAATAGAGCAAGGGTTGGGGGGATTACTTTTTGCAGCATTCTTTTAGCTTTCGAAAGAGCTACTGCACGATGTTGTATGTATTGCCCTGATTATGAAGAAGATTTTTGAAGACGCGTACCCTCAAAACCGCGAAAGTGCACCGAATTTTCAGTTTTTTCGAAATAGCAAAAAATCTATCATTACGGCCGAAAACCGCTATAGGCCTAATCGATGGGGAATGTTGTTGCCCACATTTTGGTGAAAGTTTTCTGAAAATATCTTGATAAGTTTTCGAGCTATTAAGGTTTGAAGTTTTAACTTCAAGGGGAGATAACTCAAGAACCAGGTCGAAATTAAAAATTCGGCCGACGATAAAATCTAAGTTAGGACACGGACTATCATCCCTGAACTTTTCATACAGATCGGATGAGCCGTTTTCCCGGAAAACATGGAACAAAAATCGTTGAAATAATAATAATAATAATAAGGAAAAACACGATAACAACAATAGGTCTTCAGACATTCGTCTTGAAGACCTAATAAGGAAAAACACGATAACAACAATAGGTCTTCAGACATTCGTCTTGAAGACCTAATAATCAGGATAATAACAGTAGGTCTTCCAGACTTTCGTCTGAAGACCTAATAATCCGGATAATAACGATACGTCTTCGAGACATACGTCTTGAAGACCTAATAATAAAATAATCCGGATAATAACAATACGTCTTCGAGACATACGTCTTGAAGACCTAATAAGGAAAATCTGGTAATAACAATAGGTCTTTCAGACTAAAGTCTGAAGACCTAATAAATGTATGATGGATGGTAAAATGTATAACTTTTTACTCTTTAAATACGACATCTGAAGCTTGAACAAGAACAACTCAGAACAAGGTGAACATATTTGTGTGGTGAGATGAAACAACCAATCAGCGATCTCGTGTCAAAAGGGGGAATCCCCTGCCTATACATTGATGGGCTCGCTTGGCAGAAACCCAGTTTGATTCATGTGACCGTGTAACTCATAAAATCAATTATGTAACAGGCTCGTTAGCAGCGGATGTCACTCACGCGACTTGTCTACCTTTAAGCCTGCCCGACAGAAAAGCTGACTGCCTTGGGCAGACGGGCCGTTATTTCGATATTAAAACTGACGCCTTTACAGATCTTCATGTAACTTTCAGGAATGACTGCTGATAAAATTCATTAAATAGGGAAAATATCGTATACGTTGCTGAATCCTGTTAATGTCTTATGACTATATTTACAGTTTTTAACTCTTATAAACTTTATAATAAATAAATTATATAATAAACTAAAAATTAATGTTCCATTCTCTCAGATTTAAACATTTAAAGGAATCTTTCTTTCCTTCAACAATAAGTGGATGGAATAACAAGCACTGTGATCATTTTATTTATCAGAAATCCGTAAGGATCCATCCATGAGAGAGGGGGAACCTTCCTTTATCTACTGTGATGTTGGCACCATAACTACAAGTGTAGTGGTTTATACAAGACCTTCAAACATAAAAGCTACTTGCCTCGGACCAGGAAACCCTTGTGTCTCATCGGATTATACCGCCACCCAGAATACTTCTGGAATGTTGGTAACTATAGCAGCAGTGGACAGTGCAAGAGAAACAGGAACATGGTACTGTGAGCAAACTCCCGATGAGTCAAATGATTTGACATTGAATAATAAGAAAATAGGAGGTAAGTGCATTTAATCAATTCAAGTATATATATACGTGTATGTTCTTGTAATTCAGAGATTGCAGTTAAATTGGCATGATGTATATACCAAAATATTTCTTTGAGAGTCATGTTAGAGATGTATGGAAAGTCTACTTCATTGCAATCAAGGGGAGGTGCAATCCGTAGAAATATTTCACAGTTACTTATCAAGTTCTTATGTTCTGAAAGTTTTGGCTTTGTTAATCATTAATTTAAAAAATAACTCTTATAATATCTTTTTTGTTGAAGCAATGCCTAATAAAATATTTAATATGTTTGCAGTTTACATGTTTACATACTTTGTCTATTTGACAGTAATTTAGATTGGTAAATGCAATGATTGTATATTACTAGTCGTATGATAGTACTACTGCCAAGTGACATGCGCACTGGCCTCTCGATGTAACCGGCAGTTCTGTAGTAAAGTCGTGTGAACTGGTCGTGCTCTGGTTGTCTCTCCGCCGGTAGTTCACCGAACCACCGTGCGAACATAACATGGTGTCAGGACAAAGTCACATGAAGTTTACCACGAAGAAGTAGACAGAAATGCAAGTAACGTCCACTAACAGAACTCATTTACCAACCAGCCGACGGAACTGAAGAATTTCGACGGGAACACGACAGTGCACACTGCACGTGAAAACATGGCCGCCTCCATCAAGTTCAACCGAGCGTGACTCGAACCTCGTGTGTGAGTATGGCAGGATAAATTTCGGACACAAACACAAATTACCAAGTAGAATATAGCAAACATGGAACATTTAAAGCCACCATCAGAACTGGAATTTCATACACATAATTAAGCAGATAATTGGAGAAGATGGAAACAAAGTATGGACTTGTATTTGAAGTTAGGCATGCCAAAAGCAAGTGAAGAGGAAAAATGTAATGCTTTCTTGTATATCATAGGACAAGACGGTAGAGACATTCATGATACATTTACATTTGGGGAATCTGAAGCCAATAAGATAGAGGTTTTATTCAACAAATTTCATGAATACTGTACTCCAAAACAAAACGTGACCATTGAAAGACATAAATTCAATACCAAATTTCAGAAGAAAGATGAAACTATTGATGAATATGTTACTGAACTCAGGAAAATTGCTAAGGGTTGCAAGTTTGGATCACTCCAAGATGAGCTTATCAGAGACAGAATAGTCTGTGGTACAAATTCAGAGCGTGTAAAGGAAAGGTTGCTAAGAGTTGATGATCTTACACTAGCACAAGCTATCTCTATTTGTAAAGCTGATGAGGAATCTTTAAAACAGATGAAACAGTTTGATCAAGAAAGTAATGTCTCATTTGTCAAGAAAAAACATTCAAAACACAGTGGAGCTAGACCAAAATTGTTTGATAGAAGTAACTCTCAGAACACAGTCAAACAGAAAGTGACATTCAAATGTAGAAATTGTGGTAATACACATGGCAAACGTGAGTGCCCAGCTTATGGAAAGACTTGTATCAAGTGTAAAAGACTTCATCATTTTCAACAATTTTGTAGAAGCAAACTAGTTCATGAAATTGAAGAGTCATCAAAATCACCAGAATCATTGTAATGTGTTGATATTATAACCTTTGGTATAGAGGTTATCACGTGCAGTAGCAACCGCATGGCCGGGTTTGGAGAGTATCATTAAGAGACTATATAAACGAGTGCGTGTAATGTGACGTCACTCGGCGGCCATATTTGAACCTGTGATGTTGTACCGAATCTCTTGGGGTTAATTAAAGTGTGTGAACTAAAGAAGATGTTGTGTGGTCTTATGAGAAGGTGATATACTACAATTGGCGACGAGGATAAACTTCACTATCCTAGAGCAGTCAAATAATGGCGACATTCGGTTCTATCAGCGAATTCAACGAAGACGACGACTGGTTACAGTACACGGAGCGTCTGGTTCATTATTTTGAGGCTAATGGGATAGAAGAGGAAAAGAAGCAGAAGGCTATACTTCTCAGTGTTTGTGGTAGTAAAACCTATTCATTAATGAGGAATTTACTTGCTCCAGCGAAGCCAGGAGACAAGAAAAACGAGGAACTCGTGGAATTAGTGAGGAAGCACCGGAATCCCCCACCGTCAGAGATAGTGCAAAGGTTCAAGTTTCACACACGCCGTAGGAAGGCCGCCGAGTCAGTGAGTGAGTACGTGGCAGAACTAAGGAAATTGTCTGAATTCTGTAATTTTGGAACTTATTTAGAAGATATGTTGAGAGATAGGCTTGTTTGTGGCATAAATGATGAACGAATTCAGAGACGTTTGTTAGCAGAAGATTCACTGAAATTTGAAAGAGCGTTGGAAATAGCACTAACAATAGAAACTACAGCCAAGAATACTGCAGATTTACAACTTCCTTCTGGACTTTCTACTTCTATTCATCATGTTAATCACCAAATTCAGCGGGGAGGACATAGAAATCAGAGGGGAAGAGGAAATTATTCAAATAACAATCATAACATGGACTGTTTTCGTTGTGGAGGTAAACATTCATCATCTGTGTGTTTCTACAAGGATTCAGAGTGCTATATTTGTCATCAAGTTGGACACATTGCTCAGAAATGTAGGAATAGGAATCAGGGAAAGCCACGTACTCCCACTAATCATCGTTCAGGTAGAAATCGAGGTACATATCAGGGCCGCCGAGGCAGTCGTGGTGCACATGCACATAGAGGTAGTAGAACACATTTCCTTACTGAGATAGATAGTTCTGAGGAACCAAACATGGATTTAGCACACATGGATGTATATAGTGGAAGTGAGTGTGTTCAAGATGACTTTGGATACAATATGTTCATTTTGGATGAAGAGAGAAGTGACCCCTATATGATCAAGTTGACAGTGAATGGTCAACCACAGCAGTTTGAACTGGACACAGGAGCTGCGGTTTCTGTAGTAGATGAATCAACATTTAACTATTTAAATGTGCAGAGGAATTTGAAAGTTCAACAGTCTGAGGACAAGTTTAGAACTTATTCTGGAGAAGTGATCAAGGCAGCAGGAGTTTGTGTAGTGACAGTTAAGTATCATAACCAGGTTCTTGACTTGCCTCTTCGTATCACCAAAGGTAAACGTCCAAGTTTGCTAGGAAGAAATTGGATTAAAGTGCTCCAACTTGAACCGAGGGATATTGCGAGGATATTCACTTTAGATCAAAGCATGATGATGGAAATTAATCAAATGCAGTCAGCATCTGTTGAAGCGTCCGAGGAACTTCACAACATTGTAGATAAGTATCCAACCTTGTTTACAGAAGGGCTAGGAACATTTAAGGGGGTAGAAGCAAAAATTTATATGGAAGCTGAAGAGAAACCACTTTACTTCAAGGCTCGTCCAGTGCCTTATGCTCTGAAGGAGAAAATTGAAAAAGAATTGGATAAGTTACAAGCTGAAGGTACTATTGAACCTATAGAATTTTCGGAATGGGCTGCTCCAATTGTTCCAATCGTCAAGAGTGACAATGAAATCAGGATTTGTGGAGACTACAAGGTGACAGTCAACAAAGTTTCGAAATTGGATAATTACCCAATACCAAAGACTGATGACTTGTATGCAACACTTGGAGGAGGTGAAGAATTCACAAAATTGGATTTAAGTCAAGCTTATCAACAGATCAAATTAGAAGAAAATTCCAAAAAGTATGTGACTATCAATACTCACAAGGGACTGTATAGATATAACAGACTACCATATGGAGTATCTTTCGCACCAGGCATATTCCAAAGAAGCATGGAAAATCTTTTACAAGGACTTCCAAGAGTGTTGGTGAGAGTTGATGACATTCTAATCACGGGACGTAATAGGAAAGAACATTTGGCTACATTAGACAAGGTGTTACACAGGCTAGCTGAGGCTGGATTGAAACTCAAACGCAGGAAGTGTACTTTTCTTGCACAGGAAGTAGTTTACTTAGGATACAGAATTGACAAGGAAGGTATACACCCAGTTTCAGAAAAAGTTAAAGCCATCAAAGAAGCTCCAGAGCCAACTTCAGTCACAGAACTTAAAAGCTATCTAGGAATGCTCAATTACTATGGAAGGTTTATGAAGAATTTGTCAACAATATTAGCACCACTGCATCAACTATTACAGAAGAAATCAACATGGTCATGGGGACCTGAACAACAGAAATCCTTCAACAAGTCCAAGGAATTGTTGTGTTCAGCTGACGTTCTAGTACATTTCGACTCTTCTACGGAGTTAATCCTGGCATGTGATGCTTCACCGTATGGAATTGGGGCTGTACTCGCTCATCGTATGGAGAATGGTGAAGAGAGACCAATCAGATATGCTTCTAGAACTTTGAACGCAGCAGAGAAAAATTACTCACAACTTGAAAAGGAAGGATTAGCCATAGTTTTCGCAGTGAAGAAATTTCATCAATACTTGTTTGGACATCATTTTACCATAGTGACTGATCATAAACCTTTGTTAGGGTTGTTTGGAGAAAGCAAGGCTGTACCAACTTTAGCAGCATCATGCATTCAGAGGTGGGCATTGACATTAGCAGCATATGAATATACTCTAGTATTTAAGGCTGGAATCAACAACAGTAATGCTGATTGTCTCAGTAGACTTCCATTGAGTGAGTGTCCAGGGGTTGAGAAAACACCTGTACCAGCTGATACTATAATGTTCATGGATTTAGTAAATTCAACTGTCGTTACAGTGAAACATATCCGAACGTGGACACGTACTGATCCTGTGTTGTCAAAAGTCCTTGGATATATTCAGTGTGGATGGCCAAATCATAGTGTAGAAGAAAACCTAAAGCCGTTCTTCAGCAGGAAAGAGGAACTTACTTCACACGATGGATGCATACTATGGGGAAATAGAGTTGTAATACCACGTCAAGGAAGAACCATGATGATCAATGAGTTGCATCAAACCCATCCAGGTATTGTGCGCATGAAGAGTCTAGCTCGCGGATACATCTGGTGGCCAGGAATGGATGCCGAACTTGAGACTTTTGTGAAGAAATGCACAGTTTGTCAACAAATGCAACCTACACCACCGAAGGCTCATTTACATCCTTGGGAATGGCCAGAATTACCATGGACTCGGATACATGTAGATTATGCTGGTCCATTTTTAGGCAAGATGTTTTTAATAGTAATAGATGCTCACAGCAAGTGGATTGAAGTTGAACCAGTTTCAGATGCAACGTCAACATCAACAATAGAGAAATTAAGAAGAATATTTGCTGTTCATGGACTACCAGAAATTCTAGTCAGTGACAATGGTTCAGTGTTCACCAGTGAAGAGTTTGGATTGTTTTTGTCAACAAATGGAGTTAATCATGTGAAAACTGCACCATATCATCCCGCATCAAATGGTCTTGCAGAGAGAGCAGTAAGAACATTCAAGGAAGCTATGAAGAAGAATGTAGGAGGATCGATCGAAACACGATTGTCCAGATTCTTATTTCGATATCGAATAACACCACAATCTTCAACCGGTACTAGTCCAGCAGAGCTACTCATGGGGCGACGACTGAAAACTCACCTAGATCTCGTTCATCCTAACTTGTCGCAGAGGGTGAAATCTAAACAGACACAACAGAAGGAATATCATGATCGACATGCTCAAGACAGAGACTTTTCTGTAACAGACTCAGTCTATGTGAAGAACTTTTCGTCGGGACCGAATTGGATACCTGCAACTGTAAGGGAAAAAAGTGGTCCAGTTTCCTGTACCGTAGAACTCTCTGATGGAAGAATAGTCAGACGCCATCAGGATCACATCCGTCGACGTGCCACTACAACGGTTCCAGAGATGTCCGAAAATCCATCAACGATGATTAAAAATCCATCAACGATGTCTGTAAACCTGCCAACAATGTCCGAGAACCCGTCAAGGATGTTGAAATTACCTACCAGTACAACGCCAGTGAAGGTACCAGTTCAGGCCATCGAAGAGACCTTAACTCCAAGGGTCTTATCCGCCATATCACCTGGCAGATCAGCTGTTGAAGCAGAACTACCTAAGTCATGTGAGGTAGTGACGTCTGTTCCTGATCCAGTAACGAGAACATCCAGACGAGGGGTGAAAGCTCCAAGTTACCTGAAAGACTACGTGTGCTAGCTGTGTAAATAAGTTTCATGAACTCTAAATTCTAGTGAATAGTGTTATGGTGATGGGAATTTTCATGAACTTTTAATTGGATTTCTTGGATTTTATTCTTGTGCTGTGCTACAGTGAAATGAGATTTGTTCCGGAAAAGACTTTAAATTAAAGCATTTCACTGTGATGGATACCAACAGTGCAAGAATATAAATATAATATTTAATATATATATTTGGGTAAAAATGGTATACTTAAGTGTGGGAATGGATAGTTTTAACTTAGGTGGGAGGAGTGTAATGTATTGATATTATAACCTTTGGTATAGAGGTTATCACGTGCAGTAGCAACCGCATGGCCGGGTTTGGAGAGTATCATTAAGAGACTATATAAACGAGTGCGTGTAATGTGACGTCACTCGGCGGCCATATTTGAACCTGTGATGTTGTACCGAATCTCTTGGGGTTAATTAAAGTGTGTGAACTAAAGAAGATGTTGTGTGGTCTTATGAGAAGGTGATATACTACAATCATCAGGAAGTTTTCTCGGTTCAGTAGAATGTGAAACGAATGAGGAATTTTTGTTTATATCAACTGTTACTGAAACTGAAGTAGGTGAAAATGACATTTTCATAAATTTGCCAGTTGAAGGTACAACATTGAAGTTCAAAGTTGACACAGGTTCACAAGCCAACATCATTCCAGTAAGCAAGTTTAGGCAAATCAAACATTACCAACAAATACCCCTTCAAAAGTCTTCTGTTAAACTCAAGAGTTACAGTGGCGACATCATACCTGATTTTGGCAAGTGCAAGCTTTTTTGTAGAGACAATGAATTAGAATTTCACATTGTGGACACTGAACAAATACCTTTATTGAGCTGTAAAACTTCACTCGAACTCAACGTTATCAAAGTGATGTCAGTCAAGGCAGAAGAAATTGTAGATGAATTCTCAGAAATCTTCACAGGACTTGGTTGTCTGGATGAACCTTATCACATAGAGTTAGATCCATCAGTTACACCAGTAGTACATCCACCACGTAAAGTGCCAACTGCACTTAGAGATAAACTCAAGGAATCTTTGGAAAACATGGTTCAACAGCGTGTCATAAGAAAAGTTGACCAACCAACAGACTGGGTTAGTTCCTTAGTGATAGTTGAAAAGCCAGGCTCTGATAAACTTAGAATCTGCTTAGATCCAAAACATCTCAACGAAGCAATCAAGCGTGAACACTTTCAGATACCAACTATAGAAGAAATAACCACAAAGTTCTCAGGTGCTAAATTGTATTCAAAGATTGATGCAAATGCGGGATACTGGCAGATATTGTTAGATGAATCATCACAACTGCTTACAACATTTAACACTCCATTTGGTAGATACTGTTTTCTTAGGATGCCATTTGGAATCAAGTCTGCACAGGAAGTGTTCCAGAAGAGAATCTATCAGCGGTTTGAAGATCTTCCAGGCGTGGAAACCGACATCGACGACATGCTGATATGGGGCAGTACTCCAGAGGAACATGATGAGAGACTTCGAGCAGTTCTACAGAGATGCAAGGATATTAACTTGACACTCAACAAAGACAAATGTAAGTTTGCAGTAGATGAAGTTAACTACATAGGCCATAAACTAACTACTCATGGTGTTCAACCAGATCCAAGCAAAATTGAAGCTGTCAAGAAAATGCCACCACCTGAAGACAAGAAAGGAGTTGAAAGACTGTTAGGGTTCATAAACTATCTGGCAAAGTTCATTCCAAATCTGTCTGAAATATCTCAACCCATCAGACAACTTCTCAGAAAGGAGGTAGAGTTCACATGGTCACATGAACAACAGAATGCTTTTGATCAAATAGTGGATTATCTTACAGCAGATCCAGGTCCAGTACTCAAGTTTTATGATGTCACAAAACCAGTTACAGTCACTTGTGATGCATCGAAGTCTGGACTCGGAGCAGTGCTGCTACAAGACGACCAACCCATAGCGTATGCTTCAAGGTCCATGACTCCAGCAGAACAGAGGTATACTCAGATTGAAAAGGAGCTCTTAGCTGTAGTATTCAGTCTTGAAAGATTTCATCAATGTACCTATGGTAGAGATGTCAATGTAGAATCTGATCACAAGCCTCTTGAATCCATTCTTAAAAAACCACTCTCATCTGCACCACCTAGGTTACAACGAATGTTACTCAGGCTACAGAAGTACTCATTCTCTTTAATCTACAAACCAGGCAAAGAAATGGTATTGGCTGACACGTTATCCAGGGCGTACATTCCTGCGACTGAAGATTGCGGAAATCTGGAAAATGACATTGCTTGCTATGTTCATACAATAACTTCTAATCTTCCAGCTACAGATGCTAAGGTGGAGGAAATCAAAGAAGCTACTCGCAACGATGAAGACATGAAGCTGTTGAAATCTATCATCTTGAATGGATGGCCTGACAACAAATCATCAGTACCAAGTCAAGTTCATGAGTATTGGAAACACAGAGATGAATTGTCGGAGATAGATGGCATGATCTTCAGAGGCGAAAGAATAGTCATCCCTAAAGCGATGAGGCACGAAATGCTGCAGAAAATACACATTGGACACATGGGCATAGAGAAGTCTAAACAGCGTGCAAGAGACATCATCTTTTGGCCAGGTATGAGCACACAGATAACAGATTTGATCTCTAGATGTGCTTAGAACTTAGAAATTCTCAGCAGAAAGAACCCATGATTCCAACAACTATTCCTACTAGGCCATGGGAGAAGACCTGTACAGATCTCTTCATGTGGAACGGATCAGACTACTTGCTGGTGACAGATTACTATTCAAGATACTTAGAAATTGCAAGATTAGAGAACACTCTCAGTAAAACTGTCATAACTCACATGAAGTCAATCTTCTCACGACATGGAATACCAGTAGAGCTACGCAGTGACAATGGTCCACAGTTCACATCAAAGGAATTTCAAGAATTTGCAAGGGAATGGGGATTTCAACATGTAACAACTAGTCCATATCACTCACAATCCAATGGTCTTGCAGAGAAATCCGTCCAGATTGTGAAGAGAATACTAGAGAAAGCAAAGATGGACAAGAAAGATCCTTATCTCAGCTTACTTGAATACAGAAATACACCTATTGATGATATTGGATCACCTGCACAAATTCTGATGAGTAGAAGACTCAGATCAACGTTGCCTACAAGTACATCTCAGCTTGAACCTCACATCATCAATCCAGAAGAAATCCAACGAAAATTCTCAAAGAAACAGACAACTCAGAAGAAACACTTTGATAAGAACTCTAAAGAATTGTCTAGATTAGAAGATGGAGATGTAGTGAGAGTACAACAAAATAGCAGATGGAATCCAGCAGTAGTTGTCAAACATGAAGATGCTCCTAGATCTTATCAGATACAGACATCTAATGGGAAAACGTATAGGAGAAATCGACGTCACCTACTGAAGGCTTCAGGTGATGATGTTACAGATCGTCAGACGCACACATTCGAAGCAGACGAGCCGGAAGCAGTTAACACCGACCAGACCACTGATGATCAGCCCATTGATGATCAGACAACTGACCTCTCGGGTCAACCATCTCCTGTCCGAACGTCCAGTGGCAGATCTGTTCGACGACCTCGCAGATTCGATGATTACGTGTGACCTGATGAACTGTGATAAATCATGTGTATATAGTGTATATACATGTTTCATAATTATAATTATTACTCTATGAACTTTTAAGTGCTAAAGTACACCTATACTCAACGAAGTAGCGTTAGGAATAATAATCAAGTAATCAGCTTTGTGATCAGTGAAGAGACTTTAATATGATCACAAATTTCAGTATAAGTTTACATATATAAGTAACTGCAAAGCAGTTATTTTCGAAGGGAGTTGCAATGATTGTATATTACTAGTCGTATGATAGTACTACTGCCAAGTGACATGCGCACTGGCCTCTCGATGTAACCGGCAGTTCTGTAGTAAAGTCGTGTGAACTGGTCGTGCTCTGGTTGTCTCTCCGCCGGTAGTTCACCGAACCACCGTGCGAACATAACAGTAAATATGTGTTTTGTTTCACATTTCAGGTAACCTAGTTCTGGGCTTCCCAAATGCTGGACCTACCGAATCAGTTGTCAGTTACACAGCAACAATGGTTCTGTCTTGTATTGACACGACTCCATCCTACGGGTTTTCATACACAGTTAATGGGGTAAGGAACATTTTTATGACATTTTGTTAGCTTAAATAGTTCTTTTATAGCAATAATTATTACATTCTACCAATCTGTTTGGCTACTGTGAAAAATAAGTAATTTGGTTTTACGCTTGATGCTTTTGACATGCAGGGAAATTTTAATTTTGAATGAGCCTTCGTTACAATTAAAATGGCATCAAATAATATCATTTTCAACAAAAAATCTAAAAGCAATCAAAATGAGACCCAAATGGCAAAACTTAAAATTGAAGTTGAAAATATCTCATTCATTCAGCATCATGGCATTTCAGATTAAACAGGGCAGTATATCATCAGAATACAATTTTATTTTACCTCAAACTTTATTTACAAAATTGATACTATAATACTGCAGTGTTTGATTTTGTTTTTTTGCCATACACTGCACCTTGTGCAGCTTGCCATTTAAGAGTGACTGCACCACAATAAAACTCTCTGCACCAGTTTTGTCATAGAAAACCAGAGACCAAATTCTAAAAACAATGTCACATGATGGTACTTTAACCCTTAACTTGCGAATCCCGGAATTATTTGTGAGGGCCATAAACAATTCCTTTGTGTCTCATTACGGGTCCCGGATACGCCACATAGAATAATTCACAGTTGTAATTTCACTTGGGGCTATTTATCACCCACGTGTTTGCATTGCCTCGGGTTTGCGCCGCCCGTACCTGCCTCGCATCTAGCGAGACGGGGAAAAAAATCGGTAACATGCCTTACTCCCGCACTTCATATCATGTGAGCCAATTGTTTGTTTTCCAAAAAAAATACGGCAAAATAAAGGGGAAAGAATGGACTACATTCCCATATAAAATTAGCAAATGTCCAAAAAATAATAAAGACACAGCAAGCGCCGTGGAAAAGGTCATGTTTACACTTCATTAATTTTGAAACAATTGGCGATTTTCACAACTTAATTTTTTATTTATCACAGCTAAACTACTGAATGCATTTTCATAATTTTTATATCACAATAAACCGAAAAGAATAATCTTTTATTCTATATAAGATGCGCATATTTATTCACAGAAATAAAGATACAATTTTACCTTTCTGAGAGGCATGTGAAACCAAACGGCACACAAACTAATCAACATATTTTCATCAGTTATGGTTCGAGGTTACCCTTTAGTTGCGTATTGCTATTTGACCAATTTTAGCTCCCGTGGCGGAATTAACAGACCCTCCAGCTCGCAGCAGTATTTTGGCTCGGGCACTAATTAGCTCTGCTGGCGGAATATTCCAGGCGGCAATTCTGGTACCGTTTTGACGAAATATATCGCATCTACATGGCAAAAACGGGCTATATACGGCTGTTCAATACAAATTCAAGTCGCATCTCCGGACACAAATGGTTAATTCATAGACGCGACTGAATGAATTTTCTAAGATTTTTCGTTTTTATTTTATTACTACCGAAAGATTGTCTTTAATTCGTAATAATATTTGTATTATATAAGGAAATGAAGACCAGATGTTTGGCTTCACAATGATATAAACATTATTAGAATGCAACCTTTGGTTATAATTGTGTAAAGTTTATCTTTATTTACACCTATAAAATCGTAACTACTTTCTACATTTATGCGGCATTGCAAACGTTGTTTATCACATTTTTAGCTGATGGGCTTATGGCATGGCATGGCGTCCGGCGTCCGTCTATCCGTCCATCCGTCCGTAAACTTTTCGCTGTTTTTACTTCTTCTCCAGAACCAATAACTCCACAGAGCTGAAATTTTATGTGCAGACTCCTTGGCAAATGGGGATTGTAAATTGTAGATTTCGTGACCCCATGACCCCAAATGGGGTCACAGGGGTCACATGTTTGAAAACCTATTTTCATCTTCTTCTCCAGTTCCAACAGGTCTAGAGAGCTGAAAAGTTGTGTGCAGACTCCTTGGTCAATGGGGATTCTAAATTGTAGATTTCCTGTTTCGTGACCCCATGACCCCAAATTGGGTCATGATCTAATACCAATATTATTTTGCTTGTTAACAATGTATTACTTGAGATAACTTATATATTCAACCTTAGATAATAAATCAATCAAATCCTGGTGAGCTACAGAGCCCATGGCTATTTTTCCAAGAAATCATAATCTCGAACCAAACAAATAAGCACATATCAACCCAAATAAACTTTGAATGAATTTTCTATGTTTTTTCGTTTTTATTCTATTACTTTCGAAAGATTGTCTTTAATTCGGGCCTCGTAACATCATAAATACGAAACGAAAAAAAATCCATTTATATACGGAATTGAAGACAAGATGTCTAGCTTCACAATGATATAAAAATTATTAGAATGCGACCTTTGGTTATTATTCTATAGCTATGTAAAGTTTGTCTTTATTTCCACCTATAAAATCGTAAATACTTACAACATGTATGCGGCATTGCGAACGGTCGTTCATCGCACTTTTCCAAGAAATCATAATCTCGAACCAGTTGACAAATAACCACATGTCAACCCTAATATGGTTATGTTGTTTGACCTTTCCAATAAATGCTAACCTCGAACCATATCTGATGTAAATATGTTGATTAGTTTGAGTGTCGTTTGGTTTTACATGCCTCTCAGAAAGGTAAAGTTTTATTTTTATTTCTGTGAGTAAATATGCGCATTTTATATAGAATAAAAGATTATTCTTTCGGTTTATTGTGATATAAAAATTATGAAAATGCATTCAGCAGTTTAGCAGTTATAATTTGTGCAAGAAGTTGTGAAAAGCGCAGATTGTTTCAAAATTTATGAAGTGTAAACATGACTATTTTCGTGGCGCTTGCTGCGTCTTTATTATGTTTTTGACATTTGCAAATGTGACAGGGGATTGTAGGCCATTCTTTCCCCTTTATTTTGGCGTACAAATTTTTTAAAACAACCAATTGGTTCACATGATATGAAGTGCATGAGTAAGGCGGTATACCGATTCTTAGCTCATCAGGCCTGAAAGGCCCCGATGGACTTATGGCATGGTATGGCGTCCGTCCATCCGTCCGTCCTTCCATCCGTCCGTCAGTCCGTCCGTAAACTTTTTCGCTTTTTCGACTTCTTCTCCAGAACCAATAACTCCACACAGCTGAAATTGGGGTCACATGGGGTCACATCCTTAAAAACCTATTTTCATCTTCTTCTCCAGTTCCAAAAGGTCTTGAGAGTTGAAAAATTGTGTGCAGACTCCTTGGCCAATGGGGATTCTTAATTTTAGATTTCGTGACTCCATGACCCCAAATGGGGTCACAGGGGTAACATGTTTAAAAACCTATTTTCATCTTCTTCTCCAGTTCCAAAAGGTCTTGAGAGTTGAAAAATTGTGTGCAGACTCCTTGGCCAATGGGGATTCTTAATTTTAGATTTCGTGACCCCATGACCCCAAATGGGGTCACAGGGGTCACATGTTTAAAAACCTATTTTCATCTTCTTCTCCAGTTCCAAAAGGTCTAGAGAGCTGAACAGTTGTGTGCAGACTCCTTGGCGATTCTAAATTGTAGATTTCGTGACCCCATGACCCCAATGGGGTCACAGGGGTCACATCCTTAAAAATCTATTTTCATCTTCTTCTCCAGTACCAAAAGGTCTAGAGAGCTGAAAAGTTGTGTGAACGACTCCTTGGCCAATGGGGATTCTAAATTGTAGATTGTGTGACCCCGTGACCCAAAATGGGGTCACAGTGGTCATGATCTAAGAACCTATTTTTTGCTTGTAAACAATAACTTAAATGACTTAAATATTCAACTTTAGAAAGTAAATCAATGAAATCCTGATGAGCTACAGAGCCCATGGTTCTATTTTTTCTGTTACAGTCTAGCCCCAAACCAATCTCAGCCGATAGTAATCAAACTCTAGGAATCTACGATGGTACAACCTGTGAAGCTGGAAACACCTTCTATCAACTCGATCTAACAGCAAGTAACAGCCTTGGTGTGTTTAACAACAAACAGGATGTCAAGTTCACCTTTACTTACTACGGAACCAGCATTACTACGACTTTTAGTGTCAACTTTCTCGAAGGTATTTAGTCTTTTTAAATGAAATAAAATTAAGAACCTTTGTTTGTTGAAATATATTAAATGAGCATGTTTTTTTCCACAGGGGCGTGTATCACTTAGAAACAGCTTTTGAAAGACATATACCTATATAGACCCTACCCTATTACTATATAAAAGGAAAGGGATGTAATGACGAAACCAACCCTTGCTCATTCAAAATCATAATTCGCATCAACAAAATTTGTTATGGCCCAGTCGATGACAACGATACAAAAGCTAAATAATGTCCCAACCAAATTAGCTATAAATGGTCACAATCTGATAATTATCCCCCGCCAACATAGTTGGGGGGGGATATTGAAATGGTCTCCGTCCGTCCGTCCGTCCGTCCCGATTTTGTTTCCGGAGCAGAACTCGAAAACTATAAGACATATCTTAAGGAAACTTGGTGTGTGGAACAATCATCATGTGTAGATGTGCCTCTTTGGGTTTTCAACTTCTTGGAGTTATTTTTTTTGACCGTTGCCATGGAAATGTAACTTAGAATTTCGTTTCCGTAACAGAACTCGAAAACTATAAGACATATCTCAACGAAACTTGGTGTGTGGAACATTCATCATGTGTAGATGTGCCTTTTGGTGTTTTCAACTCCTTCGAGTTATTTTTTTTTACTGTTTCCATGAAAATGTAACTTAGAATTTCGTTTCCGTAACAGAACTCGAAAACTATAAGACATATCTCAACGAAACTTGGTGTGTGGAACAATCATCATGTGTAGATGTGCCTGAAAGGCCCGATGGGCTTATGGTATTGCACGGTGTCCAGCCGTCTGTAAACTTTCGCATTTTGTCTTCTTCTCCAGAACCACTTTGTCTAAGGAGCTGAAATTTGTGTGTTATGTTTAGTTGAAAAAATGTTCACAGTCACTGTTATTCAACAACCTTCTTCTTCTATAAATTTTCCCAAAGGCGGGGGATATGGCCGACTCTGTCTGCTTGTTATTTTGACTATGGCTGACAAGTGCATTGCATTGGCGATGCTTTGAGACATAATACCGTAGTACAGTCAGAGAAATGATAAGTAGAAGAATTAACAAATATATGGATTTACAACTTCTTTGTTGCAAAGATATCCCTTTCCTTTTATCTAGTAATAGGGTAGGGTCTATATAGGTATATGTCTTTCAAACGCTGTTTCTAAGCGATACACGCCCCTGTGGTTTTTTCATGGACTTTAAACTTTAATTTTAACACATAATTGCTTCATTAGTTGCTTAATGTGCTTAAGAGAAAGAAATGTTTTTCTCTGAGAATAATAACAAGTTATTTTTTTCTCTTTCAGCTGTCATAGGTAAGAGTCTTTATTTGTATCAATAACATTCTACCATTCTTGTCATTGAAGCAAATGCATTATTGTCCTCCGCCGTACATCCCACTCTTGATCAAAGCCTTCAAATTTGTTGTGGGCCTACATTGGGGGATGATGCAGACCTTGCTCTTATTTTCAAGGTCACAAAGACAATTTGACAACTTTTTAAACCGTGTTTGTGTTGTAGCGCAGCCCGTCTGTCCGTCCAGAGAATAGTACTTGTGTTCTGAAATGAACTCTTCCCACAGTTTTTAACCAATCTTTCTGAAACTAAACACATATCCTGGATATACATCGGTGATACGCATGTCCTTTTTTTGGGACCAATCAGATTAATATTTTTAGAGTTAGGGCCCTTGACTTAGAGGCTCTGGTTTTCAATTTCAGACTGGCAGTAACTTTTAATTTGTCAGCATTTGAAAATGTTATATTCCTGATGTCACATACATATTTTATAACCTTTGACCATGTGACCTTGACGTTGATGTAGGATCCATTTTGTTAGAAACTTAACCATGATCTTAGACATGCTCATTAAATTTCCCTTAAACTTCTTATTCTTTGAGGCAATGAGCACTCTTGTTGAACTCTTAATGCAATATCTTTTGACCAGTCTTAAAAGTTGGTGTCAGCCTACGTCGCGGGATGACACAGACACCTGTAAATTTTGATGACCTTGACCATATTTTCAAGGTCACATGGACACTTTGACCACTTGTCAAACTTTTGTTAATGTGATATCTCATGAGTGGATGGACATAATATCTTAAAATTTTGTGACAGCCTATATTGATTACAAGATTACAACGGTACTAGTAAACCTTATTTTCAAGGTCACCATGACACTTTTACCACTTACCAAAACTCTTGTTAATGTTATATCTAATGAACCCTTGCACCCAATGTCGTCAAATTTGCTGATCATCATGTCACTTTTTTACCAGTTATGCAATATATGAAGTAGCTCCTTTTGACCTAATGACCAAACCCCAATATTAGCGGCAGGGTACATTGCCATGTTAGTGGCAAACACTTGTCCAGATATGTTTTTAGCTCACCAGGACCGATGGGCTTATGTCGTCCATTCATCTGTCGGTAAACCATTGTAAATTCTAAATATTCTTCAAATATGGATAGATTTTGGTAACAGCGGTTATGACCTAAAAACCTATTTTCATCTTGTCCAGTGCGAAAGGCTGTAGGAAGCTGAAGTGTGGTGTACAGACTTCCTAGGCAAAGGTGAATCTAAATTGTAGATTTGAAATTGTGACCCCAAATTAACAATGATAACTTAGATATTCAACCTCAGATAATACATCAAATAAGTCATTTTAAAGTGGGGGTACGTCCATTGATAAAAGTGAGATCTCTTTTATTATCCACAGCTCATTAGCGTGTCTGCTAACGAGTCACGCTTCGCATCGCTGCTGAAACTTGTGAGTAGAGGAAGGTTTAGGGTTCGCTAATCGGCAGGGGATTCCCCTTTGTGAGTCGTACGCTCTGATTGGTTGATGATAGATAACTCATAATAACTTTATGTTTCACAAGGTCAATAACACATAGGCAATGCATTGTTCAGCTTTGACCAAGTCAAGCATAGGCTCTGTTGAATCTGGAAGTTCGGTCTCTTGGAGCTTGTCAGTCTGGGAAGTAGATATCTGGAGAAGGTCATCTTATGTGGATGCAATGTCGACTTCCTCGCCAATAATTGCCCTAAACACAAGAACATTTATACACTTATAAAATATAAACAGCAATGTTCTAAAACCAAACGATATACCCCATAGTTGATGTTATATGCACAGTATTTGAATGAATATATATGAATATTTGATATATCATGCATGAACACACCAATAGCTCTAATCAACAGCAGTGTTATCTAATCAATCAACCAGTCAGTCATATAGCAATAAAGCACAGCTGTCCTCATGGAAAGGAAATTGATCATTATGTAAGAGACTAATGATATACACAGTTAATTGCAACTCAAATACTTACAATATCTGATCTGAACAATCGCTGTAATCTCGGGTCACTTCCATGACAGCAGTTGACGAGCTTGAATAAACAAAAGGTGAATGTTGGTCTAACTGATCATCGTGACTTGAATAAATGGTTTAATTTCCAGATGATACAGGAAATGGGATTGTCGGGATTACCACTATCTGTGACGTTGATACACACACATAAAGAACATTAAAAACACATCCATATACACATAAACAACACAATTGTTATATGTAATTTCATACAGATGACATAACATTGCAATTACCCCCATTTCATCCTGTTGAACATCGAGTTCCATCAGAAATGTAACTAGATTCCAAATTCCAAATTGTCACTAAAGAATTTATTGATAAAACAAGATTTGGAATTAATAAATTAAATTTCAATAATCTCATTCATTTCATAAAATACCACTTTAATTTGGAAAAATATTTTTTTTCAGAAAATGATCTCAAACAAAATGGTCAAGCCCATAATGACTGTGTACTTTCTTCTGCACCCTATCGCTATCCACTACTTTCTCCTCTACATCTATAGTATGTTCAATTTATCATTGGAAACATTCCTGTAATACATTGTAATACGATTTTTTTGTAATAAAAGTTTTTGAAAAAAAAGAAAAAAGATTCCAAATCTTCAACAGTTGTGGTAGTACCGGCATCTGCAAAACATAAGAATCTATTTTTATTAAAAATGAACTACGTTATCTATGTTTTCAGATAACCAGTAAAGCGATTGTAAGAAGTAAGAGGAGGAATGTTACACTTTCATATTGTCGACATAAAATAATTCAATCAGACATGATAAAGAGGTTGGTTATGGAATAATTCAAATGTTTTGGTTAACAAACCTTTTGTTTAATCGAGACTACCGAGAAAAATAAGTATTCATTTAGGATCGTGCGCTTTGTAAATACATAACCAGATTGATTAAATGATTTATATTTTCACCTAAAGCAGTGAGGTTGTTCATTTCTACTGGTGTTGACACAGCGACGGCTGAGGGTGGCTCGGATATGACAGATCGGATCGAGTCATTCGGTGGGGATGCTTGACTGGAATACAAGAAACAATGATAATGATAATGACGTATTATAATATATATTTTTCATCCTGCACAGATTGTAAAAATGACAAAATCATGTAGCGGTATATCTTATATCTCATAGATGGAAATGTATGGTGTAGTCAAACTATGCGTACAGTTAGCGTATTAAGCCAATGTCATTGAGCATTTCTACTTAAAAGTTCGATATTAATGTTGATAATAAAAACTTTCATTTTGATTTATGACATGAACAGATTTTTTACATGAGAAATATTTTACTGGTGTAAATGGTCCGTTATTTCTAGCGTAGGTTTACACGACAGTAATTAGTTTGAAATAGAACTTACCTGCACTGACAAAATCGGTCGTGGATGTTCAACAAACCCACGATGATCTACTAGATCTTTCCATCTTGGAAATTGATAATGGACATTGATTCGAGAGGCATTTTCCCGAATACTACGTTTCTTAGCAGAATCTGACAACGCCTTTCTGAGTTCTCCCCATTTTCTCAAGAAGTTGATTGCACTCACGAACGGTTTCCTTATTATACCCTTTGACACCTTGAAGTATTTTATTTTTTAAAAACAAGTCACTGTCAAAGTGAGATGACTCCATCAGACGTGATTAATGAACATGGGAACCATTTAGCAATAAAAACAACTCAGCGAGTTGATGCAATCAATCGAGATTGATTAATTAACCGGTTTACATGCTGTTGTTCCAGAGCTCAAAGCTCCGCTCCGCGTCTTGTTTTACAACACTGCTGAGAGCCGACAACCCTGCGGCGAGCCGACACGCTCTCATTCCCAGCCGCTAATGAGCTGAGGATAATAAAAGAGATCTCACTTTTATTAATTGACGTACCCCCACTTTAAGCTTAAGAGCCCATGACTCTATCTTTAACTTTCAATCCAGAACCGCTGTCCCCTCAAAGCTTTTTATTAAAGTTACCAAGCTCTAAACCCATTCTCAAATGAACTATAAATGACTGGTATTGTAGGTGTTGCAAACAACTAATGCCATGAAAATTTTGGATGGAGACTCACATAATTAAGTGTATGACAGGGCAATTTGAAGTGTTGCATCCCTTACATGTCTCCCTTTGATAAAATGGTCAAGAGTAACAAGATTTGTAATATAAAAGGTTTTCATTCAATGTCATGTGTTTAACACCGTGAATACAGAAAATATTTCATTTGTCATTCTCTGGCTTGTCTTCACTGTCAAATTAAAAGGAGGGTTCTATCGGGGTATTTTTGTGTGAAAACAAAATTCAAGAGGATATCCCTGTTTACACATATTATGTTATTAATACATGGTTAAAACACAGTCATATTGAAAGATAGTAATAAAGGTAATATTTTGATGAATTTATATTTCACAACTTGATAAACACAATATAATAAAACAATACGAACTGAAGCCATTAATCGGCGTTGCTAGTGCGGGAAACTTCGCTATAGAATAACATCAAATTGTTTATTAGTTTTATGACATGTTATGTGTTACTATGTGAATACTCTATCAGTGTATGTCTTTAGTTATTTAAAATAATGGAATATTAAGTACAATATATCGTGTTTTCATTTCACGTATTGCAAAAAATCAAATATGGCGACAGAACCATTCCTTTAAAGTGGGAGTACGTCCATTGATAAAAGTGAGATCTCTTTTATTATCCACAGCTCATTAGCGTGTCTGCTAACGAGTCACGCTTCGCATCGCTGCTGAGACTTGTGAGTAGAGGAAGGTTTAGGGTTCGCTAATCGGCAGGGGATTCCCCTTTGTGAGTCGTACGCTCTGATTGGTTGATGATAGATAACTCATACTAACTTTATGTTTCACAAGGTCAATAACACATAGGCAATGCATTGTTCAGCTTTGACCAAGTCAAGCAAAGGCTCTGTTGAACCTGGAAGTTCGGTCTCTTGGAGCTTGTCAGTCTTGGGAGTAGATATTTGGAGAAGGTCATCTTATGTGGATGCAATGTCGACTTCCTCGCCAATAGTTGCCCTAAACACAAGAACAACATGCGTCATTTATACACTAATAAAATATAAACAGCAATTTTCTAAAACCAAACGATATACCTCATGGTTGATGTTATATGCACAGTATTTGAATGAATATATATGAATATTTGATATATCATGCATGAACACACCAATAGCTCTAATCAACAGCAGTGTTATCTAATCAATCAACCAGTCAGTCATATAGCAATAAAGCACAGCTGTCCTCATGGAAAGGAAATTGATTATTATGTAAGAGATTAATGATATACACAGTTAATTGCAACTCAAATACTTACAATATCTGATCTGAACAATCGCTGTAATCTCGGGTCACTTCCATGACAGCAGTTGACGAGCTTGAATAAACAAAAGGTGAATGTTGGTCTAACTGATCATCGTGACTTGAATAAATGGTTTAATTTCCAGATGATACAGGAAATGGGATTGTCGGGATTACCACTATCTGTGACGTTGATACACACACATGAAGAACATTAAAAACACATCCATATACACATAAACAACACAATTGTTATATGTAATTTCATACAGATGACATAACATTGCAATTACCCCCATTTCATCCTGTTGAACATCGAGTTCCATCAGTTCGTCGGCATAAGAAATGTAACTAGATTCCAAATCCAAATTCCAAATTGTCACTAAAGAATTTATTGATAAAACAAGATTTGGAATTAATAAATTAAATTTCAATAATCTCATTCATTTCATAAAATACCACTTTAATTTGGAAAAATATTTTTTTTCAGAAAATGATCTCAAACAAAATGGTCAAGGCCATAATGACTGTGTATTTTCTTCTGCACCCTATCGCTATCCACTACTTTCTCCTCTACATCGATATCTATAGTATGTTCAATTTATCATTGGAAACATTCCTGTAATACATTGTAATACGATTTATTTTGTAATAAAAGTTTTTGAAAAAAAAAGAAAAAAGATTCCAAATCTTCAACAGTTGTGGTAGTACCGGCATCTGCAAAACATAAGAATCTATTTTTATTAAAAATGAACTACGTTATCTATGTTTTCAGATAACCAGTAAAGCGATTGTAAGAAGTAAGAGGAGGAATGTTACACTTTCATATTGTGGACATAAAATAATTCAATCAGACATGACAAAGAGGTTGGTTATGGAATAATTCAAATGTTTTGGTTTACAAACCTTTTGTTTAATCGAGACTACCGAGAAAAATAAGTATTCATTTAGGATAGTGCGCTTTGTAAATACATAACCAGATTGATTAAATGATTTATATTTTCACCTAAAGCAGTGAGGTTGTTCATTTCTACTGGTGTTGACACAGCGACGGCTGAGGGTGGCTCGGATATGACAGATCGGATCGAGTCATTCGGTGGGGATGCTTGACTGGAATACAAGAAACAATGATAATGACGTATTATAATATATATTTATCATCCTGCACAGATTGTAAAAATGACAAAATCATGTAGCGGTAATTCTTATATCTCGTAGATGGAAATGTATGGTGTAGTCAAACTATGCGTACAGTTAGCGTATTAAGCCAATATCATTGAGCATTTCTACTTAAAAATTCGATATTAATGTTTATAATAAAAACCTACATTTTGATTTATGACATGAACAGATTTTTTACATGAGAAATATTTTACTGGTGTAAATGGTTCGTTATTTCTAGCGTAATTTACACGACAGTAATTAGTTTGAAATAGAACTTACCTGCACTGACAAAATCGGTCGTGGATGTTCAACAAACCCACGATGATCTACCAGATCTTTCCATCTTGGAAATTGATAATGGACAATGATTCGAGAGGCATTTTCCCGAATACTACGTTTCTTAGCTTACTCTTGTTTACAATCTACCTGCACTATATCATGGTTACAAAGAAAATTAAGTCCAAAAATGTTTTCTGCTTTAATAAAATTTAGAACATCAAACCATAAATTACCAATTGAAACTGGCCGATGGAAAAATATTAATCATAATGATCGAATTTGTATATCTTGTAATACTATTGGTGACGAATTTCATTATTTATTTGAATGCCAATTATTTATTACACATAGAAATATATATCTCAAGAAATATTATACTGTTGCACCCAACTTTTACAAACTGTCTCAACTTTTCAAAACTAACAATGTAACACAATTAAGAAATCTATGTAAATTTATTATATGTATTCTTTCCACTGTAAATTAATGTAATGGCTGGAAGAACGATCACTTTCACTCCTTTTGTAAATATTTTGTACTTGTTAATCCCGTTATGCTTTACATGTATTTGTAAACTTTCGGTGTAATAAAGTTGATTGATTGATTGATAGCAGAATCTGACAACGCCTTTTCTGAGTTCTCCCCATTTTCTCAAGAAGTTGATTGCACTCACGAACGGTTTCCTTATTATACCCTTTGACACCTTGAAGTATTTTATTTTTTAAAAACAAGTCACTGTCAAAGTGAGATGACTCAATCAGACGTGATTAATGAACACGGGAACCATTTAGCAATAAAAACAACTCAGCGAGTTGATGCAATCAATCGAGATTGATTAATTAACCGGTTTACATGCTGTTGTTCCAGAGCTCAAAGCTCCGCTCCGCGTCTTGTTTTACAACACTGCTGAGAGCCGACAACCCTGCGGCGAGCCGACACGCTCTCATTCCCAGCCGCTAATGAGCTGAGGATAATAAAAGAGATCTCACTTTTATCAATTGACGTACCCCCACTTTAAGTATTTTGTGTTTGTTTGCCTTTTGCTGCTGAATTTGCTGTAGATTGAATAGGTTTAAATCTCTGTGGAATGGGAATGCATATTCAAGGGTAGCGACATGGCTGATTACAACAGCAAATTTCAATGAGTGTGCCCCAATTCAGTTACATCCCAGTTCGCCCAGAAGTATGTGAATGTGATAATGAACATAACAAATGGTTTAACTTTAACTCTACCTGGTCCATCCCCTCAATAATTGTTAATTAACCAACCGTGATAAAACCCAAACTTCCCCTCCCTAATAGTTAAAATATGGGTCTGTTTACAATTAAAACTAAAACAAAACTTATAAAGAATGCCTTAATATTCCATATTCTAATCCATCACTAATTTTAGAATACATGAATAAATAGTTCTCTATGTTCCTTGAGATTCTCCAACCTATATGTACATTTGAATGTAAGTATACATAAGGACATTTTTCACTTGGAGCAGATGCAATAATAATTGCAATAACAGTAATATTTCAAAATGTTCCTTTTCAATATGTTCTTTTTATAATTCCTGTTGATAAAAATACTTGATTGTTGCAATTTGTTTTAGCTCATCAGGCCAATATATAAATTTGAGTAAATTAAGAATCGCTTAAAGAATAGTTTCATAATCATTGTTCAATATATTTCACTCTTCACTCTTCAGTGGTGGGAGAAATAGCTGACTCAGTCTGTTTGATGGCTTTGATTTAAAGGGACAGTAGCATGTTTCTTGGCTCAAATAAGTTGATGAAATGTTTTTGAAAAATAATGTCACTAATAGTAAAACACCCTTCTCTCTTCAGAAAATTAAGTTATAAAATGATTATACATGGTTCCTTAAAGCCATGGGAATTGTGTTTGCCATTCAAAATAATAAAATGTGTTCACAATAAAATAGCCGCCATGCAATTTTTGCTTTATACGCAACACCATTATTACCACTACAGATAATTGGTTCTTGTAATAAGATATTTTACCCTCTAAAGTAAATATAAATAACATTGACTATCATTATAAATGGTAAATTTGAAAAAAATTTTTTTTCAAAAAACGTGCTACTGCCCCTTTAAGATAGGGTTCAATATATGAAGGCTATCGATCACTGAAGAATAATGACAAGCTATCACTTACTTTTAGTCACCACCACCACCGAGACACCACCAGGTAGGAAGAGTTACCTGACTTGACAGGGACAAGCCTTAGAGACATTTTACATTCCTACCTAATATTACCTTTGTTTCAAACATGCCTACTGTTTCATGTGCCAAAGTTTATATATTTAGTGTGAAAGTAGTTTGAAAACCAATTAGTGTGAAATATTGTCCATGTTCGGCTTTAAGAAGAAAAAAACCCCAAATAACTTTGGAATATCAGCTTTATATTATGTCCTGTAATTTACACATTCTGCTGTGAAAACATCATGTTTAAGTTTCTTGAAATGATATCCCCTGTACGAATCAAGGATTTGAATAATCAAGAACCTTCATGGAATCCCGTCCTGTTCTAAGGCTTGGCCCTGGTTGCATTATTTGCCTCATTATACGTTTCCCCGCTTTTAAGTTGCACTGTGGATAATTGCCTTTATATCCCTGTTATGTTACTGTTATGTTAACATGTTATTCATTATTAGATGATTATGAAATCCAATGACTGGTCAATTTGGGATAAAAAATTGAACTTTGTCATCTCATACAGTATGGTGTCAACTGCTTTAAAAACTATGTTCTCTGAAACTTTACCAAACATAACCACAGAACCATCAAATTCCTTTCTTGCTCTTCTTTTGAAGAACACATGTAGATGACACCAGGATCAAAAACAAACATCAGACAGGAAATGTCATCCTCTGGTATTTAGAAACTTGGTAATGTTGAAGTGCAGTATAAAATCTTTTTGGAATAGTTTAATTAATGTACAATGATTGACATTGTCGATTTAAATCAAACATTTACTTCTTTAGATATCACTGCAGAGCAGACTTATTCAATTTTGGTTAATACATGCTGCAGTGAAGTAAACTTGAATGGAACAATAAAACCAATATCAACTCACTAATGTATGGTAAATATCCTTGACTTGAAATCTCACTCTTCCACAACCATCTAGCAACAACACAAGTGGACACTACTAAACCTCAGCTGATCACAAGTACTGGAAATGTGATCACCAGTACTGGAAATGTGATCACCAGTACTGGAAATGTGATCACCAGTACTGGACAAGACGTGATCACCAGTACTGGACAAAATGTGATCACTAGTAAAGGACAAGATATGATCTCCAGTACTGTAGAGGAGACGGTTACCAGTAGGTGGTGTCCTCAGCTTGGTGACAGTTTGCTTCTGGTGGTGTTGCCATTGCTTGTCCCAAACTTGTCAATGTTCACATGGTTTTATAATAATTTGAAAAATGTTGATAATTGACATGGAAATACTCAGCAAATATACTTTCTAAAAACTTAACACATACACATGAAACATTTCTCAAAATATTTAATTAAAAAAAAACAATTTTCAGAAACTTGAACTTTAATCCATCCGGCAGTATACAAATGTTATAAAATAAGGACTTCAATAGAATTTAAATGAAAGTTTTAAAAATGAATAGTTATTTCAGATAAATAAAAGTAAGATTTCAGATTGTCAGTGCATTGTTGTCCTCTACATCCTTCCTTCATCCCCTCTGTTCTCTCCTTGCTTCATGTCTTCTCAGCACCTTGATTAGTCATCCATTCTAAGTTTATCTTACAAGTCATTTTGGAATATCACTCATAATGACACCTATAGAAAGTGAATTTTAGTAAAATACTCAGACACCTTCTTTATATATAAAAAAGTTGATAATTCACAGAAAGAAAAGACATGGATATTTATGGATGATCGACCTTTTTTTTTACAATTGCACTTTCGGTTATAGAAGTTGGTCATCCTTAGAAAATTTTGTGTTCTGTAATGCCTCTTCAATTCAAAGAAATTTATTATCATGTTGCACAAGTTCTAAACTGTCCTGGTTAGTAGTGAGCTGACCATGTTACTAGTTCAGTTGATTCATGTTTCTAGTTCTTGTTTGAGTTGTGTTCCACCTTGACAGATACATTTTGGATTATGTTTGCAAGAAGACATCAGTGTATTGTGTCTTATGTAGATAGTAACTTGATACTTCGTTTACTGGTTTGCCTTGTGTCAACAGTCAAGTAAATGATGAAATAAATGATGTAAATTATGTAGTAAATGATGTAAACAATGCTGTTTGAATGCACTGTATAATCTCATGCACCTCTGGTACTGGGTCTTCTAAATCAGTAACATGTACAGTCTTGTTGTTGGTGAGGTAACTAACACGTCACTATACTAACACAATATTATGAGTGTAACGTGTGCTCTAACCCACCACGGGACGTGTCTGTCTCCAAGGAATGACATGGCATAACATAAGTATTTATTTTGGAGTTTGTCTACACCAAAGGAGTTGAAATAAAGATTTTTTGTCGACCAATGACATGCAATTAAGACCAATGGCGGTTCTCAAATGTAGACAAGACCAATTGTGATACAATGGCCGTACTCAGTCTTGCCAACCTATGTAGACAAAAAGTGGTACGTATACATGTCAAGCAAATATGATACATTTCAACCCACAGTTTTGGATATATATATATATATTGTACATCGGAGGATTAGTAGTGGTGCCATAGATGCTGTCAATAGTTTGACCTTCATTATGTATACATTATTTCTTGCTGTAAGTGTTGTTTTTGTTAAAACAATTCTTATAAACAATTTGGAAAATGGAAATTCTTCACACAGTGTTTTGATTTTCTTGCAAATTTGTTTCGATATAAAAAAAAAAATAATAGATTTTAATTTTAATTTACAAATGAAAACAATGTAAATCTCCGAGAGTCAAACATCTTCAATCAAATCTCATGAGTCTTCCCACCATAATAGAAGATAGATTTCAGTGTAATATCATGCGTCCAATGTGTCACATCTCGTTTCGAGTGTTGTTGAAAGTCAGATGTTTTCTTTAGTGTTGCAGCCACAAGAACTCTGAGAAAGTGATATGACACTGCAGTGAGGAGAACAATTATCTCAGATTGTTATCTCTGATAGAGTAAACTCAGTTATAATTGCTCAGTAATACAGGCATCAGGATATTTGTCTTGCCACAAAATACAGTACATCGTCTCCGGTCATCATTTTAGAGGAGTTTCAGAGATCAATTATTTCCTGCACAACTGATGAAGTCATTCTGGAAGGCACCAACCACTCTGTGTTCTTCAGAGTTACTGACAATGTGTTCTGTCCTTTACAGTGTTTTTGATCTGATCTGACATAAATATGATAAACAAAAATGATCAAATTGGTCCTTGAATTTTTTTAGTAAGAAATTCAACATGACGCTCAGAACAAGTTATTCTTGCCATCAGTATGCAGAATTTGCATTTGCAGTCTGGTTTCTGTTGGTTTGATTTCTCTAGTAACTTCATGGGATCTGAGGAAGGATGCCGAAAGCACTAGAAACATAAAAACTAAACCTTTATTGTTTTTTCTTCATTGCTGCAGCATGCTTCTCCCCATGGTTTTATCAAAAATCATTGAGTTAATTAGGAGGACTTGTAAAGTGTTGAGAACAATCGGCGGATAATGTATGATATTTCAAGTCATTATCACTGGTTTTATTTTACCAAAACAACAATTCTACCAAATTCTCTTTTTGTGGTAGGTGTTTATCCAAGATAGTTCCATATTTTATTGTATATCTACATGGTAATTATGCATACACCCCAATGCAATGTTCCAGTCACATCCTGTGTGAATCAACCCTCCAGGAACCCAGAGGGGCAAATATAATAATCCTAAAACAAAGTCTCATGGGAAGATATTAAAAATATAATCATCAAGTTCGATATTAAATGTTTTTAATTTTTAGTTCTGTTTCAGAGTTTCCAATTGACATGTAGATTTGGGTGTTATGTTGTCTCCCCATATTTATTTTGACTGTCTAAATAAAGATATGTGTGTCAATGACATAATTTTATTTCAATTGTGTAGTTTCAGTTAATTACATCAGACATTAAGGATTTAATGAGAGCATTTGGGAACTGCAGATTTTCAATTAATGTAGATAATTATGTCTTTTAATAGATGATAATTATGATAATCTGTTACAGTGTTACATAAAAATAAATTTAGTCAGAAAAGCTTTCACACTTTTCGCCTACATTTTGGTGAAAATTTTTGATTGTTTTTTTTTATACAAAAGGTGCATCCATTGTGTTTCATAAAATTTTATGAGGCTTTAATACGTTCCGACTCACCATATGTGCTGTTTACATTGCAAATAAATTCACTCGGCTTGCATGTTCATCCCAAATGACCAAATATATATTATTTTTTACTAGTTTCCAATTAAAATAGAGTAACATCATTATTCATGTGCAGAATCCGAAACTACACGTCCCATTTACATGCATAGAAGTTATATGATTTATTAAACATGATCAACCCAAATTCATCAGATTGTCTGTGTTCGTTCAGATATCACTACTTTTACCTCCATATCGTCAATATACTAAGTCGACTAAGATCAAAATGGCAATTTTTGGCAACATCCACTACTTCCCGATAACAAAACACAGTTTATAAGGTTTAACATATGTGACCCCAAACAACACAATGGATGTACCTTTAAGGGTTCGTATGAAATAAACAGATCTCACAACATAGAAAAGATAAAATATATAAAATAAAATAAAATAGAGTTCTAAAATGAAAGGTTAGGCAATTTCGGATCCATTTTCAATTCTCGAGTTATAACAAATTTTCACACTAAAATGGCCCCAAGTAGTTTTTATTTTGTATCATGTGACTACAAATAATCGGCTCATGTAATGGACTGTTTTATTTATCTTAAATGACAAATTTGAACATACAAAAAATGCTACAAACATGCTCAGTACCCTTCAAGGGGAGATAATAATAATAATAATTAGTCCATTTCTTAAGCGCTAAAATCCACACCGACGGCATGCTCATAGCGCATACAAATAATATAGAAAGTCTAGTAGGATGTTTGAAAGAGGTGGGTTTTCAGGTGAGATTTGTACAGAGTCAATGTTGGGCATGTCCTCAGGTGATCAGGTAATTCATTCCACATCCTGGCTGCAGCCACTTGAAAGGAACGGAAACCATAAGATTTCAGCTGGCAACGAGGAATGTGCAGTAGGTTTCTGTGGCTTGAGCGTAGCTGTCGACATGGAGTGTATGGCTGAAAGAGTTCCCGGAGGTACCCTGGAGCTGTTCCTTGAACGCATTGGTACGTCAGAGTCAGTATCTTGAAGTCAACTCGGGCTCGGATTGGCAACCAATGAAGACGTTTCAGGACTGGGGTGATACTGGCAAATTTAGGAGTTTTTGTGACTATACGTGCTGCTGTATTTTGAATTCTCTGGAGACGATCAATGAGTTCTTGTGAGATATGGAGTAGAAGGCTGTTACAATAGTCAATGCGCGATAGAATGAAAGAGCGAACAAGTGCTGCTGTAGAATCTTCTGTCAGCAGATGACGGATACTGCCAATAGTACGGATGTAGTAGTAGCTGGATTTACAGAGCTCAGAAACTTATTTTTCCATTAAGAGAGATTGCTATCCAGGAACACGCCAAGATCCTTGACTGTCGAGGATACAGGAATAGGCATACCACTGATATGGAGGGGGGCTGTGTTGATGTTCTTTAAGCGAGACGCTGGGCCGACAAGCATCACCCCCGTTTTGTCCTCATTTAGCTTGAGGAGATTGGTGTTCATCCAGGTCTTGACAGATGCACAGCAGTTCTCCATGTTGGTCAGCGGAGAGATGGTGTTCAGCTTGAATCGATCGATCATCTGAGTGTCATCTGCATATAGGTGATGAAGGACACCATGACTGTGGATAACCTCCTCCAACTGCTTGGTGTACATGGTGAACAATAGCGGCCCCAGAACAGAGCCCTGAGGCACGCCGTAGCGTACAGAGATTGAAGATGACTGTGAGTTCTTGATTACCACTGCCTGTTGTCGATCCGATACATATGAATGAAACCATGACAAAACCTTGTTGGAGATTCCATAGTTAAGATTCAGTCTTTGCATCAGCTTATCATGGTCCACCGTATCAAAAGCAGCCGAGAGGTCGAGGAGAACAAGAACAGCAACTTGTCCCCGATCCACAGCCTGCTGGAGATCATTCAACACTCTAAGGAGAGCTGTCTCAGTACTGTGAGCTTTTCTGTAAGCAGACTGGAATTTGGCCATAAGGTTATGTTCTTCTAAGTGATGTAGAAGCTGCTTGTTCACTGCCTTTTCAAGAATCTTTGACAAAAAGCTCAGATTAGAAACAGGTCGATAGTGTTTCTTGATATTTGGATCCAGGTTACTTTTCTTAATGAGTGGCTTGACAGAAGCAGACTTGAAAGAATGAGGTACAGTTCCTTGAGTCAGACTGGTGTTGATGATTCTGGTTATGGTAGGTAGAATGACATCCACCACACGTAGGAGCAGATCAGTCGGGATTGGGTCCTCTTCACAAGTGGTAGGCTTTGAGTTCCTTAGCAGATGTAGAACCTCCTCATCTGTTACTGGTTGAAAGTCACTGAGCTGCGGAACTGCATCAACTTGCTCATTCGTTGACTGAGTGTGAGTAGTCATAGTGAAGCTGCTCATGATAGATTCCACCTTGTCTGTAAAAAACTGATTGAAATCCTCAGCTAAAACATCATTACTTTCAGCATCAGGAAGGGTGTAATCTTTCTCATGTCCCAGGAGTTTGAACGTATGAGACCACAAAGACTTGGGGTTGTTGATGTTGCAAAGTATGGTTTCATTGTGGAACTTTTTCTCATGACTCATGTTCACACTAAAATGGTCCCAAGTAGTTTTTATTTTGGATCATGTGACACTGTTTTCTACAACTACAAATAATCGACTCATGTAATGGACTGTTTTATCCTTGAAGTAAACTTTTATTTGAACATACACAAAATGGTACAAACGTGCTCAATACCCTTCAAGGGGAGATAACTCAAGGTTCAGGAATCTCAACCTGACATTTATTGTTGTTATGGTAATGTGTCTGTTGATTGTCACTCGGTTCTTGTTTCCATGGTTACAGATTAGAGTTTCCTTCAAGAACCACTAGGGTCCATATCCATGTGACCATTAATTATATAACAGGAGTATGTTGTTTGGTATACTGTTTGATGGGGCTTTTTCAATAGATCAAATACATCTTAACCAATTCTTGCATACGCATCAACATTTCTTTGTAATGTTAACAATCTTTTAAGGTCATCAGCTTTATGTTTTATTCCTACTTGTCAAATGTTTTATGAGGAATTTTTTGTGAAAACAAAATTTTCTAAATGTTTTTTGTTGCTTATACTGTTTTGTTTTGTTTTATCCAGCTAACAGTGGTGGGAATCTTGAAATCTCCGCTCTGACATTTATTTTTGCTATTTTGAGTCTCCGGTACGATGCATGATGAGTTGTAGTGAGGGCACTCAGCACTTGTTCCCATGGTTACAGACCATTTCCCCCCAGTTTCATTTGTTTGCATGGTTACAGACCATTTCCTTCCAGTATCACTTGTTTCCATGGTTACACACTGTTTATGTCTAGTGACACTTGACCCTTGGTTTTAGATTAGACCTTGCATGTTGGTTTTCGTCCAGTGTCACTTGAATGTATCTATGATTGAGTGATCTGTGGTGTTGGTGGTATTGTGGTTTCAGGAGCATGTTTGTCATCTTAATTGAAATCCTAAGTTTGGGATGAACCTTGATGTTCTGGATATTCAAGAAGATGTTTTTTTGTTTTCACTCTGGTTGTGGTGCAGCAGTATATTTTAAGTGGATCGAAATGTCATGATCTGTGTTTTTATTGTGAAGACTTATTTCGACTCCAGACTGACATGAACTTTCCTTACATTTGAAACTGAATTTGGGCTGAAGAAGAGAGTTCAAGCATCACCTTAAAACTTTGAACACTCATAAACCATAACTTGACTAAGTTTGTACATTAAAGGTGCATCCATTGTGTTTCATAAAAGTTTATGAGGCTTTCTTACACAAGCGGGCACAGATATGCCTGGTATTATAGTTTTTGTAATGGTCATTGGAATTACAGTTTTTCTAAATATAACTTGCGTTTTGATTGGTTGACGAAACTACTTTGCACTCATTCATGAATTGCTTAGCTATCCTGTTTAAGCTAAATCACATAATTGAACAATTTCGAGCATACCTAATTGAAGTCACACGTCAGTAAAACATATTAAATATAAAATCATGTTCAACTCAAGTTTCCGAGACCGTAATGACTGTATTAAACTTGCAAGGCAAAGCAGCAATGAAGAGTCGCCGGCTGCACTGCTGTTACGTCATTGCTTTGTGACGTCATTAACCATGACGTCATTTGGTGACGTAATTACACTCCTATCTTGCATTCCAACAGTGTGATTGTTAGTTCATGTTTTAACTAATTTTCTCTCATTCTACCACATAGTTTACAATATAAACGAGTTGTTTACTACCGGTATGTCAGTAAACCGTTTTGGCAATAAAATTCAGCAGTTACTTTAGAATAGTTCTGAAAAAATAGAGCAAGTTGCAAACTATTTAGATATGCGATATATGAGTTTATGAATGGCGTATGACTACAATTTGTATTTTACAGTCTAATCAAAGATCGTGAATTGGGGTCTTGTTTTTCGATTTTTACGCATTAAAATGATCTTGGGGAAGAAAAAGAATAACCAACTCGGTGCTCGGAATTACGAATTATCTGTCCATCGTGAATTATAATGTCAAACTTCTCGCTAAAGCTTGGAGTTTATCACAATAATTAACTAGGGACAGATAATCCGTAATTCCTCATAACTCGTTGATTATTCTTATATTAATACGTTCCGACTGACTATATGTGCTGTTTACAATACAAATAAATTCACTCAGCTTGCATTTTCATCCCCAATCGCAAAACATATCATAATTACTAATTTCCAAATAAAATCGAGTAACATCATTTTGTATGTGCAGAGACTGAAACTGTACGTCCCACTTACATGCACAGTAGTTATATGACCTATTTAACATGATCAACCCGAACTTGTCAGTTAGTGCATTGTCTGGTTTTCGATCAGAAATCACTACTTTTACCTTCATATCGACAATATACTAAGTCAACTATTATCAAAATTGTAGTTTTCGGTAACAGTAGGTATTTCTCGAAAAAGTAACACCATTTATAATGTTTGGAATTTGTGACCACCAACAACAAAATGGATGTACCTTTAATAACACAGAATCTTCTGAAATACTTAATGACTTCCTATCATCAGGAATGAGGCTTAATGTTGACACTTCCCCTTCTGAATTCAAACCATTCTGAATGTTCAAGTTAAGAAATTACAACATGTTAACTAAGTGATCGAGCACAAGCTTATGTGTTGAACGAGATGGTTGATATAAGCAATAGCACACCCTGGCATTACTGCTTCCACATGCACTTACATGAACCA
Organism: Gibbula magus; assembly: GCA_936450465.1. Classification (NCBI taxonomy): domain Eukaryota; kingdom Metazoa; phylum Mollusca; class Gastropoda; order Trochida; family Trochidae; genus Gibbula; species Gibbula magus. Next base: position 948 of record OW388298.1, on the reverse strand, counting down.
ACATATACTTTCACATTTATAAAACTCTCTTGTAGTCAACGATAGGAACAGAATTATTGTTAAGTAAAAAGTGACTTACAATTAAGTGATCTTTAAGATAATGAAGGATAATTGTCTCTTGAAGATAATGATAGTGATAAATTACTTTCTCTTAAAAAAAACATAACATTTTATTTTCTGATAATGTATTTAATGTAAGCTGTAAAATTTAACTCTCTATATTAAAGTTGAAATTTGAATTAGAATTAAGTCTCTAAAATTCTGTTAATTGATGTTGCTGATGAATAATGGTGTCAGTGAGTCTCAGAATTTCCTATCATTGTTGTCTTTAGCTGAGAATCTTTACAAATATTATGTTATTTTCTCTCAACAAACTACCAGAGTCTATCTACAACTCTTCTGTAGAGAACAATTCTACTTGTAAAAAGGTTTAGGTGTAACGCTACAGTGAATTTCAGTGCAGTACCACCCATGGAGTTGTAGTTGTATTTAATGCTCACAGGTTTCACTGCGATTCATGCCACAATGGAGTTGCAGGCTTTCTCCCTGCATAATATTGGCAGAAGAGCTAGAAATGAAATATTCTTAAACCTTAACTCACCTTACCTAATCATCTCTTCTCTTGCAACATAATCTCATGCTTAAGAATATAAAGAGCTGCCCTAACTATCTAAAGTGTATGGAAAATTAACTATGTTTAGTCTACGGATTGCAGGGTACATAAACTTTTGAAACAATTAAATGAAACAATTAAATGAAACAATTAAATGATAATGAAATAATCAAATGATCATAATGTAATCAAATGACAATGAAATGTAGGCAAACTAACATAACTATTAACAATCACTCTCCCTGCAAGATCACTGTACCCAATATACACAATAACCTGCTTTTAAAAATAAAACTTTGAGAGTAAATTCTGCCCCAAGTACTACAAGTATTTTC